>CM066320.1:209091961-210358211 GCA_033807775.1 Saussurea involucrata
CAGCTGCATAATATACATTGGGAAAGAGGGTGTTAGTTATCCGATCGAGATCCTTTAGGGTGCGTTTGGTACACCGGACGGGACGGGACAAGACAGAACATAACAAAACAAGGATCACTGTTCCACGTTTGGCACGATTTTTATGTGGAACTACTAACTAGGGTGAGCATCGGAACTGGGTACCCGCCTTTGGAACCGGAACCGCTCCGGAACTGATTGGTTCCGGTTCCTAAAATACGGAACCGATTAAGACGGGTTCCGGTTCTGGTTCTCATTTTTTTGGAACCGTTACCCGCTGGGTACCCGGTCTCGCTGGTACCCAGAACCGGAACCGACGGGCACCTGCTATTTTTAAATAAAAAATATTTATAAATTTATTAGATGTAAATATTTAATAAAACTAAAACTGAATTAATAACCAATTCAAAGATCTTTTACATACAACAAAACTCTCAAGTAAAACTGATTTGCAATAGACTTACAATTAAAATGTTATTATATAAAATGTTGAAATAAAAAAAAAACAAATTGACACCGGATACCCGGAACCGGAACCAGAACCGGCGGTTCCGGGACCGGTTCCAAAATATAGAGAGCCGATATAAGCGGTTCCGGTTCCTTCATTATAGGAACCGCCGGTTCGGTTCCGGTTCCATGAAATTTGGCCGGGTACCCGGTTTTGCTCACCCCTATGTGGAACAGACAAGAACAGAGTGGAACACATGTGTTCCACCCCCACCCCATGGAACAAGGTGAAACATACCTATATTTTACTGATATAACATCAAAATAAAACCTAATTCTCTTCTAAAACATCAAAATAAAACCTAATTCTCTTCTAAAACATCAAATAAGCCTCCCCCTTTACATTTTATTCATTCTTTAAATTTTATTTATTGTTTGTGTTCTTTAAACTCTCACTTATTGTCATCAAAATTATACGGTTTCTATAGTTTGGTTAATTTGTGTAATTTATTAAATATTTTAATAATAATAAAATAATATAGAAAAGGTATAAAATAAATGTTGGAAACTACATAAACATTTTATTTTGGTGTCATTTTAATCGTCTTGACTTAAACTTTTTAATGAAATAGTACACCAATCTTAGGGGTAAATTGATCCTCTTATCTGTTTCGTCCTGTCTTAGCAAGCACTGAACAACTGTTCTGCCTTGTCCTATCTGGATGTCAAACGCACCCTCAATGACCAAAAGAAGAAAAAAAAGAACATACAAGCTTTTAGTTCTTCATGATCTAACCAGTTGAGGGGGTTAGGAGGAGGGTCGTTTTCTACATGCACGTCATTGATTCGTTATTCTACCTGTTATATTTTCCCGACTACCTGTTATAGTGCACCTATCTTAGGGGCTGTTTGGTTGGTTTGCCATTAAATACTGTATGGATAAAGCTGTACGTGTGGATTAATCTGTCTGTATAGATTGAGATGGTTTTTCATAGATGGAAGAAACGTGTTTTTTAATTGACAGAGACAAATTTAAAAGAAAAAAAACTTGGTTTTTTGCATAAAGCTCCCCCTAAAAGCATGCTGAATAAGTCATTTCTATATCATTAAGCCATTTTCATAGATGGAAGAAACTTGTTTTTTTAATTGGGAGAGACAAATTTGGAGAAAAAAAACTTGGCTTTTTGCATAAAGCTCCCCTAGAAGCATACCGAATAAGTCACTTTCTATATCATTAAGACACTACCAAACAGTCATGTATAGCCGACCGAATAAGCTATGAGTCCCGTTAAGCTCATTAAGCTGCTAAAAAACAGGCACTTATTGTCTCTCGAAACAGTCTCTCGAACCTAGTGGTCGGGATGAGTAGAATTAATGGGCAAAAGGTGATTGCAACATATGGTCCAATTGCCACACATATAGTAACCAACAATTTCTTTTTCGAGCAACTAAAGTTAAAACGGAAATGAAAGGTATAAGTATAAACACACCTCTGCCCTTGGGGGTAATGAGATGAACAAGGTCATCAACGGTTACGTTATTCCTTCCTTTCTTCCTCGTAAATGATCTGTCAAGGGGGGTATTTATCAATATCGGATGGCAGAATATGAGAAAGATAGCATGCAATTCAGACCAACCGAGTCATCCAGCAATGTGTTCAGATTTTGTTACCAGAATACAAATTTCAGGCCATGGAGCTTTTTGGTTGATTTTCCATAAAGTCCTGTACGGATAAAATTGCCTGTGTGGATTAATCCACTCTAGGGGATCGACACTTTGGGACAATATGTGCCCGTTTAGCCTCCATTGGAGGGGGAATGTTGAAGTCCCAAATCAGCTAGACTTGGACCATTTCTCCTCAATATATGTTAGAACCTCTTTTCGGGCTCTTTTAGAGAGTAATCTAATGGGGTTCCACGTATTCTTACATTGTGGTGAAATCTCTCTTTCTTAAAGATAATACAATGCTTATTCTAAGATTCTTATGAATGACTCAATTAGGTTTGTATTATTTACATCCATTCAAGCAATATCATCAGGAAAAAAAATTGTGGCTCACAGTCACCCATCCACATTCCTATATATATATATATATATATATATGGGATCTTCTTTTGAGAACTCATGAAATTGTGATAACCTTGGGAACTAGTGCATCATGTGCTATTTCATATGATTTATTTTCATCTAAGACTAGGATTTAGAATATCGATTAACATATATTTGTTTCAGTGTACACATAAAAAAGTTTCACATTGTGAACCGCATAAATAATTAAATATGAAGCACACACGTTGTGAAACAAATATATGTTCATCAATACATAAAATGTTAGCCTTAGATATATGAAACAATACTTTAAGATTAAAGTTCTCACAGTTATCACAATATGTGGAGTCTCAAATGATTAAGCCCCTATATATATATATATATTTATATATATAGGGTCGGGTTCCGGTAGAAGTTGAGGTTAACGTGAGAAGTGGTTATCAACTTTTGAGAAATAGATGCACATTAGGATAAGATGCACTGAGATGTACCAGATCAATTTCCTTCTAAAGACCACTTCGTGGGAGGGCATTTGATTAAAAGTGATCAGTTCAGATCCATTTCTCAAGTTAAGCTCAACTTCTCACACGATCCTCCGCCTATATATATATATAGAGAGACTAGAGAGAGAGAGAGAGGAGAACCTGCAAAGGGACTTCATTTCATCTTTCCAACCACACTCGGTAAGTCTTTCCCTCAAAAGCTCCTTCAATCGTTCTTTCTCCCCACTCTCAATCAACTAAAACAATTGAATCAAACCATAAGTACACACTTCAAAAAAATGCTCCAATTTGATGAACTAAGCAATCAAATCTCCAATTCAACAGCTTCAAACAATAACAACCAAAAAACTGTGCCCTAATTAACAGTATATCCAACAAAATCGTACTTTGATGTTGATAATTTCTTGAAGAGTTGGCTCTCGATCTTGATCTTCATCTTCTGCATCTGGCGTAGGCGGGCGTTTGATGGAAGCCCTCCTAGATTCATACATACACAAAGTTAATTGATTTCATGAAATTGAAACACAGAAAACCAAATCTGAATCGAGCTGATTACAATCAAACTTACATTCTTCCGTTTGAAGATGAAAGCTACAAGGATTTGGAATAAGAAGCTACAACCCACCGCCAAAAGTGTAAGGGGGAAATTTCAATGGACCGTTTTCGCCAAAGTATTCATAGCTTTTTTTTTCTCCTTTTCGTAGCCATGGCGGATTAATTAATAGGGAATTTAATTAAAATACCCAAATTTTGACTCTAACTTACCAAAATACTCATTTTTTTACTGAATTTGTCAAAATACCCATTTTTTCGCGATTGGAATCTGCGATCGTGGAAAGGGACAATTTTTTAAAATATTTATCCCGCGATCGCGGGGAGTGTCCCGCGACACTCCCAGTTCATTCATGTTGATGACTTTTTCAATTACAATTTACACTTTCATCCCCTATACTTATTTACTTACTTTACTTTATACCTTTTACTTTCATAATTTTAATTTTACATTTAACACATATAATCGTTTAGTAACTAAAATACGTTTTAATTTTAACAAGTTACACCATTATAATCGTCTCTTCGATACGTTCGAAATGAGCCAAATATTGATTTTTTTATTTATATATTTTAATATATATCATATACACTACATACAAATATTTTTTATATTTAAAATTCATTTTCTTATAGTTAATTATTTAATTTATGTACTCTTATAGTTAAAATACGTTTTATTTATTTTATTATCGATGGTCCAAGTTTAAGTATTAAAAATTGACGGAGGCTTTGTGATGGACAGACATCGATCTTTTTGTGCATACTCTGTAACTGCAAATACTTCAGCTCCAAACACACATGAATCACCATTCGCCAAATACCCATTTTCACAATTCTTAAATGAGTCCAGTGATACCAACTTGTCAAAACCCCATTTCATATTCTTCTCGTGAAACCTTGTCCTATTGTCATTCACGATATCTATAAACACATACAAATAATAATAATTTAAAACGATTTAATGAATTAGTTAATATATGATTATTATGTTAATACGATAGTAGTGTAAAACAAAATTGAAAATACGTTAAAAAATGAATTTTAAATATAAAAAATATTTTTTATGTAGTGTATATGATATATATTAAAATATATAAATCAAAAAAATTCAATATTGGGCTCATTTCGAACGTATCGAAGAGACAATTATAATGGTGTAACTTGTTAAAATTAAAACGTATTTTAGTTAATAAATGATTATATGTGTTAAATGTAAAATTAAAATTATGAAAGTAAAAAGTAAAAAGTAAAGTAAGTAAATAAGTATAGGGGTGAAAGTGTAAATTGCAATTGAAAAGTCATCAAAATGAATGAATTGGGTGTGTCGCGGCGCGATCGCAGGATAAATATTTTCAAAAATGGTCCCTTTCCGCGATCGCGGACCCCAATCGCGTAAAAATGGGTATTTTGGCAAATTCCGGATAGAAATGAGTATTTTGGTAAATCAAAGTCAAACTTTGGATATTTTAATTAAATTCCCAATTAATAGTTTGTGTAGGGTGTTTGGGATTGCTTATTAAAACAACTTACGTTTATTTTTCAAAGTGTTTATTAACTTATGCTTATTTTTTAAAATGTTTATCATTTATATGGGTAATAATGTAATTTTATTGAATAAGTAAATAAACAGTTTTAAATAACTTAGAATTTAATAACTTATCAAAAACAATTTATTTGCGGTGTCTAAAAAGTCATAAACATTTTTTCTTTTTTGAATCCAAACACTATAAATAGTTTATTTGCGGTGTGAAAAAAGTAAAAAAACCATAAGCAAATAAGTCAAAAAAATAAGCAATCCCAAACACCCCTTAATTATGTTTAAAAAATTTATTTAATTATAATTTTGATTTTGAATTATAGTATTTAACTTAGTTATTTAAGATTTAAAATAATTAATTTTATATCAGCTATAATATTCAAAAGGGAAATTAATCAAAATACCCTAAAATGGAAGTTGAGTTACCAAAATACCCAAAAAAATTCAAAGTTTACCTAAATGCCCTAAATTTTCGCGTTGAGTGCCCGTGATCGCGGTCAGGGACTGAAAGTGATAATTTTTTCAAAATTATTTACACTTTTAGTCCCCATCGCGGGCCACCGCGGGCCATCGCGGGCCGCGGCGGACAATCGCGGGCCATCGCGGAAATCATCGCGGAAATTTAGGGTATTTAGGTAAACTTGAATTTTTTTTGGTATTTTGGTAACTCAACTACCATTTTAGGGTATTTTAATTAATTTCCCTATTCAAAAAGCAATTCTTTTGTTAGTTTTTATATTGGTTTTAGATGATCAAATTTTGTCAAAATGTTTAATAAAGGAAAAACAACTAGAAAGGTTAAGAAAAACAACTTATACCATGCAAGATTTTTAATTTTGAAAATTTTGATGGTTGTAAATATGATTTTTAAATAGAAAGTTAGTTTTGGGTAATTATTTCTGTTACATTGAATAATAGCTAATATTAATGTATAAATTAATTAGTAATTTTTTGAGAATTTAATTAAAATACCCTAAGTTTGACATTGACTTACCAAAATACCTCATTTCTTGAAAATTTTACCAAAATACCCTAATTTTCCGCGAAGGGAACCCGCGATCGCGGGCAGGGACCAATTGTGAAAAATTTGGTGCTTCATATTTACACTTTCAGTCCCCATCGCGGGCCAGGGACTGAAAGTGTAAATATGAAGCAGAAAATTTTTCACAATTGGTCCCTGTCCGCGATCGCGGGCTCCCTTCGCGGAAAATTAGGGTATTTTGATAAAATTTTCAAGAAATGGGGTATTTTGGTAAGTCAATGTCAAACTTAGGTATTTTGATTAAATTCCCTAATTTTTTTATTAATATTAACTACTATTAATTAATATAAACTTATATTACTAATAATTAATATTTTTTTATAATTAATATTAATAAATAACAACTAATATTAATTAAGGTTATAATTAAAAGAAGTGTCGAAAATTCATGAAAATGCTACTTCGTAAATTATCTAGAAGTTATCCTTCAATATAAATATTTCTAACATTTTTTTTATGGCACCTCATCATAAAATCTAGAGTAAATTACGGATTTGGTCCTTGTGGTTTAAAAAACGAAACGAAAATGGTCCCTACAATTTTTTTTATTCCAAATAAGGCCATGTGGTCCTTGTTTTCGTAACGATTTGGTCCCTGACGCTAACGAGTGTTAACCCCCAACGTTAAGTGAAGGGCATTTTTAGTCCTTTTGATATGTTTACCTTTTTCCAAGCTATTCTATTAAATTATAAAACCATAGGGACCCAACTTGTAATTTACTTTATTATTATATAATATAATATAATAAATAATATATTTATACATATATATATATATACCTGCAACTCTCCCTCTCTCTCTCTCTCAACATGGTAACCAACCTCATACACAAAATAAACAGAAGAATTCTAAGCTAAATATATATCCAATATAAGAGCTTCTCAATGCGTTCATTGTTTGGGTAAAAATCCACCAGCTTCGACCACGACCGAGACGTTAAAAACATTTATTACACTTCTCTTGTAACAAAGTTAAATCGTCAACACTTTGTCCTTGGACCTAAGCCATAGTCGAAAGTACCTCTCGACACTCGACCGTCGTGTAGAAACATACGACCTCAACCAACTAACACGCGACATTTCTGTTACGTTTTCATCATTCAATGCAGGTCAACATGTAACGACCCGGTATCCCATAACATATATAATATACATCATTTAACATATCATACATAACGTCGTCACTTTCATAACAAAATACATAATAATTCACATTCGGTCCCAAAGTCTCGAAACTATACAATACAAAAACGTAAACATATCCTAGTCTTCGTCAGCTATCAACCGCCTCCTATGCTTTATTCTTCCTTTTGCTAACAAGAGATCCTTGACCTGGAATACATATTTTTTGAAAGGAAAATGAGGGTTAGACCAAACGGTCTAGTGAGATAATCTCTGTCAGTTTAGAAATCCTTTTTATAAAACATTCATATACCACAAAGATTAACTACCAAGCAAGACTCATACATTGTGTTCATCCCTCCTCATTCCCATGGCCAAATTAGTTGGTAGCAAGCCAACTAATTAATTAACTTCACTGTACGACATTTACAGCCAACAACACTGTACGAATATTACAGCCAACACACCGGTCCTAAGCCCGGCCAGTCGTATTCTTGTATAGTATAATTCTTATGTAAATACAATATCTCAACATATTATATTTCAACATAAAACACACATAATCACACATCTGTCACATACCCAATCCACACATATACGTATTCCAGTTTGAAAACGTTTTAAAGTAAAACTCACTATGAATGCTTAAAAATACGCTTCCAAGCCTTTCTCCGAGCTATCCGATCCTTTATCCAAAATTCTCAGAATCTGAAACCATTTACATACAAATATCTCCTTACCAACTTATGTATAATACTTACTAGCAGGCTAAGGACTCTAGATACATCTATATAACTCTTATCCTAAAAAATGACCAAACAGCTAAAGTATCCGGACAGCCTAAAATAACCCGGACAACCCAACCTTTCCGGACAGCACAACTTCCCGGATACATACACAATCCGGACAACCTGAATTATCCGGACAACAAGCAATCCGGATACCATCCGGTATTTCATTCCATCCAGAAACTATCGAGCAGAGAGACTTATCCGGATAAAACACTCGTCCGGACACCTTTAAAACATTATCCGGACACCACCAACAAAACTACCCGGACACATTCATTGTGTCCGGAAACCTTAAGAGATAATATCCATCCATATTTTCCACTTTGGTCCTTGAACTTCTCAATAATGACACAAAATACCTTTAACTTATAAATTAACCCAATTTACCCTAAACATCAATTATATAGTTAACTTTATTTAACGGAAAGATATTTTTAACTAACGAACTTACCCGGGGTATTACACAACATCATTCATAGCCAACGGACGAAACCGACAGAGCAGTTATGAGCATTAAAACAACGATGACCGGTACGACCGTTACTAGAAGAAATCATGAAGTCATTAAAGCACTCAAAGACTATAAATACAAAGACAAAGCTATCATTTGCAGATCATCTAACACCAAAAAACTCAAGAATCACACTGCGTACTCAAGAACATCCGAAGTAAGGGAATTTCTCTCCAGTGATCGCTCTCGACGCACGACTCACACTCTCGACCAGCAGTCTTAGCACACGACACACTTGTTTTACACTCGATACACTTGTTATTTTTACATTTCAAGTCATTTGTATTGTAATCATTGTACGATCGACATCTGAAACAAAGGACATCGTCCCTATTTGGCGATCATAGTGTAGCGACGGCTTCCACAGTCGTCTGCGGGTTTTTTCCTCGTTGAGGTTTTTCCCGCGTCATCAAAATCTCTGTCTCTTTACAACTTTTTGTCCCTGTCGCACGTTTTGTCGTAAGATTCCTTTATTTAGTTGTTAAGCTCCACAATCAACCTCAAGTTGTACTTGTGTGCGATTTTTGGCATTAACAGTTTGGCGCCCATCGTGGGGCCCCATCTAGAGAAAATCTTTGACAAACGTGCGTCCTACTAACGGTTTCTTGCAGTCTCTTTTGTTTTCTGTTTCAGGAAAATGGCCGCCCCTGGAAATCAAGAGCATGTCATTGCCCAAATGTATCAGGAGTTAGAAGTTGCGCGGAATCAAATCAATGCCATGGCTGAGCAAAGTCGAAGAGCAGCTGAGGAAATCGCGCGGCTAAGAAATCCCTTCGGGCCTCAGAGCGGTCCTAGGCCATTCGTCCAAAATCCAGGTCCAGGATCGTTTGGCCAGAGTGGTCCTAGACCATTCGTTCAGAATCCGGGTCAAGGATCGCATGGGCAAAATCCAGGGTCCGCTCCTTTCATGCAGAATCCAAGACCAGGACCATTCGTTCAAAACCAGCACCCAGGTCCATTCATGCAAAATCAGCAACCGGGGGCATTCAATCCAAATCCCCAGTTCGGGACGGTTCCTCCTCAACATCTGAGACCGCCACCCATGAATAATGGATCGCAGCCGTTTCAGAATGGATCGCAGCCGTTTCGGAATGGATCGCAGCCGTAACAGAATGGATCGCAGCCGTTTCGGAATGGATCGCAGCCGTAACAGAATGGATCACAGCCGTTTCAGAATGGATCGCAGCCGTTTCAGAATGGGTCGCAGCCATATTCAATCCCTTTCAACGGAGACGCCAATGGTTCGTCATATGGCAACGGCACCAGTTCAGGAGTTGATCTCCTGGCAGGTGCTAATCCCGATCCTAATGATCCCGTCGCCTAGCGATTAAAGATGCTAGAAGATCAGAACGAGCGTGTTCTGTCCCTACTCGCTAAGCTACCCGGGGCAGTGTTTGGGCAAAAAATCACGTCGTACGACCACGACCAGAGCAGGTAAGACGCACGTTATAATCCAAATCTTGTATTAAGATAAGGTCTCGACAAGAACCTAGAAAACATCCGTCGTCTCCCGTAAAAGGTAAGTCGTACGTCTCCCATGACGCTCGACCATAGCATCGCCCGTCCCGTACGACCATCGCTTAAGATCATTGCACCTTCGACCAAAGCTAACGTTAACCTTGACTGTTACGTTTGTTAAGTATTTAATGCAGGAGTCAAAGCCATTAACAGCAAGCAGCCGTAACGGACGAAGAGCATTATGGATAATCACTCCGGCGACCGTTTCCAGCCGTTGTAGCCGTTGATCAAAGCATTAATGGAGCTAATTAATGGCACGAAGACTATAAAAGCCAAGCTAAAGCCTCATTCCAAGGACCCATCAGAAAAATCCGACACACATCAGCGATCATCAGTGAACATCACCAAACAGCAGAGAAAATTATCCAAACTCATAGCAAAGAACATTCAAACTCTGGAGATCAAGCACTGAAAGCTAGAACCTTACAGCGAACTCAAGAACACTCGAAGGAAAGCTCAAGTATCGCTCTCGACGCACAACAACAGCTTTCGACCAACAGTTATTTACACTTTGTATTCACACGACAAACACCTGTTTTACACCTTAAACACTTGTACTTTATATTTCGAAGTATTTCCTTCATTTGTATTGTAATCATCGTACGACCGACGCCAGTACCAAGGACGTCGCCCCTGATTGGCGACCATAGTGCAGCGACGACACCCACTATCGTCCGCAGGTTTTTCCTCGATTGAGGTTTTTCCTGCGTCATCAAATCCCTTGTTTCTTTATTTTTATCCTCGTCGCACGTCTCGTCGAAAGATTCTTTCTTTAGTTGATTAAGTCCACATCGACCTTAAGTTGTCCCTTTGGTGCGATTTTTGGCATTAACAGGCAGCCGTGCCCGTCGACGTCGAGCCACGCTCAGGATATCAAGCGTCGCCTTTCGTCGATAAGATTGCGACCGTCGATGTCCCGAAGAAATTCAACATCCCTGCCTTCACATCCAAGTATTCGGGGGTGACCGATCCGACGGAGCACATCGCGCAGTATAAACAACTCATGTGGACGGTCTCGATCCCACACATGTATCAAGAAGTATGCATGTGTAAGAGCTTTGGGGCGACTCTCACTGGTCCTGCCCTCCAATGGTTGATCAATCTCAAACCCAAATCCATCAGGTCGTTCGCTGAGTTGGTCAATCGATTCTCCCAGCAGTTCACCAGCAGTCGCAAGATGGAGAAGCAGACCAGTGACCAGTATTATGTCGTGCAAAAGGCTAATGAATCTATCCGAAGTTATTTCAACAGGTTCAATGTAGAGATGATCAGTGTCCGCAATTGTGACATCAAGACCGCGATCGAAGCTTACAAACGTGGTCTGGACGACAGTTCAGGTTTGTATACTGATTTGACCAAGTATCCCCGAGAGAGTTTCGAAGATGTTCGAGCTCGAACCTTAGCGTATATGAGGGTAGAGGACGACGCTGCCTTTCGTCGCAAGCATACCGACGACAAGAGGTCATTAGGGGTGAAGAAGCCAGAGTTCAAAACCAAGGCAGTATCCAGGCCAGAGCCCGCGCGTCAAATCTCGAACGTCCGGTTCAAGACAAAAGCGGAAGCCAAGACCGCGACCAAATTCCCTCAGTACCCCAAGATATCCTCCTATGGATTCAAAGGTCCAGTAAAGACTTGGTCGAAGCGCTGAAAACCACCCAGGCAACCATCCGTTGGCCAAAGAAATCCGATCAGGACGACACCAAGAAAGATAAGTCAATGTGGTGCGAGTTCCATGTCGACCATGGTCATGCGACAGATGATTGCATAGCTGTGACACCCTAAAAACAGGGCTAATTTAAACCTTAAAAATTTCACAAGTTATGATCATAGAACTTCAAACTTTGATAACCTGAGGATCAAATGTAAAGGTTTTATATATACAACACGTCTAACTCAAATAACCTATTAATCTAATCATACATCATAATCAGATTAACTAAGTTATCTAGTCCTTTGTCCCAAAAGCATCAAAAGAATAGCTAGATCCTCCGTCATCTCTAAGTTTGAATCTTTCCAAAAGTCCTCATCACACATCCCCGCTTACTTCCCGGAGCTTGTATTTGGTAAGAAGATTCAACTTGAACAATTAGGCTTTCGCCTAGTGAGGATATTCAAATCAAATTAAAATTAACAAATAAAATATCAACAGATAAGTCAAACCTGTTTTCACCCATCTTACCGTACAACAACTCCTTCCAACAATGGGAATCTACCCCACTCCCATACTTATGACTAATTCATCTAGCCATAATTTCACTACCAAGAGTTTACCATGAATAATCCCATATTCAAGGTTAATACTCTTATTCAAGAAATTACAAGTCAAAACCTGCATATTTCTTAATCCGGAAGTAGAGATTACAAATTACTTTATGCCTATCTCTAATCTTCCTTTCACAATTGGGAAATCTCTGATCTTCCCTGTAAAAATGGAAATCTCCGATCTTCCATTCGAAATGGGAATTACAAATCAAAATCTGCCTATTCCACATTTCACATCCTCCCCACCTCAGAATCAATGGCCCCAATGGGATTTAATATATCGCGATACACAACCGGGCCCCCCGATGATTCAAGGTACACTCATCACTAGAAATTACATCCCTTTGGTCAATGGCTAGTAATCGGTTCCCATTAGACCGTATTAAGGTGCCCCCGATGACCGGATGCCTATTTCTAGCAACCGCAACATAATACATAAGTATTATAACTCTTACTATCGTAGGTGCATAATATACGATATATATATATATATATATATATATTACCTCTCCCAACATATTCTATATATATAAAGAATATAAATAGTTTATCGCCTCAACTTCTTAACTATCCCCGTTTTGCTATTTAGCATTGGGATCTCAACATAGCATAACTCTTAAACATTTAATTGGATTCATACTGATTAAGACAAGTCCTTACAACAATCGACAAATTATGGTAAAATCAGCTTTGTAACAGAGTGAGAATTGCGCAACCAATAGAAACGAAATACTCACTTCTCGCAACCAACAGTAGCGACATACTCCATTTCTCGCAATAGTGCCTTGCGAATTATTCACTTTTCGCAAACATGGGTTGCGAGATTCTCACTTTGCGCAACCAAGGCTAGCACAAAGTGAACATCTCACTAGTACTGTTCATCGTCTTCTTCATTAAGTCAGTTTACAAATTCGTCCTATTAAGCCTACTACTTATCAATTTAGTACTACCAAAGTGTTCAGACACACAAATAACACATCTATTTCAACTTTAATGGCTTAATTTTAAAGAGAGTTGAATAAACTCACCTGAATGGTTTTCTGAACACTGTATTCTTCACCAAAAAAATACTTTCTCAACTTAATCAAATCTGAACACAAAAATAATAAGTTCAGATTTCTCATAACATCCAAAATCAGTAAAACCCACTTCAACCTCATAAAAGCTTATGAACATAAAATTTATACTTTCATATAATCAAAACCCATCTAAAACTCCATATAAACTTTTAACTTCATAAAAATCAAGGATTATGTAAGATGCATACCTTTTTGATCCTTCAGTTTGCTTCTAATTGACTACTAAAATCCCAGCTAAATGTTTCAGTACATCTTCTTCTCCTTTTCCTTTCTTTATTTTGTCTTCTCTTCCTCTTTCTCTATTTCTTTCTCCCTTTTTCTTGTTTTACGCACGACCCACACACACAATCAGATGATACATACAATATGAGGACACCTCCTCATTTAAGATCAACTTTAGCTATAAAGTTGACACCTCATTCACCATGTTACCAAACAAACCCCAAACTTCTTTGATTGGCAAAACATACCCTCAAACTTCTAAATTAAAATTAAAGTTTACCCCATAAATTATAACTCCATTAAAACCATAACGTAACTTACCCGGGAATAAACTCTAAAATTAATCCATCAAATAACCAACCAATCACAACCTATTAAATAAATATACTCAATTTATTTAATAAATCCAAACATCATCTTTTATAAAAAAAATTGGGATGTTACAATACTCCCCAACTTGAAAATGATTTCGTCCTCGAAATCAAAGTTAGGTATACAAATGAGGATCTGAAATCTTCATATTGCTTTTTCAATCCTAAAGTCACATTAACATCTCAAGGCTATAATACCATTGTACCTAATACCACATACTTAGATTGTAATTTCTCAAAAGATTTCTCTAAAAACGCTTCCAGTTCTTGGACATAACGACTTTTCTCATCCGTTATTACTTTAGTAAATGGAATCACATCCTACCAATATAAAGCATGTCATATATCCCTTTCCATTCTAGTCTTATATACTTACTCACTTTTGAATACTTCGATAATTACGGCAAATCATCATTACATCCTCACACCACTATCACCTTATGCGACCACATTGTAACCAAGCACTAAAATGTAGTATATCAAGGGTGATAATTTAATTGAACCTGTAGTATAACTACATTCTTAGGTCCGACCTTTCTATCATTACTTGTCTCTTTTTCCCAACTTTTCCACATACCGACAACATTTTCTCAGTACTATACATAACCAAACAGTTGTACCAAAATTCTAACTTAAGGCATTCAACTAAGTTATCTTAAAACGACATACCGTCCACAGTTACTACACATTCTTTAATCTGCAACTAATACTTTTTCGGACAATTCTTTCACACATAAGAAGCAACTCTCATTCCTTAAGGATTTTTCATCTATTACACCACAATTTGACTAACACCCTCCTCATCTATGTTAAACTTCCTATGATTCAAAATCATAAACTTACTTAGCAATTCACACAATCAAAAACACTTTGGATAAACACCCACTACTTTTCCGACATTCTATTCCGATATTAGCCATATCACTACGTCATCTTACAAACCACATGCTCTAACAACTTTATTGACAACTAGTACTCTTCATCTGGAATCCCCGAAAAGACTTCCATCGAATGTTTCCTCTTTCTAACTTCACATTACCTACTAGTTGACACATTTTTCTTGGCAATTGATGCCACTATTCATTCATACATTCTTCACCCATAACATCTCACAGCAGACCAGGTCTCTCATGGTCATTCGTACACAATTCAAACGTACTTCCATGTTCTCCCGCATGATTTATCGAGTCTATTTCACTAATATATTCCTCCCCAACTTTAGTTGAACCACAACTCACGAGTATCTAATTAATTTAAACTTACTCGTTTCTTGCTAGTTCTTGCGATTCCAAACCATAACATAAACAGGACACGATCCCTCACAGATCGACACAGTCTATACACCCACTTCATTTGCGCTTAATACTTCATCCTTTTTAACCCATCCACATCGTAAGTAGAACGCTCATCCAAAACAATAGTCTTTCACTATTCTAACACCCCTACAAGGTGGTCCTTTAACTTTTAATCTTTCGATTCAAAGCTTAACATTTATACATGACCTCAAAGAATAACCAATGCATTCACAACATGAAAACTTCAGTTATAATACAATTCATGTAATTTCAACCCCAAGCCTACGTTGCTTATTAAACCGGGCGAATACCCTCAAGACTCAACCGACCGAGCCATCTGCTCAAAGGATCCAATGATCATTTATCAATATCAACTCATGCAATTTAAATACATCTAAATTACATTATGCAACACACGCTCCAAGGCATGATAATCTCACAACCCCTTCATTGCTACTTTCCCAATGAAGTCAATTCATATATGTATCTATATGTACAAGTATGTACAACTCTTTTATACTCAACAATATATATATATATATATATTTTTATATCTTATCAAAGTTCATTAGTACCAAAGGTACTAAGAATACAAGATCATCAAATAGTCCTCACACATAAGACAATACTTAAACAAGCACTTATTTTAAATAAAATGCCATTAAGCACATTACACATCATAATTATTGCACAACCACAATAAACTCTAAAAGCGTATTTTGACCACATAGTTTTCACTGATGCAATAATTTAACCAAAACCTCTTTCACCCGTGATTTATTCGTCAATCACTCAAAATTCCCAAACGTTGGGTGTTTTGCAAGATATATACCATTCTATAATATCCCCAGTCCACCATACAAGATATTGTCCGCTTTACGGATACCTTCTGCATTAGCATACCGGCACCGCTCACGGTTTCGTTTCTGGCCGCACAGGCATACCCTCTGCATAAGCATACCGGCACCCTGCGACGGGCAAAACACGTTTTGCAAGGAATGTATCCATCCACCCTTATAAGGAGGACTTCGTACCCCTTTCTAGTCAATATGGGATGTAACAGTTCCTACCCGCACAGGCATACGCGGGACGCACTTAGAACGTACCCTGTGACAGGCAAATTACCCCTTACACAACTGCCGACTTCAAAGTCAATAATCAACATGTCGATACTTCCTTAACCCATTCTTTAGCATGGGTCCTTAACTGAACCTAATCCTTCTAACATATCATAAGATCACCATAAATTCTTATTTGACGTCGAGGATATTTCCTTTCTGTCTCACCACACTACTCATAGCGAGTTGCTATATTCCATCACCTTGATGACTACTAGTCCTTCCTCCGGACACAACCGTCCCTCGGCAACTATATTTCTAGTTTTCAAACAAGGGTATAGACCTTCGTACAACCGACACTAAAATCTACTTTCAACTTTCCCACTGTTCACCTCTCCTCTTGAACACAAATACTTAAACTACAAACATTCTCTCATGATTTTTCCAACACTTCTCCACTCTCGGAGTTCTTTCTCAGCTTATAGTGTAATATTCTACGACCTAGTGAGTTCATAGCCTTCATTCATGACAATGCGATAAATAAATCATTTCACACATTTTTCTTTTTAAAGAACAGTACTTGGAACAACTTGGGTATACATGACCCCTAACATTCTCCTAACTCCAATGTACTGCACAACGATCTCGAGAACCGTTTGCATACTAATTTCCGTAAAACTTAATCTTTCTCAACTAAAATGATTTTGTTACGACAGTAATATATTAAAGGAAAATCTTTTCATACTACAAAAAGTTTAAAAGAATTTTCCAACACGAAGCAAGCTAGTCGGTTCTCACATGATATCATCAAGTTAATACTCTTGTTGGTTATAAAGGTTTTTGCTAGCCAACGTTTTCTTGACCGTTTCTACAATTAACTTTTCATGTAAAATACGAAATATTTTGCAAATTGCTAAACCCAAAATTTCATTGTGCATCAAAATGAAATTGTCTCTTTCTTTAAATACCCATTTGTACATGCAACTCAACCTCGACTAAAATTGTTATTTATGCATTTGTTTTAAAATCATAAAAACTCATGTAGCACACTCACTAGGACACCATGCATAAAACCTTACTCGCAAATGAAGGCTACTCACTCAAACAAGGTCAATCGTTTTACTCACATCACTTATCATTAACACTCTACTTCCGACTAGTGGTCGTCTTCTTGACCTTGTAACACTTGCTATCCATGCATTCCACGGCCCACTTACTCAACCATTTCATACTATTTCCGTTTTGACCAATAATCTTACATTCTATTTCCACACCTTTCAATCCACCTATTAAAGGTTGCCTCGGCGGACTTTCATGAGTCTCGCCAGTTCCAGGTTGTCCTTCCAATCCTCAATTATTTACTGATATGTCCTCCAAAGAATTGAAGGACCTTGGTGGTATTTTCACCATCATTCTACTATAACACATAGGGATAACCATAAGAAATGGTTATACGAATATAGACATACTAAACGTACTTTACCGATCATTAGTCACTGTAACAATTTAGAAACAAGCATGCTTGCGTAACAATATATTCATAATAACAGTAGCTAATTGAAATTGTGAATATATTATACATGAGAATCCTCGTTACCATTATCACAATACTAATTTCACGTATTTCCGTCGACTCTAAGACTATCCCGTCTTAGTACCTCTACCCAAATCTCACAAATCATAACTTAATTCATCACAGCTTAAGTCTAAGTATCTCCTCAGCATACTTAGTTCACTTAAACTAATACTCTGATACCATATTGTAACACCCTAAAAACAAGGCTAATTTAAACCTTAAAAATTTCACAAGTTATGATCATAGAACTTCAAACTTTGATAACCTAAGGATCAAATGTAAAGGTTTTATATATACAACACGTCTAACTCAAATAACCTATTAATCTAATCATACATCATAATCAGATTAACTAAGTTATCTAGTCCTTTGTCCCAAAAGCATCAAAAGAATAGCTAGATCCTCCGTCATCTCTAAGTTTGAATCTTTCCAAAAGTCCTCATCACACATCCCCGCTTACTTCCCAGAGCTTGTATCTGGTAAGAAGATTCAACTTGAACAATTAGGCTTTCGCCTAGTGAGGATATTCAAATCAAATTAAAATTAACAAATAAAATATCAACAGATAAGTCAAACCTGTTTTCACCCATCTTACCGTACAACAACTCCTTCCAACAATGGGAATCTACCCCACTCCCATACTTATGACTAATTCATCTAGCCATAATTTCACTACCAAGAGTTTACCATGAATAATCCCATATTCAAGGTTAATACTCTTATTCAAGAAATTACAAGTCAAAACCTGCCTATTTCTTAATCCGGAAGTAGAGATTACAAATTACTTTATGCCTATCTCTAATCTTCCTTTCACACTTGGGAAATCTCTGATCTTCCCTGTAAAAATGGAAATCTCCGATCTTCCATTCGAAATGGGAATTACAAATCAAAATCTGCCTATTCCACATTTCACATCCTCCCCACCTCAGAATCAATGGCCCCAATGGGATTTAATATATCGCGATACACAACCGGGGCCCCCGATGATTCAAGGTACACTCATCACTAGAAATTACATCCCTTTGGTCAATGGCTAGTAATCGGTTCCCATTAGACCGTACTAAGGTGCCCCCGATGACCGGATGCCTATTTCTAGCAACCGCAACATAATACATAAGTATTATAACTCTTACTATCGTAGGTGCATAATATACGATATATATATATATATATATTACCTCTCCCAACATATTCTATATATATAAAGAATATAAATAGTTTATCGCCTCAACTTCTTAACTATCCCCGTTTTGCTATTTAGCATTGGGATCTCAACATAGCATAACTCTTAAACATTTAATTGGACTCAGGCTGATTAAGACAAGTCCTTACAACCATCGATAAATTATGGTAAAATCAGCTTTGTAACAGAGTGAGAATTGCGCAACCAATAGAAACGAAATACTCACTTCTCGCAACCAACAGTAGCGACATACTCCATTTCTCGCAATAGTGCCTTGCGAATTATTCACTTTTTGCAAACATGGGTTGCGAGATTCTCACTTTGCGCAACCAAGGCTAGCGCAAAGTGAACATCTCGCTAGTACTGTTCATCGTCTTCTTCATTAAGTCAGTTTACAAATTCGTCCTATTAAGCCTACTAATTATCAATTTAGTACTACCAAAGTGTTCAGACACACAAATAACACATCTATTTCAACTTTAATGGCTTAATTTTAAAGAGAGTTGAATAAACTCACCTGAATGGTTTTCTGAACACTGTATTCTTCACCAAAAAAATACTTTCTCAACTTAATCAAATCTGAACACGGAAATCATAAGTTCAGATTTCTCATAACATCCAAAATCAGTAAAACCCATTTCAACCTCATAAAAGCTTATGAACATAAAATTTATACTTTCATATAATCAAAACCCATCTAAAACTCCATAAAACTTTTAACTTCATAAAAATCAAGGATTATGTAAGATGCATACCTTTTTGATCCTTCAGTTTGCTTCTAATTGACTACTAAAATCCCAGCTAAATGTTTCAGTACAGCTTCTTCTCCTTTTCCTTTCTTTATTTTGTCTTCTCTTCCTCTTTCTCTATTTCTTTCTCCCTTTTTCTTGTTTTACGCACGACCCACACACACAATCAGATGATACATACAATATGAGGACACCTCCTCATTTAAGATCACTTTAGCTATAAAGTTGACACCTCATTCACCATGTTACCAAACAAACCCCAAACTTCTTTGATTGGCAAAACATACCCTCAAACTTCTAAATTGAAATTAAAGTTTACCCCATAACTTATAACTCCATTAAAACCATAACGTAACTTACCCGGGAATAAACTCTAAAATTAATCCATCAAATAACCAACCAATCACAACCTATTAAATAAATATACTCAATTTATTTAATAAATCCAAACATCATCTTTTATAAAAAAAAATTGGGATGTTACAATAGCTCTCAAAAAGGAGCTAGCATATCATGTCCCGAAAGGAAACCTCAAGGATATCATCGACTACGTTGTATCTCCAGCTAGCGACGTTCGATCGCCAACCCCCGAGCATGCTAACGTCGTTAATTGCATCACTGGTGGCTCTGATGTATGCGGTTTGACGTATTCCGCAGCCAAACGTCACGCCAGTCAAGCGTCTAACGATCGGCCTATCCCGCGTTCGTCGAGACCAAAAGAAGATCTAGAGTTAGAAGCTATGAAGATCACGTTTGACCAAGACGACATCGGCGACTCGTATCAGAAACATCATGACGGGTTGATCATTCAACTCACGATTGGTAATTGTTTAACCCGACGAGTCCTGGTCGATGGAGGCAGTTCAGCGAACGTCATCTTCCTTGATACCGTTAAGGCCATGGGGATCGACCGATCAGAAATCACCCGACGCTCGACGACCTTGGTCGGATTCAACGGGGAAGCGACAAATACCTTTGGAGAGATCGTCTTGCCAGTCTATGCCGGAGGAATCAACAAGCAGACCAAGTTCAGCGTCATCGATTGTGCGTCGGCCTATAACATCATTTTAGGTCGACCATGGATCCACGAAATGAAAGCCGTTCCCTCGATGTATCACCAGATCATGAAGTTCCTTACACCGTGGGGAATCCAGGAGATAAAAAGTGAGCCAAAAGTCGCTCGTGATTGCTATAAGACCACTCTGAAGCCGTGGAAATAGACCTTCTATTGTGGCGACTCACGACGACATTTAGTGTATCGTCTTAAAATCGCCACAAGGGGGTAAGATGGTAGCAATAATCAAGACATCCCAAGTTGGGACACGACGCGTCAGAAAAGGTGCGTCTTCTAAACCCTTTTCTATTCTTTCATACGATTTTTTACAACGACGAATACTGACTTAAGCATCGAAGGGTCATTGGTTAGCCAACGACCAACCTCTGACATCGTTTTAACGCAGGATCGCATGATATTAGTTATTAAGTCTTCTATACGACTTTAAATCTCGTCGCATGATATAAATGATCAAGTCTGTGACCTGCTTATTCTGTCACAGGGATGCATGATCCAGGAACATCGTACGATTTAATTATATAATCGTAATACTCGACAGACGCCTGATCTAAGTTTCTGGACTTAGAAAAATTTGTATGTTCTGTATGAGCACATTGATTACATATGTTTTCTAATACGATTCAGATACATGACTTATATCTTAATCGTTATGAATGCCTTAATCGCATATACTTATGCTTGCCAATGTGATCTCAAAGTACGAAAACCTTAAGACTTGCGTGCCTGTCTTTGTAACTGCAATAGATGCCTAAGTCGCACGATTCCTTGTTTACCTAGCGAATTCTACAAATTAATACTACACTTATTAGCAAATCGTATGGATTGAAGCAATGTGTGAACAAAAGAGTAAATTTCATTTCATAAACGAACGATTACATCAGATAACCTGATCACTAACGATCGGGCGGGAAGATAGAAGTTATACAAATTTATCCTATGGCTGAGGAGGAGTGTCGGTCGCGTGAGGATTGTCGGTCGCGTCTTTTCCCAAGGCCTCACCCACCTCTTCCTCTTCGGCCTCCTTCTCGTCGTCAAAGTCGAGATCTCTTGCGGACCCGACCTCTTGCAGAAAGTAAGCAAGCTCGACCGACGCCTGGGCCATAGGGTTTTTTTCCGACAAGTGTTGCCTCGTTATGGCAGCTCGAGTGATCATTCGAGCCAGAGCAAAGGTAGACGCAACATCTTCCTTTAGTTTTCCTACTTCCTTCTCCAGACTGACCACCTTAGCCTCGGAGTCCTCAACTTCCTTCTCCTTCGTGACCAAGGACTCCCTCACCTTGATCAGCTCCTCCCTTTGACCATCAATCATTGACAAGGATTGATTTAGACGATTGTTTACCTCGTCCTTCGCACGAACGGCGATCTCTAATTCCTTTTTGGCCTCGTCGAGCTGCCGGGACATAGCCTCTTCACGTTCCACGGCGACGTTCGCCCTGGCCAACGCCGCGTTCCCCCTCTCATGGGCATAAGATACCAGATCCTTAATCTTCTCTGTTTCCGCACGCAAGGCAAGAGAAGATTGAAGTGTCTGTACAAAGAAACATGTCAGTAAATGTTAATGCCAAAAATCGCACAAAAGTACAAATTAAGGTCGATGTGGAAATTTAACAACTAAAGAAACGTATCTCGAGCCAAATAACACAACCGCGAGGAAAAAGTAAAAGAGAAAAGAGATTTGGTGACGCATAAAACCCCAAAACGAAAGAAAAAACTACGGTCGACTCTGTGAGAGTCGACAGTGCACTATAGTCGCCAAACAGGGGCGAAAGTCCTTGTGTTACAGGTGATTTGTATACAACAGATTACAAATAAATGTAAATATAAACTTAGTCGTGTGCAAACGACATGGATCGTGCGTAAATCGTGCGAAATAACTTGTCGTCGTGTGGTCTAAACTGTCGTCGTCAGGTGGTTCGAACTGTCGTCGTGCGATACTTGCGTGTTCGAATGCCTCGTTGTATTGAGAGAAAAATATAGAAGTGAGTATAAGTAGCTCTGTCTGTTCTCCCTTTGCTCGAAGGTGGAGCAGTCTTTATATAGCTTCGGTCGGTACTGAATGTGCTTTAATTGTTGGTCTTGTAACCGCTGTCGACATTAAATGCGCTTTGATGATTGTCTTTGTAACTGTTGTCGGGCTCTAAATGGCATTGATGATTCGTCTGTTACTGGTCGTTGTGCCATAAATGCATGTAGACCTGCATTAATGAACAAAAGAAACGGCTGTTGACCATGAATGGTTAGTGTAATCGTAAGACCATCTTAAGTCCAGGACGTCGGTCTTATGGAGCATACGACCGTTGTCGAAATACAATACGATGTATATGAATGTAAACGTCTTGTAAGACCTTATCTTAGTATAGGAATGGTCTTATAAAAATGTCGTGAGACTAGGATAAAAATGTCGTAAGACCAAGATGATGATGTCGTAGGACCAGAGCGATATAAGACCGACGATAGGAGATTGTCGACGTAAGACCAACGAGTCATAACTGGCGACACGTAACTAGCGACATAAGACTAGTGATGTAAGACTAATAACATAAGACTAGTGACGTGTGACTGGCGACGGGTGACTGGTGACATGTCGTGCGACGTGTAACATGCGACACGTGACATACGATCATGAGATGTAAAGACACTATCTTGAATGACTATTGACATAAGATGTCTTTTAATAATCAACTATCGTATGTCGGGGATAAGGCAATAATGGGTATTACCCTTGTCGATCGGGGGTATGACTTTTGTAGGCATTAGGGTAATCGAAGTCCATGGGTCATGTCGAAGGAATTCCCCAGGTCGGTCGAGGGTGTGATTTTTTACCCAAACAGTTAGCCCCCCGAGATTTGAATTTCAAAGCCATTTGAATTTCAGATCTCGTACCAAAGTAAAATGTGTTTATACGGAGATGTGTCACTTTTGCTAAGAAAATCGACTTGGTTAGCTAAAATCGTGAGTCCAGTCGATGGTGTTTAAGTAAGTTGCGACGATCGAATGATGATGACCTTTAATGCGCAAGATACTTGTGGTGTTCATCTGACGGTCGTAAGACGACCTTAAAACGTAAGGAACCGACGATGATCCTAAAACGATCTTTATCAAAATGAGACGTATGGGTCAGGAGTCAATCGTAAGACGATTGGTCCGAAATAAAGCTTGGCGGCGATCATAAGATGATCGAACCAAGATAAAATTTAAGGATCTTGTGATACAGTCGTTAAAGACTTATGTTCTGGCGTTCCGAGCCAATACGGTCGTTATAGACTTTTGATCTGGCGTTTAGAGCCGATATGGTCGTTATAGACCAATGATCTGGCGTTCCGAGCCGATACTGTCGTTATAGACTTATGATATGGCGTTTAGAGCCGATATGGTCGTTAAAGACCTATGATCTGGCGTTCGAGCCGATACGGTCGTTAGAGACCTATGATCTGGCGTTCGAGCCGATACGGTCGCTAGAGACCTATGATCTAGCGTTCGAGCCGATACGGTCGCTAGAGACCTATGATCTGGCGTTTACAGCCGATACGGTCGCTAGAGACCTATGTTACGTTGTGTAAGTTTTGCTTTAGCGATAATCGGTAATTTTTTTTTACCTTTCTATTGAACCTGAGTATTATTTCGACTCATACATGTCATGGACAGATGTAATGTCAAAAAATTCATTAAGTACAAAAATGAACAAGAAGTCGTGCGACTTGGGCATCCATTGTAATACCACAATTAGAACGTAAGTCATAAGACTTTTTGAATCGTATAAGCAAACATAAGGGCATGCGATCAAAGCATTCATTCAGAATATGAAAATTTTCTAAGTTAAAGAACTTAGCTTGTGGGGTCGCTAGACCTCACGATCGTGTGATTTGATCATACGATGAATTTGAATCATGTGTTCCTGTAGTTATTCAATCGAGTTGTCTAATAAAACTGATTGTTTATATCGTACGATTTTACTGAAGTTGTATGATAGACTTAGTAACTTATGTCGTGCGACCCTTTTCAGATGCGTTGCATTCCAGCTGCGTAGGATATCTCGACCGTCGAGGGTTTGGAGCCGATAGGCACCTTTACCCACGACTTCTGAGATACGATAAGGACCTTCCCACTTGGTGGAAAGTTTACTTGCATTAAGCTCTTGAGTGCTTTGGAACATTCGTCGGAGGACGTGGTCGCCTTCTTGAAAGGCTCTTGCTTGTGATTATATGGTTAATCTTGTGACTGGCCTTTATTGGAAATCATGAGATTAAAATATGCGATTCGTACTTATTGGCGACTTTTGCGTTTTGACATGCGTCTTACCATGGCTGATGATTGTGAAATTCAAGGTACAAGTCATCTTTATTGACGACATATGTCATGCCTAGCGATCATGAGATTTCAATATGCGAGTCGCTTTTATTGGCGACCGAGAATTTTTACCTGTGTTTGTCGTGACGGGTGATCACAAAAAATGTGGGTCATCTTTTATTGACGACTATAAATCGCAACCTGCGTTTGCCATCACTGGCGATCATGAGAAAAAATGCGAGTCGTCTTTTATTGACGACTATAATTTGCAACCTGCGCTTGCCATCACTGGCGATCATAAGAAAAAATGCGAGTCGTCTTTTATTGACGACTATAAATCGAAACCTGCGCTTTTTTAAGTCGTAGAGACTTTGGTTTCTCACGATGTAAATCGTAAGACCTGTGTTCATATGATCTTGCGAGCCTGTAATGTAAAATCGGGGGTGGTCGTTGGTTTTGACCAATGATCTTTTGATGGTTGAATCAACAATCATATATTAGATCAAAATAATTAACGAGGAGAATATACTTTAGAGTATATATATAGAGTTGTTCTAAATGGGACGTCACAGTTACCGTAACATGGAGTCGATAAACGCCTTTTTTCTGAGGACTTTTGAAATCGAATGTGGTATTTTTTTCCAGTTTGTGAAGGGTGTTCCGAGCCCCCGAGTCCTTTGGATGATGCGATACATGCAATACTTTGACGGAGCATTTTTTATCATGGCTTGAATCTGGCTTCGAGCCGCATTCAATTCCGATTGAAGTTGAATCAGGGGATCTTGATAATTTTCCATGTACCTGAAAGGCTTTACAAGATCGTTAGAGCGATATATGTGTTGGCTTGAGATTTTCTCTAGATGGGGTCCCACGGATGGCGCCAAACTATTAATGCCAAAAATCGCACAAAAGTATAACTTAAGGTCGATGTGGACATTTAACAACTAAAGAAACGTATCACGAGCCAAATAACACAATCGCGAGGAAAAAGTAAAAGAGACAAGAGATTTGGTGACGCGGAAAACCCCAAAACGAGGGAAAAAACCGCGGTCGACTCTGTGAGAGTCGACAGTGCACTATAGTCGCCAAACAGGGGCGAAAGTCCTTGTGTTACAGGTGATTTGTATACAACAGATTACAAATAAATGTAAATATAAACTTAGTCGTGTGCAAACGACGTGGGTCGTGCGTAAATCGTGCGAAATAACTTGTCGTCGTGTGGTCTAAACTGTCGTCATCAGGTGGTTCGAACTGTCGTCGTGCGATACTTGCGTGTTCGAATGCCTCGTTGTATTGAGAGAAAAATATAGAAGTGAGTATAAGTAGCTCTGTCTGTTCTCCCTTTGCTCGAAGGCGGAGCAATCTTTATATAGCTTCGGTCGGTACTGAATGTGCTTTAATTGTTGGTCTTGTAACCGCTGTCGACATTAAATGCGCTTTGATGATTGTCTTTGTAACTGCTGTCGGGCTCTAAATGGCATTGATGATTCATCCGTTATTGGTCGTTGTGCCATAAATTCCTGTAGACCTGCATTAATGAACAAAAGAAACGGCTGTTGACCATGAATGGTTAGTGTAATCGTAAGACCATCTTAAGTCCAGGACGTCGGTCTTATGGAGCATACGACCGTTGTCGAAATACAAGACCATGTATATGACTGTAAACGTCTTGTAAGACCTTATCTTAGTATAGGAATGGTCTTATAAAAATGTCGTGAGACTAGGATAAAAATGTCGTAAGACCACTAGGTCGTAAGACCAAGATGATGATGTCGTAGGACCAGAGCGATATAAGACCGACGATAGGAGACTGTCGACGTAAGACCAACGAGTCGTAACTGGCAACACGTAACTGGCGACATAAGACTAGTGACGTAAGACTAGTGACGTGTGACTGGCGACGGGTGACTGGCGACATGTCGCTAACGATGTATGTCGTGCGACGTGTAACATGCGACACGTGGCGTACGATCATGAGATGTAAAGACACTATCTTGAATGACTATAGACATAAGATGTCTTTTAATAATCAACTATCGTATGTCGGGGATAAGGAAATAATGGGTATTATCCTTGTCGATCGGGGGTATGACTTTTGTAGGCATTAGGGTAATCGAAGTCCATGGGTCATGTCGAAGGAATTCCCGAGGTCGGTCGAGGGTGTGATTTTTTACCCAAACAGTAAACATTCGAAAACATCAAAAACACAAGTTTTGAAAGAAAAACTTACAAGGAACGCCAGGCCGGCAACATGGGATCCCGTCTCCACGAGAGGGAATCCTTCAAAACGCTCCATGAAAGAAGGGAGCAAATACTTCCCCAGATGAGGAAACAAATCCGTCCCGGATAGGACGTCATCGACCATGAAGTCCAAAGGCAACGCAAAGTTAACCTTCGTGACTTTAGCCTCTCCCGTCGCGTGTTCCTTACCCTTGTCGGTCGACAAAGGAACTGGCGTGGCAGATGGAGACTTCCTCGACTTCGTTGTCGTCGCTGGTGGCGCATAACTAATAGGTGTCGCAGCAATCGGACTAGAAGACATCTTCGTCTTCCTAGGCGATGCGACCTTCGCCTTCTCAGGCGTAATGACTCTCGATGACCCATCAACCTTCGAAGACGGTTCCTTCGGGATCGTCATCCGCGTCTTCGGTAAAACCCCCGACTCAGTTGTCGAGGCCTGAAGTCTCCTCTCCTTGCCCTTACGGGCGAGCTCGAGTTGAGCTGCTCTTTTGGCCGAGATCGTCGGCACCTTCGTCTGAGACTCTCCTAGAAACATATGAGACAGAAATATTACACGACGAACATAGGAGAAAAAGATCAGAATCAAGCAATATGAAGGTACACTTACCAGTCATCTCTTCTTCTCCTTTCAACTCTTCCTCTGTCTCTTCTTCTTCCTCCTCTACACGTGTTCCTCCCCGGTTCTCTCCTAAGAATACCAGATCCTCGTCGTCGTCCGCCAATGATCGTGCGACGAACGATCGCTCGACAATGCTGAACTCTAAAAACGCTTCAACCTTTGTTTGAGAATTGGCGTAAGGCTTCACGTCCTCAAATTTTATAGTTGTTAGCCCATAAAAAGCAAGTTAGGAATCAACCAAAGATTACAAACAACATACGACAATGCAACTATAAAACCTCACCCGACGTATTCCAGCCAGCCCTAATCCATTTGCTCTCAGAGTCGAGAGTCGACTTGCGCACAAACACATACCTAGTTTTCCACTTACGATCGTTCACAACGGTCTGTAAAACCAAGGTTTTATCGCCTTTATATCTAGAAAACAGGCTATAACGGTGACATTTATCTCTCTTGACTTGGAAGGCTAAGAGAAGATCGCGCACGTTCATGGGAGATTCCCATTTTCAGTGAGGCGTTCGATCACTTGTATCACCCTCCAAAATTGGGGCATTAATTGAGCTGGCGACAAATCTATAAAGACCCTCCCGAACATAAACATGCAAAACATCAAATTCCATAACATCCCAAAATCACGGTCACAAAATTTCATTACAAATACTTAATAGGTTTGCGGAAACAACCTACACAACTGAGAAATACTAAATACTAGAGTGTCACTACATCCTCCTGACTCTGCACGCTAAGCTCAGCCTATTTGCCCGAACTCCTGGAAACCTGCTTACCTGAAAAGGTTTTAATTTGAAAATGCGAGGGTTAGACCATGAGGTCTAGTGAGTCCCTCCTAACAGTTGTCAAAGCATTTAAAACAGTTTATCTTTTCAGCATAAAACATTTATACTCAACACGTCAAAATCATATACGAACTAAAGTCCGCCTCCTCGTAATCTGACACCCTGAAGCCACCCGAAGGTGACAACGAGTCAGCCTCGCACTGCCTTGCGGAGCCTCGCTCCTGGCATATAGGGACCTCCCTTCCCGCACGAGAGCTGGCGGAACTACTTTCCCGTCTTTGCCAGTTTACGTCTCCTCGATGTATGCATACATTCAACACAAAACTTACAAACAACATTTGTACATTCAAAGCATAAGTATAGCATGGCAATTCTCATCATAAATACTTCTTTATAAAACATATTAAAAGCCACACATTTTGGGTTTAGAAAACTCACCTGATTGCAACTCCCGCTTACTTCAAGACTCGCTCCAAACGCACACCTAACAATAATTTATTGATTAAGTGGATGCATCTAACCTGGATCCTAAACTTTCTCAGCTCTAAATCGCAAGACACGAAAATCGCAGAACCCTAAAACTCGCAAGACTCTAAACTCGCAAGGCACTGAAACTCGCAAGACCCAGAAACTCGCAAGGCACTGAAACTCGCAACCTTGGGTTGCGAAATTCCCAAACTCGCAGGCTTAGCTTGCGAAATTCCCAAACTCGCAGGGCTCTGAAACTCGCAACCTTGGGTTGCGATTTTCTCCAAAACTCGCAAGCTTAGCTTGCGATTTTCCCCAAACTCGCAGGCTTAGCTTGCGAATTTCCCAAACTCGCAGGCTTAGCTTGCGAATTTCAGACTCAACCACTTCATCTTCTTCCCAGACACGCAGACAGGTCTGAAACAGGGTTTTTCTACTGCTCAAAACGAAAACTTTCTAAAACTTACCGAAAACCTTTAGGCTAAACTAGAAATCGGTTCAAAGAGAGATTATAGGCTCACATTACCGGTTAAACTCAAAAATCGATTTCCCAACCTCCATAATATTGCAAACAGCGCTGGACATCGAGTGTGTGTGTGATTACACACACCCAAACCCTCCCAAACATCTTCAAATCGGAAAGAAGGAACTAAGGAGAAGGAGGATTAGAATACTTACTTGAATAGATGCCAAGAATTCCTCACTTGCTTTCCCAAAATCACCAACAGCGCCCTTTCTTCTTCTTTTCTTCTTTTCCTCTCAACCGCCACACACACACACAGAGCACACACAGAAATAATACTGATTGAAGAATGATTTCCTCCTAGGGCTTTGGACCCCTTTTAAATAACTTTCCCAACTTTACACTTTGACCCCTCAAACTTTCTTCTTGTTTCACCTTTTACACAAGCCCTTAATTATTTAATTACGTAAAAATCTCGGTTGTTACAACACTCCCCCCTCAAAAGAATTCCGTCCCCGGAATTCCATTCTTAAAGAGGTGAGGGTACCTGTTTCTCATCTCCGCTTCCACCTCCCACGTTGCTTCTCGCCCCCTTATGATACCTACACTGAACTTTTACTAGCCGAATTTCTCTATTCTTGATTTCCGGACCTTGCTGTCCACTATCTCTATTGGTTCTTCTTCGTACGACAGTCTCTCATCGATGCTAACATTTTCAAATGGAATGGCTACATCGGTCTCAACCAAACATCTCTTCAGATTTGACACAAGAAAAGTTTGATGCACTCCTCTTATTTTCTTCTGGCAAGTCTAACTTATATGTCGCTGCTCTAACTTACTCACTAAAGACAGAAGTCAACTTCTTATCGCCTGTAATTCTCGCAAGGTCGACATTACTACAGCTTCCTTCATCTGTTCCTCATGACAGAGGCGCACATCACACCACGAAATCCCCCAAAATTTCATCTAGTACCTCAAGATCACGCACTATCTATTCAACTTTCATAACTCCGACGGGTCCACAGACGTAGTCCACTTTACCTATCTCTCAATTCTCGAGGTTCCACAGTCTTATGTTCTCAATTCAACCACTCAGTTCTACTCGGCTGCCCCAAATCGTTCAGATGGGAAACATAACCGCACTTCATACCTGAAACCGCCCTCGGCAAGTCATCACTTGCTAAAACGTGCCATCTTGCACTATTTACTTGTACCCCATTCGATCACTATACTCGCTTAAAACTACCTGATAAAACCAAGGCCAACCGCGCCTCCGTCCCCACATCGGGACTCACAGTTTTTAAACACGTCTAATTAAGATCTCTTATACATTTACACTTCCTTAAGAAAAGGACTTGGCAGAAATTTCCCTCCACGACAACGAGAATCTTCTACCAAGAAAACTCGCTCACTGACAACTTGACGCCAGGCCAACCTTGTACATCCCGACAAGCTCACACCCATGAGCCTCTCCTTGGTATACCTGAAATTTTTGGATTACTTTTTCCAACCGACATACGTCTAAGTAGATCATAATCCCTTCCCGAATCACATTGGTTACAACACGTCAACTAATTCGTACGTTCTCACAACTTCATCATTTCTCACTTAACGTGTCTAATAGTAGGAAACCTCTATACTTCCTCATTTGAGCACTCACCTATCCGAATTGAACTTATCCTGAAGGCTCATCAATTTCTCACTGCTTGCCACATGCGTCCAGCCATATAACATAACTTCGGTTACTCCCACTCATCTAGGAGGGTAATCTCGATCACGCCCTACTGTTCTCGATAGCTTACACTGAACGATCAGTTCGCTTGAACGTTTCTCACAAAGCCACTAACTTAACTCCTTCAGTCGTCCTATCCACTTCTTTCCTGCACAAAAACATACACAATTTCCTCCCTCAAAACTCTTTCCAAAAGTTCGCACACTTACTAAGGACAGCCTACACAACACTACACCCATCGGCATTACTGTCAAGTTTACTACTTCCGATTAACTTACTTAATCCGACATACTGTCTTCACCTCCCCACATTAGCGTGGAGCATTATCCACTATCATTACTCGTCCCTCTCTTCTGACAATTCCCAAACTGCAAAAGCTTTCTCATCACTATACGTAACCAAACGGTTGCACTAACATTCTAACTTTAGGATTCCGACCAAATCACCTCGAATTGACACCAGAGTTCGACGTCACTATACATTCTTTAAACTCCGACTTTTACTTTCTCAGACAATTCACTCACACATAAGCAACATCTCACCTTCTTTAAGGATTTCACGTCTATTCCACCACACTCTGACTAATACATCCATCAAGTTCTTTAAACTTCCAATTATCCCAAAATATGCTTACTTAGTGACTCCTACAGTTAAAGACACTTGGCTTCTCCTTCGGGTAACTACCCACCACCACTCCGTGATGCTATCCCGAACATAATTATATCACGACGTCAACTCACACCCTACGTGCTCCAACAACCTAGTTAACAACACGAACACCCCAACCGAAACCGAAACCTCCAACAGGCTTCTATCTGAAGTTTCCTCTTTCTCAAATCTCTCATCGCTATGACGCTAGCTGGCACATTCGACTTGGCAATTATTGCCACTATATAATTGTACATTACTCACTCATGACATCACACAGCAGACCAAGACTCTCATGGACAATCGTACACAACTCAAACTTATCTTCAAGACCTCAATCATAATTAACCAGGTCTATCTCGCTACATTGCCTCTCTCCCAGCTCTAGTTGAACCACAACACACGAATATCTGAATAACTCTAACATACTCGTTTCCTGATAGCTCTTTGCGATCCCAAACCAATATATAGACAGGGCGCACTCCCTCACAGATCGACATAATCTATACCCTCACTCCGTTTATGCTAAATACTTCATTCTTTACGAACCATCCATCTCGTAGGTAAAACGCTTATCTAAAACAGCAGTCTTTCACTATCTTAACACCCCTACAAAGTGGTCCTTCAACTTTCAACCTTCTGATTCAAGTCTTCGGTCTCAAACACCTCACTCAACTGCCGACTTTAACGTCAATAGTTGACCCGTTGATACTTCCTTAACCTATTCTCCAACAAGGGTCCCTTACTGAACCTAATCATTCCCACATATCATAATCAAATTCACATCCCGTCGTCCTCATTTCAAACTCACTCGTGAAACGTTAACATTACAAGATCACTTTAAAACTATTATTCAACGTCGCGGATATTTCATCTCTACTTCACCACACTACTCATAATGAGTTGCTAATACCAATACCTTGCTGACTTCTAGTCCTTCCCCTGAACACAACCGTCCCTCGGCAACTGTATTTCCAGTCACCGCACGAGGGTACAGACTCTCATACAACCGACATTAAAGTCCACTTCTGACTCCTCCACTGCTCATCTCTCCTCTTGAACATAAGTACCAAAACTACGGACACTCTCCCCTGATCTGTCCAATACCTCTCCACTCTAAGAGTTCTTCCTTAGCTTAAAATGTAGTACTCTAGGACCTAGTGAGTTTATAGCCTTCATGCATGACAACACGATAAATAAATCATCACACTTTTGATTATTTTAAAGAAACAACACTTGGAAACAACTTGGGTACACACGACCCCTTCAATACCCTGCACAACGATCTCGAGAATCGTTTGCATGCTACTTTCCGTGAAACTTAATCTTACTCAACCAAAATATATTGTTACGACAGAAATAAATATTGGATGAAAATCTTTTCATACGACAAAATTTTGAAAGGACTTACCGACACGAGGTAAACCAGTCGGTTCTCACATTCACTTATATAACTTTAACATGTCAAAACTTATCTTGGTCATAAAAGTTTTTCATTCAAACGTCTTCTTGACTTTTGCAACAATTTAACTTATAATGAAAAGAGTGGAATATTTTGTAAATCGTAGTCCTCAAGACTTCATTGTGCGATGTAAATGGATTTGCATTTTTCTTAAAACATACGCTTGCACACGCCGACTCATATCCGATCAAATTTGATATCTACACATTTACTTTACTTATGAAAAATCTCATATGCACATATACGATCTTAATGCATGAAAGTCTACTTGTAATTGAAGGCTACTCACTCAAACAAGGTCAATCGCTTTACTCACGCAACTTATCATTGACACTCTACTTTCGACCAGCGGTCGCCCCCCCCCCCCCCCCCTCGGTCTTGCAACAACTTGCTATACATACGTTCAACGGTCCACTTACTCAACTATTTCATATTACTTTCATCTTGACCAATTTATCTCATATTATACTTCTACACGCTTTCAGTATTCTACAGAAATCTCTCTTCAATGATCCTGCCACTGAATAACACGACTAAAGAGTCAGGACTCTAATCCCCTGCCCGCTCTTGGATTGACACCTTCAAGATCTCGACACTGTCCCTCCTTACTATCCGAACAGATCTATCCCACGATTCCTAGAATCGAGACTCTCCTGATCCAGGAGACTTACTCAAAAGAAATCACTCATCCCCTTCGAACCACGAAGGTCTACCTCTAGACGGCTCATAACATTCCAAACACCATTCCGTCTCAACGATGTATACATACATCACATCATCCATGACTTCTCAAGAAACTTCCCCAACAAGGGTCTCAGTCTACTCCTCAGGGATCTTGCTGACATTCTAAAGTACTGGCACACGACATAAACACTAGTTCCTTACTACCACTTCGGAATAATAAGGCAGGTTAAGCACATACATGTACCTGTAAGTTCGCAATTACACTGGCCAGGTGAAATTTCAAACTTACCTTACATGACAGTCCTCAATACCCTATTAGTCCTATCTCTATAATAGTGACCTCCTAACGCATTTCCTGTATCTACCATAGTGTCCTCCTAACGCATTTTCCTGATTCTCAGTTGTGATTTCTACTCCCAAGTTTAAGTTTAGGCCCGTCCGGTCACCTAAATCCCTTAAACTATGGCTCTGATACCAACTATAAAGACCCTCCCGAACATAAACATGCAAAACATCAAATTCCATAACATCCCAAAATCACGGTCACAAAATTTCATTACAAATACTTAATAGGTTTGCGGAAACAACCTACACAACTGAGAAATACTAAATACTAGAGTGTCACTACATCCTCCTGACTCTGCACGCTAAGCTCAACCTATTTGCCCGAGCTCCTGGAAACCTGCTTACCTGAAAAGGTTTTAATTTGAAAATGCGAGGGTTAGACCATGAGGTCTAGTGAGTCCCTCCTAACAGTTGTCAAAGCATTTAAAACAGTTTATCTTTTCAGCATAAAACATTTATACTCAACACGTCAAAATCATATACGAACTAAAGTCCGCCTCCTCGTAATATGACACCCTGAAGCCACCCGAAGGTGACAACGAGTCAGCCTCGCACTGCCTTGCGGAGCCTCGCTCCTGGCATATAGGGACCTCCCTTCCCGCACGAGAGCTGGCGGAACTACTTTCCCGTCTTTGCCAGTTTACGTCTCCTCGATGTATGCATACATTCAACACAAAACTTACAAACAACATTTGTACATTCAAAGCATAAGTATAGCATGGCAATTCTCATCATAAATACTTCTTTATAAAACATATTAAAAGCCACACATTTTGGGTTTAGAAAACTCACCTGATTGCAACTCCCGCTTACTTCAAGACTCGCTCCAAACGCACACCTAACAATAATTTATTGATTAAGTGGATGCATCTAACCTGGATCCTAAACTTTCTCAGCTCTAAATCGCAAGACACGAAAATCGCAGAACCCTAAAACTCGCAAGACTCTAAACTCGCAAGGCACTGAAACTCGCAAGACCCAGAAACTCGCAAGGCACTGAAACTCGCAACCTTGGGTTGCGAAATTCCCAAACTCGCAGGCTTAGCTTGCGAAATTCCCAAACTCGCAGGGCTCTGAAACTCGCAACCTTGGGTTGCGATTTTCTCCAAAACTCGCAAGCTTAGCTTGCGATTTTCCCCAAACTCGCAGGCTTAGCTTGCGAATTTCCCAAACTCGCAGGCTTAGCTTGCGAATTTCAGACTCAACCACTTCATCTTCTTCCCAGACACGCAGGCAGGTCTGAAACAGGGTTTTTCTACTGCTCAAAACGAAAACTTGCTAAAACTTACCGAAAACCTTTAGGCTAAACTAGAAATCGGTTCAAAGAGAGATTCTAGGCTCACATTACCGATTAAACTCAAAAATCGATTTCCCAACCTCCATAATATTGCAAACAGCGCTGGACATCGAGTGTGTGTGTGATTACACACACCCAAACCCTCCCAAACATCTTCAAATCGGAAAGAATGAACTAAGGAGAAGGAGGATTAGAATACTTACTTGAATAGATGCCAAGAATTCCTCACTTGCTTTCCCAAAATCACCAACAGCGCCCTTTCTTCTTCTTTTCTTCTTTTCCTCTCAGCCGCCACACACACACAGAGCACACACAGAAATAATACTGATTGAAGAATGATTTCCTCCTAGGGCTTTGGACCCCTTTTAAATAACTTTCCCAACTTTACACTTTGACCCCTCAAACTTTCTTCTTGTTTCACCTTTTACACAAGCCCTTAATTATTTAATTACGTAAAAATCTCGGTTGTTACAAAATCGAACTCGGTCATGAAGGCCTTGGCTAAAGGCGAATAGGGCCATTCAAACCCTATCTTAAAAGGATATTCGTAGATGACTACGAACCTATCAGAGCATAAGTCAGGTCGACTCTGACCTGCTTTAATCAATGTTATCCCCGTAGGGATTTTTGCTAGACTCCTATGATCGTCAAGATCTTCAATAGAACTAACAGGTTATGTCGACATTTCTAAAATCCTAAAAAGTTTCTCAAAGATTTCTATCGATAAACTGATAAAAGACTAGAGAATCGTACCTTATATGGGTGCCTAACCTTCGAAATCTCTAAACCAATCGAAGATCTTTCGCAAGCTTAAAAAGGATTCGGCGACGAACAAGCAAGTGAATACAGAAAAATCTCTCCTAAAAAAGCTCTCCGAAATCGTAAAAGGAAAGTATCCATTGTGGTCTCTATTTATATAAAGGATCATGTCAGAAACGAATCCCTCGATGATCGACACGGGTCCTCGTCTTTTCATATGACCCACGGATCGCAGACACCTGGCAATGACAGCTGCTTAACATAATCGTGCGTCAGCATGACGTCACGACCTTATCCTCTCTTCGACTTCCCATTCGGTTAGAATTTGACCGATCCAGTTCCAAGGCAACTGGAAGGATTTTTTACACGTGTCACTGGCAAAATTTAAAAAAACTTTTGAAATTTGAATTTGTCACTCCACTTTTTCAAATTTTGGGGGCAAACTGTTTGGGTAAAAATTCACCAGCTTCGACCACGACCGAGACGTTAAAAACATTTATTACACTTCTCTTGTAACAAAGTTAAATCGTCAACACTTTGTCCTTGGACCTAAGCCATAGTCGAAAGTACCTCTCGACACTCGACCGTCGTGTAGAAACATACGACCTCGACCAACTAACACGCGACATTTCTGTTACGTTTTCATCATTCAATGTTGGTCAACATCATTCATAGCCAACGGACGAAACCGACAGAGCAGTTATGAGCATTAAAACAACGATGACCGGTACGACCGTTACTAGAAGAAATCATGAAGTCATTAAAGCACTCGAAGACTATAAATACAAAGACAAAACTATCATTTGCAGATCATCTAACACCAAAAAACTCAAGAATCACACTGCGTACTCAAGAACATCCGAAGTAAAGGAATTTCTCTCCAGTGATCGCTCTCGACGCACGACTCACACTCTCGACCAACAGTCTTAGCACACGACACACTTGTTTTACACTCGATACACTTGTTATTTTTACATTTCAAGTCATTTGTATTGTAATCATTGTACGATCGACATCTGAAACAAAGGACATCGCCCCTGTTTGGCGATCTAGTGCAGCGACGGCTTCCACAGTCGTCTGCGGGTTTTTTCCCCGTTGAGGTTTTTCCCGCATCATCAAAATCTCTGTCTCTTTACATTTTTTTGTCCTTGTCGCACGCTTTGTCGTAAGATTCATTTCTTTAGTTGTTAAGCTCCACAATCAACCTCAAATTGTACTCGTGTGCGATTTTTGGGATTAACATTTATATACAAAATAAACGAAGCAGGAGAGGTTTCATGGTCTCAGAACTGTGCCAACATCCTCTTCACCAACATCCAACATTCAAAAATAAAAATAAAAAATGAAGGGTTCTTATAGTCTTGAATCTTGATCAATGATGACCTCTGGTCCCTTGTTCGGCACTAGTCGTGGCAGGACTAAAGGGGTTAATAAACCTTCTACTGCCGCTTAAAATCCTTCTTAATGATCTCATTCGAGATGAAGCGGGTGTCTTTTGATCTTGATCTTCATCAATCAACCTTGGTATGCCAATTACTAAATCTGGTCTATTTGTATGTGATGACGAAGGAGATGAAGATGTTTCCGAAGTTAAAATAGCTGCTTGATGATGGCTATTATTGGCTTCTTCCAATTGAGAAGTCAAAGTGATAACTTCAGTTTCATCTCCCCAAAACAAAATATTTGTTGGGAATTCTTGTGAATCCCCACTGTCTGTTGATTCTTCTTGTGTTTGACGAATTTCCAGAAGATTCTCCACTGAAATTTCAGTCTGATGTGAAACAGAGTTTCTACAAATGGGACAAGTCGAATGTGAATGAAACCACATATCAATGCATTCCATATGAAACCCATGACTACATTTCGACAATATTCGAGCTTTTTCTCCTTCACCGAGCTCCGATAAACAAACGGCACATTCTAATCCTTCTTTGAAGTCTTTCGGGTCGAAAAGTACAACAGGTATGGTTTTCAAGAACGATGGGTCAAGGCCACACCGGAGGACGGTGACACCAGACTGCTGTTGTTCCTGGTGGCCGGCTGTAAAATCTCCACGGCGGTACCAGAACCACTTGGTGTAGAGGTGGATAAAGAAAATGAATACCACAACCACGGAAACTACTACGATTGAAACTAAGTAGAGGTGGAGGTTGGTTACCAGGTTGAGAGAGAGAGAGAGAGAAGAGAGAGAGTTGCAGGTATATATATATATATATATGTATAAATATATCATTTATTATATTATATAATAATAAAGTAAATTACAAGTTGGGTCCCTATGGTTTTATAATTTAATAGAATAGCTTGGAAAAAGGTAAACATATCAAAAGGACTAAAAATGCACTTCACTTAACGCTGAGAGTTAACGCTCGTTAGCGTCAGGGACCAAATCGTTACGAAAACACGAACCACAGGGCCTTATTTGGAATAAAAAAATTGTAGGGACCATTTTCGTTTCGTTTTTTAAACCACAGGGACCAAATCTGTAATTTACTCTAAAATCAATTTATAGCCAAACAACACCAAAACTACAAATTAAATATTAGAGTAAATTACTGTTTTGGTCCTGTGGTTTGTCAAAAAATACGAAACTGGTCCTTTAACTTCAAAATTTACCTTTTTGGTATATGTGATATGCATTTTGTTACGAAATTGGTCCCTCGAGCGGACGACCGTCTATTTCCTCCGTTATCTCGAGGGTAATATGGTCTTTTTACCCTTTTTCATTTCTTTTAACATTTTATTAGATTAATTATAGAGTAAATTACATTTTTGGTCCCTCGGTTTTCCATTTTTTTAATTTTTTAATTTTCTACTTGAATCTTCATCTTCTTCAAGAAGATTATGAAGAACATGAAGAACACCATGAAGAAACCATGATAATCAAACTTTAAATCCAATCCTAAAAACATCATTTAAATCAAGACCCTAAATCAAAATATCATTTACGAGACTTGAAGATCATCTTTGGCTTGATCATCTTCGTCACCATTAAAGATCAAATTGTTGGAAGGAAACTAACAAAATTGTTGTTGAAGATGAAGAAGGTTGTGGGATTTTGGTTCCCAAATTGGGTTGCTTATTCTCTTTCTCTATCTCTCTATCTCTATCTCTATCTCTATCTATCTATCTATCTATCTATCTATCTATATAAGGTGTTGTTTGGTTTGCTTATTTAAAACAACTTATGCTTTTGGTACTGCTTCTGATTCATCCGAGATTGGTTTTATTTTCTAATTTGGAGGTATATCGGAGGTTGTCACCTACTGTTATCGAAAAAGTATCGAGTATGTGATAGTATTTTTAGTTATGGTTCTTGATTTTTATTAGGTTATTATATATGGGTTTGATTTAGATCTTTAGGATTTCAATATGGTTTGAATTAGGTACTTATATCTGAATTTTTCTTGGTGATATGTGTTCTTGATCATGGTGTTCTTCATGTTCTTGGAGAAGATGAAGATTCAAGAAAAAAATAAAAATTAAAAGAAAAATGGAATAATTAATTAAAAAATATTAAAAGAAATAAAAATATATAAAAAGACCATTTTACCCTCAAGCATAACGAAGGAAATAGACGTCCGTCTGCTCGAGGGACCAATTTCGTAACGAAATGCATACCACAGATACCAAAAAGATAATTTTTAAAGTTAAAGGACCAGTTTCGTATTTTTTGACAAACTACAAGGACCAAAACAGTAATTTACTCTAAGTATTATTTACTATATAACCTAAGGCCATCCGCACCGCCTCGGGCTCGAGCTCGGGCTCGGCTGCGGGCTCCTGCGGGCAGCGCCGCGGGGGCTGCGGGCTTGGGGTGCGGGTTTGAAAACCCGAGGAACCCGAAGCATATTTTGTTTATTTATTTATTTTTTAAATTTTTTATTCAAACGACTCTCTTTCAACGGCTACTTTTTATTTAATTTTTATTTAATTTTTTTTTCAATTTAATCACACTATATATATTAACCATCAACCTCTTATTTTTTCACACCAACAATCTCTCAAACTCTCTCAAATTCTCTCAAACTCTCTCAAATTTCATCATGAATCCAAACAAAACACCTACATCCCGTCGTAACCGACCGGATACACCACAACCGCAAGAAGACCCGGAGCTTGGTTTCCAAGCGTTTACACAATAAGGTTATCGTCCGCAATGGTCGCAACAAATTCCACCACAATGGTCGCAACAAAATCCGCCACAAAATCCGCAACAATTTCCCCAACAATTTCACCAACAATTTCCTTACCAATTTACACGTCCCGGTTTGATTGAACAAGGTTTTACTCCGGCCAACTACAATATTCCTTCACCCGCAATCAATCTCGCCGACGACATTGTTCCGGAAACCCAACATACTAGCCCGCACACACCACAATCCATCTACACACAACCATCAAACCCGGAACCATCAAACCCGAGACCATCGAGAAAAGGAAAAAGCAAACAATATGAAAATAGAACCCCCAAACAGATGTAGACTAACGAGGAGGAACTCGCGTTAGTGTCGGCGTGGGTTGACGTTTCGGAGGACCCCGTTATCGGTAACGCACAAACCCATGGTAATATTTTTATTGTTATTATTATTATTATTGTTATTATTAATATTAATATTATTATTATTATTATTATTATTATTCTTGTTAATATTCTTATACTTGAATTTACATAAATGTAGAAGGTTTTTGGACCCGAATCGGGGAAGTGTTCTATAGTTTGATGGGTCGCGCCAATTATATAACAACTCATCAACTCAACACCAAGTTCAACGACCTGAATAAAAAAATTGCTCTTTTTGGCGGCATCTACAACAACTTGGTCAATAATAGATCAAGCGGAATGAGTGATGCCGACATTTCACGAGTGGCACACGAACGGTACCAAGAACAACAAGGGTTTGCTTTCTCTAAAGAACAAGCTTGGGAAGTCCTCAAAAAATGTCCAAAATGGGGAGCCGTTCCAACGATGACGACAACTTCACCGCGGGGTTCAAAACGTACCAACCCTTCCAATGATGACGATGACGACAACTCCATCGAGCAACTTCAACGACCCATCGGGAGAAACAAGGCAAAAAAAACATCAACGAGTAATACGTCCGGGTCGAATACGAACGAAAGTGTTACTCAGTTGTTGACGACGTTCAACGACAAGATTGATGATACAATGGAATACAAAATGAAAAAACTCGATCTCGAAATCGAACGCTCAAAACTCGAACGAGATAGGTTGGAACAAGAACTCGAAATCGAACGCTCAAAACGATTTGAGAAAGACTTCGAGTTTTTCATGACCTCGCATGATCACCTTACGGGAGACGTTTTGAGGGTTACTTTAAAGAGAAAAGAGCAAATTAAAAAATTTCATAATTGGTAGTGTTTTGTATTTTGTAATTTTTATTTTTAATGAATGATATGAATTTTTATTTTTATTATTTATCTTATTTTTATTAATTCAAAAATATATAAATATTTTTATTTTGTTAAATAATTAAATGTATAAATAAAAGAATTAAAAAAATGATGTGGCGCTGATGTGGCATTGAGGGCTTGAGGGCTTTTAGTTATGCGCTGTGGGTGTTTAGGGCTTGAGGGCTTAGCTGACGTGGCGTTGATATGACGTTGAGGGCTTGCGCTGCGGATGGCCTAATAACGACTAGTTTATTGATTAAAGAATTATTATAGAGTAAAATAAATTAACGATATAAACCGTTTTTTATTCAATAAATAAATGTTTATAATTATGCATTAAAAACAATCAAACGAACAATTAATGATGTAATTTTATTTATTAAGTTTGTATTTTATTATGTAATACATTTTATTGTTTGTATAATTTTGTTTTTCTAAAAGCTCATTTATATGTTCTATAGTAACAGTTAAAACCTTTTGGTTAATGGCTTTGGAAAAAGCAGAATAGTTTATAGTAATACCTTTTTTCTGAGTATAACAAGCAGTTTGAGGAGGATAGGTGGAAGTATAAGTATAAATACATTTAATATAATTTATATTCTATCATGTAATGTAAATTTGTATAACCAAAATACAATTTAAGAAGTTTATTCATACATATTTTATAAACAAACTTCACAAAGCATCAAGAAGTATGATCTCGCATCAACCATTTCTTATTAAGAAAAATATACCCTACAATTTCTTAGAACGTCTCAAACAGATTAATATAAAATAGAGAAATCGGAGTTTTTGTTCTCCGTATGGTTTATTGACTTTAACAAATTCTTTATATTATTTTCTGAAATAGAGAAACATACATATATAATACATATATATATATATATGATTTTAAAAATTGAATAAAATATTAATATTTGATTTTTTTTATTAACGTACAAATATAGAGAACTACTTTATTGATCACCTTCATTTTTTTAATGTATTAGTGTTAGGTTGTAGATAAAAATACCTTCATTTTTAGCATTGGTATTGAAAATAGTCTAAAAACAAAATGTATGTATTAACATATGTATACTATAAGTATATATTCTGTCTATAAATATATTTATCAATATAAATCTACTTTGTATGAAAAATATATGCATTGATGCATACACTCACAAAAATTCATACATAAAGATGCATTGATGTATATACTTGTTCTTATGATTATCAAAAGATTTATAATTCTTAATTTTTATAGTATATTTATTTTGAAACATGATAATATATTTACACCAAAGACATGTACGGATAATTGTAAAAAAATATAATTTTCCTGTCAATATACATACATTATAATTGTTCTATATGTATAAATCAAGTTTCTAATAAATCAAAAATTAACTGATAACGACCACTTAAAAAAAATAGATAATAATGGCTTATTAATGGTTTCGATGCAATTAACACGAGCCATTGTGTCTAATCTAGAGAAAATGGCGAGCCACGAGAACCTTGATCGTCTCTAAGATGTCACTCAATACGAGCACGTGCAAATATCTTTGGTCCTTGAGATCCATTGGGTACGTTTTGATATGGCGATCTAACACTGCTTGTTACTAGTTGTACGCCTATAGAACCCCTGATTTTGAACCCTCCGTCGACACTCTGGTCCAACCGACGATGAGAGCCCGTGGTTGGCCTTGCCAACATCACACTTTCGTGCATTACCACCACTTGATTATGTGTTATCTTCTTTTCCTACAATGGACGGATCAGTCATGTTAACTCAGTGTCTACTGTCTAACGTGTCTAGTGACTCTAGTCCATTTCATTTAATTAAGGCTCTTACTTGTGGGTCCCACATACACAAATTCTCATGAACAGGGACCCACAAACCAAAAAAGATAAATCAAATGATATTGTGAAAACATGTGGAACTTAGTTGATTATTCTTCAAAAGAGTCATTGAAGAAAAAATGGATATTCCATCATATACCAAGGAGAAGGAGCTCGAGTAGCACTCCAACAATAAAAAAATAAACCGACAATTTAATAGCAAAGGCTATACAAACCCTTTGACGTCGTTGTTTCTCTTCTTCTTTTTCATTTCTCGACATATTGTATTCCTCCATCAGCGCCAGTAAAGGTACCTATGCAACCGCGCATCAATAATAACACGAAAAACATGTTATTGACTTGTAAAAAATGTCAAATCTCTACATATATTCTATAAGAATCTTAGATCTTACATCGTCGTATAAAAACACCTTCTTTCTTTCTTTTTCCCAATTCTTCGTCTTCACAACCAAAGACTCAACCAACGCTGCATTTTTTCATTATACCCATGTCAGTTTTTTTTATTAATATTCGAAACCGAAACCGAAACCGAAAAAGAGAAAAGTATAATTATAGATAAAAACTGGCTTTTCAAGGTGGAACTCGATACAACTTTTTTATATAACACCATTCTTTTCTAGGGATTACATCGCTTTAACCATTAAGAAGTCAAATCATTAAATTTGAACCTGGTATTTTGTTGACCATGGCACGGGCACGTTCAGCCCGTTTTAGATTCTTATGAGCACCTCGACTAACCGTATACCTTCTCTCGTCCTGTAGTCCAAAGAAAACGTACATGTAAATACCCATTTTTTTAACAACGATAATCAATTCAATAACTAACCATCGTGTACTCCTCTAGCCATCGTTCCTCATCTCGTGCCAAGGCCCATTTTTCAACCTTCTCCATAATCATTTTCCTACTCGAAGCTTCGTCTTCGGCTCTTGTTATATGCTCGTCCATGCTCTTTAGGAGATCGGCGTAGTCCATCTCCCCTGTGGTACAACAACTTTGTTTTTTTAAGTATATAATATATAGACACCACTAAATGAAAAAGTCAGGATATAAAACAAATTAAATAACTAATTAAAAGTGTATATAATGTAATTAAAATGAATCTTTACACATTTTTTCCCTATGTAACCTTTTGCGTAAAATGTGGCTGTTTTAAGAATTTATTTTCAAAAATGGCCATAAAGTGAAATGAGTTGGGTGGATTAGAAAATCACATGTACTAGTAACATTTGGCGAGACTTGAACCCATGGACAAATACACATTATAGGGGTAGGGGGCGATGCCCCCGGCCCGACCAAAAGTCAAAATAGTTGTGAATTGTTTCTTTAAAAACCCTAATTGTTTTTCGTTGTTGCCCCAACCTTCTTCTGGCGACTCTGTGAGCGACCCACTCACCGGTTTTGATGTCGTAATTCTCAACAATTTTTAGTGTTTTTCAGTGATCTTGTGTTTCTTTTGAAATGTTTGTTAATTTTGTTAGATCATGTGTTTTTCGTTGCGGTTAATGGTGTCTTACAGAGGATTTATTGAAAAACCAGAGAACATAATAACCCGAAAGCCGAATAAGCCAAAACCAGTTTAATGATTTTGGATTTCTTTTATACCCCTAGGTACGCCCCCGATCACCTAACTTCCTGCATCCGCCATTTTGAACTCTTACCTCCGTGAAGGTTGGGTTCCACTTATAACCCGGGTATCACTGGGCCAAAGAACAAATATAACATGGTGTTGGAAATCTAACCACGGTTTATCAAGTTAACGATATTATCGGTCTTTGATACCAAAGGAACCTCCATATGCGATCGCCTACAAATCTCCCCGAGCTCGGTCTGCTTCTTTACGAGAAGTTCTTTCATTTTACTTGCTTTTAATTGATCTAATCTTTCAACTTCCGCCTCCGCCTATAACGTTTTGACAAAAAGAAAACATTGGTTCACAAGATCGATGCACTTGATTACGTTAATATCGTGTAGCTTCATACGAACCTGCTCGATCATGGTGACGGCTAGACTTCCGGGACCGGAGATATTAGTCGAAGTGATCGAACCCAAGATGTGCGAAAACAATTGACGATCGACATAGGGTGTGTCCATTAGATCCCATAGGTTTTTCAAAGAATTCCCAAGATTGTGAAGCTGCAAAAACATTTGACTTTTGAGGTAAACTCTTTTATTCTTTAAATTCAAAATTGTTACAAGCTATTAAAGATTTTTTCACACCAAAACCTTTTAAATTATATATTTTGCTACTATTTTGATACTGTTTTGAAATTTTTGTTGAAAGTATCAAGAATCTTGATCAAAATTGGATCTAAAATCAGTCTATTTTGACCATGAAAGTCAAAGTGCACCTTTTCGATCCGTGAATGCTTTTCGGCTTCGAGGGATTCTACGGTGGAGTTAAGTTTAGCCAAAATACGGTCACTCATGTTCTTGGAGAGACCCGATAACTCGTTCAAGCTCGGATGCACTTTTGTTATAATCATCGATGTATCCATTCCTAACGTAGCCGATAAGTTTTGAATCGCGATTATGTAGTTTTTCACCCTTTCAAGCCTGTCACTCTTTCAACTCATCTCAAATCAAACAAGAAACATGAATGTAATTATAACCCGACGGAGTTAAGACAACGATTATTGGAGAAAATGGTCGGGCCCGAACTGCCGATGAGATTAATGGGTGGATATGAACGATATAAAAAAATTCAGATAGATCCAAAGTCCGCCCAACCCGTGTCTCTGTGTATATATGTATAGATAAGGGTTCAAACAAGAACATTTTCATTTTACTAAAACACGAGAACACCCTTTCACTGTAGTGAATCGCATGTGGTGTTTTGTCCGTCAACACTGGTGACTTTTGGCACAACCAAGTACCCCGCACACCATGCACCACAGTATTATCACATGTGATTTTCTATAGTGAAAGAGTGTTCTCGTGTTTTTATAAAATAAATATGTTCTCGTTTGAACCTCCACACACACACACATATATATATAAAAGACGTTTCATTTACAAACCATACAAATCAATCTTAGCCGTCTATCTAGTCTAATATATATCTGATTCCATTTTGTTTCCTAAGTTAAAGCCATAATCATAATTAATGAATGAACTTTGTCATCTTCGTATATATCTCAGTCATAATTAATGAATCATGGAAATTGTCCATAAATATCTATATTATTTTCTAATATAAGCATTTTTAATTATGGTTTGTATAGTTTGTTAGAATTAGATGGTTTGTAAATGAAATGACCCCTATATATATACATGACTTGGGATCATGTGAGACAACTATTTTCGTGAGATCACATGTTTAATTACACTTGAAACTTCACAGCAAAAGGTTGTACCCTTCACAGTGGCGTTTTTATAGTAAAATAATTTTATAAGCAGGGGTGGACCCACTATAGTGCATGCGGTGGCATGGGTCACCGCTTCATATCCGACCCAAGTCCGCAAAAAACGTAGTGAATCGACGATTTTAAATGAGACTTGTTGTTGTACCTTGTCAGCATGAAGTCCTTGTAGTTTCACTTGATATTCTTCGAGTTTCTTCATCGAAAGATCGTCTTCATCTACTACGACTTCGGGTAGCGAATCATCGTATTCGGATTGACCAGCAATTTCCGCAGATATTTTCTGAATCTGCGATTGTACCGCTCGAAACTGCTTCATTCTCTCTGCTTTCCTCGTTTGCATTTTCCGTAGAGCCGGAGCAATCGCTCCCAGTTGCTCTTTTAACGTTCCCGCCATTTTCTCCGGCTGCAATAATCAATCAACGTTGATCCTATGCTTCGTTTTCGATTATTTGTGAATCTTGTTTTTATGGAGATAGACTTAAAAGGGGTTGTTCGGTTGTTTTTCATTAAGGGACTGTTTGGTTGGTTTTTTCCATTCCATTATATCATTAATGGATAACGTTGTTTGTGTGATTTATCAGTTGTATAGATTGGAAAAGTTTTTGTTTGGAAACATTTTTTTCATAGTGGAGGTGCTCTGTTTTTCATGTGGGTCCCACCTTTTTTTGAAAAAAAAAACTTAGTAAAATAGCGCTAAGCAAAATGTAGTTTTTTGTTGTTGTTGTTGTGCTGAATAAACTTTCTGTTAAAAAGACCATTTTACCCTTCCGGGAAGTGAACGATCATAGAGTGACAAAATCAGACGAGTAAACTGGGCTTCGGAATCTGCCAACTCCTGGTGCAAACGTGCCCTCGACATATTAGCATCATCAACTTTTCTTCGATAAATCTGAAGACACTCGTGCTCCAAATCCACCATAACTTTTTCTCTCTCGAACTCATCTTCGCCAACTTCATCCCAAATCATCTGTATTAGAAACCAATTTACGCCACAAACGTATACAAATATAGATATGATAAAATCACACTCATACCAGATATAAAAATCTACAATAATCAAACAACGGGAAATCAAACTCGCCTGTAATTCTTGTAGCAGATAGCCACACGACGTCTCGAGCATGGCCGTGGTTCGGGTGGCCATTGGTGACTGAAAAGAACCCATATGAGAGCTTTGGTAATGGCAAATTGGCAATGAAGTTGTGGTAAGAAAAAATGATGAATAATGAAGTGGGTGTTTGCTTAAAATACAAGGGTGCAAATACTAGCTAGTTGGTGAGAGAATATGAACCTTTGGCTTCAAGAATTCCTTGTCTTTTTGCTACTTTTTTTATTTTATTTTTCAGTTTTGTAGTCATGATATCATTTTTGATAATCAGAGATGATTTCTTAATTACATATGGTTAAATGGGAAAATTGCAGTGGAATTTTCCCAATTTAACCAGAAATAAAAACTTAAGCTTTGGCAAACTAGCTGATAAGCTAGTTGGTAGCTGATAAGCTAGCTTATGAAGAAGTTACGTTTCACAAAAACTAGCTTATAACATGTAAAATGACCAAAAATGACATATTTAAAAAATTATCAAATACAATATTTAATTATATACTTAAACAAATTTATAGCAATATAATATGTTAATTAATACAACCAATGTAGTAAAGAAAAATTAAATAATATAATATGTTAATTAAAAGAATTTAAAATTTATTATAACATATATACTATAAATTTTGAATTTGTTACAACAAGTTTTAGAAAAAAAATATATATTAACTTGTGATTTTAAATAACCGTTACATTTAATATGAAAATAATAATCAAATAATAATTAAAACGATAATTGTAATTGATAACTAAAATATATTGATTAATATTAAAAATATATATATAAATAATTTATATGATTAACAATAACTCTAAATAATAAAAAATAAATATCAATGTATAATTAAAATTTAATTTAATAATTTTCAGTTAATATTTATTAATTAATAATAATTAAATTTAAAAAATTAATTTTTTTTATAATAATAGTTAATAAATAATGGGGACAATATTGAAATATTCACAAAAAGCTACTGAAAAACTATTTCAAGTAGTGTTTCAAAAAGCTAACTAGTTTTTTTTTTTGCCAAACGATGCCTTAGATTTATAAGGCCATCAGTACCCCATAAGGCCTATCTTTCAAAGATTCCCCTCCACCTCAGCGCCACATCAGCTTTTCTCTCATCCCTCACTCCATCCCTCACGATCCCTAAACACCCGTACCCCATTCCCTCAAACCCTTTTGCCACCTCATTTATTTTAATTCTTTTATTTATACATTTAATTATTTAACAAAATAAAAATATTTATATATTTTTTAATAAATAAAAATAAGATAAATAATAAAAATAAAAATTCATATCATTCATTAAAAAATTAAAAATTACAAAATAAATTTAAAAATCTACTCGTCGTCATTGTTGGGAACTTGGATACGCCAAATATGTTCGACCAAATCCGACCGAAGGTTATTATGAGTGTCCCGGTTTATGACTTCTCGAACATTTGCCGCGCGTTGTGTCTCACTGATTTGGCTTTCGATATCATTCGTGAAAAAGTCGTTTTCCACGTCACCACAAATAGCATGGTTTTCGTCTTCGAGTTTCATATTGTGTAATATGACACAAGCGTACATAATGTTTCTCAATATTTCCGGTTCCCATCCGCGTGCCGGGTTATGAAGTATATGCCAACGTTGTTTAAGCACGCCAAAAGCTCGTTCAACATCTTTACGTGCGGATTCTTGCGCGGACTTGAACTTTTGTCGTTTAAGGTCTTGTGGACACGTAAATGATTTTACGAAAGTAGCCCATTCCGGATATATCCCATCCGTTAGATAATATCCGTGCTTGTAGGTGGCTCCATTCACCTCAAAAGGGCACTCGGGTGCTTTTCCATCATATACATCGTTGAAGATGGGCGACTGATTGAGAACATTGATGTCGTTGTTGGAACCGACAACACCAAAGTATGCGTGCCAGATCCATAGATCTTGAGAGGCCACTGCTTCTAGCATGATTGTCGGGTGCTCATGATCACCTCTCATGAATTGACCTCGCCATGCATTCGGACAATTTGCCCACGCCCAATGAGTACAGTCTATGCTGCCGAGCATGCCGGGAAATCCGTGTTTAGCTTCATGCGCGGCGTACAACTTCTGAATATCAATAAAAGTAGGCTTGCGTAAATATTTTTGACCATACAGTTCAATAATACCTGTGCAGAATTTGTACAGACAATCTCGTGACGTTTTCTCTCCCATACGGATGTACTCGTCAAGTGCGTCAGCAGCTACTCCATACGCCAATTGCCGAATAGCGGAAGTACACTTTTGTATCGGAGAAAAACCTTGTTTGCCTAACCCGTCAAACTGAAGTCTAAAATACGGATACCCTACTTCTAAATCTTCAACTATTCGTTCGAATAGTTGTCTGCTCATCCTGAACCGCCGCCTAAACATATCCGGTGTATAAATCGGGTTGACGCCAAAGTAGTCCCGCATAAGCCGCTCGTTTGCAGTTACTCGACCTCTTTCAATGTTTGCGGCCCTCTCTCTTGTTGACGATGAGGCGGTGCTACCATACAGCGATTGTGCAGTATGTCGAAAAATTTCCCTTTGTAGATTCAACAACTCGTCGGTGTCTACGGATGATGATGATGCGGTTGGTGAACCGGGTTGTGGCGAATCCATATTGTTTAATATATAGAGGTTGAGAGAATTTGAGAGAGTTTGAGAGGTGTGAGAAATAAGAGGTTGAGAGAATAAGAGGTTGAGAGGTGTGAGAAATAAGAGGTTGAGAGGTGTGAGAAATAAGAGGTTGAGGGTTAAATATATAGTGGGATTAAATTGAGAAAAATAATTTTTTTTTAGAAAGAGCCGTTCAACGGTTATTTTTTTAAAAATTTAATTAAATTTTTTTTTTAAAACCCTCGGGATGATCCGGGATCCCAACCCCGAACCCATCCCCGCCCCGCCAACCCCGCGAGCCCCGTAGCCCATCCCCGCTCGACCCCGAAGCCCTTCCCGAGCCCATCCCCGCCCGCTACGGATGGCCTAAGAGAATACATTTATTATATTATATAAGAGTTTGTTATTATTATTTTTTCATTAATTACTGTTCAATTTTTCAAATCAAATAAGTCTTAAATTATTGACATTGACTGGTGAATAAATAATAAACTTATATTATTAGGTTTGGTGGTGTTTGAGGTGCATAGTCATACTTTCTTTGAAAGACACAATGCAACACTAGTTTTGCATATTTAAGAAGCACTTGTGCTTTCTGGTTAACCAGTCCCTTTTTTCCTTTTTAAACCAATTAAACATATCATTAAAACTAGAGTAAACTATAAATTTGGTTTTTATGGTTTGTCAAAAATAACATTTTTCTTCCATATAGTGTTAAAATTATAAAATGACTATTGTAGTTTGTAAAAACGTTCAAATTTGGTCCCTATCTTTAAAGGCTGTTAAAAAATTCCGTTAAATAAAACGCATTTTCGTCATTTTATCTATTTTTTTTTGTCTCTTTCCAATCAAAATTGATTTATGATTTTGGCCATGGGTTTTTAATTGGGTAAAAGAATTTGATAAAAGAAAGAAAATATCTTTAATTTACGGAAATTTTATAAACCATAATAATCATCTTGTAATTTTAAAACTGTTATTTTCAATAAACCATAAGAACAAAATTTATAGTTTACTTTTTAAAAAAAATCCAAATTAATTTTTATAAACCATAATAATCATCTTGCCACTAATTTCTTTTCCTCCTCCTTTGATTTCAATGTGTTTTTATATATACTCTTTTCATACGTAGGGTTAGGTTCAAACGAGAAGCTAAACCTTATGTGAGAAGACGAGAAGTGTGATATCATATATGATACACAAATTTAATCGTATATGATTAAACACATGCTACATTAACAATACATAGACGTTTAATCATATATGATTAAACACATACACATGCCGTGTAATCATATATTCATATATGATATCACACTTCTCGCCATCTCACATAATGTTTAACTTATCGCATGATCCTTCCTCTTCATATGTAAAACATTATATATAAACGGGTTCGTTTTTACAAGGGAGTTTAGACTATTTAGTATAATGGTTGAAGAAATTTTTTCTTAAATCTTACAAAATTTATAAAATAGTAAAGTTTGGAAATGGTCTACTACAGGGATTGTTCATTTCATTTGTTGAAGGGATGGGTATGCCATTCTTGATTTTGACCTTCCAACTTCTTACCATACAAGTATCAATTCTCTCTCTCTCTCTCTCTCTCTATATATATATATATATATAGCCTTAGGTTCAATAGAAAAGTGCAAATATTTAGAGAAGTAGAGAAGTAAAAAAACACGGGTCCGTTCATATATGAACGTTCAGATATGACTGTTATATGAACGTTCATATATGAACGGACCCGTGTTTTTTTACTTCTCTACTTCTCTAAATATTTGCACTTCTCTATTGAACCTTTCCCTATATATATATATATATATATTAGATATAAATTATGATTTAAATTATTGATATGATACTTTTTTTATTCTTAAAATATACACTAGACAGACATTTGAAGGAAAAATCCGTCGGAATAGCTATTTAGCGACAGAATTTTGACTGATTTCACTGTAGCCAAGAAATGCATTTCCTGGGCGATTCAACATTTTGTGACGGATATTACCGTCGGCATCCGCCACAAACTTTTTCCTAAGTTTCTTAAAAATTTGAAGTTAATTAAACTAATAAATTATCAGAACTAACTTACCGACAAATTTTCGACGGATATTCCGTTGGTAATGTAATTACATATTTTTTTAATAAAATAATTAAATTTAATTATCGACGGATTTGTAACGAAAACAAATCATCACAATACAAATACAAAATTACAAATACCAATTATAGATAGAATCAAAATAAAGATGAAAACAAAGGAAAACGAGCATACAAACCGAATTGATGGTTGGTATACGTGAGACCAGTGTGTTTTTGTGAGACATGTGAGACCACAAAATAATATTGAAATTTTACATCAAAACATTTTGAATGTATAAAAAATATCGAACGTTTACACCGTAAAGCTTCAGTGTTATTTTTGTGGTCTCAAAGGTCTTACAAAAACAATCTGATCTCACATGATCTCAAATCTATCTCAACACTAAAAATGTCAATACAAAAGCGAAGCTAAAAAAGTTTCAAATTTATTATCTAACTAGTCTTTGGCTCGCCCGTTGCGCGACGATTAAATTTGTGTTTTAAGTTAATTATTTGATGTTTAATAGTTGTTGAATAATTTTGTGACACATACAATAATTGATAAAAAGAAAACAAAAATTCCACAAATAGGGAATATTATCTTGAAGATAAAAATATGTCTATTAAGTTTGATACCTATTATAAATGTCGTTACTAAATGAATTTATCAAACGAATACACAATAAATGCATATTTATATTTTTGAAAAATGTTCGAACTCATAATCCAAAAGTCAGTTGATAACTGATATTTTTTTTCCAAGTAATTAAATCTCTTATGATAATTATAAAGGTGTTTCGTTGACAGAACGGAATTTGATAGAATTGTAATTCGTCGAAGGAATTCGACTTTGAAGTAAAAGTTGATATGAAATTGCAAAAAAGAAAATCACGACAATTTAGTGATTATTTGTATCAAATCTCATACTAATTTCAACAAATCACATACTAATCACGACACATTAATACGTATATATTTATGATATTTAATAATATAATTAAATCAAAAATATTCAATATTGGGCTCATTTCGAAGGTATTGACGAAACGATTACACCAATATAATTTGTAAAAAGTAGAAATGTTTTTAATGCATTTTAGTTCATATACATTATTTATGTTTATATGATAAGAGTCTAAAATGAAAAATAAAAAAGTAAGGGATTAAAAGTAAATTACATACCTAATTATAAGGGTAGTAAGTGCAACGTATAAATTAAAATTTTTGAATTAAGGAGATATTTAAGGAGGAGTGAATGTGAGTGTGCTAATTGAACTTAAAATGTAAACGACGTCCAGATACATGTTTAGGCGGGAAAATACTGAACTCGGCTCACCAGAAGACGACACGTGGCATGCTAGTTACTTATTTATTAGATGTATAGATTGCTTCCCATTAGAAAACCATATGTTTGTGCTATCAATAACATGTCCACATAAAATCTGGTGATCATTGGTTCGAGTCTCGTTAAAGCTAACAAAACTGATAGAAATCGAATTCGAATTGTCTCTCTCTCTCTCTCTCTCTCTCCAAAACCGACACTCCTCATTGTAAAGTTCCATATCGTGTCTCCGACTAGCAAAAACACCATGAAAAATCCGACGAGTCATTAGTATCACCCACCGAGATTCACCGGATCAATTCCCTTCGCGTAATTCATGGATTGTTTTGAGATTAAAAGTGATTTAAGAGTTAAATCTCTTCTTACAGTTCCCACATTAACTTTTTTTCTCACATCATCCTTCGTGTGTGTGTGTGTATATATATATATATATATATATTAGGATTGGGTTTTTGTGAGAAGTTGAATTAACGTGAGAAGCATGAGAAATAGTTATTAACCGTTGGATACACATCAGGATGAGATGCACCAATATGCACCAAAGCTATGTTTGGTAAACTAGATGATAAGCTAACTGGTGACTGATAAGCTAGTTGGTAGCTGATGAAAAAGTCACGTTTGACAAAACTAGCTTATAAACATGTAAAATGACCAAAAAGACATCTCGAAAAAATAACCAATTACAATATTTCATAATATAATTAACAAAAATTTATATGTTAATTAATACAAACAATGTAATAAATTATATAGCATGTTAATTAAAAGAATTTAAAATTTATTATTACATATATACTATAAATTTTAAGTTTGTTAAAACAAAGTTTTAGAAAAAATATATATTAACTATGATTTTAAATAAGCGTTACATATAATATGAAAAAATAATAAAAAAGATAATAATAATAACTGATAATTAAAATATATTGATTAATAATAAAAAAATATAAAAATAATTGATATGATTAACAATAACTCCAAATAACTATAAAATAATATCAACGTATAATTAAATTTTAATTTAATAATTTTCGGTTGATATAATTAATATTTATTGATTAGTAAAATTAAACTTTAATAGTTAATATTTATTTATAATAATAATTAATAAATAATAATTAGTATTAATGAGGGTATAATTAAAATATTCACAAAAAACTACTTAAATGTTACTTCAAGTAGCTTATAGTCATCCAAACATGTATCGAAAAAATAAGTTAGCTTATAAGTTAGTTTTTTTTTACCAACAACAAATTATTGAGTTCTTGTGCGAGGTTGCAACAAAACCCAACAACAGAATACCAATTTGTGGCAAATCAACAACAAAAGACCACCAACAAAATTGAAATCTTTATATCAAGATTCATTAAAAAAATGATGTAATTTATAGAGGCCGGAGGAAACAAAAACAGTAGACTGGTTGATCATCACCACTGCTTATGTAAAATGCAAGATTCACAACCTTTGTCATTTCTTCTGTATGAAACATATATATATATATATATATATAGGGAAAGGTTCAATAGAGAAGTGCAAATATTTAGAGAAGTAGAGAAGTAGAGAAGTAAAAAAACACGGGTCCGTTCATATATGAACGTTCATATATAAACAGTCATATATAAACAGTCATATATGAACGTTCATATAACAGTCATATATGAACATTCATATATGAACGTTCATATATAAACAGTCATATATGAACGTTCATATATGACTGTTTATATATGAACGCTCATATATGAACGGACCCGTGTTTTTTTACTTCTCTACTTCTCTAAATATTTGCACTTCTCTATTGAACCTAAGGCTATATATATATATATATATATATATATATATATATATATATAGAGAGAGAGAGAGAGAGAGAGAGAGGTGAGTTCAAATGAAAACTCAAATTCAATTGTAAACGTGAGGACAAACCACAGCCGTTGATTAATAATATGGTGAAGAGATCAATGGCAAAAAAACACGGTGACAATTTTGTAAATAAGTTGAAAACTCTGTCTATGGCTTAATGAATATTTAGCGCGCAAGGGTAAAATTGGAAAGATTAGAATCAGCGCCTATTTTTGTTGACTTTTTTAATTAAAAAACTTTTACCCCCTTAAATTTTAAAATAAATTATCTCAAAAATTACTAACATTTTAATCAAACAAATTACATCAAAAAAACAAGAATTTCGTACTATTCGATATGACATCCATCATGATATAGTTTTTTTTTCGATTTAACCGTTTTTTACGTGAAATCGTGTATATGTGTTATATTCAGACTGAATATATGGAATTATTCAGTCTGAATATAACACATATTCAGACTGAATATAACACATATTCAGACTGAATATAACACATATTCAATCTGAATATAACACATATTCAAACCTCATTTTCATGCTTACCTTTCTTTCTATCTCTGTACTTGTGAAATAATAATACTTGCCATTGCCATTGCCATTTGAGCCCCTATTGGCTATTAGGATTAGGGGTCCCTTCATGGCCTGATTCTTTGGTTGAGATAGGTTTTGATTCAGAATTCTGTCTATTATTGTTTTTCTTTTTCTTTTTCTAAAATTGTTTGAAACCATACATAGTCGATGCAGAAGTTCATTGGTCCTACTATTTGTGGAGTCAAGTTGGCAAATGCGGGTAAATCCTTGTTAATTGAATGGCTCAACTTTTTTAACCATCTTATAAAACTAATTAGTAGAACATATTTGATGTCCTGATTAGAGATGTGCAAACTGGTTAATCGTTAATTGGTTCGCTAATGTCCCTGTGTCCTTGACGGATTGATCCAAAAAAAACCTACAAGGTCTTTCTTATCCTTGACCATTTGAAGATGCTCATATCTCTCGATGATCTCAAGAACCATGTGTTGGTCGAATATAACACATATTCATAAATCAATCATGTACATACATCAGTCTGAATATGTGTTATATTCAGTCTGAATATGTGTTATATTCAGACTGAATAATTCTATATATTCAGTCTGAATATAACACATATACACGATTTCACGTAAAAAACGGTTAAAACGAAGAAAAAAAAACTATATCATGATGGATGTCATATTGAAGAGCACGAAATTCTCATTTTTTTGATGTAATTTGTTTGATTAAAATGTTAGTAATTTTTGAGATAATTTATTTTAAAATTTAAGGGGGTAAAAGTTTTTTAATTAAAAAAGAAAATAAAAAGTCAACAAAAATAGGTGCTGATTCTAATCTTGACGAAAATACCCCTAAAGCTGAATTTTAGGAATGACTTAAATATGGCTGCGATCAATGGACGAGATTTGTCCTCGTGTTTACAATTGAATTTGAGTTTTCATTTGAACTTTCCTCTCTCTCTCTCTCTCTATATATATATATAGCCATAGGTTCAATAGAGAAGTCCAAATATTTAGAGAAATAGAGAAGTGGTCTTGACCATTCATTCGGTCAAGATCGGTTATAATTGGTCAAAAGTTGCGGCTTTGACCGGTCAAAAGTTGCGGCTTTGACTGGTCAAAACTTGCGGCTATTCCAAAAATAGAAGGGCAATTTCGTAACTTTTACAAAAAACACGGGCTGAGTTCATATATGAATCTGTGTGATTCATATATGAACTATACGTTCATATATGAAGCTTTGTAATTCACATATGAACTATTTATAACTAATTCATATATGAATCTTATGATTCATATATGAACCTTTGTGTTTCATATATGAAACTAATTAACTGTAGGTTCATATATGAATCAGTTGAACCAATTAACTGATTCATATATGAATCTTTGTGTTCATATATGAACCTTTGTAATTTACATATAAACTTTTTTAACTAATTAATATATGAACATTTGTGTTCATATATGAATCTTTGTGATTTATATATGAATTTTTTAACTAATTCTCATATGAACAAATTAACTGATTCATATATGAATCACAAAGGTTCATATATGAATTAGGTAAAAATATTTTATATGTGAATTACAAAGGTTCATATATGAACACAAAGGTTCATATATGAATCACACAAATTCATATATGAACCTGTCCCGCGTATTTTTTACGAAACTACTCCTCTATCTTGTGCAGACCACGCGAATACCACGCGAGGAATTATCCTCTGCTTCTCGGTCAAAGCCGCCGATCTTGATCGAATGCATGGTCAAGATAACTTCTCTATTTCTCTAAATATTTTGACTTCTCTATTGAACCCTTCCCTATATATATATATATATATATATATACTAGTTGGGCGCCCGCACAATGCGGCAGGAAGCATTTCAATTATGAAGCCGAAAACTTTAATATTTAATTCTACTTTATGCTTGTGTATATTACCAGGCAGGGGTGTGTACAAAATCATCCGATCCAGTTAGAACCAAAAGATCATAACTTGATATCCTTCCGTAGTTCCTTTAAATCATGCCTTAACGAATCGAGTTGATGAATCTGTTGGAATATGCTCGTGTCATAATATATAATTATATGGCTAGATACATATGGACCTATAGGGTCACACACAATACACTGAGATACCATTTAATATATAATGTAATTATTGTATTTACATTATATTAATAGCCTAAGTAACATGGGGTAATTAAATGGGCACAAATCATTAATAGTGGATTAATGGGTTTGTATTGGATTTAAGTTAATAGCTAGCCTATTAACTTAATTAATTCAAGGCCCATGAAGATTTACTAGGGAGAATCTTTAAGAGGCCCAATGTAGCTTTAGGGTTCATTAATAAATAGAAATGTTAATGACCTAATTAAGCTAACCTAATTTTTCCTCTCCTCTCTCAAAAAATCGGCGCCCCACCCTTAGCCCTCTCTTGGGTTTTTCCACTTTGATCTTCTAGCTTCGTTCTTGATTAATTGAAGCTACAAGATCCGTTACTAAGGAGGACTAGCATCTGGTGGTGATCAAGGAGGTGTAGTGTGGACTACTCTTGAGGCATTCTCCATTGAATGCTTGGATTCAAAAGAGCACACAAGTAGATCCCGATTGGTGTACAAATCACGCTACAAAGATATATCGTTATTTGTATTTCTAGTTTAATTATATTGGCAATACGTTGATCCTTTTGGTGATTATTCCGCTGCGTTATTATATATGTTTATTTTGTGTTTCTTTTCATAATCACCAACAGTGGTATCAGAGCCATCGTATGTGTCATATGATTAACTTGTATATGTAAAAGTGGCTAAAACTAAAGTCTTTTTTTTTCTGAAAATTTCGACCATCGTTGGGTCTAAAATAATGTATTTTAAGATCCTATAGCCACAAGTTACATATACTAATCGTAGATTAATTATTGTAGTTTTTCTTCGTTTTCGTTGGCTTGTTTTTTTACTTATTGTAAGTGTTTTAGATCCATGGTAAAACATGCATTTTTATTATGGACCAAGCCAACAATCTTAATGATATTGTATTATTATGTTGATGTGCAAAACCGATGAAAACCTTGACCGTTTGTGTGCTTTGTTTAATTATTTGTCGAGTTTTTGGGATGTAATAGTTTAGGCAAAAAAAATTCTTGATTTAGTAGTAGATAAATGTATTTTATCAAATATTGTAACCATTGCTCGGAATCGAATGGCGACAAGTTAGAGACGAGAAGCATTTTTCGGAGCTGCTGGACAGCCGGCGCGAAAAATGGATTTCCCGGAGTTTGGCACATCGGATTGGGCTGATTCTTGTTGCTGGAGTTCCATAAGACGTAGGGGCACAATTTTGCAGAAGGATGTTTCGATTGGGGAAGACTCCTTCCATGTCGTTTCGGGCCCCGAAGCTGCTGCGTTTTTCCAGACAGTTTTGTGTTCGAATGTTCTTGTGGGTTCTACTTGCTCTTGATAGTCTTGGAGCAAGTGGGATCCCAAAAAGGGTTTATGTTGGCCCGTCCTTAGTTTCCCTCTTGGTCCGTGTGATGGCTCACGAGATCAAGCATAGGTGTTCATCGGTTGAGGTTTTGCACATTTTGGTTGTGTGTTTATTTTCTTTTATGTTGCATTGTTATCTATGTCTTTGATATTATAACTTGCAAATGGGATTTTCAAACATAAAATTAAACACATACCACTTTTAAAACTAAATCTAAAGATTTAGTTAATATAAGTTTAAATTGGATTTGAAACTTAAATCTATTGTTTTATATAAATAACGCTTAAAAGAGTTTTATCGGTTATTTAATTTATGTAATGTCCAAGCTAATTAATATCTCATATAGGTTATATATTAAATGGAAATCTCGACACACATAAAATAAAACAAATTAGAATCCAAGTTAAGAAATGTTTTTAACTTATGCTACGAATGAAGAATGCATGCTTCTTTCGTACATTTGTTTTTGACACGTTTTATCAAAATACTATACCCGTCACAATTTTAAGTCATGCCGTCCAATTAGCTTGAAATCCCTCGCCATTACCTTTTGCCTATGCGTGAGACCTAGGTTGAATTGTAATCCCGAGGTGATTATTGTCTATGCGTGAGACCTAGATCTATTTTCACATGATTTCAAATTAGATGACTTAATCGAGTTAAACAGGTGAGACCTTAACCCGAGGCAAGGATGAGACTAAACATGCCAGCTTGACACTAGTAGCTCGGCCACTAGATGCCATGGGTCCCATAAGGATCTAAGAATTGCACTTGTAATGCAATTGGTAAACGTCACCTACCTATTGAATCTATCATTGCTAGCAGATCAACTGATGTGATGATAGAACCTCAATGAGGATCTTAGCCTTTTTCGTAAATTAATTGTTTTAAAAGTAAAACTTGGGTAGTTAATTTAAAAAAAAAGGATTAATTATTGAAATTACTAATTTTGAACTTTGTATGTCTGTAGATGTCAACAACAAATCAAACCCTAAGCAACTCAACTATCAGGTCAGTTCTTGAAAAAGAGAAACTGACAGGAATCAACTTTATCGACTGGTATCGAAATCTGAGGATCGTCCTCAGAGCTGAAAATAAGTTGATCCATCTGGAAGAGGCCTTACCTGAGGCACCTCCTGCCACTGCTTCTGCTGCAGTTCGCACAGCCTACACCCGTAGGTTTAACGAACAATAAGAAGTAGCTGCTCTCATGCTGGTGAGCATGACCCCCGAGATCCAAAAGAACATGGAGGAACTCACAGCATTTGAGATGTTACGAGAGTTGAAAACTATGTTTCAACAACAGGCAGAACAGGAATTGTTTGAAACAGTCAAAGCATTCCACGCTTGTAAACAGGAGGATGGCCAGTCAGTTAGCTCTTACGTCTTGAAGATGAAAGGCTATCTTGACCGTATGGAGCGTCTTGGTTACCCCATGCCACAAGTTCTTGGAGTGAGCTTGATTCTTACCTCACTATCCAAGGACTATGACCAGTTTGTTATGAACTATAACATGCATAGCATGGGGAAGACTATCTCTGAACTGCATGCTATGCTGAAGCTTGCAGAGCAAGGGATGCCAAAGAAAGCTCCTGCTGTTCTAGCAATCAGGGAAGGAAAAATCCAGAAATCCAAACCGCAAGCACAGGGCAAGGGTCGTGGCAAGGGTAAACATGTTTATAAACCTAAACCTAAGATCCCCCCACCTGCTAAAAAGGAGCACCCTGCAAAGGACGCCACCTGCCATCACTGTGGAGTGATAGGCCACTGGAAGAGGAACTGTTCTACTTACCTGGCAGAGTTGAAGAAGAACAAAGCTACCCCGACTAGCACATCAGGTATCTTTACTATAGAACTCTATGCTTTCCCTAGTAAATCCTGGGTTTATGATACCGGTTGTGGAACTCACATTTGCAATAATGTGCAGGGACTAAGGGGAAGTAGAAAGCTAAACGACGGAGCTTTGGACCTGTACGTAGGCAATGGAATGCGTGCAGCTGTTAAAGCTATAGGGAGCTTTGATCTTATCCTCCCTAATGGATTGATTCTTGTTTTATACAATTGTCATTATGCACCTACTATTACTAGGGGTATTGTTTCCCTTTCTCGTTTGAAGAAAAATGGTTTTATCCATGTTTTTACGGATTATGGCATTTCAGTTTCTAAGGATAATATATTTTATTTTAATGCTATTCCTCGTGATGATATTTTTGAAATTGACATGGATAATCTTATTTCAAACGATAGTTCTATATACACGTGTAGCACTAAGAAATCCAAACGTAATTTGGATTCAACTTACCTATGGCACTGCCGTCTTTGCCACATAAGCAAGAAACGCATTATAAAGCTGCAACACGATGGGCTTCTAAAGTCATCCGATGATGAGTCGTTTGATAAATGCCTCTTTTGCATATCTGGGAAAATGACAAGAAAACCTTTCTCCCATGTAGGTGAAAGAGCCAAAGATCTTCTTGCACTCATACATACTGATGTATGTGGCCCATTTAGAACTGTGTCTAGGGAAGGTGCTAACTACTTCATCACTTTCACTGATGATTTCAGTCGCTATGGTTATGTTTACTTGATTAAACATAAACATGAAGCCTTTGAAACGTTCAAAGCCTTTCAAAGTGAAGTAGAAAATCAACTCGGCAAGACTATTAAGGCTCTCCGATCTGATCGAGGAGGAGAGTATATGAGTCAAGAGTTTTTAGACCATCTGACTAAGTGTGGGATTGTCTCACAATTAACTCCTCCATACACTCCACAACATAATGGTGTATCTGAAAGGAGAAATCGAACTTTGCTAGACATGGTTCGATCCGTGATGAGTCTAACTACTTTGCCACTGTCCTTTTGGGGTTGCGCACTAGAGTCTGCTGCTCGCATACTCAATATGGTTCCGACAAAGAAGGTTGATAAGACACCATATGAAATATGGCACGGGAAAGTCCCTAATCTGTCTTACTTGAAGGTCTGGGGTTGTGAGGCTCTCGTCAAACGAGACACACCGGACAAACTTGAGCCTATCTATCAAGTGTATCTTCGTAGGGTACCCAAAGAAAACAATGGGTTACTATTTCTACTACCCACCCGAAAACAAAATATTTGTTGCTCGGTATGCTGAGTTTCTTGAGAACGGTCTCATTTTACAAGAAGCAAGTGTGTTGGTCCCGAAGGCCTATACAAGTTTGTAGAAGGGGGGGGGGTTGAATACAAACACACAGATTTTACTTTTCTAAATTGTTTATTGATAAATCATTAACAATTTACAGCTTGTTGCGGAAACAAGATTAAGGATAAACCTAAATCTAAACAAGTTGGAACACTAAGGTTTCTTGCACTAAGAGAGATAAGGAAATTACTAATAATAACCTATCTGAGATAAGAGATTTGAACTTGTCTAGAGTTAGCAAGTTACTTCAAAAGAAGTGAGTTCATCTCTTTATATACTGCATGCATTTAATGCAAATCAGTATATACTTTACACGTGTCATCAGCTGGTTGGTTGCATGTCATTGACTTTTGATGACAACCTTAGTAGCCATAAGGATGAACAGTGTAGTATCAGAGTGGTTGGATTTCAGATTTTCGGATGTTCTTTTCTGACATTTCGTACGGAGGCGTGCAAGGGTGGTTAAGACAAAAGTACTTTGTACGGAGGACTTCATGATCAGCTTTCGTTGATTCAGCGATTATCATTTTCTATTCAGCGAATGATAAAGTTCAACGATAGCTGAAGTCTTGTACTTGATACTTCACGTTGAGTGGACAAATCTGAGTCTTCGCTGATCCGCATCAGTTCATTAGGAGACTTGTCGCTGGTTCTTGAGCTTGATCTTCGACTTCAGCGTAGAACCTTTGTTGACGTGAAACTTGTCTTCAGAGATCATAAGTAAACAACTAACTTATCAGCGATCATCATAATGACTGAACAGACTCAGAGCATTAATGATGAACAGTGTTCGCTGAATGTTTAATTTAAAAAGAGCGAGAGTTCCTATCAGCGGTACTGGAAGATCTTAGTACTTATCAGCGATAGTGAAACTCTGATACATATTGTTTACTTACAATTTTCACTAAGTATATAAGAGAGGGTCATTATCAAATCACAGAGGGTTTGGATCAACAATCTCCCCCTATTTAATTATGACATAGCAACAAAGAAAATTGCTATTTAATGAAAACATAAGGATAAAAAGAACTCATAAAATATTTGTCCCCTTTACTGTTTTCTGGGATCTTTTCCGTACTTATGGAGTAAAGTACGTTCGCTGAAATCTTTCTTTAAAATATTAAATCAAGTTACAATGAAGAACAAAAAGATTACAAGTACAAGCGAAAATAATTTACAAGTACAGAAGGATAACTGATACAATAGAGAAAAAGGAGATTATATCAGTTTTCAAAGGGTTCTTCCTTAATGAGAAGTTCATCAAGGGTCTTTTTAGTGGGGATCATCCAGTCAGGGACATTTACTCCTTGATTCTTTAACTTCAGAGCAGCTTCAAAAATCAAGGGCTTCAAGTGTCTAGCTTTGATGTCGCGTCTGACTTCACACCAATGTACGAGATCTCTGAGTTGTTCGATAGGAGCGACGTGGAGCTCAGAGACACGTTGAAAGTGAGGATTTCCATCATAGTCTAAGAAGAATATACCATATGGATCACTTACCACTGTGCCAGGGATGAAGGTTTCTCCAGGTGGTAGGGAGGTGTCAAGCATTGAAAGATCAGCATCAGGGCCAAGAACTTCAGTACGAGAGAAACCAATACCTGTTTCATTTCGAATGATTGGACCTGAATCAGAAACTTTCTTCTTCTTAGCAGAGGCTTTCTTCGGTTGAGGAAGAGTAGGAGGAATATCCACAGCAGATGAAAGCAAGTCGATCTGTTTGTTTAAGATCATCTCAACATGGCTTTTGAATTTTGAGCGTGATCCCTGAATGGCTAATTTTGTTTCTAACCATTCAGAGAGACCAAACTTTTCTAATGAAGCAGCATAGAAGGTTTGCTTGGTTTTGTCATCTCTGTAGACATCCACTTCAACAACAGGAACATCAGCGTACATTTTTCCTCTGATGTTGGCTTTGATTATTTTGGATGGTCTTGATCGATAGGTCAGCATTTGTTTAGCCCATTCCAAATTTGTATCAGAGACCTTTGTCTTTTCTCTAACGATTTCTTGAGCATCATCCCAGAGCTGACGTTGAACATCAATGGGAACTTTTTTCAGCTTGGGGTCTTTGATTGATCGTTGAGTAAGCTTGATGGCGTATTCTCTGTCTTTCTCTTCAGCTTCCTTCCTTTCAGCGATAAGGCGTTCAGCTCTAAGGTGTTCCTGGTATTCAGCTTTGGAGATTTTGAACTTTAGAGGAACTGAAGGAAGTTGATCACGCCTTAGAATGATTCGCTGATCCTCGAATCGCTTTATTATTTCCTCTCTTCTCTTTTGATCCTCTTCACTCAGCTTTTGAGGAGCTGAGGAAGGTCTATTTCTGTGCGAGAGAGGTTGTTCTTCTGGTTCATTAGTCTCAGAGATCAAATCTAAGACTGGGATTATTTCATCAGCAGCAGCTGGCTTTATTTGTGAAGTCGCAGTAGTAGAACCTTCAGCGACATCCTCAAACAGGGGAGAGGACTAGCTGAAACACAGCGATCTTACAAATAAGAACATGGGTAGAAGAACTTGGGTAGAAAGAGAAAGAGAAATATGTTCAGGTGTAGGCTAGGGTAGTAGAACTTATAGAGGAGGGATGGAGTGAGATATGATTAGTGTACCTGACAAACCGGCTTTATAAGCAAGATCGCCAGATTTTCATCTTCAGCGACGCCTTTGCCTTTGCCTTTCTCAGCGCCAGAGGCTGAGGGCTTTGTCTTTGTCCGCTCCCCTGTTGGTTCATTTATTGAAATTCCCTTACGAGCTTTGATCTTTGGGGCAGGTTTGACGACAAAGAAGTCATCGTCATCTTCGTCATCATCATCATCATTCCTTGGAGAGGAGGATGGTTCATTATCAGGGATGTCGATGTCTTCATCATCTTCTGCTTCGGATTCTTCAGCTTCGTCTTCGAGTTGCTCCCCCTCAGATACAGAGGCGAGCTTCTCGGTTCCCTCAGGGTTTTCATCTCCCTGAGGTCCAACGATAAGATCTTCATTCTTCTCTCCCCTAATAGATTCATCATGGGAAAGGTCTTCAGCGCTCTTTTCAAGATCCTCAGCGCTCTTCTCCTCGGTATGTTCAGCGCTCTTCTCCCCCTCTTTCTAATGATTGGGGGAGGAATGGGTAGACTCAGCATTTGTATTTTCTCTGTCTTCTTGGCCAGAGATTTTAATACAACTTTCAATCGTTGCTAATCTGTCTTCAAGGCCAGATATAGACGGAGTGATCTTCTTCAGCTCTTTACGATCCGTCGCTGTGAAAGTTTCCAATACAGGGGCAGGGGCAGGGGCAGGAGCAGGAGTATTTTCCTTGTTGACCAGCGTCTCGATCATCGTCTTCATAGAACCAACGTCGGTTTTTACAGAACCCAAGTCGGTCTTGACAGCTGACATATCCCCCTCGAGATGTTCAACCGATGTTTTCAGCTTTGTAACTTCGCTGGACACGGTCGAAACTGAGTTTTTGAGGCTGGTGTAGTCAGTGTAGATGTCAGAGAGTACTTTGGCAAAATCGCTGAGCGTCTTATCAAGGCCCTTAATGTCATATGTGGAAGCTTTCTTCTCCACCACCGTAGTTAGCTTTGTCAAATTCTCTCCAGCGTTTGTTACAGCTGTAGAGTTGTTGGAGAGTGTGGTGGTGAGACCGGTCAGCTTTGTTTCCACGAACTTCAGAGACTCGTTGATGTCTCCCAAATTAGGACCTGTAACAGATAAAAACTTGTGAACAGAGGAAAGCTCAGAAGTTTGGGGTTTAGTCACAGTGTATAGGATTTTGTCTGTACCTGCAGGAGGGTTTACGAACTCGTCAAAAATGCGGGTTCCTGAATAATGTTCCATATCTTCCTCAAAAGTACGGTGAGGTATGGTGATCTCTGCAGGTCCTGTCTTCATCATTCGTTGAGAAGCGTCAGCGGTGGCTTCTGGAATGATGGCATCTCCAGTGTTCTTTGGAGGAGTGTCCAAGTGAGTGGAGGGAGAAGCGAAGGATAAGAATGGGGTTCGGGTACTGAGTTCAGCGTTGGAATCGCTGAGAATCACTTCATCAGTCTTTTGAGAGACTGAGGGAGGTTGGGTAGGTTCCAAGTTTCTAACCTCAGCGTTTGGAGACGCTGAAGTCTGGATTGGAGGGATGGCTTGCACGGGTGTGGCAGAGCGTACCACGGAACTTTCCTTCAGCTCTTCAGAATGAGCTGAGGAGTCTTCAGCATGGGATTGCTGGGGTTGCTCCTTGGTTTTCTTGATCCTTTTGGAATCAAGTTGGGTTGAAGAGTGTTTCCTTTTCTTAGAAGGAGAGGATTATGTGGCCGGGGTATCAGCGATGGGTATTGTCGCTGAAGGAGCCACAGAAGTCGAAGAATTAGGGTTAAGAAGAGAGAGAAGGGTAGGGAGACGTACCTCATTGTCGACAGGTTTGAAATCGAGCACCTTAGGGCCAACCTGAGAAAGTTTCAGGTCACCCTCTTGAGGATAGCTGTCCTTCAGGCCATATTGGAAGATGGCGTTGATGAAACGGGGGTAGGGAACCCATGCAGGTCTGTCAGCAGCAGAATCTACTCTTTGTACTAGGTCATCATAAATGATAGATGCCCAGTCAATATGTAGACCTTTCAGCAGTGCGTATCCCATAGCCTGCTGAGGTTGAGCGGCTTGATCAGAGGAGCCGGTCTTCGCTGTCATGCAGCTGATCAGGTGTGCGAAGATGAAATTCATCTCGCTGGGCATTTTGGACTTCTTTATCAGCGTCAGCTTCTTCTCGGGCTTCTTGTCCCTTCCAGTTTCCCAGATGTAACCCATTGCGTCGAGGAAAGCAATGATTTCTTCTCTGTCAGCATGCTTTTTATGATCAGGGAATGGAACAAACGGTTTTTCTTTGGTAGCATTGGGAAAGTTCAGGGCTTTTCGAATAATTGTGGGGGTTATCTTAATTGTGCCATACTCAGTATCGCTGAGTATGCAATCGATGGTTTTAGATGCATCTTTGGCGGAGGGTAGCTGAGTGTGTCTGGCAGAGTACCAGAACTGGGATAGTAGTAGCTGACTTGCAGGAGGTGTGATGGTCAGGGCTGTTGAAATGCAGCAGTTTTTCAGGAAATTCACAGCATCATCCAGATGTGTGACATGCTTTCGAGGAGGAAACTCGAGATGCGCAGAGAGGTTGTTGACCTTGGTCCAATCTAGTTGATCCAACTTGAACTTAACCTGAGGGGCTTTGATGATTTCCACTTCCTCAGAGTCAGTGGAGATGGTCTCAGCGGTAACATTGATCTTTGAAGTTGCCATTTCTCTGTATTATCAGTTCAACCAAAGATGTTAACAAATAAGAATTGTCTTGATATGGAAAGAATTTCCATTAAGATGGTTCGAATTTTGTCCATTTCATTCAGACATAAATGTCTTAATGAAGATTAGGGTTTTTCATGATTTTTGAAACGAAATGTAAAGCCCAAAAAGTCTTGTATTCCAGTTTCAAAAAAAATCTGGTTACGAATGAAGAACAAGTTTAAGATTAAGATTTAAAACTTGAAGAACAACCATGAAATGGTTGTGTTCATAAAACCATGAAAGAAATGATTTTATTTTTAAGAAGTTCTTTTGTTTGATCTTGTTTAAAACAATGATAAGATCATAAACAAGTTATCTGCATTTGAAAAAAATATGAACATATTAACCTTGATGTTTTGATGAAGAAGATGATGAACAGTTCTTTGAAGATTTGAGAGCACAAATGCAACAGTAATTCTTTTCTTGCGGAGGAAGATTGATCGCGTAAAAGGCAAATATAAACCAAGAGTTTGTTTATATAGGGAGTTTTAGAGAGAGAAAACCTTGAGCGGGAAAAGGTTTTCATCATGACACGGACACGTGTTTGCATTTGATTGGAAGTTTGAACGAAACGTGCAAACGTGTGTCAGAAAGAAGTCGTGCCTGGTGTTATCCGTTGCAATGACGTCACAACTGTCCTTTCACATTCTTTTAGGATGTCTCTGAGGTTTTGAAAGCTCAGGGACTCTTTTGAAAAACATGAAGCACTGAATAGAAAATATCAGTGAAGGTTTTAAGAACTTTCAAAATATCGCTGTTAAGGAAGAGATATTCAGCGATGCATTTGATTTGAAATCTTGCATTTTCATGCGTTTGTCAGAGAGAGAAAACATACCTGGATATCAGTTTAACCAAGTTTATTCAGAGAGAAGATGATTGAATAGGTTATACAAGTTGATTTTATCCTGAGAACTATACAAGTTTGTATAATTGTATCGCTGATCAAATGTGAACCGCTGAAGATTTTACCCTTCAAAGTTCAGCATTCCAAGCTCGCTGATGAGAAAGTTGAATCTTGTCTCATCAAGAGGTTTGGTAAATAAATCAGCTAACTGATAATCAGTTGGGATAAAATGAAGTTCTATATCACCATTCATCACATGATCTCTGATAAAATGATATCTGATTTCTATGTGTTTTGTCTTTGAGTGTAGCACTGGATTGTTTGCTATAGCGATGGCACTAGTGCTGTCGCAATAGATTGGAATTTTGGAGAGCTGAAGATCATAGTCTAGTAGCTGGTTTCTCATCCACAAGACTTGAGAACAACAGCTTCCAGCGGCTACATATTCAGCTTCAGCTGTGGAAGTGGACACTGAGTTTTGCTTCTTACTTGTCCAACTTACCAGCTTTCCACCCAGGAGCTGACATCCTCCTGTGGTGCTTTTCTATCCATTTTACAACCTGCAAAATCACTATCTGAATATGCAGTTAGATCGAATCCTGAGTCTTTGGGATACCAAAGGCCTAGATTCGCTGTACCCTTAAGATATCGAAATATTCGCTTTACAGCTTTCATATGAGATATCTTGGGTTCAGCTTGATATCGTGCACACAAGCATGTTGCAAACATAATATCGGGTCGGCTAGCTGTAAGATACAATAGTGAGCCGATCATCCCACGGTACAACGTGACATTGACAGGAACACCCTTTGTGTCCTTATCAAGTGTCAGCGGTGGTGCCATAGGGGTTTTCATAGCTGAACTTTCAGTTAAGTCGAATTTCTTCAGCATATCTTTAACATATTTTCCCTGATTAATGAAAGTTCCTTTTTCAGTTTGCTTAATCTGAAGACCAAGGAAATATGTTAGTTCACCCATCATGCTCATTTTATACTCATCTTTCATTCTATCAGCGAAACGAGTACAAAGCTCAGGGTTAGTAGAACCAAATATAATGTCATCAACATATATTTGAACTAGAATGATATGACCTTTTACTTTTCTAAAAAATAGCGTTTTGTCAATCTTACCTCTCTCAAATTGTTCAATATGGAGATAAGTAGAGAGAGTATCATACCATGCACGAGGAGCTTGCTTTAAGCCATAAAGTGCCTTGTCCAGTTTATAAACATAACCTGGACGCTTAGGATCTGAGAATCCTGGAGGTTGTTCCACATAAACTTCTTCATTCAGCTTTCCATTCAGAAACGCTGACTTAACATCCATCTGATGTATAGTGAAGTTTTTGTGTACAACATATGCTAAGAAAAGACGAATAGATTCAAGTCTTGCTACTGGAGCAAATGTTTCGTCATAATCTATGCCTTCCTCTTGTCTGTATCCCTGAGCAACAAGACGAGCTTTGTTGCGAGTTACAGTACCATGTTCGTCCAACTTGTTTCGATAGACCCATTTAGTGCATATCACCGTTTTGTCAGTTGGTCTACGAACGAGTTTCCAAACTTTGTTTCTTTCGAATTCAGTCAGCTCTTCTTGCATAGCGCTGACCCAGTTTGGATCCTTGAGGGCATCATCTATTTTCTTTGGTTCAGTTAGAGAAATAAAGTTAACAAATAAACAAATATTACCTGCACTTCTACGAGTCTGAATACCAGCGTTTGGATCACCAAGATTTTGATCGATTGGGTGATTTACAGTCCATCGCTGAGCCGGAGCATACGTCGCTGACTCAGTCTGAACTAGAGAAACTGAAGATGAGGCTTCAGCTACTTCTGGATTATCAGCTAAGAGAGGAATGTTTGCATTTGTCACTTCATTCACTGATTGCTGAGAAATAGATGGAATTTCTGAGACATTTGGATTAACTGCAGGTATAGTGTCTATAGGAACAGCTGAGACCCAAGATGTTTCAGCTTCACTATTCTGCATATCTGGAATGATAGTAGGACCATCATTTCTACGGTGTGAGCATGAGGAGTGGGAACTTCTTCTGAATCACCAAGATGAGAAAACATCCATTGATTCAGTTCTTCAGTATCAGCGGACGGTTTAGAGTTCGCTGAACGGGATTCGTCAAACGTGACGTGAATAGTTTATTCTACAGTTTGTCTTCTACGGTTGAAGACTCTGAAGGCTTTGGAGACTGAGGAGTATCCAAGAAAGATTCCATCATCAGCCTTAGGATCAAACTTTCCAAGGGCATCTCTGTTGTTCAGTATGAAACACTGACATCCAAAGATGTGAAGAAAGCTGATTGAAGGCTTTCTCCCATGAAAGAGTTCATAGGCTGTCTTTTTGAATCTTTTAACTATCAGCGACCTGTTTTGCGTAAAACAAGCAGTGTTGACAGCTTCTGCCCAAAACTGAGTAGGCAGGTGAGAATCGCTGAGCATTGAACGTGCAACTTCAATAATTGTTCTATTTCTTCTTTCAGCCACTCCATTTTGTTGCGGTGTTCTCACTGACGAAAAGTTGTGAGAAATACCCTTACTCTCAAGGAAGGAATCAAGATACTGTTTTTGAATTCAGTTCCATGATCACTCCTTATTGAGCGAACAGTCATATTGTTCAGAGTTTCCATCTTCCGAACAAAGGTGATGGGTTCTTCAGGGGTGTCACTCTTAGAACGGAGAAACATTACCCAAGTGAAGCGAGAGAATTCATCAACTATGACCAGCGTATATTTCTTTCCAGCGATGGATTGTTTGTTAACAGGGCCAAACAAATCCATATGGAGTAGTTGTAGAGGAGATGACACTGAAGAAACTTGCTTTGATTTAAAGCTTGCTTTGGTCTGCTTCCCTTTTTCACACGCTGAACATAATGACTCTTTGGCGTATGAATGCTGAGGTAGACCAGTGACTAACTCTTTTGACGAAAGAGTGTTCAGTGTCTTGAAATTTAGATGAGAGAGCCTCTTATGCCATAGCCAGTTGACATCAGATGAGGCCTTTGAGAAGAAACAGGAGTTCTCAGTGGTTGTTGAGTCCATGTTTATTACATAAACATTTTCCAAACGATAACCGCTGAGAGCTATCTTCTCCTTTTTGTCAGAGACAAAGCAGGATTCCTTAGTAAAAATTACTTTGTTATCCATGTCGCAAAGCTGACTGATGCTCAGAAGATTATGTTTCAGCCCTTCAACATATGCGACTCTTCTGAAGGAGGTTGTACCATTTGAAAGTACACCATACCCTCTGGCATGTCCTTTTCCATTTCCACCGAAAGTCACAGAGGGACATTTCTCTTCTTTGTATTCAGCGAGCAGGCTTTTCTTTCCAGTCATGTGTCTAGAGCATCCGCTATCGAGATACCAGATACCCTTCTTAACCTGCATTTACAAAGGAAGATTAGTTTTTCTTAGGTACCCACTTAACCATGTATACACGTTTGTCAGTGGAAGTAATTGGAATAGAAGGTTCAGCAGTCTTCGCAGCATTTGAAGATTCAGCTTTGTCTTTCTTCACTTTGGTTAATTTCTTAACCTCAGTGGTAGAATTCACCTTGACCTGATTTGCACCAGGGTTGGTCTTCTTTGTCTTGGAGGCAATCTTCACCTTAGCTATTTTTTCAGCTTTGGTGGCTGTGGGGCACTTACTAGCAATATGATCGGTAAGTCCACAGTGATAACATTTCCTATAACTAAAAGTAGTTCTAGGACCACTTGTATGCTGAGCTTTTAATTTCGAATTAGAAGTGCCAGCACCAAGTAAACTATTGGCTTTAGAAATGGGACGAACATTCAGTTCTTCAGATTTCTTACCAAGGATATCCACTCTGAGTCTAGGAGTAGATCTCTGAATAGATCCAGAGATCAGCTTCTTTGATCCAGAGGGATGGGTCACTGAAGCTTTAGAAGCATTCAGCTTTGGTACTAAAGTACCCTTCTGAGGATTTTGATAAATAACAATTCCTTTACCTTTGTCTTTAGAGACAGAGGTAGATTTTGAATAAACCATTTTCTCCTTTCCTTTTGAGGAGGTAGGAGTTTCCTCAGGGATTGGTGTAATGGACGATGAGCACTGAGATGATGAAGTATCAGCGACTGAGGATACGAACGTTCCAAATTTAAGCATTGAACGTTCAGTGGTTGGTTTTGGAGTATCATATTTATAACCCAGACCACGTTTATCACTCAGAGGAATCTGAGCCTTAATTATCTCAGTGATCTTTGTTGAAGAATTACACCATCCTTCAACAATAGCTTTTTCAGCCTCTAATGCAGCGATAGCTTCTGCTCGTTCGATTTTGACTAGCTGATTTAAATATACTTGATCTTTAAAATCTTCTTCAATTTTAGAAAGCTTTTCTATTTGAAGATGACAGTTTTTAAGCTTTTCAGCGAGATCAAGGTTTTGGTTTTCAACCACAGTTTTGCCGTTCATGGCTTCGTATAAACTTCTAGTAAAGAGATCGATCTTACGGAGACTATCAGCTTCATCAATATTTGCAATATTGGTAAAGAAAGAAGGTGATACCTGAACAGCAGAGGTTGAAGTGGAGGGAATGTCTGAACTTTCTTCCTCTTCTTCAATCTTGGCCATGAGACATTGATTTGCTTCATCATCTTCAGAATCAGATGATGATGCTTCTTCATCAGAAGCATCCCAATCATAGTCAGCCATCAGGCCTTTGCCTTTCTTCTTAAAGCTTTTCAGCTTCGCATATTTGTCTTTCAGCTTTGAGTATTTGTCATCTTTATTCCTTGGAACAAAGGATTTCTTTGTAAAAGCTGAGGGTCTAGAAACTTTCTTAGACCTGCACTCGTTAGCAAAATGTCCTATCTTTTCGCAGTTAAAACAAGTAGCAGTAGCCTTATCAACAAAAACTGATGATTTAGGCTTGTCAGCTATGGAAAGAGGTTTGTTTTTTCTAAACATTTTCTTCTTGGCAAATCTCCTGAACTTTTTGGTTAGGAGAGCCAAGGATTCATCATCTGAAAAATCAGAATCTGATGAACTTTCAGAGTTACTCTCTAACTCAGTGATAGCGACCGAGGGTCGCTGAGTAGAAAGTTCCTCTGAGATTAAAGCAACAGGGGTGCTTTTGGAATCTTTTACAAGATTTTTCTTAAGATGGCTTGATTGCTCATGATTCAGCAACGTGCCATATAAGGTAGCAAGGGTCGTTGATCTTAGATCCTTTGACAGCTTGAGACACATGGAATAATTGTCCCAGCTTTCAGGTAAACATTCTAGAAACTTTGTCAGCACTTCAAAGTTAGAATATTCCTTACCAACAGTTTTCAGATCTATAATTAAACAATTAAAACGTTGGTGAACTTCAGAGAGAGTTTCATTTTTACCAGAAATGAAGCTTTCGTATTGTCTTACCAGGTTGATCTTTCTTGAGTCCTGGACTTCAGACGTTCCTTCATACTGAACACATATTGTGTCCCACATGGCTTTTGATGTTTTCAGATTCATGACGGAATGGTAGACTTCGTCAGGAAGAGCCATGGATAGTATGGATCTGGCTTTTGTATCTATAGCCACTTTCTTCTTATCTTCGTCATTCCATTGATGGATTTCTTTAGGTACCAGCCTTTCTGGAATAGCAGGTCTATTCTCAGTGCCTGGAACTGCAGCATCAAATCTTACAGGGATGAATGGACCATTCTCAATATAGTAAGGCATAGTAGGGTCTACACCTTCTAAGAAGAGTGTCATCCTATTTTTCCATAAGTTGAAGTTATCTCTGGAAAATCTAGGGGGTTTTGCAAGAGAACCATTGTCTATATAATTTGTGTTTGTGTTGGAGGCCATTTTCAGATAATAGCAAGGAAGAGAAATATCTTAGATTAGATCTTGTTTATGAGATTAAACAAATCCGCTCTGATACCACTTGTTGGTCCCGAAGGCCTATACAAGTTTGTAGAAGGGGGGGGGGGGGGGGGGGGGGGTTGAATACAAACACACAGATTTTACTTTTCTAAATTGTTTATTGATAAATCATTAACAATTTACAGCTTGTTGCGGAAACAAGATTAAGGATAAACCTAAATCTAAACAAGTTGGAACACTAAGGTTTATTGCACTAAGAGAGATAAGAAAATTACTAATAATAACCTATCTGAGATAAGAGATTTGAACATGTCCAGAGTTAGCAAGTTACTTCAAAAGAAGTGAGTTCATCTCTTTATATACTGCATGCATTTAATGCAAATCAGTATATACTTTACACGTGTCATCAGCTGGTTGGTTGCATGTCATTGACTTTTGATGACAACCTTAGTAGCCGTAAGGATGAACAGTGTAGTATCAGAGTGGTTGTACGATTTCAGATTTTCGGAGGTTCTTTTCTGACATTTCGTACGGAGGCGTGCAAGGGTGGTTAAGACAAAAGTACTTTGTACGGAGGACTTCATGATCAGCTTTCGTTGATTCAACGATTATCATTTTCTATTCAGCGAATGATAAAGTTCAGCGATAGCTGAAGTCTTGTACTTGATACTTCACGTTGAGTGGACAAATCTGAGTCTTCGCTGATCCGCATCAGTTCATTAGGAGACTTGTCGCTGGTTCTTGGGCTTGATCTTCGACTTCAGCGTAGAAACTTTGTTGACGTGAAACTTGTCTTCAGAGATCATAAGTAAACAACTAACTTATCAGCGATCATCATAATGACTGAACAGACTCAGAGCATTAATGATGAACAGTGTTCGCTGAATGTTTAATTTAAAAAGAGCGAGAGTTCCTATCAGCGGTACTGGAAGATCTTAGTACTTATCAGCGATAGTGAAACTCTGATACATATTGTTTACTTACAATTTTCACTAAGTATATAAGAGAGGGTCATTATCAAATCACAGAGGGTTTGGATCAACAAAGTGGGAGCACAGTAGACCTTGACGAGATTCAAAGCGAAGATGCGCAACCTCCTGGTGACACTAGCGAACATCACGCTGAGGTTGAACATGCAGATGTTGAACCACAGAATGATGTAATTCCCATTCGTAGATCTGCAAGGACACCTCGAGCACCTAAACGATATAGTTATTATATCGATGCTGAGGAGCAGAATTTTGGGGATCATGGTGAACCCTCTAACTATCAAGCTGCATTGTTGGATCTAGAATCCGATAAATGGCTTGAAGCTATGAATGCTGAAATGTAATCCATGAAAGACAATCAAGTCTGGAACTTGGTTGATCTTCCTCCGAACAGCAAGACTGTCGGAAGCAAGTGGATCTTCAAGAAGAAGACCGACATGGATGGCAATGTACACACCTATAAAGCTCGTCTAGTAGCAAAGGGTTACACTCAAACCTACGGGGTTGACTATGAAGAAACCTTCTCGCCTGTTGCTGACGTTAAAGCTATTAGGATTCTTATAGCCATAGCAGCGTACCATGACTATGAGATTTGGCAAATGGATGTCAAAACCGCTTTCTTGAACGGTTACCTTGATGAAGATGTTTACATGGTGCAACCTGAGGGTTTTGTGAATCCGAAACATCCCGAGAAAGTATGCAAGCTTCAAAGATCCATTTATGGACTGAAGCAAGCATCCAGAAGTTGGAATAAAAGGTTCGATGAGGAAATCAAAACGTATGGTTTCACTCAAAACCTTGATGAGCCATGTGTATATATGAGAGCTAGTGGGAGCATCGTCGCTTTTCTAATCTTATATGTTTATGACATATTGCTCATGGGGAACAACGTTCCAATGCTATAAGATGTCAAATCCTGGCTTGGAAAATGTTTTGCCATGAAAGATTTAGGCGAAGCGGCGTACATCCTAGGAATCAAGATCTATCGAGATAGATCGAAGCGGTTAATTGGTTTAAGTCAAAGTGCGTACATTGACAAAATTCTAAAACGGTTTAGAATGGATGCTTCCAAACATGGAAGTCTTCCAATGCAACACAATGTAAACTTGAGTAAGACTCAGGGACCCTCCACACCTGATGAGGTGAAGCGGATGCAGGGAATCCCCTATGCTTCGGCTGTGGGATCCATCATGTATGCAGTGAGGTGCACTAGACCTGATGTAGCGTTCTCTCAGAACCTTACGAGTAGATACCAACAGAATCCAGGAGAAAGTCACTGGACTGCTGTTAAGAACATACTGAAGTATCTTCGAAATACCAAAGATACTTATGAAGAAAACCCAGCCTTATGAAATCAGGAGCCATGGATCGAATGAAGCATTGAAAAGAACCCAACCCTGAAGGAAAATCATACCGGGAACTTCAATCGATACCTTGGGAAATTCAATTTTGTCAAGAGATGGTAAGGTGAATCGTCAGGGAGGAGCGTGCTCAGGAAGAGTGTTGGGAACATATGCATAAACAGGTAGTATAATACACAGATGAAGTTATATGTAAGATTTTTAAGACTTTTATGCTTAAAAGTGTTGTATTACATGCATCAAAAATTGTTTTTAAAACTTTTTGCTAATATGCTTTATATATATATAGGGTTAGGTTCAGGGGAAAACCTCAAATAACTAGAAAACTAAAGAACACCCTTATAAACATTGATTCAACATAATCCAAAGGATATTAAAAATCAGTAATTAAAGTAATTATAATTAATGAAAAGGGTATTAAGGTAATTTGAGCACTATATCAGATATGAAAAATACAACAAAGGCACAAATAGTTTCCCTATAACTATGGAGATCACAGTTTCCGGCGAAAACTTGCAGATTCCGGCGAGTTGTCGGTTCTCCGGCGAGAACTTGCAGATTCCGGCAAAAACTTGCAGATATGCACAAATGCATATATATGCACTTGTGCATATTACCGCCGATGTATCCACGGCCGCCGGCGATTCAACCACCGCAACCACCGGTTTAGCCGTACGAGCGTCTACACTTCAACCACCACAACCACCAGTTTAGCCGGCGAAAACTTGTAGATATGCACTTGTGCATATTATCGCCGGCGTTCCTGACCTTACCTTACCTTCATCTGATGCGTCACCACAATCATCATCTTCTTCACCGGCATCGTCGTCTTTGTAAGATCTCTCGCCATCCGCACCACAAACTCTTCTACGACCAAACCGGCGTTCTCGCCGTTGGATTAACACTCATCGCAAAAGCCTGACAACCATAACCTCAAAGCAGACGTCACCTGCTACCGCAGAGAAAAACTCGGGAGGTTTAGTCGGCAAGATCTGTAAATGAGAGAGAAGAGAGAGAAATGAAGGTGGTGGCGGTCGGCGGTGGTGGTAGCGGCAGAGAAGAGAGGGTAGGTCGGAGGTGGTGGCAGTCGGCGGTGGTGGTGGAGGCAGAGAGAAGAAAGGGTAGGTCGGCGGTGGTGGCGATCGGTGGTGGTGGCGGCAGAGAGAAGAGAGGGTAGGTCGGAGGTGGTGGCGGCCGACGGTGGTGGCGGCGGCAGAGAGAGAGAGGGAAGGGTTTGAGTTTGTGAGAGGTAGGGTTTGAGTTAGGAAATGAGACGTAGGGTTTTCTTGGGATTTCTATCTCATCTTTTAATTTTCTTTTGCCAATTTTACCCCCAACCTCAAATAACTTGTTATATAATTTACCTTCAACTTCCTTTTAATTACAAAACTGCCATTCTAATAATAACCCTTGATTTATCTAATCCTATGCCTATAAGGTTGTTCTTTAGTTTTATAATTATTTGAGGTTTTCCCTTGAACCCCCCCCTCTCTCTCTCTCTCTATATATATATATATATATAGATAGATAGGATACAAATCAAATAAAAACCATATATTTGTTGCACCCCTTACAAACCCATGTGCATATGTGAACAATGTGTGTTGTGTGCATAATCTGAGATGCATATATGCATTATCCCATATGAATGTATGTCCATTATATGTATATTCTTGCACGTATGCATATGCACACAGCTCACATATGTACACTGTGGTTTGTAAAGTGTGCAACAAATGCAAGGTTTGCATTTTACGGAATATATATATATATAATAATTTCTTGTGAAAAACACTAGTAACCATAAAAAGACTTGTGATATAACTTTTTATCTGAAAATTAAAAAAAAGGTTTTGATATTAATTGAAAATATGAATAAAGATAGCAACATTGGTTTTTAAGGGTTGGGTTCTGACAGTGCTTTGAATACACTGATAGACGTGTAATTAATTAAACCTTAATGCAAGTATACATTAAGATCTAATGTCGTCTTTCAAGTAATAATATGGTAAGAACCATGTATCGTTCCCACAGAGATTGGAGTAAAAGCGTATTAAAAGTCTAGTAAAAGAAATAGTTTCCAAGGATCAGTTCGAAGATTTATATTTGTTTGTTGGTGTTTGGAATTATCACAAATTATATAACAATTAATAAAGGATAGCTAGGGTGTAAGATGTCGGGGTGAGATTTAAACAAAACTTCCAGCAGACCAATGCTGTGGCAATGCTACATCATTGTGCCTTTCAACACTTAAGTTCACCATCTACTTTTCAGGTTGCCCTCTCGGGTTTTCTGCCATTCACTACTGATCTAGCAGCCACTCGACCCATCTCTGGTGTCATGTGTCAGAACTATCGATAGCAAAAGGAGTCCTTCCAAGTATATGGATAAACAAATCTCTTTGTTAAAAAATCACTCTCTCGAGCCGATTCCCATATCAGTTAAGTTGACATGTTCTAAGTGGGTCATCTCTGACTCGCACTCTACATTATTACCATCAAAACAGATGATCAACTTATTGGGCAAAATCAACCAGAAAGAACAGAGGTGACAAATCTCTTTGTCAGTAGCTCTCTCAAGCTTACTTTCTTTGTCATTCGGATTGACGTGCATATCAATGGTTCATCTCTGATACCATGGCACTTTAACACTTTCAAAGTGATCAACCGTCCTGAAGTAACTTGATATTTTATAAAACTTAACATGAAATGGTGAACATCATTATTGAGAAACGATGCCCACTTTTCATTGTGTTTAAAACCTCACCATTTAATCTCACACCCAAGCTATTTAAATTTAGCTACTCATACTGAAATGTAAATGACAAGAAATATAAATTACTGAAATTAAAGACAGATATGTAAATGACAATAAAGTAAAATGTAAGTATTAAAAGACTATAAGTTAGTGAAGCAATGATGTACCAATGCTGCAGCAACTCATAGCTAATAATAAGAACATGAAGAACAAGATGAAGAACAAGATTAATAACATGAACTAGAAATGCATAAATTAAAGAGAGGTTCTGGACTTCAGCTGTGAGAACTGATCCATACAAAGTTGTCTAACAAAAACTAAAACATACTACTTCTATTTATACTAATACAAAAGAGGATGTCATACTAACTTTACTATTTAAGCACTATTCATTAAGGTACAAAATACTATAGCACCAATGCCTCCCATGATGGTCTTTTTAGAGTTGAACAAAACTTCATCAGGCATTGAATTAATTCTTCTAGAAGATGGTGAGTCATAGTCCCAAAATTAAGCAACAAAAAGCCTTCTAGAAGTTGATTCTTTCTTCCAATCGTCCAGTCTTCAATGCTGTAGCATTGGGCAGGGCTGCACTATATAAATAAACACAATAAGCCTTCTTAAAACAGTAAATGACAGGTAAATCATAGTCTTAGCTCCATTAAACAAAGATTGAAAATAAGTAATAAAAAGGACTCAAATGTTGGGATAAAATAGCAAATTCTAACTAAAAAGGAGAAGAAAAAGATATAATATGCATTAATAAATAATGCATATCACACCCTCAAATTTAAAGTGTTGTTTGTCCCCAAACAACTAAAAGACCTAAAAAGAAAATGACTCAATTTTGAAATTTCTTGCAAGAATATGGCATTAAGTGCCCACATCATGTACATCATATCCCATGAACTAGATAGCCTTTTATAAATCCTTTATCACTCATTTTAACCCAAAGTGTGTGTGTGTGTGTGTGTGTGTGTCATAGGCTAGCACCAATCTTCCCTTTGTTAGACTCAAACACACCCTACATTTAAAGTCAATAGGGCTTTTTAGGGTTTCTCTTTGGCATATCGTTTCTCACCAAGCCTTTTCTCTCAACAAAAAATTTAAAAATTTGGCACTTTGTGCTCTTTTCTTGTTGAATTTTTGTACCTTGCCCCTATGGGACATTTTTGGTATCTTTGCCTCATGCATATCAAGTTAGAGCTTTGATCTTTTTGATTGATCTTTTCATGCTTTTTAAGGTGTAACCTTCCCACCCTCAAATTTATGATTTACAATGTCCTCATTGTAACAGTGAAGTTTATTGGTGTATAAAGGCTACAATTGGCTTGTGAAATATGAAGAGAAGGCCTAGATCATCTTCTAAATGTGTATAAGGTGTGTGAGTCAAATTGCGTCCGAAGAAGAGAGTGGCTAGTTCTAACAAAAACACACAACTTTTAGGCAAATGCATGGTTTCAAAAATTATTAGGGCTATAAAATCAAAAAGCATTATATAACTAATGTGTCACCTTGCAAGAGAAAGTAAACCTAAAAAATGATAACATTATCCCAGACTCAAAATAAAAATAAAAATGGAGGCTAAGGAAGATGATTTGAACCTTCCCTACTCCTTAAGAGTAGGTTGTGAATCCTTGGATGCTTCTGCCAATGCTGTAGCATCCATTTGCTGCTTCTTTTCCTTCAGCAGACTGTCCCTTTCAGCTTTCAGCTTCTCATTTTCTGTGGTCAGCCTCCATTTTTCAACCTTCACCTTGCTCAACCTGATCAACACCTTCTTGACCTGTTCTCCCTGTTTTGAACTCGGCTTTCAGATCTTTCTTCATCTCTTCCAACTTTTTTTTTCTCAACACATCATCTCGAACCGCAAGTATTTTCACCCTCGAAATGGTGATCGATTTTCTTGATGAACAATGGCAAGATGGTTTGAAAAACAGAGGGAAGAAGAAAGAGGTGGAAGAAATCATTTTTTAGGAGAGAGAAAGAGACAAAGATGGTTTTTTAGGAGAAATAGAAGTTAAAAGGTTGATTTATTGGGTTGGAAAATGGAACTAATCTTTTGTTTTTATCCTAAAAAAATGAACCACTTTAGTTGGATATGGAAAGAAAAGCACACTTTTAGTTTGCCCATAGTACAAGCATGGGTGAAAAAGATATTTAAATGCCATACCTCTTGTACTCTTGCTATTCTTTTGCTGAAAAATGGAAATATTTGGGGTAAGGGTTGGAGTATTTGGTGGGCAAAGGTACCATCATGTTGTCTTTTGTTGAAAAAGGGTTTCAACAACTCTCACTATTCATGTACTCTCTTTTAGAAAAACTAGTAAGTTGTCCAAAAAGAGATGGGTCTTTGCTTGGATTGTTTTTAAAATCAAAACCCTCCATATTTACACCTTTCCAGCAAAAGTAGCAGGGCCCACTTTTTAGATTTTTTTTCAAAACTTTTTCTTTCACAAAGCCAAGGGTTGGATGCTGAAATGATGCTACAGCATCCAATGCTTATCTTTTGTGCCTAAAGAGATGACTTCCTAGAAAGCAGTAAATTTAAACTGGGAAATTAGAACTACAGAATATTTACAAACATGTATGAACCAAGTGGTTGGAGTGAATGTTTCGGCACAAGAATCCGCATTTTCTTCTTTTAACAAGGTGTTCTTCTTTTTCAACAACCGGATCTCTTGTTAACAACTTATTAAAGAGTGGTGGAATTTGCTGGAGCACATCAGTATGCTCCTCAGCCCAAACGGTACTCACCAACTTAAATTGGTGTTTCTCTTTCCACTTATGTTTGTACACGTTTCTCATCACGTGTTTCTCTCTTTGATCATGGAACAAGATTTTAATGGAACAAATGGGGGAACAGGTCATCCCCAAAGATTTTTTCACACCACCTCACCAACAATAGAACTTGATTTTATGAAGATTCCCGAGTCCATGGATTGATCATCACGTCCCTTTTCAGAAACAACTTGAAGATTTTCTGCACAACATTGCTGCACGAATGCTACAGCATCCGCAACAATATGTTTTTTCTGCACAGATTCAAAGTAGGGGTTAATGATAATCTTGGCATTGTGTTGCACCTCTTCACTATTTTGAAGTGAAGAGGGATTGCTTAAATGCTCAGGTTTTTCCTCATAACTTTCCATCTCTTGACTATTTTCCAAAGTATCGACCTCATCCTCATCCTCATCCTTACCAATACATTCAAAATTTTCAATATCACTTGGTATAGGAATTTGGTTTTGTCTGTTGATCTCTTAAAGATAAGTTGAAATGTTGGCAACAGATGTCAATATACTTTGTGAGTAATCTTTCATACTTTGTATGTGCTCATTCACGAAAGTTTCAAAAGATTTGAAGTTTTCGATTAGTTCTAAAGAGGGTGTAGGGGGTAAAAATGAGTTGTTAAATTCATCCCTTGAAAACTCTCAGAAAAATCAACTTGTTCCTCCCAAGATTGGTCAAAATTATTTGCGTAAGTGTTACTCCAATCTTGGTAGGGTGGCATTGGTGATGTGAAAGTGCCATGATCTTGATTATTTAAAAACAAATTAGGATGATCCTCCCATGATTGAGTATAATCATTGAAGTGTGAGGTATCCCAATTACTATCTCCCATGAAATAATTGGATTCGGGGTTCGAAGGACAATAATATGTGAAATGATTTCCGCCACAGATGTCACAGAAAACAGTTTCATATGGGCCAAACGAATATCCCATTGAATCCATATTCACAGAAAGATAAACTCAAAGATTTATTACTTGTGCACACATGGAGACGTATGACAAGCAACAAAGGTGGTAGAAAAATCAAATCTTTTAAAATACTTTTATAGACTTTTAGCGTGCCAATCCCCGGCAACGGCGCCAAAAACTTGACAGTGCTTTGAATACACCGATAGACGTGTAATTAATTAAACCTTAATGCAAGTATACATTAAGATCTAATGTCGTCTTTCAAGTAATAATATGGTAAGAACCATGTATCGTTCCCACAGAGATTGGAGTAAAAGCGTATTAAAAGTCTAGTAAAAGAAATAGTTTCCAAGGATCAGTTCGAAGATTTATATTTGTTTGTTGGTGTTTGGAATTATCACAAATTATATAACAATTAATAAAGGATAGCTAGGGTGTAAGATGTCGGGGTGAGATTTAAACAAAACTTCCAGCAGACCAATGATGTGGCAATGCTACAGCATTGTGTCTTTCAACACTTAAGTTCACCATCTACTTTTCAGGTTGCCCTCTCGGGTTTTCTGCCATTCACTACTGATCTAGCAGCCACTCGACCCATCTCTAGTGTCATGTGTCAGAACTATCGATAGCAAAAGGAGTCCTTCCAAGTATATGGATAAACAAATCTCTTTGTTAAAAAATCACTCTCTCGAGCCGATTCCCATATCAGTTAAGTTGACATGTTCTAAGTGGGTCATCTCTGACTCGCACTCTACATTATTACCATCAAAACAGATGATCAACTTATCGGGCAAAATCAACCAGAAAGAACAGAGGTGACAAATCTCTTTGTCAGTAGCTCTCTCAAGCTTACTTTCTTTGTCATTCGGATTGACGTGCATATCAATGGTTCATCTCTGATACCATGGCACTTTAACACTTTCAAAGTGATCAACCGTCCTGAAGTAACTTGATATTTTATAAAACTTAACATGAAATGGTGAACATCATTATTGAGAAACGATGCCCACTTTTCATTGTGTTTAAAACCTCACCATTTAATCTCACACCCAAGATATTTAAATTTAGCTACTCATACTGAAATGTAAACGACAAGAAATATAAATTACTGAAATTAAAGACAGATATGTAAATGACAATAAAGTAAAATGTAAGTATTAAAAGACTATAAGTTAGTGAAGCAATGCTATACCAATGCTGCAGCAACTCATAGCTAATAATAAGAACATGAAGAACAAGATGAAGAACAAGATTAATAACATGAACTAGAAATGCATAAATTAAAGAGAGGTTCTGGACTTCAGCTGTGAGAACTGATCCATACAAAGTTGTCTAACAAAAACTAAAACATACTACTTCTATTTATACTAATACAAAAGAGGATGTCATACTAACTTTACTATTTAAGCACTATTCATTAAGGTACAAAATACTATAGCACCAATGCCTCCCATGATGGTCTTTTTAGAGTTGAACAAAACTTCATCAGGCATTGAATTAATTCTTCTAGAAGATGGTGAGTCATAGTCCCAAAATTAAGCAACAAAAAGCCTTCTAGAAGTTGATTCTTTCTTCCAATCGTCCAGTCTTCAATGCTGTAGCATTGGGCAGGGCTGCACTATATAAATAAACACAATAAGCCTTCTTAAAACAGTAAATGACAGGTAAATCATAGTCTTAGCTCCATTAAACAAAGATTGAAAATAAGTAATAAAAAGGACTCAAATGTTGGGATAAAATAGCAAATTCTAACTAAAAAGGAGAAGAAAAAGATATAATATGCATTAATAAATAATGCATACCAGGTTCGGTGAGAAGTGTGGAAAGTGATTATTAACCGTTGGATGAGAAATAGACGAACGTTAGGATGAGATGCATCGAGATAAGATGCACCGAGATTCACCGGATGAATACCCTTTTAAGCAACAATTCATGGGATGGGTATTTGATTAAAAGTGATCAACGGTTTAAAAATATACTTCTCACACTTCTCACCATAAATGACATTTCTTACATGATTTCATGTATGGTTTATAGTTAATGTATATATATGTGTGTGGCTGATAAAGAAACTAAAACTAGTGATGCATCTAAAATAAAGGGATAACCATTAATTGATGATACATGTACTGCCTCCCTCTAATCCAATCCAATACATCTAATTAACAAACTCTTCTCTTTTTTCTCTCATTATTTTTTCAATTCATTAACTAACCTAACCAGACCAGACCAGACCATGGCTAATAAGTTGGTGATATTCATCGTATCCCTGGTGTTGGTGGTGGGTGCGGTCCGTGGGGCCCATAATATTGATGTCCATGGTCGTTCAGGTTTTCCAGCATGGGTTCCAACCACCGATGACCGTAAGCTTCTGGGAGGCAAGCTGGGTAAAGGTGAGAAAGCACCAAAAGGTACAATCTTCAAAACTCCCCCGCCGCCACATGAAAGAAGATGAATGAGATATATATACACACACACGTATATAGGATGGTAATCAAATAAGAACCGTAAAAAGGTTGAAAACCATGAAACCGATATATATATATATCCATCAAGATTCTTATCAACAAATGATTTGAGGATAGATTAAAGGTAATTCTTTCTTAACATGTTACTGGGGTAAAATATATATATATATATATATATATATATATATAATATATATAATTTATTATGTAAATATAAATTAGTTTAGTGAAAATATTATCTGGTGTTATTAAGTGTATTTTGTTTTCAAATTTATTATGTAAATGTAAATTAGTTTAGTGAAAATATTATCTGGTGTTATTAAGTGTATTTTGTTTTCAATACACAACTAATTAGGACCAACAATTTATTGTAATCCCAATATCAAATGTGGTTCATGGGTGTGTTTTGAGAATATATGTGATCAAAGGTTTAGATTCAGTTCTTACGCTTCTCACTATAACTCAACTGCTCACACGATCTTTCGCATATATATATATATATATATATATATACACGAATGGTCGTGTGAGAAAAGAATTAAGGTGAGAAGCAAGAAGTGATATGGACCCTCCATCTCTTTTAATCTCATCCCCACTCATGAATTTTGTTTCTCGCACTTATGAATTGCGTTTCTCACGGAAATTTATCGGGTGTATTTCGGTGCATCTCATTAGTGTTGATCGTCAATTAGGATTGATCAAAGGGTACAGATCCATTCTCACTCTTCTCGCTATAATTAACTTCCTTCTCACCGGAGCGCAACCCCATGTGTGTGTGTGTGTGTGTGTGTGTGTGTATATATATAAGGTCCGGTTCTAAGGGAAAATCGAAGAAAAAAAAGAAAAACTTATGAACACTCTGGAAATCGTTCATGTGGACGTTAGGCACATGTGCATACAATGTAACATGCACAAGTGAAACAAAAAAAACAACTTCAATTACTTGCATGCACATGTGCATACCGTCCAGATGAACTGTAACCAGGGTGTATGTATACACACACACACAAATGATCGTATGAGAATAGAAGTTACGGTAAAAAGTGTATGAAGTGATTTGGACTTTTGATCACTTTTAATTAGTGTTGATCTAATGGTAGAGATTAAGTCCCTAAATATCCCATGAATTAGCTAAGAATGAGAATTTTCAGCTGATCTTCAATTAAGATTGATCCAAGAGTGGAGATCCCTACTTACTCTTCTCACGATAACTATTATTGTTATCGGAAACCAAATATATATATATATATATACATGGGGGTGGTATTTTTTGCAAACCAGTATATTTGTACAAACTATGCAACTAATGTAAATACCATAGGATCAATTGATGGACGATTGTGATTAATCCGGTGGCAATCATTGTAATTAGTAGGTATTTTTGAATTAATTTCATAAACAATTAGCCGTGCACAGGGGTATACCTGGCAAAAAAAACTTCCATTGAACTTTATGTAAAGCAATCCCATAAATCAAGGGATCCCTTTCTCTCTCTCTTCTCTACCTCTAGCTTCATCATCGATCCCATAAACAAACAGCCCCTTGCCACCGTGACCAATATTTTCCGGCGAAGATGGGACTAACGGCGGAAAAGTGGTGGTAACCAAGATTCACTATCTTTCCTAGCTTCATCATCCATGGGATCCCATAAACAAACAGCCCCTTGCCACCGTCACCAACATTTTCCGGCGAAGATAGGACTAGCGGCGGAACATTTTCTGGGTTGATTTTACTGGGTTTCTTCATGATTCTGGGTTGATTCTGGGTTTTGTTTCATGATTTTACTGGTTTCATGATTTTACTGGGTTTCTTCTCCAAAAGCTTGATGAATTATGTAAAATATTTTAAAAAATCGGATTGTGGGTTTTGTTTCATGATTTTACTGGTTTCTTCATGATTTTACTGGGTTTCTTCATGATTCTGGGTTGATTCTGGGTTTTGTTTCATGATTTTACTGGTTTCATGATTTTACTGGGTTTCTTCATGATTCTGGGTTTTACTGGTTTTTGTTTCATTCACTTACTGGTTTCATGGATTCATGATTTTACTGGGTTTCTTCATGATTCTGGGTTTTGTTTCATGATTTTACTGGGTTTCTTCTCCAAAAGCTTGATGAATTATGTAAAATATTTTAAAAAATGGATTGACTATTCAACTGGTGCACCATTTGCAGTTATCCCCATGAAGACGATGGAGATATCCAAATCCCTAATATCACGTGGGTTAACAAAAATAAGATAATCATTATAATAAATTAATTAAATAAAAGAATTTACAAATGAAAAATAAACCCTTGCAGTCAACATTTAATTAATAATTAAAAAAATAAAACAATATTAAAATGATTGGCTATAAAGTGGTTTGCATAGTTTTTAAGAATGCAATGGTTTGCAAAAGAAACCTCCCCTACATACATGTGTGTAAATATAAAAGAATATGTGTACCCATCTCAAACCCGCTAGATTTAGTGGCTCTGATCTAGGGATGTTAATAAGTCGAGTAGCTAGTTGTTTGGGTTCGACTCGAGAAATTAAGAGTTCAAATTTGAGATCGATTGACTCGTTTACTATATATTTCAAGTTCGATAATTTATATTTTGATTGTATGATTTATGAACATATATACACATATATTCGTATCAATAAAGTATATGCTCATATGACTCGGCTCGTGTCGGTTAGTAAAATTTAAACGATTTTATGAATGAGCTGAGTCAAACAATGGTGTTACAAAGCTCGACTCGTTAAATCAAAAGAGTATTATTTTGTTTTTGAGATTGATTTTGTTTTTGAGATTGATTACCGAGCCTGAGCTTGTATTGCTCGTTAAATGCCTGAACCGTACCCCTACCCTGATCCAATAACCAAATTAGATGACGACATACCTGAATACGTCCTTGGATTCTCAATCCCGGTGACCAAAACAATGTCGACGATGGGCCAACAAGTTATATTACCACGACTACTACTCGCAACACTTTGAATTTTTAAACTCATAAGACCCCTTCGGTTTTCTGGGCCCCCTAATGAAAAACCGTAAGTTTGCCATAGTTTGTTCCCGAGTGATTCTTTGAAAAGGAACACCTTCGATGCATATGGACCCGAGACATTTACGACCATGGAGTTGTTTGCGCAGTTTTTGCGGCTCAGAGCAAGCGTGTAGGTGAGACGATGAATTCATATAATTACGCCATCTAAAAACCAAATATATCAATACCTTAGGAACAAAAAGACATAAAACAGCATGTGTGAAAGTACAGTGTTTATACTAGGCATGTGCAGAAAGTCATCCCATATCCAAAATTTCAACATCCATGGAAATGCTGTGTTTATACAATGTTATTTCATATGTGTGAAAATGCAGTGTTTATACAATGTTATTTCATATGTGAAACGTTCAATACTGTTTTGTGTGTAGAGAAAAAGTTTTAATATATGAAAGTGGAGTGTTTATACAATGTTATTTCATATGTAAAATTTGTCCAAAAATTAATACGAATTATTGGGTTTGTAAATGAAAAAATTATTATATCAAAAATGGGAAATATATATTTCTTTTGGGAGCATTTTATCTCATTTACAAATTACAGGACCAATTACAGATAAAATCCTCAAAATAAAGATGAAAACATAGGAAAACAAACATACAAATCAACTTTAGGTTTGGTGCACGTGAGACCAACTTTATTTCGTGAGATCACAAAATACATTAAAATTTCACAGCAAAACATTGTGAAGATACACAAAATACCGAATCTTCACATCAAAAACATTGTGAAGGTTTTACATTTACAGTGTTTTGTTGTGAAGGTTCACGGTTATTTATGTAGTCTCTAGAAAACAGGTTGACCTCATATGATTTCAAGTCTATACCATAATTAAAAATGCCATTACAAAAACGGAGCTGAAAAAAGTTTCAAATTTGTTATCCAATCGTTTCCCATCAGAAAACCGGATGTTTGTGCTATCAATAACAGGTCCACATAACACCCGATGATCACTGGTTCGAGTCTCGTTAAAGCTAACAAAACTGATAGGAACCGAATCCGAACTGCCAAATTCGGCCTTAAATGTCACAGAATGCCTCTCTCTTGATCCAACACCAAAACTCCTCATCGTAAAATTCCATATCGTGTTCCCAACTTGCAAAAACACCATGAAATTTCCAACACACGAGTCATTAGCATCACCCATGATAAAATCGAGAGTAACTTGCCCATGTTTCAAAAAGAATATGTTTTTTAAGATTCCCGATGGGTTACCGGAAACGAGCTCAACCGCCACACGTCCTCGTGGCGTTGCAAAATGTTTCGAGTCGATATATTTTACGGTGCCGAAAATGGTCCAATCTTGCAGTGGAGATTCAACTGAATTGAAAGGATCATTGTTGGAATCAGCCTCTAGTAAGATACCTTGAGATGAATTCTTGAGAAATGTTGGTCCAACTTCAAACCCACTGTTTACAAACCCATTATCTTCAGGAAAAAAAATGTTTAATTAATTCAAAACAATTTCAATAGATTTTTCAAAAGATTCCTAAAAATTGGAGAATTAAAGTGTAAAATCTTCAAAACAAATAATAATGGAAAATTGACAATAATAGCCCCTCTATCCAAATCAATTCACTTTAATAGTCATTTTAGGACCCAAAATCAATCGGTAGTTGGTGGTTGATCCTTACGTAGAAATCTTACGCATATACGTAAGAACCAATCGCCAAAAATAGAAAATCCTTATGTAGAAAGAGGATCCTTACGCAGAAAATCCTCTTTCTGTGAACCACAAGGGTTGTGGCGTACTGGATAAGGCCCTGAGGGATGTGGTGCCGTGGTGGAATATCCCATATGCCCAGGGTTCTAATCCAGGCGTACACAACAATTGTGGCCACTGAGGTTTAATCAGGACTGATGCCTTACAGTCATAATTTGACAAGGGATTAGTCTAGACATAGTCTAAGACACCCTTTCCCCAACAACAACAAAAATCTCTTTCTGTGTTAAATCATTCTCTTTTTTCCCCAAAAACCAGTCCCTACAAACATGTCGTTAACTTCCACGTAAGAATTGACCATTTAGTGAATTTAGGTCTTGAATTGGTTAAAAAGTGAATTTTTCTTTTTGCAGATTGGCTATTTCTGTAAATTTACCAAAAAAATATATTACATATTTACATTTAACTTTTGAGAGAGAGAGAGAGATAGGTTTTCATATGAGAATTCATAAAATTGTGATAACCTCGAGAACCGGCTATTTCACATGATGTTTCTCTATTTACAGCTTGGATTTAGTGTATTGATTATCATATATTTGTTCATAATGTATTTGTTTCACATATATTTCTTTTATAATAAAAACATTTTTTTATGTGTTTTGTGAAACAAAAAATACAATATATGGGGTTCTTAAATCTTAAATGATTAAGCTCCACTTTGTGCCAAACAGTGGTTTTACAGAGCTCGACTCGTTAAATTAAACGAGTCTTATTTTGTTTTTGAAATCGATTTTTGAGCCCGAGCTCGCATAGCTCATTAAATACTCGAAATGTAACCCTACGTACCCTGATCCGGTGACCAAATTAGATAACGACATACCTGAATACAACATCGGAGTCTCAATCTCGGCGACCAGAAGAGTGTCGACGATGGGCCAACAAGTTATATTACTACGACTACTTATCGCAACACTTTGAATCTTTAAACTCATAACACCACTTCGGGTTTCACGTCTCCCTAACGAAAAAGCGTAAGTTTGCCACGCCTCGTTCCCAAGTGATTCTTTGAAAAAGAACACCTTCGATGTGCCCGGACCCGAAACATTTACGGCCGTGGAGTTTTTGGCGCAATTTTTGTGGCTCGGAGCAAGCGTGAAGGTGAGGACATAATCGTGACTTCCAGTTGATTTAAATGTCTGGTTGATCGTACCGTTTGGACCCAATTGCAAACCGTGACCATTTCCGGGCAGCGAAATGTTTTCACCCGATGTTACGTACCAAACCGTGCCATTAAACGACCAACCGGGGATAACGTTCGTTTTGGCATCGAGGAGCACGATTTGGGAGGTGGCGTTTGTCGTCAAATTTGTTGGTGGAGATTCGAAACTCGGATTTTGAAGTATAACTGCAAAAATCGAATGTTTAACGATTTGATTAAGTAATTAAATTAGATTCGTAGAACAGATAAAGCTATACCAACTGAAGGAACATGATCAACTGAGAAATGAAAACTAAAAACATAATGTCTTAGACGAGTTTCTTTTTAATTTGGGGAATGAAAGTTGAACCTACAACATGAAAACTAAATATAACTGGCACATGCATGTATATTTTTATTGTATATAGACCGCTAAAAAAATGTTCAAACCCAAGCGGGATCTCGTGCACCTGCTCAACTTATTTGTGTGTGTATTTTTTTTTGCGGTATGAAAGGTGCACCCGGTAAACTTTGAAAGGTACTCCGAGATATTAGATAATACAAGAAAATCAACAAAAAAAGCCCCTCGAAATCAATCGAGAAACCGAAAAAGACTCGAAATCAACTAAAAAACTGAAAAAGTTCCTCGAAGTCTGCCAAAAAAACTTAAAAATCCCATGGAATCACCCAAAGAAACTTGGAAAGATCGCTCGAAACATTGAAATTCGGCTAAAACACACCGGACGACTTTGCGAATCTTTATCCACCTTAAAGGTGCACCTATTCAACAAAAATCGAATGGTTTGACTATTTTTTCATACCAGACCAGACCAGACCGACAAAATACTGTCCGGTTTTACTTCATTCGACCAGTTTGAACACTCCAACGTTTTTTTAAACACCCATAACTGAAATAGTATAATGATAACATACCTTTTGAATACACCAATGGCACCAAGAAGCAAATTTTAACCACAAAAATGGCAAGATCCATAGGAAGTGCTTGTGTTAATTGTTATCGAAGAACGAATCAACAAATATTGGGAAGGGAGGGAAATAATCAAAATAGATGAAAAGTCAACTATGTTGTCAACTTGTGCATGCTCAATTTCACAATATTCCCTTTGTATATCGTTGACTTGCAAAGTCAACTCTTAAGGGGTATTTGCATTGTTTTCAGTTTCAAAATTTTTAATTTAAACAAAAATACAATCTAACACTTGAGTTATTTCAAATTGAGTTGGCCGGGTTAATCGGGTTTTTAAGCTACCACTCTATATTTTTAGAATAGAGGTTGGATTACGTATATCTCGACCCTCCCAAAACCTTTGTTTCTAGTGGGTTTAGTTTAGTTTTTATTTCTTTTTCGTTCACATTTGTTGTATATATATATATATATAGGGTTAGGTTCAAGGGAAAACCTCAAATAAATGGAAAACCAGAAAACCACGAAAAAACGGATGAAAAAGTATATCAATATGGATGTCAAATTAACGAGAAAAATATTGTCGTTTATTTGGTGTAATTTATTTCGTTCGAAATTTGTTTATTTTTCGTCTTTTTTAGAATAAAAAACAGGGGGGTGAGGTTTTTTTATCTTAATTAATATTGTTGTAACCGCCTGTTTAATCACATTCATCAGATCATCTAATCTAACGGTCGATTAAGTGTTTTTTAGTTTTTCATTTATTTGAGGTTTTCTCCTGAACCTCCCTCTATATATATATATATGTATAGTTTCACAATGGATATCCTTGTCAGTTTAAGCATACTCAACTAATCTCAGCATCCTAGAAAACAGTCAAGAAATTTCCAATAACCATACAAAACTCGAACCAGTAAACTTAAAGAAAAATCCCTAAAAACAAGTCTTATGGTCGATTGAGTTAACCATATATAATTTGCAAGAAGAAAAAAATTCACTCATTTGTGCAAAAACATTTTTTTCTACAACTCAAATTTAATTATATTCTATGTACCAAGAAATAAAAGCATTTTCAACAAATTATTTAATGGAGAAAATGAGTTTTTCTATTCTCTATTTTGCTTCAACAGGTTCTCTATTTGTCTAAATTAGATACGGAATTCTCTAAAACTTCATGTGGAGGAAAATGATATTAAACTTTTATTGACCCCCACCAATGAGATTGAATTGTTACTATTTATATGAATTCTTTTAAAAAATGTATAATATATTAAATATTGAAATCTCTGAAATAAAAAACACGTAGTTAAATGTAATATTCTTTAGAGATTTTAACTTTTAGTTCTATATTATAGAGAATCTATATGGAAATGCTTTTAACATCCTAAAACAGAACAAAACCAAAATTAACTCGATTATCTCATTTAGAGGTCAAGAGTCTAAGGATGTATGCAGACCAGACATCTTAAGTGTCTCAAAAGACGAATACTTTTATTTTTCAAAAAAAGACCCCGACTTGCAAAAAGATCTATCAATCGCAACGAAATGTACAAAATTTACCACAAGTTAAAAGTACGAGAGTACCAGCGCCATCACTCAGCGTCAAAAGTTGTTACCCAACCGGACATTAACTCATAGGCCATGAGTTCAAACTTCACAATCGTGGGCCGAGTTTACCATGGTGCACCAGTGGTGGCCGTAGGCGGCGGAAAAGCTTCCACCGCCAGTTTCAGCCTCCGCTCTACCTTATACGTTTAATATCGAACACCAATCCGTTATTACCACCAATCGGGCACTTGCAATCTACGGTTTCTATTTACAGCAAGTCTTTCGGCAGGAACTTTAGTCCTAACCTGTCTCCATACCATGTTAACCGCATCATCTTTCTTCGGAGGGTACTGATATTCATAACTATGCGCGATTTCTTTGAGTCGTTTCCACATTGGGACCCACGTCTCCTCGGGTATTTTCCTCAGCTGTTCAACCATGTGGCCCGGAACCAATGCCTCTTGAACGGAAAAGAAAAGGGCGAACTTGGTGTAGTCGAGTTCAGCCTCATATGGGAGCTCGATATGGTCGCTCACAATCACGGGAACACAGTGGCTCACGATAGCGTCAAACAGTCGGTTAGATGAAGGTGTGTCTCCTGCCGGATGTAAACAGAATTTCGATGACCGCATACCCTGCGTAGACTGGTTACGCCAAGGTTCAGTTTCAGTTCAAGAGTCTTGTAGAGGAGTAAAATATGGCCGTAAAAAGTTACTCCCTCGTCCCAAATAAATGTCCATAATGAAAATGGGACACTATTTTAGGAATGTGTAATTATTATACTTTTTAATATAAGTGAATGACGATTTTACCCTTGATAATAGAGAGATTAAGGGTAGAATGAAAAGTAGACACATCACACAGACTCCCTCCGTCCAAAATAAGTGTCTACAATTGAAATGACACACAGTTGTAGGAAGTGTAATTATTATGCTTTTTAATATAAATGAAGGACAATTTTACCCTTAATAATAGAGAGATTAAGGGTAGAATGGGAAAGTAGACACGTACTCCCTCCGTCCCAAAATAAGTGTCTACAATTGAAATGACACACAGTTTTAGACATACATAATTATTACACTTTTTAGTTAGCCAAATGACATATTTACCCTTTTTTAAATTTCTATCTTCACAACTCTTAAATATTTGTGCATTAATTAAGGGTAAATTTGAGAATTTAGCTATCTAGTTTTAAAAGTGGACACTTATTTTGAGACATATAAAAATAGAAATGGGTAGACTTATTTTGAGACGGAGAGAGTACTTTTTAAAGTAAACACTTATTTTGGGACAAAACAACTGTCCCACGTACCAAAAGTACCCTTAAGGTCCATAAACCACTCCCTTTGTCCCATAATAAATGTAATGGAAGAGTTTGAACATAAATATCCCCTAGAAATGACAAAATTAAGGAACATATTTGGGGAAGAGATCAATACTTTGTAATGACAACTAATGCATAGAAAAAGAATTTTTTGGATAAAAACTATGCACAAATAAAAATCTTTACTTTGGACTCTGAAATATGTATACTTCTTTTACTTGGAAGTTGAATAAAAGAATTTCAAGAGAAAACTTATAACTAATGTGTAATTTTTCTAGTATGACAAAACTACCATGATCCAAAAAAGTATGTGTAATACTCTCCCCATCAAACGAAAATGGCAACCCTTTTATGGAAAGTTTCATATAAAATTACCCATTTGCCCATTACTGTTGATTACAACTAACTTGATGACATTGACTTGGATCCACCAGAATTAAGTAACAAATAGTTAAACACATTGCTCAATGAAGAATGCTTTAGTTTTCAGGAGGGTATTTTAGAGCAAATACCAACTGAATTATAAGAAAGATAAGTAATAGGTTCGACTTAAAAGATCAAATATTTATCATTTTTCAACTTTAGACTTACAGCATTTATGCCTTCTCCTGTAGCATAGCCTGCTTCGAAGCGAACATCCTCGTAACCATGTAGTACTTTTTGCAACTTGGCACGAACTTTGCCTTCCTGCACAACACATCATGACCTCATTGAATTACTTGGTTGTTTTACAAACAAATAATTTCCAAACTCTATCCATCCATGAAAATTGCAACAATGTTCGACCTTGTAAGCATTTAAAGGTACTTGTTTGACTATTTATCTAATATCTGAAATTTCCTCCATAAAAAGAATCTTGTGGACCACAATCAATTCAATTCTACCAAATAGTTGTTACAATGGAGATTATTGAAAACTGGTCAAAATAGGGAATGTTGCAACTTTTTGGGGGACAGCTAGAATACCAAGAACTCTTTGTTCATGTTAGTTAATTATAATGCGCCGTATTTAGTAAATCAATTTCATGCCCAAAAACCAAATTGTGTTTATATTATAAATTACAGTTAAGGACTAATCTTGTATAAAACAATCTTGGTCCGGACCAAAATTGTAAAGGAATTGTCAAAGTAGGATTAAACTGAAATAAGCTATAGATCAAGGGTTAAATTGTAAATCTTAAATATATATATATATATATATATATATATATATTTAAGGGTTGCACTGGTTGTAACCTTTTAATGGGTTGCAAAATAAATCACCCCTATGTATATATATATATATATATATATGAAATTAAGACATACAGCTTTTCTCACTGTTCTTCCTCGGAAGAAAAGAAGCGTGGTACGCAACTTGTAAGGATTTGGAGGGTCATCATCCATGAAAGACTCCACAACATGCATATAAGGAGCAACCACATCTTTGCGTAGATTTGACATGATTTTTGAGTAACGCCCAAAATCAGCAACAATGAGAATAGATGCATTCACCTCTTCTCGAAGAAATCTGAAAGCATTGGGATGGTGCATAGGAATCACATGATCTCTTCCTGAAGTCCTTTGCCAATAGCTAGAATTTCTCAAGAATTTAAGGATGTCAACCTGTAATTATATGCAATAGGCTAAAATTAACTCAAGCTTAGAAGTGGGTAACGCCCTAATGGTTAATTGATTGTACACCAAAATGTAACTAGCGGAAAGTCATTGAACAGAGTAATTACATTACCTGATTAAGATATATCTAATATCTAAACAAAACTGTACGAGATATCTCTGACTTCAAAGAGTGTGGTCATAGGACTGACTGTCATTAACCTTTTTGATTCATACCTCAAATATATTTCAGTTTAGTATCATCCTCAGATGGGCCAACCCTCTCCTCAAAAATGTGAAATTATTGCACCGGAAAAATAGTCATTTCGAGTAACTATGCGACAAGCATCAAAGTTACCATCAATCTTGCCACTTCTTTTCTATTATGAACTATGAAGAGGGAATTCTATCATGAAATGAGATATTATGAATAGTTACATGTTTATTCTATATAAACAAAAAATTTGATAATAACCTTTTGTTGTACTCACAAATATTCCTGACCATTTGTATGGACAAAACTTCATAGAAGGGATCAATCACTCTAAAATGGTCTTCAAGAGAATTCAGTTAATAAGTAGTTTAATTGTACCTACATACAAACATTCTATTAGACTATTAGTATAATCATGATGACTCTAATTTGGATGATACTAAGAAATGGTTTGTACCCAAAACCAGAATCGTGGAGGTGAATGAAGAACCTAAGAAAGATTATCGCACTTAAATCTCTAAGGGAGTGATAGTATTCCAATCCTATAGAGAGGGTTGATATTTTTTTTTTTTTTTTTTTTTTTGGGGGGGGGGGGGGGGTAGGTGATGTATTAAAGCACCTCATTTTTAAGGCAAACAGCACATCACTTTTTCTCGCCCAAGTCAAGAGTTGGATCTGCATAAAGCACCTCGTTCTCTTACTTTTCAGTGCATCACCCAACTTAAAAACATCGTTCATTGAGTTTGAAGCTTAAGCTCCTACTTAGAGTACAACAAGATTGGCATGCTTTGCTTATTAATCAAGAAAACAAACAATTTTCAAAGGATTAAAGTCTATAGTCAACGGGTAAACTTGAATACTAGCAAACCAAGTGGTTAAATAAGTCTGCCTATAATTAGGAAGGTCCTTGTTCATAATTAACTAAAGAACTTGCAACCGGTTCTTGTGCATTCAAGGGTAATTACCCTCTTGTTTTGTTCTTTTTTATTGGACATATGTCGTATTCACACATCATTAAACAAAGGAGACCATGAAATAAACACCCATTTGATAGAAGCAAGAAATCTCATATTCATCAACAACAAAGGAACCGAAAGTGACTAGAAACCAAAACTGAGAGGTTTCAACATCTTATACAAAATTGTAGGATCCTTTAGCAGCTATTACCTCCTTCCAGAAAAGAGCTAAATTCCATTGGCAAAATGGAAGTGGATTCAATTGCAAAACACTAACATCGTTCTATTTGTAGCACTTTCTACAAAGATCAACACAGTGAGCAATTTCTCCTTAAAAAATTGAAGATATTCTGATATTGAGATAGAAAAGTAATCATACTCCAACGACATCCAAAGTAAAGTGCAGCTTTATTTGGGATACGAGAGTCGATAGATCACAATTATGTGCACAAAAGTGAGTGGACAATTCATCTCAAACAATCAACAATCAGTCTGCGTGATTAAAATGAAACCTCAAATGATTCTCACCTGCAATTGACGATCAATTTCTGTATCCGGATCCGTCATGTTCTTCCCATGCGTATTAAAACTCAACGACGAAAAAAACGGCACAAAAAACACATCCGCCGCCTCTGGATTTGAAACCCTAACCGCCTCACTACTCTCATCAACCGTAGCATTTTCATTCAAAAGCGACGCCATCATCCAATACTCCACACTATGTTGCTGGTGCAAACCTGCATATTGCGGCCACACCGGCAGATTCCGAGCATTCAACGGAGAACTATCGTCTCCATCGAATTTACTGCTCATCATAGCAACATTAAACCTCTTTGGCAAATCGTACATGAAAACCCTAAGCGGAGATCCGGTGCGACAAGGCAATGGCGTATCATTTTTAGGTAGAGAGAAGAAAGATAACTGAGATTTGAGATCGACAGTACCAAATCGTCCAGATCCTAGACCTAAACCTCCGGTTGTGATTGAGTACGTGATGAAGACGGTTATGAGAAACATGACGAGTGATCCGATTGCTTTACCTATCATTTTTTGGCCAAAATTTGAAAAAGTTACTTCGAGTGTAAATATACATCCCCAAATATTTTTAGAGAGTTTAAGGTTGTGGTTCTCGTTGAAGGAGTGGATCAAATTTCTAATTGCCGACGGAAAAACTCAGAGACCTCGACCACCGTGCCACCGATCTTCCATGGCGGATCAAATCTGTGTTTCCAGTTGATTAAAGGGTGTCAGACCGACATTGGTACCGTATGTCAGAGAAAAACAATTTGAAAGTCGGTAAGTTTTATTTTGACTTGTATAAATGCAAGAACGATAAAGGCATTGTTTGGCGCGAAAGAAAAAAAAAAACAACCGCCTACTTTTGGGTATATGTTTGGATGATCATAATAAGCTAGTTTTTTAAAAAGCTACTTTGGCTATGTTTGTCAAACTAGCTAATAAAATAGCTTATGACTTATAAGCTAGCTGTTGACTTATAAGCTAGCTGGTAGCTGATAAGCTAGCTGATTAAAAAGTCACGTTTGACAAAACTAGCTTATAAGCGTGTAAAATGACTAAAAGGGATATATTAAAAAAATAGTAAATAAATAATAATTATATAATTGAAGGTATATTTGGAAAAAAAAAAGTAAAAAGCAAAAAAAACTCCCCATACGCTACATAGACTAGCGTTTTGATAAGCTAGCTTATGGTCATCCAAACATGTACCTAGCTTATACTTATAAGCTAGCTTTTTTTGCCAAACAATGCCTTTGAGTAGCTTATGAATAGTTTTTTGTAAATATTTCATTATGCTCTCATTAATATTAATTATTATTTATTAACTATTTTTTAATATGTTCTTTTTGATCATTTAAATGCTTATAAACTACTTTTTGCCAAACGTTACTTTTTCATCAGCTAGTTTATCAGCTATCAGCTAACTTATTAGTCAACAGCTAGCTTATAAGTCATAAACTAGCTTATTAGCTAGTTTGCCAAACATAGTCAAACTAGAACGCTGATTATTTAAGAAAACATAATAATTGTCGCTAATGTATATAATCATACACAATTTACGTATAAAATTATATATGATTCACGCGACTTTGCTTCACGACCAAAGTCACTTTGCTTTACACTTGATTTGTTGTTTTCGTGTGTTTTTTAAATAGTTAGTCTTCTCGTTTGAATTTTCCGATATATATATATATATATATATATATATATATATATATATATATATATATATATATATATAGCCATAGGTTCAATAGAGAAGTCCAAATATTTAGAGAAATAAAGAAGTGATCTTGACCATTCATTCGGTCAAGATCGGTTATAATTGGTCAAAAGTTGCGGCTTTGACCGGTCAAAAGTTGCGGCTTTGACTGGTCAAAAGTTGCGGTTGTTCCAAAAATAGAAGGACAATTTCGTAACTTTTACAAAAAAACACGGGTTGAGTTCATATATGAATCTGTGTGATTCACATATGAACTATACGTTCATATATGAACCTTTGTAATTCACATATGAACTCTTTATAACTAATTCATATATGAATCTTGTGATTCATATATGAACCTTAGTGTTTCATATATGAAACTAATTAACTGTAGGTTCATATATGAATCAGTTGAACCAATTAACTGATTCATATATGAATCTTTATGTTCATATATGAACCTGTGTAATTTACATATAAACTTTTTTTAACTAATTCATATATGAATCTTTGTGATTTATATATGATTTTTTTTAACTAATCTCATATGAACAAATTAACTGATTCATATATGAATCACAAAGATTCTCATATATGAATCACAAAGATTCATATATGAATCACAAAGGTTCATATATGAATCAGTTAAAAATATTTTATATGTGAATTACAAAGGTTCATATATGAACACAAAGGTTCATATATGAATCACACAAATTCATATATGAACCTGTCCCGCGTATTTTTTACGAAACTACCCCTCTATCTTGTGCAGACCACGCGCAGACCACGCGAGGAATTATCCTCTGCTTCTCGGTCAAAGCCGCCGATCTTGACCGAATGCATGGTCAAGATCACTTCTCTATTTCTCTAAATATTTGGACTTCTCTATTGAACTCTTCCCTATATATATATACATATATGATTTTATATTAATATCACTTGTAATTCACACGATTTTGATAATGACCTGAGATCTCGGGTCAGGTTGTCCGCTCACCCTTGTGTTGATAGCGTGTCTGTGTTCCATAATCAAATGTAATCCTATGTAATTTGACCTTTCTTTTTTTCGTACTTTGACTATGTTCTTAGTTTTCGTTTGATCTTTCTTCATGTACCATTATTCTAAAAACGCAACACATGACCGTCTATCATTACAATAAGGCCAGTAACATTTACGTAAGTCGTGGCTCACGTCAATGCATGCGTCTTTTATGATGTGCGACTTTAATCGATTTTTTAAAATTTTGTGTTTTTTGACATTATTAACTTAGATAATACATTTTTAACTTAAAATTGTACACTTTTACAAATTAATATAATCACATCACGTGTAGTTTTCATGAGTTCACACATATCATAATAGTAAATTATAAGTATATGGTCAATCAGGTTGTAGCGCAGTGGTTGATCGTCCTGGGTGATGTGGTGGAATATCCCATCTACCCAGGGTTCGATCTCAGGCGTCCTCAACATTGATAAGACATCTTTAAGTTTCATAATTATCAGGGATTGGTCCGGGCTGTGTCTGGAATACCCTTTCCAAAAAATACATCTTTAGGTTTCATAATTGTGGAATATTATAGTTTTATTTTAATAAAACAGAAAAATACATCGCCCACCTCATATCATATCTCATCCCAACCTGATAGTCACCCAAACATAGGATGACACGTTTTTACATCATATATCTCGCTTACCAAGCATACCAATCAATTATAAAATATACAAAAAACAAATCGGCCTTGATTTAAATGGAAACCTTTAACCAATATTTAAAGGTCGGTTATCCAAACGCATACACAATAACAAGTAAAAGTTAACAATCTAACTCATTTTACCGGGTAAGATTGCAATCCAGTAAAACTGTATCGTATGCCGACTTTCCATCCTTATCATCGCTCTTACCATACCAGATTATCAGATGTTGCCATGTTCATCTAGTAAGGTAAATGTCCCGATAAACGCTTACCTGATGAGCGTTCAATAGACAGACTGTGAATCCTCTATTTTGACAGATGGGGCATGGGTGCATTCAAGTAAAGATGGCCAAAATCGGTCCTGGACCGGACCCACATTGGTTTCGATCCCAATAGTGATCCCGTAACCGGCCCCGAACCAAATACGAAGGCCCAACTAAGCTTTATAAGACTCGGTTATGAGGATTGGTCCCGTTCGGGGGGGCGGGCCCAAATGCACCCAAAAAAGTACTCACGTTTAAAAAAATTACATTTTATTATAAGTGGGTCAATCAAATACATCAACAAATACACTTTTATTTAAAAACATACTTAAAAATACATTTAAAATTAATTTTTATATAAAAAACCAAGTCGGTACCATAACCAGTCTCGGACTAAGCCTTGTTTCTTGATGAAAATCGTAACTGGTTAAGAATCGGCACACCCAAACCGGTCCCAACAATCTCAGGCCGGGCCGGACCAATCCCGATCTATTCCGCCGGTCACGGACTGGGCCCATTTTTCCATCTCTACTAATTCAAGTGTAGGTCCCATTAGGAGCCCATTTTATTAAGCCCTAGCCTTTTATTCTATGGCGTATACAAACACATATACAGTATGGGTCATCTTAAATACACTCCCTTTTTTCTTAAATACACCCCACCCCACTAACTTTTAATTATTTCTTAATCATTCTTTCAATTTAATATATATTTATATTTAATTTGGTCAACATTTTCTTTTAATAATTATTATTTAATCATTATTTATTTATTAATTATAATATTTACATTTTAATATTGTATTTTGTTTTAATATAACTATATTTTATTTTTTGAGTATTTTATTTTTAGTAATAGATATTTAATTGTATATTATTTTTAATAATAAATAGTTAATTATATATTATTTTTAAACCTATAAACATAAATTAATTTAAAATAAAAAATCATCGATATAACTTCATTGATAAATCAACAACAAAGTACAAAAAACCTAAAATTATTACAACTCAATCAAGTGAAATAAAATCCGTAGTACAACCCCTAGATAACAGTTGCTCGTACTTTTCTATTCGAGTCGTGTACGGAGTAGCCCATGCGGTTGCGCAATCATATTTGAAACGAAACCATTGTCGCATGATACGAGGCATCGGGTACCCTTCGGCCAATGATATTTTAACATAATGATTACCATTAACGTGCCCGATTGCGATAGCGACGTGTTCATACCATGGTGGCGGGCTAGATCGAAGTGGTAAGAATGTCATGCTACCTGCAATTGTTAAAGAGTGCAGTATCACGTTATACCTTGAAGCAATCAACACACCCGTTTTAGGCATATCGATCCAGTGCTCATAGGGTGCACATTTGTCCTTCTTAAAAAAGTTCAAAGAGTTGTAAGTCTGACGCCATACATCAAAGCCAAACATCTCAACATATTCTGTCTTGAACATATCCAACTCCTCCAATAAATTATATCGAATAGACGGCCATTCATCTTCGTGAAGGTTGAGACACACAGCTATCGCTCGAAAACCACAATTTCCATCAGATGCTACATCTTGCACATGTGTGATGTAAGGATGAAACATATCTGGAAACTGGTCCATGTAAGGATGTAAATAGTAACTACGTCTTGTTGGTTCCGATGAGTAGCAACTATGTCTTACCGTATAGTTCATATGTGAATTACAAAGGTTCATATATGAACGTATAGTTCATATGTGAATCACACAGATTCAAATGTGAATCACACAGATTCATATATGAACTCAACCCGTGTTTTTTTGTAAAAGTTACGAAATTGTCTTTCTATTTTTGGAACAGCCGCAACTTTTGACCAATTATAACCGATCTTGACCGAATGAATGGTCAAGATCACTTCTTTATTTCTCTAAATATTTGGACTTCTCTATTGAACCTATGGCTATATATATATATATATATATAGCCATAGGTTCAATAGAGAAGTCCAAATATTTAGAGAAATAAAGAAGTGATCTTGACCATTCATTCGGTCAAGATCGGTTATAATTGGTCAAAAGTTGCGGCTTTGACCGGTCAAAAGTTGCGGCTTTGACTGGTCAAAAGTTGCGGCTGTTCCAAAAATAGAAGGACAATTTCGTAACTTTTACAAAAAAACACGGGTTGAGTTCATATATGAATCTGTGTGATTCACATATGAACTATACGTTCATATATGAACCTTTGTAATTCACATATGAACTCTTTATAACTAATTTATATATGAATCTTGTGATTCATATATGAACCTTAGTGTTTCATATATGAAACTAATTAACTGTAGGTTCATATATGAATCAGTTGAACCAATTAACTGATTCATATATGAATCTTTGTGTTCATATATGAACCTTTGTAATTTACATATAAACTTTTTTTAACTAATTCATATATGAATCTTTGTGATTTATATATGATTTTTTTTAACTAATTCTCATATGAACAAATTAACTGATTCATATATGAATCACAAAGGTTCATATATGAATCACAAAGGTTCATATATGAATCACAAAGGTTCATATATGAATCAGTTAAAAATATTTTATATGTGAATTACAAAGGTTCATATATGAACACAAAGGTTCATATATGAATCACACAAATTCATATATGAACCTGTCCCGCGTATTTTTTACGAAACTACCCCTCTATCTTGTGCAGACCACGCGCAGACCACGCGAGGAATTATCCTCTGCTTCTCGGTCAAAGCCGCCGATCTTGACCGAATGCATGGTCAAGATCACTTCTCTATTTCTCTAAATATTTGGACTTCTCTATTGAACTCTTCCCTATGTATATATACATATATGATTTTATATTAATATCACTTGTAATTCACACGATTTTGATAATGACCTGAGATCTCGGGTCAGGTTGTCCGCTCACCCTTGTGTTGATAGTGTGTCTGTGTTCCATAATCAAATGTAATCCTATGTAATTTGACCTTTCTTTTTTTCGTACTTTGACTATGTTCTTAGTTTTCGTTTGATCTTTCTTCATGTACCATTATTCTAAAAACGCAACACATGACCGTCTATCATTACAATAAGGCCAGTAACATTTACGTAAGTCGTGGCTCACGTCAATGCATGCGTCTTTTATGATGTGCGACTTTAATCGATTTTTTAAAATTTTGTGTTTTTTGACATTATTAACTTAGATAATACATTTTTAACTTAAAATTGTACACTTTTACAAATTAATATAATCACATCACGTGTAGTTTTCATGAGTTCACACATATCATAATAGTAAATTATAAGTATATGGTCAATCAGGTTGTAGCGCAGTGGTTGATCGTCCTGGGTGATGTGGTGGAATATCCCATCTACCCAGGGTTCGATCTCAGGCGTCCTCAACATTGATAAGACATCTTTAAGTTTCATAATTATCAGGGATTGGTCCGGGCTGTGTCTGGAATACCCTTTCCAAAAAATACATCTTTAGGTTTCATAATTGTGGAATATTATAGTTTTATTTTAATAAAACAGAAAAATACATCGCCCACCTCATATCATATCTCATCCCAACCTGATAGTCACCCAAACATAGGATGACACGTTTTTACATCATATATCTCGCTTACCAAGCATACCAATCAATTATAAAATATACAAAAAACAAATCGGCCTTGATTTAAATGGAAACCTTTAACCAATATTTAAAGGTCGGTTATCCAAACGCATACACAATAACAAGTAAAAGTTAACAATCTAACTCATTTTACCGGGTAAGATTGCAATCCAGTAAAACTGTATCGTATGCCGACTTTCCATCCTTATCATCGCTCTTACCATACCAGATTATCAGATGTTGCCATGTTCATCTAGTAAGGTAAATGTCCCGATAAACGCTTACCTGATGAGCGTTCAATAGACAGACTGTGAATCCTCTATTTTGACAGATGGGGCATGGGTGCATTCAAGTAAAGATGGCCAAAATCGGTCCTGGACCGGACCCACATTGGTTTCGATCCCAATAGTGATCCCGTAACCGGCCCCGAACCAAATACGAAGGCCCAACTAAGCTTTATAAGACTCGGTTATGAGGATTGGTCCCGTTCGGGGGGGCGGGCCCAAATGCACCCAAAAAAGTACTCACGTTTAAAAAAATTACATTTTATTATAAGTGGGTCAATCAAATACATCAACAAATACACTTTTATTTAAAAACATACTTAAAAATACATTTAAAATTAATTTTTATATAAAAAACCAAGTCGGTACCATAACCAGTCTCGGACTAAGCCTTGTTTCTTGATGAAAATCGTAACTGGTTAAGAATCGGCACACCCAAACCGGTCCCAACAATCTCAGGCCGGGCCGGACCAATCCCGATCTATTCCGCCGGTCACGGACTGGGCCCATTTTTCCATCTCTACTAATTCAAGTGTAGGTCCCATTAGGAGCCCATTTTATTAAGCCCTAGCCTTTTATTCTATGGCGTATACAAACACATATACAGTATGGGTCATCTTAAATACACTCCCTTTTTTCTTAAATACACCCCACCCCACTAACTTTTAATTATTTCTTAATCATTCTTTTAATTTAATATATATTTATATTTAATTTGGTCAACATTTTCTTTTAATAATTATTATTTAATCATTATTTATTTATTAATTATAATATTTACATTTTAATATTGTATTTTGTTTTAATATAACTATATTTTATTTTTTGAGTATTTTATTTTTAGTAATAGATATTTAATTGTATATTATTTTTAATAATAAATAGTTAATTATATATTATTTTTAAACCTATAAACATAAATTAATTTAAAATAAAAAATCATCGATATAACTTCATTGATAAATCAACAACAAAGTACAAAAAAACCTAAAATTATTACAACTCAATCAAGTGAAATAAAATCCGTAGTACAACCCCTAGATAACAGTTGCTCGTACTTTTCTATTCGAGTCGTGTACGGAGTAGCCCATGCGGTTGCGCAATCATATTTGAAACGAAACCATTGTCGCATGATACGAGGCATCGGGTACCCTTCGGCCAATGATATTTTAACATAATGATTACCATTAACGTGCCCGATTGCGATAGCGACGTGTTCATACCATGGTGGCGGGCTAGATCGAAGTGGTAAGAATGTCATGCTACCTGCAATTGTTAAAGAGTGCAGTATCACGTTATACCTTGAAGCAATCAACACACCCGTTTCAGGCATATCGATCCAGTGCTCATAGGGTGCACATTTGTCCTTCTTAAAAAAGTTCAAAGAGTTGTAAGTCTGACGCCATACATCAAAGCCAAACATCTCAACATATTCTGTCTTGAACATATCCAACTCCTCCAATAAATTATATCGAATAGACGGCCATTCATCTTCGTGAAGGTTGAGACACACAGCTATCGCTCGAAAACCACAATTTCCATCAGATGCTACATCTTGCACATGTGTGATGTAAGGATGAAACATATCTGGAAACTGGTCCATGTAAGGATGTAAATAGTAACTACGTCTTGTTGGTTCCGATGAGTAGCAACTATGTCTTACCGGCTCATTGTACTCGTCAACTTTTGGTGCAGATGAACAACTACGTCTACGACGTTCTTGAGGTAGTGGTGGTAACTCAACACGTGTTTTTCTAAAAGATTGTGTTTTCAAGGAAGGACGCCTACGAGTAGCGGTGTGAGTAGCAGGTTCACGTACCGAAGTTGTTGTAACAACCCAAAATACTTAACATAAATAAAATAATCCAAAAGCCCAAAAAGGGTCCCAATTACATCAAAGGTTTAATAAAAATCTCAAGATCTATGGTTCACGTACGAATACAACCGAGATAATTAGCTAACAAAAGAGTAGTGACAGTCTCTACTCTCTCCCCACCGTCTTAAGCCTTCTCTTTACCTTTGGACGAAGCACCTAAGCCATCCTTACCTGAAAATGGTTTTAAGTTTTGAAAGCGAGGGTTAGACCATAAGGTCTAGTGAATTCCCCTTTTAAAAGTAGGTTCACAAACCATTTAAGAAAACGTATACTTACAATCAAAACAGTAACATTTCAACCATGTTCTCAAACAAGGGTGTACACAGTGGCATGGACTATTATCACCTTACAAAGCCAGGTACGGCAACTCAACACCTTAAAAATCTAGGCACGGCAACTCGACACCTTACAAAGCCAGGCACGACAACTCCACACCTTACAAAGCCAGGCACGACAACTCAAGGAGTCTTCCACTGTGCAACCCGACTCTACCATAGCAATAATCATAAAAGCATGCTTTGAAAACGTATTTGAGGACAATCCTCCTTCAATGGTAAAATAACACTTTTCATGTCAAGGAAACATATATTCATGATGATCAAGTAAACCAATTTTCAGTCATGTCAATCTTCACAATTCATTTAAAAGATAGGAATTATGCATAAGGGAACTCACCTGATACTCGGCTTAACGACACACTAACCGGAGCTCACTTAAACGCCAACCGAACACCTGAATTGGGGTTAACAAAGGAGGTATTAGACTCCCTAATTAGGCCCTAATACATCCCTCAAAAACTCTTAAGACAATCCCTTAAACATCGCCTCGATTCCAGCCCCAAACGACGAACGAAACAGGAATCGAAAAACTCCCAACAGAGGGATACGCGGTTTGTGCCTCGGTTTACAAACCGCGCAGCAAGCCACGTATGTCCCTGGTCGAGCATCCTCAATTCTGCACAAAATCTCAGTCCGAAAACTCATCCAAAAACCCCTACAATTGATTGGTAACTTCTCCAATCGAAGATTAAAACTATACATGCATTAAGGAAACAATTCCTACCCTCAAAACATTCAATTCCTCATCCACAAACTTCATGAATCACTCCTTTAAGGACAAAACTGTTGGTCCCGAAGGGTTATACAAGTTTGTAGAAGGGGGGGGGGGGTTGAATACAAACACACAGATTTTACTTTTCTAAATTGTTTATTGATAAATCATTAACAATTTACAGCTTGTTGAGGAAACAAGATTAAGGATAAACCTAAATCTAAACAAGTTGGAACACTAAGGTTTCTTGCACTAAGAGAGATAAGGAAATTACTAATAATAACCTATCTTGAGATAAGAGATTGAACTTGTCCAGAGTTAGCAAGTTACTTCAAATGAAGTGAGTTCATCTCTTTATATACTGCATGCATTTAATGCAAGTCAGTATATACTTTACACGTGTCATCAGCTGGTTGGTTGCATGTCATTGACCTTTGTTGACAACCTTAGTAGCCGCATGTATGAACAGTGTAGTATCAGATTTGTTGTACGGATTCAGACAATAAGAAGGTTCTATTCTGACATATCGTACGGAGGTGTGCAAGGGAGGTTGAGACAAAAGTACTTTGTACGGAAGACTTTATGATCAGCTTTTCGATGTTTCAGCGATCTATCATTTCATTTCAGCGAATGATAGAGTTCAGCGATAGCTAAAGTCTTGTACTTGATACTTCACGTTGATTGGACAAATCTGAGTCTTCGCTGATCCGCATCAGTTCATTAGGAGACTTGTCGCTGGTTCTTGAGCTTGATCTTCGACTTCAGCGTAGAACTATGTTGACGTGAAACTTGTCTTCAGGGATCATAAGTAAACAACTAACTTATCAGCGATCACCATAAGTACTGAACAGACTCAGACAATTATGGTGAACAGTTTCGCTGAATGTTTAATCTAAAGAGCGAGAGTTCCTATCAGCGGTACTGGAAGATCTTAGTACTTATCAGCGATAGTGAAACTCTGATACATATTGTTTACTTACAATTTTCACTAAGTATATAAGAGAGGGTCATTATCAAATCACTGAGGGTTTGGATCAACAATCTCCCCCTATTTGATTATGACATAGCAACAGAGAGAATTGCTATTTAATGAAAACATAAGGATAAAAAGAACTCATAAAATATTTGTCCCTTTTACTGTTTTTTGGGATCTTTTCTGTACTGATGGAGTAAAGTACGTTCGCTGATTTTTTTTTAAACTTTGTAAAGATTACAGATGGAAGTGGAAAAATTACAAGTACAAGCGAAATAAATTACAAGTACAAACGGATAACTGATAAGATAGATGAAAGAGGTGATCCCATCAGCTTACAGAGGTTCTTCCTTAATGAGAAGTTCATCAAGGGTCTTTTCAGTGGGGATCATCCAGTCAGGAACCGTTACTCCTTGTTTTCTTTTGTTCAGCGCTTCTTCAAAGATCAAGGGTTTTAGGTGTCGTGCCTGAATGTCTTGTTTGAAGTCACACCACCAGATGAGATCTCTGAGCTGTTCGATTGGGGTGATTGGAAGCTCAGCGATCCGTTGAAAACATTTACGTCCATCGTAGTCAAGGAAGAATATTCCATAAGGATCACTGACGACTTTACCAGGGACGAAAAGTTCACAGGGTGGCAAAGATATGTCAAGGCAGATAGATCAGGGTCAGGACCAAGCACTTCAGCGCGAGAGAAACCGATACCAGTTTCATTTCGTATGACAGGACCTGAGTCTGAATCTTGACGTTTCTTCTTTGGAGAGGCCCTTTTTCTTTTCAGTTTAAGATCAGGAAGAGGAGGAATGTCCACACAAGAAGATATCAAATCGATCTGTCTGTTTATCAGCTTTTCGAAATGATCCTTATACTTAAATTGAGACGTTTGGATAGCTAACCTCATCTCCAGCCATTCAGAGAGACCATACCTTTTTACAATGTCAGCGCGAAAGGCTTCAGATTGGCCATCTTCTCTGAAAAGTTTGATGTCAACAATAGGTACTCCGATAGAGGTTCTTCCAGAGATGAATACCTTGTTGATCTTCGCTGGACGATATCTGAAGTGTATTTTCTCTTTACACCAGTTCAGGGTGGTCTGAGAAACTTCAGTTTTCTTCTCCACGATCTTCTGGGCTTCTTCCCAAAGCTTACGTTGGACTTGAATGGGAACACGTTTCAGCTTGGGGTCTTTGACAGATTCTTGAGTAAGCTTGATGGCGTATTCTCTGTCTTTTTCTTCAGCTTCCTTTCTTTCAGCGATTAGGCGTTCAGCTCTGAGGTGTTCCTTGTATTCCTTTTGGGAAATTCTGAACTTTGGAGGAACAGTAGGAAGTTGATCACGCTTTAGAATGATTCGCTAATCCTCGAATCGCTTTATTATTTCCTCTCTTCTTTTCTGATCCTCTTCACTTAGCTTTTGAGGAACTAAGGAAGGTCTGCGTTTGTGCGAGAGTAGCTGTTCTTCTGGTTCATCAGTCTCAGAGATTAAATCCAAGACTGGATTATTTCTTCAGTGGCAGCTGGTATTATTGGTGAAGTCGCAGTTGTGGAGCCTTCAGCGATATCCTCAAACAGGGGAGAGGACTGGCTGAAACACAGCGATCTTTCGAGTAAGAACTTTGGTAGAGAGAGAGAAAGTGTATAGGTTTGTGGATTGTGGAACTGAAAGTGTATAGAGGAGGGATGGAGTAAGGGATGTTTAGTGTACCTGACAAACCGGCTTTTCAAGCAAGATCGTCAGATTGTCATCTTCAGCGACGCTTTTGCCTTTGCCTTTCTCAGCTCCAGAGGCTGAGGGCTTTGTCTTTGTCCGCTCCCCTGAAGGTTCATTTATCGAGATTCCCTTAAGAGCTTTGATCCTCGGAGCAGGTTTGACGATAAAGAAATCATCGTCATCTTCGTCATCATCATCATCATCATTCTTTGGAGAAGATGATGGTTCATCATCAGGGATGTCGATGGCTTCATCGTCTTCTGCTTCGGATTCTTCAGCGTCTTCTTCGAGTTTCTCCCCCTCAGATACAGAGGCGAGCTTCTCGGTTCCCTCAGGGTGTTCATCTCCCTGAGGTCCAGCGGCTGCTTCAACTTCAATAGTCTTCTCACCCTCTTCAGCGAAGGTGAGGTCTTCGGTCTTCTCTCCCTTGATAGATTCATCATGGTAAAGGTATTCAGCGCTCTTGGAAGGATCTTCAGCGCTCTTCTCCCCCTCTTTTTCATGATGACTGGGGGAGGAATGAGAAGATTCAGCAGGATTGGTAGGTTCTCTGTATTCTTGGCCAGAGAAACCTATACAACTTTCAATCTTTGCTAATCTGTCTTCAAGGCCAGAAATAGCAGGATTGATCTTTTTCATCTCAGTGCGATCCTCCGCTGTGAAATTTTCAGATTCAGGGACAGGGGCAGGATCAGGAGCAGGAGTATTCGCTTTGTGTAGCAGCTGCTCGATCATCGTTTTCATCGAACCAACATCGGTCTTTACAGAGCCTAAGTCAGTCTTTACAGCAGACATATCTCCCTCTAGTTGTCCAACGGATGTCTTCAGCGTTGTGACCTCGCTGGACATGGATGAAACTGAACTTTTGAGAGAGGTGTAGTCTGTGTAGATGTCAGCGAGCACCTTTGCAAAATCGCTGAGAGTCTTATCAACTTGCTTTATGTCGTCTGTGGAAGCCTTCTTCTCTACCACCATTGTCATCTTTTGAAGATTTTCTCCAGCGTTTGTTACAGCTGAAGAGTTGTTGGAGAGAGTGGTGGTGAGACCTGTCAGCTTTGTTTCCACGGACTTCAGAGAGGCGTTGATGTCTCCCAAGTTAGGACCTGTAACAGATAAGAACTTGTGAACAAAGGAAAGCTCAGAAGTTTGGGGTTTAGTAACAGTGTTTAGGGGTTGTTGTATACCTGCAGGAGGATTGATGAACTCGTCAAAATTACGGGTTCCTGAAAAGTTTTCCATGTCGTCTTCAAACGTGCCCATGGATTGTCCTGCAGGTCCTGTCTTCATCATTTCTGGATTATCAGCTTTGGTTTCCGTAGAAATGATGGCAGCTCCAGCGATGACTGGAGGAGAGACCAAATGAGTAGAGGGAGAAGCGAAGGATAAGACTGGAGGTTGGGTTCTGAGTTCAGCGTTGGAATCGCTGAGAATCACTTCATCAGTCTTTTGAGAGACTGAGGGAGGTTGGGTAGTTTCCAAGTTAGTAACCTCAACGTTTGGAGACGCTGAAGTTGGGATGGAAGGGATGGCTTGTTCAGGTGTGGCAGAGCGTACCACTGAACGTTCCTTCAGCTCTGCAGAAAGAGCTGAAGAGTCTTCGGCATGAGATTGCTGGGGTTGCTCCTTGGTTTTCTTGATCCTTTTAGAACCAAGTGGGGTGTGAGAATGTTTCCTTTTAAGAGGAATAGAGGTAGCAGCTGGGGTATCAACGGTGGGTTTGTCCGCTGAAGGAGCTGCAGAAGTAGAAGAAGTATTAGGGTTAAGAAGAGTCAAGAGTGTAGAAAGACGTACCTCATTTTCGACTGGTTTGAAGTCGAGTATCTTCGGGCCGACCTGAGAGAGTTTCAGGTCACCATCAGTTGGGTAGGTTTCCTTCAGGCCACATTGGAAGATGGCGCTGATGAATCGGGGGTAAGGAACCCATGGAGGTCTGTCAGCGACGGTGTCCACTCTTAGAACTAGATCATCATAGATAATCGATGCCCAGTCTATGTTGAGACCTTTCAGCAGTGCATATCCCATTGCTTGCTGAGGTTTAGCGGGTTGGTCAGAGGAGCCGCTCTTTCCAGTCATGCAGCTGATTAGATGAGAGAAGATGAAATTCATCTCGCTGGGCATTTTCGATTTATTGATAATCGTCAGTTTCTTCTCGGGCTTCATGTCTCTGCCGATTTCCCATACATAGCCCATTGCATCGAAAAATGCAATGATGGCTTCCCTGTCTGGGTTTTTCTTGGGGTCAGGGAGGGGAACGAAAGGTTTTTCCTTGGTAGCGATGGGAAGGCTGAGAGCTTTGCGAATGATGGCAAGGGTGATCTTCATGGTGCCATATTCTATATCGCAGAGGATGCAATCGATTGTTTTGGAGGGGTCTTTGGCTGAAGGTAGTTGAGAGTGTCTCGCTGAGTACCAGAATTGTGAGAGCAAAAGCTGATGTACAGGAGGTGTTATGGTCAGGGCTGTGGAGATGCAGCAATTCTTTAGGAATTTCACAACATCATCTAGATGTGTGACTTGCTTTCGAGGAGGAAACTCGAGAAGCGCAGAGAGGTTGTTCACCTTAGTCCAATCCAGTTTGTCAAGGGCAAACTTGACTTGAGGAGCCTTGAGGATTTCCACTTCCTCAGAATTAGTGGAGATGTTCTCAGTGGTAGGAGGAATATCAGACGATGCCATTTCTCTGTATTATCAGTTCAACCAAAGATGTTAACAAATAAGAATAATCTTAATGTGAAAAGAATTTTCCATTAAGATGGTTCAAATTTTATCCATTTCATTCAGACACAAATGTCTTAATGAAGATTAGGGTTTTTCTTGTTTTTGAAAAAAAAAATTCAAACCAAAAAAAATCTTGTTTTCTAGTTTTCTTTGTAGATTGGGATTCTGGAAAAACGAATGTGTGAAGAACAAGTTTAAGATTTTTGCATTTAAACTTGAAGAACAACCATGAAATGGTTGTGTTCATAAAACCATGAAAGAAAATGATTTCATTTTTAAGAAGTTCTTTTGTTTGATCTTGTTAAAACAAAGAGTAGATCAGAAACAAGTTATTTGCATTCGGTAAATAAATAAGAACATATTAACCTTTGATGTTTGATGAAGAAGATGAACAGTTGGTCTTGAGAAAAAATTCGAGAGCCAAATGCAACAGTGAATTCTTTGTTTGCTTGGAGGATAAGTTGTTCGCGTAAAAAAGAATTATAAACAAAGAATTTGTTTATATAGAGATTTTAGAAAGAGAAAATCTTGAGCGGGAAAAGATTTTCATCATGACACGAACACGTGTTTGCATTTGATTGGCGAGTAAACGAAACGTGCAAACGTGTGTCAGAAAGAAGAACGTGCCAGGGCTTATCCGTTGTAATGACGTCACAACTGTCCTTTCATATTCTTGGTTGTCTCTGAGGTTTTGAAAAACTCAGGGATACTTTTGAAAACATGAAGCACTGAATAGAAATATCAGTGAAGGTTTTAAGAAATTTCAAAATATCGCTGTTAAGGAAGAGATATTCAGCGATGCAATCTGTTTTGAAATCTTGCATTTACATGCGATTTGTCAGAGAGAGAAAAAAACATACCTTGATATCAGTGAATCAAGTTTATTCAGAGAGAAGATGATAGAATGGGTTATACAAGTTGATTTTATCCAAAGTAGTAGTGTCGCTGATCTAATGTGAATCGCTGAAGATTTTATCCTTCAAAGTTCAGCATTCCAAGCTCGCTGATGAGAAAGTTGAATCTTGTCTCATCAAGAGGTTTGGTGAATAGATCAGCTAACTGATAATCAGTTGGGATAAAATGAAGTTCTATATCACCATTCATCACATGATCTCTGATAAAGTGATACCTGATTTCGATGTGTTTTGTCTTTGAGTGTAGCACTGGATTATTGGCTATAGCGATGGCACTTGTGCTGTCGCAATAGATTGGAATTTTGGAGAGCTGAAGATCATAGTCTAGTAGCTGATTTCTCATCCACAAGACTTGAGAACAACAGCTTCCAGCAGCTACATATTCAGTTTCAGCCGTGGAAGTTGACACTGAGTTTTGCTTCTTACTTGTCCAACTTACCAGCTTTCCACCCAGGAGCTGGCATCCTCCTGTGGTGCTTTTCCTATCCATTCCGCAACCTGCAAAATCACTATCTGAATAGGCGGTTAGATCGAATCCTGAGTCTTTAGGATACCAAAGACCTAGATTCGATGTACCCTTAAGATATCGAAAGATTCGCTTTACAGCTTTCATATGAGATATCTTAGGTTCAGCTTGATATCGTGCACACAAGCATGTTGCAAACATAATATCGGGTCGGCTAGCTGTAAGATACAATAGTGAGCCGATCATCCCACGGTACAGCGTGACATTGACAGGAACACCCTTAGTGTCCTTATCAAGTGTCAGTGGTGGTGCCATATGGGTTTTCATAGCTGAACTTTCAGTTAAGTCGAATTTCTTCAGCATATCTTTAACATATTTTCCCTGATTAATGAAAGTTCCTTTTTCAGTTTGCTTAATCTGAAGACCAAGGAAATATGTTAGTTCACCCATCATGCTCATTTTATACTCATCTTTCATTCTATCAGCGAAACGAGTACAAAGCTCAGGGTTAGTAGAACCAAATATAATGTCATCAACATATATTTGAACTAAAATGATATGACCTTTCACTTTCCTGAAAAATAGAGTTTTGTCGATTTTGCCTCGCTCAAATTGTTCAATATGGAGATAAGTAGAAAGAGTGTCATACCATGCACGTGGAGCTTGCTTTAAGCCATAAAGTGCCTTATCCAGTTTATAAACATAACCTGGATGCTTAGGATCTGAGAATCCTGGCGGTTGTTCCACATAGACTTCTTCATTCAGCTTTCCATTTAGAAACGCTGATTTAACATCCATCTGATGTACTTTGAAGTTTTTGTGAACAGCGTATGCTAAGAATAGACGAATAGATTCAAGTCTTGCTACAGGAGCAAATGTTTCGTCATAATCTATGCCTTCCTCTTGTATGTATCCCTGAGCAACAAGACGAGCTTTGTTGCGGGTTACAGTACCATGTTCGTCCAACTTGTTTCGATAGACCCATTTAGTGCCTATCACAGTTTTGTCAGTTGGTCTTCGAACAAGTTTCCAAACTTTGTTTCTTTCGAATTCAGTCAGCTCTTCTTGCATGGCGTTGACCCAGTTTGGATCTTTGAGGGCATCATCTACTTTCTTTGGTTCAGTTAGTGAAATAAAATTTACAAATAAACAAATATTACCTGCACTTCGTCGAGTCTGAATACCAGCGTTTGGATCACCAAGAATTTGATCAATTGGGTGATTTATAGTCCATCGCTGAGCCGGAGCGTGAGACGCTGACTCAACTTGAACTGGAGGAGCTGAAGATGAAGCTTCAGCGACGTCGGGAGTATCAGCCAAGAGAGGAATGGATGCAGTTGTCAGTATATTCACTGATTGCTGAGAAGTAGATGGAGTATCTGAGACATTTGGATCAACTGCAGGTATAGTGTTTATAGGAACAGCTGAGACCCATGATGTTTCAGCTTCATTATTCTGCATGTTTGGAATGATAGTGGGAATCTTCTACTGGATGAGCATGAGGAGTGGGAATATCTTCTGAATCACCAAGATGAGAAAACATCCATTGATTCAGTTCTTCAGTATCAGCGTTCGGTTTAGAGTTCGCTGAACGGGATTCGTCAAACGTGACGTGAATAGTTTCTTCTACAGTTTGTCTTCTACGATTGAAAACTCTGAAGGCTTTGGAAACTGAGGAGTATCCAAGAAAGATTCCATCATCAGCCTTAGGATCAAACTTTCCAAGGGCATCTCTGTTGTTCAGTATGAAACACTGACATCCAAAGATGTGAAGAAAGCTGATTGCAGGCTTTCTCCCATGAAAGAGTTCATAGGCTGTCTTTTTGAATCTTTTAACTATCAGCGACCTGTTTTGCGTAAAACAAGCAGTGTTGACAGCTTCTGCCCAAAACTGAGTAGGCAGGTGAGAATCGCTGAGCATTGAACGTGCAACTTCAATAATTGTTCTATTTCTTCTTTCAGCGACTCCATTTTGTTGCGGTGTTCTCACTGAAGAAAAGTTGTGAGAAATACCCTTACTCTCAAAGAAGGAATCAAGAGAACTGTTTTTGAATTCAGTTCCATGATCACTCCTTATTGAGCGAACGGTCAAATTGTTCAGGGTTTCCATCTTCCGAACAAAAGTGATGAGTTCTTCAGGGGTGTCACTCTTGGAACGGAGAAACATAACCCATGTATAACGAGAGAATTCATCAACTATGACCAGCGTATATTTCTTTCCAGCGATGGATTGTTTGTTAACAGGGCCAAACAAATCCATATGGAGTAGTTGTAGAGGAGATGACACTGAGGAGACTTGCTTTGATTTAAAGCTAGCTTTGGTTTGCTTCCCTTTTTCACACGCTGAACATAAAGACTCTTTGGCGTATGAGTGTTGAGGTAGACCAATGGCTAACTCTTTTGAAGAAAGAGTATTCAGTGTCTTGAAATTTAGATGAGATAGCCTCTTATGCCATAGCCAGTTGACATCAGATGAGGCTTTTGAGAAGAAACAGGAGTTCTCAGTGGTTGTTGAGTCCATGTTTATTACATAAACATTTTCCAAACGATAACCGCTGAGAGCTATCTTCTCCTTTTTGTCAGTGACAAAGCAGGATTCCTTAGTAAAGATTACTTTGTTATCCATGTCGCAAAGCTGACTGATGCTAAGAAGATTATGCTTCAGCCCTTCAACATATGCGACTCTTCTAAAGGAGGTTGTACCATTTGAAAGTACACCATACCCTCGGGTATGTCCTTTTCCATTTCCACCGAAAGTCACAGAGGGACCCTTCTCTTCCTTGTATTCAGCGAGCAGGTTTTTCTTTCCAGTCATGTGTCTAGAGCATCCGCTATCGAGATACCAGATACCCTTCTTAACCTGCAATACAAAGGAAGATTAGTTTTTCTTAGGTACCCACTTAACCATGTATACACGTTTGTCAGTGGAAGTAGTTGGAATGGAAGGTTCAGCAGTCTTCACAGCATTTGAAGATTCAGCTTTGTCTTTCTTCACTTTGGTTAATTTCTTAACCTCAGTGGTAGGATTCACCTTGACCTGATTTGCACCAGGGTTGGTCTTCTTTGCCTTGGGGCAATCTTCACCTTAGCTATCTTTTCAGCTTTGGTGGCTGTGGGGCACTTACTAGCAATATGATCAGTGAGTCCACAGTGATAACATTTCCTATACCTAAAAGTAGTTCTAGGACCATTTGAATGTTGAGCTTTTATTTTAGAATTAGAAGTACCAGCACCAAGTAAACTATTTGCTTTAGAAATGGGACGAACATTCAGTTCTTCAGATTTCTTAACAAGGACATCCACTCTGAGTCTAGGAGTAGATCGCTGAATAGATCCAGAGATCAGCTTCCTTGATTCAGAGGGATGGGTCACTGAAGCTTTAGAAGCATTCAGCTTTGGTACTAAAGTACCCTTCTGAGGATTTTGGTAAATAACAATTCCTTTACCTTTATCTTTCAAGACAAAGGTAGGTTTTGGATAAACCATTTTCTCTTTACCTTTCGAGGTAGGAGTTTCCTCAGGGATTGGTGTAATGGACGAGGAGCACTGAGAAGATGAAGTATCAGCGACTGAGGATACGAACGTTCCAAATTTAAGCATTGAACGCTCAGTGGTTGGTTTTGGAGTTTCATATTTGTAACCCAAACCACGTTTATCACTTAGTGGAATCTGAGACTTAATTATCTCAGTGATCTTTGTTGAAGAATTACACCATCCTTCAACAGTAGCTTTTTCAGCTTTTAATGCAGCGATAGCTTCTGCTCGTTCGATTTTGACTAGCTGATTTAAATATACTTGATCTTTAAAATCTTCTTCAATTTTAGAAAGCTTTTCTATTTGAAGGTGGCAGTTTTTTAGCTTTTCAGCGAGATCAAGGTTTTGGTTTTCAACCACAGTTTTGCCATTCATGGCTTCATATAAGCTTCTAGTCAAGAGATCGATTTTGTGGAGACTATCAGCTTCATCAATATTTGCAATATTGGTAAAGAAGGAAGGTGATACCTGAATAGCAGAGGTTGAAGTGGAGGGAATGTCTGAACTTTCTTCCTCTTCTTCAATCTTAGCCATAAGACATAGATTTGCTTCATCATCTTCAGAGTCAGATGATGATTCTTCTTCTTTAGAAGCAGCCCAATCATAGTTAGGCATCAGGCCTTTGCCTTTCTTCTTAAAGCTTTTCAGCTTTGCATATTTTTCTTTCAGCTTTGAGTATTTGTCATCTTTATTCCTTGGAACAAAGGATTTCTTTGTAAAAGCTGAGGGTCTAGAAACTTTCTTAGACCTGCACTCGTTAGCAAAATGTCCTGTCTTTTCGCAGTTAAAACAAGTAGCAGTAGCCTTATCAACAAAAGCTGATGATTTAGGCTTGTCAGTTGTGGAAAGAGGTTTATTCTTTCTAAACATTTTCTTTTTGGCAAATCTCCTGAATTTTTTAGTTAGGAGAGCCAAAGATTCATCATTATCTGAAGAATCAGAGTCTGATGACCTTTCAGAGTTACTTTCTAACTCAGTGATAGTGACCGAGGGTCGCTGAGTAGAAGGTTCCTCTGAGATTAAAGCAACAGGGGTGCTTTTGGAATCTTTTACAAGATTCTTCTTAAGATGGCTCGATTGCTCATGATTCAGCAACGTGCCATATAAGGTAGCAAGGGTCATTGATTTTAGATCCTTTGACAGCTTGAAACACATAGAATAATTGTCCCAGCTTTCAGGTAAACATTCTAGAAACTTTGTCAGCACTTCAAAGTTAGAATATTCCTTACCAACAATTTTCAGATCTATAATTAAACAATTAAAACGTTGGTGAACTTCATAGAGAGTTTCATTCTTACCAGAAATGAAGCTTTCGTATTGTCTTACCAGGTTGATCTTTCTTGAGTCCTGGACTTCAGACGTTCCTTCATACTGAACACATATTGTGTCCCACATGGCTTTTGAGGATTTCAGGTTCATGACGGAATGGTAGACTTCGTCAGGAAGAGCCATGGATAGTATGGATCTGGATTTTGTATCTATAGCCACTTTCTTCTTATCTTCATCGGTCTACATGTGTATTTCCTTAGGAATCAGCCTTTCTGGAATAGCAGGTCTATTCGCAGTGGCTGGAACTGAAGGATCAATTGTTACAGGGATGTATGGGCCGTTTTCAAGATAGTAAGGCATAGTAGGGTCTACACCTTCTAAGAAGAGTGTCATCCTATTTTTCCATAAGTTGAAGTTATCTCTGGAAAATCTAGGGGGTTTTGCAAGAGAACCATTGTCTATATAATTTGTGTTTGTGTTGGTGGCCATTTTCAGATAATAGCAAGGAAGAGAAATATCTTAGATTAGATCTTGTTTATGAGATTAAACAAATCTGCTCTGATACCACTTGTTGGTCCCGAAGGGTTATACAAGTTTATAGAAGGGGGGGGGAGTTGAATACAAACACACAGATTTTACTTTTCTAAATTGTTTATTGATAAATCATTAACAATTTACAGCTTGTTGCGGAAACAAGATTAAGGATAAACCTAAATCTAAACAAGTTGGAACACTAAGGTTTCTTGCACTAAGAGAGATAAGGAAATTACTAATAATAACCTATCTTGAGATAAGAGATTGAACTTGTCCAGAGTTAGCAAGTTACTTCAAATGAAGTGAGTTCATCTCTTTATATACTGCATGCATTTAATGCAAGTCAGTATATACTTTACACGTGTCATCAGCTGGTTGGTTGCATGTCATTGACCTTTGTTGACAACCTTAGTAGCCGCATGTATGAACAGTGTAGTATCAGATTTGTTGTACGGATTCAGACAATAAGGAGGTTCTATTCTGACATATCGTACGGAGGCGTGCAAGGGAGGTTGAGACAAAAGTACTTGGTACGAAAGACTTTATGATCAGCTTTTTGATGTTTCAGCGATCTATCATTTCATTTCAGCGAATGATAGAGTTCAGCGATAGCTAAAGTCTTGTACTTGATACTTCACGTTGATTGGACAAATCTGAGTCTTCGCTGATCCGCATCAGTTCATTAGGAGACTTGTCGCTGGTTCTTGAGCTTGATCTTCGACTTCAGCGTAGAACCTATGTTGACGTGAAACTTGTCTTCAGGGATCATAAGTAAACAACTAACTTATCAGCGATCACCATAAGTACTGAACAGACTCAGACAATTATGGTGAACAGTTTCGCTGAATGTTTAATCTAAATAGCGAGAGTTCCTATCAGCGGTACGGGAAGATCTTAGTACTTATCAGCGATAGTGAAACTCTGATACATATTGTTTACTTACAATTTTCACTAAGTATATAAGAGAGGGTCATTATCAAATCACTGAGGGTTTGGATCAACAAAAACCCCAAAGTTGAGCAAAACTAAGAAACCTCCATTGGAAAGGTGAGATTTCAATAAGAACTCCTCATCTTTCCAAAGAGTTCACTAATCTCACTCTTCCAATTGATTTCTTTCCCAATACACTTAGAAGAAAAGAATCCCTTAAGGAACACACACTCAAAATCTCCATTCTAGAAATCAAAGCAAAGAGATGAAGAGGAAGATATACCTTGCCAACAATTTCTTCAGTTTCTTGCTGAAATCTTCTTCTTCACCCTCCAATTTTGCTGAATTCTTGAGACCCCTTTCTTCTCTCCTTGATCTCAGCCGACACTATGCAAATGATAAGGGTTTTAGGAGGGTTTTCATATACACAACTTCATCCTTTCACTTCTTAGCCACACAAGTTTCAAGTTTCAGACATTAGCCCCCAAATTCTTGTTTATTCACAAAACCACACGAATTTACAAAATGGGGTGTTACATCACCTCCCCCTTAAAAGGATTCCGTCCCCGGAATCTCATCATTGAAAAGGTGCGGGTACTTTGCCCTCATATCGGTCTCGGTTTCCTACGTTGCCTCATTCCCCTTGTGGAATCGCCACAACACTTTCACGAGGCTAATCTCTTTGCTCCTTGTTTTCCAAACCTTGCGGTCGGTGATAGCTTCGGGTTCCTCCACATAGTTCAATTTCTCATCAACCTGAACTTCATGCAGAGGTATAGCCATATCGACTTCCGCTAAGCATTTCCTCAGATTCGACACGTGGAAAGTGTTATGAATTCTTTGCAGCTCCACAGGCAGATCCAATTTATATGCTACTTCTCCAATGCGCTCAATAATCTTGAATGGTCCAATGTAGCGGGGACTCAACTTTCCCCTCTTCCCAAATATAATCACTCCTTTCCAAGGGGATACCTTTAGCATCACCTTGTCTCCAACTTGGAATTCAATATCTTTACGCCTTTTATCCGCATAACTCTTTTGTCGGTCGCGCGCAACTTTTAGTCTTTCTCTCACCTGGTCGATCTTATCCGCAGTCAATTGTACTAGCTCGGGTCCAGCCAGTTGTTTCTCCCCGACCTCATTCCAACAAAGAGGTGTCCGACACTTCCTACTGTAGAGTATTTCATAGGGAGCAGCCTTTATGCTTGCGTGGTAACTATTGTTATACGCAAACTCGATCAACGGTAGGTGGTTCTCCCACGAACCCTGAAAATCTAACGCGCAAGCCCTCAACATGTCTTCCAGGGTCTGGATGGTCCGCTCACTCTGGCCATCAGTCTGTGGATGGTATGCGGTGCTCATCTTGATTTGAGACCCCATTTCTCGCTGAAAGCTCCTCCAAAAAGTCGACGTAAACCGGCTATCACGATCCGAGACTATTGATGATGGTACCCCATGACGGGTCACTACTTCATCAATGTACAACTTCGCCAATTTCTCCATCGGGTAGGATTCCTTTATAGGAAGAAAGTGCGCCGACTTGGTGAGTCGGTCTACAATCACCCAAATGGCATCGAAGCCCTTTGGAGTTCTAGGAAGCTTCGTCACGAAGTCCATCGTGATCTGATCCCACTTCCAAACCGGAATATCCAAGGGTTGGAGTTTTCCGTATGGTCGTTGATGCTCCACTTTGACTCTCAGACAGGTATCACACCTTTCCACGAAATATGCTATGTCCTTTTTCATACCCGGCCACCAATAGTCTTGCCGCAAATCGCCAAACATCTTGTTCGTTCCCGGATGGATGGAGTACTTCGATTTGTGAGCCTCCTCTAGTATCAGTTTTCGGACATCCCCCAACTTCGGAACCCATATCCTACCATTGAGGCATTTTAGTCCTCGACCGTCTTCTACCAAGGAGTCCACGTTCCCCACTATCCGTTCTTTCTTGAGATTCTCTACCGCGGACGCTTCCACTTGCCATTTCTTTATCTCTCCCAACAGGTTAAACGTGACTTCGGCTCTTAAGGCTAAGATCTTCGAAGCCTCTCCTCTCTCTTTACGGCTCAAGGCATCGGCCACCACATTAGCCTTCCCGGGATGATACTCAATCTCACAGTCGTAATCCGACAACAACTCCATCCACCTGCGCTGCCTCATATTTAGTTCTTTTTGGTCGAAGATGTGACGAAGGCTTTTGTGATCGGTGAAGATCTGACACTTCGTCCCATACAAGTAATGCCTCCAAATCTTTAAGGCGAAAACAACGGCCGCCAATTCCAGATCGTGTGTGGGGTATCGCTTCTCATGCTCCTTCAACTGACGAGACGCATAAGCGATCACTTTTCCACGCTGCATCAAGACACACCCCAAGCCTAACTTGGACGCGTCGCTATACACCACAAAGTCTTCCGTCCCCTCTGGTAAGGTTAGAATTGGAGCCATACTCAGCATTTATTTTAATGGAGTAGCAATCCTCGAGAAGTCCTTGATGAACTTTCGGTAATACCCCGCTAACCCAAGGAAACTACGGACTTCAGACGGCGTCCTAGGCGGTTCCCAGTTCCTGATAGCTTCCACTTTCGCCAGGTCAACTTTGATTCCACTCTGGGCCACTACATGCCCCAAAAACTGCACTTCTCGAAGCCAAAATTCACATTTCGAGAACTTGGCATAAAGCCTTTTCCGCTTCAACAACTCCAACACCGCCTTCAAATGCTCCCCATGCTCTTTCTCCGACTTCGAGTAGATGAGAATATCGTCTATGAAGACGATTACGAATTTATCTAAATAGGGTTGGCACACCCTATTCATCAAATCCATAAAAGCGGCGGGAGCATTCGTTAATCCGAACGGCATTACTAAGAACTCATAATGGCCGTAACGGGTTCGGAAAGCTGTTTTTGGAATATCTTCTTCTCGCACTTTGAGTTGGTGGTAACCCGATCTCAAATCTATCTTCGAGAAGTAGCTAGCCCCTTGCAACTGATCGAACAAGTCGTCAATCCTGGGAAGTGGATACTTGTTCTTGACAGTGACCTTGTTAAGCTCGCGATAGTCGATACACATTTTCATTGACCCATCTTTCTTCTTCACAAAAAGCACCGGCGCACCCCACGGCGAGGTACTCGGTCTCACGAACCCCTTGTCTAGCAACTCTTGGAGTTGGGTCATCATCTCCTTCATCTCGGAGGGTGCCAATCGATATGGTGCACGAGCTATTGGAGCGGCTCCCGGCACCAAGTCGATTCGAAACTCGATTTGACAATCCGGCAGTAGATCACTCAAATCATCCGGAAATACTTCCGGGTATTCACCCACTATTGGTACTTCCTCTACCCCGCGCTTTTCTTTCTTCGCATCCACAACATACGCTAGATAACTTTGACACCCCTTCCTTAAACATTTAGTGGCCTTAATCATAGAAATAAGACTAGACTTCCTATCTCGACGGTTCCCATAAATCACCACCATCCCCCTATCCGGTAGCTGAACATGGATTAACTTCTTGTTACATACGATGTTAGCATTATTTTTCGCTAGCCAATCCATCCCCAACACTATATCAAACTCTCCCATCGGCATAGGGTACAAACGCAACGGTACCAAACTCCCTTCTATGTCTATACAACACCCCTCAACCATCTCACTAACGACCACCAAGTTATCATCGGCGGTCTCCACCTCTAATTCATGTCTCAAACGCTTAGGTCTCACCCCCAGACATTTCACAAAATCAGGAGATACAAAAGAGCGATTCGCCCTCGAATCGAATAACACGTTGGCACAAATAGAGTTCACCAAAAAGGTACCTGTCACGACATCCGGAGTATCCTCCGCCTCATCCGCAGTCATACGAAATGCACGCCCCTTTGCACGTGCTGGCTCTTCCTTCTTCTCAACTCCCTGCACCCCTTGACGATTCCCAAACTGACCCGATCCTCCTCTCTTTAGCATGGGACAATCATACCGTTTATGGCCCATCGATCCACACTGAAAACAACCCTGCTTCTTCGGACAATCCCTCGACATATGCCCCGGCAATCCGCAATGAAAACACGACCCCGAGTCCGCCTTACATTCTCCCTTATGCATTCGGTGACACTTCCCGCACGGCTTGTCACCATAACCCCGATTTGCACGTGGCTCCGGCCTCGAAACTTTCCCTTTTCGAGTATCATTTCCCGATCCTTCCCATTTCCTCTTTTCTCCGGCCCTCTCAGATTGTTGACGATCTTTTTCCTTTTCCGTTAACTCGGCCGCATTTATAGCCGCTTGAAAAGTGGTAAGGTTTCTTGCCATCGCTAACTCCCGAATGCTACTCTTCAATCCATAAAGATATCTCTCGACTCGGCGTTCTTCGGTTGGGACATACAATTCCGCAAAACGAGCTTTTTCTATGAACTTGGAAGTGTACTCCCTCACGGTCATGTCTCCTTGTGCTAGGTTCATAAATTCTTCTTCCAACCTCTTGATTGCCGCCAGAGGGCAGAACTGGACTTTGAACTTTCTCACGAAATCCTCCCATTTCATAGTTTTAGCTACCAACGACCCCATCCCTCCAGTTTCGGCATCCCACCAAAAGATGGCATCCGATTTCAACATAGACAGGGCATAGATCACTTTATCCTCCGCAGCACACTTACATGTGTCAAAAGCCAACTCCATTTCCCGAATCCATTTTATCGCCAACACTGGGTCGCATTCCCCCTTGAAGGTAGGAGGTTTGCAAGATGAGAATGCTTTTTAACTACATCCTCTAGCAGCCGACTCATTCACCACTAACGTCGTGGATTGCTTGTGACTATCGATCTCTGTCGTGGGCGGGCTAGACAATTCTGTGACCGCCTTACTCTCACTCTCCTCCTTACTCCCCGACGCCGACGTATCATGACGGTTCATCCATCGGTCCAACTTTTTCTGTAGCTTCTCCATTTCAGTGGCGAAGGCCTCTTGAGTCACAAAGGCATGACCCCCCGTTGCCGAACTCTCTTGGTGAGACTTTTCTCGAACATCTGGTGCCTCAACACTTTTTGCTCGGCGAACAATCGGAGTCTTCTTCTTCGGACGGGCACCTCCCACTGTGATGGTAGCCTTTCGTGGTGCGGTCTTTCGTCCCCTACCACGACCTCTTCCCCTCCCTCGAGTAGTCGGTTGCCTCAGAGGGTTCACTGGTTCATCAGCGAGGACCTCCTCCGATGCCTCTACCCTCACACTGGGTACTGACCTGCTCCTTAGAGTCCTCTCTGACATGGAGAAACTGATACTAAACACATAAAACAAACATTTAATACCAACACCACCCTATAAGGTAAATTAAGCATCCTCACGTGCCTGTAAATTCGAAATTATATTGGCCAGATATAATCCCCAATTTACCTCACATGATGATCCTCGGCACCCCGCCCCACTCATCCCTCTTAGGTCATCTCCTATGGCCATCCTATATCTCGGTTGTGTCCCTATCCTCAAAGTTTAAGTTTAGGCCTATCCGGTCACCTAAATCTCTTAAACTACGGCTCTGATACCATTTGTAACAACCCAAAATACTTAACATAAATAAAATAATCCAAAAGCCCAAAAAGGGTCCCAATTACATCAAAGGTTTAATAAAAATCTCAAGATCTATGGTTCACGTACGAATACAACCGAGATAATTAGCTAACAAAAGAGTAGTGACAGTCTCTACTCTCTCCCCACCGTCTTAAGCCTTCTCTTTACCTTTGGACGAAGCACCTAAGCCATCCTTACCTGAAAATGGTTTTAAGTTTTGAAAGCGAGGGTTAGACCATAAGGTCTAGTGAATTCCCCTTTAAAAAGTAGGTTCACAAACCATTTAAGAAAACGTATACTTACAATCAAAACAGTAACATTGCAACCATGTTCTCAAACAAGGGTGTACTGATAACGCCACTTTTTGGCGTTATTTTGAGTTCTCAAACCAATGAGATTGGCTTGTATTCAAGTAAAAAGGCGTGTATTTTACGGTTTATCTAGTGATTTATACAGGTTATCTAAAAGGCGGTAATCCTCGAGAAAAGAGCCCAAAACGAGTCCAAACGAAGCCTAACGGAAGCCCAAAAGTCAAGCCCAAGACCCGCGACCGAACTAGGACCCGATCCGCGAACCAGAAATCGACCCACTCAGCAAAAAGCATATGCGCGACTTGCCACGCGACTTGCAAGTCGCGTGGTAGGTCGCGTAACCCACTGTTTGTCGATTTTAAGCTATTAATTTCGGGATTTAGGTCATTCATTCGATACGCAACTCGCACACGACGGCCAGATCAGTTCCAGGGGCGATTTTCAGAGACCATTCACGCCGTTTGGAGCCAAGATAGAGGGCGGATCGACGAGTAATTCACGACGCATAGCGGATTAAAGCCAGGAGAAGGGAGTTCATCATAGTTTTCATATTTACATCTTTCACGTTTACATTAATCATGTTTATATACTTTGTTTCTTCTCCTGCGTTTTTGTTCCCCAACATCATGAACTAACATTAAAATGTTGGGGGTTGGATTGAATTAGGTTGTAAGCATGTGAACAGATGACGAGGGATTTTTATCAGTTTTTCCTTAATTAATGAAGTATGCAATTTTGTGTTTAATGCTTGTGTGAATTTGGCCAATTTACATTTGATCTGTTTGTTAGTAATTAAGTTCGAGAGAATTAATTATTACTTAGAATTAGGAATTGCATGCCTAAGACGATAAATCGGTGATAGAGATATACCGAGTAAGTCTTAGTCTTTAATTGAACCGTTAGGTTGAAATCGAGAGATAAAACCTAACCGCGTAACATAAATCTGGCACTTAATGTATTTTGAAATCCATAGGTTGAGATCGAAAGATAAAACTTATCCTTTTCAAAATAAAACCCGTTGTTGCTCGAAAGAGAACAACGGTGATTTTGAAGATTGGATTCATTAATGGGAATTAACTGGTAACTGTTTTGAGGTAGTTGTTTGCATGTGTAGAACCTGAGGATTTCCAACCCTCAACTTCTCTCTCTATCGAAGTTTTTAAGTCGTTTACTGTTTCGTTGTGATTTCGTATTCGTTGCAATTAAGTAGTTTTAGATCAGACCAATTTTCTAAATTCGACAGCTCAGTTAATAGCGATTGTAGTAATTGTGATACTTAGTTCCTAGTTCCCGTGGATTCGATACTCGTACTTACCGTACGTTATTACTTGATTCGACACCGTACACTTGCGGTTAGATTCTCGGGGTGTGAAAACCACGTATCAAGTTTTTGGCGCCGTTGTCGGGGAACTAGTTGTAGCTAATAGCACTACCAGCTATACGCGCTATTAGATTGAGCATTTTCTTTTCTTGTTATTTTATTTTGTCAAGTTCAATTTTTGGGTTGCTGATTTTGTTCACTTTTCATTTCAGGTACTAATTGGTTTATGCCAAGGAAGACCCGAGGGGAGGAGCTCGAGAAATTTGATCCGGAGATTGAACGAACCGCCCGTCGTCTATGTAAAGAAGCGAAAGCTAAAAGAAATCTGAAATTCGAGATGTCCGACGACGAGAGACCTCCACGCAATGATCCACCGCGTAATAATCCACCACCACCTCCGGAAAGAATTCCTATGCGGTCGTTCGCCGATCCTAACGTGGCGGCGGCACGCATAGGCATCCAACCGCCCGCCACTGCAGCGAACTACTTCGAGATAAAGCCGAGCACCATCATAATGGTGCAACAAAACCAATATGAAGGAGCACCGACCGAAGATCCTCATGCACACCTCCGTGCATTCGAGAGGATTTGCAGTGTAACACCCCAAAACAGGGGTTAACAAAAACTTCCATAAAACGGAAGAGTGGTACTCATTACTAAAGTAAAAGTATACATAATTATCATTACATAATCATTAATACAAAGATTTAATTAATTATAACTACTAATGGACCACTAGCTTATTTGATCACTACTATAGCAATCAAATATCAAAAGGATGTTGGAAAGTTCTATTGTCAATCTTCCAATCTTTAACTCTCCAACAATGATCCCATGCTCACAACCCCGTTCTAGACCTTCTTGTGTCCGGAACCACTAATATCTGTAACACATAAAACACATAACAAGTGTTAGGCTTTAAAGCCTAAGTGAGGTTTACACATAACACATAGAGCATAATCATAGCATGTAGGAATAATAATTCGATATATTCACAAATTGGATTCCATGGAGAAGGCTCATATTGCTACCCAGTTACATCATCATCGAAGATATACCTTGATCGGTACCCCACGGTATTGTCACAAGGCATAACACAACGGAAAACCCCACGGTATCCGAAGGTATGAACCAATTACACTTACCCCACGGTGTGTAAGAATATATCCCCCAATGCCTACTAGGTGCTCCTCCAATTATGTGAATACCAAATATATTAATCCAAATAATATTCAAGCATAATTAACATATAACAATGGTCCAACCATTTAACATAATTAACACTACTTCCATGTAGTTCATATACATCCATATGTATCAAATCACATTCTATGTAATATTAATAATAAACATCCATGTTTACAATTCAATAATAAGTCCATTTTGACCATTAAGCCATCATTACTTCATTAAGACATATATTAAGCCATCATCATAATCACATACCAATGATGTATAATCAAACCCAAACCTTTAACACTAACATTTACCATGGCATACTAAGTAATAAAACACAATTTATCCACCATAACTTACTTGAACTCTTCTTGTTTCCCTTTTAACCATTAAGAGCTTATTAATCAAGATTTCTTATTATCAATACCAAAATCAAGATAAAGAATAGTAGTAAAGTATAATACAATCAATTAGATACAAGTTACTCACCTCAAATCTTCAATTGATATAACCCTAACTTGAAGACTTGAACTTAATCACTCCAACAATGAAGATGAAGATGTAATGCCCTAATTCAAGTTTAATTGGTAAGATTCCTCTAATAGTTGTTTGAATTGAATTAGGATTAAGAGATGTGAGTTTACCTTAGATTTAGATGAAAAAATCGTTGAGATGTAGAGAGCAGAAGCAAGAGTCTGATTTTGAGAATTCTAATTGAAAGGATGAATGACTAAGGATAAAGAGGTGGGTTTAATCCCCTTTTAGCACGTCAGGTGCTCGGCGCCGATCACCCACGCCGATGCATCGGCGCCAGCTTCTGTTTGCTTGCTTCTCATTTTCCACTAATTTGGCCGTAACTTCTTCGTTAGAACTCGGTTTTTACCCCGGAAAGTACCGTTGGACTCGTATTCAAATTACCCATCCAACTAATCCATAAAATCTAATATTTCACTTTATGATCTATTTTTCATTAATTTCCTTAAGGAATAAACTTACTGATTTCTATCGGGAGTTATCAAATAACAAGTAACAATCACGGAAATTACTTAGGAAATCAATATTAATCTAAAAAGTCAAAATATAAAGAAATATTAGGACTATTATTACTTACAAGGATTTTTCGGGTGTTACAATTCTCCCCCACTTGAAATAGATTTCGTCCTCGAAATCTTAGATTAAGAAAACAAATGTGGATATCTTCGCTTCATATTCTCTTCCGGCTCCCACGTGATATTAGCTCCACGGTGATGTTTCCATTGCACCTTGACCATATTGATTTCTTTGCGTCGAGTTCCTTTAGTCGAACGCTCCAAAATAGCTTCGGGTTCTTCTATACAATGCTTGTTCTCCACTCTAATTTCTGATAATGGTATCACATTTCTTCATGACCAAAACACTTACGCAAATAACAAACGTGAAAAGTCGGATGGATTCCGTTCATCTCTGAAGGTAAGTCTAACTTGTAAGCTTGCAAACCCACACGTTCCAAAATAGTAAACGGGCCAAGGAAACGAGGACTCAACTTTCCCCTTTTTCCAAATCGGATTAGCCCTTTCCACGGAGATACCTTTAACATTACTCGCTCCCCCACTTGAAATTCAATTGGTTTCCTTTTCTTGTTTGCATAACTCACTTGTCGATCTTGGGCCGCTTTCAATCGTTCTCTAATAATCTTGACCTTGTCCGCCGTTTCTTGAACAATTTCCGGTCCAGCAAACTGTTTCTCTCCCGCTTCCAACCAACAAGCCGGAGTCCTACACTTTCTCCCATAGAGTGCTTCAAATGGTGCTGCCTTCAAGCTAGAATGGTAACTATTATTGTAAGCAAACTCTATTAATGGTAGATGCGCGTCCCAATTTCCACCAAATTCGATTACACAAGCTCTCAACATATCTTCTAGAGTTTTAATGGTCCTTTCACTTTGACCATCCGTCTGCGGGTGATAAGCCGTGCTCAAATTCAATCTAGTACCAAGTTCTTCTTGTAATGCTTGCCAAAATCGTGACGTGAACCGACTGTCCCTATCAGAAACTATGGATACAGGCACACCATGTCGTGAAACCACTTCATCAATGTAAAGTTTTGCCAACGAGTCCATTGATGAGGTTTCTCGCATTGCCAAGAAATGCGCACTTTTCGTCAATCGATCCACAATTACCCATATTGTATTATTACCTTTCAAAGTTCTAGGTAATTTTGTTACGAAGTCCATTGTGATCTTTTCCCATTTCCACTCGGGTATTTCCAGAGGCTGCAATTTACCATAAGGTAATTGATGTTGAGCTTTTACTTGAGAACAAGTTATGCATTCACTTACATACTGCGCCACATCCAACTTCATAACCGGCCACCAATATTGCGACTTTAGATCTCTATACATTTTGGTGCTCCCGGGATGAATAGAGTACTTGGATTTATGAGCTTCATCCATAAGTAACTTTCTATTCTCGCCGATCTTTGGTACCCATACTCGTCCATTGAACAGTTTAACCCCACGGCTATCGTCAATTAACAACTGTTTCTGCTTCACCATCACTTCATCTTTAAGATTTTCTTCTTTCAATGCTTCCACTTGCGCGAGTCTTAAGCGATCAATCAAACTTGATACAATGTCAATTTTAACAAAATCTGCTCGTAGACCCCTACCACACTCTTTCCGGCTTAAAGCATCAGCAACGACATTGGCTTTACCGGGATGATAAAGCAGTTCACAGTCATAATCCTTGAGTAATTCCAACCATCTTCGTTGCCTCATGTTCAACTCCTTTTGGTCGAAGATGTACTTCAAGCTTTTATGATCAGTATACAATGTGCATTTGCTACCATAGAGATAGTGTCGCCATAACTTTAATGCAAAAACTACTGCGGCCAATTCTAAGTCATGAGTGGGGTAGTTCTTTTCGTGCACCTTGAGTTGTCTTGAAGCATAGGCTATTACTTTTCCTCGTTGCATTAAGACACACCCCAAACCCATTTTAGATGCATCACTGTAAATCACAAAATCTTCTGATCCTTCAGGTAAAGATAAAACAGGTGCTTCACACAATTTCTTTTGAAGGGTACGGAAAGCCTTTTCTTGAGTTTCGGTCCAAATAAAATTCACATTCTTCCGAGTTAAAGCTGTCAAAGGAGATGCGATCTTTGAGAAGTCTTGGATAAACCTTCGGTAGTATCCCGCCAATCCCAAGAAGCTTCGTATTTCACTCGGACTCTTGGGCGGTTCCCATTTCATAATTACCTCAACCTTTGAAGAATCCACCTTCACCCCATCTTGAGTAACTACATGACCCAAGAACTGTATCTCTTGCAACCAAAAATCACACTTCGAAAATTTTGCGTAAAGTTTCTCTTTTCTTAATGTCTCTAATACTTCACGGAGATGAAATTCGTGATCCGCTTCATTCTTAGAGTACACCAATATATCATCGATAAAAACAATTACTGATTTATCGAGAAAAGGTCGGCACACCCGATTCATCATATCCATGAATACCGCCGGTGCATTCGTCAAACCGAATGGCATTACTAGGAATTCGTAATGACCATAACGGGTTCGAAACGTCGTCTTTGGAATATCGCCTTCTTGCACCCTTACTTGATGATAACCCGAACGTAAATCGATCTTTGAAAAACATGTCGCTCCTTGCAACTGATCAAATAAGTCATCGATTCTGGGAAGTGGATATTTGTTCTTCACGGTTACCTTGTTCAGTTCTCTATAGTCTATACACATACGCATTGAGCCATCCTTCTTCTTTACGAATAAAACTGGTGCTCCCCATGGTGACGAACTCGGTCGTACAAATCCCTTATCCAAAAGTTCTTGGAACTGTGCCATCATCTCTTTTACTTCCAACGGAGCCAAGCGATAAGGTGTTTTAGCGATCGGAGACGCTCCCGGCATCAAGTCTATCTTGAATTCTACTTGACGATCTGGTGGTAAACCTGGCAATTCTTCGGGAAATACGTCAAGAAACTCACACACGACTTTCACATCTTCCACTTTCTTCTTTTCCATCTTAGCATCAATCACATATACCAAGAATGACTTACAACCTTTTAATACACATTTTCGCGCCTTTAGCATAGACATAAACGCCATTTCTCCCTTCCTCCGATCCCCATATATAACAATAGGGTTTCCGTCAGAAGATGGTATACGAATTAGCTTCTTAGCACACACAATTTCAGCTTGAATTTCTGCTAACCAATCCATCCCAACCACTACATCAAAATCCCCAATCAAAATTGGCATTAAATCTACTGGAAAATTCTTCCCTTCTATCTCTAGCGGACATCTCCGCAAAACATCTCTTACCACAACATTTTCACCATTAGCTATTTCCACTAACAAAGTTTCTTCTAACTGACTAACAGGCAAATTTAACTTTTGAATAAATGATAATGACACAAATGAATAACTTGCACCAGAATCAAATAAAACACGCGCAGGTACAGAGTTTAGAAGAAATGTACCCGACACCACATCCTTTGAACTTCTAGCCTCATCAGTCGACATTTGAAATGCCCTCGTTGCCTTTGGTGGTTCTGACTTGGGTTTCCCAGATCCGCCTGTCTTCAACCTTGGGCAATCTCTCTTCACATGACCCGGCTCACGGCATTCAAAACAAATTACCCCTTTTATTGAACAATCCTGCATTAAGTGCCCAACTTTTCCACATTTACTACAAGTTAGAGGACCCTGGTACTGACGAGTGTTACATGGACCCACATGAGATTTCATGCATCGATTACACCATCTAGCCTCGTTACGACTATCTCCACCTTTATTCCCCGTGAATGGTCTTTGTTGACGAAAATTCCCAGACGACCCTTCCCATTTCCTTTTCTCACTTATTGGTCCACTCTCCAACTTTCCTTGAACCAAATCATCTTCTATCCGCAAAGATTCTTCAATTGCTTCTTGTATGGTTGAAACCTTAGCATTTCTCAAAGCAGTTTTCATACTAGCCGGTAATCCCCTTTGATACGTCTTTATCTTCGTTTTATCGTCAGGAGCTAAGTGTTCCACTAGATTTAAATTTTCCAGAAACAATCTTGAGTATTCCATAACTGACATATCTCCTTTCTTCATCCCACGAAACTCATCCTCAATCTTGTCTAGTGCCCGCTCACTGCAATACTTTTCAAGAATTTTCTTTTTGAAAGCTGCCCACGTGAATTTGGCCAATAGTGCAGGTGCGATTGATGAACGTGTTAGATTCCACCACGTAAGAGCTTCACCCTTAAGGAGATGAGATGCAAATTTAACCTTTTGAGAGTCTTCACATTCTCTTGCTTCAAAAGACATTTCAACTTCTCGAATCCAGTTCATACATTTAGTGGGATCAGTAGTTCCTGCAAACTCTGGAGGTCTACATCCCAAAAACGTCTTGTATGTGCATCTCCGTTCCTTTCTTCCTTCTCGAATAGTCGTATCCGTTTCCGTATTCAAAGTATTTTCCAAATTACCTTGCCCATTCAAAGCATTTTCTGCCATCGTCTCGCGTTGTCGAATGCTGTTATCTCTGTCATCCAACATCTTCATAATTCGTTCCTGTTGTTGAGTCATAGCAGATTCCATAGCTCGGAGCATACTATCTCTCAACCGAGTTTCAAGAGCGTCTTCTTCCGCTACTGGGTTCGATGTACCAATGTTAAGTCTCGATACATTTTCTGCTCCTCCGCCTAAATTACGCGGTCTCGGAGAATGTCTAGCTATTGCTTGATTTTCAGGTTGGTCAGCAGTAGATTCAGATGCTGACTGACCATCACGCGGTTGCTGAACATGACTTCGAGTATTTACCATTTCAGTCTGTCAAGCACGCGAGAATAAGGTAAGAATTAGACTAATTTTGTGTACTAATACACTTATCAATTACCATAATAATAGAGATCAAGTACACTTACATAACAACATATTCATAATAACATTAGCTAGATGAAATTATGAACATGTAATATACAAGTATTCTTATTACCATCATTATAATTTTCAACAAATGTATTTCCACAATTCCTAACACTCTCCCATCCTATGTTATCTACCCATTCAACATTATTCAATCTTATTATTTTCAGCTTAAGTCTAGGCATACTATAGTCATACCTAGTTCACTTAAACTAGAGCTCTGATACCAACTTGTAACACCCCAAAACAGGGGTTAACAAAAATTTCCATAAAACGGAAGAGTGGTACTCATTACTAAAGTAAAAGTATACATAATTATCATTACATAATCATTAATACAAAGATTTAATTAATTATAACTACTAATGGACCACTAGCTTATTTGATCACTACTATAGCAATCAAATATCAAAAGGATATTGGAAAGTTCTATTGTCAATCTTCCAATCTTTAACTCTCCAACAATGATCCCATGCTCACAACCCCGTTCTAGACCTTCTTGTGTCCGGAACCACTAATATCTGTAACACATAAAACACATAACAAGTGTTAGGCTTTAAAGCCTAAGTGAGGTTTACACATAACACATAGAGCATAATCATAGCATGTAGGAATAATAATTCGATATATTCACAAATTGGATTCCATGGAGAAGGCCCATATTGCTACCCAGTTACATCATAATCGAAGATATACCTTGATCGATACCCCACGGTATTGTCACAAGGCATAACACAACGGAAAACCCCACGGTATCCGAAGGTATGAACCAATTACACTTACCCCACGGTGTGTAAGAATATATCCCCCAATGCCTACTAGGTGCTCCTCCAATTATGTGAATACCAAATATATTAATCCAAATAATATTCAAGCATAATTAACATATAACAATGGTCCAACCATTTAACATAATTAACACTACTTCCATGTAGTTCATATACATCCATATGTATCAAATCACATTCTATGTAATATCAATAATAAACATCCATGTTTACAATTCAATAATAAGTCCATTTTGACCATTAAGCCATCATTACTTCATTAAGACATATATTAAGCCATCATCATAATCACATACCAATGATGTATAATCAAACCCAAACCTTTAACACTAACATTTACCATGGCATACTAAGTAATAAAACACAATTTATCCACCATAACTTACTTGAACTCTTCTTGTTTCCCTCTTAACCATTAAGAGCTTATTAATCAAGATTTCTTATTATCAATACCAAAATCAAGATAAAGAATAGTAGTAAAGTATAATACAATCAATTAGATACAAGTTACTCACCTCAAATCTTCAATTGATATAACCCTAACTTGAAGACTTGAACTTAATCACTCCAACGATGAAGATGTAATGCCCTAATTCAAGTTTAATTGGTAAGATTCCTCTAATAGTTGTTTGAATTGAATTAGGATTAAGAGATGTGAGTTTACCTTAGATTTAGATGAAAAAATCGTTGAGATGTAGAGAGCAGAAGCAAGAGTCTGATTTTGAGAATTCTAATTGAAAGGATGAATGACTAAGGATAAAGAGGTGGGTTTAATCCCTTTTTAGCACGTCAGGTGCTCGGCGCCGATCACCCACGCCGATGCATCGGCGCCAAACCATCGGCGCCAGCTTCTGTTTGCTTGCTTCTCATTTTCCACTAATTTGGCCGTAACTTCTTCGTTAGAACTCGGTTTTTACCCCGGAAAGTACCGTTGGACTCGTATTCAAATTACCCATCCAACTAATCCATAAAATCTAATATTTCACTTTATGATCTATTTTTCATTAATTTCCTTAAGGAATAAACTTACTGATTTCTATCGGGAGTTATCAAATAACAAGTAACAATCACGGAAATTACTTAGGAAATCAATATTAATCTAAAAAGTCAAAATATAAAGAAATATTAGGACTATTATTACTTACAAGGATTTTCCGGGTGTTATATGCAGCACCTTCAAAGTTAATGGGATGGAGGAGAACACAATCAAACTAAGGTTATTCAGCTTTTCATTAAAGGGTCGAGCTGAAATTTGGATAGAAGGTTTACCGTCAGATCAGATCACTACCTGGGCACAATTGAAAGACGCATTTCTTCAAAAATTCTTTCCACCGGGAAGAACTGCTCAATTGATGGCCGATATCACCCACTTCGCTCAGTGGGAACAAGAGACTTTATACGAGGCATGGGAGAGATACAAGGATATGTTGAAGAAATGTCCTCACCACGGGTTGCACGGATGGGTCATAATTCAGACATTCTATAGTGGGCTTCACCCGCAGTTTAAAAACGATATCACTGCCGCATCGGGTGGAGCATTGATGGATAAAACCTATGAAGAAGCATGCGAGCTGATCGAGAACTTGGCCGAACACAGTTTCTCCACTCCACGATCAGCCGTTAGACGAGTCGCTAGTGTCCAAGAGACGGACGAGCTGAAAGAGATAAAGGCTCAGTTAGCCATGATCACGAACCATATGAAGGGAGGCAATTCACAAGATCCCGAGCAAGTTCAATTCCTCCAAAACCGGAATCATCGGCCGAGGAACGACCCGTTCTCCAACACGTATAACGAAGGGTGGAAAAAGCACCCAAATTTCTCGTGGAGTCAACCCGGTCAACAGCCAGGTAATTTTTCTAACTCTTCAAATTCTTCCAATACTAATAATGCTTATCGTCCTCCAGGTTTTAACCAAAGGAACGAGGGACCATCGGTAGAGAAGAAGCCGGGACTCGAAGACATGATGATGAAGTTTATGTCTAAAATGGACAGCACAGTCGCGGGATTAGCCGGCACAGTTGGGGAATTAGCAAGCACAGTGAGCGCTGTCAAGGCGGCTACCGAGCAAAACACAGCATCTATAAAGATCTTGGAGAGGCAAGTGGGGCAAATCTCTGAAGCCCTACAAAACCGACCTCCCGGAGCATTCCCAAGCATGGTTGAAAGGAAACCGAGAGAGGAGTGTAACGCCATATACCTGAGAAGTGGTAAAGAGCTGACTAGAGACTCTACACGAGAGTCGTTACCAAAGGAAGCCGAGAATGATGTGGAGATCATTGACATGGATGCATTGGAGGCTGATGAAGAGCGTATGAGGAAAGAGAGCCCGAGGGAGGAAGAAAACAAGAAGATTGACGAGACTAAACCCAAACAATCACCGGTCAAGCCGGTGACACCGAAAGTGCCCTACCCGAGCAGGCTTAAATCTCATAAGGATGATGTTCATTTTTCCAAGTTTCTAGATGTGTTTAAAAAGTTAACAATTAACATCCCTTTTGCAGATGCCTTAGCACAAATGCCCTCTTACATGAAATTCATGAAAGAGATCCTTTCCAAAAAAGGGCAATTGATCACCAATCCACCGTTGCACTCACTGAAGAGTGTAGCGCAATCTTTCAGAATAAGCTTCCCCAGAAGCTCAATGATCCAGGGAGTTTTTCTATCCCTATCCAAATCGGGAAGTTTTCTTTCAATAAAGTTTTGTGTGATTTAGGGGCTAGTATTAATTTGATGCCCCTTTCTATTTTCAGGAAACTTGGATTGGGCAAGGTGAGTCCAACGTTCATGACGCTCAAGCTTGCTGATCGGTCAATAAGATACCCGTACGGCGTGATTGAGGACGTGCTAATTAAGGTTGGTAAGTTCTACTTCTCGGTAGACTTTGTGGTGATAGACATAGATGAGGATGAAGAGGTCCCGATGATCTTGGGACGATCGTTCCTAGCCACCGGGAGAGCTTTGATTGACATGGAAGAGGGTGAGATCACGTTTAGAGTCGGTGGCGAGAGGGTGACTTTCAAGATGTTCGAGAAGACGAGAGGTCGGAGTGAAGAGGCATCCGGATCTGGTCATGGAAAGCCAATTGCGAGAGAATCCGCGAAGAACCGCAAGTGTGGGCGGTTCGAGTCAGCGGATACAGAGCCAAGTTGAAAACCGCACTGTCGTGCCACGACTTTAAATAAGGAGCTGGGTGGGAGGCAACCCACCAAATTTTGTTTCCTTTTATTATTTTTAGCTTGAGTGTGTTTTTATTTCCGAAAAAACCATAAAAAGCGAAAAATTGAAAAATCAAAAATAGCTGGAACAGGGACATGCGCGACTTGCCACGCGGTTTGCATACCGTGAAGAAAGCCGTGGGACCCTCTGTTTGTTTTCTGAAACAGTAGGTTACGCGGTTTGCCACGCGACTTGCAAGTCGCGGGCTAAACCGCGGGAGTCCCTTGTGCCATGTTTTGTTTTTCGTGCAGTTTTTATTCCTTTCTTGCTTTGTGTGTTTCATTTTCATGCATTTTTTGTCGTGTGTTTTGTGCTTTGATTTCCTTTGTTTTGCATGTTCTCCCTATCTCCCCCGATTGATGCTCAACCTTTCAAGAATCCTCCTTCATCCGGGCAAAACAGGTACGCTCTAAACCTTGCATAATAACGAGTGGTGTAAGATGTTTGTTCGTGTTAGTTAAACGAGATGCAACAAACCTAAGTTTCACTTAGGTTTGGGGTGCCTCATCTTTCACATCTACACACTCAATTCTTTAGACCCTATGCAAACCTCGGTTTTACCGAGGTTTGGGGTTGGCTTTTATTGGCAAACCTAGGCCACGGCCTAGGTTTGGGGTGCCCATTTTAGAAATTTTGGGTTTTCTTTTGATGTTATGTAATGCCTTGCCTGTCCTTTGTGATAACTGTAATAACTGCACAATGATTCGAGTCGCATCGCCTACGACTTTACTTGCACATTGGGGACAATGTGTGGGTAAGGTTTGGGGTTGCCCAATCGGGCCCAAGTTATGCACGTAGATTTCCTGCACTTCTGAGTGTCTAGATCATAATAGCTAAATTCTTTGTTTTGAATGATTGAGACCAACCATTGTGGGAAGAATCTTGTGATAGTGACGTGACCGTTAGGGAAGAACCGGGAAAGGACATGACTAGGGACATTAGTGGAGACCACCCGATAGTGAGTTTTGAGCCTAAAAGACGTTTTTCATTTCGAGGGAGTCATACACCTAATTCTTATACACTTTTTCGAATTCCTTGTCGTGAATGTAGAATGATCTCGCTACATTATTGCATTGAGTAGCAAAGACGAACCTCGGGATATTGGGTAAGGGTATAGTAGACCATATCGTGTGGACCTTAAGATATGATTCCAGGCATTGTGTGTTTTGTTTTAACCCGTTTTAGCTATCGTTACCTTTTACCCTTCTGTGTGTATCCATAACCCCCTTTGCAGCCAAACACGCACCTTAATTCTTTCTAAACCCACCATTAAACCTTTAGCCAAAATCCTTAGCCAACCCTTATCCGAAAGTGTGTCAATTAGAGGCGGTAATGAACTACTAGAGATAGAGCAGAAAAAGAAAGAATTCCGGCCAATCATGAGAATAAAATGGGTCAATGTAACCCAAGAGATAGAAAAGAGGGCCAATGATGCCCCAAACAAATAAAGAGGACCAATGAAGTCCCAGCTAAAAAAAATACAAAAAGGAAATAAATACAGTTATTTAGATAGTAGTTAGAGCAGTAGTCAAATAAGAGAGTCAACGCGACTCCAATAGTGACGAAAAGGGCCAAGTGAGCGAGTGTGAAGCAACAAGAGTTCATAATTGCCAATGATTGACACGCCAAGGATCTTTGAACCATTTTACCCTTCGTTTCTCAGCCATAGCCCTAGCCCCATTACAACCCTTGTAAAGACCTGGATGATCTTTTGGAAGATGTGATTACGGTATTGATAGGCGGGTATCACCCCCCCTAAATCTTACCGCGAGTGTACGGGTCGAATCAAGTAATAACGTACGGTAAGTACGAGTATCGAACCAAAGGAACCAGGTGTCAAGTACCACAATGACTGTATAGATTATTAACTAGACTATCGCAAATTGATTTGGGTTGTTACTTATTAGAACACGAATTAAAACTTAATTAATTCAGAAAAGAGAGAGAGTTGGAGGGTTGGATTCCTCAGGTAAACAATTACTTAACGCACAGATTTGACACGATTGACATAACTCCAGGATGACTGGTATAATCACAAACCATCACTATACTCTATCAAGCTATAGCAACATTCATTCAACACTCTGTATCGTCATTCGATCTCAACAAAGATAATTGAACAAACAATGATTAAAAACCCACAAAGTACGAATTATCATATTTCTATCTCAAATTCGACTAAGACATGAAGGATTAGATAAACCTCAAAACTTTTCTCAAACGTTAAAAGATTCATTAAATCAAATAATAGATGATCGGACTATTACAAGCATTAAGAACAATCCCACATGTTTCATCCATAAGAATCAAATCGATCGTATCTACTGTAAACCTAAATAATCATCCAACCATGATTCAAACCAACCCCCCAACATGAACGGATTAGTTCATATTGGGGATTTCACAACTCAGAAAAGAATTAATAAAAACGAAAGTAAACATGTTGGTTCTTAAAAGAAAATGAAATCTAAAACTCCCTGAAAAGCTTAATCCTTCGATGAATGAACTCGATTCGCCTTTTGATTCTCGTTGATTGATGTTTCTTGCCTTTTATTCGTCTTCAAGAATCGCCCTCGTGCTCCCAAAATCGCCCAGAAAGAGTCTACGGCCGTAACTGATGAATAATGCCCTCAACCCTAGCAGAAAAAGGCTTTAAAAACATATCAGGTCTTCTGCGCGTTTGTGGGCGCGTTTGGAGGCGCGCGCAGAGGCACGCAGCGTGAGCGTTTGTGGGGGCGTTTGGAGGCGCGCTCAGAGGCGCGCAAGGCACTGTTTGGTCCAAAAATTTGATTTTTCTCCTTTTTGCACTGGACTGTTGTAAACTTGCTCTGATTGCTCCAAAACTCTTCCAACATCAATTATTAATAAAAACATGTACTTTCTCATAGAAACCATTAAATTCTACTATTTTTACTCGGGAACTTACAAGAAACAGAACGACTTCGGGATCAAAATAATGTCGGAAAACGACATTATCAACAACCCCAAACCGAGCGTTGCTTGTCCCCAAGCAAAATAGCGACACAAAAAGCATTCAACTACTAACCAAACAATCGCAATTTCGTGTTGTCGAGAATATCATTAGCGATCTCTAGTTAACTCAAAAATCACCACGAATTATCTATGAGATGGACGAACAGTGAGCAGACCTAGCTATGGAATTATAAACAGCAAAACCTTGGGAAAGGGATCTATCAGGGACCACACCACACGTAAGTGTACCTAGACTAAACACACACTTAGAGAGGATTTCGCCTTGACCCTACCTCACGGTTTTCTCTCTTCACTCGAGCCCTAGGTTTCACACATGTTGTCATGCTTTCAGAAGTTGGGTACAAGAATTCACAAAGCTTGCATGAACAACAATTAAACAATAACGCACAGTTGTACACAAATTGATCTCAGAAGGAATCCATTATCAAGACTAGGACATAGAAACGTTGCTTCGCCATTCCTTACAAACTCTCCATGCTGAATTCAGATCTTTAAATGGGTATGGTTGCTGCTTTTGGGTGGAGGTCAAAGGATTTATGACGATATTTGGTGATCCTCCCTTCTTTCTTTCGTTCGGGCTTCCTAACACTTCACTCAAATTCTTTAAACTTACCCCTCAGTTTTATTTAGCTCTTTTTTGGCAAAACCCTTTATGATTGATTTACTGGGTTTGCAGTTTTTTTTTTTTACTGAGGGGGTTACACGGGTTTTCATTTGAGAACCTTGAGTAGTGAAAAACAGTGGGATTAGCAGCAACCAATAAGCTTTATGAGTTCTCACATGGTTTGTTCACAAAGATAGGCAGAAGCTTCACTTCTATTCCTATGGATGTCTTTGATAATGGATGCAAGTTATAGCGAGATCAGCTACAACAACGACCAAAGGACTAATGAAAAGTGTATCGAGTAGTGTGTAGTCTCTCAGAATCGAAGTTAGCACGTGTATGGCTCAACAACTTACGGGTGGTCTCCACTAATGTCTCTATGTGTGCAGTCGCCCATGTCCACCCTTGTGCTATATTATCCTTTCTAAATCCTTTCCCCAAAATCAGTGTCTTCGAACTCTCACACTAAATCATGCTCAACTGGTCGTCCATTCCTCACTATAAACAGGATGATTATTCAATCCACTGAGATCAACCAATGATAGACTCGACAAATCACCCCAAACCAGATAAAAACATTGTCCCCAATGGAAACAAATAGCACACAAAATATAATCACGAAATAGCGATACAATACAACTAACAGTAATTACGCCACCCCAAACCTAATCTCTAGATTAGGTTTGTTTTATCAACAAGGAATCATAAAACGATAAGGTTCAAGTGAAAACAGGGACCCCAAACCTTGGTGAAACCGAGGTTTGCAAAGAGGTGTTGTGTAGATACCTTTCAGGATGCAAGCGCGGATTACTGTTCACCTATTTCTGCCCTTCCTTCTCCTGCCTTGCTCTTGGTCATATCAGAATTGCTATCAGGGATCAAAAACTAAACACAAACACACAAAACACAAAGACAACACACAAAACAAAAGAAAGCACACAAAAATAAGAAACTGACCAAAATAAAAAAAAAAAAAAGATTTAACCTATGGTGGGTTGCCTCCCACCCAGCGCCGTATTTTCTGTCGTGGCACGACTTTCTTTCCGATCACTCCTTCGGCCTTTCTTGCTCACCAAATTTCTCTTCGCCTCTATCTCTTATCTTCTCGAACATCTTGAACACTTCCCTCTCACCACCAACTCTCAAAGTCATCTCGCCTTCCTCCATGTCGATCAACGCTCGGCTTGTGGCTAGGAAGGATCTTCCCAGTATCAGCGGGACCTCTATGTCCTCATCGATATCCAACACCACAAAGTCCATCGGGAAGTAAAACTTGCCAACCTTTATCAAGACGTCTTCGATCACTCCATATGGGTACCTTATCGATCTATCGGCAAGCTGAAGAGTCATAAATGTCGGCTTCACCTCCCCTAAGCCGAGCTTCCTGAAAACAGATAACGGCATTAGCTTAATACTAGCTCCTAGATCGCATAATACCTTATTAAAATTAAAGCTCCCAATTTGGATAGGGATCGAAAAACTCCCTGGATCCTTAAGCTTCGGGGGAAGCTTGTTCTGTATGATCGCGCTGCACTCCTCAGTAAGTGAAATTGTGGCCTGATCTTCAATCTTCCTCTTCTTGGATAAGATATATTTCATAAACTTGAGGTATGTTGGCATTTGTGCCAAAGCATCTGCAAAAGGGATGTTAATATGCAATTTCTTAAATATTTCAAGAAATTTAGAAAAGTTTAGATCATCCCTGTGGGCTTTAAGCCTGCTCGGATAGGGCACTTTTGGAGTTGTCGGCTTGACCTGTGGTTGCTTTGTTGCCTTTTCTTCATTCTTCTTATTCTCTTCACTCACAATCTCTCTATCAGCCTCCAACGCATCCATGTCAATGATCTCCACCTCTTGCTCGGCTTCCCTTGGTGAAGGCTCCCGTGTAGGGTCTCTAATCAACTCCGTTCCACTTCTCAGATGAATAGCCTTGCACTCCTCTCTTGGTATTCGTTCAGTCTGACTAGGGAATTGACCTTGAGTCCTGGATTGTAGTGCTTCAGCGATTTGTCCGACTTGTCTTTCTAACATTCTGATTGAGGCAGTGTTCTGGTCAGTTGTCGCCTTCACATTACCCACTGTACTTGCAAATCCTTCAACCGCACCTTCCATCTTTGACATGAATTTCATCATCATGTCTTCTAAACCTGGCTTCTTTTCTGATGATTGTCCCTCTTCATTTCTCATCTGATTGTAACCTGGGGGACGATAAACGTTGTTAGACTGAAAAGAAGTTGACGAGTTAGAATGGTTACCATACTGCTGCTGCTGTTGCTGTTGTCCCATTGTTTCTTTAGTTGGGCCTTGTTGAGGTTGACTCCAAGAAAAGTTAGGATGTCGCTTCCATCCCTCGTTATAAGTGTTAGAGAATGGGTCATTCCTCGGCCGATTATTCTGATTCTGAACGAACTGGACATGTTCCGGCGATTGATAGTCTTGAAAATTCTGAACATTCGGTTGCATAGTCGCTCCTCTCATTTGATTAGTCAACGCAGTCAACTGTGCCTTTATAGCCTTCAACTCTTCTGTTTCTTGCACGCTTGCAACTTTTCTGACAGCAGATCTTGGAGTGGAATAGCTATGTTCTGCCAAATTTTCTATCAACTCAACCGCTTCTTCATAGGATTTGTTCATCAAGGCTCCACCTGCAGCAGCTGTGAGGTCATTTTTGAATTGAGGATGCAATCCAACATAGAAGGTTTGGATAATCATCCACTCTTGTAACCCATGATGTGGACACTTCTTGAGCATTTCTTTATACCTTTCCCATGCTTCGTACAACGACTCTTGATCCCATTGGGAAAAATGAGTGATATCTGACAGCAGTTGGGCCGTTCGCCCTGGTGGAAAGAATTTGTTGAGAAAAGCTGTCACCATATCGTTCCATGTTCGAATCGACCCCGGTGGTAAATTCTCTTCCCAAGTGGTGGCTCGATCCCTCAATGAGAATGGGAATAACCGTATCTTGATTGAATCTTGATCCGCCCCATTTACCTTGAAAGTATTGCATATCTTTTCGAATGAGCGCAAATGTGCATGAGGGTCTTCAGTTGCTGCACCTCCAAACATGTTCGATTGCACCAATTGGATGGTACCAAGTTTGATTTCAAAGTTGTTTGCAACTATCGGTGGTGCGTATCCACGTTGTGCAGCCCCCATGTTTGGATTGGCGAAATTTCTCATGGGTACCCTTTGTGGTGGTGGTGGTTGATTGACATTATGATGGATACCATGATTGGCGTTGTGATTGAGATTATGATTGATCCCATTGTTGACACCATTGTTGACGTTGTCATTGACGTTGTTTGGACCGTGATTGGCGTTATTGTGGTTCTGATTGTTCGCATTTGCATTCGCATTTGGAATTGGTTGACCATTACCCATGGGCAACCCTTCTCCCCAATCTTCCCCAACATTGATGTTGTTGTCGTCCATTCTGTTCCGTGCTTGTCTTCTTAGCTCTCTGGCGGTCCGTTCTATTTCCGGGTCAATCGGTAGTAATTCCCGAAACAGTCTTCTTCTTGGCATAAACCAAGAGGTAACCTGAAACAGAGAATATAGAATCTCAAAACCCAAAAATATATGAACCTTTAAAACAGATTATAATGAAAATAAAAACAGGGTGTCTAATGTAATAACTTCTACAGCTAGTAGTGATATTCACACAAAACAGGTTCCCCGGCAGCGGCGCCAAAAACTTGATAGGCGGGTATCACCCCCCCTAAATCTTACCGCAAGTGTACGGGTCGAATCAAGTAATAACGTACGGTAAGTACGAGTATTGAACCAAAGGAACCAGGTGTCAAGTACCACAATGACTGTATAGATTATTAACTAGACTATCGCAAATTGATTTGGGTTGTTACTTATTAGAACACGAATTAAAACTTAATTAATTCAGAAAAGAGAGAGAGTTGGAGGGTTGGATTCCTCAGGTAAACAATTACTTAACGCACAGATTTGACACGATTGACATAACTCCAGGATGACTGGTATAATCACAAACCATCACTATACTCTATCAAGCTATAGCAACATTCATTCAACACTCTGTATCGTCATTCGATCTCAACAAAGATAATTGAACAAACAATGATTAAAAACCCACAAAGTACGAATTATCATATTTCTATCTCAAATTCGACTAAGACATGAAGGATTAGATAAACCTCAAAACTTTTCTCAAACGTTAAAAGATTCATTAAATCAAATAATAGATGATCGGACTATTACAAGCATTAAGAACAATCCCACATGTTTCATCCATAAGAATCAAATCGATCGTATCTACTGTAAACCTAAATAATCATCCAACCATGATTCAAACCAACCCCCCAACATGAACGGATTAGTTCATATTGGGGATTTCACAACTCAGAAAAGAATTAATAAAAACGAAAGTAAACATGTTGGTTCTTAAAAGAAAATGAAATCTAAAACTCCCTGAAAAGCTTAATCCTTCGATGAATGAACTCGATTCGCCTTTTGATTCTTGATGTTTCTTGCCTTCTATTCGTCTTCAAGAATCGCCCTCGTGCTCCCAAAATCGCCCAGAAAGAGTCTACGGCCGTAACTGATGAATAATGCCCTCAACCCTAGCAGAAAAAGGCTTTAAAAACATATCAGGTCTTCTGCGCGTTTGTGGGCGCGTTTGGAGGCGCGCGCAGAGGCGCGCAGCGTGAGCGTTTGTGGGGGCGTTTGGAGGCGCGCTCAGAGGCGCGCATGGCACTGTTTGGTCCAAAAATTTGATTTTTCTCCTTTTTGCACTGGACTGTTGTAAACTTGCTCCGATTGTTCCAAAACTCTTCCAACATCAATTATTAATAAAAACCTGTACTTTCTCATAGAAACCATTAAATTCTACTATTTTTACTCGGGAACTTACAACAAACAGAACGACTTCGGGATCAAAATAATGTCGGAAAACGACATTATCAGGTATACGACCACCCTCATCGATATTCCCTGTCTTGCTACTTGACTCCTTCTGAGATCAAATTTTTGGACAATTGTGCGTCTTTCCTTAGAGTTGTCATGTAATAATTTGAGTATTCTTGTACATAACCTCCTTAAACATGACAACACGAGCGATAACATAGGTTCGAGTGCAAAGAGAGTATCCCGTGAGGTAGGGTCGAGGCGAAATGTTTTCCCTAGTATGTTTGGACCTAGTCTAACCCGAACGTAATCGGAACAGTCACGAGTTCAACTCCCAATGGAAGGTCATAGATTAAACGAAATAAGAATGAGGCGAGAGTGAGATAGATATTCACGGGTATGGGAAATCACCGATGCATCACTTGGTACCGAGTGGGAGTTGTGCAGTCATTATTATTTCACTGTGTGCTTTTATTCTATTTTTATCGCTAATTTGCTTGGGGACAAGCAACGCTCGGTTTGGGGTTGTTGATAACGCCACTTTTTGGCGTTATTTCCAGTTCTCAAACCAATGAGATTGGCTTGTATTCAAGTAAAAAGGCGTGTATTTTACGGTTTATCTAGTGATTTATACAGGTTATCTAAAAGGCGGTAATCCTCGAGAAAAGAGCCCAAAACGAGTCCAAACGAAGCCTAACGGAAGCCCAAAAGTCAATCCCAAGACCCGCGACCGAACCAGGACCCGATCCGCGAACCAGAAATCGACCCACGCAGCAAAAAGCATACGCGCGACTTGCCACGCGACTTGCAAGTCGTGTAACCCACTGTTTGTCGATTTTAAGTTGTTAATTTAGGGATTTAGGTTATTCATTCGATACGCAACTCGCACACGATGGCCAGAGCAGTTCCAGGGGCGATTTTCAGAGACCATTCACGCCGTTTGGAGCCAAGATAGAGGACGGATCGACGAGTAATTCACGATGCGTAGCGGATTAAAGCCGGGAGAAGGGAGTTCATCATAGTTTTCATCTTTACATCTTTCACGTTTACATTAATCATGTTTATATACTTTGTTTCTTCTCCTGCGTTTTTGTTCCCCAACATCATGAACTAACTTTAAGATGTTGGGGGTTGGATTGAATTAGGTTGTAAGCATGTGAACAGATGACGAGGGATTTTTATCAGTTTTTCCTTAATTAATGAAGTATGCAATTTTGTGTTTAATGCTTGTGTGAATTTGGCCAATTTACATTTGATCTGTTTGTTAGTAATTAAGTTCGAGAGAATTAATTATTACTTAGAATTAGGAATTGCATGCCTAAGACGATAAATCGGTGATAGAGATATACCGAGTAAGTCTTAGTCTTTAATTGAACCGTTAGGTTGAAATCGAGAGATAAAACCTAACCGCGTAACATAAATCTGGCACTTAATGTATTTTGAAATCCATAGGTTGAGATCGAAAGATAAAACTTATCATTTTCAAAATAAAACCCGTTGTTGCTCGAAAGAGAACAACGGTGATTTTGAAGATTGGATTCATTAATGGGAATTAACTGGTAACTGTTTTGAGGTAGTTGTTTGCATGTGTAGAACCTGAGGATTTCCAACCCTCAACTTCTCTCTCTATCGAAGTTTTTAAGTCGTTTACTGTTTCGTTGTGATTTCGTATTCGTTGCAATTAAGTAGTTTTAGATCAGACCAATTTTCCAAATTCGACAGCTCAGTTAATAGCGATTGTAGTAATTGTGATACTTAGTTCCTAGTTCCCGTGGATTCGATACTCGTACTTACCGTACGTTATTACTTGATTCGACACCGTACACTTGCGGTTTGATTCTTGGGGTGTGAAAACCACGTATCATGTACACAGTGGCATGGACTATTATCACCTTACAAAGCCAGGCACGGCAACTCAACACCTTACAAATCCAGGCACGACAACTCGACACCTTACAAAGCCAGGCACGGCAACTCCACACCTTACAAAGCCAGGCACAGCAACTCAAGGAGTCTTCCACTGTGCAACCCGACTCTACCATAGCAATAATCATAAAAGCATGCTTTGAAAATGTACTTGAGGACAATCCTCCTTTAATGGTAAAATAACACTTTTCATGTCAAGGAAACATATATTCATGATGATCAAGTAAACCAATTTTCAGTCATGTCAATCTTCACAATTCATTGAAAAGATAGGAATTATGCATAAGGGAACTCACCTGATACTCGGCTTAACGACACACTAACCGGAGCTCACTTAAACGCCAACCGAACACCTGAATTGGGGTTAACAAAGGAGGTATTAGACTCCCTAATTATGCCCTAATACATCCCTCAAAAACTCTTAAGACAATCCTTTAAACATCGCCTCGATTCCAGCCCCAAACGACGAATGAAACAGGAATCGAAAAACTCCCAACAGAGGGATACGCGGTTTGTGCCGCGGTTTACAAACCGCGCAGCAAGCCGCGTATGTCCCTGGTCGAGCATCCTCAATTCTGCACAAAATCTCAGTCCGAAAACTCATCCAAAAACCCCTAAAATCGATTCCAATTGATTGGTAACTTCTCCAATCGAAGATTAAAACTATACATGCATTAAGGAAACAATTCCTACCCTCAAAACATTCAATTCCTCATCCACAAACTTCATGAATCACTCCTTTAAGGACAAAACCCCAAAGTTGAGCAAAACTAAGAAACCTCCATTGGAAAGGTGAGATTTCAACAAGAACTCCTCATCTTTCCAAAGAGTTCACTAATCTCACTCTTCCAATTGATTTCTTTCCCAATACACTTAGAAGAAAAGAATCCCTTAAGGAACACACACTCAAAATCTCCATAATCTCCATTCTAGAAATCAAAGCAAAGAGATGAAGAGGAAGATATACCTTGCCAACAATTTCTTCAGTTTCTTGCTGAAATCTTCTTCTTCACCCTCCAATTTTGCTGAATTCTTGAGACCCCTTTCTTCTCTCCTTGATCTCAGCCGACACTATGCAAATGATAAGGGTTTTAGGAGGGTTTTCATATACACAACTTCATCCTTTCACTTCTTAGCCACACAAGTTTCAAGTTTCAGACATTAGCCCCCAAATTCTTGTTTATTCACAAAACCACACGAATTTACAAAATGGGGTGTTACAGTTGTTGACGGTGCAATTATCTCCATGAACTTTCTTAGTAAACTAAGTTTACCAGATCTCGATTGCTTTTTGAATTGTGCATTCAACATTTCAAGCTCAACTTCACAACCAATATCATCATCTTTCATAGATATGCATGGCGATAAATCAAGTTTCCTCCAAAATAGATCGAGTGAATCAAGTGGGATCGGTTGACGTTTAATCAAGTACATGGCTTGTTCATGCGCACATGGTAACCCATGACTTGTACGCAATTGACATCCACAATTTTCAGGCAGTAACCCAACAACTTTTGCCCGCTCATATTCTTTAAAGAGTATATCAAGTGCATGGCTTGAAACGAAACCACGCAATTCCTCGAAGTGTGGCATGTTGAAGCGATGTCGAATCACGATCTTGCTCTGTTCAATACTTGCTTTGATAGACGTGACTTGAGACTGAACGACTTGATGAATATGCTTTATTGTCTTCTCCAAATCTGATTTTGATGAGTCCAAGTATCGTTTTAACTTAGCATGTTGACTCTCAACTCTGTTAGTTGTGTGATTTCCAACTTGTCATTCCAAAGATTGAAAAATGTAGAAACAAGAGAGAAAGAGATAAAAACATTTGATGATTGTTGTATGATAGTATATTAGAGAAAATAGTTAATTTATATAGATGAATAGTGTTGGTAAATAATAAATATTTGTAAAAATTAAATAATAAATAAATAAAATTTTTTTTGGGCAGCCGTGCAAAGAACATAGAAAACGGGGAAAACGAGCAGTGTAAGGGTTAAATTCATTTGAGAATAGATGTTGGGTTGATTTTTAATTAATTATTTAAATAAAATAATGAGGTGTCACTATGTAATTGGTGGGACATGGTTGGGATAGGGAAGGGTTGGACAGCAGATTTTTTTCCATAGAAAACGTAAGTAGGTGGTGGGGATGGTTGGAAGTTGGAAAAAATAATTTTTTTATGTTTGACTTGACCTTTGTGAGTTCCCATACGTTTGACTTGACATATTAATTCATTCTTGTGACTTTCCATACGATTTACACCCTTACAGGGGTGTAAATAACAGCACCCATACAGTATACACAGGCTGCCTTCTCCTCCGCCGGAAACGCTCAAGCAGACACACCGTTCCCGTCAACGATGGTATTTTCTGGCGTCTATTTCTTTTGATTTCACGCTATTTTTTTTCTTAATCTGAAAATTGTATGTAGCTGTAAATGTCTTTTGTTGCAAAATTTGCAGGTGAAGTACTCGAAAGAGCCTGATAATCCCACCAAATGCAAGTACTCGTAACTTGATCGCTATTTATTTGAATCCAGAGTTTGTACATTTTATTAAGAGTAAATTACAATTTTTGTCCCTGTGGTTTGGTGTTTATAACGATTTTCGTCCTTGTAATTTAGAAACTGCTTTTTTCGTCCTTATGGTTTGCAATTGGTTTCCCTTTTCGTCCCTCCAACTAACTCTGTTAAAAAAGTCTGTTAAGTTGGGGGCAGTTCGGTCATTTTAAGTTTTTATTTATATTAAAAATTATATATTAACAATGCTCCGATTCATATCACATTAGATACGTATATATATAACAGTACACTCTTTGAAACCCCTCAATCGGTTTCCGCCACAGATTTCCGTTGAGCACCACTAGGGGTTTGCTTCCAGGTATGCATATGCATCTTCTTTGACCTTCATCGGAGATGTCCACCCCCTTATTTTCTCTAGAGTACCATCAATAGGTTTTGTTTTTGGGTCTTTGCCTCCATTAATGGGTTTGGTTTTGGGTCTTTGCCTCCAACAGATGTGCAGAAAAAAATACATTCTTTTGCATTCTTGATTTGTAATAAAAAATTTATTTTTTGTACTATGATTTATAAATAAATAAAACAAAGTCACTTGCAGATGTGCTGTGCAGACCTCAAGTGAAAAAATGCAGTCACCTTACAAAAGAGAGCCTTCAAGATGGGCTTGGGTTTAGGGTTTTGCCTTCCTCCATTAATGGGTTTGGTTTAGGTTTGATTTTGTTTTGTTTTGATAAGGAAAATGGAAAGAAAATGAGATTTTGAGAAATGGTTTATTAGAGCATTCCCAATGGAGAGGTTCTTGGCCTTAGAGCATCCACAACAAGGATTTCATAACAATTTCATATGGATTGCAAATGTGACACGTAAGATTGCAAAATTAGAAATTGTAGTGGTTGTGAGTATGATTGCAAAATTAGAAATTTGTTTTGGTAATTTGCAAATGTCAAATCAGTACTTTTTAATGATGTGGCAGTGAATAGTATATGAAATTGTAGGGAATAATTTCTAAATTATAAATTGTTTTATGTCAAATCATGTTTTGTGATGTTTTATAGAGAGTATTTAATTGTAGTTTTGTAGAGAGTATTTAATTCTAGTTATTTAATTAATAAAATATTTCATATTGAATTATAGTAAAGAGTATTTAATTGTAGTGTTGTTGTTATTTGATTAAAATATAGTTTTTTATGATGAGGTGTCACATTTGCAATTGGATGAAATTTCATTGTTGTGGGGTATAATTTCAAGATAATTGCAAAGCTGGTGTGGCGCTGATGTGACCCATTTGCAATTGGGATGAAATTTCATTGTTGTGGATGCTCTTACACGTGGCCATGAACCGGTTTGTGCAAAAAGATGCCATTGGGTTTTAAAAGGTTTCTTGCCAAATCACCGAAGCGGTTCCTCTGTGAGGACCGCTCCATATGGTAATTATTTGTGGGGTCAAATATTACTATAAACTTGAAATGCATGGTTTATTTTTTATTTAATATATAAATAAATTCAAGAAAGAATTCAATTAATTTAATTAACTAATTAATTAATTAACAACTTCTACTTTTACAAATTTAACGATTTTAATTTTATTACCATAATTGATTATCACTTTTAGTTATCATTTTAACTTTTAATTATAAAATAGTAATCTTAATTATTATAATTTTTGTTATATAAACTATGGACCGATCTCTGATTGGTGACGGTATTATTGTAATTTATAATTACCATTAGTTTTTAATTATTGTCTTTTAATTATAATAAGTAATGTTAATTATTTTAGTTTTTATTATATAAATCATGAACCGGTCCATGATTGGGAGTGAAAGGTTTATAAAATAAGTAGGAAAGAAAAAGCTGATTTGGCAAGATGATGAACCTCTAAAGAGGTTCACCGTTGGGGATGCTCTTAGGAAAAGAAAAAAAAGGAGAAAACAATGTTGCAGGTTGATAAAAGTGTTTTGGTTTGGGGTTTGGAGGGGGGTGGGGGTGGAAGAAGACGGATGGGGGTGGGGTCAGTTGGGGTTAAGTTTTATTACTTTTATTATTTTATAAATGCTTTAATTTAATAAAGTAAAAGGGTAACAAAACCTAGATAGAAAATGACAAAATTACCATGACTTTAACAAACTTATTTAACAGAGTTTGTTTGAAGGATGAAAAGCAAAACGAAGAAACTACAAGGATGATAAAAGCAAAATTTAAAGACCAGGGACAAAAATAGTTATAAACATCAAACCATGAGGACTAAAATCGTAGTTTACTCTTTTATTAATGTTTGCATCTGTCATTGAAACCACTGTTTCGGTTATACTGTTATGTAGACTGAGATGATGATGTTTTAAACTTTGAGGTCTAATTTGCTGATGAGAAATTGATACACCAACTGTTCGACGATTTGCATCTAGTGATAATGGAGTTATAGTCGAACACTATGATTGATCTTGATTCTAATTTAAGTTACGTTTTTCGTCCCTGTGGTTTGTTAAAAATTGCAGATTTTGTCTCTGTGGTTTCAGAATTTCGGTTTTCATTCTTTTGGTTTGTAATTCATTTCTATTTTCGTCTCTAAGGCCAAAACACTACTTTTAAGTATCAATGACTAAAATAGAAATAAACTGTAAACTATAGGGATTAAAAAAAAGTTTAAATCATAAGGACTAAAAAGGTAATGAATTATAAACCCTAGGGATGAAAATTGTAAATTCAAAACCATAAGGACGGCGTTAGAAATTTTTAACAAACCACATGGACTAAAATCGAAATTTACTCCAAAAGGCAAAGTAGTTGTTCTATAGAGGAAAGGAACAATGGTTTAAGGGATATGGGCAATGCCCAAAAACTTGGTAAGTGTTGGATTAAGAACTATAGTTGATTTTGAGAATTTGAAAGATCACACAAGCAATTGATTTATGTCAAGAATTATAGTTTGTTGTTTATTGTATGTAAGCATATGCATATGTCATATCAAATATTAATACGAAAACATTTAGCCAATGAGAAAAAGATTTACGTCCACCTCTCATTTGTGCGTATGTGATCTACCGAATTCTTTTGTATCACTCGACTTGAGTCAAGTTTCAGTACGCTGGGTTAATTTGCACTAAGAACTTCTGTTATTCTTTGAAACGAAAATTATTTTTTTCTATATAGGCAGTGTATCACATTTTGTGTGATCATTTAGATGTTTTTTTTCCTAACATGTTTGTTGCTATATGCATTGCAGCCTGCAAGGCCAGGGGTTCTGATCTCAGATGTCACTTCAAGGTATTTCAATCAGTTTTCTTGAAGCTTTTTTTTCATTGAAAAATCAATGTGGCTACTATTGTTTAAATGTCTCTCTATCCCTATGTTTGATTATAATGTTGAAGGTTTTATGATATATATATGATGTGTTTTTATTTGTTTTCATTTGGTGTCTTTGATTTATAAAACAAAATAATGGAAGTTCTGCTGAATTTTTGTGTTGTCAATCTGACCAGTCTTGAGTTAAAGATAGCTGAATAACGAACGGGCATTATTATTAATCAAATACTATTAAAATGCTGGAACTTAATGACTTCTTTTATTTCACAACTAACTCATGCTTTGAAAGCAACATGTTACGAGCTTTAATCTAATGTGAAGATTCAATGTCAAAAGCAATGCTTAAGAATGCCGAAAGCAATGCTGAGGTATGTTAACATACCCAAATACTGAAACACTTGTACTTTTTTGTACACCTGTATCGCAGTATCGGTGGTCTTAAAGGGCTTGTTTGTTAGCAGCTTACTACTGACATGACTGTTTGGTAGTGGCTTAATGATATAGAAAGTGTCTTATTCATTAAGCTTCTAGGGGGAGCTTTATGCAGAAAGCCAAGTTTTTTTTCTAAACCTTCCCAATCTATACAGATAGATTAATCCGCAGGCTGTTTTATCCGTACAGACTGTTTGTTTGCCCTTTTTTTACATTAAGTTATGTATGGGTTAAGTTGTCTATTCGGATAAAGGGACATGAGACCAATAGGTTTGAGGAAGACAAAGAGAGAGGGTTGGATTATTTATGGGCATTTCTGGTATTAATTTGTTTGGGGTGGCTTAATGGGGACAAGTAAGAGGTCCTGTCTTATTCTATATAGCCATTTTAGCTTAATGGCTTAATGATTAAGCCATAAAGAAACGCTCGTATATGGCTGAGCAAATAAGCCTTCCAGACAATTAAGCTCATTAAGCTGTAAGTAACCATCCCCTTAATGGAAAATCAACCAAACAACCCCTTGATATCTTTGCATGGTTTAATAATCACCTTGTAGGTGAAAGGGTTGGATGTGGATGCACTTTTCATTTCACACATACAAGTGTTGGGATAATCTCAATCATACCTCAAGTACTAGATATGTAAATAGGGCAAAGATGAAAAGGTGTGACTTTTCATATGAAAAGGTGTGACTTTTCATATGAAAAGGTGTGACTTTTCATCCTCCAACCGCCATAACCGAACAGTTACAATGGTTCATTGGCACCGGTTGATCTAGTATAAATAGGAAGCATATGTAACAGATTATGACAGACGGAAAAACACATATTCTCTTAAATTCTCTCAAAGTTCTTCATTGTTCTTCATCATGGAAGCATAGTTTGATTCGTCGGGTTCGAGAGTTCGATTCTTGAACGGGTTGTTGTATCCTCTAGATAGACGTCCAATCGATACGGTACGAGGGACGAATTTCTGTCTAAGGACACTGCTTTGCAGGCCTCAATCCAACAAACGTTCTTCTTCAACTTCGTGATCAAGAAAGTCGAGTTAGTATTTTATCTTGAATTTTTTATTATGTATTTTCATTGATATGTAAATTTCGGATATATATATATACATATAAATAATTCAGTATTTTCATTTGATTCAATATTGTGTGTTACGAATTTCAATTCGTGTATCTAAGGTCTAACAATCTTAGACAGAAATTCCGTTGACGATGGAAAACTCTTCTTTGTTGAAATCGAGTGTGGAGAAACCCGAAAAATTTAAAGGTTCCGATTTTAGAAGATGACAACAAAAGATGCTTTTCTACTTAACAACTTTGAAAGTGTCTAACGTGCTTACCGATCAAGCACCGACACCGCCGGTTGGAGAAGGAGAAAACGCCCCATCCCAAATTGAATTGGCTATGTTCCAACGATCCTTGGATATTTGGAACGCCAACGAATATAATTGTCGGAATTTTATTCTTAATGGTTTGGATGATGGTCTTTATGACATATATTCATCCTTCAACACGGCAAGAGAAATTTGGGAGTCGTTGGAATCAAAGTACAAGACGGAAGTCGCTTGTTCCAAACGATTTATCGTGGGCAAATTCCTAAACTATAAGATGACGGATTCCAAACTGGTCGTGAAACAAGTAGAAGAAATGCAAATCTTGGTCCATGAATTGGAAGTCGAAGGTATGGGCATCAACTCTAACTTTGTTATTGGTTTAATTATTGACAAGTTACCTCCATCCTGGAAAAATTTTAAACTCTATCTTAAACATTTGTCCGAGGATATGAGTTTTGAGCAATTGATAGTCAAATTGCGGGTGGAGGAGGACAACCGGATGAACGAGAAGGCGGATGCAATCTCGTTGGAACCAAATGCAAACATGGTTACCGGAAACTCATCAAAGTCAAAGTTCCAAAAAGGAAAGGGAAAGGCCACGGGTTTTAAGTATAACCTCAATACTTCAAACCCGATGTCCGTACAACGAAGGCCTTTCAAGAAGCCTGTGATGAGTTGCTGGGTATGCGGCAAGCCGGGGCATCGAGCGAAGGATTGCCGCCATAGGAGAAACCATGGTGGTCCCGGAGGAGGAGGTGCTGGTGGAAACCCCCATCAAGCCAATGTGGCCAATGCTCCAAATCAATTCGTTGGAGTAATTGAGGCTTTTATGGTTACAAACATGACCGATTGGTGGGTTGATACCGGTGCCACCAAACATATTTGTAACTCCAAGAACATGTTTGCTACATACCAAAAAGTTGATGATGAAGAACCCATGTATATGGGTAATGCCACGACCGCAAAAGTTGAAGGGAAGGGGAAGGTGATTCTCAAGCTTACATCGGGAAAGGAACTTGTGCTCACCAATGTCTTGCATGTACCGGCTATTACAAAGAACTTGATTTCTGGACCCACACTTAGTAACAAAGGATTCAAGATGGTGTTTGAATCTGATAAATTTGTGATTACTAAGGGTGGGATGTATGTTGGAAAGGGCTACCTAAATGAGGGGCTCTTCAAACTTAGTGTGATGAACAATGATGATGTAAATATTGTAAATGTTGTAAATAGCAATAAAACCGCAGGCTCTAGCTCTGCTTCTATGTACATACTTGACTCTTCTTCCTTATGGCATTCCCGTCTAGGACATGTAAACTTCCGATCCTTACAAAGGATGACAAGACTTGGGTTATTACCCAAGTGTTCCATGGATAACAAGACAAAATGTGAGGTATGTGTTGAATCTAAATATTCAAGCCATCCACACAAATCTGTTGAAAAGTCTAACCAAGTACTTGGACTTATCCACAACGATTTATGTGATTACAAAGCCACACCCACACGTGGAAGAAAGAACTATTATGTATCATTTATTGATGATTGCAGTAAATATTGTTATGTATACCTAATACATACCAAAGATGAAACTTTGAATATGTTTAAGACATACAAGGCTGAAGTTGAAAACCAACTTGATAAAAGAATAAAAATTCTGAGATCCGATAGAGGAGGAGAATATGAGTCTAAGGACTTTGCAGAATTTTGTTCTCATCATGGCATAGTTCACCAAACCACGGCTCCCTATACTCCACAACAAAATGGAGTAGCCGAAAGGAAAAATAAAACATTGAAAAACATGATTAATTCAATGTTGATTACTTCGGGAGCACCACATAGTTTGTGGGGTGAAGCATGCTTAACTGAAAATATGATACTTAATAGAATTCCTCATAAAAGGAGCGATAAATCACCTTATGAACTATGGAAAGGAAAACTTCCTTCCTACAAAAGGATGAAAGTGTGGGGTTGCCTTGCAAAGGTTCAAGTACCTTTACCCAAAAGGACAAAACTTGGACCGAAGACCATTGATTGTGTATATCTTGGTCCGACAAGTAATAGTGCTGCTTATAGATTTCTGGTCTATAAGTCAAACAATGAAGATATCCACAACAACACAATTATGGAATCAATTGAGGCTGAATTCTTTGAACACATATTTCCTTACAAGGATAAAGGGAAAGAAATCTCTAATCCAAGGAAGATAGTATGTGAAGTATAGAACACCGATAGTGTTGAGAAACCAAATGAAGAAGGTACATCAAAGGCTCAAGAAGAAAAACCTAGAGCCTAAAAGAAGTAAAAGAGGAAAGATTGCTAAAGACTTTGGACCCGACTTCATGACATTTGTTGTCGATGAAGAACCTCAATCCTATAAAGCCGCCATGGACTCATCGGAGGCACCTTATTGGAAAGAGGCTATTCAAGGTGAGATAGACTCCATTGTTCAGAATAACACATGGAGATTGGTAGATTTACCACCGGGTCACAAGGTAATTGGTCATAAATGGATCTTCAAGCGGAAATTTAGACCCGATGGCACTATAGAGAAGTACAAAGCTCGACTAGTTGCCAAGGGGTACCGACAAAAGGAAGGTCAAGACTTCTTCGACACCTATTCATCGGTTACTAGGATCACGTCTATACGGACGTTGATTGCGATAGCGGCTATACATAACTTAGAGATACATCAAATGGATGTGAAAACCGCGTTCTTGAATGGTGAATTAGAAGAAGAGATATATATGAAACAACCGGAAGGTTTTGTTGTAAAAGGCCAAGAGAACAAAGTCTGTAAGTTGATTAAGTCTCTTTATGGACTTAAACAAGCGCCAAAACAGTGGCATGAGAAGTTTGATAACACTATGTTGTCAAATGGTTATCACATAAATGGATGTGATAAGTGTGTTGATGTGAAACAATACAAAGATGCTTATGTTTGTATGTTGATGATATGCTCATCATGAGATCAAACTTGGATGTAATAAACCAAACCAAGAAGATGTTAAACTCCGCATTTGATATGAAAGATATGGGAGTTGTTGATGTTATCATTGGTATTTAGATTAAAAAGGATCCAAATGGTTACATCCTTACCCAATCTCACTATGTTGAGAAGGTGTTGCGAAAGTTTGGTCATTATGATGACAAACCGGTTGTGACTCCATTCGATCCTTCAAGTCAATTGAAGAAGAATCTAGGAGATAGTGTTGCTCAGTTGGAATACACTCAAGTTCTTGGAAGCTTGATGTATATCATGAACTGTACACGACCGGATATAGCGTATTGTGTGAGTAGACTTAGTCGGTACTCACATAACCCGGGAAAAGACCATTGGTATGCACTAGTAAGGGTGCTTCGATATTTGAAATACACAATGGGTTATGGGTTACATTATACAAAATACCCTCCCGTTCTAGAAGGATATTGTGATGCTAATTGGATTTCCAACCATTCGGAGAGTAAGTCCACAAGTGGATATGTATTCACACTTGGTGGAGCAGCGATATCTTGGAAATCTTCCAAACAAACTGTGAATACCAGATCAACTATGGAAGCAGAATTTGTCGCATTAGACAAAGCCGCTGAAGAAGCCGAATGGCTAAAAAGCTTCCTAGAGGGTATTCCGTTGTGGCCAAAACCGGTGACTGCTATTGGTATCCATTGTGATAGTATGGCCGCTCTCACAAGAGCGAAGAATCAGATCTACAATGGAAAGTCCCGACACATACGAAGGCGCCACAACACTATAAAGGACTTGCTGAAAAATGGAATCATTTCCATTGACTATGTAAAGTCAAAGGAGAACATTGCCGATCCTTTGACAAAGGGCCCAAGTAGAGAGCAAGTATCCTTCACATCGAGGGGAATGGGCTTAAAGCCAACACAATGAGTTTTCTCGGCGGCAACCTAACCTAGCGAAATTGGAGATCCCATGGTCTAGGTTCAATAGGCAAACTAGTCGGGGACAACTCAAGAAGCAATTAAACAAAGGTATGCCTATTCCTATGATGTTTTCCTTTGTTTTCCGTTGATGATATAGGGTTGAATGTTACATTCTTAATAATGCTGATAGCTATTATGGTGGAATACAACGGAGTATTCTTGATCGACATTACCTATGTGAGATTGATGTGGGGTCGCATCTTTGAGGACGGATATGGCTACGTCTTCTAAAACTCTCATGAAGAAAGGATTGTTCACGACCGAAATGAACACAACGGTAAGAGTCAACTATGCATAAACATGATATGTGTGATATTCATTGCCTTGACTTACTACAAAACGTGGTTAGTTCAAGACTCTTCGTCACTACCCACAAAGTAGGTCCGATGAATACTCACTAAGAACGGTTCAAGTCACCTAGACACCTTTTTCTGATGCATCTCATGTTTATTTCCTGAATAAGAACAATAAATACTTTGAGAATATCTTATTTTCTATTCAAATGTGGGGTATTGTTAGAGTTTGAATAGAAAATGTGGGGTATTGTTGGGATAATCTCAATCATACATCAAGTACTAGATATGTAAATAGGGCAAAGATGAAAAGGTGTGACTTTTCATCCTCCAACCGCCATAATCGAACAGTTACAATGGTTCATTGGCACCGATTGATCTAGTATAAATAGGAAGCATATGTAACAAATTATGACAGACGGAAAAACACATATTCTCTTAAATTCTCTCAAAGTTCTTCATTGTTCTTCATCATGGAAGCATAGTTTGATTCGTCGGGTTCGAGAGTTCGATTCTTGAACGGGTTGTTGTATCCTCTAGATAGACGTCCAATCGATACGGTACGAGGGACGAATTTCTGTCTAAGGACACTGCTTTGCAGGCCTCAATCCAACAAACGTTCTTCTTCAACTTCGTGATCAAGAAAGTCGAGTTAGTATTTTATCTTGAATTTTTTATTATGTATTTTCATTGATATGTAAATTTCGGATATATATATATATACATATAAATAATTCAGTATTTTCATTTGATTCAATATTGTGTGTTACGAATTTCAATTCGTGTATCTAAGGTCTAACAACAAGTGAACCAAGCTCGGAAACAAAGACGTAGAACATACCGTGCGCATGGGAGAATCAACCGTAAGTTTGAATTATACTTGTATTATTTATATACATATATCTATTCATATAATTATATCTTTATGATAACACAAATTGACTGGGAACAATATTTTTTTTGCATTTGTAGCCTATATGTCATCTCCCTGCCATATTGGGAACAATAAGTATCCACAATATAAAAGGAGTAATTATTAGACTTTTTAAATAATTAAATGACAATTTTATCCTTAATTTCAACATCTCATAATCGGGGGTCTTTACAAAAATAGTTGCTCTATTCTTGTGGAGTTCAGGCATGTTGGTTAGTTCGTTGTTTTTCGTATGTGAGGTTTTGTTTAAAACTTTTATTGCAATTTTTTTCCCGGAAACATAATATATCTAAAATTAAAAGCTAAAAACTAAGAAAATGACACTAACAGGATTCGAACTCTGGTCAGGGGTGGAAGAAAAGCCTCGAAAACCAACTCTACCAAAGGAAACTTGTGTCATCATTGTAGTTTCAAAATATATACGGTGGCACACAACTAATTGATACGATGACACTTTTCACGACTCTAATTTTTTACACTACGACGGAGTAACGAAGCAGAGGCCCATGCCACCACATTGGGCGGGGTATAATGGGTTTGTTTGGTTGGAAAACATTCGCTTACTTTTGAAAGTTGACACTAATACAGAGATGTGAACATTTATTTTGGGACGGTGTGTATTACAAAATATGATATAATCCTTTGTATATATGTTTCATAAACACATTATAATGACAATGAGTAAACATTGAGAGAACAATCATTTTTGCTAAATTGCAGTTTGTTCATTTTGCAGCCTGAATCTCAGTTGGCAACTAGTGGCAAGTCGAAGAAACCTTAAGTTTTTGTGCTTCATTTTTGAAGACAAATTTTGTTCATATTTATGATTTTGTAAAATGAGATGGGGTTTTTTTTGAAGAGGGTTTATGGTGGATAATGGCATTGGTTTGAAATCTTTTGTTGCTTTGAACTTTTACCAAATCATTTATAGTTGTGGTTATGGGTGTAAATGAGCCGAGAAATTAATACTAGACTCGAGCTTGAATAACCTTTTTCAAAATAGTGCTCGATGCTCGTTTTCGGGTTTGAACTTGTGATCGATTAACACGTGAAATCGATAATTTTTACGTTGGTATTGTATGATGTTTGGCTTGAAAAGATCGGCTTGACTTGAAAAATTCAGTTGAGTTTTTGAACTAGCCGAGTCGACCAACGGTGTTATTAAGCTTAACTTGTTAAGTTAAATGAGTTTTATTTAGTGTTCGAGATTAGCTGAGCTTGAAAACTATTAGGCTCTAGATAAAAGAGCTTGAGTAGCTCGTTAAAAGCTCAAATCGTTTACACCCCTTGTCGTGGTGATTTTGTCCGAGTATTAGAGGATGAGTTATATAATTTAACAACTAAATATTACGGTACTTGACTAGGCAGGAGAGAGTCTTGTAGCGAGGCACGTGAATATGGATAATTTAGTAATTTACCTATATTGTCATATCTTTTTATTTTTGTTCCATCTATTTTAGTGAGATATGAGGAAAAAAATGATTTTTGTCCTACTCAAATCCTGTGTTGTCCTAGTCTACGAATGTTGTTAAGCGCATACCTTTAAAAGTATTGTTCATCCTCGTTTAACATATGAACAACATAAAGGGCTCGTTTACTCAATGTTTACCTAGTAATCGTTTACCAGTAATAGTCTATCACTTTTTTTTAACTTATTGGGTAAAAATTCAGTTCATTAAAAGAACATCATATGCAACATAGAATTGGGTTCCGGTGGAAAGTTATGGTGAGAATGGAAGTTATGGTTAGAAGGGTAAGAAGCTCCACCATTGGATCGTTCCTAATTGAAAATCAACACTAATAAAATGCAACGAGATGCACAGACCATTCCTGTGTGAAAGAGATTCATGGGTAGGCATGAGATTAAAACTGATCTAGAGTGGAGATCTTTTCTTACGTTTCTTATCTTAATTTTTTTTCTTACATCCATAACATATGCTTAAAAACAATTTATTCCTTCCTCCGTCCCAAAATAAGTGTTTACATTACTATTTTTGTTTGTTCCAAAATAAATGTCCACTTTCAAAAATAAAATATCTACTTTCTGATCATTCTACCTTTCATTGTGTAATGGTGAAAATTTATCTTTCTATAATTAAGAGTAAAATCGTAATATGGTCAACTAAAAAGTATAATAATTACATACTCTTAAAACTATGGACAATTATTTTGGGACGAGGGGTACTTAATTATCGAAAATTAAGACAAAAATAAGCGTTTGGAAGACATTTATAGTATCATTTAATTCTTTTAATTAATTTCATATGATAATTGTGAAGAGACAGAAAAAAAAATGAGCATTTTTCTTTGAGAAATTGGAAACTAAATATATTGCACAAATTTGGTAGAAATAAATACTTCATTTATCGAATATCCCGATAATAACTAGAGCCTATATTGGTAATAATGAATTCAATAATTAAATCAAAACCGTTATTACGGTTTTTATCCTGTCCATAATAACCATTAATTTTGTTTTTATTAGATATAATTTTATTATTTATTAATTCTGACAACTTTCTAGAAATAAAAAAAGTTGGGATATTAATTGTTTTTTAAAATATTTACCGTGGTTAAAATGAGAATTGTTGAAATATCATATTAAAAAAAAGTTAAAACTTTGTTAAAATGATTGAAAAACATTATTCGTACATTTTAATATGTTAAAACATCTTCAACTGATTTGCTATAATATTTCTAAAATAGAAAATAGTTTACATTCATCTTCAACAACTTTTCTGTTTTAGAGATTTTAACACAAGTTAGATTTATATAATATTCTCTCATTTATCTTCCTAATACACTTTAAAAAAAACTTAATATAAAATGATACGATGAAAGTTTAATGTCATTGGTGAGATTGAATAAACTAATTATTTCTCTCTCCTACCATCAGGTTTTAGAGAATTTTTTAAAGTTGGAAAATTTTCAACTTTTTTCTATTATAGCAAACAAGATAGCAAAGCTGTTGGAGATGTTTAGGAAACAAAACTCATTTTTTTCTATTTTAACAAAGTTATTGGAGATGTTCTTATATATGTTCTTAAATAATCTCAAATTATTGTATAAAAAGATGCTCCCAAGGATTTTATAACAACCAAATCTATTTTATTTTCGGTTTAAATTACAGTTGAGCTCAATTTTGGAAAATAAGTCAATAAATTAATTTCTTTATTTATTACAAGAATTAACATTTTTAATTCACAAACCAGAGTAATTTATCATACAACTCAAGAAGAAGGTTAAGAAAAAAAATGTTAAATAAATGAAAATTCGAAAACTCTTCGTCAATCGTTATTTTTTAAATCAGAAAAATACGAAATATGATCAAAAGTTAAATGAAACAAATTACACGAAAAAGAAATCAAAATTTGTTCGTTAATTTGACGTCCATATTTATATATCTTTTCATTTAATTTTTCATTGTGGTTTTTCGGTTTTCATTTATTTAGCGTTTTCTTCTTAACCTAACTTTACAACTCAAAATCTAGTTATAATATATTCATCGTATTTTCATTTTGTACCAGGAAAGGAAATTATCAAAAGCTTGTCACGTATATCCTGTACATTCACTATGAATATTATAAAAGACTTCACGTCATTATTCATGATGAATATATACATGTGGCGCGTTTTCTTAATGGTTCTGCAAGTTTGCAATGAAAATACGGTTCTCAATCAAACTTTTCTCATAACGGGTATATGGGTAAATTTGTTGATCTTGGTTACATTATATCGTTTATATTATTCTCTAAACCCTAAATTCTAAACTCTAATCTAAAATTCCTAGCTAAATAAAGAATAAAATCCCAATTGGAAATTAAATGTGGTGCATGTAATGATGAAAATAAACCGATTCTTTTCCTTATTTCAAGCATTTTCCCATAATAACACCTTCACTTCCCTATATATAAAACCACCATTTCAACCACCTTCAAACCACCACAAACCACCACCTTCTGAAAATCATGATGAACACCCATGGCAGAAAGCAAAATGTTTTGATGTTTCCATGGTTAGGCCATGGCCACATTTCTCCTTTCCTAGAACTCTCCAAAAAACTAAGTAACACAAACCTTTTCAACATCCACCTTTGTTCCACTCCTGCCAACCTTGAATCCATCAAAAAAACGTTACGAAACACCTCCGCGAACATTCGACTCATCGACCTCCACCTTCCGCCGTTGCCGGAGCTGCCACCCCACCTTCACACCACCAATGGCCTCCCCCTACATCTCATGCCAACTCTCAAACAAGCTTTTGACATGGCAAGTCCAACCTTTTCAAGAATCTTGAACGCCCTTAAGCCCGATTTGCTCATTTACGACCTTATTCAGCCGTGGGCTGCAGCGGCGGCTGCCGCCACCAGAATCCCTTCAGTGGTGTTCATCACCACAAGCACTACCATGGCTGCCACCATGTTCCACCTCTACTTACATTCCTCCACCGGTGTTGAATTTCCATTCTCCTCAATCTACTTTCGTAGCTACGAATATGTTCACATATCTGAAATTCTTGAAAGCTCGGCGAATAACCGTAAAGATAAAGACCGTGTGATGGAGTGCGTTGACCGCTCTTCGAGTATCGTTCTTGTTAAGTCGTTTAAGGAGATAGAAGGTAAGTATGGGGATTACCTTTCAACCCTGACGGGTAAAAAGATTGTACCCGTGGGTCCACTTGTTGTGGACCCGTTTCTTGATATAAAACAGAACAATACAATTCAGTGGCTTGACACAAAAGCCACTAAATCAACTGTTTTTGTTTCTTTCGGGAGCGAGTATTTTCTCTCGAATCCCGATATTGAAGAGATTGCATATGGGTTAGAGATGAGTAAGGTTAACTTCATTTGGGTTTTGAGGTTTCCAAAAGGGGAAAGAAAAATTAGGGTTGAAGAAGCTTTGCCATTAGGGTTTCTTGAAAGGGTAAGTAAAAGGGGTTTAGTGGTTGAAGGGTGGGCCCCACAAACAAAAATATTAGGGCACAAAAGTGTAGGGGGTTTTGTGAGTCATTGTGGGTGGAGTTCAGTGATGGAAGCTATGAAGTTTGGTGTTCCAATAATTGCAATGCCCATGCATCTTGACCAGCCGGTCAACGCGCGGCTGGTGGCGGAGGTTGGGGTTGGGGTGGAGGTGGTGAGGGGGGCGGACGGGGGGCTGAGGCGGGAGACGGTGGCGGCGGTGGTGAGGCGGGTGGTGGTGAGTAAGTTAGGGGAAAGTGTGAGGGAAAAAGCCAAGAAAATGAGTGTTGATTTGAAGGTGAAAGGTGAGGAGGAGATTGATGGGGTGGTGGAGGAGCTACTCCAACTATGCGGTGGCGGTGGGGGCGGTGGTGAAAAGACGAAAACCGGAGCGTTTGCGATTGATGGGGTGGTGGGGGAGTTAGTGCAACTCTGCGGTGGTAGCGGTGGCGGTAGCGGCGGCGGCCACGGTGGTGGTGGCGGTGCATGTTGTGCGGTGGAGAGTGAAGTTTGAAAAATAAAAATTTGTGCTTTAAAAGATACCGAAGAGTGACAGAAATGCCCTTCAGAGTATTAACCTAGGTTTAGTTTCGGTAACAAGGGTTTATTTTTGAAAATATTTTTAATATCATTTTCAAAAAAATAAACCCGAATTTTCGTTTTTTATTTTATTTTATTTTATTTCATTTTAGGAGGAAAAGGCTACCCTCTTTTTGTGTTGGCCTAAAAAATCTAATATTTAATAAATAAATATTCCAGTAATATTATGTCATTTCACATATTTTTATTTTATTTTTTGTTAATTATGGGTATTCGATTAGTTGGGTGCATTTTGACTTATTTTAAGGACTTTATAAACAATCAAGAAAATAACCGGTAGCTATGTAAGAGCATCTCAACAGCTATACTAAAATAGAAAAAATGGGATTTTTATATTTTTATTTCTCCAACATCTATGCTATCTTTTATGTTAAAATAAAGAAAATATGAGAGAGATTGCAAAAATATCTAAATTTAGAGAAATCTCTAAATAAATTGTTTCCCCCCCCAAAGCTAATCATTATCTCCAAAAAAAACAAACTTTTGTTGATCCAACTTTCTATATATAATAATATAATTAAATAAATTGAATATTTTAATAAGATAATTAATATTAGAGTTGCTAAAATAGTATAACTGTTGGAGTTGAATGCCATTTTTTTAAAGATTTTGAATCTTTTTACTCTATTTTAGAAAAACTTTAATATGACTGTTGGAGATGCTCTAAACTCGAATCAATAGCATTTGAAGAGGATAAGTGTAAAACTAAATGTCACTTTTAATGAGCCAAAGTTTAATTTGAGTTTATATGAATTCAAATCAGAAAAATAATTAAAATTGAAGTTGCCGTACACAATAACCGTATGTTATAAAAACCATAAGCATAACAACGTTTTCTTTTTACAAAATGTATTTTTCACATATTTTTAAATGATATTTCGGTCCACTTTGCAAAACCATAAGCAAAAAATAGCATTTTTTTCATTATGTTCACTTTTTTTTCTTCCCGAAATGGGTCTGCAAAATTGAAAAGAATATGAAAAGATGCCGTTTGCCAAAAAAAAAATTAAAAAAAAATCCTCTTGTATTTTAGGGATTTTGAAATTAAATTTCATTACAATATCATGTTTAGTTTGAATAATTTATCGAGTTTTCGTTGAAATTCCACAAACATAAGATTTTTGAAATCCCATAAAAATGGTGGGTTTTTACGAAATTTCATAGAATTTGTATATAATAATATATTAAAAACATTGTTTTGTGATAATCAATTAATAAAAAAAATAACTTAATTTTTTATAAACAGAATGAAACTCAATTTTATTCAAATCCTACAAACTAACACCCTAAAGATTCCAAATATTTTCAAATCCGAAATTCATTCAATTCCAAATCTCTCATAATCATTCCATTAAACCAAACAACCGCTAGATGTGATTACAAAGAAACCCCATTTATCGTTCAAGGTCACGAGTCTACAAGTCTAAGGAGGTGTTTGGGATTGCTTATTTAAAACAATTTATGCTTATTTTTAAAAGTGTTTATCAACTTATGTCGTGATAAAAATGAGTTGGGGGTAAAAATATAATTTGGACAAATAAGTTATAAGCAGTTTCAAATAAGTTAGAATGAATTAACTTATCAAAAATAACTTATTTATGATGTGAAAAAGTCATAAGCACTTTTCTTTTTTTTAATTTACACACTAAAAATAGCTTATTTATGATGAGAAATAGTAATAAACAAATAAGTCAACAATATAAGGAACCCAAACACCCCCTAAGGCCATCCGTACCCATGGGTTCAAACCTTTTGAACCCTCAATGCCACATCAGCTCCACATCAGCTTTCCACTTTGAACCCTCTTCAACCTTTTGAACCCTCTAATCCCGTACCCCAACCTTTTGAACCTTTTGAACCCACATGCCACATCATCTAATTTTTTAATAAAAAATCATAACATTCATAAAAATAAAAATAAAATTACAAAATAAAAATAAAATTACAAAATAAAATTAAAATTGCCAATTATGTTTTTGTCGAATTCTCTCTTTTCTCGCCAAAGTAACCTGCAAAGCAGCTCCCGTAAGGTGATCGTGCGGGGCAAGGAAAAACTCGCAGTCTTTTTCATATTGCCTTTCTAACTCGATTTCATACTTTTTTTGTTCGATATCACACTTTTTTTGTTCGAGTTCAAGTTTTTTCATTTTGTAATCAAACGTATCTTCAAATTTATTTCGCAAGTCACTTATGTCGGAGTGATAGCGGTTGTCGTCCGTACTACTCGTTGCTGCCTTTTTTCCCTTGTTTCTCCCGATGGGTCGTTCGACTTCAGCGTCTTCATCGGAAGTGTGGGTACGTTTTGAACCCCGGGATGTATTTGTCATAGTTGGAACCGTATTCCATTTTGGAGAAAATTTGAGGATATCCCAAACTTGTTGATGGTTGAAGGCCGCTTGATATTCATTTTCGTACCGGACGTGTGCCGCTTTTAAAATATCGGCTTCACTCGATCCGCTTGATCTACTATTATACAAGTTGTTGTAGATGGCGGCGAATTGTTGTACCTTTTTGTTTAAGTCTGAATATTTGGTGCTTAGTTGATGATGTGTTCTATATTTTTCACGACACATCAACGTATAAAACACATTCTCGATGCGACCCCAGAAGCTATCTATATTTATATAACAATAATAATAATTATGATAATAATAATAATAATAATAATAATAATAATAATAATAATAATAATAATAATAATAATATTAATAGTACCTCTGCTTTGTGCGTTACCGGTTTTTGGGTCCTCCGAAACGTCGATCCACGCCTTTGCTAAAGCCGTTTCCTCCTCTCTAGTCCACTGTTGTCGAGTGGCTCTTTTTTCAAACTTTTTCTTTTGTCGTGACGGGTTTGGGCTTGGTTGTCGATCCGGGGATGATTGTTGTGTGGAGATCGTATGTGGTGTTTCCGGAACAATCTCTTCAAGATTGATTCCGGTGTTGAAAGCGGGTTGAGGAAGTTCAAAATTTGGAGGCGCAAAACCTTGTAGGATCATGCCTTCACGAGACATTGGATGAATAGATTGTGGGAAACCAACGTTCGGGGCATATTGCGGATAATAAGGATTATATGGAGTTTGTTGCGGAAAATAAGGAGTTTGTTGAAATGGTTGGAAACCAACGTTTTGGGTTTCTTGCGGTGAACCCGAGCTCGTCGATCGGTTACTACGGGGTGTGGGTGGGGTGTTTGAATTCATGATGAGAGAATTTAGAGGATTGAGAGTGAAAAATGAATTGAGAGAATTTAAAGGATTGAGAGAATTGGTGTGAAAAATGAATGAGATTTGAGGTTAATTTATAGGGTTTGGAAATATAGAAAAAATGACCGTTTGGATTTTTGAATTATTACCGTTTGGAATTAAAAAAAAATGAAAAAAAAAATAATTATATTCGGGTATGCGGGCTGGGGAACCCGAGCCTCGAGCCCGCGCCCCTTACCCGCTCGAACCCGCTTCATCCGTACCCGCTACCCGCCAACCCGTGTGGTGAACCCGAGCCCGAAGCCGCTCCGGTACGGAAGGCCTAAGTCTTTGATTTTTGTTAAAGGGTGACGAATCAACTCCAATATGCTTATTTTTGTGATTATCCGTAAAAGGTAATGATTTTGATTCTATTTCAGTATCCACTATCCAGGTATAAAATTACACTTTTTGTCCTTGTAGTTTGTTTTAGGGAAATTAATTAAGGGAAATTAATTAAAATACCCTAAGTCCAACTTCGTGTTACCAAAATGCCACAAATCTCTCTCACTTTGCAAAAATACCCCTTTTTTCCGCGATGGGAGCCCGCGATCGCGGGCCAGGGACCATTTCTGACACCTTTTTAAACTTGCAGGGACCATTTTTGAAAAATGGAATCCCGCGATGGTATGTTTTTGTGACTTTTCAATTGCAAGGGACCATTTTTTAAAATTTGAACCGCGTTTGACCATTTTTTACCACTGTTCACCGCGCGTTTCGTCAAATTTAATGAATTTAAAATGAAATGTTACACTTTCAACCCCTATACTTATTTACTAAATTTACTTTATACCTTTTAGTTTCATTATTTTAATTTTACATTTAACACATATAATCGTTTATTAACTAAAATACGTTAAAAAAATACGTTTTAATTTTAACAAATTACACCATTATAATCGTCTCTTCGATACGTTCGAAATGAGCCCAATCTTGAATTTTTTTGGATTTATATATTTTAATATATATCATATACAGTTATACACTACATAAAAAAAATATTTTTTATATTTAAAATTCATACCCTTATAATTAATTATTTAATTTATGTTACATCTCTTTTTTTTCAATTTTTTTTACACTCCTATCGCATTAACATAATAATCATATATTAACTAATTCATTAAATACTCATGGAACCTTCTTGTAGTGTATAATAATATTTCGAATAATCATATAATAATATTATTATATGATTATTCGAAATGAGCCCAATCTCGAAATTTAGTAAATAAGTATAGGGGTTGAAAGTGTAAATATCAAATCAAAATCACAATTTCGAATTGAAATGTTACACTTTCAACCCCTATACTTATTTACTAAATTTACTTTATACCTTTTAGTTTCATTATTTATGGATAATCATTATGATTCATTAATTAAGACTGAGATATATATGGAAGATGATAAGATTCATTCATTATGATCATGACTTTAGATTAGGAAACATAATAAAATCAGATATTTATTAGACTTGATCAACGGCTAAGATTGGTTTGTATAGTTTGCACAAACTGACTGGTTTGCAACGGATACCTCCCATATATATATATATATATACATATAATAAATGAGTAACTAGCATGTCACGTGTCGTCTTCTGGTGAGCCGACTTCATTGTTTTCCCGCCTAAACATGTATCTGGACGCATTTACATTATAGGTTCAATTATCACACACACATTCACTCCTTAAATCTCTCCTTAATTCAATTTTTAATATTTATACCTTACATTTACTACCCTTATAATTAGGTATGTAGTTTAGGTATATAGTTTACTTTTAATCCCTTACTTTTTTATTTTTCATTTTAGATTATTATCATATAAACATAAATAATGTATATGAACTAAAATGCATTAAAAACATTTCTATTTTTTACAAATTATACCATTGTAATCGTTTCGTCAATATCTTCGAAATAAGCTCAATATTGAATATTTTTGGATTTAATTATATTATTAAATATCATAAATATATACGAATTAATATGTCGTGATTAGGGTTAACTTCATTTTGACTAATATTGAATATCTTTAGATACATACGTACATATCCATACTTATAATAAATTCAAAAAAAATTCCGTAATCCCAAAAATACGGTATTTACTTCTAAGTTTAAATTCAAATTATTGATATAGTTTGATTTTTTAAATTCAATTTTATTATAGAGTTAACTTCATTTTGACTAATTAATGTTAATTATTCAGTTCTAATTCAAAAAAAATTACCCTTATTTTATCCAACAATCTTTTGTAGACCCCAAAAGATTCAAGGGTTTTTGTTTGTTTCTTTTGGTTGAGAAGAACCCTATTGGGGTTTCGCTGTACACAACAATCCAACTAGGGGTGGTAACGGGGCGGGTTTTGGGCGGGTACCCCCTCACCCGGCCCCGGCCCCGGTTTCAGTCTCCTAGACCCGTCCCCGGCCCCGGTCACCTACCCGGTCAACGCCCGGTCAACACCCGGTCAAACCTGTTTTATGCAAAAAAAATGTTGTTTTTTCCCCTGTTTTGACATATTACAAATACAATAGATATTAAAACATAATAACATTGTTTAGAATTAAAATCAAACATTGTTTAGAATTAAAATCAAACATTGTTTACAGCAAACAACACATTTACCAACAAAAACAACAAATAACAACAGGAAATGGAAATGAAAAAAAAAAGAACTCGCTGCACACATTAAATGGTGAACTATGTCCACAAATGAATTTAACATATATATTAATTTTGGGGGAAAAGGCAAATATACAAAATATAAAAAATGAATTTAACATATATATTAAAACCGGGTACCGGGCGGGTCGGGGAGTAGTTCACCCGGCCCCGGCCCCGACCTCGATTGTAGAGTAGTTCGCCCGGCCCCGCAAAACCGGGTGTTACCCGGCCCCGACCGGGTCGGGTGGACCGGGTTCCCCGCCGGGTCGGGTTAAATCACCATCCCTAAATCCAACTGAGGTGGGATACAATCAGAACCTTAATGTTTTTTGCCAAGAAAAAGGCTTTAAATTAAATGGATTTCTTCTCAATGTTCATAACTGATTATTTTATGAATTTATGTTGTGTCGATTTCTTTCACGAAAAAACAATCAAAACTACTGTTTTTGGACCAATTTAGGGAATTGGGATTTGACTGAAACTAATTTGGGTTTGTTTTATTTTTTGAAATCATCTTTTCTTTTTTGGGTTGATTTTGATTTTGATTTCTAAGAATCTTTTAGATTTTTACAATTTTACTATCTCTTTATTAATCAAGCTCTGTTTTATTGTTAATATGAACAGATTTCCATTTCTGTTGTTGGAGAATGTGTTTTGATCCTTTTTTGCTACTAAACTATGAACAATTAAGATATGAGAGAAGAAGTCATATGACATCAGAATGAATTATGCAAATTAATTAATCAATTTACGGTAGATATTTACATCGCTGGGATTTGCACCAAGTTGTTGTTTCGAACCTTTTTAAAAAATATAAATATGCAGATTTTTTAGTATAGTATATTTAATTATTTATATTTGCTTAATCATGATTGTATTATTTCCTCTATTAATAAGCTAATCCAAATACTTTGTATTGTATATAACTTCTCAATTATAAATTTTTAATATTTATTTATATTTTTTATTAATTTTTTGCAAAACATCTTTTGTGAAAACTGCTTAAAACAAGGACATTTTGTAACCAGCTGCAAAAAACAACTCTAAAAGGAAAAAAGCTTGGAAAAGTAGTATCGTACTTTCGATGATCATTCATATCTGTAAGATAAGTTTTCTGACATGATTTAATTTTTTAAAATTACCCTGTGTAATACACGGGTTCAAACCTAGTATATATATATATATATATATATATATATATATATATATATAGGGTCAGGTTTAAGGGAAACCCCTAAATAACCGGAAAACCGAAAAACCACAAAAATACGGAGGAAAAAGTATATCAATATGGATGTCAAATTAACGAGAAAAATATGATCATTTATTTGGTGTAATTTTTTTCGTTCGAATTTTGTTTATTTTTCGCCTTTTTCGAATAAAAAATAGGGGGGTGAGGTTTTTTTATTTAATTAATATTGTTGTAACCGTCCGTCTAATCACATCCATGATATCATCTGATCTAACGGTTGATAAAGTGTTTTTTAGTTTTCATTTATTTGAGGTTTTTCCCTGAACCTCTCTCTCTCTCTCTCTCTCTATATATATATATATATATATCAAAACAACAATAAAATTTATTGTAAATTATTAGGACAAAAATAACATTAAATTAAGACCATAAAAACAAAAACCATAATTTAGAGCATCCATACACGTCTTGTAAGACCCATTGCAAGATGACATGGCATGTCATATGGCTTGCAAGACAACCCTCATCTTTTATGAAATTAAAAAGGTCTTTCATAAAATAGATATATTAAACAAAAACATTTTTTAATTTAATTAATTTGTTTGTTTAAACATTAATTATTAATATTATTTATATTATAATTTATTAGTTTAGAAATGAGTTTGGTCTTGCATGTGTGTGAAATGTGTTATTGCAATGCTGATGTGACAATTTAAAAAGGAGTATGGTCTTACAGAGGTGTGAATGGTCTTATAAACCACATACACAAAAATAACAAATTTTAACAAACCACAGGGACAAAAAACGTAATTTACTCAAAATAATTTACAAAATAAACCAACAGATTCTAAACAAAACAAAAATGGTCAGTTTCTTTCAAAGTATTTATACAACATCCACTTACAATGTTCAATTGCTAAAAATATATTTAATTTAAACCTCTTTTTTTAGAAAATAAATCTCTTTTTTGTTAAATTTTCAAATTATACAATCAGTATTACACATAATAATAAAAAGTAATTCGATTTCACAGACCCAATCTTTTGGGTCTCAAATACGTCGTCGAGCCCTGCTTCAATCCAGGCATCGATATCGTCTGTTGCTGTTTCATCCGCTTCGCTCGTTCTTTCGCCTTATTCCGTATCTCATCTTCCGCTTGCCGTTTCCTCAACGCTTCCATCTCTTCCTCCATCGCCGACTTCTCCTCCTTCTGCTTCTTCTTATGTTCCAACATCGACGTATCCGAATCCTTAACCGAAAAAAACATGGGCCCCAGTTCCGCCAACCACTGCGGCTCCACCGAAGTCGCACACTGCATATACTCCTTAGTCGTCAATATCAACTCATGGTACACCACGTAATCCGGCGTATAACCCAACCCATACAACGCACTACTCGGGTGCAAATGACACGGCATCCCGTTCCTACAATTAACATATTCCCCAACCCCTTTCAATCTCGCCGCATTATGAAAATACGCCGAACAAATCGCTTTTCTCACAATATCCCAGTCGGGCCCACATGATGTAAGCGGAATCTTCAGCGTTTTCAGTATATCCAAAAGTTGAGATCTCACTTCCCGAGCTTTTCGGAGACCTTTCACTTGGAGAAAATGATCGTTACACCAATCTCCACGATACTGGTTCGCTTTCCATTGTTGATAAACGTTGAGTAAAGTTAAATGGTCGGATTCGGGAACGAAAAACTTTTCACGAGCTGCGTCGCTTTCTTCCGCGCGGTCTTTCGGTCGGAAAAAAACGGAGGGTACCGAGAGCATGGAAACGACGGTGAGAACTTCATTCAGACATTCTAATTGTTCTCCCATTAAGAGCATCTTAGCTAGAGGAGGATCGAGTGGGAATTCCACCATTTTCCATCCGAGATCAGTCAGACCCCCAACGTTATTAAGCGCACCCAAAACCCATAACTGATACATCGAGTTAAGAATATTATCTTGCGGAGGTGGGTCCATAAAGTCAAAGTCCAACAAGTTCTCGATTTTAAGAGATTTGAGTAACAAAACCACGTTACCAAGATTAGTCCTCTGAATTTCCGGAACGGGTTGTGGAAGCATTTCGTTTTGGTACGCGCTTTCCGTATAAAGCCGATAACAAGTTCCGGGCCCCGTCCGCCCGGCCCGGCCCGCCCGCTGGTCAGCGGCGGCACGGCTGACCGGAAACACTTGGAGAGCATCCATACCCATACGTGGATTATACACCTTCATTTTACCGTACCCGGTGTCAATAACGTAAAAAATTCCGTCAACAGTTAACGATGTTTCGGCAATGTTTGTAGCCACGATGCATTTGCGGGCCCCGTCTTCGGGTTTTTCGAAGATTTTGGCTTGCAAGTCGGCTGGGAGTTGGGAGTAAATGGGGAGGATTAAAAGGTTGGTGACGGCTTGCCTAGTGGAGGAAACAAGCTGTTCCATACGTTCGGATAGAGCGTAACAGGTGGCTTCAATCTCGTCTTGGCCTGTCATGAAGATGAGTATGTCACCGGGGGCGCTCGTGATGTGGATCGTCATAGCTTGTTTCACGGCAGCTTCGACATAATCTTCGCACGGGCTTTTACTATACAAGGTTTGCACAGGAAATGTTCTTCCAGGAATGTGAAAGATTGGGACACTGCAAAATGTAACATTATTAAGCAGGATATACAGTACAGTTGTTCGGCGTTTAATAAGACATTGACTGGACAAGACAGATAAAATGACCGATTTACCCCTAATGGGTTTGTTTATACATTTTATATATTTTGATTAATTTAAATAACTTATTAAACTTTATAACTAATATACATATATAGTAGTATTTAATAAATTATATAAATTAACCAAAATCTAGAAACTGTATAAAGATAATTTGAGGACAAGTAAATTGAAAGTTTAAAGAGCATAAAATATAAAAAAACAAAAACTTTAAGAATGAATAAAATGTAAAGAGAGAAACGTATTTGACGTTTTAGGAGACAATTAGCTTTTATTTTGAGGTTATATCGGTAAAATATAGGTCTGTTGACTCTGTTCCACATAAAAGATGCCAAACAGTAGCAGAAGTGACGATAAGCTTAAAAGAATTGTGGAAGGTTTTAGTGTTTCAAATTGACATGGGTAGTTTAGTAATTTACCCATTTTGTTCCACCTATTTGTGGTCCGTCCTGCGTACCAAACGCACCCCTAAAGCCACAATGACATGATATGTTTCCTCTAAACATAACTAGATAAAAAAGAAAAAGAAAAAAAGATTACCTTCCAAAAAAGTTTGAAAATTTCTGTGCATTGAGGGTAGCAGAAGTGACGATAAGCTTGAAATCCCGACGCCTTGCAACAACTTTTTTAAGTATCCCAAATAGTACATCTGTGTTCAATGATCTCTCATGGGCTTCGTCCATCACAACGACACTGCAACATTGCATGCAAATTTAGACAACTCCATAATTATATATACGACAACTATAGATACATTGTTAGTAAATGCTTACCGGTATTTGTCAAGATCTGAATCTTTCAACGTTTCACGTAGAAGCACACCATCAGTCATGTACTGTGAACATAACAAAAAATAAGACAGTTGAATATCTTAACTAAAAAGTTATACGATGATCACATGACATACCACCGGAAATATCAAAGTCAATTTACCTTTATAACAGTCTTGGGGCCAGTCACGTCCTCGAAACGAATAGCATAGCCGACCAAATTGCCAAGTTCCGTTTCCATCTCTTCACTAACTCTTTTAGCCACACTCATTGCTGCCACACGTCGTGGTTGAGTGCAACCAACTATGCCGTTTGTCGTATAGCCATCTTCATGTAAATACTGCAAATAAAATTTGCAAACACTACAAAATCAAAATAACATGCAACAGTAGATACAATAATACATATACAACAGATAACGAGCGGTATTGTAAATTTTTGTGAACGAAAAGTACCTGGGTCAATTGTGTTGTCTTTCCAGAACCAGTTTCACCTACAACCACCACCACTTGATTCTCTCGTACCACCTATTCAACAAAACAAAGTCGAGATTCAAGATATAATCGTTTTATCGACTACCAGTATTACAAGACTTGGGAAGAATCTATAGCATTGCTCTGGAGCTAAGAAACATTTTCAAAGAATAGTAGAGCCTCTTAAAATAATATTGTTTAACCAAACTCCCCCTTAGTATGATGTATGCTTCATTGTACCGTGACCAATATTTGACTGTAATGTTCATTATTTCTTAATAATCAAATACGATTCGTTGTATTTTATTTAAAGCATTCAGTGTATGTTGATGAGATATATACTACATAATTTTATCGAAATCAGTATTTTTTTCAAGTAGATTGAAATTTTAGGAAAAACAACAAACACTAGAACAATGTTTCACTCCATTCTTCTAGTTATGTTTGCAACTTAAAAAAAATTGTGATATCATCTTACAAAATTCATTAATTTATGGAGTACTAATTATATAGGTTCTACTGTACTTTTTATTCAAAGAGAGAATCGATTTTGGTTAAATGTTGTAAAAAATAGCAGCATACGAAAACCATACCTGCAACAGTTCGTCTCGCACAGAAAATATCGGCAGATATTGTCGTTGTTGAGATAGTGATTTTGACTTGGCAAAATCACTCACTGCTTCTCCCTTTTTCAGATGCTGTGCAAACTTTGCATCTTCCTTGAAATCAACTTCACCATCTTCACCAACCACTGCCGTATCAGCATCAATCTGATACGTAATCAGACCAAAATATTACACAATAAATAAAATATTAAAAAACATGTATTAAACAACAATAAATCTAACACGCTATCAACCTGTTCAGCCGTCTTCTCAACACCAAGAATATCACCAAGCTTTGAACCCGCAAGTTCCCAAAAGCGCTGGCGTGATTTATTCATACTTTGTTTTTCATGAACTTCACGAACAAGGTTGGAACCTTTTCTTGAAATAATAGCCATATCTGACGTGGGATCCTTTAGAGGCATTACTGGTTCCGCTTGCTTAGTAAACACAATTCTCCCATCCAAGAACGGAGGCTTTGTATCTGAAATAAATAGCTAAACTTTCAGAAATACTGAATTAGAAAGTAAGCACAAATCCCTAAAAGGGTCCTGCTAAAAATGTTGTAATCCATACCGTGAACAAGAAGAATAACCCTCCGTTCTTCCTCATCGTCAAATTCCGTCTGCACCTCTGTACCTCGGACAGCTCCAGATCTCAGAAGCTGCCGATCCTCCCATTGAGCATTATCTGCAGTAAGTTGCGATAGCTTTTTGCTCTGAGCTAGTGTCATTTGGGTTCCATCTCTACGAACCTATGATCCAGATATGGCACCAAATTAGACAAGTTTATAGTTATGTTAGAACAGACATCAAAGCTAAGACAAAGATCCAGATAACAATTTCTCAACAAACTCAGAATGGTCTTCAGTAGGTTTAGACTCCAACAGATTATTCAAAATTTCTCCAATATCAAAACTCAAAATCTCCAAAAAAAATATTTTCAACTATAACTATCGAGCTCGAGTCGAGTTGAGCCATTCGAGCTTACACTTTTTTGAGCCGACATATTTATATGTTTACAAATTATATACTGAAAATATAAAAATCATCAAGTTTAAGTACATAAACGAGAGTTGTTCGATCTCAAATTCGAGCTCTTAAACGACAAACATTGAAAAAATATCCGAGCTCGAGCCCGACTTTGTAAAATTAATCAAGCTCAAGTCGAGCTCGAGCCTGAGCCTGATATTTCTTTTCAAGATGAGCTCGAATAACCTGCTACTCGACCCGACTCATTTACACCACCCTTACCAACAGCTTCCCCATTTTAGAGTTTAAAACGTTGATTATATTATTACAATATTCCATACATTTAGTAAGATATTATTTCCCTCGCATAAAAATTAAAATCAACGTTTCATATAGGTGGAAATATAATAAAAATCTCCCTCTCTCTCTCTCACTCTCTCTCGGTAATCATTTTTGGGAGTTCTCCAATTTTGGAGTATTTTATACCCTTTGTCATAATAAAAATCTCTCTCTCTCTCTCTCTTTCTCTCAGTAATCATTTTTGGGAAGTTCTCCAAATTTGGAGAATCTGTTGGAGCAAACATTTCCCCAAATTCTCCATTTTGGAGATGCTCTCATGATGACAATTTATTCCATCCACTAAAATGATGAGCTGACATGCTAAGAAAGGAGCACACAGTACACGTACCAATCGTTTTGCAACCTCTGCTTCTTTCTTCTGAACAGAAGCCGCATCGCCAAGATAAAATGATGAGCTGTCAGCATCAAACAGAGTATTGCCTTCTTCACTGTCATACCTGTGATAACAACCAGGTTAATTTTGAACATTGAACGCAGCCTGTACATTAAAATAGTAAAAATTGATTAAATCACAATATTAAGAAGTAAGGACCTTGCCCCAAAAGGTTCAAAACTAGCAGCAAGCATATAATGATACAACTATTATAAGCAATAATTAATATTATGCTTGAAGTAAAGATTTTGGTAATAAACAAGAAACTTCACCAAGCAGCAAAGAGGGGATGAAATAATGCAATTGGTAACCATAAAAATAACGATCAATCTCATTCTCAGTTAAAAAATAGACCCTAGTTTTAATAATATCAGACAAGGCGAACTTACCATGCACGATCAGAGTTGTATTCCATCTCTAACCGCATACTCTCGGTTATCTCTGAATTATGAAACTTTTCCTTTTCGAAATCTTCGTTCTGCATACACCACAAGAAAATTGGAAAAAGGTCAAACAAAGAGAGCACAACTATTCCCGAGGCAAAAGACAACAGGCCAGATGCTTACAATACGCCATCAGGGATTGGAAAACAAAAAAGAAAAAAAAAAGTGATTTTACCTCAGAAGATGGTGGATTTTCTGCATAGAGGGGTTGCTGAGACCTTCCACCAGATCGTGAATTTGAAGATCTAACGGACCCAGATGCCCTTATTGGAACTGGCGAAGGTGCCACACTGTCCCAGGGAGAAGCAGCATGCCCTGTAGGTGTTCCAATAGTAGTCAGTACAAGCAACCAAAAGTAGAAAGCATAACACTCCCTCTGTCCCAAAATAAATGTCTATAATACTATTTTAGTAATAAGTGTCCACTTTCAAAAGTAAAACGTCTACTTTCCATTATACCCTTACGCTGTGTTCTCGAGTTTTGGAAGGAAAGAAAAGAAACGGAAGAAAAAGAAAAGAAAGGGAAAGGAAGGAAATAAATATTTGTATTTGTGTTCTTGAGATTGAGATTGAAGGAAAAGAAAGAAAAGGAAATAAATTTTCATGTTCTTTTTAAATTCCTTTCTTTCCTTTCCTTCCCTTTCCTCACACATTTGGGAGGACAATCGGCAATATTTTCCTTCCCTTTCATTTCCTTTCCCTCCTTAAAAGAACTCGAGAACAGAACATTAACTATGTGATGGAGAAAAATTCTCTTTCTATAACCAAGAGTAAAACCGTCCTTTTGTTAACTAAAAAGTGTACACATTCCTAAAACTGTGTTTTTTCCATTGTGGACATTTATTTTGGGACGGAGGGAGTATCAGAAGTATGCAACTCAAATCAAAATCCATCAGAATTTACCAACATACCATATTGAGGAGTATTGCTCCCCAGCCAAGGGGACACTAATCGTGCATCAGGAGAAGCACCAAGCAACATTGGCGATGGTGAAGGTTGATGATGTCTGCTACTACTACTAGAACGACTATCACGACGTGGTGTATCTTCCCATTCCCATCTTCCATCATCCCAATCAGATCGGCCTACAATAGCCAAACGCATGTTCTTAATTTGTCATAACAATCAAATTCTGCTCAGACATAAAATAGGCATTATGCTAAGCTTTTTCGGTTAAGAAAATTGCATTTTCCGACTATGAGACCCCAAAATAAAAGGGCTATGCATTTATGCTCACAAAGAGTTGTGATCTAAGAGGATGTTTGTTTGCCTCTTAATAGTTCCATTAGGAGGCAATCTCTGAATCGTTAAGAGGTGAATCTTGTTTGGCAAAAAAAAGTCTGCCTCTGAATGGTTCTAAAACCCTCTGAATGATTTTGTATCTTGGGTCTCCTTTAACCATTAAGCGCCCTAATTTCATTCAGAACAATTACCAAACAACCATATTTCATGTTGCACTTTATCATAAGAGCCTCTTAATCATTCTGCACCAAACCATTCAGCAACTGCCAAACAGCCCCTAAGTTGCGCTTAACAATAATGTTTCTGCAGCATGTACATGTGCTGGTACTATATAAATAATTTTCAAGTAATTTACATACTACATACCAGGCGTCCTCCTTGAACTTTCATATCTGCTTCTCTTATTCCCATACTCTCTGTACTCTTTTCCATGACGAGGTGATTCTGAATGGTCCCGCTCATCCCTGTCAGTACTATATCTCCTTGACCCCCTACTTTCATTTCTCGAGTGATCTCTGAAATCACTTCTACGCATGCCATGCTCTGTTGAATCATACCTAGAATTCCGATGCTGGATACTACGGGAACTTCTGGATGAAGGAGTAACATCCTAAAACAACAAAATAAGAAATCAATATCAAGTATGGACAATCTAATGTAACATTTTTACAAAATAGGGGTAACTTAAATTGGTGAATCAAGATATTACAAATAGATTGTCTAAATCTTTATGGTTAATAGAAGGCAAGTTGCAGTAACTGGAAAAAAGGGCATTGATTGCAAGGATGTTTGATATTTAGCCATTTAGGGCTTCTTTTCTTTCATAGATTCAGGGCTATCATGTAATTTCCACCCCCCATTGCCATATGTATATCATCTATTCTAGACCACCAAAAACAGTCTGCATTTTGGGGTTCTTATGTTCCACGAGAAAGTTATATCATCTAAAATTATAACGTGATTCATAACAGAATTCCTTCAGCACAATAATGGAATTGGATTGCCAGGTTAAAATATTATGCAGCAAATTTTGAGCATGACCACCAGACAGATGAATTGGTAATATGCACTTCGTTTTGTATGTCTTAACTAGTTAGCTTGGTGTAAAACATCAAAAACTACCTCGGAGTTATAATCAGAACCATGCCTAGCAGATGCGCCACGAACTCTTTCTTCTTCTGTGATTTGACTTTCTGCAACATTTAAGAAACATTACAATTAGATAAAATTGTATAGGTTACTTTATTTATTTTTAGTAGCACGATGTTCTTCTGCAGACTGCACTACATTTTAAAATGATCGCATAAAGTAATCAGTTCTTTGCAAAAATCTAGCCCCCACCCCCATCCATCCCCTTGTCCTAGATTTTTCTTTTTTGCTATATTGGTCCCTTTGTTTACCCCCAGGCTATCTACATTTTGCAGCCACTAATAACCAATATACAAATATAAAGTTGGTAAAGAGATCTGGAAACAATGTCAACATTAAAGAGTTGAGAGAAGTCTCGGACAGGTATTACGAAAAACCCAAATAAGAATAATACCCAAATCAGATGTCTTGCTCCCGCTAGAATCACGGTATCGTCTGCTTGAAAAATTGCGTCCACTGCTGGATACACCACTTCCAACTTCATCTAGACCTGTGACCAATGATGTAGACTTTTCCACCTCTTCATCTAGATATGCCATCATAGAAGAAGCTTTTTCTCTAGGAACTTTAAATGATCCTTCAACTTGGGACCCTCCTCGTTTTTCACTTGCAAGGACATCTAACCCTGATTTATAGTAAATTTTGTATTTTAAAAGATAAGGTAAGAGAATGACTCCTCAGAATGCAGTAATGTTAACCAACAAAAACTCAAGCAAGATACATGAGCTATTGCAGATGCAGGTAAGGAACAATAAAGGAACAAGCATGGTTTTAAAAGGCGTGTGAGGCGTACGCCTTGAGGCTCGCCTCGAGGCTTGGCGGTCCAAAATCGACCTAAGGCGGCGCCTCTCAATCCCCAAACAAGGCGTACGCCTCAATTGTCTGAGGCGGTGACCGAGGCTATGAGGCATGAGGCGATGGAGAGGCGTACACCTCAATAGGCTAAATTAATTTTAAAAATGGTTGAAACTTCTTTTTTTTGAAAACCTTTTTCTTCTCCTCTAGTTTCTTCAAAGCACTATTTGCTACTTAGTCTCATCAGTGGTAGAGGCAGCCAACATGGTGTACGTATGTATGTACACCGGTGCAGTGAAGTCAAACATCAACAAAGCTATTTATAAGGGCTTTATTCTCCCTCTCTCATACAATCACGAACATGCATTATATGTTAGTATTATTGTATATAATATAATATAATATACTTAACAAAATATGTATTAATATATATACATATATATTTCTGACCTTAGTATACCTTATTCTTATTAATAGTTCTTTGTTAGTATATTATACTCACTTTGCATACATTATATATAGTGTATATTAGTATTAGTATTTGTATATTAAGCTGCTACATACAACTTTACAAGTGTGTGTATATATATTCTGGTTTTGCTAATTATGCTGCCAATACAAGCATATATATCAATATATATTATGTTTTTGTGTAGTATGTTGTCACATACAAGTGTGTAACTGTGTACATATATGTATATATATATATATATTATGTTTTGCTGCCACATACTAGTGCATATATGGAATTATGTTTGTTTTGTCAAGTGTAAACCATTTATGAACTTTGTTGTTTTATTTTTTGGGGCTTACGCCTCACGTACCTAAGGGTAAAACGCCTCGAGGCTCGTTTCCGTTTTTTAAAACCTTGGGAACAAGAGTAGTGTTAATTCAAGATATCCAGTGCATATCTCCGGGCAGAACAAGGCTAACGTATATTATTTTGGATTTAAACATTCCCACAGGATACTAAATCCCAATCCAGTTATTTATGTCACAAAATCAGATAGCTCTAGCAATAGTGATTTAGAGAAAAATGCAAATATGTTCCACTGTATCAATATAGCGTACTGACCTAGTAATGATTTCCTCTCAGGCGGTCTGAAGACAACCCTATCTTTCCCAGGCAACTGTAATCCACCACCACCAGTTGCATCAGGCTCCAGCATTTCCTTTGTCTTGTCTATGTCAATTGGATTCTGTAGCCACAAATTGAAAATCATACAATTTAATGACTGATAAGAGATGAATTCTTTGTTCGTAGTTAAAGAATACCCAAGTTCATATTCTAGACTAACCTCCATGATTTTGCTTTGATGAAGCTAGAGCACGGCACCAATCAATGGGGGAAATCTACCTATAATCAATTGAAATTAATATAGATTAATAACGAATACTTTAATCAATACAAAAAAAAATTACAGTTCAAATAACTAAACCCTAATCCAATGCTGAAGAAATTAACTAAACAGAAACCAATCCAATCAACTCGTTTAACGTTTCTAAACATCATTAATTCATTAGTTGATGCTTAAACAGACGAAAAAACATACCTCAAATCGTTGCTTATAATTATTGAAGAACCGTTGCTTGAATTGTTGAAGAACTAGAAACCCTTGTTCAATTTGACAGCGACTATTTATATGTTTCCTCTCGATTCTAGTTTAGGGTTTTTGATGTGCGATGATAAGCGATTCGTGTAGTAAACTCATCAGATTTATCGAGCAACGATTCTGACAGGAAAATCCGGCGAGTTTCAATCATGAGGCGGGTTTTCATACCCCTAAATCTAATGTCGGTGTTGCTATCAAATGTTTGGATAAATGACAATTAGGCCCCTCTACTTCTATGTTTTTCCTAAAAATTATTATAATTTTTTAACGCTGATGATAAATAAAACTGTTTGTTTTTATACCGATAAATAAAAATAACTGAAATGAGTACTATTGTCTATTTTATTTCTGAATCTTTCTGTGAATATTACACTTTTTTTTCTAACAACAAGATTTTAAACATTACTCGTATACTTTAACATATTTTCAACAGTTTCATTTGTTTACTCAAATTTATTATGAAGAAAACATTTCATATTATTTAGGTTACTCTAAATAATTCATATCATTTTAGATTTTTTGTCATTTTAAATGTTTATCAAACAATTAATTTTCGTATGACACTTATGTAGATATAAGATTAAAAGTGTAATTTTTATTGTCATAACAAAAATCAAACGATAATTTATCTTAATTTTATCTAGAGAAAATTAATACTTAAAAACAACTTAGGGGTTGTTTGTTTACCTCTTAATAGTTCCATTAAAAGGCAACTTTCTGAATCGTTCAGAAGTGAATCTTGTTTGCAAAAAAAAATGTCTATCAATGGTTCCAAAACCCTCTTAATGATTTAGCATTTTGGGACACCCTTAACCATTCAGCACCGTGATTTCATTCTAAACAAATACCAAACAACCATATTTCATTTTGAACTATATCATGAAAGTCTCTTAACCATTATGACCTCTTAATCATTCTGTACTAAACCATTCAACAACGGCCAAACAGCCCCTTAATACATTAAAAAAAATCAAACACTCTTTAATGTCACCTTTAAAAATAATCCTAATTCATTAAAAAAATTAAAAATTAAAAAGTTTGCTGGGTATGCTCCCGTGCGCACTTGTGTTTAATATCCCTGTGAAAAAATTAGTCTTAATTAATTAAAATTTTAAAAATGTAAAAATTAGTCTTAATTAATTAAAATTTTAAAAATGGAGAATTTTGCTGGCTATGGGGTTCGAACCCATGCGCACTTGTGTGCAGAAGATCTTAAGTCTTCCCCCTTAACCTCTCGGGCAAACCAGCTTTTTGTTTTCATTTGCTATTTTCTTGAATATATAAGGTCAGTTTAAAAAAATGTAAAAAGATCACACAATTTTATTATTACACATTATAAAGAACTTTTCTCAATCTCATATTAAAGGTGTATGAAAGAGTGGAAGATTACTTATGTAGTAGTATATGTAATACACTAAAATCCGTACAACTAGGGATATAAATGAGTTGATTTTTAATAAGTTATTCGAGGTCGAGCATAATAATTATCGAGCACAAAATAAAAATTGTTTTAACTTAACAGCTGAGCTTTATGTTATATAAAACCTCCTCCCATTCCCGTCAAGCGCCACTAACACTACCATCGTTGTACCTCCTCGTATATTTATGTTGCCAACCACCATTTTGTTTTGAATTGTAACTCCTCCATCTGCCAATGTCTTGCAACTTTGCAACCACCACCATAGTCGATCCGCTTTATCCCTACTATTGTCCACTAGTTTGCAATCCCAGCAATCTCCCCTCCAATCTCACTTATTCTTTTATGTTGATTCATTTTCCATCACCACATTGTACCTGCAACAAGCACGTCTGATAAGTGCTCAATTTTGAGTACTTAAGCACTTCTTTTTTAGTCTTTTAGATAGAATTTTGCACTTTAAAATCCCAATTTGAGTCATTTATTACTTCTTTTCTATTTTATTAGGTTGGAGCTAAGGTTTGTGGTTTACTTGTGCTATTTAAGATGAATGGCTAACTTTGGTATCAATTTGGAAATCCTTTTTGAACACAGGTCATGCAGCAGCATTACCGGAGCATGGACCGGACACTTTTGAAGAAGAGGAATTGGACGATGATTAAGTTGGAGTGGAATTAGTTTTTTTGTTAACCCATGGATAAAGACTTGTACGAGCTGGTTGTACTTTATAGCTGTAATGTAATGGTCATTTGTACTTTATAGCTAAATTACTTAAAACTAGTAGTTCTATCCTAATTAACTAGTTGCTAATTTTACACTTTTGGTCCCTCTCTACTACTATAAATAGAGGGCCTTGGGTGCGTTCATTAGACATCTTCTTTTGTAAATCTCTCATACCATCTTTTGTACTCTCCTAGCTGATGTTAATCAGCTCCAATTCCTTTCTATTTGCAGCATTGAACTGACGATTTTTACTTTGCTTTCTTTAAATTCCTTATTGCACCTTTAATCTTGTCATTTACTTTACGTCTTTATTTAAGTACTTTAAATTCTTGTACTTACATTCCATCTTACATTCTTGTCATTTACTTCTTTGTAATTTTATTTCTTGCCATTTTAGTTATAGCCATTTACTTTTAAAATCATTCACATTTCAAGTCATCATGTTTATTGTCCAAGTCTTTTCATTTGCTTTATTTTATTTATTGTAACGAGTAGCTAATCATATTAGCTTGGTGTGTGAGGTCAATGGTGATTTTGTTAACCAAAATAAAGTAGACATTTTTGTGGCAATAATGATGTTTTGTTATTCCAACCCAAGTTCTATCAAGATAATACAATCCTTTGACAAATTGATCACTTTGATAGTGTTAAAGTGTCATGAACCTAGAGATGGGCCATTGAATAACACGTCAATTTGGATGACATAAGGGGTAATATCGAGAGAGTTACTTGCAACGAGAGTTGTTACTTTTGTTTTTCAAAATGATTCATTCTTGATAAGCTGTCACTTTTTCAAAGGGTTAAAATGGAATAGACTTAGATAAGCTATTTGGATTACATCAACTTGGGAGGTACGGGGGTTATATCGAGATAGTAACTTTTAACAAATAGAATTTGTTTTACCGTATATTTTGAGAACTCCACTCCCATCATTTCTTTATATTGAACTCTGCTCAAATATGAGATTGTTTATAGCTACTGGAATAATGGGATGTTGAGAGTCCGAGAGGAACGTGTCTTAAAATAGATAATAGAACTAGTTATTGCCACCTTTATGCTGCAGCAGCATCCATGTTGTAGCATTGGTCAGCTGGAATTTGGTTTAACGTATCATCACAAGTCTTACACCCTTGCTTCTCTTTTATTATTGTTCACTTAGCTCTGTGATAATCACCAAATCAACCAATCAAAATATTTCTTCCAAATCGGCATCTGAAATCACATATTTCATTGTACTTTTTCTGCACTTTTGACTCCAATCTCTGTGGGACGATACTGGTATCTCTACCACTTTTATTACTTGAAAGACGACATTAGATCTAATTGCATACTTGCTTTGAGGTTTAATCAGCACACGTCTGTAGGTGTATTATAAGCACTCATCAACGCCATACAACAAAGGTTCTAAAAAACGCGATGTGGCGCCGCCATGGCACCGAAGTGTGGCCTTGCCACTACATTTTACCCATTGGCGTCGAGATAAAACGCGGACCTCGTAATGGCGCTCCATGAAGCGTTGTGGAGTTACAAATATGTGTGCTTTTGATTATTCGAATATTTGTTTTTTGAATTTCGATTCGAATTTGCCTATTAGCATCGATTAGAATTTATAAATTCATTTGTTTATCATTTTATATGAAGTTAAATTGTTAATAACTTAATTATTGTTGTTCAAGACACTGACATAAACACACACACACACATATTATATACATACCTGTCGCCTTAAGCCACGCATTGGAAAACGCCATGGTCTCACCGTAACTCATAAAGCTTGAGGTTTGATCTCGCAACCACGTCCCACGTCATTTAGAACCTTTCATACAACATACATCACATTGATCTATCCATATCCGCACCACTCCAAAACAATTTATGGCTCCTATTTTTCCACACCAACTTTGATTCAATTGGTGTGGGTCAGGTGCTCGTGTATATATCGGTAGTGGTGAATAAACCCTAACAACATCATGATATAGATCACGAGCAAGTTTAATCATTTTATAATGTCTACTATTAGATGAACCCATCTATTTTATGTTTTTGTAAGACCACCATACACTAGCATCTAAAAACCTTCACCAAGTAACATATAATGCATAGCATATTAAAGATAAAAAAAACTTTTTATCCCATATGCTACATGTTTGATCCAAGATGAATGAGAAAATATGCAATACTTCCCTATACTTGAAGTTAACAAATAACAATTTAAATGATGGAAAAGAAGAACTTAAAATACTTTATACGTTTTTGTGGGTAAAACAATTTTTTAGAGTTCATTGATTGTTGGAACCTCTAAGGGTGCGTTTGGTACGCAGACAGGATAGGATAGGACAAGATGGGACAGATCATAACAGAACATGACAAAACAGTTGTTCCACGTTTGATAAGACAAAACTTGATAGAGCAGAACAAATAACATTGACCAATTTACCCTTGCTAAATTTAAAGAATGAATAAAATATGAAATAAAAGGTTTATTTGATGTTTTAGAAGATAATTAGATTTTAATTTGAGGTTCTATTGGCAAAACATAAGTCTGTTCCACCTTGTTCCATGGGGTGAGGGTGGAACAGACATGTTCCAGTTTGTTCCACCTTGTTCCACATAAAGATCTTGCCAAACGTGGGACAGTGGACCCTGTTCTGTTCTGTCATGTCCTGTCCAGTGTACCAAACGCACCCTAAAAGAATTTATGCTAAATTGTTTGATTTTTTGAGTCGAATATGAAAGTCCAAAGATGGTCGGATGGGGGAGAGGAAAGGGGATATGAGAATTAGAGAAATAGCAGGGGTGTTGGGGAAGGCGGTAAAGGAGGAGGGGGTGCATTAATGGGTAAAAGGCAAACAATGGTAAAAATACGAAAATACCCGTCATTAAAATATTTTATTTAACAAAGTTAATTAAGAGCATCTCTAACAGTTTTGCTAAAATAGAAAATTGAGTTTAGAGAATTATTTAAAACTTAATTGTAGGAGAGACAAATGATTATTTTATTCAATCCCACGAATGAGATCGAACTTTTACCATTTTGTATTAGAGAACACTAGTTGGGTACCCGCGCAATGCGGCGGGATGCCAATTTTTTTTGTAAATTGAGAGTATGACATTTATGATCTTTATAAACTTTAAAGTTTATAATGGTGGTCGGCCAAAAAGTTTTTGTTGTAATTAGATTACTGCAATTCATAATTAACCAAAAAACCAAAATTCATGTGTACACAAAATAAAAATTTAATCATCTTTATAATATAAATCGATACCTACAAAATACGCTAAGGTATTACTTGAAGCATCCATATGAAGACATGCCTGTAAAAAAGTTTTATGATTATAATCTATACAAATAGGTGTAAAAAATGTTTATGTTTAATAATAACTCGTACCTTGTTAGTCGCGTAAGACTTCCTGATACACCACGTTTGATGTGTAGACTCTAGCACGATTGAATTTTTTGGCAGGCTTTACTAATACCTTTGTATTTCCGCGTGATGTCCCTCTTGACAACGCCACATAAAGTTGGCCGTGAGAGAATACTGATTCTGGTAGATATACACCCACGTTAGGAATAGTCTGTCCTTGAGCTTTGTTGATTGTCATAGAAAAGCTAAGTCGGACTGGGAACTGTTTTCTCTTCAATTTGAAGGGGAACATGTTATCTTCAGATGGACAAAGAGGAATTCTCGGCAAAAACACCCTCTTTCCAGCATGCTGACCTACAGCTATTTCTGCGTCGATTACGTTCCGCTGAAACCCTCTACATATCAATCTGGTTCTTGTATATCAAGGTCGTTAATGAGAGTAACATTCTTCACATCCATTATTCTGTGGTGAAGCAAACCAGATTTCAAGAATTCTCACAAACCCAAACACTGTTTTTAGTCATAATATATAGGATGAAGAAGGGACTTATTTTTGGAAAATAAGAATATATATCAATTAGATTTTTAATTCAGTTTCCATATTAAAAGATATATTTATCAATTCCATAATTAAGAAAACCTAAAAGGTTAAAAACAGAATTTTAAATTAATAAAAGCAAAAAAAACAGATTATTTATCTAGAGTATGGACAAAGCAATCGGATGAACTTTTTTTTGAAACATTTTTGTTGTAGAAATATAATTTATGTTAACCAATAATTTAAATTAATGTTGTAGATAAAAGTAAATTATCCGAGTTCTTATAATTTTATGGTTTTTAAATAATAATTCTAGCTCTTATGCATGTATGTAGGCTTTTATATATGAATAGGAATTATAAGGTGTAAATATAATAAGGGGAAGTGCATAGGAATTATAAGGTAATTTACATAATTGGACCGGTCCTTGATACCATGATAATGAGGACTTTAATATGAATTAAAAATATTATTTCAATAAATTTGAATCTAAACGATTAAGGATCCGTATTGATTTTGTAGTAATATATATGTACCATTTATTAACCCCCTTTTTTTGAAAAAAATTAATTATTTCAAAATTACTGCAAAAATTAAACAAATTTACAAATTTATTAATTATTTTAAAATTGATTTCTACTTCTAAATAACTATGAATATAACTAATACCGTTTATTAACCCCTTTTTTTTATGAAAAATTTAATTATTTCAAAATTACTGCAAAAATTAAACAAATTTCCTAATTTATTAATTAATTACTTACACTAAATGCTAAAGATTAGCAACAAGAACCACAAGAAAATCTATATGTCGATTTATAAACTGTGTTCTTGAGTAACTTTAATCAAGATTAAAGAAAGATGGTTTCTTGAATATATATGACCATCATATATTATAATGATTAAAGAAAAAGAAAGTTTAATCAAATAAAAAAATGCTCAAAAATTTCCCACATTCTTGTTTCACATACACCAAAATAGACTTTCTGAAGCTGCAAACTACAACAAGTTTGATTTAAAAAAATGGTTTCTTGAATATATGATCATATAATAAAGGAAAGTCAAACAATTAAATGATAAGTAACACCTGTGAATTTAATTGTATAGACTAAAAAATCTGTTTATAATTTCCCTAACCAAACCAAACCCATGAGTGACAAACCAAAATTACCAAAACATATTAAATTAAAAGCAAATATATATGTCTCATACTTATCATCACTCTCCTAAGGCTACTCGGAGAGCTAAAGGTCTCGAATATACTGTGCGAAGGTTAAAGATGGTTTGAAACTCCTCATTGGATTCATCATTGGACCCATTTTAAAATTGTGGACCCAAGCCTCAAAGCACCCTCTCACCACTCCAGTATACTCGGAATTCACCATCCTGCAGAAGCGAGTCCTATCCCTTATCCGAGTACGCCAAGACCGAGCGGCAATCCTTTGCTCCTGAGCTAATTTCAACTTCAACAGGTCCCTCTCTCCTTTCAGTTTGTTCCTCTCTAATACCACACGAGTTAGCCTAAGATAGGCCCTTTTCAAAGTCTCCAACTTTTCCGTGAGTTCGACAACAGTAGCATCAGACATGGATAACCTATCCCTCAATTCACCGATCTCTCCCTGCAAAGTGTATATCTTCTCTTCCAGTTCATTGGTCAGTGGAGAACTTGGCATGTACTCTTCAGATGGGTCATACGATGACGTGTCATCGGTGTGGATCAGACCGCTACCCTTGGTCTGGTTACCTGAACTGCACTTCGCATTGTGGATCATGCTAGTACGATGACTATCCTTCGATCCCCCATTCAGACCTAGTCCATACGGTGTCATTCGTCCCCCAGATCCACGTCCACGTCTACGCCCACACCCACGATGAACTGACCTAGTGTGGATTGTGTGCACCATTTTCCTATGAAACAATAAGGAAACACTATATTAAGTAGATTCCTAGATTATATAAACTGTATAGATAAACGTGATAAAGAACATGCAGTTTATGTTTAAGAACATGCAGTTTATGTTTAATAAGAACATGCAGTATATGTTTAATAAGAACATGCATTGTATATAATAAGATCATGCAGTATGGATTGACAGTTGAAAACAACAAAGAAAAAAAACAGAAAAAATACAATCATTAACTTTATAGTTTATACATGAAGTAGATTCCTCGATTGTATAAACTGTATAGATAAACGTTTCGAAACATAATTTTTATGTATAAAAGGTTAAAAACATAATTGTATGTACAAAAGGTTAAAAATCGATTTTTATGTATAAAAGGTTAAAAACAGAATTTTATGTATAAAAGGTTAAAAATCGATTTTTTTTTGTAATAAGAACATGCATTGAAACATACCGACAAAGCAATCAAGTATCAAGTAATAAGAACATGTTTTTTTTTGTAATAAGAACATGCAGTTTATGATTAATAAGAACATGCAGTATATATAATAAGAACATGCAGTATATATTCACAGTTGAAAACAACAAAGAAAAAAAACAGAAAAAATAAAATCTTTAACTTTATAGTTTATACATGTTTAAGATTCCTCGATTGTATAAACTGTATAGATAAACGTGTTAAATACATAATTTTATGTATAAAAGGTTAAAAATCGATTTTTATGTATAAAAGCTTAAAAACAGATTTTTTATGTATAAAAGGTTAAAAATCGATTATTTATTTATGCTGCAGCAAAAAAACCAACAAAGAAGCAGAGAAGTTTGAGGTCTGAAACCTTACCGATTCTGAATGAAGCAATAGATGGAGTCTGGATGGAGAGGAGAAGCAGATTTCCAAAATGCTAATTACACAGTTTAGTGTTTTACTCTTTTTGATTTCTAATCTTGAATATGTGGATCAATTTATAGGAGAAGATATCAATTAGATTATGGAAAAAATATTAGGAAATAAGAATAGATATCAATTAATTCAGTTTCCATATTAAAAGAGGTATCTATCAATTCCATAATTAAGAAAGATTTTTTTTTTCAAAAAATCAGGGGTTCTATTAAGTGGACTCTATTTTTAGACAAAACAATTTGAACGTGGGCTCTCTTTTTATCCGGGACAGAGGGAGTAGCATGTAATAACCAGTTTTCATGCAAATTGATGAAGCATTGCCAAATGCCAATGTAGCACAGAATCAACCCGTTCTTTTGTTTTATGCTATGAAAATAATATTTTATAATCCTTGCATTTCTAACCAAAAACCCTGTTTTGATTTTCAAATATCATTACCTGTTAAGGCATTTAGTAAAAACATTTTTATCAAAAAAATTATGAATAAAAGAGTATCAGTAATAACCAGTTTTCATGCAAATTGACGAAGTTTATGTTCCAGTAACATCAAATAAGTACCTGATATGGACTAACTTCCTGTATCTAAGCCGCTGTCTACCAGCACCTGATGAGACCAATATAACCTCATATCCTTGAGAATTTAGTATATGGATCTGCATTTAGGAGATAAGTTAATCATAATAAGAAATCAAGACATAGCATATATTTTTTTATAAAAGACTATTAAAAGAGTAGACAACAACACCAATTTATCGAGACAAACAATTTTATCCCTACATAACTTAATGGAAAATTTAGTAAACATCCCCTTAGAAACCCATTATTAAAACTTGATTTAGGAAGAGTATATCAATTGAACTACGTTCATCCGATATAACTCAAACAATCTATCATCCGAACCCTTAGTTTAAATAATAAGCATATCCGCTTCAAACATTTTAACCAATCAGATCTCATGTTAGTATGTTGATAGGGTTATTTTTATAACCCTATTTATATGTTTTTATTATAATCTTGAGCTCGTTTTTATTCCTCATTGAGTCTTTTTGGTTAGCTTTAGTGTTTAAATTAGTAAATAAATGCTTTGGACCTTAAAACGTCAAAATAGCATGTTTTTATATAATTATAGCCAAATTGCTTATTAAGATTATCATGATTGTAGGAACGAATTGGGTGCCATTTTGAAGTCGATTTATAGAATGCATATAGCAGGATGAAACCGGTCGACTTCATATTTTTGGACATGGCAACGATTTTTGTACAAGGGCCGAAAAACGCAGATTTCGTTTAAAGCTGCATGGGCCGATTTTTGGACAGCAATCTTTGGGCTTGAATTATATACAATATGGGCTAAAAGATGGTTTCAATTGGGCTGATTTGTTTGGATGGCTTTTAGGGCTCATGGCCTCTTTAAACTAGTATATATTTGTATGTCTAGTTTGCTAAAAAAAGGAAGAAAAAAAAGGGCGTGGCATCCATCAGATACCATTTCTTTTACTAATATATCCCAATATAATGCTTGGTAGGTAGCATAAGAGAAAGAAATACGAATTTCTTTTCTCTTTGGTTTCATTTTGCTAGTTTCGATAGTAGCATGTAGTGAACCAAATCCACACTCATTTGGTTTGATTCACACTTCACATCCAAGTGATCTCGTGTAACGCTCGGGTTTGAATTTGACGGGCGTCGAGACCGTCAAATAATAAGTACCAACTATTAGCTAATTACAACCAAAATTGTAGTAGCGATAAGTCGGGTCGAATCCACAGGGATTGGTCGTGACAATTATTTCAACTTCTACACGTTAAGTAAAAGGGGGGGGGGTGGATTTGATAAACTAAACTAAAAATGCGACTAAAATTAATTATAAGCAGTGAAATAAAACCCAACATTAGTTTAACTTCGATTAAGATGATGACACCTATCATTGATTCCAAATAGGTAAACATAAAGAACGAACCTAAGTTGGTTATAGTCGTTAACAAGCTCTAACGACCTATATTTTTCCTTAATTCACACCGGTTAAAATAAGCTCTTCAACCGGATCTTAATCACAAATAAGAAATTAAATAAGCTCTTAATTTCTTTAGAAGTGATTAGCTTTATCGAACTAGAAAAATACCAACTCAAAGCAATAAGCTCGTAAGCTCGGCTTATTATAGCCTTGATTGCAAGATTTCAAGAACTAAAATTTAAAACCTTATTGAATTAAAAGAGTTCCATTGTTACTCATCAAAACCAAAAGACAATTACGTATCTAATATTTTGACTAACAATCTTTCATAAGAGATTCAAGTAATTGATCAAGTTAATTGAAAACCCAAACGAAATTGACATTAAAAATGGAAATCAAGCAAATAGGTTTGTCCCAAACGATTACAATGGAATCTCAAAGTGCAACCATCAAAATCTAATCAAACTAGTGTTGGAATGAAAACTAGGGTTACAACTAAAAAGAGATTACCAAAAGATTAAATGAAATCTATGAATAGAAATGCTCCAATTTGGTCTCCTTCTTGCTCTCTTCTTCCCCCAAATTGATTTCTGAAATTGAATCCCCCCCAAAAATTGACGGTTTTCCCTTTCATATCAAACCCATCAGAGAAGGAACCGCCAAAGCACAGGACCTGATTTTCGAAGCGTGCGGCTTAGGACCCGGCTTCACCCCGCGTGAGAAGCCGCGTATGTGTCTGTTTGATTCGTAAAAGTCGCCCGATGTGAAAACGAGATCTGTTGCTGGACTTTTCTTTTCTTTTCTCCTTTTTATTTCATCGTGGGCTGCTAATTGGGCTGAGACTACACAAATCATTAATCCCTTTTTTTTCAGCCCACTTGCTGCAAACAAACACAAAGACCATAAATATAAAATGCTCTCTTTTTTTCTTTTACTGCCACGTGAAGCACAAAAGAGAATGTTTATTATTGTTATTATTATTATATCTTTATATTCTTTTGGGTGTTGTTTGCTTCACGAAACCACAAAAAAACCAAGATTAAAAACTCTTTTTTTTCTTTTTCATTAAAATACACACATAACTCAGTATTTTTTTCTTTTCTTTTTAAATTAATATCTATAATATAAAATATGGAACTTAAATAAATAGGGGTACTTTAAGCATCTAATTAACATTGAATGTAGGAAAATTTGACATAAAAATGTGTAAAATAAGCAGTTATCAGAATTCTCGTTTAATTTTAAAGTGTGTTTTTATTAATCTCGTGTCCTCGCTAATTTTACGGTTACTTTTTTATGCACTTTCGTTATCATTATCTTACAGTTTTTAAGTTAAGTTTATCATTTATTTTAGTTTACTTTCGTAATCGTAATTTTAGTTTATGTTTCTCGCAGTTCCATCTTATCATTTTAGATAGTATAATTTTCGTTACTTGTTAATTTCGAACACCTACTCTTATTCATTTTTTATATTCTAATTTATTACCATAAATCGAAAGTCTGAATTAATCTCTTCGGATCCCCAACTAGCTTGGTTCACGATTTGTAGTAACGAAAAATTTATAAATGTTGCAAGTGTTATGTGTTTTTTTTTCTTATTAGCTTAATTTTAGATTTTTAATCGACGTTAGAATTTCCAAGTTTAGTTTTGTGTTTGTCACATTTGAAACAAGATTTTCCACCACTTTAGTTTATGATTAATTTTCGTAAAACGTAATTTTCAAGTTTCAAGTTTTGTGTAATGAATCGTCCATCTTCATTATTTGTTTTCATAATCGCCGTTGTAGTTTTTAGTGCACGTAAAGCGATAATGGGCTAATTGCCTTAGCTTGGGGTATAAAGTGAAGTTGGGACCGGGCCCGATAAAAAGACAAAAAGGTGTATCGTATGGTATGATTGTCCTGGTTAATTATATTGTTGGACAACCTAAGGGGGGGGGGTAAGGTTGTATTTTAAATCTATTACTTTCAAAAAATTCTTTTTACAAATAAATACAGAATAAATAAAGCAGAGTATAAATAAATAAGTATACAACAATTATATAAACAGATATAATTTAAATGCACAGCGGAAATGTAAATAGATAAGGGAAAGAGAATACTTGACAACGATATTTTTAAAGTGGTTCACCAAACACAAAGTTGGCTAGTCCACCTCGAGAAAATAACACTTCTCGGAGATCCAATACGAACGTGTTCTTTACGGTAGAAACACAAACCTTAATACAACAAACGCGAAACACTCTTCTTTGAGAGATTAATGTGGATCACTCACTCTATTCAAACACTTACAAGAGGGTATAAATTTTAATATGAATAATCACTCTTGAATAAGGTTTATCACTTGGATATTTTTAGAGAGTTTGATCACTTGAGTTGTGTTGCTGATTCAACTAATCGAGAGATTTTAATCTGCTATCAACTCAAGATTTCTTACTCAAAAATTAATTTTATCAGTTTAAGTGATTTAGTGTGAGTAAGAAGGCAGCAGAATAATAATCAAATGCTGAGGGAGAATTTATTGCTGAAGTTGGTGTAGGCTTGAATGCTGGAGGTTGCATGTATTTATACTGGAAGAGCAACTGGGCATAAGCTTTCGCGGTATACCGGCAGCCCATCGCGGTATACCTGCGTCATAAAAAGGTACTGCAGAGGAGAAGGTCAACCCTGCAAAAACCAACGGTATAATGTACCCGCGGTATACCGCGTTGCACATGGCGGTATACCGCCTGAAAAAAGTTCTGACAAGGGAAGCTTCATATGCAGAAGATGTGATAGGAGAACAGTACCCGCGGTATACCGCGTGGACCTTGGCGGTATACCGCCTGACATTCTGTCCAATGAGAGCATGGCAACGCAGGGTTACTTCGGCTGAGACTCTTTGCAACAGTAAAAGGCAGAGATGTGATTTAAATAAAAATAATATATGTATATATATATATCAGCGATTTATATATATATTTAATAAATAAAAATATATATATTATATATATATTTGATTCAAATATATTTATATAGATACGAAATATCCAAGTGATAAAATATTTTAGGGTGTTTATCATTTTAAAATAAAATGACGAAACTCTTCAGACTTGGATTCTTCAGATAAAAAATTATCGAGATTATTTAAATATCTGCACACTCAGATAAAATATTAGATAACAAATAATGCGGTGTGTTTTGTAATCATCAAAATAAATATGGAGATGTGATTTTATGTGTACCAAAAATATATCACAATATTTAAAGCTGGGTACACTTGCACCAACAATCTCCCCCTTTTTGATGATGACAAACACAACGCTAAACACGAGAGCATACTCGGTTTCTCTCCCCCTTTTGTCGAAGCAAAAAGGGTTTAAGAAGGTCGCTTATGCTCCCCCTCGAAAGATGCTCCCCCTCAAAATATGAAATATTTGAGAGTTAGTATTTATCAAGGGTTATACTCAAGCATGCCTAAACCAAGTCTTAATTTAAAGAAGGCTTTTTTGTTAAGAGCTTTAGTGAAAATATCGGCCAAATTATCTTCCGAATCAACCTTTTCAAGCACGATTTTGCCTTTTTGAACATTATCTCGTAAAAAGTGATGTCTCAATTCAATATGTTTGGTACGAGAATGCAAAACGGGATTTTTACTTAAGTTTATGGCACTTGAGTTATCACACATAATTGGAATTTTGGTTAGGTGTACCTCAAAATCGGTAAGTGTGTGTTTCATCCAAAGGACTTGAGCACATGCTCTTGCGGCGGCTACATATTCCGCTTCGGTTGTAGACAAAGCTACGGATTGTTGTTTCTTAGAGAACCAAGACACAAGTGAGAGACCTATAAAGGCACATACCCCACTAGTACTTTTTCGGTCAACAATAGATCCACCAAGATCGGAATCGGCGAAACACGTTACTTCTAACTCGGGTTTCTTTGCGTACCATAAGCCAAGATTAGTAGTACCTCGTAAATATCGAAAAATACGCTTGACAGCTTCATAGTGAGTTTGTTTAGGTGAAGATTGAAAACGAGCACATAAACATACACTAAACATAATATCAGGTCTACTAGCAGTTAAATATAACAAGCTACCAATCATACCACGATAAATCTTTTCATTAAAATCGTTTCCCTCCTCGTCACGAGATAATTGCAAATTTGTGGTCATTGGAGTTTCAACGGGTTTGACATTTTCAAAGTTAAACTTTTTCAACATATCTTTACAATATTTAGATTGACTAATAAAAATACCAGTTTCACATTGTTTTATTTGCAATCCTAAGAAGTATTTTAACTCTCCCATCATGCTCATTTCAAATTCGCTAGTCATTTTCGCAGAAAATTCATTACACAATTTTTCATTAGTGGAACCAAAAATAATATCATCAACATATACTTGCACAACCACAATATCATTTTGAACATATTTCACAAATAAAGTATTATCAATTTTACCCATAATATAACCACTAGAAATTAAAAAGGTTTTTAATCTATCATACCAAGCACGCGGAGCCTGCTTTAAACCATAAAGCGCCTTTTTTAATTTATAAACATGTGTCGGGTTTTCAAAACTTTCAAAACCGGGAGGTTGAGAAACGTATACCTCCTCATTTATGATACCATTTAAGAAAGCACTTTTAACATCCATTTGAAATAACTTAAAATCTTTAGCATTTGCAAAAGCGAGAAGCATTCGAATAGACTCCAACCTTGCAACCGGTGCAAAGGTTTCGTCATAATCTATACCTTCTTGTTGACTGTACCCCTTGGCAACTAAACGTGCCTTGTTTCGTGTGACTCCACCGTTCTCGTCTACCTTGTTACGGAAGACCCATCTTGTGCCAATAATGGTTTGACTACTAGGGCTAGGCACTAAGTCCCACACATCATTCCTAGAAAATTGGTTTAACTCTTCTTGCATGGCCATAATCCAATCCTCATCACCTAAAGCTTCATCTATGGTTTTAGGTTCTATGGTTGAGATAAAGGCATGGAAAGCACAATGGGTATGGATTTGTGATCTAGTTGTCCTTTGGTTTAGGTCACCTATAATTTGATCTACGGGATGGCCTCGAGCGGTTCTAAGGTTAGGATCATCTATACCTTGTGGAATAAAGCACGGAGGGGCATCACTAGATTCAATATTATTTGTGGAAGGTTGGGTACTTAAATCCAAGTTGCTAAGTTGTTGTGCTAAGACGTCTCCTTCACGGATATTGTCATTTGCTAAGGGTGCACTAGGTTTGGGAGGACTCTCGTCAAAGCTAACATTTAAGGATTCTTCTACTACCATGGTCTCCTTATTTAGGATTCTATAGGCTTTGCTATTCCAAGAGTAACCTAGGAACACTCCTTCATAGGCTTTAGGGTCAAATTTGGTTAAGTAGGATTTGGTGTTTAAAATGAAACATTTACAACCAAAAACTTTTAGGTGAGCTAGGGAAGGTTTTCTACCACGGTAAAGTTCATAGGGTGTCTTATTTAGGATACCTCTAATTAGGACACGGTTAAGCACATAGGTCGCGGTAGCAACGGCATCACACCAAAACTTTTGGGGAACTTGATGTTCGTTTAGCATAGTTCTACTCATTTCTTGCAACGTTCGATTTTTCCTTTCAACAACCCCGTTTGACTGAGGAGTTCGAGGAGCCGAAAAGTTATGAGTTATACCATGTTTATCACAAAAGGCACCAAATTGTACATCATTATCGAATTCTCGTCCATGGTCCGTACGTATGGAAACAATCGTACAACCTTGTTGGTTTTGAATTCGTTTTCCCAAAATTTTAAACTTTTCAAAAGCCTCATTTTTATGTCTCAAAAATAAAGTCCAAGTATAACGGGAATAATCATCCACAATAACCAAAGTATAAAAATTTCCTCCAAAACTTTGAATAGCCATCGGGCCAAAAAGATCCATATGTAAAAGTTCTAAAACTCTTTGAGTAGAAATAACATTTTTTGATTTATGAGAAACGTGATGTTGTTTGCCGACACGACAAGCATCACAAAAATGATTATCAAACTTTAATTTTGGCAGGTCACTCACAAGCTCCTTATTTTTTAAGTTTTGCATTAATCTTAGATTAGCGTGACCTAAACGCCTATGCCATAAAGTAGAAACATCATTAATAGAAGATAAGCATACATTTTCAGATACAACAGTTTTACAAATATATAAATTTCCTTTTACAAAACCATTTAAAAGAACTTTGCCATTTTTTATGATTTTACAAGAATCTTCTTCGAAGAGAACAGTTATACCATTTTTACACAATTGGCGAACACTTAACAAATTAAAATGTAAATTATCAACATGATTAACATTTAGAAATTGAACATTGTTGCAAGAGACTGTACCTCTACCAATTATATTTCCTTTGGAGTTTCCTCCAAAAATTACCTGTCCACCATCACATGACTTATATGATGAAAAGAGATTATTGTTTCCGGTCATGTGACGTGTGCAACCACTATCGAGTATCCAGTCCATATCAAGGTCAATCTACAATAATGAAGATGTAACTTTTATGGTCCCCATTTCTCGTGGGTCCTTGACAATTAGTTTCAATGTCAACCAACATGCATATATATAAAGTCAAACAGAATATATATATATATATAACATATTACACAATATTAATATATATATATATAATACATATCAAGTAAGACAGAATATATATAATATATTAAACAACTTTAATATATAATACATCAAACACAAATATATATATATATAAGAATTAAAAAGGATTAAATAAAATATATATATATATATGTGCAGTACGTATGTATATATATATATGAATAGTATAAAAAGTACAAATAACAATATTTTACTTATATATAATATATAACACATATACATAACACATTTAAAACCATAAACGCATACCACCGGGATTATCATTACTAAACATTCCTTTTGGAATCCATTTATTTACCATTTTAATTTTGCGATTATATTTATCATACACATAAAAACAAGCATTTACATTCGCATTATTATTAGGTTTAGAATATTTATCATGGTACATGCGAGCATACGGTTTTCTCGTATTATAATTTTCATTATTTATTTTACGCACATACGGAGGTTTTTGCACATATTGATTTCTTGTATTTACTTTAGGTGATTCATAAAATCTTTTGATGGGTATACATGAACATTTATCAACACAAGTATTGGAACCAATGCCTTTTCTACAATTTATACGGTTAGGCATATTTAGCATGTTAAAAACTTTCTTATTACTACTTTCAAAGGCTTTAGCTAGCATGTTATCTTTTTCATATGAAGCACATTTAGCCTTTAAACATGTAATTTCATTCTCAAGAATATCACATTTTGTACAAATAATATTTTCATGTGATTTTTTATTTAAGCATGCAATTTCTTTATTTAAAACATCACAAGATTTACAAAAATCTTTTTCTCCTAATTTAGTTTCTAATTTAGCAATTATATCCATATCATTTTCAGATTTTTGTTTAACATTTTTTATTTCCTTTTTACATGCATTTACAGTTTCTTTTAACATAGCATTCTCATCTTGGTAACGATTTGCAAGAGCGGCCATTTTATGAAAAGATTCATATAATTCTTCAAGATTATTTTCATTATCACTTTCATAATCACTATCGTAATCCGAGTAAGAAGATTTTACCTCGTCGTCGCTTTCGGCCATAAGACAAATGGCTTGATAGTCATCTTCTTCTTCACTCTCGCTCCACGCGCCTCCAATGAAGGCTTTCTCCTTCTTCTTTTGGAACTTGTTCTTTTTCGGACATTCATTGGCGTAGTGGTCTTTGTCACCACATGAGTAGCAAAAGCCTCTCTTTGGCTTAGCTTTATCGTCTTCACTCGAGTCGCCATTTTTCTTAACTTTTTCGTCTCGTTTATGGAACTTACGACTTCGATTTTCACCACCACGACGGTAGTTACCGTTTCTTTGAAATCTGCCATTGTTAGAAAATTTATTATTATTATTAAGAAATTTGGAAACGTTTCTTACCAACATGGCGACTTCATCGAGAGTTTCGGATGGATCTTTCGAGGAGCTAGCTTTCTCCTTTTTCTTCTCAACTTTTGGTGTTGAGACATTGAGAGCGATTGACTTCTTTTTAACTTGCTCCCGATCTTTGTTTCTTTTAAGTGCAATTTCATGCACTTTAAGATTACCGATCAAGTCATCTATCTTCATTATGGAAAGGTCACGGGAGTCTTCTAAAGATGTTATCTTTTGCATCCACTCCGAAGGAAGGGCTCGTAGGATTTTCCTTATATAGTCCTCGTTAGGATAAGTGCGATCCAAACCTTTCAAAGTAGTCACAATAAGGTTAAATCTTTTAAACATTGAGTCAATTGACTCATCTTGTTTCATTTCGAATAGTTCATAATCGTGAACTAAAATATTTACTTTACTAGATTTAACCTCCGTGTTTCCACGATGAGTATTATTTAAACTTTCCCATATTTGATTTGCAGTTTTATATGTATATACTCTTTCAATTTCGTCAGTTGTTAAAGCAGCATATAATATATTCTTAGCTTCAAAGTTTAAACAAAAATGAGCTTCATCAGAAGTAGTCCAGTCATCTATAGGTTTATCAATATAAACATCATCTTTCACAATGGTGGGTTTAAAATTCCCTTTTTCTATAATATTCCAAATCTTTTGATTTTTGCCACGCACGTGACATTCAAATAGCTCGGCCCAAATGCCAAACTTTTCAGTATCTATCAAAGGAGGTTTTGAAAACACGATATTAGTTTGTTGAGCCATTTAGAAGAATAAGAGAAAATTATGCAGAATATTTTTGAAAGACCTGCTCTGATACCAAATGTTGGACAACCTAAGGGGGGGGTAAGGTTGTATTTTAAATCTATTACTTTCAAAAAATTCTTTTTACAAATAAATACAGAATAAATAAAGCAGAGTATAAATAAATAAGTATACAACAATTATATAAACAGATATAATTTAAATGCACAGCGGAAATGTAAATAGATAAGGGAAAGAGAATACTTGACAACGATATTTTTAAAGTGGTTCACCAAACACAAAGTTGGCTAGTCCACCTCGAGAAAATAACACTTCTCGGAGATCCAATACGAACGTGTTCTTTACGGTAGAAACACAAACCTTAATACAACAAACGCGAAACACTCTTCTTTGAGAGATTAATGTGGATCACTCACTCTATTCAAACACTTACAAGAGGGTATAAATTTTAATATGAATAATCACTCTTGAATAAGGTTTATCACTTGGATATTTTTAGAGAGTTTGATCACTTGAGTTGTGTTGCTGATTCAACTAATCGAGAGATTTTAATCTGCTATCAACTCAAGATTTCTTACTCAAAAATTAATTTTATCAGTTTAAGTGATTTAGTGTGAGTAAGAAGGCAGCAGAATAATAATCAAATGCTGAGGGAGAATTTATTGCTGAAGTTGGTGTAGGCTTGAATGCTGGAGGTTGCATGTATTTATACTGGAAGAGCAACTGGGCATAAGCTTTCGCGGTATACCGGCAGCCCATCGCGGTATACCTGCGTCATAAAAAGGTACTGCAGAGGAGAAGGTCAACCCTGCAAAAACCAACGGTATAATGTACCCGCGGTATACCGCGTTGCACATGGCGGTATACCGCCTGAAAAAAGTTCTGACAAGGGAAGCTTCATATGCAGAAGATGTGATAGGAGAACAGTACCCGCGGTATACCGCGTGGACCTTGGCGGTATACCGCCTGACATTCTGTCCAATGAGAGCATGGCAACGCAGGGTTACTTCGGCTGAGACTCTTTGCAACAGTAAAAGGCAGAGATGTGATTTAAATAAAAATAATATATGTATATATATATATCAGCGATTTATATATATATTTAATAAATAAAAATATATATATTATATATATATTTGATTCAAATATATTTATATAGATACGAAATATCCAAGTGATAAAATATTTTAGGGTGTTTATCATTTTAAAATAAAATGACGAAACTCTTCAGACTTGGATTCTTCAGATAAAAAATTATCGAGATTATTTAAATATCTGCACACTCAGATAAAATATTAGATAACAAATAATGCGGTGTGTTTTGTAATCATCAAAATAAATATGGAGATGTGATTTTATGTGTACCAAAAATATATCACAATATTTAAAGCTGGGTACACTTGCACCAACATATATGAAGGACTGTTAAGTCACATAAAATATCGACTCTGAGATAATAAGGAATACCGTCTCATCTCTAAATCTAATTATCGGACTAAAGGACCCAATGAATCTTTATACCCTGTGCTTCTTTAGAATTAAATTTCTCATTAGTTGATAACCAAACACCCAACAAAAAGATTACCTTCGCATTCGCCATCTGAGACTTGTTTTTATTATTGGACTTATAAAAGAAGAATTTTTCCAAGCTTCCCTGTGGGATCGATACTCGGTACTTTGTACCATTATAACTTGTTAAAAGCGATAATAGACTAAGATGTATACTTGCGTCCTGGTTTATTTGTGATATTTTCAGGTACACACCGTACGCTCAACATATGTAAATAATAACAAGACACCAGATAGCGTTTCTCTCACAATCAGCTGTCTTTTACCCATGAATGATAAAGGGAATTTAACTTTATTAAGATATGAGAAAGATTGGGATCTGAAGAACATACCTCGTTATAATGACAGGGGTGCCAGCCTGTGAAGCATAAACAACAACTTTTACTTTAGCAGTCATTCCGCCTCTTCCTAGCCTTGACTTGTCCACACTACTAATTGTATTCTCGAGCTTCTCCTTAATGTAGGTATAAATTAGCTTTCACTGAGGATCACTTGGAGGCCCACTGTAGAGACCATCTAAATCACTTAACAGCACGAGAAGGTCTGCTTTTAGCTCCAAAGCAGAACATTTTTATCAAAAAAATTAATGGGAATTAAAGAGTATCAGTAATAACCAGTTTTCATGCAAATTGATGAAGATTATGTTCCAGTAACATCAAATAAGTACGTGCTATGGACTAACTTCCTGTATCTAAGTCGCTGTCTACCAGCACCTGATGAGACCAATATAACCTCATATCCTTGAGAATTTAGTATCTGGATCTGCATTTAGGAGATAAGTTAATCATAATAAGAAATCAAGACATAGCATATATTTTTTTATAAAAGACTATTAAAACAAAAACAAAAAATAAGAATGACAGTATAGAAGGACCCAAATAGTATGAAAATGAGTTTCAATAAACAATTTACCTGCTCACATAGAGCTCCCAATCTTCCAAGCACAAGTTTTCCATCATCTCGGGTGACAACAGCCGTCCCAACATAAATTAGTGTAGTAAAATGAAAGCTACAAAATACACTTTATTGAACAAAATATTTACCTGTAGAAATGGGGATTAGGAAATGAAATGAGTATAAAAAACGATACCAGAAATCGTAGCTTTGAGAACTTTTACCTTACGATATTGTTTCACATGTTATTTTTTAGTCCAAAATATGTGTGGAATTGTAACAGCCCGCTCCAAAATGCCAAAACAAGACATTTATTACAAAAGAAAAACGCCAAAACTTGGCCCAAGGTTTACACCAACAAATTTCAAAATCTGAGTTTGCGGAATAACCCTAGTTACAACTGAGAACATCTAAAAATACTGGAAGGTAAGGAAGTCCACTAATGCAAGCCACGCCCGCCCTCGCCTTCTCTTTACCACTAGAGGAACCGCCCTTAACCTGTTCACCTGAAAAGGGTTTCAGTTTTGAAAATGCGAGGGTTAGACCACAAGGTCTAGTGAGATCCCTCAGTTACATCCACACCACATATAGCAATTAAAGAGTTATGCGAAACATAAATCAATATGAAGTTTAATTAATAACATTCACACAATTGACCAAATCGTCCATCCAGTCACACACACACACCCGTGGCTTGATCCCAGGGCGCTCAATCACCCTCGTATGGGACACCCCCCATAAGCATCACACTATGACATATGGGCCACACCCTCCATAAGCGTCATACCACAACAGATGGGACACCCCCCCCCCCCATAAGCATCACACTATGACATATGGGCCACACCCCCCATAAGCGTCATACCACCACATATGGGACACCCCCCCCATAAGCATCACACTATGACATATGGGCCACACCCCCCATAAGCGTCATACCACCACATATGGGACACCCCCCCCATAAGCATCACACTATGACATATGGGCCACCCCCCATAAGCGTCATACCATAACATATGGGACACACCCCCATAAGCATCACACCTTAATGATTGGGACACGCCCCCCCCCATATACCTCGCACCAAGCATAAGTAATTTATATGCAACATATATTAAGCAAATGCACATGTACAAGTAAATGAACAAGTACCATCAAGCTTCAGTTAGAAAACTCACCTGATACGCTTACGGTCCTTTCCTACTCTGACCCGCACTACCCGATGGTCTACCTGAGCGAAAGGGTAAAACGCATAAGCTGTCAACTCAACTATCCGGACACACTAGTCTCTCCGGGCACACTCACTTTCCGGAAAACACCCTGTCCGGACAACACATCATATCCGGACAACACATCCTATCCGGACAACACATCATATCCGAACAACTCTTATCCGGACAACACCTACCCGGACAACACACCTCATTCGGACAACGCCTCTATCCGGACAACACTCTCATCCGGACACACTCACGGTTATCGAATACTTACCCGGACACCTTCAACTGATCGAAGTGTCCGGACGTCCAGGAAATGGTCCAGACGCTCATCTGACTCTTATTTGAGCTGGGAAATCACGTATACGACCGAGATCTCACAGATAACGATTAGCAACCACCCCAAGGTCACTAAACACAACAATTACCGAAATCTTAACAATAATAACGCAGTAAAATGCCCAATTTCTCCCATTAAGCTTCAAACCCAACTTTAACCAAAAACCCACAAAATAACTCAATCTTTAACAACAAATCCGCAGATTAGATGTGAATAGAGGGAATTACCTGATTGATTGGATATGGAATAACACCTTCCTTTTCCACTCCAAGAATCTGAGATTCCTTTCTTCCCACTTGCTCTAGTTTTCTTCCTTCTTCCTTCTTTCTTTCTCTCTTCTTCCTTCTCTCATTTCTGCCAACAGCCGCCAACCACAAAGACTCAGGAGAAAATCACTCTCCTAGGGTTTTGTGCCCAATATATACCTTACCCACATTTACAAAATACTCCCCTCAACTTCCATTTAATAAACATCCACCACAAGACTTGGGAATCTTCCCTTTTTGGACACGGTTACTACAGGAATGTAAACATATCAATAATTACACCAAGTTCAAACCCCACAAGAGAAAAACACACAGAAACCCATATAAGAAACATTATTATTCATAATGAATGAATAATAAGTAGACCAAGATCAAAACCTATATATATCATAGAAAAAACACATAAAAGCACACAGTATTCTACTATTCTTTACCATGTGAATATGCTTAACATTGACCAAAATCTTTTCTTTGACTAATCCCTTGATAAATTATGATTGTAAGACATTAGCCCTGATTAAAGCTAAGTGGTCACAATCTCGATTCGAACCCTGGACGGATGGATATTACACAGGGTTTAACTGAAATTTGTAACTTCAAAACCCAATGAAGGGTTAATCAGCTTAAACCAGACCCAGAAAGAAAAGGTAAGTAAACATGCATCATTATGTGTCTAACCTCCAAGTTTCTTGATTTCTGGGGAAAAATTCAAGAATCAAGTCTCTGTGTTTTTTTGGGTCCTTTATTTTTTTAACCATCAATCAATATATATATTAAAAGAGAAAACCACAAAAGATGATGTGGCATCCTAAGATTTGAGAATTCCCCATTTCTTGAATTGTGGTTGAGTTTCATCATCCCACATTGGTGGAAAGATGAAAGTTTTGAACCATGAGGTGGCTATAAGAAAGGAGGAGTGGATACTTTTGTGTCAACTCAAGTGGTTGGCTCATTTAGTTTACCCTACATTTGCATCATCCCACATTGATAAGAAGATGCAAGTTCTAAAGTATGAAGTGTGTATATGAAATAAGGGGTGAATGTTTTTGTGTCAACTCATGTGGTTGGCTCAATTTAGTCTACCTTATTTTTGCAAAACAAACTTTATATATATAACAAATAATTAAAATAATATTTTTTGTGATAACTATTAAAGTTTCATTTTACACTACCCCAATAAATTAATATATATATATATATATATATATATATATATATATATATATATATATATATATATATATATATATATATATATATATATATATATATATATAAGGAACAACTACAAAGAGTGACTTGGCACCATGAGGTTTGAGTATCCTCAAATCTTTAAATATGGTTGAGTTTCATCATTGGTGGGAAGATTATTATTTGGAAGAAGGTAGTGAAGATATATAAAAGAATGATAGTCTACCTTATTTTTGCAAAACAAACTTTATATATATAATCATCAATATCAATCAATATATCAATCAATCAATCAATCATCAATATATATATTAAAAGAGAAAACCACCATGTATGAGGTGGCATAATGTGGTTTGAGTATTCATCAAAACTTGAAATATGGTGTGTTTTGGCTATCCCACATTGGTGAGGAAAAAAAGTTTGAAAGAGTGAAATGTGTATAAGAATTGATGAGATCATTCTTTTGTAGCAAGTGATAGTATTGGCCCACATTAGTAAACATTTTGTTGGCAAAAAAGCTTTGTTTGCAAAAAAAGCTTTGTTTATATATATCAAATCTTGAAATGTAGTGTGTTTTGGCTATCCCACATTGGTGAGATTTTTTTTAAAAGAGTGAAATGTGTATAAGAAATGAGGAAATCATTCATTTGTAGCAAGTGATAGTGTTGGCCTACATTAGTAAACCTTTTGTTGGCAAAAAGGCTTTGTTTGCAAAAAAAACCTTGATTATATACATCAAATCTTGAAATGTGGTGTGTGTTTGGCTATCCACATTGGTGAGAAAAAGAAAGTTTGAAAGAACGAAATGTGTATAAGAAATGTGGAGGTCATGTTTTTGTAGCAAGTCATATTCTTGGCCCACATTGGTAAACTTTTTTTTTTGCAAAAAAAGTTCTCTTTATGTAATAAATTGTTAAAACAATGTATTTTTGGTAAATAATTCTATGTACATAAAATTTGGTTAAAAAAACAACCATGAATGATTGTATAAAAATACAACTAAGATTGACATTATAAAGTTTGTGTATTTCTTAAATATTGAAATGTGGTTGAGTTTCCATATCCCACATTGGTGGGAATAAGATAATCAATCCGTCTCTCTCTCTCTCTCTATATATATATATATATATATATCTATTAAAAGAAAAACCAATGGGTATTGAGGTGGCTTCATGGGAATAGAGTATGGGTATATATTGGTGAATTTTTGTTGAGTTTGAGATATCCCACATTGGTGAGAGATAGAAATATTGGAGTATAGTGGTATGTATAAAAAAGAATGATATGATGTCATTGTGTCAACTCATGGGGGTTGCGTCATGAGTTATCTTATTTAGATGACCCTATTTATACAAAACAAAACATCATCAATATATATACTAATAGAAGAACCAAGAGGTATTGAGGTCACATCAAGACAATAGAGTATTGGGGTATTGGTGAATTTTGGTTGAGTTTGAGATATCCCACATTGGTTAGAGATAGAAAGATTGGAGTATAGTGGTATATATAAAAAAGAATGATAGGATGTCATTGTGCCAACTCATGAGGTTTGTGTAATGGGTTATCTTATTTAGATGACCCTATTTATGCAAAACAAATCTTATTATAAAATAGCGATATATATATATATATATATATTAAAAGAAAAACTAAGTGGTATTGAGTTGGCAGTATGGAATAGAGTATTAGGGTATTGGTGAATTTTGGTTGAGTTTGAGATCCCACATTGGTGAGAGATAGAAAGATAAACCAAGAATGATAGGATGTCATTGGGTCAACTCATGAGGTTTGCGTCATGGGTTATCTTATTTAGATGACACTGTTTATGCAAAACAAATCTTATTATAAAAACGTTACAAAAATTTGTTGTGGTTGAAATTTTTGAAGTAGAAAGTGACTATAAAAAATGAAGGATGGATGTTTTGTGTAAACTATGTGGTTGGCTCAATTTAGTTTACCCTATTTCGCACCATCCCATATTGGTTTGAAGATGCAAATTTTGAAAGATAAAGTGAGTATAAGAAAGGAGGGGTGGATTTATTTGTGTCAACTCATGTGCTTGACCCAATTTAGCTTACCCTTTTTTGCAAATGCATTTTGAGGTGGCACCATGAGAATTAAGTATTCTCAAATAGTGGATTGTGGTTGAATTTAAGTTGTCCCACATTGATAAAAAGTTGAAAGATTTGAACAAATAAGTGAGTATAAGAAATGAGGATGAGAGGTTTTTGTGTCAAGACATTGAGTTGCCATAATTTAGTGACTTTTTTTGAAAAATATGTAAAAATCAAAACCGAGGATGAGGATTTGGCGACATTAAATTTGAGTAATCCTCAAATCTTGAAATGTGGTTTAGGGGCCGTTTACAAAACGCTTACCCGAGTAAGTGCTTACCAAGTTACATTAGCTTACCGGATGAATATGACAAGGACCAAGAATCTTACCCGGTAAGAGCGGAAGCAAGGACCGGAAGTCAAAAGCAAGGACCGAGAGTCTTACCCGGTAAGTGAGTGCGACGACTCTTACCACGGTTAGCGCTTACCGGCTAAATTGTTGTATACGATGCCATTTTGGTGGACAAAAATTTACCTAAGAAATAAGTGATAGTGTTGACTTTTATCGGTAAGCACTTACCCGGGTAAGTGATTAGGTAAACGGCCCCTTAGTTCATCATCCCACATTGGTGAGAAGATCAAAGTTTTGAAGTAGAAAATGACTATATATATTAAAAAATTAAAAGAATGTTTTTGTGTTAACTAATAAAATTGTCTCATGTTTATTTAATGCAACTCATAGGCTTGACTAATTTTAGTCGAACCATTTTTTGGAAGAAAAATAAAATTTTCAAACCCTTCGTAACAACAATAACGATATGGTTGTGTGACATGTCGTTTGAGTTGAAAATAGCATAACAAAGTTGTTACCGATAAATATGAAACTCTTCCTAACAACACATTTTACCAATATATAAAAATGAAGCACTTATGGAAATACATTCTTCTTTTTAAAGTGTATCTTACTAATAAACAAATAAAGAAATTACGTTTTATGTTAACTACGACAATTATTTATTTAAAATACTTATCACTATCGCGCAACGCGCGAGACCCATACTAGTCAATATCAATATATATATAAAAGCAAAAACCACATGTATTGATGTGTCATCTCCTAATGCCTAGAATGAGTCTTCTAAATTTTCTCAATTTTTTGGTTTTTTTAATTGTTGAATATGTAAAAGACGTTTCTACCCATGTATGTTAAAAACATAAAACTCATTGACATAGGGTTATTTTGGTAATTTAAGAAAATATAACCTCTTAAACCTTTCATCTTCATTCTTAAAGATGAAACCACTACATCTTCCCATTTCATTCTTTAAGGTAAAACCTCTAAAACATTTCATGTGTTCATCCATTATGAATTGTCCATCATGAAATGTCTTCTTCCTCCTCTCAACCACTTGATGTATTATTCATTTCTAAAATCATTATTCTTCAACAAATTATTTTCAAGGTAAACTCTTTTTCTCCTTCTCTTTCACTTGATTTGATCTTTCATTTCACAAATTATTATCCTTCAACAAAATCATTTGTAGGTAAACTTCTTTTCTCTTTTTCCATCGTTTGATTTGTTCTTTCATTTCACAAACTTCTATTCTTTAACAAAGTGGTTTTGCAGGTTTACTTTGAGTATAATAATCCAGGTATTATTCGTTATTGACTTTTGTTGGGATTTTAGAGTTTATTTTTACTTTTGTCATAAATATCTTTATTACGTTTTTCTAATAGAACCGGGGTTTGTTCTTAGCAGTGGACAACGATTTTATATTCTTGATGAAAACAATTATTCAATAATTGAGTCCTGTAAATACGTATTACATTCTATGATATATCTCAGCAAACTTCAACATGTTCCTTTTCAATGGTAATTCTTATTTTTCAGGTTATTTCGAGAAGACTAATTCGTATTACATTCAGGTTATACGTTTCTTTTGACTTTTGTTAGGAGCTTAAAGTTCTTTTCTTATTTTCGTCTTTTATATTTTCTTAAGTTTTAAGTTTTACCAATCATTTTAACTCTTATTAAAATCATTATTTTTTCATTTACATGACACTCGAATATTATAATAATATGTATATTTTTATTTACATAACAATTGGATATAATAAGAAACGGATTATAATTGCATAAATGAAAAATAAAATAAAGATTATGTAATTTAATACATTTAATTTACATGTAAAAAAATCTATTGCAAGCAATATACATAAATGAGATAATACTTTATTATAAAATAATTTATCATTTATTTTTATTTGTACAATACTCTTATTATATATATAATTAAGTGAATAACCAATAGCATTAATTACTATTTATTTAACTTTTTATGACTTTTCATATCATATTAACTTTTTGATTTTTTAAAATATCTATTATGTTAAAGACTTTTATGTCCTCATGTGTAAATGATATTTTCATTGAAGGCATGTGGCTTTTTAGTACTTTTACATGCAATTGAAGTTTATGTTATTAACTATTCATTTTCTCTTCTTAATGATAATGACTATTCATTTTCCCTTTCTTTATGTTAATTAATTATTCATTTTCTCTTATTTATTTGGTTCTTTATTTTTTTAGTTGACTACCTAATGGTTTGGTTTGTTGTCAAACAATTTTTCTCTCACATTTTTCTCATTATCTAAGGTATGGATTTATGTTTATTGCTAAGTTATATGGTGTTGTGTATTTTATATGTTGTTTTTGTTTCTATTTTTATAAAAGGTGTCACAAACAAAAGAAAACTAATGAGATATTGTCTAAATAGGCCGTGAAGATCGTTGAACATATAAAAAACATGAAGGTATCTAAGGTACTTATTAGATTGAATGTACTTACGAATGGATAGAGTGTTCTGTATCCAAACTAATACCCATCCAATCTATTTCATAAATAAAATGCGACCAATTATCCATTAAGCTTCATGGACAATATACGCTTATATTATTAAATGTGAGTCATTCGATCTACAACAACTTCAATCTCAATTAAAAATTGATTTTGTTTGTTTCGTAATCATCATTTATTATTACCTTAATTCTCATTTCTAATTTTTTTCATAAGATTCATCACATTGTTAATAGAACAATTGGATATTGTTTATTATGATATGACTTTTATGTCCTCTTATGTAAATGATATTTTGGGGTTTTAATACTTTTACATGTATATTGAAATTTATGTTATTTAACTATTCATTTTGCCTTCTTTATGTTAATTAACTATCCATTTCCCTTCTTCATTTTTTAGTAGACTACGTCATTGCTTGGTTTGTTGTCAAACAACTTTTCTCTTACACTTTCTCTCATCACCTAAGGCATGGACTTATGTTTATTGTTAAGTTATATAGTGTTATGAGTATTTAACATATTTCTTTCTGGTAGAAAATGTCACAAACAAAATAAAAAATAAATGATAAATTGTATAAATAAGTCGTGAAGATCGTTGAACATATCAAGAGTATGAATGTATCAAAGGAACTTATTTAATCGAATTTACTTACGACTGAATCAATTTTCCCATATCCAAACTAATACCAATCCAATCCATATGATGAATAAATTGTGACCAATTATATAATAAGCTTAATGGACAATATACACTTATATTATTAGAACACCTATCATTTAAACTATAAAACATTATTATTTCTATAAAATACTTTAATTTTTTGTGATGATATAAAAAGTATAATTAAATCGACAGATGTACCATTCTTTTTCAACTCCGACAAGAAAAAAAACTCAATAGAATATCATTAATTATACAAACAATGCATAAATTAGGCCAATTTCATTTCTACCGTTAATAGGAAAAAACCTATCATGCATGTATGTATGTATATATATTAAAAGTCCACCGATTAAAATCTATTCATTTCTACAATTAATTTGTATAATGTTTGTCGATTATCATATTTAACAATTAAAATGTATTATATAAATAATATTTATATTACTACCAAGTTAGTCACGCTACCGTGCAATGCACGGTTTTAATATGATACCTTTTTATTTATTTACATTTTTATGTGTAAGCTAACAATACTTATAAATCAAATTTTAATTAATAATGTCTATTTTTTGTTTTTTTATTTTTTGTTTTTCTTAGTAAGTTAACAATGATGATAAATCAAAACTTATAAATTGTATTATTTTCCATGTTTATATTTCTTTTCTTTTAGTAAGTTAACAATGATTATAAATCAATACTTATTTTAATAAAATATATAGTGTTCCTTATTTTTTTTGTTTTTAAGTAAGATAACGACCGCTTATAAATCAATAATTTCATTAATAATAATCTTTATAATAATATATGTTTTCACCGCGTAAGGCGCGGTGCCATTAAGATAAGAGAGGTATGATGAGAACACCTCTATATGTTGTTACTAAAGATCCGGAGTTTGGGGTTGTGTTCAAAAATGGAATGAATAAGATCTTTATTCGAATTTCTGAGCTGGCCAAGTATTTAGATGGAACTCTGAAGGTAGTACTGTTACAGTTACAAGAGAGACTAAAACGACATGATGAAGAAAGGAAGATCACTTGGATGTCTTATCGCGCAAGAATTTTACTGGTTAATGCAATTAATGAGATCAACGACAGAATCTCATTCCTCGCGGCTATGCGAAGAATTGAAGCATACTTAGGTTTCAGACCAAGACGACCGGAGCTGCCTTGATAGCTAAGCGGGAGATTGTTAGTGCACTTTAGTAGCTATCAAGACAGTATTACATTTGTACTGTATCTTCTAAGTAGAGGCATGGACTTGTCATGGCCCTACTATATAAAGAAGATCTCTTTGTTATTTCATTAACCTTTGATGCCATTTGTACTTACACTTTAGAACACATGAATGACAAATGCTCTCATTACTTTCTATCCCTAGATTAGATTGTGATTGATTGCTAGATTTGGGACTTATCAAATTTCTTATTGTATTCAATTGTTATATAAATAAAGATATACATATTAATCATGTAGTGTAATGCTTATATATATTAAATTAAAAGAGAATACCACAAAAGATAATGTGGCATCCTAAGATTTGAGAATTCCTCATTTCTTGAATTGTGGTTGAGTTTCATCATCCCACATTGGTGGAAAGATGAAAGTTTTGAACTATGAAGTGGCTATAAGAAAGGAGGAGTGAATACTTTTGTGTCAACTCATGTGGTTGGCTCATTTAGCTTACCCTACATTTGCATTATCCCACATTAATGAGAAGATGCAAGTTCTAAAGTATGAAGTGTGTATATGAAATAAGGGGTGAATGTTTTTGTGTCAACTCATGTGGTTGGCTCAATTTAGTCTACCTTATTTTTGCAAAACAAACTTTATATATATAACAAATAATTAAAATAATATTTTTTTGATAACTAATAAAGTTTCATTTTACACTACCCCAATAAATTAATATATCAATATATATATATATATATATATATATATATATATATATATCTAAAGAACAACTATAAAGAGTGACTTGACACCATGAGGTTTGAGTATCCTCAAATCTTTAAATATGGTTGAGTTTCATCATTGGTGGGAAGATTATTATTTGGAAGAAGGTAGTGAAGATATATAAAAGAATGATGAAAGGTTTTGAAATCGATAATCGTGGTTAGAATCATAATATACCAAATGGTAAAAATATAGTGCAAAATTAAAATATAAACCAATGTTGGTGAATTGGGACCATGAGGTTTGAGTATTTCTCAAATTTTTTAATAAGGTTAAGGTTTATCATTTTCCTTTGTTGGTAATATGATAGTTTGAAAGAAAATTATGGTATAAAAATAGAGATGTAAGGTTTTGAAATCTATTACCATTGTTGGAGTAAAAGCCAATATAAAAGAATGACATAAGATTTTGAAATCTATAACCATGATTGGAATCATAACCTTAAAAGAACAACCACAAAAAGTGATTTGGAACCATGGGATTTGAGTAATCCTCAAATCTTGAAATGTGGTTGAGTTTCATCATCCCACATTGGTGAAGAAATGAAAATTTTGAAGTAGCAAGTGGCTTTAAGAAATGAAGGGTGAATGTTTTTTGTGTCAATTAACGTGGTTGGCTCAATTTGGCTTACTCTACTTTTGCATCATCCCAATTGGTTACAAGATGCAAGTTTTGAAGCATGAAGTGTGTATAAGAAAAATAAGGGGTGATTGTTTTCGTGTCTACTCAATACTCATGTGGTTGGTTCAATTTAGTCTACCTTATTTTTGCAAAAAAAATGTATATATATAACAAATAATTAAAATAATATTTTTGTGATAACTAATAAAGTTCACTCATTTTACATTATCCCAATCAATTATGTAACACCCTGAATTTTCATGATCAAAGTTATGTTATAATTTGATATCGAAGGATTTAAAGTGTAATTGACCAAAGTTTAACCTATTTGTGAATATTGAAACTTTGGGGTTGGTTTTGTTATTTGTTGATAGTTTTGGATATTTAAAGGGAGAGGCGGTTGAATTGAGATTTTTATCTCAAATGCCGATTTTTGAAGTCGGTTTCCAGAGAAAATCGAGAGAGAAAGAGGAAGAGAAGTCTGGACTTTTCGATGGTGTGAAAGATTGGATTTATGAATCGATTGAGCTTGGCAGACTCTGAGTACGAACTCTCAATCAGGTGAGTTCATTCTTATTAAAAAGTATGTTTTACATATCAAAAGTGATTTGCTAAATTGGAATTTGTTTTATTGAACCTGTGTACATGTTAAAAGGATTGGTACATGTGATTTAAAGAATAGAGTAGGAAGTGTAAGTAATCAGACTGGAAATCGCACGAAGTCCGGAAGATGACTTTTCCGGTACTTCCGGATTTGGGTATCGGATTCCGGAAGATTTTGAAATTCATAACAATGATTGGAATCATAACCATGATTGGAATCATAACCAGACAAATGTAAAGAAAAATAGTGCAAAATTTAAAGTGAACCAAGGATGATGACTTGGAACTATGAGATTTTTTTGTTTCTTAAATCTTAAAGTAAAGTTGAGTTTTATCATCATACATTGGTGAGAATATGATAGCTTGGAAGAATATGATAAGCATTAGAAAAGAGATAGAAGGTTTGAAATCTATAACCATGGTTGGAATCAAAGCCAACCAAATGGTAAATATTATAGTGTAAATGGTGAATACTAAGTGCCAAATTTGGTGAGAAACGTGAGAAGTGGTTATCAACCGTTGGATGAGAAATAGACGAACATTAGGATGAGATGCAACAAGATAAGATGCACCGGATAAATTTTCTTTTAAGCCACAATTCATGGGAGAGTATTTGATTAAAAATGATCAACGGTTTAAAAATACTTCTCACACTTCTCACCAAAAATTACACTTCTAGCCTGATCTAATGCGCGCACACACACACACACACACACACACACACACATATATATAATGATGACTTACGTTTCATTTTAACTCAATTGATTATCTTTACAATATTTTTTTATTACCGCGCAACGCGCGGGCCTAACACTAGTTTTATGTAAACACATTACAAAAATAACCCTATTTTAAAAAAAATTACAACTATAGCCACCCACTTCTCCTCAATCATTGCTTGGGGAGAAGTGGCCCACGACAAGACACCCTGTTTAATTAATTAAATCAGAAATAAATTAAAATAATACTGATTTGACACAAGATTCTTTGATTTGACACAAGATTCTTTGACTTGACTGATTTGACAACACATTTACCACAAAAAACCAAAAAATACCTTGAAATCCACCCGGGTTCGCGCCGGCCGGCGCTACCCTCCTCCGGCGGCGCGAACCGACGTTTGACCAAATTTTTTTTAACTTATTTTAAAAATACATAAATTTTTTAAAAAATTTAAAAATGCATTTTTAAGTTTTAAGTAATTTTAAATATGATTTAAATTAATACGTTTTATAATTAAAAATTTTAAAAAACGTTTTATGATTAAAATTTTAAAAATACGTTTTTTTAATTAAGATTTAAATTTAAGTAATATTTAAGTAATATTTAAGTAATTTTAATTAAATACGTTTTTTAAAATTGTTTTTTCTTTCAAAAATAAATTAAATATAAATTTTAATTAAAATAATTTTAAAATTTTAAGATATAAAGAATTGGTTTTCAAAAATAATTAGAAATCCTTTTGGTTGTTGAAAACAATGATAACAAAGTTTATGAAAATCCTTTTGGTCTAACCCACCTGCTGTAAATCCCTGTGCATTTCACAATCAAAAATAGTAAAAATTTTATTAAAAAATTGCAATATTTTGGACAAAAACCAAGTTACAAATCGTAAAAGAAGTCGTACCTCGATTAAAGATGATTGCCCATGATCTTGTCCCAACAACAACGCCTAATAGATGGATTCATGGTCAGAATATTGTTATTTTTTCATAAAGATTTAACATTTATATATGGGAAAATAGTAACTAACCAATGCAAATAGCAACACATTTTTTATAAGAACCTAAAAAGATCGTGAAACCAAAATCGAACAGGGTACACATTGAGGATTGAATCCCTTAGAGCAGACAAACCAAAATCGACACACGATAAGAAAATTGATAACAAACAAAAATTGATCCTAAGAAAGCAAACCAAAATCGAATCGATTTCAGTAGCCTTGGATAGAAAAATCGAAATCGATTTCTGTAGCCATGATAACAAATCGAAATCGACTACAAGATAACAAACAAAAAATCGATTTTGGTAGCCATCGATAGAAATCAGAGGATGTGAAATCGTGAAACCCTAAACCGAAACATACCTGAAATGGCGCCCTGAGATGAAAAAAGCCGTGAGATGAGCCTGAGATGAAGAAGAGGATCTGAAATCGTGAAACCCTAAACCGAAACATACCTGAAATCGCAAAATCGTTGTAAACGACTAAAAGTGGTAGATGATTGAAGATAGATGTATAAGAACCCTAACCTTTAATCAGTTTCAAAAAAAGCAAAGAACTTGAATCGATTCCTGATAAGCTTGAAGAGCAAATGAATATATGGGAAAGCTAACCATTTTTGATATACATGAAGCGTGTATGAGAAGAAGAAAATGAAACTGAAGGCGTGAATTAAGGGAATACCAAAAATAAAAAAAATTAAGTAATTATGCTTTAATTTGTAGTACATTGTGCTTAGTTAGTTGTTTTAAGAGTTAGGTGCCTTCATGCTTTATAGTATAGTATAGATTATCTATACTAATTACTTTATTAATACTTATCTCTAACAACATTCAAATCCTTAAATCGTGTACTCTTATTAATTAATCCTTATCTCTTCTAACCACTTTCAAATCCTCAAATCACGAACTTCTTAAAAAGCGTCATTCTTTAAACAAATTTATAAAAAAACATGACCGTTTTCTCAAAACCACACATTAGAATAAATTAGAACATTAAAATCGAGATATATCGCGCTACATTACGCGAGTAGACTTCTAGTATTAATATAACTTGTGTTAAAATCTTTAAAATAGAAAATCTGTTGGAGATGAATGTAATTTGTTTAGAGATTTTAACTTTTGATTTTCTATATTATAATATATACAAATCCGTTGAAGATGTTTTAAAAGGACCACTTTCAAAATAAAATGCAAACGTAATATTTTATAAACTAGGTAACACCACCGCGCCTTGCGCGGTGAATACAAATATTTTTACCAAGATTACTATACTTTACTTAAAAATTATTGACTTATATCTTACTAAAAAAATTATTGTTATCTTACTAAAAGAAAGTATATAAACATTGGTATTTTACTAAAAAAATAAAACAATTTAAAAGTTTTGATTTATTGTTAGTTTACTAATAAAAAAAATTAAATACATAAAAAATATAATTTATTAAATAAGTTTTGATTTATAAGTATTGTTAGCTTATCCAAAAAAATGTAAATAAATAAAAATATACTATATTAATAAAGTTGATTTATAAACATTTTTACCATACTAAAAGAAAAAAATAAAATAAATAAATATACTCTATTAAAATATGTATTTGATTTATAATGATTGTTATCTATCTTATTAAAATAAGTTCTTATAATATTTAATTCAAGTAGGTTACGAAGTAAAAATAAATCAATAAACTCAATAATTATAATAAAATAACCATTGTTATAAAATAATAATTATATTTATTAAATAAATTATCGATTTATAAGCAGTTGTTATCTTACTAATATATATATATATATATATAATATAGTTTATTAAAATAAGTACTGACTTAAGTATTTGTTAGCTTACTAAGAGAAAAATATATAAACATTGGTATAGATCTTACTAAGAAAATAAAACATTTTAAAAGTTTTGATTTATAATCATTGGTAACTTATTAAGTAAAACAAAAAATTAAATAAATAAAAAATATACTCTATTAAATAAGTTTTGATTTAAAAGTATTGTTAGCTTATCCAAAAAAAGTAAATAAATAAAAACATACCATATTAAAAACATTTTTGATTTATAAGCATTGTTAGCCTATTAAAAGAAAAAAAGAAATTTAGTTCATATATTATAAGCATTTTTACCCTACTAAAAAACAAAAAAATAAGTTCATATAATCTATTAAAAATAAGTAATTGATTTATAAACATTGTTATCCATCTTAATAAAATAAATTCATGTAATATTTAAATCATGTAAGCTTACGAAATAAATTAAATCAATAAACACAATTATTATAGTAGAATAACCATTGTTATAAAATAATAATTAAAATTTTAAAATTTTTGTGAATGTGGATTCTATTAAAATTGGTTTAGATAATAAACAAATAAAAGTGAGTTAAAATCAATAAAAATAAATAAATACAGAAAATGAAAGGTTAGACACATTTAATGCTACATTTTTATTTAAAAATAATTCAAAACTCTCAAAAAATTATATGGTCTCAATGGAGGCTTCTCCACTTTCTCTATCATATTCTCCTTTATATATTGATATATTGATGATTTGTATTATTGTGTAAATCACAAGGACCAAAATTGTAGATTACGGGGGTGTTTGGGATTGCTTATTTAAAACAACTAGTGTTTGGTACCGCGCGATGCGCGGTGCTGAAATTTTATATTAGAAATATGTAAGCAAATTAAGATGAAGCGTAATTTGATAATAATATGTAATATAATACGATGTATGTATTCGAGTATTTTTTATGCATATTATTTTCACTGCTATAGTTTCATACATTTTTAACTTTTTGGTTGCAAAATAATGATTCAAAATTTGTACTAAAATTAGCGTTGTCAACTTAATGAAAACAATAAAATTAAAGCATTTTATTAAAAAGTATTAATTGACTATTATCTAACCAAATAATAAAACAATTTAAAGGGTATGATTTCTAAGCATTTGTTAGATTAATAAGAAAAAAAATCACTAACAAATATACACTTTTAAAATAAATTTTGATTTATAAGCATTGTTAGCCTAATAAAAATAATAAAAAATTAAATAAAAAAAGTATACTATTAAAAAAAGTATTAGTAGATCATTATCATACTAAATAAAAGGTTTTGATTATCAAGCATTTGTTGCATTAATAATAAAACATTTTAAAAATAAATGTTGATTTATAATCATTGTTAACTTACTAACAAAAAAAGGTACTCTAATAAAATAAGTATTCAACAAATAAAATGTTTACTAAGTAAAAATAAATAAATAATAACATCAAATTTATTTAATAAAAATAAAATAACCATTGTTATACAATAGTGTTTATAGGTTTTAGTGAGTGTTGAATTATAGTTTAACTAAGTATACAAAATTTATTAATTAAAACCAATAAAAAAATAGAAAATGAAAAGTTGTAATCAATTGATGCAACATTTTATTTAAAAAAAAATCAAAAATCATACAAAATTCTAAAGCCTCAATGAAGGCTTCTTCTTAACTCTCTCTCCTACATTTTCCTTTATATATATACTAGTGTGCGTCCCGCGCGTTGCGCGGTAGCGAGTAATATTTTAAGGAATTACTTGATCGCATTAAGATAAAAGATAATTCATCGGTTAATACTAATGAGATACGATTTAAAACGAAAAATGCAATTTCATAAGTGGTTCATTTTCATCTATTGATTACCATTTGTTGTTACGAATAAATTGAGATTTATTGGTAATAATTTTGTTGTTATATTGTTTAGAACTCAAATGACACACCAAACATATTGTTGTTACGAATAGTTTGAAGAATTTTTTTTTCCCAAAAAGGGTTTGACTAAACTTAGTGAACTCTATGAGTTTCCACAAATTAAACATGTATCCCTCTCTTGTTGTTAATATATGTTAACATGTTTCATAAAAATGTTAATCTTCTTATCAGTGTGAGATTACCAAACTCATTTCAAATTTATATACAACTTTCCTTCATCATTTCTTGTAGCCCATTTCATTCTCCAATCTAACATTCCCTCATCAATGTGGAATGACTAAAATAATACAATGCAAGATTTAAGAATAAAAAATTTACAATGTCACTTCAAATACCCTTGGTTATTTCTTTTATACATATAAATAAAGAAAGATAGAAAATGTAAATATTTTTCTATTTCTATTTATATATATATGTTATATAAATATTTATGTTATCTTTTGTAAAATATCTATTGAGGTATTAGTCAAAAGACGTTTCACAATGGTACCTCAAATTATTTTGGTTATTTCTTATATATAGATAGATTGTTTTATTCAATATTTGAAAATTCTAAAATCTTATGGCTTTTGGGTCGTACCTTATTGATTGTTTAATTGTGTTTATAAACAAACTTCGTTTTAACAATCATTAATCTCTTTTTAATTTTCAATGACACCTTCTCCTATTAATACACTCTCATTTTCTAATATATCACAATTCACTATTTGAGAATACTAAAATCTTATGGCTTGATATAATGTCATCACATCCATCTTTTTTATAGAACATCTTTATTCCAATGTTTCAACTTCTTACAAATGTGGGATAGCTACAACTAAACCACAATCCACTATTTGATACTTAACTCTCATGGTGCTAACTCGTATCTTTTGGGTTTTTCTTTTATCTATTTAAAGATATGAAATGTTTAACTATTATATGAAATGTTTTGTCATATAAATAAAAAATAACTATTTAACCCAAAAAAATGGATCAAATTTTGTACGAACCTTCAAGCCATATCTTATCCTTTATATAGTCACTCACACTTTCAACTTTTCACTTTTGTCACCAATGTGAGACAATGAAGAATCAACCACAATTCACTATTTGATGAATACTTGATTCTCATGATGCCACCTCATTACTCTTGGATTTTCCTTTAAGGATATAAAATGTTTAACTATTATATGAAATGTTTAACTATTACATGAAATGTTTTGTCATATAAATGAAAAAATAACTATTTAAATCAAATTTTGTATGAACTTTCAAGTCATATCTTATCCTTTATATAGCCACTCACACTTCCAACTTTTCACTTTTGTCACCAATGTGGGACAATGAAGAATCAACCACAATTCACCATTTGATGAATATTGGATTCTCATGATGCCACCTCATCAACCATGGATTCTCCTTTTATATATATAAAGATTACATGAAATATTTAACTATTACATGAAATGCTTAACTATGACATGAAATGTTTTGTCATGTAAATAAAAAATAACTATTTAACCAAAAAATGGATCAAATTTTGTATGAACCTTCAAGCCATACCCTATCCTTTATATAGCCACTCACACTTTCAACTTTTCACTTTTGTCACCAATGTGGGACAATGAAGAATCAACCACAATTCACCATTTGATTAATACTTTGATTCTCCTTTTATATATATAAAGATTACATGAAATGTTTTGTCATGTAAATAAAAAATAACTATTTAACCCAAAAATGGATCAAATTTTGTATGAACTTTCAAGCTATATCCTATACTTTATATAACCACTCACACTTCCAACTTTTCACTTTTGTCACCAATGTGGAACAATGAAGAATCAACCACAATTCACCATTTGATTAATACTTGATTCTCATGATGCCACCTCATCAACCATGGATTCTCCTTTTATATATATATAAAGATTTAAAGCCATATCTTATCGTTTATATAGCCACTCACACTTTCAAATTTCACTTTTGTCACCAATGTGGGACAATGAGAAATCAACCAAATTTGACCATTTAATGAATACTTGATTCTCATGATGCCACCTCATTACTCTTGGGTTTTCCTTTAAGGGTATGAAATGTTTAACTATTATATGAAATGTTTAACTATTACATGAAATGTTTTGTCATGTAAATAAAAAATAACTATTTAACCCAAAAATGGATCAAATTTTGTATGAACCTTCAAACCATATCCTATCCTTTATATAGCCACTCACACTTTCAACTTTTCACTTTTGTCACCAATGTGGGACAATGAAAAATCAACCACAATTCACCATTTGATTAATATTTGATTCTCATGATGCCACATCATCAACTATGAATTCTCCTTTTATATAAAGATATAAAGATTACATGAAATATTTAACTATTACATGAAATGTTTTGTCATGTAAATAAAAAATAACTATTTAACCCAAAAATGGATCAAATTTTGTACGAACCTTCAAGCCATATCCTATCCTTTATATAGTCACTCACACTTCCAACTTTTCACTTTTGTCACCAATGTGGGACAATGAATAATCAACCACAATTCACCATTTGATGAATACTTGATTCTCATGATGCCACCTCATCAACCATGGATTCTCCTTTTATATATATAAAGATAAAGGTAAAGAAGATATGAAATGTTTAACTATTACATGAAATGTTTTGTCATGTAAATAAAAAATAACTATTCAACCCAAAAATGGATCAAATTTTGTATGAACCTTCAAGCCATATCCTATCCTTTATATAGCCACTCACACTTTCAACTTTTCACTTTTGTCACCAATGTGGGACAATGAAGAATCAACCACAATTCACCATTTGATGAATATTGGATTCTCATGATGTCACCTCATCAACCATGGATTCTCCTTTTATATATATAAAGATTTAGGCTTATTTTTAAAAGTGCTTATTAACTTATGTAATGATAAAAAAGAGTTGGGGGTAAATATGTAATTTGAATAAATAAGTTATAAGCACTTTCAAATAAGTTAAAATGAAATAACTTATCAAAAACAACTTATTTGTGGTGGGGAAAAGTCATAAACATTTTTTTTTTCAATACAAACAATCAAAATAGTTTATTTGTGGTGAAGAAATAAGTAAAAAAAAATAAAAAGCAATCCCAAAAAAATTAGTTAGTTGATGTGAATTTACCAAAACCCTCGTGAAGGTTTCAGAATTCAAATCCACCCAAAACCCTTGTGCTTCGAATTGGAGGCAATTCAAAGTTATTGATTTCAAATTCAATGGCGAACCTCCCAATTCTACAATTTGAAGACAAGATATTGGAAACTGTGGATCAAAACACAGTGGCAGTGATAATTGGGGAAACCGGTTCAGGGAAGAGCACTCAACTCTCTCAGATTTTACACAGAAGTGGCTACACCAAGGCCGGAATAATCGCCGTCACCCAGCCTCGCCGTGTCGCCGCCGTATCTGTTTCTAGGTAATCATGTTGTCACAACTCGAACCACAGTATATATGGGTGACTATGATATATTATATAGTCGATATGTTCTACCACTCCTGTGTTTTGAATTATGTTTAAATGTTTATCTAAAAAATTCTATTGATACGGTAAATAATTCGAAAATAGGCTTTTCTTCCAATATCAGGATGGTGTAAGATTGAAATGACATTCAATTGTTTTTGCAATTGGAAAGTATAGAAGAGCCTTGCAGGCTTGCAGCCAGTGGAGTAATTTGGGATCATATATAGTAAAGAGCAGAATTGTATAATGAGTAGCTAGTACTCTTAGCACTAAGCCAATGAGGCGCACATATGACATATGCACACATATATGGGGTTTTGAGGCGTTGAAGAATAAAAGTATTGATGTTGTTGTGGTTAAATTGAGTTTTTCTTTTTTGTATCGGTAATTGATATGTAGTAGTGATATGAAGAAGGAAAGACTTAAAGTAAGTCTACATGCAATACCAGTCAGTAGAGATGGCCAAAAATCGGTCTTGGTCCCAAATAGTAATCTCGTAACCGGTCCCGGTTCCGACCCAAATATGAAGGCCCGTTTAAGCTTTATAAGGCCCGGTTATGAGAACCGGTCCGGGCCGGGCCCAAACCGGTCCCACTTAATAACCGGTCCCATAACTGGTCCCGGTTCGGGCCGGTCCCGGTCCCAAGTCTGTCCCGCTCCCGGTCCTCTGCCGGCCCCGGACCGGTGTGGGCCCATTTGGCCATCTCTACAAATCAGTAAGGCTTGTTTTTGGAAATGCAAATAAGTTCTATTCAACTTTTGATCCAAGAGAGTAAGATTATCAGTTCTACATCTACTAGCAAGAACCAAGCAAACAAGTGAAAGTAGAATGTAAAATTGAGTTTTGATGGTGGTGAAAATTTATGGGCTGTTCATGTCTTTACTTGGTTGAATATGACTTTTTTTTTGTTTCTTGACATGTTACAGAAGGGTTGCAGAGGAGCTTGGTGTCCGATTGGGTGACGAAGTTGGATATGCCATAAGATTTGAGGATAGGACTTCAGAGAGAACTTGTATCAAGTAAACTGACTTATATCTTTAAGTTCAGTGGCCATAATGCCACTATCTTCAACTAGCTCTTGCAAGTTATGCTGATTTCTAATTATGGTTTATGAATTCATGTGAGGCCAGGTATCTTACTGATGGAGTACTTCTTCGTGAAAGTCTTTCTGACCCTGAGCTGAAACAATATTCAGTGATCATATTGGATGAAGCTCATGAAAGGAGTCTAAACACGTAAGTCTTCTTGCTTTATCCAGTAACTTAACTTGAAATGCAAAGACAATGCATAAATATTCATGTAGATTTGTGATCCATTTTCTTTCTGTTGTCATACTAGCTCAACATTGATTATCGTGGTAGAAGATTTTTTTTAATGTACCTTGACGTTTTGAAGATTCCTAGACAATCTCACCTAATTTATGGAAGTATTTGTTTTTAGTGATATATTGATGGGGCTGATGAAGCGTTTGATTAAACTCCGTGCCTCCAATTTGAAAGTTTTGATCACTTCGGCTACTCTTGATGGCGAAAAGGTGTCAAAATTTTTCTCTGATTGCCCCATCCTGAATGTTCCTGGGAAATTGTTCCCCGTAGAAATATTATATAGTTCAGAGCAACCAAAAAGTTACATTGACTCTTCTCTGAGAAAAGCTATTGGTAAGCCCACATCTTTTTTCTCCTCCATTCATAAAACATCTTGGTTGTTCGATTTGTTCTGTAAATATTTACTGGATAATGTTCCAACCTGCATAAAAACATTTACCATTGCTATTTTTTATTATCTCTTATGTTTGGCCAAGTAACTAATTGCTACTTCTTGGACTTTATGATAACTCTGTTATAGACATACATGTTAATGAACCAGAAGGGGACATTTTGATATTTATGACTGGACAGGTAATATAAATTTCATGTCTTACAATATTTGTTTCTGTTTTGATGGTTTATATTCTCCATATTGTACTATGTTATTTTTCTTGGAAAATGACAAAGTTCTCTTAGGATGACATAGAGAAGTTGGTATTGAAATTGGAGGAAAGAATTCGAAACCTTGAGGCAGGATCTTGTATGGATGCCATAGTCCTTCCACTTCATGGTTCTTTGCCACCTGAAATGCAGGCAAGTTGTTCATCTTAATGTCTATGTAGTCCACTTAGGCACTTACAGTAGTATTTCTCTGTTATCTTGCAGTCTCAATGCTATCCAGATGTCATGCATACAACTACTTGCCCCATCCTCATTTTGTCTCACATAACTTATTAAATGTCATATATTTATATCCATCTGTCTTCTGACCCAAGTGTTACATTTAGTTCTAATCTTTTTTATCTTTCTGTTATAACTAATGATGGCTCACTTTCCGTATGATTTTGCAGGTGCGAGTGTTTAGTCCTCCACCTCCAAACTGTAGGCGTTTTATTGTGGCTACAAACATTGCTGAAACGTCTTTGACTGTTGATGGTGTTGTGTAAGAGATTCAATTCTTGCCAGAAAGTTTGTTATTGTGTCAACTTTGATGTCACTAATTAGTTACCTAGTAGGCTAATCTTTATGTATGTAGCATAGTAGCAGTATATGCTAAAACGAAAATAAGCCTCTTATGTTTTACATTGTTAATCATAGTCCATATTTTTAGGTACTGCATTTCCCTGGGTAAAAAGTAATACTTGGCTTTGTTGGGATGGCTGATTTTCTTTTCATTTATTGGATATATTATTGGGATTGAAGACACGGCACATTAAAATTACCCCACCTTCAACGTAACTGAAACAAATTGTATCTATTTTTTGACATTACAAGTGCATATTATTTGTTCATTTAGTACCGTAATAGCAATTTATCAAGCTATATGTGCATGCATTCATAATAGCTGGTCAATCTGTGGACATTTGAGTTTGCGGTGAAAGGAGTAAAATATTCCATGCTGTTAGACAAATGATAGAAATGAGAGGCTGAGAGGATGAAAACTATGATACATATGTATTTAGAAGAAAGGAGGACAACAAAGCTGATTATGTGGATAGTTGTCGCAAGGCCCACCAAATCTGGAGTTTTTAATTCACCTTTTTTTACATTGCTTTGTGCTTTAAAAAATTGTTATATTAAGTTCCCTCTATCTAAGCATTTCCACAATATTGTCGAAAGGGTATCTTGTTGATCGTCTCTTTATATCTTTTCCTGTTATTGATGATTAATGTTCTTAATTCGGATGACACTAATAGGTATGTTATTGACTCTGGTTATGTGAAGCAGCGACAGTATAATCCATCAAGCGGGATGTATTCCCTTGATGTTGTTCAGATTAGCAGGTAACAATTGATGGTGTTTATTGTATTGATCACACCTTCTGACAGTCTAAACAATTGAACACATGTTTTAAATGAACGCATGTTTAAATTTACTTACTTTGCTGAAAATTCTTTCTTATGTAACTATCCTACTATTGGTTTACATCATTTGCTTTTCTTTTTTGGGAATAGAACCATTAAAAGGTTAATTTAAATGCAGGGTGCAAGCAAACCAACGAGCAGGACGAGCCGGAAGAACAAGACCTGGGAAGTGCTATCGTCTATACCCGTCTGCTGTTTACCATGACGATTTGCTGGATGCTACAATTCCAGAAATACAACGGTCTTCTCTAGCTGGCAGTGTTCTTTATTTGAAATCGTTGGACCTTCCCGATATTGATATTCTTAAATTTGATTTTCTTGATGCACCTTCGCGTAAGTCCTTTTCTATGTATTACTGTCTAAGGGTTGGGTTCCGGTGAGAAGTTGAGGTTAACGTGAGAAGTGGTTATCAACCGTTGAATGAGAAATGGACGCACGTTAAGATGAGATGCACCGAGATGCACCTGATCAATTCTCTTCTAAGGCGCAATTCATGGGAGGGCATTTGATTAAAAGTGACCAACGGTTCAGATCCACTTCTCACGCTTCTCAAGTTAACCTCAACTTTGTTATGAACCAGCTTACCAGGGTTAAACCAACACAATAACAGAAAGGAAAAACTGGCCAAATTGTATTCAACACAGTAATTGAAGGGAAAATGAAAGAGAAACGATAGGAAACTAGCTGTTCGAGAGGCTAGACTCTTCCAAGGACACACTGAACAATTTTCTGCATACCCTAGTCTCCCCCCACACTCCTACTTATACTATCATTTTATTTAGAATTACCCCTTCTAACCCCTTCTAGAATATTATGTATAATATTGGGCTTGGGCTGTATATCAATGCATGACAAACTTCTCATACGATCTTTCGCCTATTGTCTAGTGGATTATGTTGGTGTCTTCTATTAGCTAATAGAATGACATACCATGGGTTTTCTGCAGCCGAAACTTTACAAGTTGCTCTTAAACAGTTGTTTCTGATTGATGCAATAGATGAAAATGGCACCATCACGGCTATTGGGAAAACCATGGCAGGTACATTTACTCCTAAGTCCTAACTGAAGCCTCATTATATCAGCATGCCAAATTTAAACAATATAGGAAAGGAAAAAAAACATCTGAAAGCTAAAAAATGAACAAGTGGGTTATTTAAACCTGTTACTAGGGGTGTAAACGAGTCGAGTCGAGTCGAATAGCAGGTTATTCGAGCTCGGCTCGAAAAGATAATACCAGGCTCGAGCTCCACTCGAGCTCGAATACTTTTTCAATGTTTGAGCTCGATGCTCGTTTATGAGCTCGAATTCGAGATCGATTATGTGGTTTATGTACTCAAGCTCGATAATTTTTAAATTTTGATTAGATAATTTGTAAACATATAAATATGTCTGGCTCGAAAAAGTGTATGCTTGAATGGCTCGACCCGACTCATAAGACTTAATCGAGCTTTCGAACGAGTCAAGTCGAACATTGGTGTTATGGAGCTCGACTCGTTAAGTTAAACGAGCTTTATTTTTGTGTTCGAGATCGACTCGCTCGACAACTATTAGGCTCGAGCTCGAGTAGCTCGTTAAAAGCTTGACTCGTTTACACCCCTACCTGCTACAATATATATATTTGCATTGCTTTGAGGGGTGGCTGGACTTGTTTCTGTTCAACAGACATGTCTTGTCACATGTGTGTTGGATTTTGGAAATATTTTTGCAAAGGAAAAATACATATCCTCTAGCTGCTGACAATTTACTGTTCTTCTAACAGAGCTTCCTCTAGAACCTTCTTTAGCAAGAACCCTAATTGAGGCAAATGAATATGGTTGTTTACCGGAAGCTTTGACTGTAGCTGCTATGTTATCGGTAGAAGGTACATTGCTTCCTGGACGAAGGTATACTTCTGAGAATGTTACTTAAATGCATTATTGTAGATGGTTGGAAAAAAATAATAATTCTCCACCACTCTGAGCAAATTTGTGATACAAGTAAGGGGCTGTTAATCAGTGGCGGAGCCAGGATTTTGGTCTAGGAGGAGCAGCAATTATAAATAAAACAAATTAAATAAAGCAAGTATTAATTTTATTTTTTGAAAATAGCAAGCAAAAGTAACGATCGTATATTGTTGAAACACCAACTTATACAGTTTTAATACTGACCTCGATGAGTTTTCATTTTCTAAAACTTATTTGTGATGTCTTTATTATCTATCTTAATGAAAACATCTTTTTTAATATAAGAAGTCAAGCAATCGTTGATCCATTGATCCATTCTGTAGTGGTGTACCCATTTTAAAAAATTTAGCCCATGAATTATTAGTATTAAGTTAATGGGCCTAAAGAGAGATTTAAACAGAAGTAAATTCAGCCCATGAATTCTTAAAGTATTAAAAAATTAGTATATCAATTTTTTTTTTCATAAGTTGAGGGTTAGCGGTTGCTAACCCTCGTTACAAGGTAGCTCCGCCCTAAGCTGTTTGGCGGTTGCTGAATGGTTTGGTGCAGAATGATTAAGAGGCTCGTATGATATAGTGCAAAATGAAATATGATTGTTTGATAATTGTTCAGAATGAAATTAGGACGCTGAATGGTTAAGGGAGGCCCAAGATACAAAATCATTAAGAGGGCTTTAGAACCATTAAGAGGCAGATCTTTTTTTTGCCAAACAAGATTCACCTCTTAGCGATTCAGAGGTTGCCTCTTTTTAGACTTGAACACGTTTTATAAATATTCATTTTACGGTTTCTTGATTTGCAGCAAAAGCACAGACAAGAAGAGAAAGCAGCCTCCTTCAGAGCTTCCTGATGGTTCGGGTTGGGGTGACCACATCCAGTTACTTCAAATCTTTGAGCTTTGGGATCAAACTGATTATAGTATTGACTGGTGCAAAGATAACAACCTACAGGTACTTTTTTTTCTTTTTCTTTTTTCGTTCTGAAAATTGCGTATAATATTGTGCTAAAAAGTATGATTATTTTGTTATATAAGAATGATCTTACATACTTTAGGGTATGCATGCGCTTTTTTATTTTTATTTTTATTGAAATGATCAAAACATCAATTAATGGCATCCAATGTGTTGTGTTGTGTTGTGTTGCATGTTTACAGTTAATCTACCCAAGGATATTGCAAGTTTTAGGTGTTGTTTGCTTTTTGAAAAAAACCTCTTATTCACCACTTATGTCTTACCGGATAACGGGATAAGAAGTTAGACTTATAAGATTTGTTTTTATGTGATAAGAGCGTAAAACCTCTTATCGTCCTTTTATTGGGCAGAGGTAAAAACTCATGTATTATTAGCTCTTACCATCCTCTTATCTCCCTAACAAAACACAAATTGGAACCCTAAAAAACAAGAAGTTTACGACTTGTACCGTGACAATGGAACAGTTGAGAATTGAGAACATCTATGTACAGGTCTCGGTGACACAAAACTTAGCACTTTTGAAAAATACCCATACTTTTTATTTTGATTTTGAAAATGTTAGATATTGCTTTTGATAAGTTTTAATTAGCATTTTTTTATTTGTTGATAGTAGTTTTATAATGTCGTTAACTTTGACTTTACTTGCACATTCAAACATTTATCGATTTAACAAAAACAAACAATCTTATTGATTCTGCTTTCAGACTTCAACACCTATATCAATAAGAAGTGAAATAAGACCTCAAACTTCAGAACCTCTTAAAAACAAACAACACCTTAACCTTCTTCAAGAATCAAATGGAACTAACGTGTTGTGTGGTTTGCATTTCTGGCTCAGAAGTTTGGACTTGTGAAGTTGTGATTTCTTTTATTGAAATTGTTATATTCAGGTACGAGGGATGCTATTTGTCAAAGATGTCCGGAAACAATTGTCTCAAATAATGCAAAAGATTGCAAAAGGTTAGCAACGGACCAGCTTCAAGGTTACAGAAAGTATATATGTTCAACTTTTCAGATTAAAATTTAATCCTCTTTAATCCAAAGACGAGTATAGCGACTGGGCCAGGCACATAGCTTAATAGTAGTGTGTGTTTGACTATTAGTCAAATATCTGAAATGCCTAAAAAGATAAAATAATGGAATTTGAGGCTTTCATCTTTCCTGCAGTTTCTCATCTTAGCTGTCACAACTGTATTATCTTTTTGGTCTTAAACGAGACATAACTGATTGAGCACACATGCCTTGCTTTTTTTCTTTTCCTGCATTGTGATCGGAAAATATGGTGCGTAGATGTAAAAAGAAAGGAAAGACGGAGAGACAACCAACATGATTATAGGAGTCTAAGAAAGGTTCTGTGTGTCGGCTATGCAAGCCAGCTTGCTGAGCGGATGATTCATCACAATGGTTACCGAACTCTTGGCTTCAAGTGTCAGCTTGTCCAGGTAAGGCACAAGAATATTGTTACATGTATATTGTATCCCTGGTTTTACTATTATACACAACTTCCATGGTCAAACAAACCACCCCTTCAATCCCATGAAAATTACAACCTTGACTTGTCACGTAGTTTAAGATTATTTTTGACTTTTTGATGGATATCTAAAATATCATTCAACAGATACAAAAGAAAGGAATGCTGTGGTACAAATTAATACCATTGTTCTTATTAGTTTTGCTTTTCTTAGGTGCATCCATCTTCCGTACTGCGAACAGATGATGAAGGAATGCTCCCAAATTATGTTGTGTACCATGAACTTATTTCTACCTCACGCCCATATATGCGCAATGTTTGTGAAGTAGAGATGCAATGGGTCACCCCAATACTGCATAAACTTGAGAAGTTAAACGTTAGTAAACTCAGGTACTTGTACATATTTCCAAGACATTCACTTTAGAGCTACATGTATGCATACATAGACATGGGATCTTGTGAGAAAAAGAATTATGGTGAGAACGTGGGAACAAAACCATTTTCTACCTTCAATTACCTTCAACTACCTTCATTGACCTATTTCTATCACCATGACTGAAACTTTAACAAATTCATGCACGTGAAAGTGATTGAAGGTAACAAATCATCTCATCCAACGATTTAGAATTCTTCTCACCATAAATGATATTCTCACCGGAACCCAACCCTGCCTACATAAATATCTTCATATCATTGAAAAAATGTATTTGAAGATGCATATATGAACCCATATGAATAATCTGTAACGTTGGTTCACATACGCATCTTCAAATAGATTTTTTTTTCTGATTTTTTAATGATTCACATATGAACCTTCCTTTCGTACCTTTTCACGATATTTAGCCTTCTTATTTAAACTGTCCCTTATGTACATATATATGCACATATATACATAGCTGTCATGGTGATGCCTACGTAACACCTAAAGTGTGATTTTATTACTTCGTGACATTACACTAGTCTTATCAGTTTATAAATATCATCATATATATGTGTTTTGAGTATGTATATATATCATTACTATCTTTGGAGCAGTGGTGGATCCGACCAGTCTGAGGAGAACACAACAGAAACCTCGGATCTTCCCAAAAAAGTCGGGCCAATTGATGACTCCAGCAGTAGAATACAAGCAGCTCGTGAGCGTTTTCTTGCCCGTAAAACAAATAAATAGCAGTTTTACTTGATGTGGTGACATTATGGTGAGTTTGCTCATTGTTCCTTGCATACCCTTGTTTTACTACTATGCAAGTTGTCAACTTTAACCACCAAATGTTTTATAGGCACAGAGGCTTTTGCTAGATTATGGGTTGAAGGTATGCTACATTATTGAAACATGTAACTGTTGTAACAGAATTACACACAATATTCTAATGTTTTATTTATAATTTTTGTCTAAAAAATACATTTCTTTTTTGCAAATATGTGGCTTATAGCTGCGCTCAACCTTTTTCGCAAGCGAGGGTTTTTTCGGAAAGGTCTGTATACATCTTATCCTTAACCTTACCTTAAAAGGTGATATTTACTGGTTTTGTTTAATCATAATCCTTTCCCTTGTAGTTTCGGACTTCCACCTTTGAAGCTTAGGGCATCTTCAATGGGTAATATCAATTTCATAAAAATTGGTGTAAATAACAAATCTTCTCCAATGGTTAACACCAAATCTTATACCAAAATGTAAGATTCTAGGTGTATTCTTATCTTCTCTTATTGGTGTAAATGAACAGTGTTACACCAAATTTGGTGTGTTAGTGTTCATTCACCAAAATGTAAGATTTGGTGTCTCCATTAGAGTGATTTAGGGGCCGTTTACAAAACACTTACCTGGGTAAGTGCTTACCAAGTCACATTAGCTTACCGGATGAATATGGCAAGGACCAAGAATCTTACCCGGTAAGAGCGGAAGCAAGGACCGAGAGTCTTATCCGGTAAGTGAGTGCGACGACTCTTACCACATTTAGCGCTTACCGGCTAAATTGTTGCATTCGATGCCATTTCGGTGGACTAAAATCTTATCCGGGAAGTAAGTGATGGTGTTGAATTTTACCGGTAAACACTTATCACTTTATCAGGGTAAGTGATTAGGTAAACGACCCCTTAATGTCAAATTTGATATTTGGTGTCCCAGTTGAAGATAGTCTTATGACATTTTATCTAGAAATCCATTAGGACATTTCCAAGTGCAATAAAATAGATACAACCATCTTCAACCAATGAGCTAAAAGTGGTAAAAGAATGTGCTAAATTGCTTCTTAATGGGTTAAAAGTTCGCCCATGCGCATGCACGTTGGAGCATCCACACACGTCTTGCAAGACCCCTTGCAAGATGACATGACATGCCATGTGGCTTGCAAGGCTTTGCAAGACAACCCTCATCTTTCTAAATTAGAAAGGTCTTTCACAAAATAGATATATTAAACAAAAACATTTTTTAATTTAATTAATTTGTTTGTTTGTTTAAACATTAATTATTAATATTATAATTTATTAGTTTAGAAAGGAGTTTGGTCTTGTATGTGTGGAATGTGTTATTGCAAAGCTGATGTGACACTTTAGAAAGAAGTATGGTCTTGCAGGTGTGTGGATGGTCTTAGCACACATTTGGAAGAAAGAAATGGATCCTATTTTTACTCAAATAAAATGTATTATGATTCTTTTATTTTAATTGGGTTATAATTAAAAATTATTTTTTAACAAAAAATAATAATACAAAAATGTTGTGTAGGATACTAGGATTGATGCAAGCGAATAAGATATTGGACTGGTTAATAATTAATATATACAAAAAAATGACAATGGAATAATAATATATAAGATGTAAAAATGCAAATTTAACTAATTAGTACACATAAAACAATTATAGGTTAAATAAGGCATAAAAACATAAATTTAATTATTTATCTAATTTATTTAAACTAAATAATAAAAACAAGAAATATTGTAGTTAAATGAAAAATTAATAAATATATATCAAACATATAAAAAATAATAATTTAACACTATTTAGTCGAAGTGCTATTATCAAGAATAATAAAAAAATAAATATTAAAACATAATACTAACGTCTTTTTTTTTGAAAGGGTGTCCTAGGCTATGTCTAGACTAATCTCTTGGCAAATTATGACTGTAAGACATCGGTCTTGATTAAATCTCAGTGGCCACAATTATTGTGTACGCCTGAATTAGAACTTAATAGTAACATTATATTTAGCAAGACATTTTAAGTTGCTATTCTCATTAAGATTTTATAAATATATATTTTGGATAGAGGGCACAAGGATATAAGATAACCGCAAAAAGGAAATTTTTGAAAAACATTCATAATAGTATATTTATCTTTTTCTTTTGTATTTAGAGGTTTATTTGTTCTCTCTTCTATTTATCCATATTTTAGAGGAGAGTTTAAAAACTGCTCTTGAAGCAATTTTTTATAAAATCTCTAAAATTTCTAAAATAACATAGTTGTTAGAGATACTTTATTAGATTAAAAGCCAACATTTAACTATTTTTACAACTTTTCATCTTTATAAAAACTGTAGTTGCTACTTGCAAAGAAAAGTTTAACTTTAAAAGAACATGTTATAAACGTCACCATTTTTCATATTAGTTATTGTATGAAAACACTTCATCATAATTTATTGGTTTTTTTTAAAGGGTATCCTAGGCTTTGCCTAGACTAATCCCTGACACTGATTGACTGCTAAGCATGCAGTCCTGAGATAATTTCTCAGTGGCCACAAGTTGCCAACGCCTGGATTCGAACCCGGGGTAGATGGGTTTCTGAGCCACATCCCCCAAAGCCTTAACCAATACGTCACAAGCCTTGTGGTTATAATTTATTGGTTTCATTTCAAGTTTTTATAATAAACTTGAAAAAGGCGTTGTGAAAGAGTATTCAATGTCGTTATGAAATCATAACGACGTTATTTTAGATTCAGAATGACGTTATAGTATAAACAAGCATGTTTCTCATTTCTCTCCTATTTTTCTCTATTTTAGAGGATACTTTTAACATAACTGTTAGAGTAAACTTTTTTCAAATCTTCAAAATTTCTAAAATAATATAACTGTTGAAAATGCTTTAAAGATGCATTGTGTGGGTAATATCTACACATTGTAAACACAATAATGTTTTTTAAACAATATTTGACATAGGTGTACACTAACACTATCATAACAATTTATTTTTGAACAAGGTATATTTATTAGCAACTTAATGAATTTAATGACACTCAATTTATTTGGACAACTATATATGACGATGTAGTAGTGATTTAATGATATAAACAATGACTTATTCATATAAATAGAATATAGATTAATACACATAGACAACTTTATCCATACTAGAATTTGATGAAAAACCAACCAAGAGGTCCATAATATTTAATATTTCTTTCTGCAAAACAAAATTTACGATATTGTTTTTGGTAATTTAGGACGTTTGGTTCATTTTAAATAATGTAAATGAAAATGGGAATGGGAATAGGTATGAACATTGCACTGATGCTGTTTGGTTAAACAAATATTATTAATAGAAAATTGTTTTATATAAGATTTTTAATACAAATATATGACATCCAACATGAAAATAAAAAAATATTTTCCATTCAACATCGAGAGATGACGGGACGCATGAGAAAAGATGATTGATCGAGAATAAGATTTTCATTCCCCCAGTTGATCAGGAATAAATTAGTGGATTTGGGGTAGTAAATTTTTTATATTATATGAAACAAAACCACAGTTTTCATTATTATTTTCATTTCTTACCCTTCAATACCCTCAACCAAACACCCACTCTAATACAATTACGACGGAAGATGGTCACGACACCATTGATTCCAAAAAAGTTTGGGTCAGGGACTAAAACGTAATAAAATAAACTATAGGACTAAAATTGAAAATAAACAATCCTCGTAAATCGGAAAGTCAACCATTTTCATGGAATTTTAGATTCGAAACAGAAGGTGAAGAAGGTCTGCACTCAACACAGCCTTCACTCACTCTCGCTTAAGTTCACTACTACAATCGCCGGTGAGAATTCGAATCCGTAATTTTAGTAACTGAATCATATAATCACAAAATTGAATCATGTTTCGAATCGCTGTTATTTGATTTACTTGTTGGATTTGTGTTCTTCGACGTATCACGTTGTATTCATATCATCATCATCATAGTCGTCGTAGTCTTGGAGTTTTGATCAAATTGTTTGATTGATTGTTTTTATAATATCGTTGATTATTTTGATGAATTGAAGAGAAGATGAAGTTGGCACCGAGGGAAGTGGAGAAATTGATGTTACACAATGCTGGATATTTAGCGCAGAAGCGTCTTGCTCGTGGATTCAGGCTTAATTACACTGAAGCTGTTGCGCTTATTGCCTCTCAGGTAATAGATACCATTAATTTACTTTGATGTTCTGTTCTGTGGAACTGGTGACATTCGTTTTTTTTCCTATAACACTGGTGATACTTTTATTTTAGGGGTGTCAAATTTGTACAATGACAAACCAACCAATTCATTACCAATCGTACCAATTCAATTGAAATTGGTTGGTACTACCGTACCAAATTCACAAACTTGGTTGGTACGTGGTATTGAAAATCGTCTACCACGTTAATACCGTACCGTACCGACTTATAAATATTATGTTAAATTATTTATTAAATAAAAAATTAATGGAATGAATATATTCGATTACTAATGTACTATTTATGTATATTTATACATATGATGATGAGATGATCTGCTAGTTTTTAAAGAGATTTAACTACTTAGGAAATTAACTTTTTATTGTTTTACAATTTAAAGTAAAAGACTAGAAGGTTTACTCGTTCTCAAGCTCAAAAAACTCAACTTAGGTATTTTGTTGTTTTACAACTAAAAGTTTTACGGACAACGGGTTTTAGACAACAAGTTTGTAAACTTTTGAGAGATTGGTACAAAACCGTACCAACATGTACCGACCAAAAAAAGTTGTACCAATTACAGCTGGTTGGTAAACGGTATAAATTTTTACGTACCAATTATAATTGGTTGGTACACGGTATTGAGAAAAAAAATGGTACCTTACCATGTTCATCCCTAGATATTTTAGGTAGACTAGTAAAAAGATCGAATTAATTCAAGAGTTTTAGTTGTGGAAATTGTATACTCCATCTGATGCCAAGAATACCTAGTAGAATTTAGTTGCAAATGTGTTCGGTTTTGTTTATTTGGCATACCTGTTAAAAACATCTATGTAGTTATGATGTTTTTCGAAAGTTAAATTCAATTATGATCGTGAAAAGAGACAGTTTGACATCTGAAGGACGTAGAAACTATTGGTTAAAAGACTTTTGAGTTTAAAATAGCACTTTTTCAAATAAATGGTTAATGGTATTGCATTTTTGTTATACCAACATTCTTCTATTTGTAAAGTTGAATGTTGTTAGGATGTATTTTCGATAAATGCCAGGCACCAAAATCTACTTGTAGTTTATAGTCGGTCCTTTTGACCTTAGATGTGAAACTGTATCTCTTTTTTTGGAATTGTGGGTGTAGAACTTTTTGGTGGTCCACCTGATGATTGTTTCTCTGATCTATTTTTAGATTTTGGAGTTTGTACATGATGGTGACAAGAGTGTGGCAGAATTAATGGATGTTGGGAGACAGCTTTTAGGAAGGTACATTGTTAATAGATTACCCTGACCAAACCATTCTTTATCTATAAGAACATCTCCAACAGATTCTCTATAATTTCTCTAAAATAGAGAACCAAAAGTCAAATTCTCTAAAATAAATTAATTCAACTCCAACAGATTCTCTATTTTATAGATTTCATCATTAATTATATTATTTAAATATTCTATAATTTTATGATCCCAATACATTTAAAAAAACTTGATACATTGGTGGAATGAATAAAAACTCATTTCTCTCTTCTCTCTTTAGAGTTTTAGGGTGCGTTTGGTACAGAGAATGGAATTGCAGAGAAATGATTCCAGAGAAATGATTGCAGAGAAAGAGAATTGGTCAGGAGAATAGGAATTGACTATCCTGTTTGGTAGCACAGAGAATTCAGCAGAGAAATGCAACAGAGAATCATTTCTCTTGTTTGGTTGCACAGAGATTTCAATAGAGAATTGTACCAACCTTGTCATTTACACCCATATTTTTATATTTACAAATCAATTATTTAAACCCAAACAAAAAAAAAAGATGCATAAATTAGTAATTAAAATGCATTAATCATACCAAAAAGACTACCAAATATAGTTTTTAATAAAACCAAAAAGAGTACAAACATTGTTTTTAATCAAACCAACTAGAAACATAGTTTTTAAACAAACCAAAAGGACTACAAACATAGTTTTAATCAAACCAAAAACAACAGTTCAACCGTAGTCATACAAAAAAAATAACCATAAACTTTTAATCCAAATCTAACCATTGGTAGACGATTCTACCATGTCAATCTTCTCTTCTTCTGTCAACCCAAGAAATAATCGTCCTAGAAGCACATCCTTACCAATCAACTGAGTTGCTTTAAAACGTTGGATACCAGTAATACCCGGCAAAACTTTCAACTCGTCACTAACCTTCTCAAAGATTTCACGAGCCTCCAAACTTTTTTCACGAGCCTCCAAACTTTCTTTATTCAAGCTTTCCCCCACGATCTCTCCAAATCTAACCAATACCTCCTTCATCTCTTTGCATGACTCCCGATAAATGTCATCTCCATCTATACTTTTGCGTTTGGTACGTTTGCTTGTTACACTACTTGTTGGTCCTTCAGATCGACTAGCACCTTGAACATCATCTTCTTCTCCAAGATCAATCGGGGAACTTTTTTGAGTCTCTGGAACGACATCATCTTCTTCTCCAAGATCAACCGCTTTACTACCCGTTGCTCTATCCTTACCATAGATGATACACAGCTTGTCATAGAAAGGAAATGGCTTGCCTCGAAAATTTGCGGCACCTTTGTGAGACTACAAGGCAATTAGAAACAAATTTAGTACAAACTTTTGTAAAAAAAAATACCAATTTAGAATAAATTTAGCATGTACCTTGACGTATTCATCCCAAACACTGTCCTCAGCTACCACACATTTTTTTTCTTCATCCCAACCGAACCCACTTGTATGCACCATATCATAAACAATGCTAAAGTGTGTCTTCCATGTCTTCATCCGAGACTTTATATGTGGTTCTGCTTTGAGGCCGGAGTTAGGAAGACTTACATCTAGCAATTGTTGAACGCCATTTAAATAGCCCGGTTTGAAACCATTGTCAGCACCGGCATACTTTCCAGATGCATGTAACTCCATTAATGCATCAATTAGCTTTGCGTCTTGATCTTCTTTCCAAGTATGTTTGGTCCGTACAGTACCTTTCACTTCATTTGACTCTGCCATGTCTACAAATAATACATACAAATAGTAGATACAAAATAAAGAGTACAAATAAAGAGTACAAATAAAGAGTACAAATATAAATGAAAAATTAAAATTAACTCGATCATAATTCATGGTTCTACAAATAAAGAGTACAAATACAGAGTACAAATAACATTAACGATCATAATTAATTAATTGTAGATACGCCTAGCATTCCAATTGTTAAACATTTCGTTAGCAAGAGCGTCTCTACGATCGGTCCATTCTTGTGAGGGCTCAACCGTAGAAATAACATTATCATGATCGTAGCCTGGTTGTGTGTGATTTGTTGGGACTTCGTTATCAATAGGGTCTTCACTCATTGTTTGTCGTATGAAATTGTGTAACAAACAACAAGCAATGATGATACGTGGCATGGACTCTATGGGATGATATGAGTTATCACGCAAAATAGTCCATCTAGCTTTAATTAATCCGAAGCATCTTTCTATAACATTCCTTGCCGACGAATGTCTCATATTAAATAACTCCTTGGCATTGGTAGGCGGCCGAGACCAATCATTAAGATGGTAACGTTGACCTCGATAAGGAGTTAGAAATCCTTCACCATTCGTATAACCGGCATCACAAAGGTAGTATGTTCCTACATTAACCATAAACTCTACGTTGATTAACATATGTAATTATATGTTTACTATTTGAAGACTATATATCACATACCCTGAGTTACTTTAAGACCGTTAGGTCTACTAATTGCATCTCGTAGAACTCTACTATCAGCTGCAGAACCCTCCCATCCCGCTAATACATATGTAAATAAAAGGTCTCTCGTACATACTCCGAGTACATTCGTACAAATCTCCCCCTTTCGTGTCCGATAAGGTTTTCGATCAACAGCGGGGACTTTAACTTTAACATATGTTCCATCTAATGCTCCTAGGCAACCCTAAACCCTAGAGAATTCTCTATATTGGGAGTTTTCTCCATGAGGGTGCGTTTGGTACACAAACAGGATGGAACAGGACGGGACAAGACAGAACAGAATAGAACAACTGTTCAGTGTTTGGTAGACAGAACTTGACAGAACATAACAGATAACATTCGATAAAATACAAATAAATAAAATTTAAAGAACGAATAAAATATAAAATAGAATGTGTATTTGATGTTTTAGAAGAGAATTAGATTTTATTTTGAGGTTATATTGGTAAAACATAAGTCTGTTCCACCTTGTTCCATGGGGTAAGGGTGGAACAGGCCTATTCCAGCTTGTTCCACTTTGTTCCTGTCTGTTCCACATAAAAGTCCTGCCAAACATGGGACAGTGATCTCTGTTCTGTCCTGTCCTGTCCAGTGTACCAAACGCACCCTGTGTTAGACTAAGTTATCTTTAGTTACACAACTTTATTATTGAGGGTATTCAAGTGTAATTGTTTAGGGTATTAAAGTGTAATTGTTTTTCCTATATATAGGGCTTGTATTCAGTCCTTTAAAGATAACAATAAAAACTCAATTAAACCCAAGGTTTAATTTGGTATCAGAGCCTGTTCAAACCTCTACCTCTTCGGCTTCCTACTCTCTGGCCGATCATAATCCCAACCTTCCAGCCTGCCGACGCAACTTCCGGCCAAAACCTCCTACCATGGCTGCAATCTTAACTCTCACCAATCAAGAGAAGACGACCCATAATTCTCACAAGTTTGCTTTTACCCTAAAACCTACGAATTATGGTTATTGGCGATCAATGGTCGAGTCTTTTCTTACTTCTCACAATCTTTTTGGCTATATTGATGGCACTATTCCGTGTCCAGAATCAAAGGTTACAAATGAAACTGCTACTACAGACAATCCAAGCTACCAACCATGGGTCTCCAACGATGCCCACATCCGTATGCTCATCATCTCTACCGTGTCAGAAGAGTCTTTTCAACACATTCAGGGTAAAACCTCCCGAGAAGTATGGCTGTCTTTAGAACGAGCGTATGCTCCGGTCACTTCATCCCATGAATTTACTCTTAAAAATCAATTACTTCGAATCACCATGAAGGGTGATGAAAAACCTGCCGAATATCTCAGCAGAGCACAAGAATATGCAACTGCGCTAGCCAATATAGGCGAACCAATGAAAGACAAAGATCTGGTTATGCTAACTCTTGCAGGGCTTCGAGAAGAATACAATGGTCTCAAGGCAAATCTCTTGGCTCGTTCCCCTCCTGTTAACTTCAATGAATTGCATGGCGTATTAAGCGACCATGATTATATGATCACAAGGATCTTGGCAACCAATCCGCAAGTTCCCCAGGTTTTTTTGACGACTGCCTCTCCTGCTCAGCAGCCCCTTTCCGGCTGCCTCTACACCCCCACAGCAGCAGCTTCATAATCTTCAACTCATGGCCTCTCAATTGGGATATCAACTAAACCCTGCACCTTCACCACGACCACAGGCTTATTATGGATCCCGGTCTTTCAATAACAACCGTGGTGGTCGCGGTTCTCGTGGATCTTCACGTGGCAACTCACGGGCTGTTTTCAACTCTCGCAATCGTGATAGTGATGGCACACGTAAATTCTCTTGGGCTTCCACTCAAAACATGGTGTATGGTCATTGTAACCGCTGTGGGATTGGTCACCTACCTTCTCAGTGTCCTAACCAGACTAACCAATCTCGTGCAGCGCCACAGGCCAACTATGCTACTTACTCAGATGCTGGTTCGCAATCAGAATCTGCTTGGAAGCCTGACACTGGCGCAAATCACCATGCCACTCCAGATCCGTCTAGCATTGACAACTCCGAGGCCTACTTCGGTAACGATTCTTTACTTGTCGGTGACGGTAACTCTATACCCATTTTTCATATTGGTTCCTCAAAACTTTACTCCCCTACCAAAACCTTTAAATTATCCAATATACTTCATGTCCCTCAACTAAAACAAAATCTTTTATCCGTCCAAAAATTTTGTGTAGACAATGATGTTTTCTTTGAATTTCACTCATCTTATTTTGTTGTGAAGGACGAGTCTACACGCACTATCCTCCTAACGGGCCCCAGTGAACAGGGGTTGTACTCCATCCGTCTTCCTAAGTTCAAGTCCTTACCCAAGGTTGCATTTACTGCTGTCAAAGCTTCCTCGCAAGTTTGGCATCAACGCTTGGGACATCCTCATGCTCAAGTTTTTCGTTCAATTATTTCTCATTGTTCTTTCGGACAAATTATCAAATAACTTGTGTTCTTCCTGTCAACTAGGAAAGTCTTCAAAATTATCTTTATCCGATTCCAATTTTCGTAGTAATACTTTTTTGGATCTTGTTTATTGTGATGTTTGGGGCCCTTCGCATACAACATCCTTCGATGGTTATCGTTTTTTTTGTTGTGTGTTGATCACCACTCTAGATACATGTGGTTTTATCCTTTAGTTCAAAAATCTGATGTTTACACAGTTTTAACAAACTTTATAATAATGGTTGAACGCCAATTTAACACCAAGTTAAAGTGCATTCAATCTGATTGGGGGGGAGAGTTTCGTCCCCTCACTACCTTCTGTCGCAACCTTGGCATAATTCATCGACGTTCTTGCCCTCATACAAGCGAACAAAATGGCATTGTAGAACGTCGTCATCGTCATGTTGTGGAAACTGGACTTACCCTCCTTGCCCAATCCAGTCTTCCTCAACGCTTCTGGCAATTTGCTTTTGGTACAGCCGTGTACTTAATCAATCGACTCCCCTCTCGTGTCTCCTCCAACAAATCTCCCTATGAACATGTTTTCAAACGCAAACCTGATTACTCCTTTCTTCGAGTTTTTGGGTGTCAATGTTTTCCCTATCTTCGTCCGTATAATCGTCGCAAGATTGACTTTCGCTCCACTCCATGTGTCTTCCTTGGCTACAGTCCTGACCACCATGGTTACCGGTGTTTTGACCCTTCCACCGAACGGATATACATAGCCAGACATGTTCGTTTCAATGAGCATGTTTTTCCCTTTCATCCACCTACCCCTACCCAATCCCCGTCACGTTCCGACTCTCCATACATATCTATTATCCCTAACCCACCACCCGGTTTTCCAACCGAACCCAACTCACCACCACCCCCACATTCCGTGCCGCCTCCACAACCCGAACCAACATCACCACCACCCTCACTCTCTGCCACCTCAACCACTCCTGAGTCCCAAATCCCTACTTCCGGGCCCTCACCAGACCCAAATTCCACCCCCACCCAAACACCTCCAGCTCCTCGGCCTCGGCCTCCTAATCTTCGCCCCAATCCTAAACCAACCACCCGATATGATCCCGCTGCCTACGCTGCCTCCACCGCCCACACCTTACCTGTTGAACCTACCTCTTTTACCGTTGCTAACAAGTCCCTAGAATGGCGCCAAGCCATGGCTGACGAGTTGACTGCGCTTCATAAGAATGGAACGTGGACATTAGTTCCTCCTGTTCCTAATACTAATGTGGTTGATTGTAAATGGGTTTACAGGTTGAAAACGGATCAGAATGGAAAAATTAGCAGGTACAAGGCCCGGCTTGTTGCCAAGGGCTTCCATCAACAACATGGGGTTGATTATCACGAGACTTTCAGCCCAGTAATCAAACCTGCTACTATCAGAATTGTTTTATCTCTGGCCGTCACAAATAAATGGTCTCTGCGTCAGTTAGATATCCAGACTGCCTTTTTACATGGTGATCTTCAGGAGACGGTTTACATGCGACAACCGCCTGGTTTTATTGATCCTGACAGGCCAGATTATGTGTGCTTACTGAACAAGTCTTTATATGGGCTCAAACAGGCTCCTCGTGCTTGGTTCACAAAATTATCTACCGCTCTTCATCACCTGGGTTTTTATGGGTCCAAAACTGACCCATCACTATTCATTCTCAACTCTTGTGGCACCCTTGTCTACCTCCTTGTGTATGTCGATGACTTTATCATCACCGGTAATAACCCAGGCGCTGTAACTACCATCATTGATCGTCTCAACTCTCTGTTTGCTCTGAAGGATCTGGGTCAACTACATTATTTTTTGGGCATTGAAGTGGTGCATCGTGGTTCTGATTTGGTTCTGTCTCAACGGAAATATGTTCTTAATATCCTTCACCGGGCTGGTCTTGCGGATTGCAAACCTATTTCATCCCCTATGAGTACTTCTCAAGTGTTCTTACCTGATGACAGCCCCTTACTTGATGATCCCTCTCGGTATCGGCAGACAGTCGGTGCTCTTCAGTATGCCACTTTATCTCGTCCTGATATTGCCTTTGCGGTCAATAAGGTGTGTCAGTTCATGCACGCTCCTACTGAAAATCATTGGGCTGGTGTCAAACGAATCCTACGTTATCTGAAGGGTACGATCAACCTCGGCTTATTGTTTCGTCACAACACGGGGTCTCGGCTTCAGGCTTTTTCTGACTCTCACCTGGCTACTAATCTTAGAGCATTCTCAGATTCAGACTGGGCTGGCTGCCCCATCGATCGTCGATCCACGGGGGGCTTTGCTATCTATTTGGGCTCAAATCTTATCTCATGGTCCGCTCGCAAACAACGAACTGTCTCTCGATCCTCAACCGAGTCTGAATATAAGGCTATTGCTGACACTGTAGCAGAACTGATTTGGTTACGGTCTCTTCTTCATGAACTCGGGTTGAATAGCAAGGCACCAACACTTTGGTGTGATAATCTTGGCGCAACCTATCTCTCTGCAAATCCAGTCTTTCATGCCCGCACAAAGCACGTTGAAGTTGATTACCACTTTGTTCGTGAACAAGTTACTCAAGGAAAACTGAATGTCAAGTTTATCTCCACTGATGACCAAATTGCTGATGTTTTTACGAAACCCTTGTCTTCACAAAGATTTGAGTTTCTACGGTCCAAGTTGCAGGTCGTTCCCCGCCCTCAACTTGCGGGGGAATGTTAGACTAAGTTATCTTTAGTTACACAACTTTATTATTGAGGGTATTCAAGTGTAATTGTTTAGGGTATTAAAGTGTAATTGTTTTTCCTATATATAGGGCTTGTATTCAGTCCTTTAAAGATAACAATAAAAACTCAATTAAACCCAAGGTTTAATTCCCTGATTCTCTATTCTAGAGAATAAGATAGGGAAGCTGTTGGAGCATATTAGAGAGCAAAAAGTTGACTTTCTCTATTTTAGAGAAGCTGTTGGAGATGCCATTATAGATGTTTATAACATTTTGGTTTCTATAGTGAACTGGACTCAAACTTGTTTTACAAAGAACCATATGTTGAACGGTCCTTGAATTTGATGGAAAATATGGTGTGGATGGTTAAACTTTTTGTTGCAAACGAGAAACCATAAGTTTCAGGGGTTTACCTCAATATTGATTTTGTTAATCTAAATTTCGAAATATAAGAGAATCAAAGTTCTTGTAATGTTTGGTTCTTTGTGATGCGGTTGCAATTTTTTGAAGTTAGCAAATGTCTAGTCGACTGAGTATACTCAGTAATTGATGAATCACGTAAGTGAGTATTCTCAGTATGGATGTTACGTTTACAAACTGATGTCTTACTGAACTTCTGCTATCTTTCCTACATAATTTTATACAAGTGTTGGAGATTTCTGAAGCTTTAATAATATTTAATGTCAGGCATTCTGACAATTTAGATGGAACATTATTCTTACATATTCTGTTTAGGGTCTTAATATACTATTGTACTCCTTATGGTGGCTATGACTTCCTCTTTTTAACAATTAATTGGGTGTTTGGATGCAGTCAACAAATCTTACATATTTTTCTTTGTCAACAGGAGACAAGTTCTTCCAACAGTTCCACACCTTTTGGATTCTGTGCAGGTAACTTGTGTCGAATTTGATCCCAAAGCTTCCTCTTGTATACCATAAGCACTAAAGTCTGTTCCACTTTACCGACTGAGTTAATTAATATGCATTATCTTTTTTGTTCCCTTGATGCTTGGAACATGTGGAAATTCTTGTCTTTTGTTGTACTAAAGTTCTGATCCCTAAAAAATATAAGCTTCTTCACAGTGCTCCCTAGTTAGTGTTTCTCATTCTTGCTTTTGAAATTGCATGGCACTTGAATAATACAGAGCGTAAAGTTCCTGAGACAAATATGTTCTCGCAACCTTTTCATAACTTCTTCTTTATACCAAAGGGCCTTTGGCCTAGCGGTATCGGAGCCTTTGGCCTCGTAGTAGGTCAGGGGTTCAAACCTCACCAAAGGTGAGGAGGGTGTGAGTTTATTTGTTGCATTTGCCGTATATAAAAATTATATACTCCAAAAAAAAAACTTCTCCTTTATGATAACATCCAACAATTCTAATTTTATAATGATGCCTATACGAGACTGATATTTGGATTCTGTAATCATTACGGGGAACGCCTTCTCGTTAAATTATGTTCAGGTTGAGGGGACGTTTTCTGACGGTACAAAGTTAATTACTGTACATGATCCAATATCATGCGAAAATGGAAATTTGGATCTAGCTTTACATGGATCTTTTCTTCCAGGTAAGCAATCTGCACTTTCATCTTCAGAGATTCATTTACTTATTTTGCCTGCTAAGATCTCAGATCACTTTCACATATCTAGTGTTTTTTGGACGGATCATGTGCAAGCTACGTCTTGCTTGATTCTCTTTCGAATATTATTGCCTTGCTTAAGCTTTTTCGGTATATGTCTTCAGCAAAACCCAAAGCTGCCAAATCTGTTGATGTGTCTACTGGTACCTTTGCAATGCTCTTATATGAGCCTTTTGTTTTCTTATACCATGGACTAGGCTGGACTCCTGGAGTATTATATATATAGAGGGAGGTTCAGGGGAAAACCTAAAAAAACGAAAAACTTAGGAACACCCTGGTAACCGTTTATCTGGACGGTATGCACATGTGCATACAAGTAATGTGTAACATGCACACTTATATATGCACATGTGCATAATGCAGACGTGCATAAAAACCAAAAAACAACTTCAATTACTTCATTTACTTGTATGCACATGTGCATACCGTCTAGATGAATGGTTATTAGGGTGTTCCTCAGTTTTTCATTTTTTTGCAGTTTTCCCATGAACCTAACCCTATATATATAAGGACTATGTCATTCTTAACTAATTCGGTGTTTGCCTCATCACTCTTAGACCATCTCCATTCTTATTGTTTAGACAACAATATTGGCCATAATAGCAACTAGTATGGGATAATAATAGTTGTCTTTAAGAATGTTCCTGGTTTTGACTTTGACACTTATGTCATTGAGCTCTCTTTGGCAAATAAAATGTTCCATAATACACTCCCTTCTCTCTCTGATATGATCACTAGAAACTTCTTTGAGCACGGAAAATCTGATGGAGAGTTTGTTGCTTCTGCAGTTCCTTCACTTGAAAAGTTCCCAATTATGGAGGGTGGTAAGATTCCTGGTGAACTAATCCTTAAACCGGGGTATATAACGCTTAATTTGGGAAGGGAAGCAGTAATCCTCAAAGTAACTAATGATGGAGATCGACCAATACAGGTAGTTTCTTTTGTAGACTTTTAGGGCGATCATGTGTTATTATGGTGGTGCATGGGAGATATTTGACTGCTTCAGGATATAGTTCAATTATAGCTATCATATAAAGTTAATGTGGCTAACGATTAATAAGTGTATAACATTTTTATAGCCGCCTGAGGAAGTTGGAAGTCTGATATTGTTTTTTATTGTAAGGGTGTCCCAGGCTATGCCCAGACTAATCCCGGTAAATTATGACCGCAAGAAATCAGCCCTGATAAACTCAGTGGCTACAATTGTTGTATACGCTTGGAATTGAACCCTGGGCAAATGGGATATTTCACCACATCCTCCAGGGCCTCAACCACTACGCCACAACCCTTGTGGTTAAGTCTGATATTGTTTTCATAAACTAATCCACAGATTTTCTGTTTTCTCTTGAATTGTTAGCTTGTATTCATTTATTTATGTAATTTCAAATCAGAGAATGATGATAATTGCAAAACTTTCAGGTTGGCAGCCATTATCATTTTATTGAGGTCAATCCATGTTTGATTTTTGATCGGAGAAAAGCATATGGCATGAGGTTAAATATACCAGCAGGAACTGCTACCAGATTTGAGGTTAGATTGTGAACCTTATTGTCTTTATATTTTTGAGGTAGTAGGCTGAGTTCTCTAAATTGTGATATTTATTACCCTCTCCATTTGGGATGTCCCATATGACCTGTAAAGTTTTCTTTGGCGAAAATTTAAACTTAATTACTTATATTCCCCAGTAGCAATTCCAAAAAAAAAAGAGTTATGGTGCATTATAAGAGCAACATTTTTACTTAAATATGAAAATATGTAATTAAGCTTAAACATTATCTCACCTTTTCTTTATCCTGATCTAATGCACATCCTTTAAAGCATTACAAGTATTTAGGACATTTAGTTATATGAGACAGGAGTATAATGTTATTTATAAAATTCTTAAGGAAGTTCAAGGTCTATACTTCCCTTTAAAAAATATGCAAGCCTAACAAGGATGATCCAAGGAAACATCATTATGTTTCATTGAAATTAATGCTGCTAAACACAATCTTAATCGTTTCATCATTTTCATGTGTAAACGAAGTTTCTTTTTCATGCTTTTTGGACTTTTTTGGGCAGAATATTTGCTATACTTCTTAGTGTTCCATTCTAAAGTTCCCTGATTCTTGCCTACATTGCCAGCCAGGAGATGCAAAATCCGTCACTCTTGTCAGGATTTGCGGTAAACAAGTTATCAGAGGAGGTAACGCAATCACAGACAACCCTGCTGATGATGCCCATGTCAAAACAACGATGGAATCTGTACTTGCAAGAGGATTTGGCAACTCAGAAGAAACTAGTACCGAGTTAAGAAATCAAAATATCAGCGATTTTTGAGTATTTTTACTTTCTGATCTCTTATTTCAAAAAAAATAATGCATTTGGTAGTGTAATTCAACCTAGTATTTCTATCTAAACTATAACTGCCTTCAACTTGATTTGCAGTAATGGTGTGATTGTAGAAGGATCTCCACTGGCTTATAAAACTTCTCGTGAGGCTTATGCTAATATGTATGGTCCTACTGTTGGAGACAAAATTTGTCTTGGTGACACCGACTTGTTTGCTGAAGTCGAAAGAGATTTTGCTTTTTATGGTGACGAGTGTGTATTTGGTGGGGGAAAAGTTATAAGAGACGGAATGGGACAAGCTTCAGGGTACTCTGCAGCTGATTGCCTGGATACAGTTATCACAAATGCTTTGATAATTGATTATACAGGAATTTTCAAGGCAGATATAGGTATTAAAGGAGGTTTTATTTCTTCCCTTGGGAAAGCAGGAAATCCAGATATTATGAACGGTGTCTCTGATAACATGATCATTGGGGTAAGTTGTGAATGTCTACTTTCCCATTACCCTTAATAGTTACCAAAATAGTTACTCCCTCCGTCCGAAAATAAGTGTCTACATTACTATTTTAGTTTGTCCCGGTATAAGTGTCCACTTTCAAAAGTAAATGTCTACTTTCCCATTATACCCTTAATCATGTGATGGAGAAAAGCTCTCTCTCTATAATTAAGGGTAAAATTGTCCTTTTATTCATTAAATAAGTATAGTAATTTCACGTTCCTAAAACTGTGTCATTTTCATTGTGGACATTTATTTTGGGACGGAGGAGTAATGTTTTCATCCATGTCTTTTGATCAGGTTAGCACGGAGGTCATTGCTGGAGAAAACATGATAGTGACAGCTGGGGCCATAGATTGTCATGTCCACTTCATATGCCCTCAACTGGCATATGAAGCAATATCTAGTGGTAACATACCCACCTCTTTCTAGATATATCTATCATCTATGGATAAGTTGTGATATAACTTTGTGTATTTAAGCTGATGGGTTGGGTTCAAGTGAGAAGTTGAGGTTAACGTGAGAAGCGTGAGAAGTGGTTATCAACCGTTGGATGAGAAATAGACGCACATTAGGATGAGACGCACCGAGATAAGACGCAGCATATCAATTCCCTTCTAAGGTGCAATTCATGGGAGTGCATTTGATTAAAAACGGTTCAGATCCACTTCTCACACTTCTCACGTTAACCTCAACTTCTCACACTTCTCACGTTAACCTCAACTTCTCACACGATCCTTCGCCTATGTTTTAATATCACATAAGTTTCATATTAAACTCTTATTTAGTTCTTTTACTTGAATGTGATGGTGTGTAGGCATCACCACGATGGTAGGAGGTGGGACCGGACCTGCTGAGGGGACACGTGCCACTACTTGTACCCCTGGACCTTCACATATGAAGCTAATGCTGCAAGCCACCGATGACCTTCCGATCAATTTTGGATTTACTGGGAAAGTATACTTCCTTCCTTATGGAGAATGGTTTTCGTTATCATTAATTTCACATATTTAAGCATGTAGTTAACATGCACACTGTTAGTGACCTTTTTCTTTATATATTTGCCTTCCAGGGTAATAGTGCTAAACCACAAGGGCTACATGAAATAGTCAGGGCTGGTGCAATGGGACTGAAGCTCCATGAGGATTGGGGAACCACTCCTGCTGCTATAGATAATTGTTTGGCTGTTGCAGACCAATATGACATCCAGGTCAACTTTTAAAATAATTGACCATTTTAGTTACTTCAGATTGTCATTTTTTTCACTATTTTTATTTCATTTTATTTTGATAGGTTAATATCCATACTGACACCTTGAACGAATCTGGATTTGTTGAACACACAATTGCTGCATTTAAAGATAGAACAATTCACACATACCACAGGTACGAACTTCTTCTAGCCCTTGGTTCCTTTCCTTGTCCCTTGTTCATCCTTGCTTACCTCCTAGTCTCCTACCATCCGACGGTCCACCTCCACACCCCCAGTCTCCACCACCGAAAGTAGTAAGGGTGCGTTTGGTGTGCAGAACAGAACAGGACAAAACAACTCTATAAGACAGAACTGGACAGAACAACTGTTCAGCGTTTGATAAGACAGAACTGGCCAGAACAGAACAAATAACATTGACCACTTTACCCTTAATAAGTTGTTTATATATTTTATATATTTTGATTAATTATGTAATTTATTACATTATAATGAAATAAATATTTTTTATAACAAAATAAATTATTAGAAAGTGACATAAAAATAAATTTTTTATGTATTTCCAATTTTTTTCTAACATTTTCTATATTTTTTTACTATTAGTATTTAATAATTTACATAAATTAATCAGAACATAGAAACCATATAAAAATAATATTTTGAGGAAAGTAAAGTGAAAGTTTAAAGAGCATAAAATACAATAAATAAAAGTTAAATATAAAAAAGAAGGCGTATTTGATGTTTTAGAAGAGAATTAGATTTTATCTTGAGGTTATATAGGTAAAACATAAATCTCTTCTACCTTGTTCCAGTTTGTTCCATGGGATGGGGGTGGAACAAGCATATTCCACTATGTTCCACATAAAAGTCCTGCCAAACGTGGAATAGTGATCTCTGTTATGTTATGTCCTGTTCAGTGTACCAAACGCACCCAAAAGGAAGGAAAAGACGTCTCTAACCCTAGACCATTGAATTGTTTGACTCTTGCAAATGTCAAACTGAATCTTTCCTTGTGGCCCTTTTGTTTCAGTGAGGGTGCAGGTGGTGGTCATGCTCCAGATATCATTAAAGTTTGTGGTGTTAAAAATGTTCTACCTTCATCAACAAATCCGACACGTCCTTACACTAAGAATACAATAGATGAGCATCTTGATATGCTGGTAGGTTTGTTTTGAGAAAGAAATTAAAAATAAATAAATAATGTTTTGTTATATTACGCGTTCTCACATTACGAGCATTCCACAGATGGTTTGCCATCACCTTGATAAGAACATACCTGAGGATGTAGCTTTTGCTGAGTCACGGATCCGGGCTGAAACAATTGCTGCCGAAGACATTTTGCATGACATGGGGGCAATAAGCATAATATCATCCGATTCACAGGCTATGGGCCGCATTGGGGAGGTCAGTTATTAAACGCATTTATTTTCAAACCTGCCACTCAAAATTAAAAATAAAATGCTCCTTTCATCTATGAAAAAACCCTCCCAAACAAAAACCTTGCCGGTCTATACAGACAGATTAATCCATACAAATAGCTTTATCCATACAGGACTTGATGGAAAACCAACCAAACAGACCCTTATTCAGATATGAACATCATTAATGCATCACTCCCTAGTATCGCCAGTTTTTTTCTTGGTTCCAAACTTATGACTCTTAAGGAGGGAGTTCCCGACCGGTGCTTGCAAGACTTGAAGCATCACTGGTTTAAATGATTCTCATGCATGTGTTCTACTGCCAACTGGACCAGGTAATCAGCAGAACATGGCAAACAGCTCACAAGATGAAGTTACAACGAGGCTTGATCGATGGTTGCGTACCAGATAATGACAACCTCCGCATCAAACGCTATATTGCAAAGTACACAATAAATCCAGCAATAGCTAATGGGTTTTCTGACCATGTTGGCTCAATTGAGGTGTGTAATCAGAGACTACTTTTAAAATATGTTAAAAACATTTGTTTTGTAATAATCTATTAATAAAAAGAAAGTTCAATTATTTTTATAGTTTTTTAGCATTTGTTCTTATAGATTATTTATAGAGAGTGGAATTCAATTCCATTCCAAATCCTACAAACCAAGCACACAGATTCCAAATCCTTTCACGAAATCTAAATCCCTCAAAATCATTCCATCAAACCAAACGCCCCGTTTGAGTTTTGGTCACAACTTAGCTGGCCGTTAATTTCTAATTTCATACATGCAAATCATTGATGTATACAAACTTATTGCAGGTAGGGAAGTTGGCTGATCTTGTGATTTGGAAGCCAGCGTTCTTTGGGGCAAAGCCAGATATGGTGATTAAAGGAGGTGATATTGCCTGGGCTAACATGGGGGATCCAAATGCAAGCATCCCTACTCCTCAACCGGTAATGCAAACCTTTTGATTTTTTTTTTGGAATTATATAATATTTCTATACGACAAATGAACTCATGCACCCTTTCACCTTTGGTAATGTTTTCTTTTTGCATTTTCACCAAGAACAAGTGAGACCCCTTTTAAATCCGGTAATCAAATTGCATCACTTGATGTTGAGTTTACTGAATCAATCTTGATACTTATTCCAGGTTATAATGAGGCCCATGTTTGGAGCATTTGGCAAGGCTGGAAGCACTAACTCCATTGCTTTTGTCAGCAAGGCATGACTCTCTCTCTCTCTCTCTGTCTGTCTCTCTCTCTCTCTCAGGTTCAGGGGAAAACCGCAATAAAATGAAAATCTAAGTAACACCTTGGTAATCGTTCATCTTGTCTTTATGCACATTTGCATACAAGTAACTTATAACATGCACACGTGACACGTGCATAAAAAACAAAAGCAGCTACAGTTACTTGTATCCATATGTGCATACCGTCCAGATGGTTACCAGGGTGTTCCTCAGTTTTGTTATTTTTTGGGGGGATTTTCCTTTGAACCTCCCTCTATTTCTCTCTCTCTCTCTATATATATATATATATAGGGTGGGTTTCCGGTGAGAAGTACCAAATTTGGTGAGAAGCGTGAGAAGTGGTTATCAACCGTTGGATGAGAAATGGACGGACATTAGGATGAGATGCACCGGATCAATTCCCCTTTAAGCCGCAATTCATGGGAGGGTATTTGATTAATCAACGGTTTAAAAGCACTTCTCACACTTCTCACCAAAAATGGCACTTCTCACATGATCCCATGCATATATATATATATATAGAGAGAGAGGGAGAGAGAGAGAGAGAAAGGTTCAAACGAGAACGCTAACTATTTACGAGAATACGAGGACGGCCGCCCATGTACAAAATCACATATGATTCACGTACAAAATCACATGTGATTCACACCTGATCGCGCGACTTGCCGCCCATGTACAAAATCACATGTGATTCACGTACAAAATCACATGTGATCGCGCGGCTTGCCACGCGACCTGTAAGCCGCGGCCTAGGCCGCGCGTGTCCAGGCAGTACAAAATCATATGTGATTTTGTACATGGGCGGCCGTTCTCGTATTCTCGTAAATAGTTAGCGTTCTCGTTTGAACCCACCTCTATATATATATATATATCAGAACTTGTTTTTGAGATATTCTACATGTTACATGTCTGGGTTGTCTCAGAAACTGGTACCCGTGATATATTTTTGATTCACAAACATGATATGATACATATGACCAACAGGCTGCTCTGGACTGCGATATAAAGACCCTTTATGGACTGCATAAAAAAGTGAAATGCGTGAGCAACGTAAGAAAGCTCACAAAACTCGACATGAAACTGAACGATGCCCTTCCTGACATCAAAGTTGACCCCGAGACATATGCAGTGACTGCTGACGGCGTCCATCTCACATGCCCTGCAGCGACAACCGTTCCACTTTCTCGGAATTATTTCCTATTTTAACCCCATATACCCGTAACAACTCTCCTCTTTCTTTTATATATATATATATATATATATATATATATATTATTAAAAACATCTCTATGTGAATCTTTTGTTTCTCTTAATTCTTGTTCACCGGGTTTCTTGTATCATTCTAGGATTTGGTTTCAAGCAGTATGGATGATGATTTCATGGAGAAATTATATATAACATTCATGTGAAGCACCATATATTTGCAACACAGGTATGAAGTATTCAAGTATTTAGCAAATGTGTTCCCTATTTAGTTTGTTGGGATTTGAACTCATTTTCTTGTATTCAATACAGATACATGTAAAATTGGTTTATATCTTACTTTTCCCTGACCATACTCTGTGTGTGTGGGACTTGCTGGGTTTGGTTTTATAAGTCTATGGATTCAAGATTTTGTCCCTTTGAGTTTGAAACCATGATCTCGTTCTCTATATCACATGGCTTGAGTCGAGGTATTTTAGAAAAATGCCCCCTCTGCAAGTTATAGTAGGGGCACTATTGACTTTCTGGTGAGTGTGGAAGAGACTTGACTTCTTAGAGTATCTCTAATAGCTTCTAAAAATGGAGAATATGAGGATTTTAAATCAGTATTTTGCTTCAATAACTTTCCAAAAACTATCTAAAAAATGGAGAAAATACGAGAGAGACTGCTTTCATCTCCAAATATGGAGAACACCGCAAAAATGACTACCAATATAAAAGTTTGAAAATAAATATTTAGAGAGAGAAGTAATATTTTAAAATTATAATCAATGTTAGATTCTCCAAATATTTGTAATTTTATAAAATCAAGTGTTGTGGGCCCATGTGTGATGTAATGAAGTGTAAATATTCCAATTTCCCATTTTATATGGTCTTGGAGATTCGGATTCATTTTAGGAAAGTTTGATCTTGAATTGTTATTCGATGTTGATAGAATTGGGATATTCGAATTAATAAATTTAAAGTTAAAAACAAAAAATTGAATAAACTCCCTAACCTCTCAAATATGTCATGAGGTGTGGTTTAGGCATTGTTATAAGCTATTTTTTTTTACATGGTTGGATGACCATAAGCTAGCTTTTTAAAACACTACTTGGAGTAGCGTTTCAGTAGCTTTTTATAAATATTTCAATATTGTTTCTTATTATTATTTACTAACTATTATTATTCATAAATATTTATTTTTTAAGTTTAATTATAATTAATTAATAAATATTAATTAATATCAACTGAAAGTTATTAAATTAAATTTTAATTATACTTTTGATATTAAGTTTTAATTATTTAGAATTATTGTTAATCATATAAGTTATTTTTATTTATTTTTCAATATTAATGAATATATTTTAATTATCAATTAGTATTATTTTTTAATTAATATTTGATTATTTTTTCATATTGTATGTAACGGTTATTTAAAATCATAAGTTAATATTTTTTTTTTCTAAAACTTGTTTTAACAAATTCAAAATTTACAGTATATATGTATAATAAATTTTAAATTTCTTTTAATTAACTTATTATATTATTTAATTATTTTTATTACATTGGTTGTATTAATTAACATATTATATTGTTATAAATTTGTTTTTATTACATAATTAAATTTGTAATTGATATATTTAAAGATGCCCTTTTTGGTTATTTTACATGCTTATAAGCTATTTTTGTCAAACGTAACTTTTTCATCCGCTAGCTTATCAGCCACCAGCTAGCTTATCAACTTATTATAGAAGACAACGAGTAACCTTAAATTATTGATAGATTATAGAGTGAATTACACTCGTGGTCCCTCTGGTTTATCTAAATTTTGGATTTGGTCCCTAAAGTACACTATCTATTTTTATAACTTTTTAATTTACTTTCACTCATGATCCTCATATGCTTAATTTACTTTCACTCATGGTCCTTCTATGTTTAATTTACTTTCATTCATGGTCCTCCTATGTCTAACATAGAAGGATCATGAGTGAAAGTAAATCAAAAAGTTAAGGACCACCATCGTATTTAGTGTACTTTTAAGTACTAAATCTAAATTTTGAGTAAACCACAAGGACCATCAGTGTAATTCACTCTAGATTATATTATTCATAGTCTAACTAATTCAAACAAATGAATAATTGATTATTTATATTTAAAAGTTTCAACCAAATCTTTTGGATAATTATTATCATAATTTAAAAAAGCATTATATATATTTTTTAGGGAAATTAATTAAAATACCCTAAGTTTGACCAAGTGTTACCAAAATACCCAAAATCTCTCCCACTTTGCAAAAATACCCCTTTTTTCCGCGATGGGAGCCCGCGATCGCGGGCCAGGGACCATTTCTGACACTTTTTTAAACTTGCAGGGACCATTTTTGAAAAATGGAATCCCGCGATCGCGGGCTCATCCCGCGATGGGGTACTTTTTGTGACTTTTCAATTGCAAGGGACCATTTTTGAAAAATTCCAAGAACCATTTATGAAAAATTCACCCGCGTTTGACACTGTTCACCCCGTTTTCGTCCAATTTGATGAATTTGAATTGGAATGTTACACTTTCAACCCCTATACTTATTTACTAAATTTACTTTATACATTTTACTTTCATTATTTTAATTTTACATTTAACACATATAATCGTTTATTAACTAAAATACGTTTAAAAAATACGTTTTAATTTTAACAAATTACACCATTATAATCGTCTCTTCGATATGTTCGAAATGAGCCAAATCTTGAATTTTTTTGATTTATATATTTTAATATATATCATATACACTACATCAAAATATTTTTAATATTTACAATTTATACATTTATAGTTAATTATTTAATTTACGGTACTTTTAGGTAGCGTTTGGTACGCATACTAGATGGGATGGGACGGAACTGGACGGGACTGAACTGGATGAGACGGGACGGGACTGAACTGAAGGAGATAATTTTAATCTAAGTTACGTTGGAAATACATCGATCATTTTGTGCATACTCTGTAACTGCAAATACTTCAGCTCCAAACACACATGAATCATCATTTGCCAAATACCCATTTTCACTTTCTCCTATTGCCATTCACGATATCTATAAACACATTCAAATAATAATAATTTAAAACGATTTAATGAATTAGTTAATATATGATTATTATGTTAATGCGATAGGAGTGTAAAACAAAATTGAAAAAAAAATAAGAGATGTACCATAAATTAAATAATTAACTATAAGGGTATGAATTTTAAATATAAAAAATATTTTTTTATGTAGTGTATAACTGTATATGATATATATTAAAATATATAAATCCAAAAAAATTCAAGATTGGGCTCATTTCGAACGTATCGAAGAGACGATTATAATGGTGTAATTTGTTAAAATTAAAACGTATTTTTTAACGTATTTTAGTTAATAAACGATTATATGTGTTAAATGTAAAATTAAAATAATGAAAGTAAAAGGTATAAAGTAAATTTAGTAAATAAGTATAGGGGTTGAAAGTGTAACATTCCAATTCAAATTCATCAAATTGGACGAAAGCGGGGGTGAACAGTGTCAAACGCGGGTGAACAGTGTCAAACGCGGGTGAATTTTTCATAAATGATCCCTGGAATTTTTCAAAAATGGTCCCTTGCAATTGAAAAGTCACAAAAAGTACCCCATCGCGGGATGAGCCCGCGATCGCGGGATTCCATTTTTCAAAAATGGTCCCTGCAAGTTTAAAAAAGTGTCAGAAATGGTCCCTGGCCCGCGATCGCGGGCTCCCATCGCGGAAAAAGGGGTATTTTTGCAAAGTGGGAGAGATTTTGGGTATTTTGGTAACACTTGGTTTGACTTAGGGTATTTTAATTAATTTCCCTATTTTTTAAATCCAACTTATATGGTGGAAGTATGACGCCTATTTTTTCATTATTATTATTTATAAAACAATTTGTAGTATTATTACCATTCAATCAATTTCATACAAAAATTCAAGTAATAGTTGTATTATTTTTCAACACAAATTATTAAACTAACAACTGAAGTTAAACAAAAAATCTGTTCGCATAATCTTTGAAATTTGTGTTGTTTTACGTTACAGTTGATCTATAAACTTTACTGAATGACTGTACATTTAAGATGAATGAAAGGCCTACAAGATTGTTCGATATATTTTTAGTCAAATTCTACCATTTTCTAAATAGTTTTTAAGTGTATGGTTAATTTCAAGGGATTCTTTTTTCGAGTTTTTAGTTGATTTTGAGGATTTTTTAAGTTTAACGCGTGCACTTTTCGCCGTGTTCTCAGTTTTTTGAAAGAAAAAAAGGATTATTTGTTTTCTTGAGAGTGAAGGAAATAAATGAAAGAGAATAAAATAAAAATAAATTTTCATGTTCTTGCGTATAAGAGAAAGGAAAAGAAATATGTCACTTTATATTAATTTACACTTATTTATTTTATAGTAGAATGTATTTGATGGGTAGGCAAATGATTATGTGAGAAGTCGAGGTTAACGTGAGAAACGTGAGAAGTGGTTATCAACCGTTGAATGAGAAATAGACGCCCATTAGGATAAGATTTCGAGATAAGATGCAGCGGATCAATTCCCTTATAAGCCGCAATTCATGGGAGGGCATTTGATTAAAAGTGATGAACGGTTCAGATCCACTTCTCATGCTTCTCATGTTAACCTCAAACTTCGGATTGGGTTTCCCCTAGTGGTTCCTTCCACTTGAGTGGCAACCCGGCAAGTCGTTCTCCCCCGTCCTCTACCGCGACCTCTTCCTCTTCCCCGAGTGGCAGCTTGCCTTGGGGGCTCAATCGGTCCATTAACGAGGACCTCTTCATCCGAGACTGCCCTTTTAGCGGGTACAGATCTACTTCTGAGCGCCCTCCCAACCATGACGAGAAATTGTAAGAAACTCACAATTAACAAGCACTCAATAACAGGTTCGCTATATAAGGCAATTAAGCACATATATGCACCTGTAAATTCGCAATTACACTGGCCAGGTGTAACTCCAAATTTACCTTACATGACAGTCCTTGCTGCCTTATCCTTAAGTGCACTTAGAGTGATCTTTTCTAAAGGCAATCCTATATCTCGGTTGTGTTTCCCATCCTACAGTTTAAGTTTAGGCCCGTCCGGTCACCTAAATCCCTTAAACTATGGCTCTGATACCAAATGTAACAACCCAAAATCCAAACAAGCAAAAACATAGAAATAATCCCAAAATGGGTCCCAATTACATAATAAAGTATCAAGAACTGATCATTACAAGTCTGAATAACTCAAAATTTGCAGCGTACATATTTTATCCACATCCGAGATCTATCTATAACAAGACAAAACTAACTAAGGAACTATAGTGCTCCTTATGTCGATGCCTTCATCTCTAAACCTTAACTCTTCTCTTTGCCTTTACTTGAAGCACCGCTAAGGCGCTTCCCTGAAAATGGTTTAGTTTTGAAAAGCGAGGGTTAGACCATAAAGTCTAGTGAATTCCCTCATAAAACAATATATACAACATGCGTAAAACAATACTTTAAAACCATAAAGCTCAACATTAACTCCATACAACCAAGGGTATTTGCACAGTGTTCATAGATCGCACGTAACCAATAGCCACGATCGGGGCCTAAGCAGACTCCCATCTCGCCTCATCTCGGGGCCCAAGCAGACTCCCCATTTCTCGAGGGTGCAGGACCACCGATTCCTTACACACCGAATCATCATATACTCCCAAGGGATCGTCGGATCCCGAGGTACACTAATCACACTATGCAACCCGACTCCACATAGTATACAAGCAAGGATAACGATAAACCAACAATGCATGCAATCTTTATAAAACGGCTCATATCATGCGGAAATAAGCATTCCCAAAACATACTTTCATGTGAGGAGTTTATAAAATCTTATAAAGAAGTCATACTCGTGATGCATACCATATCCAGTCATAAACAGTAAAGTTTAACAAGTACCACATTTAGGAAGAGAGGTGCAAGGGAACTCAACTGATTAATGTGATTGGCTAAACTCACGCCTTACTTCTGAACGAACAGAACCTGTACCTAAGAAAAACCAAACAGACCACCATCAGATTAACTGTTCGGACAACGCAAGCAATCCGGACAGATCGCATATCCGGAAGACCCAGGGAGTCTGAAAAAATACTATCCGGATACCCTGTCCGGAAACACAATCCGGATACATTGTCCGGAAAACACCATTCGGATACCTTGTCCGGAAACACCATCTGAATACCTTGTCCGGAAAACAATATGTGTCCGGAAGCTGAGCCTATCCAGAACACAACCCACGTCCGGAAAACATGAAACTACTAGTCCGGACTCTAACATCCGGAGGGTGCGACGTCTGGCAACACGGACTGTCAAAACCCCAAAACCCTCAAATCGAACATCGAGAGCGATTTAGCCCCTAAGCTTGATTAGATACTTGATTGGGTTCAAATTTCCAACTTAGAACATCCATTGATTCCACCCTTGGGCTTCTAATCGATCCAAACTCATAAAACTTCCTAAGAACCTTTTATACGAGACATCGCGGTGAAGTTATGGTGTTCATCCACATTTTTGCAAATCCCAAATCATTGTAGAAATCTGAATACAACAACCAAATCAAAGGGAGGAAATCGAAGTTTACCTTAAGAAGACTTCTTAGCCGACTTTCTCTCTCGATTTTGCTTTCCTTCTCCCTTCTTCTCGATTCCAGCCGCACCACACAAAAGGAATGAAATCAATGTAATAACCTAGGGATTTGTTCCCTTATATACCTTTCATAAGTTGCTACTTGGTCCCTCCTTAACTTTTTCCCTTTTTACACTTTGACCACAAATCCTCCATTTATTAAGACTGGGACACGGTTGTTACAGTCGTGCAATTGATTTTTGCAATAAAAATATTCTCGTATGAATGTTGTGTTCTCGAGTCTTTTCTTTCCGAAGGAAAGAAATGGAAAGTAGGAGGGAAAGGAAAAATGTTGCGTTCTCGAGATTTTTTAAGAAAGGAAAGGAAAAATGTGTTCTCGAGTTTTTCTTAAGTAGGGAAAGAAAAAATGTTGTGTTCTTGAACTTTTTCTAAGTAGGGAAACAAAAAAATTTGTGTTCTTGAATATTTTTAACAGAGAAAGGAAATGTAATAAAAATAATGTCGATTTGTCTCCCAAAACTTTCATCCCAAATGTAGAAGGAAAGGAAAAAAGAAAAGAATTTATGAAAGTTAAAAATATTATAAAACTATACATATATCCATCAAGGGTTGAGTTCCGGTAAGAAGCTGAGGTTAACATGAGAAACGTTTTAAATGATTATCAACCATTGAATAAGAAAGTGATGCACAATAAGATGAGATGCACCGAGATAAGATGTACCAAGATGCACCAGATCAATTCCCTTCTAAAACACAATTAATAGGAGAACATGAAATTAAAATTGATCAACAATTCAGATCCATTTCTCACGCTTCTTACCCTAACCAATTAGATCGATCATTATACTTGATATCTTATGAATATTTAACTTCCGGTGATAGTATTTTTGAAAATCGTATCACTTGCTAGATATCAAATAAAATATTATAAGATCCAAATAATTGTTCTTTTATTTTATATTTTAATAGATATATTAATTACTTTAAAATTATTTATTTATGTAATAATCAAAAAGTTGACTCACTTTCTTTTTTTCTTTCTAAAATAATTGCATAATGATTGTTTAAAATATTGCTTAAAAGTTTCCTTAAGAAACATATAATAAAATCCATAAAGTTCTTTAATAAAGTATTTACTTTTATTTTTACCTTTTTTATAATCATAATATCAAGTTTGATTTTTGGAATCTATATTTTAAATTAATCGTTACATATATTTGAAGCAAGTGCTAAACATCGTGCAGGTTCGAGTCCTCTTCAAGGCATAATATTGAGAATGCTCGTTGAATGAGTAATTTAATAATAGAGCTCGGATTGAATATCATGTATTATTATTATAATTATAATTATTACTATTTTAATAATATAAAAGTAGAAATGAAAACATTTCATTTAAGTTAAAATAAGATTTATGAAGAAAGGCATGCTTGTCACGCCCAAACACCAACAAAAACAAGCTTTCTTTATTTCTTATTTAGATTGTTAATATGCAAGTAGCCCGATTTCTTTAAGGATATATACTTAGGGGCTGTTTGTTTTTCTAAAAAAACTTTTAATACCTCTGAAGTCTGAATCGTTCAGACACCGTTTTTTTTTTCCCAGACTTCAGAGGCTCTTAAGTCTGAAATACGTCTGAAAATAGAAGAGGTAACCTAATGTCTTGTAACCTCTTAAAGCACCACCTCTTATTAATCAGAAGTGAAATAAGACTTCAGACCTCTTAAAAAACAAACACCACCTTAGAGTATCTCCAACAGTTTCCCTAAAATTTCTTCAAATGAACTAATGAAGAACCAAAAGTCAAAATCTCAAAAAAAAATTACATTCATCTTCAACAGATTCTCCATTTTGGAGAAAAAAACAGTGTTTATAATATTAAAATATTATTTCTCTCTCCAAATATTTATTTTCAAAGATTTCTGTTGGTTCTCTCATCAAGTATTTATTTTTGGGTTAACTCCATATTTGGAGAATAACTTCTTCTCTATCATACTTTCTCCATTTTGGAGATAGTTTTAGGGAAGCTGTTGAAGCAAAAAAAACAACCTAAAATTCTCACATTCTTCATTTTCTCCAAAATGGAAAAGCTGTTGTAGAAACTCTTACAATCTCTACTTTCTTTTATAATAATGGAAATAAAAATACACACATCTCTCTCTCTCTCTCTCTCTATATATATATATAAATAAAAAATAAAAAATAAAAAATAAATAATGATTAATTATGTATTATGCATAATATAAATTTGTTAGAGCTAGCATGTCTTAAAAACAAAAATCTTGAAACTATAATTAAGTCGAAAGAGACTGATAAAGTAATTTTAAATTAATTAAAAACTACGATAAAAGTTATTTGATAATTCAAAACTTTGAACTTATAAATAACATATTATATTATTAGGGATTTCTTTTAGTTATATTATGAAATGTAGTAATTGACTAATTTCTTAAAATGTCATTTTTGATCATTTTTTATTTTTTATTTAGCTTATTAGTTAGTTTTTGTTAAAGATGATTAGTTAATCAGCTAACAACTATTTTATCAGTTATCAGTTAGTTTGTCAAATATAACATAAGTCATTCAATAATAAAACATGGTAAAAAACAAACATAAAATCCCCTGAAGTTAGGTTTTAACAGATAAAATACATAAAATATGCATTAGTTATTTCTCCTTTTACTTTTTTTTATTCAAGAAGGTGTATTAACTTATAAAATTTAATCATATAACTTATTTTACATACAACATTTTAATAATTTCATGAATTATAACATTGACCCTTATTTGTTAGGACATGTGATCTCGTTTCTAAACTCATTGTTTAATGCAAGGTTCTAAATGGCGTGAGGCGTGACGTGACGGCGATACCAAGCCTCAAGTCTTAGGAGCCACGACGAAGGCATGACGTTTTCAAGACGTGACTTATGACGTCAAATTTCTAATTCATATATGATATTATATATAAAATCATATGTTTTGTAGTGTTACTCGATGAGCCAATAATAATAAGCAAGTTAAATTATGTTATATATTAAAAAACTTGCAAATAAGGCATTAAAAACGTAAAGAAAAATCAAATATTGCATTACGAAAATTGCGCATTAGGCCATGACGTGCCACGGGCTTAAAGTGATGTGAGACACAAGCCTTGGTGTCATGGCGCGTCATGACGACTATGCGGCTAGTTTTTAAGAATAATGGTTTAATGTAATCAACTTTGAATTTAAAGCCACATTAAACACCGTTAAAAATAATATAAATAAAAGCAAAGGTTGTCAACCATAAATTTTTTAATTAATTAATAACTCTACAAAAAATTAATTAATAATTAAATATTGTATTAATTTTTTTTTATTATTATTTGTAAAACAAAGATTTTTTTTTCTACCTTCTATATAACTTATAAAAACAATTGAGTCCTATTTGAAAAAGAAAAAGTTGAAAAACAAACAAACTATTTCATTTTGAATGGTTAAGTCCTTGAACTATTTTTTTTTTAAAATAAATAAAAAAATCATGAAACGTTCTCATTTCGAACAATTAAGTCCGTGAACTATTTTTTGAATGAAAAGTCATTAAATTTTCTTATTTTGAATAATTAAGTTTGTGAACACTTTTTTTAAATAAACCATCAAACTATTAAAAATTGGTTACCTTCTTTAACAAGAAAAAGCTACCTATATCTCCCTCTTTTTGATCTATGAGGGAGAATCATAAGATAAAAAACAAATCAAAAAGAGGAGATCGATGACAGGGCCAATAGCGTGATAGATGATGTGGAGAACAGACAACGATGGGGGCATGGGATGATATCGATGTTTACGTAAGGTTTAAATGACGTAGGGTTTAAGAACGGTAAAATCGATTTAAGTTTTTTTCTCTCTAAAACCTTCGTAGCCAGTTATAGGTTCATTGGTTTAACTTATACAAAAAAATGTCTATAAAACATAATCATTTAAAATAAAAAAAATTAATTATTTTTTATTTAAAAACATAACTTAAAGATTTAATCATATAAAATAACAAAATTTAATGATTTTTTCATTCAAAAATTTCTAATCAAACAAACAACCCTAAACACCTTGACAATATGTAAGAAAAAGGGGATTTTTTTTTCTTTTTACAATTATATTACTATTATATGAACAAATGGAGTAACTTTAAAGAGATCAAAACCCCAATTAAAAATTGCATCTTCAGAATCAAGACACTTGCCACTTTCCCAAATAGATTCCCAAATCAAAGACTACCCCAATAGATGGACATTGTGTTGTTGACCATTTTCAATTCTTTAAAACACCCATCATTTTACACTCTCATTTCTTCCATCAATCGCTCCCCAAAATCTTTCTGCAAATGTCAGATCACCCCACAACCCCAATACAACAACAACCCCAAATCACAACTCCACTCCTCTTGAAATCAGACCAAATCCAAGTTCATTACGAAGAAAATGAACAAGAAACAAGTAATAATCATCTCGATAAACGCCTTCAAGGATTGGATTTCTATTTGTTTTTGTTGGGTTTCCACCAATCATCTGTTTTGAGATTTGGGATTTCATGGGTAACGTTTTTTATGATCGGAGTTGTGCTTCCGGTGGTTGTAATTTTGATGACCACCAACTGTTTGAGATGTGACCTCTACCAAATCAAAGGCTTTGAACTTGTTGTTGTTTCTGCACATGCTTCTTTGGCAGCTGTTTCTCTCCTTTGCCTTTCACATAATCTCAGGAAATATGGGATTAGAAAGTTTCTGTTTGTTGATCAATATAATGGCCATGTTGAAAGATTTTCAGCAGAATATGTTCAGAAGATTTCTGTAAGTAAATTAACCCAAGTGATTGCCTTTTTTTTCAAGATTTTCTTGTTCTTGAGGAGAATGGTGTTTTTTTTGAATTTTCTCTAAAAAGATGGTTTGTTGCATATGTTCTGTTTTATGGAATAGTTGTGATGATAATTAGGGTGAATAGGAGAACTTTTAGGCATAAAGTTTGATTCTTTGCTTATTTATTCTTGAATATATTGTTCATAGGGTTGCTTCTAATTGGTTTTAAGTTTCCTAATTAAAAGGGAACTAAAATTCATAAGAGAAGTAAACTTGTTAGGACACCATCAAGTGTGATGCATTTTATATTTGAAAGTTTTTATTATGAGGGTAGTTCCCTTAGGAACCTCATTTTTCGTTAAGAACCGGATGCTACTTGTCCCTCTTCAGGATGAATACTCATCATTAATAACAAATTCATGATGAATATGAAGTGTTTTCATGATGAATATGGAGTGTTATTCATCATGTATATGTTACAACATTCATGATGAATATGCGAAGTGGGTAGTTCCTGGTTTCTCTATGAAAATGAGGTTCCATTAATGGAATCTGCCCCTTTTATTATAACCTCAAATATGCTTAAGAGCAATGCCAATTCTGAATATAATTCGACATGGTGGTTACATTGCGTGTGTTTTGTGAGGAAACCGGTTGAAACTATAGATACCTCAAGTTTTAACTCATAAGGTCCATTTTTACCAATTTCAACTTCAAGATTTGCGTCAACATTTCAATTCTCATGACACTTGCCGATTTTGGTTAGTTTTGTATCAAAATCTCAACTAAAAATTGCATCTTTTTGGAGGGATTACGATCGATTAATTAGTTTTGAACAACGTTATTCTTATCATAATGGCAGGAATCTAAACGTGCGCTAGTCTTGTGGGTTCTTCCATGTCTTATCTTGAAGATTGCACGTGAAGTTATCCGCATGATGTACATGCACCACGATTCGTGGTGGCAATCTTGTGCCGTTTTCGTTGCTTTGACCGTTTCATGGATATACGTGGCTGTGATCTTTTTATCCTCGTGTTTAGTGTTTCATTTGGTCTGCAATTTGCAAATTATCCACTTTGATGATTACGGAAACCTCTTGGAACGAGAAACTGATGTTTTGGTATTTATAGAAGAGCATGCCCGTTTACGCCATGATTTATCGAAGATAAGCCACCGCTTCCGGATTTACCTTCTACTTGTGTTCATAGTCGTCACTTCAAGCCAGTTTGCGACTCTATTCCAAATCACGGAGTTTAGGGATAAGGTTACGTTCGTAAATGGTGGTGATTTTGCAGTAAGTTCAACGTCTTCTTGCTTAATATATTACTTTTTTTTGGTTTCGGATTTAGATGAGTTTTTATAATTTCAAGAAGATTTTGGTTCTTACGTTGTACTTTATAATAAAAACTACATATCTTGGTTTGCGGGATTTGATAGGATTTGGAATTGAATTCTATTCCAATCCATATGTTTGGTTTGAAGGAAGCTTGGATTTAAAATCCCGGGATTTTGTTGAAAATCTGACAAACATGGGCCCGTGAGGGTAGTTGGTATTTCGCGGGATTTCGTAGGATTTGTCTGTAATCATGTTTTAAAATATGTTAAAAACACTTATTTTATAATTATCAATTAATAAAAAAGGTAGTTTAATTATTTTATATAATTTGTTTTGTATAAATTATTTATAAAGAGTGAAATTCATTTCAGTTCCAAATCCTTCCACGAAATCCAAATCCCTCAAAAACATTATGTCGAACCAAACTGGCCCTAAGGCTTTGTTTGACAAACTAGTTGATAAGCTAGCCGTGTTGATTAATTAGCTAGTTCTTAGCTGATAATCTAGTCATGTTTGATGTAACCTAACTCATAAATTAGATGACAATTTAAAATGACTAAAATGACATGTTGAAAAAAATATAAGGGGCATAGTCGGAAAAAAATGGAAAAAGCTTCTGAAACTTATTGAAACAAGTAGCGTTTCAAAAAGCTAGTTTATCGGCTAGCTTATTGAAATAACCAAAGGGGGTTCTTTCAATAAGCTCAAAAAATAAGCTGGCTTATGGTCGCCAAACATGGCGTAAAGCCGTCTGTTTGATTTCAGAAGTCGAAAGGTACTTGTGCATCGTCTTCTAACCGTTAATTTCCGCTTCTTTTTGGACAGGTTTCATCGATTGCGCAAGTTGTCGGGGTGATTCTTTGTTTGAATGCTGCGGCAAAGATTTCCCACCGGGCACAAGGCATTGCAGCGCTCGCAAGTCGGTGGCATGCTCTTGCTTCGTGTGGGCCTGATGATGCGTCTCAAATGAGATTTTCGAACAGAATGGGAAACTTGGAGGCTGCAAATAACTTATTGAGATCCGTTTCTTCCGGAAGCGATTTGGAGGCTATGAATTATATTCCGCTCCCCACGAATGCACAACTCACCTCTTATTTGTCTTCGTATCACAGGCGACAAGCGTTTCGTAAGCAAATCTTGCCTCCAGATTGAACTTTGTTTGGTTGGTTTTTCATTAAGTTCTGTATGGATAAAGTTGTCTGTATGGATTCATCTGTCTGCATGGATCGGGAAGATTTTTGTTGGGAGGGATTTTTCATAGATGGAAGAAGGTTGTTTTTAATTGGGAGGGGCAAGTTTGGATAAAACTTGGCTTTCTGCATAAAACTTGGCTTTCTGCATAAAACTCCCCTCTAGAAGCTTACTAAATAAGCCACTTTCTATATCATTAAGCCACTGCCACACAGTCATGTATGGTTAAACAAATAAGCTGGGAGTCCCATGAAGCTCATTAAGCTGCTAACACTCTAAGTTCGTCCTGATCAGATATTTGGTCTTGTTTGGTTTGGTTTAGAGTAACCGCATTGTGAAACCAAATTTAAGTGTCCACAATAGAAATGGCACACTGTTTTAGACATGCATAGTTATTACACTATGTAGTTAACCAAATGACGAATTTACCCTTAAGGCCTTAATTAATCTCTCTCTCTCTCTCTCTCTCTCTTCACGACTCTTTATTATTTGTGCATTAATTAAGGGTAAATTTGAGAACTTAGTTATCTATTTTTGAAACTAGACACTTATTTGAGACGAAATAAAGGAACTGTTAGAGTCCTACGTCAGCTAAACTTGGACCATTTCTCGTTAATATACGATTGGAAGTTGGAACCTTCCTTCTCTCCTAAACATACTCTTTTGGGGAGTAATCTAACGGGGTTCCACATGGATTTTTGATTGGCGAAAAGATTTATTATGTCGGGATATGGTTTGACTTTCAAGAAACCAAATGTATAAACAATTTAGATGATAATTTAACACCAAATTCATATAACTATTTTACTAGTATGTCTTATAAATACAATGTTGAACCTCTTGTGTGCAGTTATGTATCTGCAGAATAATCCCGGAGGCATTACTTTGTACGGTTGGACGGTTGACCGAAGTCTTATAAACACGATTTTCTTCATCGAGCTTTCATTGGTTCTTTTCGTTCTTGGAAGGACCACCGTGTTCACCACCGCCAGCTGACGGGTTGTCGTGATTTTCTTCTGCAATTTACGGTTATCTCTAAGTTTATCAAGATTTCTTGAAATTTCCCAGGTGGGTTCATGGTAACACGACCCGTGTCTTTCTGTTGCCATTTTCACCAGAGTTTTGATGATAAGAAGCCATCGGGTTAAACACGAGCCCGTGTCGTTCTTTACGTACGCAAGGTAACGCAAAATTTGTTATTTATCGATCACTATTTTTGTATAGTTGGGTTCGTGTTGTTTGAGGTTTGAAGTTTGAACTATGAACATGAGATTCTTTATGGTTTACAAGACCGTTAAATTATATAAGGAAAATATTGTGGATCCCATTTGTATGGGATCTCTAAACGGTTGTAAATATATTACGTGATGATTTACTTTGCATCGGTTCAATACTCATCATACTCGATTTCTATGCCATATAGTTATTTTGTTATCGTGTGTCTCGAGTTTGCATAGAGTTAAGAGTTTTACTTCGGTGAGACCTGGATTGTTTTTCCTCGATATATGTTGGAACCCCATTTTTTTTCACTGAAGAGCTCTTTTGGAGAGTAATCTTATGGGGTTCCATATATTCTCTGATGGTACACCTACTGTAACATCCCAGGTTTAGTGTCCATTTGTCCATATCTGAACTCACGATTTTAAAACGCGTCTGATGAATGAGGAATCTGGTCTCTACATCGGTTGGGGAGTTGAGGAGAGAAACTAAGATTGCCTTTTAAAACCGTGATTCCAGATTTGGATAAAGCGGACAATATTTTGTACAATTGGTCTATTATATTACACCTACCAAGGGCCGTTCTTTAGTATGTTAAATGTGTGATTTTGAACAGGGCCCCTTAGGGCCTACTTTTACATTTTTAGCACTTTTCATCAACCAATGCAAAAAATATAGCCCTCTCTCGGTGTTGCTCTAATTTCTATCAGAAAACAAAAGTAATACACCTTAATCGTCTCTTTAATTGGTATATATATGTATCTTTGTTGTCTCATTTTGCTGTGTAATCAAAAATTTTAGGTATAACAGGGTGTGTTAGAGTCCCATACAGGGTATATTTGGATTATTTATCTTTGATATATGTTTGGAATATTTCTTATTTAAAAATCCAAGAATGGAAAGGAAATGTGGAAGTCTTGAATTAAGGTATGTTAACTGGAATTTGCTGTAGTGCAGGGGGGTTATGTGCAATTAGCCACTAGTTGAGGGGGTTTACTGTAAGTAATCGTTGAGGTTGACATATTACCAACCGACCATTTTGGGATCTACAAAGTACAGACCTTTTCCTTTGGTCCACATAAAGTCCAGTTTATTTTTTATATTTATTGAGTAAAATAGTTTATGATGATTAAATGATATACAATACAGGGTCTTGAAAATAAATACAACAAAAAAGTGTTTACTAGAATAAATTAAATATAAATAATAACTATATTTATGAATTTATGTTTTACTTTTATATGTTTGAGATTTAACAATATCATTTCTAGTTCAAGATCACGTTGTTTATAAAAAATTGTGATGATATTAAAAGGCTATAGAAAGTTGTTTAGTAATACTTATAAGGCCATCAGTACCCCATGGACAGCATCTTTCAAAGATTCCACTCCACATCAGCGCAACATCAGCTTTTCTTCCATCCCTCACTCGATCCCTAAACACCCGTACCCCATTCCCTCAAACCCTTTTGCCACCTCATTTATTTTAATTCTTTTTTTATACATTTAATTATTTAACAAAATAAAAATATTTATATATTTTTTAATAAATAAAAATAAGATAAATAATAAAAATTAAAATTCATATCATTCATTAAAAATAAAAATTACAAAATAAATTTAAAAATCTACTCGTCGTCATTGTTGGGAACTTGGATACGCCAAATATGTTCGACCAAATCCGACCGAAGGTTATTATGAGTGTCCCGGTTTATGACTTCTTGAACATTTGTCGCGCGTTGTGTCTCACTGATTTGGCTTTCGATATCATTCGTGAAAAAGTCGTTTTCCACGTCACCACAAATAGCATGGTTTTCGTCTTCGAGTATCATATTGTGTAATATGACACAAGCGTACATAATGTTTCTCAATATTTCCGGTTCCCATCCGCGTGCCGGGTTATGAAGTATATGCCAACGTTGTTTAAGCACGCCAAAAGCTCGTTCAACATCTTTACGTGCGGATTCTTGCGCGGACTTGAACTTTTGTCGTTTAAGGTCTTGTGGGCACGTAAATGATTTTACGAAAGTAGCCCATTCCGGATATATCCCATCCGTTAGATAATATCCGTGCTTGTAGGTGGCTCCATTCACCTCAAAAGGGCACTCGGGTGCTTTTCCATCATATACATCGTTGAAGATGGGCGACTGATTGAGAACATTGATGTCGTTGTTGGAACCGGCAACACCAAAGTATGCGTGCCAGATCCATAGATCATGAGAGGCCACTGCTTCTAGCATGATTGTCGGGTGCTCATGATCACCTCTCATGAATTGACCTCGCCATGCATTCGGACAATTTGCCCACGCCCAATGAGTACAGTCCATGCTGCCGAGCATGCCGGGAAATCCGTGTTTAGCTTCATGCGCGGCGTACAACTTCTGAATATCAATAAAAGTAGGCTTGCGTAAATATTTTTGACCATACAGTTCAATAATACCTGTGCAGAATTTGTACAGACAATCTCGTGACGTTTTCTCTCCCATACGGATGTACTCGTCAAGTGCGTCAGCAGCTACTCCATACGCCAATTGCCGAATAGCGGAAGTACACTTTTGTATCGGAGAAAAACCTTGTTTGCCTAACCCGTCAAACCGAAGTCTAAAATACGGATACCCTACTTCTAAATCTTCAACTATTCGTTCGAATAGTTGTCTGCTCATCCTAAACCGCCGCCTAAACATATCCGGTGTATAAATCGGGTTGACGCCAAAGTAGTCCCGCATAAGCCGCTCGTTTGCAGTTACTCGACCTCTTTCAATGTTTGCGGCCCTCTCTCTTGTTGACGATGAGGCGGTGCTACCATACAGCGATTGTGCAGTATGTTGAAAAATTTCCCTTTGTAGATTCAACAACTCGTCGGTGTCTACGGATGATGATGATGCGGTTGGTGAACCGGGTTGTGGCGAATCCATATTGTTTAAAATATAGAGAATGGAAGAGTGTTTGAGAGAGTTTGAGAGGTGTGAGAAATAAGAGGTTGAGAGAATTTGAGAGGTGTGAAAACTAAGAGGTGTGAGAAATAAGAGGTTGAGGGTTAAATATATAGTGGGATTAAATTGAGAAAAATAATTTTTTTTTTTTAGTAATAGAGCCGTTCAACGGTTATATTTTTAAAAATTTAATTAAATTTTTTTTTTTTTTAAAACCTTCGGGATGATCCGGGATCCCAACCCCGAACCCATCCCCGCCCCGCCAACCCCGCTTTCCCCGTAGCCCATCCCCGCTGACCCCGAACCCATCCCGCCTCCGCTACGGAAGGCCTAAATTTTAATTCTGATAGGCAAGTATCAATTGTATTTTCAATATCTGTTCAATAAGGGTACGTTTGGTACGCAGACATGATAAAACATGACAGGTTGGGACATGACAGATCAGGACAAAACAGTTGTTTAGCGTTTGGTAGACAGAACTGGACAGAACAGAACAAATAACATTAGATAAAATACAATAAATAAAATTTAAAGAATGAATAAAATATAAAATAGAACGTGTATTTGATGTTTTAGAATATAATTAGATTTTATGTTGAGGTTATATTGGTAAAACATAAGTCTGTTCCACCTTGTTCCATGGGATGGGGGTGGAACAGGCCTTGTTTCACTTTGTTCCTGTCTGTTCCACATAAAAGTAAGTCCTACCAAACGTGGAACAATGATTCCTGTTTCTGTCCTGTCCAGTGTACCAAACGCACCCTAAATAAATTTTCTTACTAAAATCATTTTTAGCAAGTGATATTGATCATAATCGGTCATAATATCCATTCTGTCTTGTGGGAAACTAAAGATTTGACAAAAAGAAACCATCTTTGATTAATGGCAGATAAAAACAACAAATGTGTGAAAAAAAATACATGATCAATATAACAACAGTATTTGAAAAATGAATCAACCACCAGTGGAGGTGGTGGCAGCCACCAGCAGCAGGACGGAGGACGGTGGTGCTACCAGCAGCAGCAGGAGGGCAACTTAATGGAGAAAGAAGATGGTAAGTGACCAGTCCTCCTTATATAATCTGCTCTTTCACAAGTTTTTACAGCTTTTTCATTCAAAATGGCCTCAGCTTTTGCTCTTTTCTCTTCTGCTATCCTTCTTGTTGAAGCTAGTTTGTTTGTATACTTCTCTTGTGCTCGAGATTTCAGTCGTTCGGCTTTAGCCTAACAACAGTTTATACATATTCAGACGTTTATCAGTTTACAAAAACATGCAGTCTGATTATGCTCTCAGACTTCAGCACCATCTCTTATCGATGATAAGAAGTGAAATACGATTTCAGAGCTCAAACGCCGTTTAGAAAAACAAACACAATCGGGTGTATAGGATGGCATTTTGTAGGATTTCTGTTTATAGGACCAAATAGTAGTCCTATCTAAATGTGTTTGTAATAAATTTACGGGACACTTTTGGGTAAGATTCTCCAAAATTTCTTCAAAACGGAGAATCAAAAATCAAAATCCCCCAAAAAAAATGTCTACAACATATTCTCTTGAAAAATCCAAAACGTTAATTATAATATTAAAATATTATTTATGACTCTAAATATTTATTTTTAAAGTTTCCTATTGGTGCTTCCACTTGGTAATCATTTTCAGGGTGTTCGTCAAACAAAAAAACACTTTCTCTCTCCAACTTTCTCCATTTTGAAAATAGCTTTGGTGAAGTTATTACAGTAAAATACCGACTCAAAATCCCTATTTTCTCCATTTTGGAGATAGCTTTGGTGAAGTTATTAGAGTAAAATACCGACTCAAAATCCCTATTTTCTCCATTTTGGAGATAGCTTTGGTGAAGTTATTAGAGTAAAATATTGACTCAACGTCCCTATTTTCTCCATTTTGGAGAAGCGGTTGGAAATGCTCTTAAAAAGTTTTTTTAGAAACTTCAAATATAAAATGTCTAATTAGCTATGTTATAGCCTATCACCTATGAACACAATTTTTTTTATAGGACACTCGTTTTCATAAGGCGTTTTTTTCTATATTTCAAATAGTGTCCTATAAAATACGAATTTTTTTTATAAAAATGTCCCAAAAAACCTGTTATGACGCCAAAAACGTCCTGTAAACTTATTACAACACTTTCAGATATGACACTTGGTAAACAAACCCCCAAGTCTTATAAATCAGTCTATTAGCATGCTTAGACATTTTTTGCGTCTTATAAACTCGATTTTTCTCGTAGTGTCTCGAGCTAGAGAAAACACGAAACTTTTACCTCCATTCTTTTCATTTCCATCTCGGCTTTTCTCTTTTCGTGATTCTCCCACGCTTCTATCTTCACCTCTTCGCGCTTGAACCTGGCGATCAACAACAAAAAAGACGTGATCTTTAAGACATTAGACACCGATCTAGATCACACACGTATTTAATATAACACGCGTAGCAAAAAAAAAGATATATAACCTCGCCATATATTTTGCGCGTTCCGCTTCATCCCAAGCCATCGCTCGGGTTTCTAAAGGGTTTAGCTTCAAATCTTGATGCGGGTTTCTCGTTTCAGCCGAGTTTTCACCATTACTTTCTTCGCTTTCTCGACCAAACCTCGTGGTTGCACCAACATCAACTTTAGGTGCAACCGTGGGTGCGGCATTCGGACACGGTCGAACTGGAGTCGACGAGCCAGAGGCGATCGGGCTGCGTGCAGCCGGGGTCGTGGCTCGAACCGGTGTGGCAGATCTTGATGGCTCTTGGCTAGCCATTGGGGTCATTTCGGTCCCCATATCGCGTACACAAATCGATCTAACACATAAAGAATCACCAAAATCAACCTTTTTCGTTTCTATTGCTCCATCTCCTTGATCTTCGTCTTCACTACTCGTATAATCTTTTTTAGGAACGGGGGCGATCAATCTCCGATCGTCGGCGTTGGAATCGCGCGGCTCGGTGTTCGAGTGGTGGTTCTTGTCACCAACTCTAGACAAATTGACTAACCATTTTTGGGCGTCGTCCCATTTTGATGGTGTCGGCTTGCCTAGAGCGGTTCGGTGGCGGTTCGCACCATTTCCTTTCTGAAACTCGAAATTGCCGCCACAGTTGCCGCCACCGGGAATTTCTTGAGGTGATGCAAGATTCAAGCTACCCTTATCCTCTATTGACCTCATATTTGATCACTTTGATCAAAGATCAAAACATGGACTCAAATACACCTTTTTGATTAGTCTTTAATGGATATCTATCTAATGAGCTAATGCACAAAAGCTTTTCTTTAATGTTAAATTAACCAAATAGCAAAAACACCCACATCCCAGATTGGAATCTTTATATCTTTAAATTAAATAAATAACACAGATCTAAGCATATAAAGGCTATATAAGCTATAAAGATTGTGGCTTTATCTTGCAACAACTGAATGTATATAAAGTTCAGAGTCAAGAAAGCTGAAATTTTGCAAAATCAAAAAAAATTAGTGAAGTGAAAGTTGAAAGCTTTTATGGGGTTCATGAATCAGACTGTAGAACTGCAAATTCAATGATAAAAAGCTACCATATTTACTCAAGCATTAGCAGAAAGGCAGCAAACTGGAACTTATGGTATGCAGATAAGGTGTTTGATAATATTACTAGCAGAAAAAATGAACTCAGAAGTGAATCAAACCAAGACAGAGAGATGCGCGAGGGTTCAAAAAGGATGAAAAGAAAACAGAGAATAAAAAACCTTGAGGGTTTTTGAGATTGCAAATTATTAATTTAATATTAATAACAGAGAGAAATAAAGATCTGATTCATTAAACAAAGTGGGAAGTGAAAGAAAACTTCCAAGATTCCTGCTTTTTTATTCAAATTACCTTCATTTACATTACATTATTTCATTTTATCAGGAATTAAAGCAAACCCATGTCAAGAAAATGATAAAAATCAAAACTTTCTAATACAAGAACAACAACAAAGATCAAATCTTGATAATACTTTCAAGATTGATAATAACAGAGTGAGAAAAGTCAAAGTTTGGCATACAGTAGTGGCTCTGTTCCCTATGGATCAAGTGGCTGAGATCAAAACAGAGATGGAAGTTTGCCATTCTAACGGTAACTATCAGTAGTATAGTAGTAGAAGTACGAGGGGTTGGGGTCACAAATGGACGGATAAGATTGAATCAACAGAAGTGATCATATGGTAGGGTATACTAGTATGGGGTTTTCTGAGATATTTCACATGGGGTTGCGACTTGTTATGGAATTCAGGGATGCGAGTACAAATTTAATGGGTATGGGTTCTTCCAAATTCTAATAGGCTGTGTCGGGTCCGCCTAGGTGGGGGTGGGGTGGTGTGGGATGGGGTTGGGTTGAGAAGTTGAGTTAATGGAAAAAGTTTGAGAAATGATTATCAATCGTTGGATGTAATTAGGGTGAGATGCACCAAGATGTACCAGATTAATCCCCGTATCAAGCGTGATTCATGGGTGATTTTAAGATTAAATGTAATCATGGGTTCAAATTTTTTTTGAAGGGTGTTCTAGGCTATGCCTAGACTTATACCCTTGGCAAATTATAACCGTAAGACATCAGCCCTGATTAAACCTCAGTGACCACAATTGTTGTGTACGCCTGGAATATATGATTCTTTCATATGGGAGAAGATATATGAAACTTAAAAATCCAACAAACATAATTGTTTATAAAACTTGAAATTTTCGAAAAAATAATTTATGAAACTTAAAATTTTGAAATTTTCGAAAACACAATTTACCAAAAAAACAGATTATGAAACTCGCCGGAATTGGGGGGCGGTCGCCGCTAGTGGGAGGAGGTCGCCGGAGAGGGAGTAGTGGAGAACCACATTGGTTCTCGATCACTGGCATTGTGATGGTGGCTCGGTCGCCGTCGTAGTGATGGTGGTTCTCAGTTGCCAGCATAGCATAGTGATGGTGGTTCTCGGTGCCGCCGGAATTTTGTGTGTGAGAGAAAGAGAGAGGAGGCACCGGAAATTGTGAGAGAGAGAGAGAGATAAAGATTAAATCCGGAAATTGTGGGATTTCTTTATGTAAATAATGATAGTTTTTTTTTGTAATTATCCTATGATTTTATTTAATTTTTAATTCCCAAACTACATTTTCCCTATTTTTTAAATAAATTTAAATCCGAAAATTTCTCAACCGTCGATCAAGATAATGGAGGGTCTAGATTGGTTTACATAGTTCACATGATAAAGTGGTTTATAAAAGAAGCTCCATATATATATACACACACATATATATATATATATAATTGTTTCATTCGGACCCTACAACTATAAAAATGTACCACACGATGTAATAGCTCACCACGAGATAGCCTACCGATCGTATTTATAGATTTGAAGAAGGCATATGATAGTGTACTCGAAGGAGCCTAGGGGGGGGGGGGGGCATGGAGGTATATAACGGTGATACAAGATATGTACAAAAGAATGGAGACTTGTGTTAGGGGTTTAGGGTGAGATAGACAGGGTATAACTTATTTACAGTAATTTCATATGAGATCTCATGCGGGATGCGGGAGAGTGTCACATGGTGTATGTTGTCGGTTGACGACACTGTATTGATAGTGGCATGGAAGGTAGAGATGAACAAGAAGGTAGTCATTAGACTTAGTTGTGTTGTATGGAGTGTTGGCCGACAATGAATGAATACTCATGAAGGGAAGTTGGATGTTATGCAAATGAAGTTGTTTAGTTGGACGTCTGGTCGAAACCCTGTTGGACATGATTCCGAACAATGTAGTGCAAACGGAGTTGGGAGTTGATTGAAAATATGGGATTTATGGTTGTTTGGTGATTGAAAAATAAACAAATATACATTTGAAATAAAAAGAAACAAATAACCCCAAATTATCAATTGCTAGAACCCCACCGACTAAGGGTGACAACAACTAGAAGGGACCAGGATTGACAAGAAGGTTATGTGGCCAAGTAGCAACCAAGGGGACGAAATTTTGATGTTGTTTTCGTTTGGCAAATTATCTGATGATTAAAATTAGCTGATAAATCAATTAATTTTGATAAAAACTAGTTGAAAATTGTTAAATGATTAAAAATGATATGATAGAAATTAGTAAATTTTAACATTTTTATAATATATTTTTAAAAGTCATTAATAATATAATATAATGTGTTAATTGATACAAAGTAAATAATATGTTAATTAATACAATTTCAATTTGATTTATTGTATATATGACATATAATATTATAGATTTTTTATTTTTATAACCAAATAGGAATTTTAGAAAAAATATCTACATTAAAGGATGATTTTAAATAACCAAATTACATGATAGGGATAAAAACAAAGTTTGTCAACCTTATATATTTTAATTAGTCAACAATTTCTCAAAAAAATAATTAAAATAAATGCTTTATTAAAAAATTTATCAAATTTTTATTATTTATGAATCAAAATGAATAATATACATATCTTTATGTAATTTACAAAACCATCTTTAAAATTGCTTGTTTGGTTTTTGAGGACTAAATATATTGAATACTAGTAATATAAAAATACTTAATAAGTTTAATAATAATTCTAAATAATACTAATGAATAAATTAAAATTAAAATTAATTAATACTAATTAGGAGTATAATCAAAAGAAAGTGACAAAAAAAACTCTTGGAACTAATTGAAATATATTATAAATCACTTTTTTCTCATCAAAACGAAACTTTTTAAACAAGTTAAGAAAAATTATCTGAATAGTATATATATATATATATATACTAGAAGTATACTCGTGCAATGCAGCGCGATATATCTTGATTTTAATGTTCTAATTTATTTTAATGTGTGGTTTTATGGAGTTTATTTGTTTATGATTTGAGGATTTGAAAGTGGTTAGAGATAAAGATTAATTAATAAGAGTCCACGATTTAAGGATTTGAAGTTGTTAGAGATAAATATTAATCAATTAATTAGCATTAAAAGCGGTACATAAAGCTTCATTAGTTGTTTTTAAAAGATTTTAAGTAATTAGTATTAAATAGCGGTACAAGAAGCTTTAGGGGTTGTTTTTAAGAGTTTTTCATAAATGCTTTATAATATAGTATATATAGGGGTTGTTAGACAACCTAGGGGGGGGTAAGGTTGTATTTAAAAACTTTTACTTTCAAAAATTCTTTTATAAATAAATACAGTACGGAAACAGTAAAAATAAATCAGAGTATACAAATAATAAAGAAGAGTGTAAATATAAACAAATACACAGAGATTATATAAATAAATATAAATGCAAAGCAGTTTATATAAACAAATATAATAAAGCACAGCGGAATAAATAAAGAGATAAAGGTTAGAGATACTTGACACAGAGATTTACTGATTTACCACCAACTGTGATAAACCAGCAGCCGAGACACTTCTCGACACGATCCAAATAAATGTATTCTTTACGGTAGAACACAAACCAAATACAAAGGAATTTGTAATAGTTTCTCAAGCCTCTGCTATGAGATAAACAGGATCACACACCCGTTATTCAAATACTTACAAGAGGAGTATAACTCACAATGGGTAATCACTCTTGTATAATATCTCACACTTGGATATTTTATAAAAAATGTTTTATAAAATATATATATTATAAATGAGAGAGCTGAGAGTGTGGTTGCTGCTTGTTGTTACTGTTATGTGGTCTTCTTTTCTTCATCACCAGCAAGCATCATTTATATATAGCAACCCACTTCCAACGGATACATGAGGTGGCGGTATACCGCCAAATGCACGCGGTATACCGTGCAGATACTGACACACCAACGGCTACAAGAGGTGGCGGTATACCGCCTTGCACACCGCGGTATACCGCGGTCAGAAAGTACAAAGGGCAGGCTGCACGCAGGTCCTTCTTTCGGCTGAAGACACTTCTTCAATAAATGCAAACAGTAAAATAGCATAGGAAACTGATTTTTGAGTTGACAAAAAAGGTTTAAAGATTATTTTAATAAAAATTAATAAAACTTTAGTTTTAAATAATTTTAAATATCTTTAATTAAAAACAGTTTAGGGTTTTATAAATATCCAAGTGGTATATTATTTTAGGGTGCTTATCATTATAAGGTATAAACAATAATGACGACGTAGAAACTTCCGTCTTGAATTCTTCAGATAAAATCTTCGTGTTCTTCAAGAACTGTACACTTGGATAGGATTGTTAGATAAACAATAATACGGTGTGATTGTAATCATCAAAATAAATATGGAGATGTGATTTTATGTGTACCAAAAATATATCACAATATTAAAGCGGGGTACACTTGCACCAACAGGGGTGGTATCGGGTACAAACCAACTAGTTTGTACAAACCCGTACAAACTCAATCTACCTTCATGAATTTGCAATTTTTTTAATTTGGCTTCATGAATATAAAATTTGGCTTCATGAATATATAATTTGGCTCCATAACTTCTTTTTTATTTATTTATAAGGGTATTTTAGGGCTCCACCGGAAAATATAGATTCATGAAGCCAAATTATATATTCATGAAGCCAAAATATAGATTCATGAAGCCAAATTAAAAAAATTGCAAATTCATGAAGGTAGATTGAGTTTGTACGGGTTTGTACAAACTAGTTGGTTTGTATTTGATACTCAGCCTATATATATATATATATATATATATATATATATATATATATATATATATATGGAGGTTCAGGGGAAAACCTTAAAAAACGAAAAACTGAAGAACACCCTGATGGCCCTTCATCTGGACGGATATAGAAAAAATTATGTTGTTTTTTTGGTTTTTATGCACAAGTGCATTATACACGTGTGCATGTTACAAATTACTTGTATGCACAAGTGAATACCGTTTAGATGAAGGGCTACCAGGATGTGTTTCAGTTTTTCGTTTTTTTTTTGAAGTTTTCCCTAAAACCTGACCCTGTAATATATTACTTGTAATTTTTTGAATTGAAAATCCTATAATTATTCCAATTAACTATAAAATTGATTGCAATAGGGAATACTTATTTGCATTTTAAAATTTAATTTTTTCATAAAACGCCATTTTATGTGCATAAATCTAATATTAATATTTCTTCACATGTATGTGTGGGATCAATGCATGTGACATAAGAGGGGGAACCGTTTTCTAAACAAGTTTTTTTTTGTCCTTTTCTCAATCAATAAATACAAAATTTTAAGAAATTAATTAATTATTTATTACAAAATTTAAAACTATGGATAATATATTAATAATTATCAAATAGTTTAAATACGTGTCCAAAACATTATTTTATCGTGCCAGAAAACCTGCAAATCAGATTCAATTACTACAAAAAAGGTGAGGAACTCTTCTAGTTGGTTTTTTATTAATTTATGTGTAGATAAAATTGTTTATAGGATTTATTTGTGTATATTAAGTAAGTTTTTTATTTGGGATGGGTTTTTTAAATAGAAAAAGTATATTTTTTTTAATTGGGAGAGATATGCTTTCAGAAAAAAATTATCTTTAGAAGCTTATTGAATAAGTCACTTTCTATATTATTAAGTCATCATCAAACATTTATGTATAATTGATCAAATAAGTTGTGAGTCTCATTAAACTCGTTAAGCTTCTTGTTTCAATCTATTTGCTCTATAGATGTTTTTTTCTGTTTTTTATGTATTGCAAAATGTGTTGCCAGTTTGTTTTAATATATTTATTATAATGTTAGAATCAAGTAATTCTTCAATTTATTCTTTCATCATTTTAATTACTTATCTAGTTTATCAATTATCAGCTAATACTGCTATCCATCATCTGACTTATAAACCAACCACCAGTTTAACCCTAGCCTAAGGGCATGTTTGGCAACTACAATGTAACAACCTATCATGTTTATCATTTTAAGGAGCTCAATAAGCTTCTTTTCCCATTTCCCACTTTATGTTTCTTAAATTTGCCATAAATGATCAAAAACCATACCATTTTACACATATTTTTACATGAACAACTATTTTTTCTCAAACATGACCGGTTTATTAGTTAACAACTAGTTTATCAATAAAAAACTAAGAACATCTCCAACAACTTTATTATAATTTCTCTAAAATAAAGTATTAAAAGTTAAAATCTTTAAAAAACTACTTCCAACTCCAACAATAGCTACTATGTTGTAGCAATTTTATCATTGACTATATTATTATAATATTTAATAAAATATTATTTCTTTCTCCTAAACACTTAATTTCAATTGCTTCTATTCGTGAGAAAGAAATAATAAATTATATGTTATTTCTATATCTTAAATATGGATTTTAATTTCTAGTCTTTTTAAAAAAGAAATATTTTATATTATACAATTTTTATTTATATATTCAAACATAATACTATTTATAAAAATATTAAGCAAGTATTAGTATTACTTAATTTTTACTAAATATCCCCCCCCCCCCCCCCACCCCTCATTTTCTCAATTTTAGCATAGCTGTTGGAACAAAAATATACCCTAAATCTCTATTTTAACATAGTTATTGGAAATCCGCACACACTTAAGGGTTGTTTGGTTCAGGCAAGGGAAAAGAAATGGGAATGAAAACAAAAATAAAAGGGAATGAATTTTCTTTAATTTGGAACGAAAATTTAGGCACATGGGAGAGCGTTATATTATATAAAACCAAACACATTCTTTTATTTTCAATCCCATTAACTACTTATCAATTAGCTTGTCAAACATAACACCATTTTGGTTTCTGTAGCAAACATATTGGCATCTAATTGCTTTGCAATTTTAACAACATTTAGACTACAATATTCATATTATGGTATCAACCAACAAATTCAATCTACATAAAAACAATGCATTACAACTCACACAACCTAAAATTCAAACACCCCTAGATTAAGTGCACAATTACTGCTGTCATCATACCCAGCATCCCACCTGCAAGAACCTGCAAATTTTATGTAAATAAGTAGTCTGCATTTCATAAATCCATGATTTTATGGTTGCTCCACCTATGAATTGATATTTGACAAATGTCAAAAATACCCTTTCGTAAATGACATAGTACGGGGAATTTATGGACCCAAATCAACATTGCCGGTCTTTGTGAGGATGACAATGGGAAGAAGACAACTCTAAGAGGCTGTTTAGTTACAGCTTAATGAGCTTAATGACATGGGCTTAATCATTAAGCTATGAAGCCAAAATGGCTATATGGAATAAGCCAGGACGCCTCACTTATCCCCATTAAGCCACCCCAAACAAATTAATACCAAAAATGCCCGAAATAATCTAACCCTCTCTCTTTGCCTCCCTCAAACCAATTGGTTTCCCGTCCCTCAATCCAGAGAGACAACTTAACTCATACAACGCTTAATGTAAAAAGAAAGTAAACAACCCCTAAGTTGAATAGAACTTGGAGAATCAGACTGATGTATTGTTTTTGTCATATTAGAGAAAACGAAAGGCATCTAAACAACATGACCACCAGGCAACATAATGTGAACCTATTAGCAGTTTGACAAGAAGGGTTCTGAAGTTAAGACTTGCACAAGAAAATACATGAAAACAGACCTGAGGAGGGGTATGGCCAAGAAGTTCACGTAACGGTCTGCTCAAAGCCAAAGGATGTTCAGCAGGAAGTTCATATACAATCTGATTCAGAACCTGGAAAATTTGCAATTTTTGGACATGAAGAAATGAAATCTTTACCAGAAATTGTAACCATGTCATCGACTAGTAACTGCATTGTACAGTCTATGTTATACTATAAAAAGATTTGATTTAACTGTAACACAATTTGTTGACCACTAACATAAATGGATCTGATGTGGACAGACAACATGGGATTATGGGAATGCTGAAACAGAAAGAAAATAGAAAGAGAGATGGATCAAACCTCTGCTTGACGCCCAGCTTGCAATCGTACACCAGTCGCATCGTACATTACCTGCCACAATTCATTTTGTATAAGAGATCATACAAGTTATTCAAGTTTGGTTCTAACTTATTCATCGCCTTACATGCATTCATAAGTTCATAACTACCAGGGGTGGACCCAGAATTTTTTTCAAATGGTGGCACCATTTGACTATAATAAACAAATATAGAGATATTTTTCACAAAATCAATATTGGTCTGGTGGTTAGTTCCTTGCTTTTCACACGCGAGGTCCCGTGTTCGAGTCCTGTTATTGCAATTTTTTTAGAAACATAACAAATATGAAACTAAAAGCTAAAAACTAGAAAAATGACTCTAACAAGCCTTGAACGCGGGTCTGAAGTAGAGGAAAAGCCTTGCAAACCAACTCTACCAAGGAAAACTTGTGTTCTTATTGTAGTTTCAAAATATATATGGTGGCACACAACAAATTGATACGGTTTCACCTTTCACAAATCTAAATCTTTTTACTCTTCGACGGAAGAATAATATGGTGGCACCACTACAGGTCCACCCATGGATTCTACTTCTATTCATTTTACATGGATGCATCTTAAACAATAGCAGATGATTAAAGGAACTTCATAGCATAATGAAAAGGATAAAGCGAAAGATCATACGACACAAGCTAAGATCAGTGCAGTTGCAAACGTTGAACCACCAAGGCCGTCTTGTAAACCAACAGCAACGGCAAGAGCAGTGACTGTTGCAGAATGGGATGAAGGCATGCCACCAGATCCAATAAGTTGTTTAAGATCCCAACGGTGTTCCCTATACCTGCATGTCTACCCAATGGATATAAGAATCTTAGGTTATATCTATAGCAATAAATCGGATCCATAAATAGCTACAATAAGAAAGGGATACACAACAACAACAACAAAAAAAACAACCAATTAGAAAGTAGGGTTGGGTTCCGGTGAGGAGTTGAGAACGTGAGAAGCGTGAGAAGTGGTTATCAACCATTGGATGAGAAATGGACGCGCATTAGGATGAAATGCACCGGATCAATTGCCTTCTAAGGCACAATTCATGGGAGGGTGTTTGATTAAAAGTGATCAACGGTTCAGATCCACTTCTCCCGCTTCTCACCGTTAACTCAACTTCTCACACGATCCTTTGCCTTAGAAAGTAATGGTATAGTTTAGACTTTGACAGTAAATCAAAATTTGGCGAAACCATTAGTCCGATTTGGAATCCTAAACTAAATATGAGCTAATTCAGAAACACATTTTCAAGGATCCAGAATCGAATTTTGTGCAGAATCTGTGACAATTAAGCGTACAACAAGAAACTGAAGTTTGTAAGTATGCCATCGCATCACTCTTTTCGAATCACACGAGCTCACAAAATCCAAGTTTTTGGCAAATTCCCCTGGATCGGAGAACCGGTTTCAAAATTCAAATCATATGAAGAAATCAGTTCAGGTCCTCATCCAATTTCTGCATTTAAAAGCCTAACATGCTATAACCACAATCATTAAATCCGTTACAAGCATCGAGAATTAACAAAAAAAAGTTCATGACATAAAGCTGAGATCACAATCTCAAATAGAAATATACGAATCTCTATCAATCAGCTAGATACAAAAACCTAAATCGACCGATTAGAAAAGCAACAATATACACATAAATATCATGATCCAAAACCTAAAACCAAAATTAGGCGTAAAAAATGATGAAACGAACAAAAACCATACCAGGTGGTGAAGACTTTAATGGATTGAGCAAGAGAGAAGGCAACCAGTGCAGAAATGAGAGCATAGTTCATATAAACAGGTCGAGAAGAGGAGTAAGAAGTGTTAGGCGGCGTGGTTGGCACTGAATTGTGGACCGAAGACAGCCATGACGACGATGAAGTCGCCATTTCACCGAACGATCTCATGCTATTAGATTCGACACCAAATGAAGTCGCCACTGAAATCAGAAAATTGTTGATCCGAATGGAAATTTGGGGAATTGGAGATGCGAAAACGTAAGAAAGGAGAGAAAAAAGAAGCAAAAGCGTAAAGGGTTTTTGATCTGTTTGTTTGCAAGGGGATAAGAAGAGACAAGAGAGGAAGGAATCTTGAAGATGCGGTATTTCCCTCTCTTTCGATTAATTAATAATTTGGAGCCCTAGTTTCTAACATGGTCAAATGACATGGAATTAGAATATGCCCTTGTTATTTCTTTTAGATACCTTATACAATCTTCAACGGCTTTTCAAAAATTTCTTCAAAAGAAAAAAATCAAAAGTCAAAATCTCTAAAAAAAAATTACATTCATCTCCAACAGATTCCTTATTTTGAAGAAAAAAAACATTGATTAAAATATTAAAATATTTCATTCATCTATTAAAATATTATTTCTCTCTCTAAATATTTTTTTTCAAATATTTCTATTGGTCCTCCCATATAGTAATCATTTTTTGGGTTATCTTCATATTTGGAGAAAAACTTCTCCTCTCTCCTACTTTCTCCATTTTAAAGATAGTTTTGAAGAAGCTGTTGGAGCAAAAATACAACTCAAAATCCTCATATTCTCCATTTTCTCCAAAATGAAAAAGTTGTTGGAGATGCTCTTAACATCAATCATTCACAAACAAATCAATATATATATATATATATATAAAGGAAAATGTAGGAGAGAGAGTTAAGGAGAAGCCTCCATTGAGGCTTTAGAATTTTCTTAAAGTTTTGAATTTTTTTTAAATCAAAGATATCATTAAATGGGTTAATCTTTTAATTTTCTTTACTAATTTTTATTATTTTATATATTCAATATTAATATTTTTAACAAAACAAAATATTATTTACATCACATTTTTAACAACAATATATATAGTTATACCCTGTATTCGTATTAAATTTTTATTATTATTTAACATATATTTTTATTTGAATTTATTTTCTCACATAACCAAAACTTAGATGGAATGCAACAATGATTATAAATGAAAACTTATTTTAATAGAATATATTTTTGTTATTTAATTTTATTATTTTTTGTAGTAAGCTAACAATGCTTATAAACAAAATTTATTTTAAAAGTGTATATTTTTAGCGATTGAGTATTTTTTTCTTATTAATCTAACATATATTTCTATTTGAATTTATTTTCTTTTTTACATAACCAAAACTTAAATAAAATGCAACAATGGTTATAAATGAAAACTTATTTTAATGGAATATATTTTTTATTATTTAATTTTATTATTTTTTGTAGTAAACTAACAATGCTTATAAATGAAAACTTATTTTAAAAGTGTATATTTTTTAGCGATTGAGTATTTTTTTCTTATTATTCTAACAATCAATCATCAATATATATCAATATATAAAGCAAAGTTAAAACTTTAAATCAATGAGAAGCCGCCATTGGTCTTTATCTAAATATTTTATCGTACTTATATTCATATACATTGTTAGTATACACCGTGCAACGCACGGTGCAGTTACCTAGTATAATATATTAATATACAAGGTTGGGCTTCGACGAGAACTTGAGTTAGACTATGTTTGGCAAACTAGCTGATAAGCTAGCTAATGAAGAATTCGCGTTTGGCAAAAACTAGCTTATGAACATGTAAAATGACAAAAAAAACATCTTTAAAAAATTATCAATTACAATATTTAATTATATAATTAAAACAAATTTATAGCAATATAATATGTTAATTAATACACCCAATGTAGTAAAATAAAATAAAATAATATGACATGTTAATTAAAAGAATTTAAAATTTATTATTACATATATACTATAAATTTTAAATTTGTTAAAACCAGTTTTAGAAAAAATATATATTAACTTATGATTTTAAATAACCGTTACATATAATATGAAAAAAATAATTAAACAAAATATAATAATAATTGATTATTAAAATATATTGATTAATATTAATCAATATATAAAATAATTTATATGATCAACAATAACTCTAAATAATTAAAATTAATATCAATGTATAATTAAAAGTTAATTTAATAATTTTCAGTTAATATTTATTAATTAATAATAATTAAATTTAAAAAATTAATATTTATTTATAATAATAGTTAATTAATAATAACGAGGGCAGTATTGAAATATTCACAAAAAACTACTAAAAACTACTCCAAATAGCGTTTCAAAAGACTAGCTTATAAGCTAGCTTTTGGTCATCCAAACATGTACCCAGGAAAAAAAACTAGCTTATAAGCTAGCTTTTTTTTTGCCAAACGATGCCTAATAATGTGAGAAGTGGTTGTTAGCAATGCACGTTAGGATGAGATGCATCGAGATAAGATGTATCGAGATTTATTCGATCAATCCCCGTATCAGCACGATTCATGGGTTGATTTGAGATTAAAAATGATCAAGGGTTCAGATCAAGTTCTCACGTTAACTCAATTTCTCATACGATGATTGGATTGGAAAGTATAAGTATTTTCAATCTCAAGTCGGGGGAACAGTCGGATGGGAAAACGTTCCCATGGATTGGAGAAGTGTGTTCCAAGAGGAAATTGAGTTGGGTCACATTGTAATGATTTAATGACAGTTATCGAAAGAATTGGGAAATTAATGAACGAATTAAAGGTACCCGGGGAAGTTAAGGAACATTCATGGTGTGTTCCAATCCTTATTTTAGAGAGTGTTGGTTGGAAGGCAATGTGGTGGATCTTTGCAAACAATGCAGATGATTGAGGAGTTTGATTTTGTTGGATCATTGGAAACAATCATTGGGCTGAATGGTCGAGAACTTGAAAGGCAAAGAAGTTAGTCTTGTAGAGATGTAGTTGCAACCCCTTAAGAGTGTTAGACAATGTAAGAATTGGAATCAGAAGCTAGTTCCAAATGCAAGCATGTGTTCTGCAATGGAATTCCGGGGACAGAATTCTTTTGAGGGGGAGATGTTGTAACACCCCATTTTCTAAAAATCTGAAATGATTGGAAGTTTTGGGGCTTAAGTGAGAAAATTACAAACTTAAGGTCTAAAGGGCAAATCAGGGAATTTAAATAAGCAAAAACCCTTAAAACCTTCATGGTGGCGGCTAAGCATTTGAGAGGAAGGAAAAATTGAGAAGATCAACTCTTGGGAGATTGGAGTAGGAGGGATTCATCAAGGGCATTGGAAGATCGTCTTCTAGGTATGATTCCTTCACCAATCTTCTTCTTGTTGTGTGTATTGGGGGGAAGTTGTGATTGATAACCTTGTTTTAAACTATTGCTAAAGTTTCAAGTTATCTACATTAGAAATGGAGTGTCTATTGGGTTTCTTAATAAGTTCCAGCTTCCTCTTTGAGAAACTTGCTCCATTTTAATGGTGGAAGTTGGGTTTTGTCAAGAGTATGATTTTGGGGTTAAAGTGATGAATCATTGGATGGGTTTTGGATGGATTTTGTTAGATTAAATGATGTTTTGGTGTTTGGGAATTGTGGGGAAATGTTTAGAACATCGATTACCTCAAGTTAGAGGCTTAAGATCGATTTGGGAAGAGTTGGGAGTGAGAAAGAGCCATTTTCGGCTGAGTTGTGGGTGCAGGTGCTCCGCGCCGGTGGTGGCGCCAGAAAGGGCGCCAGATGCTGTCCAGAGCCCCGCGCGAGTTGGCTAGCGCGGGCAGTAGCGCCGGGCACTGTTTCGCGTTTTTTGGTTTCGTTTCGCGTACTGTTTGAGGATATGTTGGTGGTATCATTTAAGGGTTGTTTTAGAGTTTATTAAGGATGTTTTGGGATGTAATTAGATGGGTTAACACCACTATTATGTCGTCCAATTCAGGTGTTCGGTTTGAGCTAAAGTGTGTCTCGGAGCGTGTATCGAATTGCTAAAGCTCAGGTGAGTTCCCTTAACTCTTTTGGACAAATGAAATGTTTTGCTAAAGTTTTTATAACTAGATATGGTTTTGAACACGATGGCATGATTAAACATTTCGAAAGGTTTTTATGCATGATGTGGAAACGTTTATTAATGCATGCAAGTTGTTTATACGTTCATTTCTACGTAAGTGTTGATTGCATGTTCTCGTGCGTTGTTGCTATGTGTGGAGTCGGGTTGCACAGTGGTTGTAACACCCCAAAATAAGGGCATTTTGAAATAAGTATTATAATAATGGCTAGAGGTTTGTTTATTATCATTATCATTATTATTATTATTATTATTATTATTATTATTATTATTATTATGATTACCATTATGATTATTTTATTAATATCATCATTAATAACATTCTTATGATTTACGTTATTACGGATACTACCCTCTTAATTTAAAGAGGAAGAAATAAACAAGAGAAGATTATATGTAATCTCTTGGAATATTCTGGATGAAAATGAGAAGAAAACAAAATAGGAAAATATGCAATTAAGATAATTTGGGGGTAATTGCTTTAGATTAGAAAGGGTGGTGAAAGTAAAAAGGAATGAATGGGAGAGTGATATGGAAGGTGAATATCACTCCATATTGAAGGGAATTAGTAGCCTGGGAGAAAGAAGTATAAAGAGGAGCCTTCTTCAAGGACACAAGGGCAGTTTTCTCTCAAGGCTCAAACGAAGAAGTAGAGAGGAGGGTTTGCAGAAACGTCATTTGAATCAAGAACCGTGTTCAACGACGTTAAGGTAAAACTCTCTATAACTCTCATTTTTATGTCACGTTAGAGATTTAAGTGATATCCGCGTTTTTCTAATCGTGTGGTGGGTGATGTTTTAAGTTCGAGAATAAAAATATGGCTGAACGAAAACAAGAAAATGTTCATATAAACTGGGTATACGCTTTTACGGCCACATTAAAATGGAGAAACGTCGGTCTAAAATTGTTGACAAGGGAGCAGTGCTTGGGAAGGGAGAGTTAACTGCATAGTGTTCATATGGGTATAATGAATCAACGAAATCTTTATCGCCTGCAAGATTTTTTACCAGAACCTATATAATATACATATTATCGGATATAATATATGTGAATGGAATAAGCGATAAGTGACTTGAGAATCACTTCCAGGAGAACACCCATGGTAGTACTTATATATGGATATATATATATATAACTAAATAAAGTGCAGGTAAGAGTTATTTATTTTTAAACTTTCTGAAAACAATGCAGAATATATATATATATATATATATTGATATATAGAGATATGTATGTGAAGGCCATGGATGCTTCTATATGGATGCACACGTATGCATATATGAATGTCATCACATGGAAAGTTATATATTTATATAATATATAAATATACACATACCTATATATATATAATTACACTGATTCTTCTTTAATCATTACGTTTAGAGGGAATTTTATCATTTATAGACTAATTAAAAACCAAAACAACAGTTTAGGAAAACGTTTGATAGAAGTATATATATAGAGGGTATTTAGAAAATTATTTCAACCTGTGTAGGATTGGGAATCGTTGAGTAACGAGCGAGTCTACACTAAACCAAGGTGAGTCTTCATGAGACTTTAACTGGGATGCATGCTTATGTAAACATTATTTGAGCATTATGATATTTTTATATACATGTTTATGGGCTTGATACATGTATGTAAATTGTGATTATGGTTGCATGCTAATTGTTTATATGTCTTTTTTTTAAACATTATTTAGCATGTGTGAAATGAGTTATTATTTTAGTCGGGTATGGGAATGGGTTGATACGTCGTAAGGGATGGCATCTCCTAGGGATGGGTGACCGGACAAGGGATAGTCGTATAACCCGAGGAAACGCCGACGACGGTAAGACCCTAACCCGACGATTTGATTTAAGAGATCTCGTTATTATTTCAAAGGGTTTTTGATAATGTGCATACTATTTTCATTTGGGTATTTTCTTTTATGCATGACATGATTTGTGCATGAAACCATGAACTCACTGAGCTTTATCAAGCTGACTATTAGTATGCATCTCAGGGGCCGGAAGTTCAAAGATGGACAAAGGCAAAGGACTCGCATAGGAGATAAACGCATCAAGTTTCTTTGGGGATAAAATACCTAGATTTCATTCTATGAAACATTATATATTGTAACCCGGTATGGGACGGGTTAAATTTTGGGATTTTAATTTATGATTTAATTTTTGTGAGACTTCCGCTGTAATATGACTTTATTGGTCTTTAAGTTTTGATTAATTTAATGTTTTATTAAGGAAATTTACGTGACACCTTACGGTAAAGTTTAGGGTGTTACAAGTTGGTATCAGAGCTGTAGTTTAAGAGAAATAGGTTAATGATTCTTTTAGCCTAAGCTTAAACTTGGGAGGTCGTTAGTATTATTGTGTGCATTTCGACTAAGTTTGATTTTATCGATCCGTGACCTAGTGTTTTCTTGTGGTTGTAGGAAAATGGTGCATACAATCCGTACTAGGTTCGTTAATCGTGGAAGGGGACGCGGGCGTGGGGCCGGAGGACGGAGAGTGCCGGGACAAAGTATGTCGTTTGGGTTAGGCCCGAACGGGGGATCAGTGGGTAGCCGTCACTCTGTCACGAACCATAGTGGCGGTCACAGTTCAGGTCACAAGACCAAGGGTAACCACCTAACTAACTCCGGAGATCCGTCATCTCGTGCACCATGCCATAGAGAGTCCTCGTATGATCCATCTGAGGATTACACTCCAAGTTCCCCTAAGACCTATGAAATGAAAGAAAAGATAGAGACTTTACAAGGAGAGATTGGCGAGTTGAAGGATAGGTTGTCCATGTCCCAAGGAGAGTTAGAGACTGCTCAAGAAAAGGTGGCAGAGTTGAGGGATAAGTTGGCCTACTCGCGTTGGGACAACGATCGGACCAAGAGTATGCTCTACAATTTGCAACAGGCTAACTTTAAGGCGTTAACTGAGAGAGACAATCTGCAGGGGGAGAGGGATCTTTTGAAGTTAATGTTAGCACAGGAACGGGGGATTCTCGCTCGATCTTGGCGAACTCGAATGAAGGATAGGACCCGTTTCTACAAGATGGTAACGTGTGAGTACACGGGATTGGTGAAAGGTTATCTTACGGCCTGGGTCCACACCTTCAAGATGGGCCCAAGCATGAGTCCATTGTGGAAGTTTAAGCCGTCAGTGACCTTCGCACAGTCAATCAGAGACCCTTACCTTCCTGAGGGGCCTTAAGAATGGTGTTAGCTATCGAGAAAGAGAGAGATTTTGTAGTATTTTAGATCAATGTTTAGCCCGAGATGTTTTTTTTTTGATAGTTATCTTTGAATTGTAGCTTGGAAATCCCGAATTTTGATATTTATAACGGGAATATGTAATAACCATCTCTCTCTTGAATTATTAATATATGAATGATATTGTGTGATTTGGAAATAGTAATGTTGGTCTTCTTAATTGTTCCACATATCTAACACTTAGATTTTAACATTACCCTACTATAGTCAAGTCAAGTCAAGTATGGTCTCACGTGGATCCGCAAGAAACACTACTACCAAGGAGGGAGATGGCAAACAGCCACTACCAACCGGAAGGGGTCGTGGTCGCGGTCGCGGTCGAGGTCGTGGTACAACCGCAAGTTCAAGTGCGACTCTTTCTGTGCGTGCAAGCTCGGCTACCCGTAGCGTACGAGAAGGAAATGTGAGGGGAGAAAACGTTCTCACTGAAGAAGCAATAACCGAAAGATTGACTCAAGTTCTCCAAAATACCCTTCCAAATATGCTAAGGGATATGTTTGGTGACAGATTCAAGGACGCCGAAGAAGAGGAAGAGGCAAGCACCCAAAAGGAGAAAACGGTGGTTAATTCTCGAACTACTGAGAGAATGGAAGTATCAGTCAAAGACAAAGTTGAATCGCCCGAAAAATCGAAGGTGGTACCACAAGATAAGGAAGGGGGTTGCAGTTACAAAACCTTTAGTAGCACTCGCCCAAAGGAGTTTAAAGGAGTTGAGGGTCCAGTTGCCCTGATGAATTGGGTGACCAAAATGCAGAGCTGCTTTAAGATCTGCAAGTGTTCGGAAGAACAAAAGGTGACTTATGCTGCTACCACCTTTGGGGATTCAGCTCTTCATTGGTGGGAAATGGAATGTGCCATTCGAGGGGATGAGGACATTGCTACCTTAACCTGGGAGCATATGAAGAAAATGTTGATGGATAAGTATTGCACCCAATCAGAGGTGAAGAAGTTAGAGTCGGAATTTTTGAGGTTGGAGCAAGGATCATCATCAGTTCAAGAGTATGTAAATGAATTTTTGGAAAAGGCTAGGTTTGCTAGTTATCAAGTGGCAACTGAGCAAAGAAAGATTGACCGATTTAAGGACGGTCTAAGGATAGAGATAAAACAATATGTTGATATGACCAAACCAACCACGTTTGTTCAAGCTGTGGAGATGGCAACTGTTGCTGAGGAGAATAACGCCAAGGCAACTGGGGAAAGGAGGGATGCCAAGAGAAAATGGGAAGGCACAAGTAAGATGACAAAGAAATCCAAAGGGGTAACGACACATGTGAAGGCACAAAACGAGGAGTTCACTATCCCTCAGTGCACCAAATGCAATCGAAGACACAAGGGAGAGTGCTGGGTAGGAAAAGTGACGTGTTATCGATGCGGAAAACCCGGGCACACATCAAGGGAGTGTACTGAAAACAAATCTTGCTATGAATGTGGTGCATCTGGACATCTACGACCTGAGTGCCCTAAGATCCGGAAGGGTACAATGAGCAAAGTTAAGGCTTTGGGTAACGGATCAGGGAAGGGATTGGAAAAGAAGAAGGAACCACCAAAAGCACCAGGACGAGCATACAACATGACCTTGGAGGAGGCTAGGGAGTCTCCTGACGTCGTATCGGGTATGTTTCTCGTAAACAATGTCTATGCATGTGTTGTTTGATTCGGGTGCAAATAATAGTTTCGTTTCTTCTACTTTCCGCCACTATTTGAATAAAGACGCCTGTAGACTAGGGAAGAGCTACATGGTAGAAACCGCTGAAGGTAATCAGGTTAAGGTAGATGAAATCATTAATGGATGCACGATCTGTATAGACGGTAGAGAATTACCTGTTAGGCTGATGCCTATGCGCTTAGGGGGTTTTGATGTGGTCTTAGGGATGGACTGGTTATCCGAAAACCAGGCGCAAATTGTGTGTCACCAAAAGATGATCAAGATTCAGACTCCAGAAGGGCAGACGGTTCATGTCTATGGGGATCGGAGAAGGGGTAGTATGGGAATCATCACCACAATAAAGGCAAACAAGTGTCTTCGGAAAGGATGCATCGCTTATCTAGCGTATGCCATCGACGCTAAGTTGGAAAACAAAACGGTACAAGAGGTACCAGTGGTGAAAGAATACCCGGAGGTTTTCCCGGACGACTTACCGGGACTACCACCGGAACGCCAGGTGGAGTTCCGTATTGACCTGATGCCAGGTGTGGCTCCTGTCGCACGCGCACCGTATCGGTTAGCCCCAACGGAGATGCAGGAGTTGATGAAACAACTTCAAGAGCTGATGGACAAAGGGTTTATCAGACCAAGTTCGTCGCCATGGGGAGCGCCAATCCTTTTTGTCAAGAAGAAGGATGGCTCAATGCGGATGTGCATTGATTATCGCGAGCTTAATAAGCTCACAATCAAGAATAGATACCCATTGCCAAGGATCGATGACTTATTTGATCAATTACAAGGGGCCAGACACTTCTCGAAGATTGATTTAAGGTCAGGCTACCACCAACTGAAAGTTCGAGAAGAGGACGTGCCAAAGACTGCTTTTAGAACACGATATGGTCATTACGAGTTTGTAGTAATGCCATTTGGACTGACAAATGCACCGGCAGCATTCATGGATCTGATGAATAGGGTATGCGGTCCGTATTTGGACAAGTTCGTCATTGTATTTATTGACGACATCCTTATCTACTCGAAAACCGAAGAAGAGCACGAGAAACATCTAAGGATTATTCTAGAATTACTGACGAGGGAAAAGTTATATGCCAAATTCTCAAAATGTGAATTTTGGTTACAAGAGGTACAATTCCTCGGTCATGTAGTCAACTCAGAAGGAATTAAGGTGGACCCGGCAAAAGTAGAAGCAGTCAGGGATTGGAAGTCGCCAAAATCAGCGTCAGAAATCCGAAGCTTTCTTGGCTTGGCAGGCTATTATCGGAGGTTTATCCAGGATTTCTCCAAAATAGCAACGCCTATGACAAAGTTGACAAAGAAGTCAGTAAAATTTGAATGGGGAGAAAAGCAAGAAGAAGCATTTCGGACACTCAAGGACAAATTGAGCAGTGCGCCGGTTCTGGCCTTACCAGAAGGAATAGAAGACTTTGTTGTCTACAGTGACGCTTCTAAGATGGGTTTGGGTTGCGTACTGATGCAACGGGGTAAGGTGATCGCTTATGCATCACGACAATTAAAGGAGCATGAGAAGAAATACCCAACCCATGATATGGAATTAGCAGCGGTGGTGTTCGCACTGAAGATCTGGAGACACTACCTATATGGTACAAGGTGTATGATCTATACAGATCATAAGAGCCTAAAGTATCTTTTTGATCAGAAGGAATTGAATATGAGACAGAGAAGGTGGATGGAACTTCTCAAGGATTACGATTGTGAAATCCATTATCATCCAGGCAAGGCGAATGTAGTAGCAGACGCTTTAAGTAGGAAGGAAAGGGTTGAGCCCATCCGAGTACGGGCCATGTGGATGGACCTAAAGGTGGACTTGATAGACCAAGTTCAGGATGCTCAGAGGGAGGCTTTGCTTGGCGAAAATATTAAGAAGGAAAGGATGGTGGGGCAAATTAAGTCACTAACAGTTGGAGTAGACAAGGTATACAGACTTGGGGATCGAGTATGGATTCCTAACTTGGGTGATTTGAGGAGCAAGATACTAGACGAGGCACATAAGTCTAAGTATACCATGCACCCGGGTGGCGATAAAATGTACAAAAATTTAAAGGAGAGCTATTGGTGGCCCGGAATGAAGAAGTCAGTAGCGGAGTATGTGGGGAAGTGCTTGACTTGCCTACAAGTGAAGACGGAACACCAAAAACCATCGGGAATGTTGCAACAAATGGAAATACCAGTATGGAAGTGGGATATGATAACAATGGATTTTGTTACCAAACTACCAAAGACGGTGAAGGGACACGATGCGATTTGGGTAATTGTTGATCGATTGACGAAGTCTGCTCACTTCCTACCTATCAGTGAAAAATATACGTTGGAGAAGTTGGCGCAATTGTATGTCAACGAGATAGTGTCCAGACATGGTGTGCCGATATCAATCGTCTCAGATAGGGATGCAAGATTCACATCAAGATTTTGGGCAAGCTTCCAACAAGAAATGGGGACTCGTTTGAACTTAAGTACCGCCTATCACCCACAAACCGATGGCCAGAGTGAAAGGACGATACAAACACTCGAGGATATGTTAAGGGCTTGCGCTATCGATTTTGGGGGTAGTTGGGACAACCACTTACCATTAGTAGAATTTGCATACAACAATAGCTATCATTCAAGCATTAAGGCCGCACCTTTCGAAGCCTTATACGGTCGAAAGTGTAGAACACCCTTATGTTGGACAAACATTGGGGAAAGGCAATTGACTGGACCAGACTTAGTCCAGCAAACGTCTGATAAGATAGTACAGATTAGGGAAAGGATAAAGATCGCGCAAGACCGACAGAAAAGCTATGCGGATAAAAGGCGTAAGCCTTTAGAGTTTCAAGTGGGAGACCGGGTGATGCTTAAGATATCACCCTGGAAGGGAGTGGTTCGTTTCGGTAAACGTGGGAAGTTAAGCCCAAGGTATGTAGGGCCATTCGATATTTTAGCAAGGGTAGGGGCAGTGGCCTATCGTTTGAAGCTACCCGAAGAATTACAAGGGATTCATGACACCTTCCACGTGTCAAATCTGAGAAAGTGCTTAGCTGACGAATCAACGACGGTGGCATTGAAAGATGTTGAGATTAATCAAAAATTAAGCTATGTAGAAGAACCAATTCAAGTTTTGGATAGAAAAATAAAGAGGTTGCGGAACAAGACCATTCCATTGGTCCTCGTCAAATGGAAATTTCACAAGGGATCAGAAATGACATGGGAACCGGAGACGGAGATGAAATCCAAGTACCCACAGCTATTCAACGGTGTGTGATTTCGGGGACGAAATCTAGTTTAAAGGGGGGAAGAGTTGTAACACCCCAAAATAAGGGCATTTTGAAATAAGTATTATAATAATGGCTAGAGGTTTGTTTATTATCATTATCATTATTATTATTATTATTATTATTATTATTATTATTATTATTATGATTACCATTATGATTATTTTATTAATATCATCATTAATAACATTCTTATGATTTACGTTATTACGGATACTACCCTCTTAATTTAAAGAGGAAGAAATAAACAAGAGAAGATTATATGTAATCTCTTGGAATATTCTGGATGAAAATGAGAAGAAAACAAAATAGGAAAATATGCAATTAAGATAATTTGGGGGTAATTGCTTTAGATTAGAAAGGGTGGTGAAAGTAAAAAGGAATGAATGGGAGAGTGATATGGAAGGTGAATATCACTCCATATTGAAGGGAATTAGTAGCCTGGGAGAAAGAAGTATAAAGAGGAGCCTTCTTCAAGGACACAAGGGCAGTTTTCTCTCAAGGCTCAAACGAAGAAGTAGAGAGGAGGGTTTGCAGAAACGTCATTTGAATCAAGAACCGTGTTCAACGACGTTAAGGTAAAACTCTCTATAACTCTCATTTTTATGTCACGTTAGAGATTTAAGTGATATCCGCGTTTTTCTAATCGTGTGGTGGGTGATGTTTTAAGTTCGAGAATAAAAATATGGCTGAACGAAAACAAGAAAATGTTCATATAAACTGGGTATACGCTTTTACGGCCACATTAAAATGGAGAAACGTCGGTCTAAAATTGTTGACAAGGGAGCAGTGCTTGGGAAGGGAGAGTTAACTGCATAGTGTTCATATGGGTATAATGAATCAACGAAATCTTTATCGCCTGCAAGATTTTTTACCAGAACCTATATAATATACATATTATCGGATATAATATATGTGAATGGAATAAGCGATAAGTGACTTGAGAATCACTTCCAGGAGAACACCCATGGTAGTACTTATATATGGATATATATATATATAACTAAATAAAGTGCAGGTAAGAGTTATTTATTTTTAAACTTTCTGAAAACAATGCAGAATATATATATATATATATATATATTGATATATAGAGATATGTATGTGAAGGCCATGGATGCTTCTATATGGATGCACACGTATGCATATATGAATGTCATCACATGGAAAGTTATATATTTATATAATATATAAATATACACATACCTATATATATATAATTACACTGATTCTTCTTTAATCATTACGTTTAGAGGGAATTTTATCATTTATAGACTAATTAAAAACCAAAACAACAGTTTAGGAAAACGTTTGATAGAAGTATATATATAGAGGGTATTTAGAAAATTATTTCAACCTGTGTAGGATTGGGAATCGTTGAGTAACGAGCGAGTCTACACTAAACCAAGGTGAGTCTTCATGAGACTTTAACTGGGATGCATGCTTATGTAAACATTATTTGAGCATTATGATATTTTTATATACATGTTTATGGGCTTGATACATGTATGTAAATTGTGATTATGGTTGCATGCTAATTGTTTATATGTCTTTTTTTTAAACATTATTTAGCATGTGTGAAATGAGTTATTATTTTAGTCGGGTATGGGAATGGGTTGATACGTCGTAAGGGATGGCATCTCCTAGGGATGGGTGACCGGACAAGGGATAGTCGTATAACCCGAGGAAACGCCGACGACGGTAAGACCCTAACCCGACGATTTGATTTAAGAGATCTCGTTATTATTTCAAAGGGTTTTTGATAATGTGCATACTATTTTCATTTGGGTATTTTCTTTTATGCATGACATGATTTGTGCATGAAACCATGAACTCACTGAGCTTTATCAAGCTGACTATTAGTATGCATCTCAGGGGCCGGAAGTTCAAAGATGGACAAAGGCAAAGGACTCGCATAGGAGATAAACGCATCAAGTTTCTTTGGGGATAAAATACCTAGATTTCATTCTATGAAACATTATATATTGTAACCCGGTATGGGACGGGTTAAATTTTGGGATTTTAATTTATGATTTAATTTTTGTGAGACTTCCGCTGTAATATGACTTTATTGGTCTTTAAGTTTTGATTAATTTAATGTTTTATTAAGGAAATTTACGTGACACCTTACGGTAAAGTTTAGGGTGTTACAGTGGTGTTGGACATGGATGGTTGAGAATCTTCGGTGAACGAGATAGACCGTGTGCCTCGAATCCGTTTCGTGTGCACACGGATACGGCATTGACCGAGTGCCGAGGGGATCTACTGTGGATGCCCCGAGTGTTGACCTCGCATGAGAGGTGATGGTAGTTGAGACCACTGTGCAATACCCTTATGTGGAGTCGAGCATTTAAACTGGATTTCTGTTTATTGTTATAACGGTTGAATGTTTTAAACTACTGTTTATGTGGAACTGTTTTAATGAGGGAATTCACTAGACCTCATGGTCTAACCCTCGCTTTTCAAAAACTAAAACCATTTTCAGGTTAGAGTCGTTGGTTTTCATTTGGTGATGATAGGAAGATATGACGCTGTGGAAGAGGCATAGCTTCTTAGAGGCTCGTAGCTTACCGTTGGGCTTCCTGTAGCATCTCAGTTGTGAAGGTGTTGTCCGTTGCGAACTTAGAGTATGATTAATGATAATTGTCCATTGTTGGGACCGTTTTGGTTGTATTTCTTGTAATTATGTTTTATGGAAATTGGGTTGTTACAATCAATTACTTGTAGGCACATATACATATCGTGCGGATAAATAGTTATTAGGGTCTTCATCAGTTTTTATTATTTTTAGAGGGTTTTCCAAAAAAAATATTCATGATGAAAATATATAGTATCATGAATTATGAATTATGAATTATGAAATATATTTATAAATGAGTAATATTATAATTATTCAGGATTATTCATCTTAAATAATACGTAAAATAATTCAGTTTTTGGATTCTCAAAATATTTATGATTATCATTTGAACTTTTCCTATATATGCATGTGTAAATTCGATATTAGATGCCTATATGAGTTTTTTATCTAGTCAAATTTTCACAACAAAATAATGGAATTTCATTGCAAAAAAGCGTCGCATAACAAACACACCAATTATAATAGGAAAAAATGAAATGTTAAAACCACTTGGGTTTTCGGTGTATTGGTAAAGTCTTTGGAGGATGTAGTAGAAGCTTATTTACTCAGGGTTCAAATCCATGCACTAAAGCCCTTGTGGAGTTGTGGCCATGGAGGGTCATCTGCGATGACTCCATGCCATCCATGGTCGCTCGGAGATTAGTCGGTGCGCATAAGCTGACCCAAAAACCCACAGTTACAAAAAAAATGAAATATTAACACGTTTCAATGTTTACAATTACCAAAGAGATTTTGTTCATAACAAATTAATATAAATAAAATCGTTTGAATCAAGACAAAAGAGTAATGGTCCGTCCATTGGAAAAGCACACTTAAAACAAAAGCCCAAGAGCCAAAAGACTTTGAATTTACAATATGTAATGCCACATGCATTAATACTACAAGTAAACTGTAACCATTTTTTTAAGGGTGTTCTAGGCTATGTCTAGACTAATCCTTTAGAAATTATGACTGTAAGACATCAGCCCTGATTAAATCTCAGTGGCCACAAGTTTGTGTATGCCTGGATTCGAACCCTGGACAAATGGGATATTCCGCCACATCCCCCAAGGCCTTAACCAGTACGCCAGAGCCCTTGTGGTTAACTGTAACCATTTTTTGTCAACTAAAAGAAACATCTACTGATAGCTTGAGAGATTGAAGGTTTTAATGGAGAATTTCATTCTCTGTATATTGAATATTTCTTCTGTTCGTGTCATAACAAGGGGAAAAGGAAGGGCAATGTATACAAAGCTAGGATATAAACAATAACATAAACGGCCAGGTAGAAGGGCCTTGGTGAAGACATCCGCCAGTTGATCAAAAATGGAAACCGAGACGGACAGTATTTGTAGTTCGAGCAACGTGTTGACGCAAAAATGACAATCAATCTCGATGTGTTTGGTGCGCTCATGGAACACGTCATTATGGGCAATATGCATGGCATTGTGATTATCGCAATGTATATCGGTGGGATGAGCTGAGGAGCGCTCATATCAAAAAGTAGCTATCGAAGCCAAAGTAAGGCTCGATATTCGGCTTCAGTGCTTGAGCGAGCAAATAAGCGAATCACCTAGAAAGATGCAGTAACCAGTTGTGGATCGACAATCGGTAATGTCACCATCCCAATCAGCATCAGAAAAGGCACGAAGTTCAAGCGAGGAGGTGGCTGAGAAGTGTAGCCCATGAAACATCATACCTTTGATATATCTTAAAATGCGTAAGATAGCAGCATAATGAGCGGTCCGAGGGGCAGCCATAAACTGACCGATAATATGGACTGCAAAGGCTAAATCTGCGTAGGATTTGAAAGTGGGGAGCCATCACCCGGAGCAATTGAGATTATGTTCGAGAGGAGTAGAAGCGACTTTACTATCAGAGATGCCAACTCGAGAGAGAAGATCTGAGGCATATTTGGCTTAGAAGAGATAGATACCAGACGCATGAGATAGAACCTCAAGACCAAGAAAGTAGTGTAGGGGACCTAAATCCTTCATTTCAAAGTGGCGATGAAGGGACTCCTTTAAGGTAGTGATGCCTGCATGTAATGATCATATCATCAACATATAGGAGAAGAAGAATAATTCATGCATCTGTGGATTTAGTGAAGAGACCAGAATCATAGTTACTAGCAACGAACCCTAACGAGTGGATAGTTGTGTTGAACTTCTCAAACCAAGCTCGAGGTGCCTGTTTAAGACCATACAAGGCTTTGCACAACTTGCAAACATAATTAGGGGGATGAGATCCACCAGGTGGAGGCCTCATGTATACCTCCTCAAATAGGTCACCATTGAGAAAAGCATTTTTCACATCCATCTGATAAAGTTGCCATTTGCGAGCACCAGAAATGGCAAGAAGACTACTCACAGAAGTAACGCGAGCAACAGGAGCAAAAGTCTCTTCATAGTCAATACCGTACTCTTGATTGTAGCCTTTATCAACAAGTCTTGCTTTGTATCGATCAATAGAACCATCAGACTTTGTTTTAACTTTATACACCCATTTAGAACCGATGACCCCTTTGCCAGGGGGAAGAGAAACAAGTTCCCAGGTTTGAGCTTTGTCAAGGGCCTGCAATTCTTCAGACATAGCTTGCTGCCACTGAGAGTTAGTACAAGCCTCTTTATAGGAGGGAGTAGTGGTAGCAAATAATGTAGAATAACAATGGTAATCACGAAGGTGGGTAGGGATATTTCTTAGTCGATGTGATCGACGGACATCAACTGGAGCTGTACCGGGAGGATCACCACCGAGAGGATCACCAGAAGTGACAGACGCACCAACGCACCAGGAGACGGCACGAACACTCTCTAAGCTATTACTGATTACTGATTTCGCAAGGACAAGCGATGATTATTTCCCAAAAAACAATATTAAAATATTATATGAAAAAGGTCATTAATCATCTTAGGGGTTGTTTGGTTGGTTTTTCATTAGTTCTGTATGGATAAAATGTTTGCATGGATTAATCTGTCTATATAGATTGAGAAGATTTTTGTTTGCAAGGGTTTTTTTCATAGAATGAATGAGCATGTTTTTTAATCGGGAGAGACAAGTTTGGAAAAAAAAATTGGTTTAAAGCATAATGCTCCCCGAGAAGCTTACTGAATAAGCCACTACCAAACAATTATTTATAGTTGGCCGAATAAGTTGTGAACCCCATGAAACTCCTTAAGCTACAACAAACATGCCCTTACTCTATATCAACACAAGGAATCATCGGGTTCGAATCAGGGCGTTGGCAAAACCCTTGTGGGGCACCGGTTAAGGCTCAAGGTGATGTAATAAAAAAGCTAGAAATCTCATCTTCCCGGGTTCGAATCCAGGTGTTGTCAAAACCCTTGTGGCTATGGTGGTTCACCTGCAATGACTCCGACCATTCATGGTCGTAACTTAAGTTGGCTCAAAAACCAACAGCTGCCCAAAAAGAACATAAGCAATTCACACCAAATATTATTTTACTCCAGAATACTACTATGAAAATGCAAAACATATTATTTTTCAAAGAACTTGCAAGAAGAAGTCATAGTTCCTACAACAATTACTCTATTCAGAAAAGCAAAAATCCAATAAGGAAATGTTGATAGTTAACTTAAACTTTTGGGTTAAATTTAGTAAGTCAGAAAGTATGTATGTATTATATAAATAAATAAAAGGGCATGACTCTTGGAAGGGACACACTGATTCTTCAAGGGGTGTCAGTTAGTTAGTGTCGGTTATTAAGGATTAGGCACTGTTTAGTGAAACAACACACCGTTTCATGGTGCCTTTTCAATATGTATAAATAGGGTCAATGTATTTGTGATTTGTATGAACAAAAGTTGCAAGTATCAATCAATAGCAAGTATATTTATATATTACCTGTGATTTTTGTTCATCATAGCAAGTTCTCTTCCAACAATTGGTATCAGAGCGAGAACGATTCCGGGAATCAATCAAGTAAGAAGGAAAGAAGAAAGAAGGACACATGTTCGTTGAAGAGATCGAACACATAAACGGTTGTAACCGGAGTGTGATCGAAGAAAGACAAACACAACCGGTTTATTGAAACCACCGATTGTGGTTACCCAAATCGAGTAGGCATCGATTGAAGAAGAACTGCAACATCGATTGGAGAAGTAAGAACGGGGGAACGATTTTTCTTCTGATCACACCAGCAATCGATTGAAGGGGGAAGAAATAACACAACAAGAAGTTTTGTGATATTCCCAAAGCAAGTGTTGAAATCGAAAAGGAAGAGAGGAGGAAGGAGACTCATATCAGCCAATTTGGATAAGAAAATTCGAAGGCTCCTTTTGGTATTCCCTGTGTTTTCTTCTGTTTTGTTTTTAATCAGATTAGATTTAGGTTTGTAAAAGAAAAAGGGAAAGAAAAAAAAACAGGGACATAAATCAATTGGGATTTAGGAAAAGTTTTAAGTAACCATTTTATTTTTCTTTCAATTTACTTTATTCATTGATTAGAAAAATAAAAAAATATATAATCCTAAATCAATTGAAAATAGTAAGAAAGGAAGGTTTTGTATTTTTTCTAAAAATATAAAAGTTCTCACTTTAGATTGAAAAATACAAAATAGCAAGTTACAAACCGAACCATTTTTGGTTAATAGCAAGTTAAACCGAATCCTAGTGATTCCTAGCAAGTCAAAACTGAATCCTTAGGTTCATAGCAAGTTCCGAACCTTAAGATTCAACTAGCAAGTTTCGAACCTTTTCTTAGGTTCAAATAGCAAGTAGAACCCTTGATTCAAACCAACAAGAAATTAGAATCATTGAGGTTTAATATCAGCAAGAAAGGATCAATTATTTTGATCAAAGCAAGCAAGAGCCAAATTAGCAAGTGGGTCTGGAAATACAATATTGATTAGCAAGTTGGTCAATATTGAGCAAGTTTAGCAAGAAAACCTGGTTAGCAAGTTGGCCAGTAGTAAGTAAGTGTTTTGATCTTTGATTAAACACAAGAGCAAGAAAACCAGAAACCATCTCGGTTCTGATTTGTAAGAAATAAGCAAGTTAAAAGCAAGCAAGCAAGCATGGTAGAAAAAGAAGGTGACAAACATGATAACGCATCAAGCAGTGCATCAGTTCGAGAACAAGGAAATGTTTCACTACAATGTCCAAAATTGACTGAAACAAACTACACAACGTGGGCATTGTTGATGGAAACAATATTGAAGGCCCATGGTCTGTGGGAAACAACTGATGCTGAAAATGCGGTGGATGAGAAGAAAGCACATATATCAAAGGCAATGATCTTTCAAACATTGCCCGAAGATGTTCTAATGCAGGTAGCACAGTGCTCGACTACAAAGGAAGTTTGGGACTCAATCAAAGTTCTGTTCATTGGAGTAGACTTGGTTTAGAAAGCACGTTCGCAAACTTTGAGGAGTGAACTAGAGTCATTAAAGATGAAAGAGAGTGAAACTGTAAGTGGTTTTGCAAGCAAATTGAGCAATATAAGGGCAAAATTTAGAAATCTTGGAACTACACTCGAAAGCAAGATAATTGTGAGGAAACTACTCAATTCGGTTCCAAAGAAGTTTTTACCGATCGTGGCAACTATTGAACAATATCAAGATTTAGACAAAATGTCGTTTGAAGAAGCCGTTGGAAGATTAACAGCCTTTGAAGAACGAATCAAAAGTCAAGACACGCCAGAGGCAAATGATCAAGACAAACTTCTGATGGCAAGTTCAAACAACCAAAGTCGTGGTAAAGGGCGAGGTAAAAATTTCAACAACGAAGCCAAGGAAAGCCTGAAATGGAAGAATAGTCCAAATGCACGTGGAAGAAGTACGAGTCAAGGAACTAAAGACAAGAGCACTTTTAGATGTTATGAATGTGGTGACTTCGGCCATTTTGCGAGGGAATGTACGAAATGGAAAGACAATAAAGACAAGCAAGAAGAGTCTTATCTCATTAATGATGACGAAGGACCAACGCTGCTGTGAAGAGCAAGATAAAAGGAAGTTGAAGACCTACCTTAAACCAAAGTTTAGTTTAAGGGGGAGTGTTGATAGTTAACCTAAACTTTTGGGTTAAAATTAGTAAGTCAGAAAGTATGTATGTATTATGTAAATAAATAAAAGGGCATGACTCTTGGAAGGGACACACTGATTCTTCAAGGGGTGTCGGTTAGTTAGTGTCGGTTATTAGGGATTAGGCACTGTTTAGTGAAACAACACACCGTTTCATGGTGCCTTTTCAATGTGTATAAATAGGGTCAATGTATTTGTGATTTGTATGAACAAAAGTTGCAAGTATCAATCAATAGCAAGTATATTTATATATTACCTGTGATTTTTGTTCATCATAGCAAGTTCTCTTCCAACAGGAAAAACATAAGATTTGTATGCTATACATTTGGCATGATGTACTCGAAGGGCAGAGCGTTTCTAGTACTCGAATTCTAGCTAGAGCTAAAAGACAATAATGTCCATGTGAGTGAAGAATGATCAGAATCCATGAAACAAACACAAAGGGCCAAATATATGGATCAAAATGTACCATGCTTCAGGCCTTTGTTAATCGATCACCACCTGCCACCACCACCCGCCGCCACAAACCGAATCAGCAGCAGCGCCAATGACTTGGGTGTGTCCCCATGAAGAAATCTTCAGGTTGGCTGGTAGAATCTACAGTCTTGAATTTTTAAGATAAGCAATCTTCAGATGGTTATCAGTTAGTTTAATGAAGTTTTAAGAAATTGTACGTAGGCTATAATAACTTGTAACCTTGAAATTTAAAATGTTTGCATAGGAAATGGGGAAATTATCCAAAATGGTCATACTAGGCTCCCCAATTCAATTTATATAGCCGTTTTTCTACTCCGTTTACCAAAATAACCAAGATTTCACAAGTAGCACTATAGCAACTTGCAAAAATCTACTTTTAATGAATTTAATATTCATAAAGTAACCTTTTAGCAAGTTGCTAAAGTACTACTTGAGAAATGCTGACGCGGGCACGTGGCAAGTGGGACTTTGGCAAGTCAGGTAAGCGGTACTTTAACAACTTTAGCAAGTAGCACTAAAGATATCTTCCGTTTTGTCCAAGCAGGATCTGAAGTATCCGCCTTGTTGGGTAGAATGCCTTCCGCTGTGGGTTATATGCCTATCCTTAGTACCGAAATGGGTACTTTACAAGAAAGAATTACTTCTACCAAAGAAGGCCAAAAATCGGTCCCGGGCCGGGCCCAAATCAGTCCCGGTCTCAAATAGTAATCTCGTAACCAGTCCCGACCCAAATACGAAGGCCTGTTTAAGCTTTATAAGGTCCGGTTATGAGAACCGGTCTCACTTAAAAAAAATGATTTTTAACTTATAAAAAATATTTTTTGAAGAATTTGGTCAATCAAATACAATAACAAATACGTTTTTATTATAATTTGGTCAATCGAATATATTGAAAAATACTTATGTTTTAAAAAATACGTTTTAGTATAATTGGGTCAATTAAATACACTAACAAATAAGTTTTTTTACAAAATATACTTAAAATACTTTTAAAAATAAAATTTAAATAAAAATCGGGCCGGTCCCAAGCCGGTCCTATAACCGGTCCCGGGCCAGGCCGGGTCTTGTTTTTGGATGAAAATTGTAGCCGGTTAAAGACCGCCGGGCCTGTCCCGGTCCCAAGTCAGCGTTTAGCAAGTAGCATTTTATCAGCTTGCGAAATTGCTATCTTGTGAATATTATATTCATAAAAAATAGATTTTGCAAGTTACTAAAGTGCTACCTGCAAAATCTTAGCTATTTCAGTCAATTATGTAGAACATCATCTATAAAGTGAATTGAGGGGTCAAAAATGTCTATTTTGGACAATTTCCCACGGCACCTAATGCTTAATAAGTTGTTTTTGTCAAATGTTTTATAAAAAACATCATTCTTACAAAAAAGACATAAAAACATAAAGAGAAAGGGCAACATGGTTGCTCAAATCTTGAATATAGAATAATTTCAGAAAAAACTCGAGTAGAATCACATACCTGTCAAATAAATATTTCATGAAGCAGCCATTTATGAAATATTCCATCAAGCAACCATTTAAACTGCAAATTTCCCTGCAGAGTCCATCAGCTCTGCCTTTGCAGCTTCCATGATAACATCAAAGTTGGTTTGTATATACCTCCCCCTGTAAACAATCCTCAATTAGGGGTTGTTTGGTTGGTTTTCATTATGTGTGGATTAATCTGTCTTAATAGACTGGGAAGATTTTTTGTTCAGGAATGTTTTCTCATAAATGGAAGGAGCTTGTTTTTTAATTGGGAGGGGCAGGTCCGGAAAAAACTTGGCTTTCTGTGTAAAGCTCCCACCCTAGAAGCCTACCGAATAAGCAACTTTTTATGTCATTAAGCCACTACCAAACAGTCATGTATAGCTGACCGAATAAGTTGTGAGTCTCATTAAGCTTATTAAGCTGCTAACAAACAAGCCCTAGGAAGCTAAGAAAAATATGTTTTCTTTTGTAACATAATCTCAAGCTTACCAGAAATGAGTTCTAGACCAAGTTGAAGAAGGAAATGCCGGAGTGGCTATACCATGCATTATCTTAGCAATTGCTCGGGGCGTAAATTTAGCATGCGAATTGCTCTGAAGGAACACCTACGATACCAAATATCATAAATCCAATGCAAATAGAATTCATCGGTTTTAAAAGGAGAGACCGTGTGACCTGCAAAATGTGTTACCTTGATATCTGCTCTCAGGAACCGGCTGCAGATACACAAATTTTGATGTCAATAAACGTTATACTAAAACAACATGAAAAAAAGAACGGCCCACGTGGTTTTGTTATTTTTCGCTTCGCAGACTAGCCGATGAAAGAGAGGGTGAATACAGTATTTTCAAAGATTATTGTAATGACATAACAAGGAAGCATGGGTTAAGTTGTCTGTCTGGATAAATATGTATGTCTAAGAGACGAGAGACCAATGGGTTGAAGGAGGCAAAGAGATGGGTTGGATTATTTCTGGCATATATGGTATTAGAGATGACCAAAAATCGGTCCCGGTCCCAAATAGTGATCTCGTAACCGGTCCCGGTTCCGGCCCAAATACGATTATACGAAGGCCCGAATAAGCTTTATAAGGCCCAGTTATGAGAACCGGTCCCAGTCCCGGGCCCCGCCCAAACCGGTCCCACTTAATTTTTTTAAATTGATTTTTAATTTAAAAAATATATTTTTTGAAGAATTTGGTCAATCAAATACACAAACAAATACGTTTTTATTATAATTGGGTCTATCAAATGCACTGAGAAATACTTACGTTTAAAAAAAATACATTTTATTATAATTGGGTCAATCAGATACACTAACAAATACATTTTTATTTAAAAAAATATACTTAAAAATGCATTTAAAAATAAATTTTATATAAAAAACCGGGTTGGTCCCATAGCCAGTCCCAGGTCGGGCCTTGTTTTTGGATGAAAATCGTAACCTGTTAAAGACCGGCGGCCCAAACCGGTCCCAAGTCGGTCCTGGTCCCGGTCCTCCGTCGGTCCCGGGCCGGGCCCACTTGGCCATCTCTATCTGGTATTAGTTTGTCTGGGGTGGCTTAACGGGAACAAGTGTGGGGTCCTGGCTTCTTCCATGTAGTCATTTTAGCTTAATGGCTTAACGATTAAGCCGTAAAGAAACACTCATGTATGGATGAGCGAATAAACCATCCAGACCATTAAGCTCATTAAGTTGTAAGTGTCGGTTATCAAGATTTTATGATTTCATTGCATTTTATATGCATATGCCAACTTGAGTATGCAAATTTCTAAACCTGGCTTGGTCCATCTTATTTGGGATATTGCTGTCATCGTCTGAATTGAAGTAATCCAATATCTTCTTCTGCAAACATGGTGTGTGTTGGGAGTCGGTGCAACCGCTTGTTCTATCACACGTTTTCACTGCAAAGGCTGCAGCATTAAACATCACGTCTACTTTGCGTACCTGTGTCAATAGATAGTCCGTAACACGTAAATAATAAAAAAAAAAGAAAAAACTAATAATGAGATGAAACACCACAAAGATGAGCCGGTTCATTAGAGCTTGAACCAGCTCATCAAGAATCTTGGCAATCCAGATCCTACAGCAGGCCCAAGCCTACGCGGCCCACGTGGCCCTATTGACTATAGGACCTGGATTGCCAAGATTTTAATAAAAGAACCAAGACACTTCAGAGTTAAGGAGACTAAGGTGGCATTTGTCTTTTAAGAGGTGTTTGAAGTCTGAAGTCGCATTTCACTTATGATTGATAAGAGATGGTGGTGAAGTCTGAAATCTGAATCAACAAAAGAATTTGTTTTTGCAAACCGATAAATATATGAATTTGTTTAAAATGTGTATTTTACCCATTAAAATATTAATAGTGTCGAATGTATATACAATTTCACATATTTATTCATCATCATTATGAAATTTACATCTAAATTATAAAATTAGCATTTATTTAAACGAACAAGGTTAAACAATTGAGAGAGAACAATATATTTAAATTATATAAACTAAAATTAGAAAGTCACCTAATTATAGTAAATTGAGTAAATTGAGAACAATAAGAGGCAAATAGGAGGTCGGTTTACCTCTCACCAGATATGAGGACGAGAATACATAAGTGGCTCTAAAAATTTGGAAAACAACAAATAGTCTGAACGGCCCTACCTCTTACCGAATCAGACATAAGAGCTTTTTTTTAAACAAACAAGGCCTAAAGCACTATTCAACCACTTAAGAAAAACAAATTACCTTGCATCTCTCAACCTCTGATAACCATTTGGCAAGATCTGCTGCCAAGGAACATATATCTTTCGGTATATTTATGATCGTGTAACAATAAGCTGGATCCTTTAATTCGTACGTAATTTCTCCCTTCATCTAATATAAAAGGCGAAGACGTAAAGGTGGGTAAACATGAATCAAAAAGGTCATAATTAGGTAAAGATGAACCAAAGTAATATGCATATCTACGAGCAAACCTTCAGAATCTGCAGCTGATTAGATACAGCAGAAGTTTGAATTCCAATGCTACAGGCTACAGTCGGTATGTCAAACACATATTGTCCATCTTTTATTTCAGCCCTAAGAATCACATTCCAATTATTCGCTTATATTATAATGCACATTATATAACTGAAGATAGTGGTCGTACTCAATTACTTACTTCTTCAAGATTGCTGCAATCACAAAATCCTTAGCAGCAAGCAATGCCGGGGAGGTCTGCATTTATCAACATTATCTATTGAGTATGAACTATAAGGTTGTGTTTGGTACACTGGACAAAAGAAAACAGGGATCACTGTTCCACGTTTGGCAGGACTTTTATGTGGAACAAACACGAACAGAGGGGAACAGGCGTCTTCCACCCCCACCCCATGGAACAAGATGGAGCAGACCCATAAATTACTATAAATTACTCATATAACCTCAAAATAAAACTTAATTTTCTTCTAAAACATCAAATACGCCTTCCTCCTTACATTCATTAATTCTTTAAATTTTATTTATTGTATTTTATGTTCTTTAAACTTTCACTTAATTGTTCTCAAAATATTATTTATATAGGGTTTTTATGTTTTGGTTAATTTATGTAATTTGTTAAATATAGAAAAGATATAACGTATACATTGGAAACTTACATAAACTTTTTATTTTGATGTCATTTTAATCGTCTAGACGAAAACTTTCTACTGATATATTTTGTTTTTAAAAAAATATTTATTTTATTATAATTTGATAAATTACACAAATTAATCAAAATATATAAACGATATAACAGCTCAATAGGGGTAAATTGGTCATTTTATCTGTTTTGTCATGTCCAGTTCTATATTACCAAACACTGAACAGTTGTTCTGTCCTATTATATTATGTCCTGTCTAGATAACAAACGCACCCTAACTGAACTATATTGGCAGTGAAGTAGCAACCCACCATATGGAAATTTAATACGCAAGTGACACTTGTTTGGGGTAGTAAACGCAAGTACTGCACTTCCGCTAACTCCAAGCGGGTTAATATAGTCAGCATCACCTGAAACGATCAAAGTACAACCATGGAATATATGTATATAAATAGTACCGGTTCCATATTAATGAGTTAAAATGTATGTATTATGATTCTAATGCAATGATAATGCTTCGAAAAGAACCTCTTCTTTCATGTCAAATTTCCGAGATGCAGATTCTTTGACTAGTGAGCAAATAGTTCCCTGTGAATTCGAGTCCCCGCTGAAAACTTGTGAGAGGAACTTACTTACTGTGTATTGATCTAACCCATCGCTGACAAAGAAAATATGGCAAAGCTCAGATTTCTTGATTACAACCGAAATCTTCTTGAACGTGAATTGCAAGTTTGCAACTGATTACCTATACATAAGACTTCGAAGCTTAAAATATGTTGTATCATCCAAAAACAGATGGCAATAAGATAATCGCCCATCACGACCAGCACGTCCAATTTCCTATACAGATCGAACATCTTTAGACAAATGATATAATGATAAATATATAAAAAGCTGCTTGGTGGATCGTTATCCAAACCTGAACATACTCTTCCAAGCTCTCGGGTAAACTGTAGTGAATTACCTGTAATAGATGGAAATAGGAACTTTTAGTGTAATGATGTTATTTCAATTTATAGATTTAGGGGCTGTTTACTTACAGCTTAATGAGTTTAACGGTCTGGGCGGCTTATTCGCTCAGCCATACATGAGTGTTTCTTTAAAGCTTAATCATTAAGCCATTAAGCTAAAATGACTATACCTCACTTGTCGCCATTAAGCCACCTCAAACAAATTAATACCAGAAACAGATATAATCCAACCCTCTCTCTTTGCCTCTCTCAAACCCATTGGCAATTCGTTCCTCAGATAGACAGATTTATCCGGACAGACAACTTAACTCATACAGAGCTTAATGTAAAATAAAGTAAACAGCCCCTTACGCTTCAAGATAAAGAGATCATGAATACCAAGGAATTGTACTTACAGCTCCAACATCACTTTTATCAAGCCCCATACCGAATGCCACAGTTGCAACGATCTTTCAAGGAGAGGGTAAGACAGAGAAAGAAAAATGTTAAGGATGTTGTATCTTGATATAGTCTGCTTACATACAAGGAAATTCTCTAGAACCCGTTAAGAAACTTGAAAGATTCTTTACCACTCGTATCTTGTTTGAACAAAACTGCTCTTGGGTGCGCCTTCGATCTTTAGCAGGAATCCCACTATGGTAACTCTAATGACAATTTGTTGTTCATATCATATCAAAATCACAAAAAGAATGTTCAGGGCATGAATGGTTGTCATATGAACTGATCTTAGGAAACATATCAGATGCTAACCTTTGACCGGATATTGCTATCACATAAAAACTTGCTAATCATATCTGTTTCAGACTGCAATTAAAATTGAATGTAAGAGCAGTAAACCAGCCAGAATTGAGATGTAAATCTACGCTGAACTGAATCTTTCGAACTTAATTTGGCAGTTGCTGAATGGTTTGATACAGAATGATTAAGAGGCTCTTATGATATAGTACAAAATGAAATATGGTTGTTTGGTAATTGTTCAGAATGGCTTAGTCTCAGACGGCCGCTTTGTTTGTTTGTTTCCAAATTGCCAAGGATGTAGTCTAGGCAAAGCCTAGATGAACCTTATCCAAAAAAAAATTAGGGCGCTGAATGGTTAAGGGAGGCCCAAGATACCATTCGGAGGGTTTTAGAAACATTAAGAGGCAGACCTTTTTTTGCCAAACAAGATTCACCTCTTAGTGATTCAGAGGTCGCCTCTTAATGGAACTATTAAGAGGTAAACAAACAGTAAAAGGTCACCTATATATACCTGATATTTGCAGTAAATGATAATGCTTTTAACATCCATGTAAGGTGAAGCCTTGAGCAATGCCATCAAATCCTTCATCCTGAATTGATTGACAAAACAGGGATCAAAAAATGCTCTAAAATTGAGAACACGTAACTAACTGCATTTTTACTTGCCTATTTCCACTCAAAGATACAGATAACTGCAAGTTGTCCCTGATTTGTGCTGCTTGAACAAGATTTGTGGGAGGAATCTCAAGGGAGCACATCACATCATGCATCGTTTTGGTCGTTGCAGTTGCTGTCATTGCAAGAATGCTCTCTACTCCAAGACTAGAACGAAGTAAGGATGCTCTAAGCCTCATATATGAAGGTCGGAAGTTATGTGACCTGTCAATATATAACTTAAACTTACTGCAATATGGCATCGTAGCAAATTTTGAGAAATAACACAGAAGGCCGAATCTTGGTGACCTAAAGAAATAAGCACCTTAGTTGACTCACCATTCAGAAATACAGTGGGCTTCATCAATCACAACAAGCGAGATGAGTGAAGTTGCAGAAAATATGGATGTAAATTCAGCATTTAGTAATCTTTCCGGAGAAACAAAAAGGACCTGAAACACAAATTGTTATGTACTTTTTTACTAATAACAAGAAAAGTACTTGATAAAGATTTCAACTTTTATGGTATTATTGCATAAGGGATCAGTAAGTGCACTTGAAGTTGATGAACTCACCTTCAAGGTTCCTTCTTGAACCCGCCTAAGTGTTTCCGAACTCTCTTCTAGGGTCTACGACAATGGTGAACACAAAATCAGGCGTATGAATACAATTGACTGAATGAGAAAGCACAAAGTTCAAACACAAGCAGAGATGGTACCTGACTGCTACATAACAGACCACCTGGAATCACCGGTGGTAGCTGTTTAAGTTGATCAAACATAAGTGCCACCAACGGACTAATAACAAGTGCCATTCCCTGCAAAACGATAGCAGGCAACTGATAGCAAAGTGACTTTCCAGCTCCAGTTGGCAAAATCACCATACTTGATTTCCCAGCAAGTAAGAGTCTGATTGTCTCCAATTGCCCAATCCTAAAAGAATCATACCCATGAGTAAGCTTCAACAACTTAACTAAATTCTCATCAGATGGATCATCACGAACATCCAACACAGCCTTCTCAATCACTTCTAAATCAAGTCTCGTATCCGCCCCCTGATTCTCCTCCAAATTCCAACCTTCTTCTTCGCAAAAACTCCGCTCCTCTTCTCCTTCGCCCCCGCTTTTCAATTTTCTTCTGCTTCTCTTGTAAGACTTTCGACCTGCACTATAAGCATTTGAATTCCTTTTCCTAACTTTGTATCCAAACTTCTTGCGTCCCCCATGACCATTGATGTTCAATCTCACAAAGTTCCCTTCATTTACTAGTTTTGGCTTGCTCACTTGCTGCGTAGGGAAAACACTCCCCCCAATCAAGTTAGGATGTTTCCTCACAGCTTTCCCTAAATCTCTAGCGATAACATCTCCACCTAGGGTTTCATTTACACATTTGGAATCAGGCGTGTTCGCCTGTTCCAAACCACAACTCCCAATCAAATTCGGATGCTTCTTCACAACTCTTTCCGAATCATTAACATCAAAACCCCCACCTTGACAGTCATTAACTCCAACTTTCGCTTCTAAACCATGATCGATTCCTTTTTCTGTTGATTCGAAGTTCAAGCAAGGCCTACGGATCTTAGAAAAAGAGGCGAATTTCGATAAACATGAGCTTGCTGCTGGAAGAATCTCAGTAGGACAAATTGTATCAAACGAATTACAACCGGAAGATCGGCGGATTTGAAACGGTAGGTTAACATCAGAACTACGTGTAGTGGATGGAATCGAGCGTTCAAACAGGTCGGATTCATCGGTTTTAGGTTCAGATGTCGGAGTCGGCGGTTTAGTTCTCCTGGTGGATGGTTTAATATTCAAAATCGGCCGAGAAGAACTGGAATTGGCTTTCGATTTGGGGATTTTTCGTTGCTTAGCAGAAACAAGAAGAGCATGTAGTGCCGGCGGTTGAGGTGGAGGTGGCGGTGGCGGAGGAGGTTGATATGGTTGACGTGGAGGTGTCGACGAGATGTGAGATCCGTCGGTATCTGAATCGGAGTAATCCATTGACGACGGCGCCGGAAGAAAAAGAAAAGAGTACGTATATCAAGGGTTCAGTTTTTCCCGCCTTTTCTGGTTGGAGGGAAAATATCGTCTTGTTCTGCATCAACTTATTGTAGATTGTGCAATTATGAAAGTACACTTTAATATCATGATATTTGAAAATTGATTTTGATTATAAATCAGAGTATAATACCCGTTATATTTAAGAAAATGTGCTTATATATTTATATAATTAATTTTTATATATAAATGTGATGTAAGGTTGGAAAAATAATATGGGTATATATACCTTGGAGGTAGAGATGGCCAAAAATCGGGTTCGGGCCGGGTCGGGTGACAAACCGGTTCCAAACGGTAAACGTGAGAACCGGGTCGGGTCAGGTCGGGTTTAAACCGAAAGCCCCTGACCCGTTTAATGGTATATAGAACCGGTTTTCATAAAACCGGGCCGGACCGAGAACCGGTTCTGTTTCGGGCCTGCGATTTTTTTGTTTTTTAACTACTTTCTTTGTATAATAATTAATTACTAAACTTTAACAAAGAAAAATTGGATTGGAATCATTGGATCAGTAAAATACACTTTAAAAATACGTTTTATTTATAATATATATCACTAAAATACACTTTTACGTTTTATAATTTATATATAATTTTAAGTTACAAGTTACAATACATAATCTAAACATTCGAAGGTCCCGCTCCCGAACTCCCACCCGCTCCCGAACTTCCACCCCCATCACCCGGATAGTAATTGAATGGGTTGTATGGAGCGTAGTATGGATTCTGATCTTGATTGTAGTCTTCAAGAGTATTGTACTGCATCAGTCGTGTAATAGACGTCTGATCGTCAAGGCGGTCGGTGTCTAGTTCTTCGTCATCTACGACACTACTAACATCAGAAGTATCGGTTACGGACGGATGATAACGCCACTTTTTGGCGTTGTTTTCGGTTCTCAAACCAATGAGATTGGCTTGTATTCAAGTAAAAAGACGTGTGTTTTACGGTTTATCTAGTGAATTATGCAGGTTAGCTAAAAGGCGGCATTTCTTGAGAAAGAAGCTAAAAAGAGCCCAACACGAGTCAAAACGAAGCCTAACGGAAGCCCAAAAGTCAAGCCCAAGACCCACGACCGAACCAGGACCCGAACCGCGAACCAGAAAACGACTCGCGCCACATCTGGAACACGCGCGACTTGCAAGTCGCGTAACCCACTGTTTCGCGTTTTTAAGCTGTCAAATTCGGATTTTAGGTAATTATTTCGATACGCAACACACACACGACGGCCAGAGCAGTTCTGGGGGCGATTTTCAGAGCCGAGTGACACCCGTTGGAGCCACGATAGAGGGAGGATCAGATACACGTTCATCACGCGAAGTAGTGACGAGCACGATAGAAGGGAGTAACCATTCCATTTACAATTGCCACGATTATCATGTTTACATACGTGTTTCCATCTTTTTCTATTGTGTTTGAATCCACCACCGACATGAACTAACCGGTTCATGTTGGGGGTTGGAATGAATGTGGTTTAAGCTTGTAAACAGATGACTTGAAACATTTATCAATTTCCTTTTAATGAATGAATGCAATTTGTTGTTTAATGCTTTTGTGAGATTAGCTACCTTACAATTGTTTTATTGTTTTCAATTTATATTCGAGAGAAGTAATTGAGAAGTAGAATTAGGAATTGCATGTCTAAGGTAAGAAAGGATAGAGATATACCGAGTAAATCTTAGTCCCGTTTGAATCTTAAGCTTAAAGCGTTTTGAACCCTATATGTTGAGATCGAAAGATAGAACTTATGTTTTCAAAATAGAAATCACGGTTGCTTGAAAAAGGAATTGTGCTTTGCAAATAAAATCGTTGTAACTTGAGAGAGAACAATGATTAGATAAAGATTGGGTATTCATTGATAGGAATAACTGGTATTTGAATTGAGTCAGACGTTTGTATGTGAGAACCACTGGATTTCCAACCCTCAACTTTTCTCTCTATCAAAGTTTCCAAAGTTGTTTCTGTTTTGTCTTGTGTTTGATTTGATTTTCGTATTGCATTTAATTAGTCTATAAACCAACCATCTCTAAATATCGACAGTTCAGTTAATAGAGCTTATGGTAATTGTGATACTTAGTTCCTAGTTCCCCGTGATTCGATACTCGTACTTTCTCAAGTACTATTACTTGACTTCGACCCGTACACTTGCGGTCAGATTTAGGGGGTGTAAACCCGCCTATCAACGGCGTACTTAGCAGTTCATCCGCGTCGTTTTCGAATAAGTTTTCTTCCACGCCTTCTAGATCATCCTCAAGGTTCGTTCGATTTTGAATGCGGTCTTCTCCATCCAAGTAATCCTTCAGACATACGCAGCACTCCACCGATTTTGGGGTTAATTTTGTCCGACGCTCCGATATGATCCTGCCACTAAGAGAAAAGGCCGACTCCGAAGCTACAGTACTAGCTTGGATTGTTAGTATATCAAGTGCAATAGTGGCCATAATTGGGAAACTTGATTGTTTATTTTTCCACCATTCTAATTAGAGGTGGCCAAAATGACCCGACCCGACGGGCTGACCCGAACCGAAACCGGCCAAGTACCGGTTCTGGCCCGACCCGGTCAAGAACCGGTTTCAAGCCCGAGAGCCGGGACCGGTTCGCGTATATAGGAATTTCCTCGGCCCGACCCGGGACCGGTTCGTGACCCGGTTCGTGGCCCGACCCGATTTTTTTCAAAAAAATAGAGCCGTTATATAGCCGTTTGGAACCCCTTGTGACCGTTTTTTGCCTCAAAAAACACCCTCCAAACCCCATATAAATACTAGGGGTGTTATGGAGGTCATCACCACCTTACATTGCTTACAAAACGCAAAAAAACGCTTACAATTCTCATTTCTCGGCTCTCGTTATATTCGTTTCTCGCAAAAAACGCATACAATTCTCATTTCTCATTACTTATCCAATGATTCCAATCCAAATTTTCTTTGTTAAAGTTTAGTAATTAATTATTATACAAAGAAAGCAGTTAAAAAACAAAAAAATCCCCGGCCCTACTCCGACCCGGTTCTTGGCCCGGCCCGGTTTTCCCGAAACCGGTTCTACATACAAGTAAACGGGTCAGGGGATTTCGGTTTAAACCCGGCCCGACCCGACCCGGTTCTCACCTGACCCGGTTCTCACCTGACCCGGTTCGCACGGTTACTGTGCAGAACCGGGTTGTCCCCCGACCCGACCCGGCCCGGCCCGAACCCGACTTTTGGCCACCTCTAATTCTAATAAATCTAGGGATTCAACATCTACGACGTTTGTGAAGGATGTCGTTATAAAATTAGTACGTACGTATTGATTGAATTCACCCAAATTATCCCCATCATATCTAGCTTTTTTAGAAGATTCCATGACAACCGATTGCATTAAAGTTTGCATTAAGTCTTCTCGGTTTCGGCCACGACTGCTACTAGAACCCGATGAAAACATTTGAGGTGTAGGGATTTGTTGGCTTCCTCCCCCATAATTAACTCTATAAATCTCATATAATTGATGAAAATCATTATTAAATTGTTGTATGCATTTCCTTGAAAAACTAGTATTTGTAAGAGAATCAAACCAAACGATAAACATATTGCTTGTATTAAAACTTCGACACCCGTAACATTTAAAAACGGGTTTAATGCCGCGGCACAAAGAAAATTGAAGGGGATCTTTTTAAAATATTTTACCAATTTTTCTTTCATTGGTTTCACCACGTCGTGAAAGTGCAAATCCTGTTCGTATTGAACAATTTTACTTGCCAAAATATAAAGTTGATTTAAAAGTAAAGGGCTCGTTGGATAATAAACACCGGATAACATAGTAGTTGCAGTTTTGAAATCGCCCAAAGTATCGTGAAAGCCATGAATCCTTGTCCAATCATCCTGAGTTATCGTGTTATTCGGGTAATGAATGTTATAAAATGCTTGAATATATTGTTGTTGTCTTAATAAATTATCCATCATTTTCCAAGCCGAATTCCATCGAACCGGCATATCGTGCGCCGGTCCCAAAGCTTTAAAACCGACTTGTTTGCAATAATCTTTATATAAGTTTTGCATTTTTTTATTTCTTGTGAAAAATCGGCGTAACATAAGCCTAAACTTAGTTAAAGGCTCATTAAGTTTACTTAAGCCGTCTTGAACGGCTAAGTTTATTATGTGTGCGCAACAACGTGTATGAAATAATTTTCCCTCTAAAGTAGGGGATAAAGCCAAACGTAATCGGTCTACGCATGCCGTATTATTACTAGCATTATCAAACGAAATACTAATAACTTTATTTTTTAAATTATAATATTGAAGACATTTCATAATTATAGAAAACTGACGCTCACCCGAATGTGGCGAACCAAAGAGCTCAAACGTGATTACACGTTTGCATAATTGCCACGATCCCGGCACAATCCAATGTGCCGTTATGCATATATAAGAATCTGACAATCCGAATGGTGCGCTCCATACATCACAAGTTAAAGAAACTTTGTTGGGTAAGTTTAAAAACATTTCTCGCATATTTTTTTGAACCTTATTCCAATATTTTAAAGCATCACGCTTAAGAGTTTGACGACTTACCGAAGTGTAGCGTGGTTGGAACCCATTTTTGATCATGTTTGTAATGTGAGGATTGTCGAAATGTCCGAACGGCAACGCCATTTGAATGACACATTTCATTTGCATTTCTCGGGCGAGATCATTATCATACGATCATACTTGACCGGAATTGTCAAGTATGGGTTGAGTTGGATCGTCACCCGATTTCAACCTCTTGCATCTATCCTCGAAGTGGCGCTTTAACGTGCTATTTGATTCGGGTTTTAGGAAATCTCCACACCGTTTGCATTGCGCTTTTTTTGTACCGTCGGGAAATTTTACCAAGTTGAAATTCTCTCAAACCGCTGCTTTTCGTGAATGATCGGCAACAACGGTGTAATTTTGTTCGGCCATTTTTTTGATAGTAGAGAGTAGAGACTAGAGACTAGAGAATTGTATGCGTTTTTTGCGAGAAACGAATATAGCGAGAGCCGAGAAATGAGAATTGTATGCGTTTTTTGCGAGAAACGAATATAACGAGAGCCGAGAAATGAGAATTGTAAGTGTTTTTTTGCGTTTTGTAAGCAATTGTAAGGTGGTGATCACTCCATAACACCCCTAGTATTTATATGGGGTTGGAGGGGATGTTTTTGAGCCAAAAAACGGTCACAAAGGGGTTCCCAACGGCTCTAATTTTTTGAAAAAAATCGGGCCGGGTCGGGTCGAGAAAATTCCTAAATACACGAACCGGTCCCGACTCTCGGGCTTGAAACCGGTTCTTGACCGGGCCGGGCCAGAACCGGTTTCGGGTCGGGTCGGTTCGGGTCGATTTGACCACCACTACTTGGAGGTGTGCGTATGAATTTTTTTTTTTTTGAGGGAAAGATTGTTGTGGGTTGATTTTGGAGTTAGGTCATTCTTGAGGGACTACTTTGACATAACCCACTTTAAGTTTGTGAATTAGAGTTTTTGATTGGGTTTTTACGGGATAGGTTTAAGAGGGTGTTTGGAAGTGCTTTTAAAATCTGCTTATTGACTTATTGGCTTCTCAAAAAGTCAATAAGTTAAATTTCTTGTTTGGCAAATGCAAAAGTGCTTTTAAAATCTGCTTTTGGGTTTGGGAGCAAACGTGATTTTTCATAAGTCACACATTCCTGACTTTTAGATTAGAAAATGACTTTTGGATAGCAAAATTCCAAAAATGCCCTCATCCTAATGGATTAGCTTTTTTTTCTCAATTGACTTTGGATTAGTTTTTTTTTTTCTCAATTGACTTTTTGATAGCAAAATCGTATTTTTAGACAATATTTTTTTTAACAAATATTTTTTTTGTATATGACACGTGTCATTAATATTATCATTGTATGATAACAAAATTGTATAAATTTTATTATATTATATGTTTGTAAAAAAAATATTTGTTAAAAAAAAATATTTGTTAAAAAAAATATTGTCTAAAAAAAGGTTAAAAGTAGTAAAGTATTAAAAATTTGATAAAAGTATACAAAATTGTATGTAAAAATAAGGAAAAATGGTTAAATAACAAGGCATGTCATTTTTGGTCATTTTACATGTATAAGCTAAGTCAAACACTTTTTAAAAAATAACTTATTAACTTATTGACTTTTATAATCTCAAAAGCTAATCCAAACACTTTTTTAAAAACTCATTTTCCAAAAGCAATAAGTCAATAAGCACTTTTGGCCAAAAACACTTTTGGACTAAAAAAGCACTCCCAAACACCCTCTAAATCGGTCTCTCTCTTTTTAATTAACCCTAACCCACAACGCATTGTGATCGATAGAGAAAAGAGAAGACCGATTGAGAGAGTAGGAGAGAAATCGGTGGCCAAGACAAGCAAGTTTCATCGAAGCATCATCGTTTTAAGGTAAGTTGCTATCCTCGTCTCGAATTTGGGCGATTAGTGTTTGTATTTGAGTTTTGGGGTGGAAACGGAGTTGTTTCGGTTGTGGGACTGTTTTGAGGTGGAAACGGAGTTGTTTCGGTTGCTCGAATGCCACCAATTCGGTAAAATAAAGCAATGGCAGCAGTCTGTCGTTTAAAACAGTCCATAAAAACCTAAAATCTGCTCGTTTCCCTCTCGAATTAGGTCCTAAATTATGCTTAACATTATTCGTTATAGTGGCCTTGTGTTATTGCAAAAAGAGGGGCGGGAATCGCCGGAAAAACGAGTCTCGATTTTAGTCACAGTTGCTGCTGTGTTTTGGACTATTATTAGCCGATTTTAGTCGAGCGTTGCTGAGTTTTATACGATTAATAGTCGAATTAAGCCGTAAAATTCTGCTGCGTTTTGGACATATATAGTAATATTTTGCTGCTGCGTTTTGTCCAATTTATAGTCAATTTTAGTCGTTTTGGCAAATTATAGTCAATTTTAGACTTATATTGCTCCTGTTTTGGCAATCAAGTGGAATAATATTTAGTTTTGGATAATTTTAGGTCGGGATTAAAGGAGTAGAAGATCGGTGAGCCGATAATTTTGTGAAGTTTTAAGGTACGGATTCTTAATTCTTTTCATATATATGACTTGTTTACAAAAGTTCACGAACCCTTAAGCTTTCGTTTAATTCGGATTACTTGATTCATGGTTATTCAAATTGTTCGTTACCGTATTGTTCTTTAACCCGTTTTGTCCTAAAAATGTGTTTTTGATGTCGATATTGGTAAGATATTGTACGGATTCCTATCATTTCGTTCGTTTGATGTGTTTACATAATGTCGTTCTTTTGATGTGTTTAAGTAAGTTTACGAACCCCCAAGCTTTCGTTTAATTCGCAATACATGTTTCATCATTATTTGAATTGTCCGTTACCGTGTCGTTCTTTCGCTCATAATTCTTCAAGTCATATATTTTGTAAAGTCGTCCTACACACGTATTCGTGATGTCGATACTAATAAGATATTTTACCTGATTCTCAACTCTTTTTAGTTCGTGTTTGTTGATCGGATGTATATATATATATACACACATCCGTAAAATTGGTTCGTTTGTGTTAGCTTTATTCGTACCCAATTATATGAATTTCCTTGACGTCTTTGAGTCGTAATAGTTGTTGGATTCTCAACTTTTGGGGATTTAATCTGATTGTTCCATATGTTTTAGTCGATAGCGTCGCTATTTAAAGGTGACTTATTTATAAAATTCGGTTTGATTTGATTTCGATCTCTCAGTCCTTTGAGACCATTTTGGATGAGTGTGATTAACCTTTTATTCGACTTCGACACCGTTCGTGTAAAATCATTATTTGTTATACGTCACATGTGTGGTGACAATTATTTCGGTTAAGTCGAGCTACTAACCACCTATGGGGTACCATAGGCATGTCATTGTGGCACTGATGACGTGACACTAACCGTGGCGGTGTGATTAGACCACGGCGTCTCCTCTTTTGTGCTCTTGTGAGAGCGATATATGATGTGATTATTTGATTTAGGAGGCGTATGGGTCGACCCTAGTTTATGTGATATGTTTGTAGGGTGGATGTCGGTGTAGTGTCCAACGCCGCATCTCGCATTTAGTACGTGTGGATTTGCTACCCAACGTATGGCCATGTGTGGCCAGATGTCTAACACTTGTCACGTCGGTTGATATGCAAGTGTATGCGTTATTCGAGCTCGATTCATCCTATCATATGTTAATTCTTTGATTTTGATATTGTCAGTTATTTTAGATTTTGTCTTACTATATGTTATTCGTTGAAGGTAATAATCATCGTTTCACTAAAGTTTTGAAACTGTTGTGTCTAATATCTTGAGATCGAGTTATTACATTTTCGGTATCAATTCATTTTGTTATGGCTATACATCCGTGCACTGAGCATTTGGCTCAGCCGTATTTTCTTTCTCTTTTCCTCACGGCATGTAATCAAGGGGTTGATAAGGCTTTGTGAAGGAGAGTAGTTCAAGATCCCGATTTCAAAAGGTTTCGATAGAGACTTACCGTAATTATTTAGCTACTTCATTTGTTGTTAGATTAGTTCTTTTTGCAAAGGTTTATGTGTGGATTTTGTTGATTGCTGGACACCGTTTGAATTTAGTTGGTTGGAGTTTCAATTCTTTATTGGAGACTCTATTATTTTGGAGACGTTATATGCCGTTTATTTTTATTTAGAAGTAATCTCCCATACCTTGGAATGGAGGTGTTACACAGTGTAGGCAAATTATATAAATCGATATAAAAAAATCATTAAAGTAATTAAATTACTTTTTAATATATTAATAGGAAATTAATTAAAATACCCTAAGTTTGACCCCTTCTTACCAAAATACCCTAAATCTCTACCGGTTTACCAAAATGACCTAAATTTCCGCGGTGGGCCCTGCGATCGCGGGCCCAGCCCACGTGTCACCCAGGTTTGGGCAAAATGTCCCGCGGAGCCCCCCAACTATGGCCGCGGTGACAAGTTTGGTCCCTGCCCGCGGTGACGATTTTGGCCTATCGCGGGGAACCACCGCAGGCCAGGCCGAAACTTTGTGACACGTGGGTGTGGGCCCGCGATCGCGGGGCCCACCGCGGAAATTTAGGGCATTTTGGTAAACCGATAGAGATTTAGGGTATTTTGGTAAGAAATGTCAAACTTAGGGTATTTTGGTAAGAAATGTCAAACTTAGGGTATTTTAATTAATTTCCCTATATTAATCCTTATAAAATAAATGCTTTTAATATATTTAAAATATTATTATATAGAAATTTTAAGAAATACCGACCATACTTGTAGAATTTCAAAATCTTATATTTATAGAATTTCAATGAATTCCTATGTTTTCAAATCCAGTAATTAAAATTTGTAAGGGCATCCACAATGCATAAGTCATTCAATGACTTTTTCTTTTTGCCATATAAGAATTTCTCTAATTTTCTTTAACAAAAAACATATTTTAAAAACATTCTCCAATGCAAAAAGTCTTTTAAAAGCTTTTTTCTCAACCTTTTTTTTACCAAAAAGCTATTCAATAACAGGTTGATATATACCGACTATTTTACCAAAAAACTTTCCACTCCAATGCATAAAAACCTTTTAAAAAGCTTTTCGTAATAGTAAAAAACTATAATAGACGTATGCATTGGAGATACTCTTAGTTATATGTGAGATTAAAAAATTCATTTTGAAACTTTAGTATACACTAAAATTGATTATAGTTAAATAATAAATTAATAGAATAAAATAGAACCCATAGATCATTATTCCGCGTCACGCATGATTTTTATGTGGAATATGCGAAACATGTGTGTCCCACCTCAATTCATAGAAAAAATGGAGTAGACTTATATTTTATTAATATAACCTTCAAATAAAACATAGTTCTCTTCTACAATAAATGTCTCTCTTTATATTTTATTTATTTTTTAAATTTTATTTATTGTATTTTATGTTATTTAATCTTCCATTTATTATTCTAAAAACATTACTTTTATACGGTTTGTATATTTTGATTAATTTATGTAATTTATCAAATATGAATGATAATAAAATATAGAAATTATATAAAATAAAAATTGAAACTACACAAACTTTTTATGTTGGTGTGATTCCTAATATAATGACATTTTATTGTAAAAAGTATTTATCTTATTATAATTTAATAAATTACATAAATTTAATAAAAATATATAAAAATTATAAACAACTCCTTCGAGATAGATTGTCATTTTATCTATTTTATGTCTTATTAAACATTATTGTTATGTCTTATCCTACCTTATCCTCTCCAACGTACCCTTAAAAATCGTCAATATTATTATAATAAATACTGAAGAATAGAAATTAAAAAATTATTTATATTTTCATCTCAATAAAATTACAAAAATAGCCCTGAAGCAGAACCACATCCCAAATGTACAAGCAAAAGCAGCAGCAATCAACTCAACAATCGAACAAGAAAAAGAATCAGGGGACTTCTTGTTTATACGTATAAAATACCCGATACAAGAATACCAGCATCTCGCTATCTTCCGTCAGCCTACCGATATACAACGTTTCACTCGAATACCCTTGTCCGACCAAAGTACAACTCTCACTGCATCACATACATGTTGTCATAGCAGTAGTATCACCAATCAAGGTACAACTCACATTGCATGGCGGAAAACCCGCTATACTCGCCAAGGTACATCTCTCACTGCATGAGGTACAAGTCACTATAGCATGGGGAGTTGAGGACAGAGTAGATCAAGATCAAGATCATTTCACATTATTGTGCAATTGCATTTAGATTCCAGCATTGGAGGTTTCTTACTCTCTCCATTATTCGAATCTCGAACCCCAACGATACGGGTTTTCGGTGGTTGATCGGTTTTACCTTCGGTTTCGGTGGTGGGAACTTCCACGGTGTCGGTTTCCGCTTCCTTTTTCTGCCTGGATCTTTGGGACTTTGATGACCGTTTGGTTGTGTTTTTGTCGGTTTTATTGAGATCGGCTTTTCGGGTGGCTGGAACCAGTGGCCAAGAACCATTGTCGTCCGGTGGGTTTTCGTTCTCGACGGCTATGGTTGCTGCGTTATGGGCCAAATTGTGAACTATCGAGCTGCAAAAGAGTATCGTGTCCGTTGCTTCTTCTAGTGTCAAGCTTCTTCCTTTCAGGCCTCCATGACCAACCAAAACGATAGATTCTTCTGCCACAACAGAAACTTACGGTCAATACATGTCCATAATTGGTACGTGGACGAGACCAGACATGACGGGAACAGTTGTTCAGTGTTTGGCAAGACATAACTGGACAGGACGGAACAGATGAAATGACCAATTTACCCATATTGAGTTGTTTATAAATTTAATATATTTTGATTAATTTATGTAGAATTATAACAAAATAAATATTTTTTGACAAAATATATCATTGAAAAGTTTTCGTTAAAACGATTAAATGACACCAAAATAAAAAGTTTATTCAATTTTCAGTTTTATTTTATACCTTTTATATATTTTTATTATTATTAATATTTAATAAATTACATAAATTAACCAAAATATAGAACCTTAACAAAAGTAATATTTTGAGGACGGTAAATTGAAAGTTTAAAGAGTATAAATATAATAAAATAAAATGAATAAAATGTAAAGAGGGAGGCGTATTTGATTTTTTAGAAGAGAATTATGTTTTATTTTGAGGTTATATTAGTAGATTACAGGTTTGTTCGACTTTGTTCCACATAAAAGTCATGCCAAACGTGCAACACTGATCCGTGTTCATAAACGCACCCTAACAGAACTGCACTGAACTAGACGGGACTGGGCGGGGGAGAGTGAATTAGGCGGGTGAAAATTTGTGGAAGGTTTTAAAGTTTTAATTTGACATGGATAGTTTAGTAATTTACCAATCTTGTCTCATCACCCTAATTTTTCTTCCACCTATTTCGATGGGACAGAAAAAAAATGCATTTTTGACAACAAGTTTTCGTCCTGTCCTGTCTCATCATGTACCGCATACGGCACACCACACACAATATGTTTGGTTCGTGGATGGGACAGACAGTACCGGAACATTGGAAGGTTCTAGAGTTTTAATTTGAGACTGATAGTTTAATAATTTATTAATTTTGATGTGTCAGAAAACTCCATTATTGTCCACTCAGGTCCTGTTTCAGTCTAATGTTGCGTCAAACGAGTGACTAACAAGTTTTTGTACTGTCATGTCCCGTGTACCAATCAGAAGCATTAAATACAACATTCGGGAAAAAACTTATAATTCACAAAAGACGTACCGATAATGCCGTTTGCGTGATTACAAGTATCGTAATCTTCACCGGAAACCGCTACATCTTCCTGCAATTCTTCTATGCTGCTCATCGAACCCACTGAAACATCACATTTTGAAGCAGGAGAAGATCTGCAAGTTTTATCAAATTCCCCTTCTGAAATTGCATCCAACGGAACTTCTTCAACATCAGAAGTCCGCGTTTGTAAAACCGTAGCATCATCAGGTCCCAAATCTTCGACTTTCCGAGAACCCGTTAACAAAGATTTGTCAGAATCAGCACGGGTTTGGTTCGGGCCCATGCGAGAGTTATTATCAATTTCACTTTCAAAGCACGTGTCATTATTTTCTTGATCAAGTGTGCTCGTTCCCAGACTCGGGGGGTGGAAAGCGTGACTAGAAGCTCCGGATAAAGACGATCCACTGCGTTGGTGCTTTCCGTTAAGGTCAAACTTGTAATTTTCCGTTTCGGATTTCGTGCTACTCAACTGACGTTGAAAACGGGTATCCGTTTGTCGAACCGGGCCAAAGTCAACAGAAGACGAAGCCGACACACTTCTCATGCTATTTGTACTGTCTCTAACATACGAAAGATCGTCATACGAGATGCTACTTGCTGAAAAGTTCGTGTTTCGGACCACAGCTCCCTTTATACTACTACACCGTTTCAGCAGTATCGAAATACCCGCACCTTCTGAAGATCCGACCTTCGGGTTCAAAAAGTCAACCTTTGACTCACCTTCTGAAGACCCGACCTTCAGGTTCAAAAAGTCAACCTTTGACTCACATTCTTCAGACCGTGATCGAGAAAGAGAACTTTCCGATAGAAAGTTCCAAATTGGTTCTCCGTAGGTACTCTGATGACCATCCTTGACTAAATCATCTTGTTGACCAGATCGTGCTTTGACTACAGCCATTTGAGGCTCTGACTCCACTACCGTAGTTAAATCTGTTTCGGATCCCGAAACCACTATGCTCGGCAACGGGTCAACGGTGGTCAAAGGCGAATACGACTCTACGCAATCTGCACAAAAAATTTCATTCTTTTCCACTGGTCCCATACGAGAGTACCCGCAACCACATCTAGAACAAATTAACATACCCTTCTGACTAATAATATCCGAGACATTATCAAAAGTGACAGAAGTTGCAGGATCACGATCCCCAACATTTCTAGAGTCGTCCAAAAGCGGAAGTTGGTTGGTTCGTGTTTCCCCATGGGATTCATTCCCGACACCATCATCTTTTTCGATCACGAATACTTCATCGTCAACGTCACAATCTTGCACGTTTACATACCCACTAGTTGCATCATCCTGGCTCGCTTCGGGGTCGTGTACACCACTTATCCCGAGCCCAGAACTTGCATTACTACTAGTTGTAACCGAGGAATTCCTAGATATCATAGTATGATGAGCGGGACCCGCTATTCCGCCATGAAAAGTTGAACTAGGGACACTAGAGAGGAGTTGCCTGAACATGTTTTGGGGACCCTTTTTTTGATCCTACATAAAAACAACAAAATATTCAAGAAGCAAGACTCAGAACTAATAGATTAGTTTTACTAATATCAAGGTTTTAAAAGAACGGAATCAGGCCTCGAGGCGTTTTCCCCTCCACGGGGCGAGGCGTAAGCCTCAGGTGCGGTTTGGGGCCGTTTTGCGTCGAGGCGTAAGCCTCAAAGGGTTTTTAAAACCATGACTAAGGGCATCTCCAATGTAATTCTCTATTTTACTCTCTATTATAGAGTCTAAAATAAAGTATGTGTTATGTCTTCTCCAATGTATTACTCTATTTTCTACTCTAAAAGAGAATATTCCAAGTATATTCTCTTTTCTACTCTAGAAAAAAATAGAGATTATGAATAGTAACTCTCTATATTTAGAAAGTTACTATTCATTTCTCTATTATAGAGAGTAAAATAGAGGGTTCATTGGAGATGTTTTAGAGAGTAAATTAGAGGGTTCAAGGAGATGGTCTAATATGAATACTTTTATTGGAAGAACACATACAAGGGTAAAGACTAGTAATAATTTCTTGATTTCGACAAGTTTAGGTTATTAACCCACTGTAAATTGATCATTGTCAAATGGCTTTACGGACGGGATTTTTAGGTATATAACTTTAAATGAGATTTTAATTAAATCTATGACCTTCTCACGAGTATAAAGCCATTTTTTCTTTAACAGGCCAGGAGGGTCATGAATTTAATTGAAAACTCATTTAGGGTGCGTTTGGTATCGACATAAAAGGAACAAAGAAAATAAGACAAAATAGAACAGAACAGTTGTTCAACGTTTGGTAAGACAAAACTGGACAGGACAAAACAGATAAAATGACCAATTTACCCCTAATGAGTTATCTATATATTTCCACAGAGGTCCCACCCAATGGGGGGGGGTGTTATTTAGCTAAATGACCTCTCTCTGGACAAGTGGTTTTCAAATCTATGACCTTTGACAGGTTTTTAGGCATTCTTCTCAAACTTATCAGAAGGTCATAAATTTAAAAAGAAAACCGACAGAAGGTCATTTGAGCAAACGTCCCTCTAGTCAACCAAGCAAAAAAAAACTTTTTAAATGAAATGGATAGTGTGATACCATTTGTCTAAGCGCAAGATCGAAGGATCTCTTGGGAGCCGAACTAGAAGAAACCGCTCTACTCGGCTTTTTCGAAAGTGAGGCTTTATTATTATTATTCTGAAAGCCACCAACTCTTCTTGGATTCGAGCGTTGTGCACTAACCACCAGAATGGACGACGCAAGAGATTCCATATCATCCTCAGCAGAAGATGCAACCGACCCTTTACTGTGAGGGCTAAACCTATCTCGCTCGTGACTATGAGACGAGCTGATGCTTCTAGAAGCAGTCGGCGACATTGATTGCCTGCTGTTTCTAGAAGCGGGTGAGGACCCACGTACATATGATGCTGGTCGATCGGCCAATGAAGTCCGGAGATTTGGTGGGACCTCTGTGGAAAAACCGGGAATGTTGGACTGCCACGCCTTTATTTTGGGTGAAGCTGAATTCCCTCTATTTGTTTTAACAGGCGAAATTCCCCTTGCATTCATGGTACCATTAGAGCCCGTACTCGATCTCCGTGGAGCGGACGTAGAAGCCCGTGGAACGGATTTGCGAGATGGTGGAGATGATCTAAGTGATGCAGTGGTGGGCCTGAAAGTAGTGGGTGGGCTAGCCGTAGGTGCTGAAGATGCTTGACCTCTGCCTTCAAACGGGCTATTATGAGATCGAGGAGATAGGCTCGCACGATTTGGGCTTGCACGATTCGGGCTTGCACTGCCTCTACTACTTCTATGGCTCTTCTCCATCTAAAAATATATATATTTGAACCGTTATTCAAAGGAAAGTAGACTACTTAATAAAACGGTTTGTAAGAATGGACGATTTGGTCAAATCGTGTAACTTAATATACCAAAAACGCGTTGTACTTCGGAATTCTTTTGTCCAAAGCGGCAAAACCATTTATCTTGCAAACTAGGTGTTTTGATTTTGCATTTTCGCAAGAACAATGGTTTTTTTGCAACGAAAGGCCAGCTACAATGGTTCGATAAGCCCCATTTCCTCTGATTTAAAAGAGCAAAATGCAACAAAGTTTGGTTTAGTTCCTGTTTAGTGTAACAAATATTTGTTTTCCCTCAATTGATGTAACAAAGCTTCAAGATTTTCTATTTTGTACCCATTTCGACCGGAAATTTACTTTTGAGCTCATTTTATCATCAATTTTAATCTTTACTAAAAAAACTTATTTTATTGAATTGACTTGTTCAATCTCGACGACTGAATATAAAGGCAACCTGTTGATCTTGTAACATTCGATGATGTAGATAGCGTTTTATGAAAAGATTTTGGTCAAGTGGACGGTAAACTTGACATCCACGTCATCAAATGTTACAGGATAGCAGGTTTTAGGTCAAGACGGGTAAAGAGTACAAAATTTTGAAACTTTGTTACATTGATAGAAAAATAAAATTCGTTATTACACTAAATAGGAACAAATCGTTGCATTTTTTTATGCATTTTACCCTATATTGAAAGGATATAATCATAGCTTCAAAAGCTCTAGCATAGGTATAAAACATATGACTTACTGTCGATGATCTAGAGATTGAAATGGGTTGAGTTCGAGCTCTACCCCTTTGTGCAAGATTAACTTGCGGTGCTTCATCGTCCAATGATGCAAACAAAGGTGTATCGGGAGGAGTTAATAACCTTCAAAGAAATTAGACACGAGATTACTACGATAATAACCAACCATGGAATTACGATTAATATCGTTCAAAAACACACGTCTATAATGATAACCACAATCAATGCTATCTGTCTTTTGTAATGATTATTGATCGTAAAGAGGTAATTCGTATTGAAATTTTCAGAAAATGCTACCAACCATTCGTAATCATTCTTCTCCTCTTCTGCGTGAAGAAGGTCACTGCTTTCTCCTCGAGCAGGAATGTGTATCCCGAGCTTGTAATCTGAGAAATACTGCAACTTGTTTGCTGCAAAAAATGCAGACGGTCACGAATGAGCAAGATTGAAGAACAAACATCCTTTATTACTACTTTCCCTTTTCGAAAAGCACCAAATATCTAAGCAGATGTTGTTTCTGTTTATATATAGCGGTTAGAAACCTAAAATTAATTAGGAACCCGGGAACAACTCACAGCGAAACACGTGGCAATATGGAAATGTTGTTCATCATGACGTTGTAACATATTCATAATGAATGTTTGATTCATGATGAATAACACTCCCATATTCATCGTGAATTCGTGATTCATGATGAATAACACTCCCATATGCATCGTGAATGTGTTATTCAAGATGAATAACACTCCCGTATTCATCATGAATATGTTATCCATGATGAATAACACTCCCATATTCATCGTGAATGTGTGATTCATGATAAATAGCACTCCCATATTCATCGTTAATGTGTTATCATGATTGTGGGTGGTTCCCAGGTTTCTAATCAATTTGGGTTCCTAACTGAACTCCCTAAGCTACCATATGAACAAAAGCATAAAACATTACGAAAAATGTGCTCAAAATCGTCGTCATCGGCCTGGAGCAAGAAACTGTCTCTTTCTCTGCTTTGCACCTCGTTGAATAATGCAAGATCATCGTCTCTCTGTTTTGCAGGTATTCCACTCTCGAGACTGCGCCCCCTCTTGTGATTATCGGCTCTCGGTTCCCTCCCTGGAGAACATCTCATTGCCGGTGAAGGAGGCATTTCGATACCCAAAATTTCTTAGACCACTATCCTCCCATATAACTCCAATTCCAACAGAATAAAACTCCCCCAATAAACTCAATAATGAAATCAGTAAGCAATAAGTTCAACATAATTCACACCTGAATACCCATTGTTTAACATTATGCAAGCTCCCATGAATGCAATTGAACCTAATGTCACAACATCCAGTTTCAATTTTGCACACCAAAACCCCAATCAACTGTTTGTAAACCCTAGCAATCGGCAAAACTGAGAACCGCGAACTTCCGCTTCAAATGCAATGTGTTTAAGCATGAATCAACTCAAATTCCCATGAAAACACTTTAACTTATCATCGACTTCATAAACCCTAAATATTGTCAAATTAAGATAGATCCCAATTAGCAGTTACAGCAAAAATAAACTCCAAATTGAAGCCAGGTTCAAACAATTCCAACTTAAAACTGATCTTCCACCACAGAATTACGAGCAGAAACTGTTAAACTTACCCGTACGTAACCAATTCAAGAGTTATCTCCCAAACAGCAGTTGCGAAATTAATCACCAAATTGGGAAGAAACCGAAGTTAGAACGGCGAATGAAGTAGTCGGATCTGGATGGAATTGAGTGGATCAGTGAAGTTGTCGGTGGAATTAAATCAAAAAGAAGAACCAGATTGAGTTGAGAAGAACCCTAATGAAAGCATACTCTGTAAATCACGTGAAAGGAGGTGGAGTATAGATGGAAAAAGAGGAATTGGAGAAGAAGATAGCAGAAGGTGTTCATCATCCACCCACTGTAACAACAACAGGCTTTAATTTCTTTATGGGTTCTGTTCTGATCATCATCCACAGATGATAAAAAAGAAAGGTTGTTTGCTTTACTTCTTTCTGTATTTAGGTTCACCATGTTACTTGTTGTTGTTCATATCTTTCCTTTTAATTTTAGTTAACATAAACTCATATATATATATTTTTTTCTCAATGCTTTTGGAGTTTTTATACATGTTATTTATTATACGAAAATAAAATATTATATACGTAACGTCTACACGGTGTCGTCGTAAACGTATTTGTATGAAGTACGACGATGTTAATGTAATGTTTAGTCAAATAATATTCGAGTACGATAATTGGAGCATCTTCAGTAGATTATTTAAAATTGATAACCAAAGTCTAAAATATTTTAAAATTTTGTCTTCATATCTAACATATTCTTTACTTTTGAATATTTAATTTCAAGACTTTTTATTGGTGAAATATAATTTATAAAAAAACATTTCTCTCCTCATGCTTCTCATATTTTTGTAGGTTCTCAAATGATTGGTCCTATATAGATGACAAATCGTGTGAGAAAAGTTAATGTCAAAAGCGTAAGAATAGATTTGAACCATTTACCATTTTTAATCTCAAAACAATCCATAAATTGTGATTTAAAAAAAATTGATTTGGTGCATCTCATATTTATATTTGTGTTGATCTTCAATTATGATTGATCTAAGAGCGAAAATCCCTTCTTACCCTTCTCACTATAGCTGTCATTTTCACTGAAATCCAACTCACCCTATATATAGGTTTAATCATTTGAGATTTCCAAAATTTGTGAGATCCGTAAGAACTTTTACCTTAAGATATTGTTTCACATAATCTTTTCCTACATAATGCTAGCATTTAATGTATTAATATATATATATATATTCTCATGTTCACATGATTTTATAGATTCTCAAATGATTAGCACATACAAATAAATACAATATATGTGTGTGTAATTGCAAGGTACGTCAAATAATTTTGTATTATATACATGATACATATGCATAATATTAAATAGAAAGAGGGTCAAGCAAGGCTTATATAAGGTGACGATATACAAGACAGATACTAGGATTAATAAAATATTAAAAACAATTTTATTATATTCTTATTTACGTATATATGGTTAACAATAATTCTTATATATAAATCAAAAGAAAGCTAAAATATTAATAATCGAATAAATAAAAAGAGTCAATAACTTCAATAATGGCATTCCCTTAAAAAAACACAAAAGTTAGACACAATCCATTCAACCAAACAACTGCCAAAGATAACGAAAGCCTACTTAACTTTCTTTTTATTTCGTTCTATAATTAGAAGAAGAAGAAGAAGAAGAAGAAGAAGAAGAAGAAGAAGAAGAAGAAGAAGAAGAAGAAGAAACCCTATTATTTATTCGGGGGAAAATCTGCAAATCAATGTATATTATTAATTTATAGGGAAATTAATTAAAATACCCTAAGTTTGACCCCTTCTTACCAAAATACCCTAAATCTCTACCGGTTTACCAAAATGCCCTAAATTTTCGCGGTGGACCCCGCGATCGCGGGCCCAGCCCACGTGTCACCCAGGTTTGGGCAAAATGTCCCGCGGAGCCCCCCATCTATGGCCGCGGCGACAAGTTTGTCCCTGCCCGCGGTGACAATTTTGGCCTATCGCGGGCCCATCGCGGGGAACCACCACGGGCCAGGCCGAAACTTTGTGACACGTGGGTGTGGGGCCCGCGAACGCGGGGCCCACCGCGGAAATTTGTGGCATTTTTGCAAACTGAAAGAGATTTAAGGTATTTTGGTAAAGCAAAGTTAAACTTGTGGCATTTTAATTAATTTTCCTAATTTATATGTATTTTTTTATTAAAAATAATTAATTAATGGGTTCGATGGCTACAGCAGCCTGCAGGGGCTGATGCAGCTTGAAAAAGGTGGGGTCCCATCCCCCATTAAAACAAAAAAATCTTGATTTTTCAAGCTTAAAAACAAAACAAAACAAAACAAATAACTTTCTATAACGGTTCCTCCAGTGATTTTTTGCATGTCCCCCCACTAACTAAAAAATCAAATAAAAAACCAAAAAAAGTCTTTTGAAATCAACTAAAAAAATCGGAAAAGTTCTTTGAAATCGACAAAAAAAAAGTTAAAAATCCCTCGAAATCAACCGAAAAACTTTAAAAATCTCTCGAAACCGTAGAATTAAGCTAAAAAATACATTGAACGATTTTGCGGACCTTTAACCTACCTTAAAAGGGCCCCTACTATGCAAAAATCCTAGATCCGCCATTGGATGACTGTGAAAAAGTTTTCTCCTTTTAAATAATTAATGTTATATTTTTTTAAAGGTAGCGTCAAATTAAAAAAATATATATAGAATAGAAATAGAAACCCTCAAAATAACAACTACGAGATATAGTTAAGAAAAGGGTCGGAAAAAAGGCTAAAAACAATAGTCAAGCACCCAGAAAACGACCAAATAAAAAAAAACCATGTAAAAAGCCAATGAATTGCACAAAATTGCAGGCCCGAAACGAAAGTGAGTCGATAAACCATTGAAGAGGTTACATAAAATTTATGGTATAAATAAAATAATTAATTATGTTTTCGTATCAACTGTTTTCATAAAATTATAAATAACTTAAAGTCATAACTGATAAGCAAAGTTTTATGATGCTTAATCCATATGTTATCTTGAAAATATCTAAATTAGTCCAATAAAGTAAATCATTATAAAGTTACATGTATTTAAGTTGTGTACATTACTTTTTATAAATAATTTTCTTATTATAAAATGTTACTTTACTATTAAATTGAATTAGAGTAAATTACGGATTTGGTCCCTGTGGTTTGTTGGTTTTTATGGATTTCGTCCCTAAACTTCATTTATTACGACAATGGTCCTAGTGGTTTGCACTTTCCATTGGATTTGGTCCGTCGACCATACAAAAAATCCGTTAACTTCGAGGGTATTTTCGTCATTTAACTTTTTAACCATTTTTTCTTTTATTTTTTATTTTTTTTTCTTGAATCTTCGTATTCTCCAACAATATATGAACCCAAAATCAAGAACACCAAGAACATGAAAACCAAGAACACTGATTTCATGATGTTTTTCAAGTCTGGAAGTTGCAATCTGATTGAAAACAAGAAATATAACGATACGTGGAAAGAAATCGATCAAGAACACGCTAAAATAACAAGATCAATCAACAACTTCGTTACTGACTTTCTATGAACTTCGATGAACACCTCGTCGAACTCCATATCTCAAGTGTTAATGAAATGTTGATGTTTCTCATATCTGAAACTTGTAATATGACCTAAACTACAAAGCGAACAGATCTTTGAAAGTTGAAACATCAAAATACAATCAAATCACAAAATCAATATTCATCTTGACAAGAAATTATCTACATAATAAAATATGTATTACAAGCACTAAGGGCTATAGCTCAGTTGGTAGAGCACCTCGTTTACACGCGCGCCGATGTTTTTCAGGGGAGTCCATCATGCAATCAAAAAAATTGATCTTATTGAGAAATCGATGTCTTACTCCATAACTTTGAGGGGAAAAGAGAACAATAGCCTGACAAGGGTTCGGTCCGATTTAGGTGCCCAGTTAGGTGCCAAACAGACCCCATCATTGATTTGATATATTGATAAGGTGAATACGCAGTCTATTCAATGCTAGGCTGAGTATAAGGGACTCAAAAAAATCTCTTTTCGTCCTATGAACTTTAAGGTGTATGAAGTTTCATATTTGATTTTTAAGTAGAGCGATAGAGACTTCATTTCACTTAGGTTAATCTAGGCCAGAAGCAGACCTACGTCAAGATAACCTCCCTTGAAAAACTTTACGGTCAGATGAATGAACCGCCGGGAGCTCGTATGAGAGTTGGTTTGACTGCCCTAACTATGGCGGAATATTTCCGAGATGTTAATGAACAAGACGTACTTTTATTTATTGAAAATATCTTCCGTTTTGTCCAAGCAGGATCTGAAGTATCCGCCTTGTTGGGTAGAATGCCTTCCGCTGTGGGTTATCAACCTACCCTTAGTACCGAAATGGGTTCTTTACAAGAAAGAATTACTTCTACCAAAGAAGGGTCCATAACTTCTATTCAAGCTGTTTATGTACCTGCAGATGATTTGACCGACCCTGCTCCTGCTACGACATTTGCACATTTAGATGCTACTACCGTACTATCAAGAGGATTAGCAGCCAAAGGTATCTATCCAGCAGTAGATCCTTTAGATTCAACGTCAACTATGCTACAACCCCGGATCGTTGGTGAAGAACATTATGAAACTGCACAACAGGTTAAGCAAACTTTACAACGTTACAAAGAACTTCAAGATATTATAGCTATTCTTGGCTTGGACGAATTATCCGAAGAGGATCGTTTAACCGTAGCAAGAGCGCGAAAAATTGAGCGTTTCTTATCACAACCTTTTTTCGTAGCAGAAGTATTTACGGGTTCTCCGGGAAAATATGTTGGTTTAGCAGAAACAATTAGAGGCTTTCAATTAATCCTTTTCGGAGAATTAGATGGTCTTCCTGAACAGGCCTTTTATTTGGTAGGTAACATCGATGAAGCTACGGCGAAGGCTATGAACTTAGAAATGGAGAGCAATTCGAATAAATGACCTTAAATCTTTGTGTACTGACCCCTAATCGAATAGTTTGGGATTCAGAAGTGAAAGAAATCATTTTATCTACTAATAGTGGACAAATTGGCGTATTACCAAATCACGCTCCTATTGCCACAGCAATAGATATAGGTATTTTGAGAATACGCCTTAACGACCAATGGTTAACGATGGCTCTGATGGGCGGTTTTGCTAGAATAGGTAATAATGAGATCACTGTTTTAGTAAATGATGCAGAGAAAAGTGGTGACATTGATCCACAAGAAGCTCAGCAAACTCTTGAAATAGCGGAAGCTGCTTTGAGAAAAGCTGAAGGAAAGAGACAAACAATTGAGGCAAATCTAGCTCTCCGACGGGCTAGGACACGAGTAGAGGCTATCAATGCGATTTCATAACCAGTCGGTGCGTCCGAATAATCATCGATTTATACACCCTATATTTGGTTGTTTTGTTTGACTTGATTCTGTCGAGTAAATACAATCAAGCGCAATCAGATTTTGATGCAACGAAAAAGAAAAGATACAAAATCAATATCACTAAAAGAAAATGGGTATAAAAACTTATTAGATACCGCGGTCAATGGTATCTAATAAGTTCTACCTACTATTGGATTTGAACCAATGACTCCCGCCGTATGAAAGCAATACTCTAACCGCTGAGTTAAGTAGGTCATTTATCTTCACAAAGAAAACCAAACGGGACTCATCCCATCGATGGATTATAAATATGATATTACTTAGAAGCAATACCGATCAATATGATCTTGGATCATGGAATAGTCATCTTGAGAATATTCATCTTGACAAGAAATTATCTACATAATAAAATATGTATTACAAGCACTAAGGGCTATAGCTCAGTTGGTAGAGCACCTCGTTTACACGCGCGCCGATGTTTTTCAGGGGAGTCCATCATGCAATCAAAAAAATTGATCTTATTGAGAAATCGATGTCTTACTCCATAACTTTGAGGGAAAAAGAGAACAATAGCCTGACAAGGGTTCGGTCCGATTTAGGTGCCCAGTTAGGTGCCAAACAGACCCCATCATTGATTTGATATATTGATAAGGTGAATACGCAGTCTATTCAATGCTAGGCTTAGTATAAGGGACTCAAAAAAATCTCTTTTCGTCCTATGAACTTTAAGGTGTATGAAGTTTCATATTTGATTTTTAAGTAGAGCGATAGAGACTTCATTTCACTTAGGTTAATCTAGGCCAGAAGCAGACCTACGTCAAGATAACCTCCCTTGAAAAACTTTGGTAGTGTTCCTGAATCTGCTAATGAAGGTTACAAATATCTTGTCTAGTGTGTTCTTGTTATCTATTTTAAGTGATACTTGTTCATTACATGTCCCCTTCTTAAAAAAATATGTATTTAATTATTTATTTAGAGTTCATGTATTGTTGGAGAAGATGAAGATTCAAGCAAAAAACCAATTAAAATATATGGTGTTCTTCGTGTTCTTCATATGTTGATTTAGGGTTCATGTTCTTCATAAAGAAGATGAAGATTCAAGAAAAAAAAATAAAAAAGAAAAGGAAAAATGGTTAAATAGTGAAAAGACAAAAATACCCTCGAGCTTAACGGAGTAGTTGGATGGCCGTCAGGGGTAGGGACCAAAAAAATGGAAAGTGCAAACCACTGGAACCATTTCCGTAATAAATGAAGTTAAAGAACGAATCCCATAAAAATCGGCATACCACATGACCAAATCCGTAATTTACTCATTGAATTATTTTAACCATGAAAAAAACAAAAAGCATATTTATTGTTAGTTTATCAACCAAATAATGATCAATTTAAACGTATGTTCAAACATCTATTGATATTTAATAGCTAACAATTGATTATATTTTATGAAAGCAACAAGACCATGTCGTCTCTTATTCACACATCGATGATAAATAATTATTATTTTGATTCAACAAATTTATTAGAAGTCTGAATATATTTATTTTGTTTTCGGTGAGAATAATAGAAGGGATAATTAAACTATTTGTACGCTTTTATATTGACGCAGATTAACTCTGTTGAGTAGTTAAACAAACATTACAACGATGTTTTTTGAACTTACAAAGTAGATTAGTAGAATAAGAAGAAGAAAAAAACATTGTCGTTCAGTTTAACAAATGTTATCCACTTTAATTAGAGCGGTTTACTAGGCTCAAGTTGACCGTCCCACTAGTAAGGCTACCCGTACTGCCATCGGGTACTGGATCGGGTTCATCGACGTGGCACAGCGGGTAAGGGAAGGGTTGATCGGGTAGGGGTACGGGAGGGATCGGGTAGCAATCGGGTTCGGCTACCGGGTTCACCAACCCGATGAAATTTTTTTTTTTTAAATTTTTTTAAACAATACCGTTTACCAACGGCTATTTTACAATTTTAATTTTTTTTTTCAAATTATACACACTATATATATTAACCTATACCATCTTATTTTTTCACACCAAAACATACTTTCTTCCATTTCTCTCAAATTCAATACCTTCTTCCATTTCTTTTAAATTCCATCATGAATTCAAACACCACACCTACATCCCGTCGTAACCGATCGGATACACCGCAACAAGACCCGGACCTTGGCTTCCAAGCGTTTCCTCAACAAGGTTATATTCCGCAACCGGCCCCGAACGTTGGTTTCCAACAATTTCCGCAACACCCGTATATTCCTCATCAATTTACATATTATGGTTTGGTTCAACAAGGTTTTACTCCCGCCAATTACCAACTTCCTCAACCCTCGGCTTTCAACGCCGCAGTCGATCTCGAAGAAGACTTTGTTCCTGAAACCCAACAACCGCAAACCCCACAATCGATCTCCACACAACAATCAATCCCGGAACCATCAAACCCGACACCAACGCAAAAAGGAAAAAAGAAAAAAATTGAAAAAGTATATAAATATTTTTATTTTGTTAAATAATTAAATGTATAAATAAAAGAATTAAAAAAGATGAGGTGACAATTGGGTTCAGTGGGTTAGCGGTACTCCACTTTTGGGTAAGGAGGGTATGAAAGAGAAAAGCTGATGTGGCGCTGAGATAACAAGTGGGTTCATTGGGTAGTGGTACTCATGGCCTAAAGCAGGGTTAGACAACTATTATCAAATAAAGAAGTGAGCGATGATGTTAAAATTAATAGACGGACATAAACAATATAAAAAAGGGAAATTAATTAAAATACCCTAAGTCAAACCAAGTGTTACCAAAATGCCCAAAATCTCTCCCACTTTGCAAAAATACCCTTTTTTTTCGCGATGGGAGCCCGCGATCGCGGGACAGGGACCATTTCTGACACTTTTTTAAACTTGCAGGGACCATTTTTGAAAATTGGAATCCCGCGATGGGATTATTTTTGTAATTTTTCAATTGTAAGGGACCATTTTTGAAAATTTGAACACTGTTCACCCGCGTTTGACACTGTTCACCCGCGTTTCGTCCAAATTTATGATTTTAAATTGAAATTTTACACTTTCACCCCCTATACTTATTTACTAAATTTACTTTATACATTTTACTTTCATAAATTTAATTTTACATTTAACACATATAATCGTTTATTAACTAAAGCACGTTAAAAAAATACGTTTTAATTTTAACAAGTTACACCATTATAATCGTCTCTTCGATACGTTCGAAATGAGCCTAATCTTGAATTTTTTTGGATATATATATTTTAATATATATCATATACACTACATAAAAAATATTTTATATTTAAAATTCATACTCTTATAGTTAATTATTTAATTTATGGTACTCTTAGGTAGCGTTTGGTACGCATACTAGATGAGACGGGATGGAACTGGACGGGACTGAACTGGATGGGACGGGACGGGACTGAACTGAAGGAGATAATTTTAATCTAAGTTACGTTGGAAATACAGCGATCCTTTTGTGCATACTCTGTAACTGCAAATACTTCAGCTCCAACACACACATGAATCATCATTCGCCAAATACCCATTTTCACAATTCTTAAATGAGTCCAGTGATACCAACTTGTCAAAACCCCATTTCATATTCTTCTCGTAAAACATTCTCCTATTGTCATTCACGATATCTATAAACACATTCAAATAATAATAATTTAAAACGATTTAATGAATTAGTTAATATATGATTATTATGTTAATGCGATAGGAGTGTAAAACAAAATTGAAAAAAATAAAATAAGAGATGTACCATAAATTAAATAATTAACTATAAGGGTATGAATTTTAAATATATAAAATATTTTTTATGTAGTATATATGATATATATTAAAATATATAAATCCAAAAAAATTCAAGATTGGGCTCATTTCGAACGTATCGAAGAGACGATTATAATGGTGTAACTTGTTAAAATTAAAACGTATTTTTTTAACGTATTTTAGTTAATAAACGATTATATGTGTTAAATGTAAAATTTAAATTATGAAAGTAAAAGGTATAAAGTAAAGTAAGTAAATAAGTATAGGGGTTGAAAGTGTAAATTTCATATCCAAATTGTGATTTTGATTTCATATTTACACTTTCAACCCCTATACTTATTTACTAACTTTACTTTATATCTTTAACTTTCATAATTTAATTTTACATTTAACACATATAATCGTTTATTAACTAAAATATGTTAAAAAAATACGTTTTAATTTTAACAAATTACACCATTATAATCGTATCTTCGATACGTTCGAAATGAGCCCAATCTTGAATTTTTTTGGATTTATATATTTTAATATATAACATATACAGTTGTACTTTTAGGTAGCATTTGATACGCATACTAGATGGGACGGGACGTAACTGGACGGGACTGAACTGGATGGGACGGGACGGGACTGAACTGAACTGGAGGAGATAATTTTAATCTAAGTTACGTTGGAAAAAAGGGTATTTTAGTAATCTGATGTTTTAGTCCCATGTTGTTCCACCTATTTTGGTGGAACAAAAAATCTTATGTTTTGTCCCATTAAAACTTGTTTTTGTTCTATGTTGTCCCATCTGATTTTTGTCCCATGGCATACCAAACATGAAACTATTTTTTTTTGTCCCGTCCCGTCTCATCCAGTCTGCGTACCAAACGCACCCTTATAGTTAAAATACGTTTTATTTATTTTATTATCGATCATTTTGTGCATACTCTGTAACTGCAAATACTTCAGCTCCAAACACATATGAATCATCATTCGTCAAATACCCATTTTCACAATTCTTAAATGAGTCCAGTGATACCAACTTGTCAAAACCCCATTTCATATTCTTCTCGTAAAACATTCTCCTGTTGCCATTCACGATATCTATAAACACATTCAAATAATAATAATTTAAAACGATTTAATGAATTAGTTAATATATGATTATTATGTTAATGCGATAGGAGTGTAAAACAAAATTGAAAAAAAAAATAAGAGATGTACCATAAATTAAATAATTAACTATAAGGGTATGAATTTTAAATATAAAAAATATTTTTTTATGTAGTGTATAACTGTATATGATATATATTAAAATATATAAATCCAAAAAAATTCAAGATTGGGCTCATTTCGAACGTATCGAAGAGACGATTATAATGGTGTAATTTGTTAAAATTAAAACGTATTTTTAACGTATTTTAGTTAATAAACGATTATATGTGTTAAATGTAAAATTAAATTTATGAAAGTAAAAGGTATAAAGTAAATTTAGTAAATAAATATAGGGGGTGAAAGTGTAAAATTTCAATTTAAAATCACAAATTTGGACGAGGGTGAACAGTGTTCAAATTTTCAAAAATGGTCCCTGGAATTTTTAAAAATGGTCCCTTGCAATTGAAAAGTCACAAAAAGTATCCCATCGCGGGATGAGCCCGCGATCGCGGGATTCCATTTTTCAAAAATGGTCCCTGCAAGTTTAAAAAAGTGTCAGAAATGGTCCATGTCCCGCGATCGCGGGCTCCCATCGCGGAAAAAAGGGTATTTTTGCAAAGTGAGTGAGATTTTGGGCATTTTGATAACACTTGGTCAAACTTAGGGTATTTTAATTAATTTCCCTATAAAAAAATCGGGAAAACTCGTCCAGTCCATTAAAACTTTATAGTTAATTAAATATATACATATAATAAATAAGTAACTAGCATGCCACGTGTCGTCTTCTGGTGAGTCGACTTCAGTATTTTTCCGCCTAAACATGTATCTGAACGCAGTATACATTATAAGTTCAATTAACATACCCACATTCACTCCTCCTTAAATCTCTCCTTCATTCAATTCTTTTTTAATTTATACGTTACATTTACTACCCTTATAATTAGGTATATAGTTTACTTTTAATCCCTTACTTTTTTAATTTTCATTTTAGACTCTTATCATTTAAACACAAATAATGTATATGAACTAAAATGAATTAAAAAAAACATTTATATTTTTTTTACAAATTATACCATTATAATCGCTTCGTCAATACCTTCGAAATGAGCCCAATATTGAATATGTTTTGATTTAATTATATTATTAAATATATACATATAATAAATAAGTAACTACATTGACACGTGTCGTCGTCTGGTGAGTCGGTTTTATTGTTTTCCCGCCTAAACGTGTATCTGGACGCCTTTACATTATAGGTTCAATTAACACACCTACATTCACTTCTCCTTAAATCTCTCATTAATTAAATTTTTAATAATTATAACTTACATTACTACCCTTATAATTATCTATGTAGTTTACTTTTAATCCATTACTTTTTTTATTTTTTATTTTAGACCTTTATCATATAAACATAAATAATGTATATGAACTAAAATGCATTAAAAACATTTATATTTTTTACAAATTATACCATTGTAATCGTTTCGTCAATATATTCGAAATAAGCCAAATATTAAATATTTTTTTATACATGCGTACATATCCATACTTATAATAAATTCAAAAAAATCTCCATCGTGTATAGTAATCCCAAAATCTATACATATAATAAATGAGTAACTAGCATGCCACGTGTCGTCTTCTGGTGAGCCGACTTCAGTATTTTCCCGCCTAAACATGTATCTGGACGCAGTTTACATTATAAGTTCAATTAACACACCCACATTCACTCCTCCTTAATTCAATTTTTTTAATTTGTACGTTACATTTACTACTCTTATAATTAGGTATGTAGTTTACTTTTAATCCTTTGTTGTTTTATTTTTCATTTTAGACTCTTATTATATAAACATAAATAATGTATATGAACTGAAATTCATTAAAAAAACATTTCTATTTTTTACAAATTATACCATTGTAATCGCTTTGTTAATACCTTCGAAATAAGTCCAATATTGAATATATTTGGATTTAATTATATTATTAAATATCATAAATATATACGAATTAATGTGTCGTGATTAGTATGAGATTTATTGAAATTAGTATGAGATTTTATACAAATAATCACTAAATTGTCGTGATTTTCTTTTTGCAATTTCATATCAATTTTTACTTCAAAGTCAAATTATTTCGACGAATTACAATTCTATCAAATTCTATTCTGTCAACGAAACACCCTTAGAATTATCATAAGAGATTTAATTACTTGGAAAAAAAAGATATCACTTATCAACTGATTTTTGGATTATGAGTTCGAACATTTTTCAAAAATATAAATATGCAATTATTGTGCATTCGTTTGATAAATTCATTTAGTAACGACATTTATAATAGGTATCAAACTTAATAGACATATTTTTATCTTCAAAATAATATTCCCTATTTGTGGAATTTTTGTTTTCTTTTTCTCAATTATTGTATGTGTCACAAAATTATTCAACAACCATTAAACACCAAATAATTAACTTAAAACACAAATTTGATCGTCGCACAACGGGCGAGCCAAAAACTAGTTTTATATATAAAAGTAAAAATATCATACGCTATCCACTTCCCACTTAGGCCTTCCGTACCCCAAGCGGGGAAGGGGCTCGGGATGGGGAGGTGGCAGCGGGGTGAGGGCGGGGTTGGGCTACGGCCCGGGGTGGTCATGCGGGAAGGGATGGTTTTCGGGGTTGGGTTCCCGATCCATCCCGAGGGTTTTTTTTTTTTTTAAAAAAGATTTAATTAAATTTTTTAAAAAATAACCGTTGAACGGCTCTTTCTTAAAAAAAAAATTCTCAATTTAATCCCACTATATATTTAACCCTCAACATCTTATTTCTCACACCTCTTATTTCTCACACCTCTCAACCTCTTATTTTTCACACTATCAAATTCTCTCAATCTCACACCTCTCAAACTCTCTCAAATTCTCTCAACCTCTTATTTTTCACACATCTCTCATCATGAATCCAAACAGAACACCTACATCCCGTCGTAACCGACCGAATACACCACAATCGCAAGAAGATCAACAGCTTGGTTTCCAAGCGTTTACACAACAAGGTTATCATCCGCAATTCTCGCAACAAATTCCGCCACAATGGTCGCAACAAAATCCGCCACAATGGTCGCAACAAAATCCGCCACAATATCCGCAACAATTTCCCCAACAATTTCACCAACAATTTCACCAACAAATTCCTTACCAATTTACACGTCCCGGGTTGATTGAACAAGGTTTTACTCCGGCCAACTTCAATCTCGACGACGACATTGTTCCGGAAACCCAACCTTCTACCCCGAACTCACCACAATTTATCCCGACACAACAATCTAACCCGGAACCATCAAATCCGAGACGAACGAAAGCCGCCAAACAAACGTGGAGTAAAGCCGAGGAACTCGCGTTAGTGTCGGCGTGGGTTGACGTTTCGGAGGACCCCGTGGTCGGTAACGCACAAAGCGGTGGTAATTATTTTTACTGTTATTATTCTTCTTATTATTATTATTATTATTATTATTATTATTCTTATTATTATTATTATTATTATTATTATTATTATTATTATTATTCTTATACTTTATTTTACATAAATGTAGGAAGTTTTTGGGCCCGAATCGGGCAAGTGTTCTTTACTCGCATGGGTCGTGAACCAGGTTATAGATCAACCCATCAACTAAATAGCAAGTTCAACGACGTCAATAAAAGAGTTAATTTGTTTGGCGGCATCTACAACAACTTGCTCAGTAATAGATCAAGCGGGATGAGTGAGGCCGATATATCCCGAACGGCACACGAACGGTATGTAGCACGCCATAACGTTGCTTTCACTCACGAACAAGCTTGGGACATCCTAAAAAAATGTCCAAAATGGGGAGCCGTTCCAACGATGACGACAACTTCATCGCGGGGTTCAAAACGTACCCAAACTTCCGATGATGACGATGACGAGACAATTCAACGACCCATCGGGAGAAACAAGGCAAAAAAAAATCAACGAGTAATACGTCCGGGACGAATACGGACGAAAGTGTTAATCAGTTGTTGACGACGTTCAACGACAAGTTTGATGGTGCAATTGAATACAAAATGAAAAAACTCGATGTCGAACTTCAAAGGTTGGAACACGAACGAGAACTCGAACGAGCAAAACGATTTGATGCAGACTTCCAGTTTTACATAACCCCGCATGATCACCTTTCGGGCCCCGCTTTGATGGCTACGCTAAAGAGAAAAGAGCAAATTAAAAAATATCATGATTGGAATGACGACGAGTAGATTTTTAAATTTATTTTGTAATTTTTAATTTTTTAATGAATGATATGAATTTTAATTTTTATTATTTATCTTATTTTTATTTATTAAAAATATATATAAATATTTTTATTTTGTTAAATGAGGTGGCAAAAGGGTTTGAGGGAATGAGGTACGGGTGTTTAGGGATCGTGAGGGATGGAGTGAGGGATGGAAGAAAAGCTGATGTGGCGCTGAGGTGGAGATGAATCTTTGAAAGATGCAAACCATGGGGTACTGATGGCCTTAATTGTGATGATGTTTTGTAAACCTAAAAAACATGATTACCTCGATATATTAACTACAGCTTGATTCTCATTTCCATCATCCTACTTCTTAATTACCACTTGTACTATTTATCTTAATAATTTCTAGGTCACAAAATATCTGCTTGTGGAATATAGGGTTACATAAAAAAACCGACTAAGGCCATCCGTACCCGGCTCGGGATGGGATGCGGGTTCAGCGGGGATGGGATACGGGTTCAGCGGTGCGGGATGGGATGCGGGTTCCCCATCCCGTTTCATCCCGAAGAAAATGTGAGGAGGAGAGGTGGGTCCCAGGTGAGAAATGAGAGGGAGTGGGTTAGGGAATGGGGTAAGGGTGTTTAGGGATTGAGTGAGAGATGAGAGAAAAGCTGATGTGGCGCTGATGTGGAGCTGGAATCATTGAAAGATTCCCTCATGTGGTACTGATGGCCTAAGGGTGTTTAGGGATTGTTAGGGATTGAGTGAGTGATGGAAGAAAAGCTGATGTGGCGCTGATGTGGAGCTGGAATCATTGAAAGATTCCCTCATGGGGTACTGATGGCCTAACCCGAAAAAAATATCACAGTTTCTCTCACTACTCACCTCACCTACCTTCCCTACTTCACCTCATACTCTCTCAATAACTAACCCTCTTCATTTATTGTTATTTTTGGAGCATTTAAGGTTTTAAATCTTGAGTTTTGAAGTGGTCGGTCACAATCAAGCTATGATTTGGAAGCTAGAGTCAACAGTTCTTCATCTTCAAGAAGTTTCTAGGGTTTTGAAGATTTCTATGTTTTAGCCAAAACTTAGTATTGTGAGTTCATTATACCCTTTTAAACCTTATACATGTCAAAAACCTTGTATTTTGATCTCTTAAATAACCATATTTTATAATTGATGGATTTTGACTTAACTTTATTATTTTAAGAAGTTTAGGGTTTTACCGTTTTTATGTAAAATGAAAGAGTTTTGTTATATGTGTTATAAAATGTAGTTCTATATGCATATCTATGATTGAATACTTGGAAAATCCATTGTTGACATGCTTATGGCAATTTTTGTGTTGGAAGAACTTTTGTTAAAAATGGACTATGTCAATGAACCAACTAAGGTTCTTTTAGACCTCTTAATAAACTTTGGAAATATGTTTTGTGACCATATTATGTTGGGATTTGGAAATGGTCATTTGGTTTACTAATATGTGGATTTAGTTTCATATAATGTTATTTATACAAGGAAACCATTCTATGGAAACGTTGATGTTGAAACTATATGTGTCATTATAGTGTGGTCACAATGTGAAAGTGACGAACCTTAGACTAATACTATTGGATCCGTAGGTGTAGGAGTCTGCTTATTGTTTGGTACAACTCCGGTTTGTAACTAGTTGAGATATTAGGTCATCGGAGGCAACTTGATACGGTTATGTGGAGCTGGATACTAGCTATTGACCGTAAATGAGTATGACTAAGATCATCGGGTGCCCATATTCACATTTAAAGTACGAGGCGGAGAGCTCGTGACCATTGATTTTGGTATGAGCTCAATAAATCGGAATGTAACTTACTTTTGTGTTCTCCTATGATCCTTGGAAAATCGTGTCTCATCCACCATCGTAATAATGAATTTTGGCCTGTATGGTTCCTATATGATTTATAGGGTTGTCAATTTTTTACCAAGACAAACCAACCAATTCCCGTACCAATTTAGTTGGTACTAATCGAATTGGTTGGTAGTACCGTACCAATTATCTAGAATTGGTTGGTACGTGGTATTAGAAGTCGTGTACCACTGTAATACCGTACCGTACCGACTTATTTTTTTAATTATTTATTAATTAAAATTTAATCAACAGTACAACATATTTTGATTTATAAGTTTTTAAATTATCTTGTTTTACATTTTGTTAAATTGTAATACGAATTGATATATAGAACGTGATTGAATTCATTTGTCTATCCTTAATAGCTTTAATAACTCGTTTACACCTCCACGGTTCATGTCGCTTCTTAATTGCCGCGCGTATTAGACTATTAGAGAATGTTTGTGTTATATGAAGATTATTTGAATGTGTGTATACGTAGGGATAAATGGTACAACGCATATCAACATGCTATTAATTGTTGACGTTTTTAGTGCATCTAGATCTAATTTGTAAAGATGTCAATTTAATTAATTTGTATTTCAATTGTTGCGATGTTGGTATAAAACCGTACCAACGTGTAGCAACCGAAAAAAGTTGGTACCAATTTAGTTGGTACCAAGTATAATTGATTGGTACATGGTATAAAATTTTGTGTACCAATTATAATTGGTTGGTACACAGTATATGAAAATAAAACATGGTACCGTACCATGTTCACCCCTAATGATTTATGTGAAAATGAACTTTATATTATACTTTGGAAAACACTTATTGTTGTTTTATACTTTATTTAATTACAATGCTTGTTCTAAATAGGCGTAAAAGCTAACATTTTTTCTTAAACGATGTATATCAGGTTCTCTTAGATGTCATTTTTGGGATAGACGACTTTTGTCGGATTGGAAGAGGATAGCAACACCCGTGTATAATCTAATCTTAATGTAGTTTAGATTAGTAGATTGTTATATATTATTTTCATTCTTTTTAGATGTAAACACTATTATTTTTTCCTCTTTTTGGTTGATTCATTTTATATAGATATCGTATTTTAAGTCATTATCCAAGTTTAAATTTATCTCTACTTTTAAAAACGTTGCAGCGTACAACCCTAGTTGAAAAATCCACAATCATATTGCCATGTTTTCATATCTTATTTTTAGTTGAAAGTGTCATTTTGTACTTTGACTTACTTTAACCTTAATAATATACAAGTTTTGTTTTCTTGTGCAACAGTGCAAGTCCATCCCATTTAGGGTGCGTTTGGTACACTGGACATGACGGAACAGGGTTCACTGTTCCACGTTTGGTAGAACTTTAATGTAGAACAGATTGGAACAAGATGGAACAAACTGGAACAGACGTGTTCCACCCCTACCCCATGGAACAAGCTTGAACAAGATGCAACAAACTAATGTTTTACCAATATAACCTCAAAATAAAATCTAATTATCTTCTAAAACATCAAATAAATCTTCTATTTCATATTTTATTCATTCTTTAAATCTAGTAAAATTGGTAAATGTTATCTGTTCTGTCCAGTTCCGTCTTACCAAACGTGGAACTGTTGTTCTGTTCTGTCCTGTCCTGTTCTGTAATGTCCCACCTTATCGTGTCATATCCTGTCTGTGTACCAACGCACCATTATAGATAGGTGAGGGCAAGTGATAAGCCAAAAAATAGGCTTAGGTTTTTTATTAAACTGGATGTAAAAAAGAAAAGAATGTTTGACCCAATTCAAAATTCAATAATCGAGCATCACAAAAATGAAATTTCAACATAATTTCTACAGTGTCACATCAATGTCATATCAGCTTTGTAATTATCTTGAAATTATCTTCCACAACAATGATATGCAACCACTTTCTAAAGTGACACATCATCATAAGAAACTATATTTTAATCAAATAACAACAAAACTACAATTAAATATTATTTACTATAATTTAATACAAAATATTTTATTAATTATAATAAAATAAAGTTAATTAAATATTTAACATATAAAACATTAAATTAAAATACAAAGTAAAAATATTACATTAATCATCATTTTCTTCTCTAAATCTTTTCACCAATTTTTTGCAAATAGTCGATGTTTTGGGGATTGATGTAATGGAATTGACTTCACGAATGTAGCCCATGATATATCCCATTAGCAAAATAATATCCTAAATTGTAATTGTTACCATTGACGGAGAAATTAACTTGTGTTGTTTTCTCTTCCAAAACCTCATGGAAGACAAGAGAACGATCTAACACGTTGATATCATTTAAGGTACCCGGAAGACCAAAAAATGCATGTTATATCCATATATCTTGTGAAACAACAACTTCTAACACGTTGATATCATTTATGTGTTAAATTTGTATTTTTTTAATATGTAATTTATTTTATTTTATTGTATTTTAATATAAATTATATTTTGCATTTTTTAATATTCGTTAATATTAACAAAAAAAATTATCCATACATTTTTTCATAAACACTCTACAAAACATGATGTGACATAAATCAATTTCTAATTTATAAATTATTCCCTACAATTTTTATCTTATTCACTGTCATATCAGCGAAAGTACTGATTTGACATTTACATTTACAATTACCAAAAACCAATTTTTAATTTAGAAATCATACTCACAAACACCATAAGTTCTGAAATATAAATCTTACGTGACATATTTGCAATTCATATGAAATGCTTGTTGAGGATGTTCTTATAATTTCAGTTACCACAAAATATATCGGTTTAAAGCTAATCAATGACCTATTTTTTTTCTTTCTGAATGCCGGTTTGACCTTACTTTTAAATGAGTAGTTAATGCCTCAGTTAATATTAAAAAAAATCTATACAATTAATTTAAAAATTGTGAAGAATTTTATTTGATTAATGTTTTGTTTGGTTATTCCGATATTTATATGTATCTTTGACACTTTTATGTTTCATATATTTATTTGGAAAATTATTATAATTCTTTTTATTAAAATTGAAAGAAAAAGATAAGAATTGCTAACGTTTTTTTTAATTTATTTTCAACATATATCATACTTAAACTTCAATAGCTTAGATTTAAACCCTCACGTTATAGTTTTTCTAACAGTTAACAGTTTTGGTCTTCTGTCTAACAACTGTTAACTTTCTTTGTTAAATTCAATTAAATGAGAAGTATTTTAGTGATTTTCAGTATTTTTATTATATTAAAAGTTATTATATTATTATTTTTTAATGTAAAAAGGTGATTTTGTACAATTTAAAATTAAAAAGACAATATGTTTTTTTAATTTTAATATAAAAAAAAGAAAAAAAATCGAAAATAACTAAAATACCTCGTGCTTAACTAAACTTAACGTATAAAGCAGGGACGAACCCATAAACTTTTTTCACATGGTGACACCATATTTTTTCATACGATTTTATCGACATGTGTATCTTTTTTACCAACGTTCAATATCGGTTGATATGTTTTAAATTTATACCGCAAGCGTACGGGTTATGTAGCATACGGGTCGATCACGGGGAGGTGACGGTCTAAACATTAACTACTTAATAATCTTTGCTAGTTATGCGATCAGATAACTGGTTTGATTTTTATCTAATCGAACTTAAAGCTAAAGAGATTAAGGGAAAGAGACACAATAATAAGCAATTAGAACTAAAATTAAAAAACAAGAAAAGACGACTAAAACTAAGAACATTGGGTAATATCAACCTCGGATTTTGGTAATGGTGGGAATTCATTTTTTTTTCAAAAGTACTTCAACCCTCTCTTGAGGTAGGAAAACTTCTCTAACCATGATATGTATTTACTTTCACAATAAATATACATTGGGGAGAAACATTAATATTTAAAACGAATATATTTCCCCAATCAACGTCCCTAACTATTCACATGTTAGAACCGTTGTCATTGATCAATTCAACCCAAGTGAAGACCAAACTTTCGTTTTTATCAACAACCAATTGAATTAACTAGATGATTTGTTAAAACCCAATTAAATCAATTCAACTTTCGTTACAATCGAAATGGATTAAAACTCAACATCTGTTTTAAGAATAATTGATCAATACCAAAACTTCAATCCCAAGGCGATGATTACCCAATTAAACGAACTATTTAAACGAGACCAAACACAAGTTACTTAATTAGACTCTAACGAAATTAAAACCAAAATTAAACCTAGACTAACAAAGAAACTACATTAGACTCAACCCAGCAACAATTAACACTAACAATTGAGAGATGAACATTAAACTATTAAATAAACATGTGCATAAATTATTCTAAATGCCTAAAACTAGTGAATTGATGAAATTTAATTAACCTAACATATTTTTGTGCAGAAAATTAAGTGCATAAATTTTGACTAACCTAAATTAAAGTGCAGAATTTTAAACTAGGAGTAGAAAATTAGGGTAGAAACTGAAAAAATAGAGATGCAATAGAGAAAGAAAATACAACAAATACAAGAGAGATGAAGAGAAACTAAACATAATACTTCAATTGAGAACAAAGATGAATCGATGAACAAAACATTGTATTCAACCAAATGAAAAATCAAGAAATCAACAATCAAGTAACTTAAGAAGATAGGTATAACGACCCAACATTTTTTAACATTTCATTACTTACAAATAGAACAAACAAGGTTATATATCATAGAATATCCCAAGATCGAGTCTCAAAATTTCCTTACATCATAACAAAATTGGTTGGCGTAAACAACCTACACAACTGAGAAATAGACTAAATAGTATTATAGTGCCGCTATACTATCATGCCTCCTTGCTAACTCCTTGCTCACTTGCTAGAGCCTTTCATCACCTGCTTTCCTGAAAATGTTTTAGTTTGAAAATGCGAGGGTTAGACCATAAGGTCTAGTGAGTCCCTCCTAACAGTTGTCAAGGCATTTAAAACAGTTTATCATTTTCAGCATAAAACATTCATAAATCTGTTCATTTAAAATCATTCACGGAGTAAGGTCCGCCCCTCATAAATTGGCACCCTGAAGCCACCCTAAGGTGACAACGAGTCAGTCTCATGCTGCCTTACATTGGGGCCACACTACCCCTTGGGGCCACACTACCCCTGGCATAAACGGGTCACACTTCCCGACACAAGCTGGCGGGCCACACTCCCCGACTTAGCCAATTTACATCCAAAACAATGTATGCATACATTTCACGTAAATTCAAACATCATTCATGCGATTAAAGCATACATATAAAACATGGCATTTTCTCATTACATCCTTGCTTTAGAAAACATATCAAAAGCCACACATTTTTAGTTTAGAAAACTCACCTGGTATGCTTACTTCCTTCCTTCTCTGCTCTGTACTTACAAACGATCTACCTGAGTTAAAGGATAAACACATAAGCTGACTAACCAAACTGTCCGGATACAACTTACCGGACACCCTTACTTTCCGGACGTTTCTACTTACCGGACACCACAACTGTCCGAACACCTCTGCTTTTCGGACAACACTACTTCCCGGATAACTCTGCATTTCGGGTGGACCTACTGTCCGGGTAATTCCTACTTACCGGACCTCATGCATCCCGGACACTTAAACTTACCGGACAACCCTTACCGGATACTCCGCTCATCCGGACAGTTTCCACATCCGGAAACCTTCAAACTGTTCGAAGTGTCCGGACGTCCAGAGGACTTTCCGGACGTCGATCTGACTCCTATTCGGTCCGAGAAATCACAGATACGCTCGAATCTTACAGATTACAGATAAGCAACAATATTAGGATCACTATGCTCAACAAATATTGAAATCCTAGCTGCGAAAACACTATATGATGTCTAATTTCTCCCATTTAGCTCAAACTCAACCTTTCAACAAAAATCCCCAAAACGACTAAATCATCAGCAAGAATTGAGGATTAAAGATAAGGAGGAGAGGTTACCTGCTACGATTCTTGCAGAGAACGAAATCCAATCTTATTCCTTCATCTGATTCCAATTCTTGATGATCATTCTCTTCAAATACCCAAAACCTTCAAAAGCTCTCTTCTCTTTTCTCTCAAGAAGAACAACCGCCACACACACAAAACAGGGAAAAATGGAATGTTACCTAGGGTTTTGTGCCCTTAAGTACTCCATCCAAAAATACCAACTAGCCCCTCGACTTCCACTTATTAACAAAGCTTAACGTATAACATAAAACCTTTCCAAAATGGTCTGGGTCGTTACAACACTCCCCCCTCAAAAGAATTCCGTCCCCGAAATTCTATTTTCGAAAAGGTGAGGGTACTTAGACTTCATATCGGATTCTACTTCCCACGTAGCTTCTCGTCCCTTGTGGTACCTACACTGAACTTTTACTAGCCGAATATCTCTATTCTTGATTTCCGGACCTTGCTGTCCACAATCTCTATTGGCTCTTCTTCGTACGACAGTCTCTCCTCGATGCTAACATTTCCTAATGGAATGGCTACATCGGTCTCGGCCAAACCTCTCTTCAGATTTGACACAAGAAAAGTTGGATGAACTCCTCTTACTTCTTCTGGCAAGTCTAACTTGTATGCCGCTGCCCTAACTTACTCACTAAAGACAAAAGTCAACTTCTTATCGCCTGTAATTCTTGCAAGGTCGACATTACTACAGCTTTACTCAATTGTTCCTCATAACAGAGGCGCACATCACACTACGAATTCCCCCAAAATTTCATCTAGTACCTCAAGATCGCGCACTATCTATTCAACTTTCATAACTCCGACGGACCCACAGACGTAGTCCACTTTACCTATCTCTCAATTCTCGAGGTTCCCCAGTCTTATGTTCTCAATCCAACCACTCAGTTCTACTCGGCTGCCCCAAATCGTTCAGATGGGAAACATAACCGCACTCCATACATGAAACCGCCCTCGGCGAGTCATCACTTGCTAAAACGTGCCATCTTGCACTATTTACTTGTACCCCCTTCGATCTCTATACTTTCTTAAAACTACCTGATAAAACCAAGGCCAACCGCGCCTCCGTCCACACATCGGGACTCACAGTTTTAAACACGTCTAATTAAGGTCTCTCATACATTTATACTTCCTTAAGAAAAAGGACTTGACAGAAATTTCCCGCCACAACAACGAGAATCTTCTACCAGGAAAACTCGCTCACTGACAACTTGGCACCAGGCCAACCTTGTACATCCCGACAAGCTTACCCCCATGAGCCTCTCCTTGGTATACCTGAAATTTCTAGATTAATTCTTCCAACCGACATTCGTCCATGCAGATCATACTCCTTTCCCGAATCACATTGGTTACAACACGTCAACTAATTCGTACGTTCTCACAACTTCATCATTTCACACTTAACGTGTCTAATAGTAGGAAACCTCTATACTTCCTTATTTGAGTACTCACCTATCCGAATTGAACTTATCCTGGAGGCCCATCAATTTCTCACTGCTTGCCACATGCGTCCAGTCATATAACATAACTTCAGTCACTCCCACTCAACTAGGAGGGGTAACCACGATCACACCCTACTGTTCTCAATAGCTTACACTGAACGATTAGTTCGCTTGAACATTTCTCACAAAGTCACTAACTTAACTCATTCAGTCGTCTTACTCACTTCTTTCCTGCACAAAATCATACACAATTTCCTCCCTCAATACTCTTTCCAAAAGTTCGCACACTTACCAGGGACAGTTTACACAATACTGCACCCATCGGCATTACTGTCAAGTTTACTACTTCCGATTTACTTACTTAATCCGACATACTGTCTAAGTCTGTCTTCACCTCCCCACGTTAGCATGGAGCACTGTCCACCATCATTACTCGTCCCTCTCTTCCGGCAATTCCCAAGCTGCAAAAGCTTTCTCATCACTATACGTAACCAAACGGTTGCACTAATATTCTAACTTAAGGCTTCCGACCAAATCACCTCGAATTGACACTAGAGTTCGACGTCACTATACATTCTTTAAACTCCAACTTTTACTTTCTCAGACAATTCGATCACACATAAGCAACAACTCACATTCCTTAAGGGTTTCACATCTATTCCACCACATTCTGACTAATACATGCATCATTTTCTTTAAACTTCCAATTATCCCAAAATATGCTTACTTAGCGACTCCTACAGCTAAAGACACTTGGTTTCTCCTTTGGGTATCTACCCACCACCACTCCGTGATGCTATTCCGAACCTAATCATATCACAACGTCAACTCACACCCTACGTGCTCCAACAACCTGGTTAACAACACGAACACCCCAACCGAAACCTCCAAAAAGTCTTCTATCTGAAGTTTCCTCTTTCTCTAATCTCACATCACTACGACGCTAGCTGGCACATTCAACTTGGCAATTATTGCCACTACATAACAGTACATTACTCACTCACAACATCACACTGCAAACCAAGATTCTCATGGCCAATCATACACAACTCAAACTTATCTTCAAGACCTCAATCATAATTAACCGAGTCTATCTCGCTACATTGTCTCTCTCCCAGCTCTAGTTGAACCACAACACCCGAGTCTCTGATTAATTCTAACATACTCGTTTCTTGCTAGCTCTTTGCAATACCAAACCATTACTTCGGCAGGGCACATTTCCACACAGATCGACATAATCTATACCCTCACTTCGTTTGTGCTAAATACTTCATTCTTAACGAACTATCCGTCTCGTAAGTAACACGCTTACCTAAAACAATAGTCTTTCACTAACTTAATACTCCTACAAGGTGTTCCTTCAACTTTCAACCTTCTGATTCAAGTCTTCGGCCTCATACACTTTACACAACTGTCGACTTCAACGTCACTAGTTGAACTGTTGATACTTTCTTAACTTACTTCTTCAACAAGGGTCCCTTATTGAGCCTAATCCTTCCAACATATCCTAATCAAACTTACTCGTGCATCGTCAGTATCACAAGATCTCTTTACAACCCTTACTCGACGTCGAGGATATTTCATTCCTACTTCACCACCCTACTCATACCGAGTTGTTAATACCAATACCCTGATGACTCCTAGTCCTTCCCCTGAACACAACCGTCCCTCAGCAACTGTATTTCCAGTCACCGCACAAGGATACAGACCCTCATACCACCGACACTAAAGTCCACTTCCGACTCATCTACTGCTCACCTTTCCTCTAGAACACAATTATCAAAGCTACAAACGTTCTCCCCTGATTTGTCCAACACCTCTCCACTCTCGGAGTTCTTCCTTAGCTTAATATGTAATACTCTACGACCTATTGAGTTCATATCCTTCATGCCTGACAACGCGATAAATGAATCATTTCACATTTTTGATCATTTTAAAGAAACCACAATTGAAAACAACTTGGGTACATACGACCCCAACATTCTCATAACTCCAATGCCCTGCACAACGATCTTGAGGGTCGTTTGCATGCAATCTTTCCGTAACACTTAATCTTACTCAACCAAAAAGGTGTCGTTACGACAGAAATAAATATTGGGTGAAAAAAAAACTTTCCATACGACAAAATTCTGAAAGCAATTACCGACGCGAAGTAAACCAGTCGGTCCTCACACTCATTTATATAACTTCAACATGTCAATACTCATTTTAGTTATAAAAGTTTTGTATTCAAACGTTTTCTTGACTCTTTCGCAACAATTTAACTTAACATGAAAATAGTGGAATATTTGGCAAATCATAAACCTCAAGACTTCATTGTGCGATGTACATGGATTTGAATTTTTCTTTAAACATACGCTTGCACACGCCGATTCATATTCGTTCAAATTTGATATTTACACATTTACTTTACTTATGAAAAAATCTCATATACACATGTACGAACTCAATGCGTGAAACTTTACTTGCAATTGAAGACTATTCACTCAAACAAGGTCAGTCGCGTTACTCACGCAACTTATCATTGACTCTCTACCTTCGATCAGTGGTCTCTCTCTCGGCCTTGCAATAACTTGCTATACATACATTCAACGGTCCACTTACTCAACCATTCATACTAATTCATTTTGATCAACTACTTCACTTTCCACTTCTACAGGGTTTCATTTTACTTTAGATATCTTATTTCATTTATCCTGCTAATGGAAAACTCGCCCAAGAAGCCAGGGCTCCATTGATACCTTCACGGTTTTGACACTGCCTTTCCTTACCAACCAAACTGATCTATCCCCCAATTTCTAGAACCGAGACACTCTAGAAACAGGAGTCCTATTCAAAAATCAACCATTCTTCCTCTCCGAATCCACGAAGAGCTACCTCTAGACGACTCGTAACACTCTATACAACATTTCTTCTCTACGATGTATACGTACATCACATCACCAGGACTCCTCAAGAAACTTCCCCAACAAGGGGTCTCAGTCTACCTCTCAGGGATCTTGCTGACATTCTAAAGTACTGGAACACGACATAAACACTAGCTTCTGACTACCACTTCAGAATAATAAGGCAGGTTAATAAGGCAGGTTAAGCACATACATGTACCTGTAAGTTCGCAATTACACTGGCCAGGTGTAATCTCAAACTTACCATACATGACAGTCCTCAGTACCTTATTAGTCCTATCTCTATAATAGTGTCCTCCTAACGCATTTCCTGATTCTCAGTTGTGATTTCTACTCCCAAGTTTAAGTTTAGGCCCGTCTGGTCACCTAAATCCCTTAAACTGTGGCTCTGATACCAACTATAACGACCCAACATTTTTTAATATTTCATTACTTACAAATAGAACAAGCAAGGTTATATATCATAGAATATCCCAAGATCGAGTCTCAAAATTTCCTTACATCATAACAAAATTGGTTGGCGGAAACAACCTACACAACTGAGAAATAGACTAAATAGTACTATAGTGCCGCTATACTATCATGCCTCCTTGCTAACTCCTTGCTCACTTGCTAGAGCCTTTCATCACCTGCTTTCCTGAAAAGGTTTTAGTTTAAAAATGCGAGGGTTAGACCATAAGGTCTAGTGAGTCCCTCCTAACAGTTGTCAAGGCATTTAAAACAGTTTATCATTTTCAGCATAAAACATTCATAAATCTGTTCATTTAAAATCATTCACGGAATAAGGTCCGCCCCTCATAAATTGGCACCCTGAAGCCACCCTAAGGTGACAACGAGTCAGTCTCATGCTGCCTTACATTGGGGCCACACTACCCCTTGGGGCCACACTACCCCTGGCATAAACGGGTCACACTTCCCGACACAAGCTGGCGGGCCACACTCCCCGACTTAGCCAATTTACATCCAAAACAATGTATGCATACATTTCACGTAAATTCAAACATCATTCATGCGATTAAAACATACATTTAAAACATGGCATTTTCTCATTACATCCTTGCTTTAGAAAACATATCAAAAGCCACACATTTTTAGTTTAGAAAACTCACCTGGTATGCTTACTTCCTTCCTTCTCTGCTCTGTACTTACAAACGATCTACCTGAGTTAAAGGATAAACACATAAGCTGACTAACCAAACTGTCCGGATACAACTTACCGGACACCCTTACTTTCCGGACGTTTCTACTTACCGGACACCACAACTGTCCGAACACCTCTGCTTTTCGGACAACACTACTTCCCGGATAACTCTGCATTCCGGGTGGACCTACTGTCCGGGTAATTCCTACTTACCGGACCTCATGCATCCCGGACACTTAAACTTACCGGACAACCCTTACCGGATACTCCGCTCTCCGCTTCCTCGCCCACGTACACTTCATCTTTTCCTTATTTCTTCTTCACGAGCATGCCTCCGCCCATCTCGCCTTTCGAATTACGCATAATCTGCACAAAATATATACCAAAAGCATAAAAACCATCCCCAAAAGAATTTCCAACCGTGATTAAAGAAAATAAGAAGAAATGAATAACAATGCATGAGAAAGCTAAACTAAACTCTAAAATATAAAGATAGCACAACTATTATATACAAAGTTAGGTGCATAAAATGCACTTAACAAACTACCCACAAGCTAAACTTTCTTGTCCCCAAGAAAGAAATATAATTTATTCGGGTGAAAAGCAAAGCAAAGAAATAAAATGAACGAAGATGTCAAGACGAGTTAACCCACAATCTCACTAACGTAATTAAGTATTAAGATCACGTATCACAAACAAACAACCGTTTTTTTGGTTGATTTCAAGAGTCTTTTGGGTTTTTTGGTTGATTACGAGGTACAATTGCACTCCAAATGAATACGGTAGCACCTTCTAAAACGATACAGTTGCATCTTCACAAAACTAAATTTTTTTACCTTCGCCGGAAAAATAATGCGGTGGCACGTGCCACCGTTTGCCCTTCCTTAGGTCCGTCCATGGTATAATATTAACCGTCACTATATAGAATGATCAAAATCACTGGGATTTAATAAACATGAGAAATCAAATCTTATTTTTTTAAGCTTAGAGACGATATACATTAAATCGTTATTATGTAATATTATTTATTATTATTTAAAGTTAAAACCAAGTCTATATTTTGCTTAGGATTTAAGCCATGTCGAGCCCACGTGCACCAAGAGTTCGTGTGGTCAAAAAACCATTTATGTTATTTCCACATCATTATTAAAAAGTACAAGTTTTATAAATCAAAAATCTATAAAGTTTATATATACGCTAATAGACTTGAGATCATGTGAGACCAGACTATTTCCGTGAGACCGTAAGATCAAAAAATTAACACTTAACCTTCACAGCAAAAGACCGTGAAGATACTGTGGTGGTAAACCTTCACAATGTTTTTGCTGTGAAAATTTGCTGTTTTTCTTACCTTCACAATGAATCAATGTGAAAGTTTAATGTTAATTTGTTGGTCTCACGGTCTCACGAAAACAGGTTGGTCTCACGTGAACCCAACCCTACATTAATAACTTGATATAAGTTTAACTTTTTAAGTCTTGTACCAACAAATACACGCTTTATTACTCCGAGTTATATAAAATTACATGAGTTGTATAATTTAAAGAATAAAATAATTCAAATAAAATTACACTTTAATCCTTGTAAAACATTTATAACATAAGTTTTCAAAGCTTAAAGACCAATAAGTTAAACCAACATTAACTATAATTAGTGGTTCATGTAGCCTCGTTTAAGTTATTGAGCTTATAACATATAAAGTATAATCAAAGGGCCCACATGTCTAACAATATCCGAACTTTTAGTTTTCCTAAAGGTGACGGATTTTCATCGATATATAATTTTATTTGTTATATTTATCGTATACAAACCAATTATTTCTTAAAAAACATATAACAACCAATTTTAACTGTTTATATAGACTACAAAGATATCTACTTCCATAAACATCTTGATTGTTTTTCTGATTTAAATCAATGATCATAATGAATGAATCATATCATTTTCTACAAATATCTCATTCATAAGAAACGGACCTTGGTAACTTTTTATATTTTGCTATTTAATATAAGCGTTAATCAGTTAGTATGATTTGTAATAATTCAATTGTCTCTAGCTAAAAGTTAAAACACATTATGTAAATACTATACATAAAAAACATATTAAGTATAAACTATATATCTCCGATGGTAGCTTAAGCTCAAATTAGGGATGGTGATTTGACGCGACCCGGCGGGGAACCCGGTCCACCCGACCCGGTCGGGGCCGGGTAATACCCGGTTTTGCGGGGCCGGGGACGGGTGTAGGAGAGTGAAACCGGGGCCGGGGCCGGGTGAACTACTCCCCTACCCGCCCGGTACCCGGTATTATTATATATGCATTAAATATATATTTTTATAGGTATTTATTTATAATATTAGATTATTAGATATCATATTCATATACCTTTCCCTTTCCCACAAATTAATTATGTCAAGCTGCACCAAGTTTTTTTTTTCATTTCCATTTCTGTTGACCGGGTTTGACCGGGTGTTGACCGGGTATGTGACCGGGGCCGGGTAGCTCATCCCCGTACCCACCGGGGACCGGGGCCGGGTGTAGGGGAGTGAAACCGGGGCCGGGGCCGGGTGAGGGGATACCCGCCCCAAACCCGCCCCAAACCCGCCCCGTTACCATCCCTAGCTCAAATGCTTGGTTCAATTTGGAGCCCAAAGTCATCATGAGCCTTGTATCCGAATTCCGAACTACAGATGGCCAAAATAGTCCTGGTCTAGAACCGATGTAGTTACGAGACCTAGACCAATTGGGACTAACCCTACAATTCATAACCAATTATGGTTTTTACGAAAATTCAGGACCTGGCCTGGCTCGAGACCGGTTATACATAGGTCTGATTTATTAAAAAAAGTTTTTAATAATTATATATAAAGTTTTTGAGATTTCTATAAGATTTTCAGTTTTTTTAACCAGTAACTTCAAGTATATTAATGGAAGTTTTTCAAGTGTTTCAAATTAGGGAATTTAATTAAAATACCCAAAGTTTGACTTTGACTTACCAAAATACCAATTTTTTCAACTTTTGCAAAAATACCAAAAAATACCGCGATTTGTCCCGCTATCGCGGGGTAGGGTTCATTTTGAAACATTTGATCCCGCTATAGGGGGTGAAAGTGTAAAATTATAAATAGCGGGATCAATAGCCGGACATAGCGGGACAATAGCGGGAAACATTTTTATTTTATACCCTATCCCGCGATAGCGGGACAAATCGCGGGATTTTTGGGTATTTTTGCAAAAGTTGAAAAAATGAGTATTTTGGTAAGTCAAAGTCAAACTTTGAGTATTTTAATTAATTTCCCTTCAAATTATATTTCAAAAATCATAATTATAAAACACATGTACAATATTTTTTTACACAAAAGATTAATATATATATATATATATATATATATATATATTTATAGTGTATTGAATGACACAATTAGATATTTTAAAATGTATTTCAATCAGATATTTTAAAAAAGAAAATCATGAACAATATTTTTATACGTCCAAAATTACTTGTTTGGAGAAAAAAAACTTCAAACCGATTTGGGCCCACTGGGACGGAGATAATTTGGCCCAACTTTTTTACTACTCGATTACGTTCCGGTAGTACCGCCTCCACCTGAACCACAATCAGAAACCACGATCCATTTCGCCGTCGCCGTTGCCGTTGCCGTCGCCGTTGCCGTCGCCGTTGCCGTCGCCGTCGCCGTTGCCGTTGCCGTTGACCTCATGCGGCCATCACTAAGGCACCGAGCTCTTTGTTTCTCTTCCGAAGCTATTCATCAATGGAAGTCAGATCTGAATCGATCGTTTTGTTCGTCTGTAATTAACGCTACAAACGGCAACGGGAAGAGCGGTAATGCTTTCGAATTACTGAACTTAGAAGAGGTTGAGAAGGTTCTAAGAGATGTTCGAGCAGATGATGTGAGAGTTATACCTGTTAAAAAACAATCGGAGTTTGCGAGTTTCGTCGTTGTTGCGACTGGTAAGTGGCATGTTCGCAGTATCGCTCAAGCCCTAATTTACAAGGTATGTTGTTCTCCATTTCTTCTCTAAGTTTTTGCGATGCTGTTATATGGATTATACATGTTACTTTGTGATTTTATGGATGCATCGTTTTAGAGTCATGTAATGTTTTGTGCAATTTGTTGTGTTTTTTTTTGAGAAATGTGATTGTATAACACTATAGAACTATAGAACTATAGAAGAGGAAGATGATTGTGCCTTACAAAATCAAATTTTCTGGATAACACTAGGGACAAAGGCACAAAGCAATCCGTGGTTGGAGAATTTGTAATTAAAGTAAACAAACACTTATATATGGAGAATGACATGCCTTGTAAATTAGGGCTTGCGAAGGTGCCATTGGGACTGACCAGTGGCAACAATGACGAAATTCGCAAACTCTGATTGCTTTTTAAGAGGTATGACTCTCACATCATCGGCTCGAACATCTCTGAGGATCTTCTCGACCTCTTTTAAGTATAGGATCTTGTTTCAGGTGGAGGTGTAATCAGTATCCAAAACTTGGGCAGTTGGGCCAAATTATTCCGAATGTGGTCGTATCCGTAATCTATGTAGTTAAGCTAAACATGGAATTGAAATTTAGAAGCCCAATGAAACGAATTTACTTTCATCAATGTGAAATTTTGGATCATATTTTTAAGGTAATCACATATGTTTATATGAACATGCAAATCAAACTTGAGTTTTTAACTACTCTGAACCATTGGAAACTAATTTTGATTTCTGGAGCAGGTGAAGCTGGATTGTCATTGACTCAAGAGAATGTTGCTGCCAAGTGTAGAAGGCCAAGAAGGAGGAAACTGGATTGTCATTGACTCAGGTATACATTATTTCGGGGCTGTTTACCTTTTTACATTAAGCTTTGTATGGGTTAAGTTGTCCGGATAAATCTGTAGGACGGGAGACCAATGGGTTTCAGGGAGGCAAAGAGATAGGGTTGGATTATTTCTGGGCATTTCTAATATTAATTTGTTTGGGGTGGCATAACGGGGACAAATGAGGGGTCCTGGCTTATTCCATATAGCCATTTTAGCTTAATGGCTTAACAATTAAGCCATAAAGAAACACTCGTGTATGGCTGGGCGAATAAGCCGCTCAAACCATTAAGCTAATTAAGTTTGTAAGTAAGCAGACCCTTGACCCCTGGCTTGTGAATTAGCGTTAAACAAGTATTATGAATAAAGATTAGCGGTGAACAAAGCTCGAGAAAATACGTAAGCAAATGTAACTAACTTCCTAACGTGGTTCATAGCACAATTTTTAACATTGATGTGTTCAAGTAATGGTGTCTTTTCAGGTTCATTGATAGTTCATGCCTTCGATGAGAAAGCGAGGGCTTATTACAACTTGGAGCAGGACCTCAAAGGAGTCAAGTAAAGAACAAGAGTTTAAAGTGCGGTAAGTATCTTCGAGGTTATATGCTTAATGCAACCTAACAAGTATGGAATCATGAACATTTGACATGTTGGCGTTTTTTAAAACGTCATAAACGAAACAAACCCAATAAATTTCACGCATAGGTAAAGTGGGGGGGGGGGGGTGGGTGGTGGTGGGGGGGGGGGGGGTATGATGTTAAATCAAATGCCCTCCCATGAATTGCGCCTTAGGAGGGAATTGATCCGGTGTATCTCATACTCATTTGCATCCATTTCTCATCCAACGGTTGATAACCACTTCTCACGTTAACCTCAACTTCTCACCGGAACCCAATCCTATGTGGATGATCTTTGTAAAGCATCTATAAAGGGTTGTTTACTTACCGCTTAATGAGCTTAATGGCCTGGGCGGCTTATTCGCTCAACCATACATGAGTGCTTTTTTATGGCTTGGTCGTTAAGCCATTCAAGCTAAAATGGCTATATGGAATCAGCTAGGACGCCTCACTTGTCCTCGTTAAGCGATCCCCAACATATTAATACCAGAAATGCCCTAAAATAATTGAACCCTCCTCTTGCCTCACTCAAACCTATTTGTCTCTTGTCCCTCGTACAAACAAATTTATCCGGACATAAATAGAAACCATACAAGAAAATAAAAATAAACAACCCTTAACTTTGAATGCCAGATTTTTTTTAGGACATTGTCATAGATATAACATATGTAATTAAGACTCGTTGAGGCGCTACTCTTTGGGGTAGAGGTCAGATTTGCGTACATCATATATCTCATCCTCCCCGGACCCCCCTACTCTTGAGTGGGATTTACTGTGTTATTTTGGATTGGTTTACCCGTTGAGGCACTAACGAGTAATATGTTCACTAGGACTTGGATCAAGCTTTTGTGAAGGTATGCCGCAAGAATAATTCCAAGAAACCGGCAAAGGGATGAACCACACGTTTGCGCTTATATAGTAGATGCCCTCTTGACGGATACAATATTCCATCTCAAATTCTCATTTTCTGTTTCTGTCCACCAATCACATGAATACACATAATCCAAAGAGAATGTGAACGTGAATTAGATATATTTAAAGTACTTGTAAATTTATATGGAGTTCTTTTTTTATAGAGAAACCATTTATCCGGTTTTCTGATGTGTAGTGTGTACCATAATAAATTAAACGTTCAGTTTTTAAAAGGGTAAAGTTCAGAAAAACCAAATGGATTTTTCGATTTTGAGTATGCAAAAGTGGTAAGTGGGGAAGGCGAGAAACTGGAACGACAATTTCAGGAAGGTGCAATCAAGAAGATTATGCTTCAAGACCATGATTTACTGCATTTAGAAGTTTCTTCGGAAGTGGTGTTAGTAAAAGTCCGTGAGGCTAGTTTGATGCCGAACCTTTTCAAGGTTCTTCTCAATGAAGGATTTTGTGATTTGTTAATCAAACATGTAGGAGGTTTATGGGTGTGGATTGAATTCCTTAACCAAAAAGCGTGTTTGGCGTTCAAACAACGATCTGCGCTCAAAGAGTTCTTTGTGGCGATCAAACCTGTCTCGAGAAGTTTTGTTATTGATGAAAGGGTAGTTTGGATTGAATTTGAAGGTCTACGTCTGTGTGCATGGAGTGCCAATGCTTTTAAGAAGGTTGCAGAGGGGTGGGGAAAGTTTATCTGCTTTGATGACGATGAAGAGGACTCCGTGAGTTGTGGGAGGGTTTGTATAAGCACAAATTCCCCTTATTTGATCTTTGAAAAGGCAATGGTGGTAGTGGAAGGGATCGAGTATATTATCCGAGTTCGTGAAATAGCGCACTGGTCTGTAGAGATTACGGATGTGGTTGAAAGTCAGGTATCCAATGAAGTGAACTCGGGGAGTGAGAAAGATGAAGATGAGGGAGACGAAGAGGTTGGCGGGTTCAACGACATGGTGAAAGACAACTTTTCGGATGGGGAGAGTAGTCCGGGAAAGGAACCCGAAGAAGAGAAACTGGTCCCTGTCACGGAAGTAGAGTTGCTACAGGAGATCCAAACTGTGGGGTCTCAAACCACATCAGCTAAGTCAAACAACGAAACGGCAAGCTATCCGCCTGGATTCGAGCATCTTAAGGAAGTTATTAAAGAGGTGGAAAATGCGGACCCCCTGATGCAAGGCCTGGGAAAAGGGGTGGTGAGTCAAGTTCGGAGTCGGTTTTTTCGGGGATGCGATGTAGTACCTTTCTTCGCAAATGTAAAAAGAAGAAAGTTAAACAATTGCTAGGCGGTCAGACGGGAAGGATGGATCATCGAACGGGAGCTCAGATGGTGGATAGATGAAGCTACTCTCTCTGAATATCAGGGGAACTGGAAAGGCGATAAAAAGAAGTTGGGTGCGGAGTTTGTGTTATCAGCAGGTAAACTTCTTGGGTATACAGGAGACGAAAATGACGCAATTAGAGTTGTTTAAGCTTAAAAGGATGTGGGGAAACTATAATTTCGATTTTGCATGTAGCTCGACGACATGCCAGTCTGGGGGTATAGTATCAATGTGGGATACAACTTGTTTTCTGAGGTGTAATATCTGGTGTGGGGTAAATTACGTTATAGTGGAAGGGAGATGGTATAACATGGACTCGAATGTCTTCATGGTGAATGTCTACGCCCCTCAAGGCGTGGCGGCTAAGAGGAGCCTTTGGGAGGAGATTCTTCAGTTCATAAGAGACAACCAAGGGCATTTCATCTTTTTTGGTGACTTTAATGAAGTGCGTGTAGAGGGAGACAGGTTTGGTTCCGTTTTCTGTGTTCAAGGTGCACTTAATTTTAATAATTTTATTGAAGAGGCTGAACTGATAGACCTTCCGCTTGGAGGGCGTAGATTCACGTGGACGAACAAAGCGGGCTCTAAAATGAGTAAGATTGATCGTGTTCTCATTACTGAAGGAGTGTTGGGAACTTTTCCGGACCTGTCGGTTTTGGTCCTGGAACGGAAGTGGTTGGATCATAGTCCTCTCTTTCTGCAAAATAAAAAGTTGGACTATGGGCCGATTCCTTTTAGAATCTTTCATTCGTGGAGCGAAGTTCATGGGTTTGATGAGGTGTTGGCTAAAGCGATGGGGGATTTCAACAACAACCAGGTCAATTTGTGTATTTCCTTTAAAGATAAATTGAAATTTGTCAAAGGAAAATTGCGCGATTGGAATAAAATAAACAAAGCCTCTCAAGGGCTTAGGAAGAAGCTTTGTCTGGAGGGTATTGCAGCAGTGGATCTGAAAATGGATCAAGGGATTGCTTCCAACCTAGAGACCGAGCAACGTGGGGGATGGTTGAAAGAGTTGGCGGAACTGGAAAATTTAGAGATAAAGGATTTTGCTCAAAAAGCGAAGGTCCTCTGGGCGACAGATGGGGATGAGAACTCGGGAAGTCCTTCGCGCCTTCTAGCTCCTTGGTCGGTAGCTCCCGGCTTCTCCGCCTCTCGGCTCTTGATGCTGCCAAGATAGAAGGCAGGGCTTCAGTGGGAGAAATTAGGGAGGCAGTGTGGCAATGTGGGGGGGATAAATCCCCCGGTCCGGATGGATTCTCTTTCAATCTGGTAAAGAGGTATTGGCATTTATTTGAAGCGGACATTAGAGGATTTGTTTTGGAGTTTTTTGAAAAAAGGAAACTCCCAATCGGATGTAACGCGTCATTCATTACCCTCATCCCTAAGGTACACAATCCCTTGTTTGTTAAGGATTTTAGACCGATTTTTTTGGTAGGGCTTCAATATAAAATTATTGCCAAAATCTTGGCAATCCGGTTAGCGAAGGTGGTGGGGAGCCTTGTAAGTAGCGAGCAGTCGGCTTTTGTGAAAGGTCGTCAGATCTTAGACGGTCCGCTTATGGTGAGTGAGATTATAGATTGGTACAAGAAAAAAAAGAAACATCTCATGATCTTCAAAGTAGATTTCGAAAAGGCGTATGACTCTCTGAGTTGGGATTATTTGGATTCCATTCTTGTTATGTTCGGTTTTGGAGCTAAATGGAGGAGTTGGATTTCTGAATGTCTTTCTTCTGCTAGATCTTCTGTGCTGGTTAACGGAAGTCCTACTGAAGAGTTCCAGCTGCGAAGGGGGTGATCCCCTGTCACCTTTCTTATTCATTCTTGCTATGGAAGGATTACACGTGGCCATTGAGGAAGCTGTTTCTACTCGTATGTTTAAGGGGATTAGGATTGGGAATATTGCGCTTCACATGTCTCATCTTTTCTATGCTGATGATGTCCTCTTCCTCACTGAGTGGAGTCATCGAGATCTTCAAGGCATCTTAAAAGTGCTCGGTGATTTTTATAAATGCTCTGGGTTAAAGATTAACTGTCTTAAATCCAATGTGTTTGGGGTTGGAGTTGGGGAGAAAGAGATTAGGAGAATGGCTTCGAATTCTGGGTGTGCTGCAGGTGTTTTTCCGTTCAAGTATTTGGGGTTGCTGGTGAAAGTATGGCGAGAAAAGTGAACTGGGGCTGGTTAGTGGATCGGTTTAAAGCAAAGTTGTCTTCTTGGAAGGCGCGCATGCTTTCTATCGGGGGTAGGCTCACCCTGGTTAAAGCAGTTATGGGAAGTCTTGGGATTTATTTCATGTCCTTATTTAAAGCCCCTGAAGGTGTTTTGAAGATTTTGGAGTGCTTGTGGTCAAATTTTTTTTGGGGAGCCGAGTTGGGTGAGAAGAAAATTACTTGGGTTCGGTGGGATAAAGTCTTGACAGACTATGGTAGAGGCGGTTTGGGGGTGGGATCTTTAGCAGGTTTCAACCGTGCCTTGCTCTTGAAGTGGCGATGGAGATTTATTAATAATGGGAGTGATCTTTGGGCAAGGGTAGTGAAGGCCGTTAATGGTGAAAGTGGAGGGTTCCTTGATCGTGACTCGATTTGCAAAGGTAGAGGCGTTTGGTCTAGAATTGTGGCCGTGGTTGATCAAATGCATGATAGGAACATAATTGATTACGATGCGATAACTTATAGAGTTGGCATTGGAGATAAGATCCGTTTTTGGGAGGATGTTTGGGTGGGCGACCATAAGCTTAGAGATCGGTACTGGCGCTTGTTTAGGCTGGAAAATGAGAAAGGTTGCCGATTTCAAAATCGCTTCATGGAGGGGAATTGGGTTTGGCATTGGCGGCGGCAGTTAAGGGGAGGTGCCGAGGAGCATGATTTTTCTAACATGATGGCTGAGCTAGGTCATGTGGTCGATTGATGCCATCGGTGATTTTTCTGTTTCAGTGACTCGCAAACATATTGATAACGTGACTCTCTTGGGTGGTGATCTAAGGACTAGGTGGTGCAAGGGGGTGCCAAAGAAAGTTAATGTCTTCTTATGGAGGGCTAGTTTAGACAGATTGCCAACTCGGCTCAATTTGTCTAAAAGGGGTATTGATTTGGATAGCATTGGTTGTGCTTCCCGTACTTCCAATGTTGAGACAGAGAATCACGTGTTTGGTTCCTGTGAAGTGGCGGTGGAAGTGTGGAGGGCGATTCTAAGTTGGTGCGGTGTGGCCATGCCTCGAGTCCTCTCAATTTCCGAGTGGATGTCTTGGGTGGATGATGTGCACATGGCAACGAGGCGCAAGGAAAGATTGGAGATCGTGGTGGTAGTGACTTGTTGGTTACTTTGGAAATACAGGAACGATGTGGTCTTTGGGTCGGGTAAAATGAGGAAGTGCGAGCTTGTCGATTCTATTAAGGCAACGTCTTTCCTTTGGTCTAAAAGTAGAGTTAAAAAGTTTAATGTTTCTTGGCCGGAATGGCTTTTTAAACCGTTGTATTTTTCCAAGTCTGGTTTTCCCTGGCTTGTGGTGTTTATAATACATAGCTGTTAAAAAAAGGGCTTTTTACCCAAACCGTTATTTACTAAGGGGCTGTTTGTTTTTCATAATTCAGTACTTATATACCACTTTTCACTTTTTCGGTCAGATGTGTTTGAAATAAGAGTGTTTGTTTTTTCCCTATTTTTGATCCACTTATCACTTATTTTCCACTGACCGAAAAAGTGATATCTTTGTCACTTATTTTCACTTTTTTCTCATCTAAGCCACCTCTGACCTCTCCTCTCCATATCCTCTCTAACCTACCTCAGCACTTCAACAGAGATCGACTGCAAAACTCCATAGATCTCCATCTGAAAAACCTCCATCGATCTTCATCTTCAAATCCTCCATCGAAGCAGCGACGGTTCCAAATGGGTGTTGATGTTATCTTCAAAGAACTTTGAAAAAAAATGGGTTTACCTGTTTATCGCAGATGTGATCTGCTTCTTTGTAGGAGGTATGAAGAAGAAGTTAGGTATAAAGAAAGAAAAAGTGGCTATGCGATTAGGAAATATGGCTCTGAGATTAGAAAAAAGAAAGAAGAAGATGGGTCTCTGAGATTAGAAAAAAGAAAGAAGAAGATGGGTATATAGATTAGAAAAAAGAAAGAAGAAGATGGGTATATAGAAAAATGGCGGTGGTGTCTTGAAGAAACAAATGTTATTTTTATTTTTTATTTTTATTTATATGGTATAAAAAATTTCATGGATTGTTTTTTTCTAAATAATATCTTTTCTACTAATAATTTTACTTATTTTTTTTAATAATATGAAGATCATGATTGATTTTCATATTGTAAGCTTGCCTTTTTCTATCGTGATTGAAGACTAGTTGATAACAAGTCAAAAGAATCATATAATTAATTTAAGCATCATGTGTGTTAATGCCGTTCAAAAAAAAATAGTAAAAAAAAAACAATTAAAAGTTTATATATATGTAAGGCGTCCTAAAAAATTAGAAAAAGAAGGGAAATTGGTAACTTTATATATTTAATTCATTTAAAAAAAGATCAAACTGGGAAAAAAATTATAAAAACGGAATTAATTGGAAAATATTAAAATTGTGGAGGAAGGGATTCAATCCTGGGAAAACAAGGAACAGACACGGACACAATGGCCTCTCGCCAATGCGCTAGAGCTCAATGTTGGGATAATAATGCATTAAATGATTCATATAGTAACAAAATTGAAAAAATATTCGGAGGCCCCTGGCGATCGGAGGCCCTGTGCGGTAGGCCATATTCGAACACCCTAAAGAACGGCCCTGTTGGTATTTAATTGTTTTCATGATCTAAATTAATGCGATTCGAGGAAAATTAGGTAATTGCATGTCAATTATGAATATGATTCGTGTATTGAGAGTTTCATGGTTTTTTTTTAATGATAAGCTAGATTTCTTCTTGTGCGTTATGTTATTCGTGTAATATGTGATGCTCCAAATATGTTTCGATTAGCAACTACGCCTTCTGTTGCCAGAAAAATCAACTTCTGATTTCAGAGATTAGGAATTTCTTCGATTAAATTTAAAAGGATTTGGATTTACATACCTGCAATTCTCAATACTTTTGATTTCTTTTTTTCTTTCTGCACAAAGTAATTCTTAAGACAATTTCTTCGAAGATTAAGGATAACTCACGTGACCATGAATTGTCAATAAGTTTGGTTTCATGATTTCTTTCAAATCATAGAATGTTAAAAAGCAGAAATGGTGTAGAAGAATTGACAGTGGTCATATACAATGATATGCAATTTCAAGAAGTCATTAATGTTGAATGAGGTAATCCATGTGTATAAGTGGGATTTTTTGAATTTTTGATACTCACTGTGCTTTGTTTTTCTTGTTAATTTGTTTTGTTTGCAAAGGGTTCAGCGTTGTTCACCTTAGTCAGAGACATCATAGACAAGGCATTTTAGCACCTCAAACTTGTGTTTATATATATGCTTGTTGAAAGATGGCCGAGGTATGAGGTTCTAACTCTTCTTTTAAAATGTCATGGTTTAGTTAGTTTACTCTTAGATGTACTATCTTATAACATAGCAAATGTTGAATTCCAGCCACAGGAGGGCCAGAAAGTGTGCTTGCATGTGTATGACTTAAGCCAAGGGCTAGCAAAGCAGGTCTCATTGCCGTTTTTGGGGAAGGCGATTGAAGGCATATGGTGAATATCGTTCCTTCTTTTCCATTTTCCTTTTTTAATAAGCTGCATTCTATTTTTGCGTGAGAAGAGTCTTTTGCCGTACCATGTTTATGAATGATCGCACACTCACAACAAGTTGATTCACATGGATCACCCAACTAAACGCTATTTCTATGGTATTCACTATATGGATAAAACAACATTGAAGTTCCTATGTGAATAATGTGATCCATGAGGAGTGCACCTGCATATTGTCTGAATTTATTTCTTTGTAGCATAAAAGAATACAAAATTATTATGATAGTGCATACCATGGTAAAAAATATTGGATCCCTAGCTGATGGTTGAGCCTTTGGCGTGGGCCCGAAACGGAGTAGTGACTGTCACTAGTAGCCATGTAAATAGTCTCTTTGCAAGATGTAAAAGGAAACACTGCATACAAAGACCTCTATCCCCATCTTTGAAAAGCCTGGGAGCATTGGTGCACTAGGCTTTCTCAGGAGTGAACCTGAAACTATGGTTGCAAGATTCTTAGATGTCATACCTTTACACTATTTTCTTTCTTTAATTTTGTGCGTCCCTTCTTTATTTGTATGAAAGGGACCCACAATCATATTTTCATCTTCTCATATAACATTCATAATGGTAAACTTTTTCATCAAAGCTTTTTCTGAAAAAATAGGACCTACAAGCTTAGGTGGCCAAGCAAAACAGGCTTATTGAGAGCCAGTACAATTACATGCATAAAAACGACTTTTTTTCTTTGGTCAGGAGCTTTTTGACAATCTTAGGTGGCCAAAAAGCTCCATTGTGGATGCTTCTGTATAAATTGGAACGCACAAATGTTACATTTACATCAAAAAATCTGACATTATTATGTTTTTTTTTTAAAACACAGGCACACAAGAGTAGTGGTGTATGATATCGAGTATTATTTTGGTGGTGGCATATATCAAGCTCCAGTTGGAACGGCACCGTATGGGACTCCAATCCGAATGATTGATCTTGGTGTCACAAAGGTTTCAAAGGAAGAATTTGAGTCCTTTTTAAAGGAAATAAGCCCGCGCTACACACATGAAACATACAGTTTACTGAAGCATAATTGCAATAATTTTAGCAACGAAGTTGCACAGTTTCTGGTGAACACCACCATTGTAACACCCGTAATTTTCGGATAGGTCCAATGTCGAATCAATGTGGAACCGATCTTTAAGAAAAATATGAAAAATAATATTTTGGGTTAAATCCTAGATTTTATGGTCTTGTTGGATGGGGAATTCGAATACGAGTCCAAAGGTTCTTTCCAGAGCGAAAACGGAGCTACAACGAAAAAGTTATGGCCAAAACAGTGTTTAAGAAGAAACCGGGCGGCAGTGCCCTGCGCGCATGGTGGCGCGTTTTCAGGCGCGCGGAGCTCTGGTTCAGCTTAAAACGTGAATTTCACCCCTCAAACTTCATTTCTTCATATCTCTCTCATTTCAACTCCGATTTTGGCGATTCAAGTTGCTATGTTTCCGATTTTGAGAGCTCTTCAAGAATCTACAAAGAGTTTTGAAATTCATTGGAAGATTCAAGGGTGTTTGGTGGTGGTAAGTCTCTCAAATCTCTTTCCTTTCTCTCCCAAACCGTTTCCCCTCTTTCTCTCACAAACCCTAACTGATTTTGGGGCTTTTCTTGGAGATTAATGTGTTTCTTATCCACTTTATTGATTCATTTATTGAATCAAAACCTAAGTGGTAAGTTCGTCCTCATAGCTTCTATACTTTCATATGAGTTATAAATGTTCCATTGATGATCTCCTAGTGTTTTGTTTCTCCAATTTCGATTTGGATGATTTTGGAGAAGTTAGGTTAATATTGGGGTTTTGGTCAAAATGGAGATTTCAATATGAGATGTTTGGGGAATGGTTTTAAAGTGGTTGAATATGAATATTCATGGTTGGAAATTATGAATTTAGGTTTTTGGAGGTTTTGGCTTGAGGATGCAAACTTCTTCAAAGGAGCATACGTTTGGGAAAAATCTAGACTTAGCTTAATCTAGCAAGGTGAGTTCAAGTTACTTTGCGAAAACTTTGTACATGCCAAAATGCTATTTTTCCAAGTAATTATGTGTTTTACCTGAAAATTATCAATGTTGAGTTATTTGATGAGTTTTACCTTTTGAGGTATTAATTGTGGTAGATATTGTAAAACACTACTTTTGGGATCTTTGGAAAAATGAGATAGATAAATCTTACATGAAATGTGTTATTGATTTATGTGATAAATGAGTCTAATTGTTGTGAAAATGCATTTGGGGATAATTTGGAAATATGCATGTAGTACATCATGAGATGTTTTGAAAATGTAAAGGTGTGAGTCATTTGGAAATGAAGGTTTTCCCGATCCAAGATTTTATTCCGGGTTTTCATGGATTTGAAGTATTTACCGGCAACCGGTGTGTGTTGTTGTATTTAATGTCATTTTATGACTTTTATGAATTATCTTTCGAGTTAGTTAAGCTTGTGGCTCGGTATTGGATTTTATTAAGTCTTGGGGACAATTGTTCGTTTTGATAGCTCAGAGTTGAGTTTTGATCATGATTTATGTTATTGGGGAATTGCATGTTTTGAATGCATTTGTTTATATGTTTGGGGTCGTGTAATATTTTAGACCTTGTTGGCCATGGATCCATAGGCATTTGAGTTTCTTTTAGTCTCGCGGGCAAGAGGTCGGAATTGATTGAGCCCAGTTTTACGAGACGTTAGTTTATTTTGTAGCACGGAATAGGCATCGGGTTCCATGATAAGTAAGGCGTGGACCTAGATGGTCGGACGTCGTCTCATGGGCAGTAAGGCGTAATTCCATATATGTGCTTAGCACGGGATAGGCATCGGGTTCCATGATAAGTAAGGCGTGGACCTATATGGTCGGGCGTCGTCTCATGGGCAGTAAGGTGTAATCCCTAATGTGTTGTTGTGGAATTAATGTGACCCAATGTATAGACCTGAAGTAGTTAAAGTTGGGAACTCCCTAGTCTCACAGGCAATAGATCTGGAGTGATTGAGCTCAGTTTACGAGAGTAATCCACGTGTGTGTTTTATTGCATAGTAAGTGACCCACTTTAGTGTTCCGTCACGTGCGATGTATACGGATCTCCCCCGTCACCGAAAGGTGTTGTTTTGGGTATTTGTTGTTACTCATGTTTTCGGTGACATGTTATATTTATATGGATTGTTTTCCATGGTATGCAAGTTGTGGTTTATATCTCATCTGTGTGTGATGTTTTGGGTATTTGTGTTTATCCATGTTTTCGGTAACGTATCATATTTATGAGAATTGCATTTCCATGTTATATGAGTTATGGATTATGTTTTTACCGCGTTTGGGATGTTTTTGGAATAATGACAAATTGAATTATGGATTTAATTATTTTGAGTATCAAAGGGTATTTCACCCTATTACGTGGATTTTGGGAATGAGTCTATTTTGGAAATCATATTGCATTAAAGATTTCATTTATGGGAATTGTGGGATTTGGAAAATGAGTGCTTTACATTTAAAGTAAACTCTTTTGGAATCATGATTAAAAAGCTACACTCCTCTCGATTTATGAATTTATATAGTCATGATAAAATGTTTGAACTCACTAGACGTTAGCCTAACCCTTTTTATTTGTCGGCATGTGCAACAGGTGTAACGTCCCACTTTCCATAAAAGTCAAAGTCACGAGATTTGCAATTTAAACGACATAAATGTGCTTGTCCTTACATCAATGCTAAAACATACTTAACAAAAACTTTAACGTTAACATTAATCATAAACAACGGAAGTCTTTCTAAGCCACAACCGAGCACTATCTAGACATATCAAGATCCAAAACTGGGAGCCTCACGAGCTCCATTACCTCCATGCCGTCTCTAGTTCTACTTAGAAGAACTCGCTACACGCTTACCTGAAAATGGTTTAGTTTTGAAAGCGAGGGTTAGACCAAAAGGTCTAGTGAATTCCCTCCGAAAATAGCATATAAAAACATTTGAAAAACATTTATCAATGACCAGAAATATCATCAAGCATGGTACTGCACTGTGTAATGGACCACATAAACATATTGCGATCAGGGCCCCAGCAGACTCCCTTCTCGCCGCTTTGGAATCCCCACGGACTCCCCTCTACCGGATATGAGGGAAACGGATTCCAACCCACCGGTCTATCATACATAACCAAGAGTCCTAAGACCCCGAGAACCTCTCTCTGATCCCACAGTGCATACCGACTCCACACAGTGTACACTTACGTTCATGCAGACATGTAAAATGTATTCCTCGTAAAACATGCTAAACATTCCTTTTAATACAATAAGTACATTCGTGGGAAACATGTAAATCAGTTCGTAAACGTTTCATGCTCAATAAGAACCATAATCAGTTAAAACATTTATCACATGCGTTATAAAAAGGGTTTAGGGAACTCACCTTGATTGACGTACAATGCACTTCCTAAACACCTTCAAGCTATACCCACAAAACACCTAAGGCAAAAGACCCACATCAGATAAATAGCTCAAACCTGCTGTCCGGATACCTCTTTCCGGACACCACACCTTTCCGGACACCTACTTTTCCGGACACCTTGCTTGTCCGGACACACTACCTATCCGGACGCAAAGATTATCCGGAGACACTACTTATCCGGACGCAAAGCTTATCCGGAACCTCTACTTATCTGGACGCAAAGCTTATCCGGAGACTTCAACAACCCGGACACCTTCACGGGGCGATTACCCGGACACCCGCAACCTATCCGGACACCTTCGAACAGTGGTGTCCGGAAAACGCAACTGTTCGAACCGAGTCTTATAAAAAGTGATCGTTAACCCGATTTTTGTCATTAGTTTGGTTAGATATCCACTAGGGTTCATCCACTAACTCCAAATACCCAATTTAAACCATCATTACTCCCTTAAATCGGTTCATTTAGACAAACCCAATAAACTCATTATAAAGGAAAAGAGGTGGAAACTCAAGGAATCAATAAGAATCAGTTCTCAAGAATCCATATCAACAAGAATAGAAGTACTACACTAAGAAGAAGAACGAATTTAGGATGTAATACCTTGCAATTTCTTCTTTGATTCTTCCCTTTTTTCTTGATTCCTTCCCAACCCTTCTTCCCTTCTTCTCCTCTCTTAGCCGCCAAATGCCAAACACTAAAAATACTGATTTCTTCATCAACCCTAGGAAAATGTGCCCTTAAATACCTTCTCACAAAATTTCCATTTTGGCCCCTCCAAGTAAACTTCCATTTATTAGACAAATAGCACTAATCTTTCGATAACAACCAAGATGGCCACTAAACTTAACTTTATAATTCAAGCATGACCAACACTAACCTCCCAATCTTCTCAAAATAAAACCCGGTTGTTACAACAGGTCTCAGGTTGGGAGTAGTTCTAGTGACACGTGTGAAAGGTCGTGTGCTAGTAGAGTGCTCGCGAGGTGATTTGAATTAGTGAAGTCTTCCGCACGTATTTGGAATTAGCAACTTGTGTTGTGTTAAGTAACACCCGTTTAAGTTAATTTATTGGGGGACTTATAATGTTTTAAATTCCGAGGTATTTTAAGGAATGAATTGTAGAAATGATTTTATCTTGTTGGGTATTTTATTGAAATTTTATTTAGTTGCTCGTTCCAAAATTGAGGGTGTTACAAGTTGGTAACAGAGCATAAGTTTGAGAGATTTAGGTGTTGATTTTGGATACCTAGACTCAAACTAGCGTTTGTTTAAGTAAATGAGAGTGAAATTCACCTTTAGGCACTTTAAGATAGGATGTTTCGAGGTCAATGGATGTTGTTAGAAACGAGAATCACGTCGAGAGTAACAAGGATAATCATGTACGGTGCGTTCATAGTGACACCTGGCCAGTGTCATGGTGAATCTACTAGTTACATGTGCGTACTTGAATTACTTTAGTATGATGATCGTTGGGGTAGTGAAGGAGGTTCTAAACTAGTAGTCGTTGGAATAGATGGACGATTCTAGTATTAGTCACTTGGAGTGACGATAAGCATGATATTTGCTTTAAGTAGACCGTTTCGGGTCGAGATTGATGGTTGGATTAGAACCATAGGCCTAATGAGCCGATTTTGATTTGAGGAAAAACCGTAAAGTTAATTGATGTAATTCTCAACTTACCTTAAGAGATTAAAACATCCGGATGACAATAGTGGACTGGAGGGATTTGGAAGGGTATGAGTTGAGACGTTGAAGGCCGACTAAGTCATGCACAAAGTTTAATTTGAAAATAAATTGCATCAATTATTTCTTGTGTTTTGAATCCATATATGGATCGTGTTACAATTTTGGGAAATGTTTAGCACACACACAAGATTTTAAATTATGGGTTTTGAACCTGCACGAAAGTATTCTATTACGGGAGTTGTGAGCCCCGTCGGAACTTGTTCCGTTTTATCATTGTCCAACGTTATTTTAGGATACAGTGATATCCATATTTTATGATGTTTAAGATGTTGGGCAAGTAACTACGGCTTGTGACTTTAATATTGGATCTCCTCCACATATGTTAGAGTTTGGACGGAAAGTTATTTTCCATTATGTCTATGTAAAGTTTTTTTGGGGAATTTGTTCAATGTGAGTTGTTAAACAATGTTGTTTATATGGTATTACCCTAGAAGGGGGATTTTGGGGTTTTGGCGTCTCATTTATGATTTTGCTTATAGCAATTTGGCTTTGGAAGCATGATGTTTAGCGCTGTTTTATTGAGTTGGAGTCATTGAGTTCGTTGAGGTTCATGGATTTTGTTTTACGACATGTTGAGTCGTGTGAGTATAATTTCACAAGGTGCATGCTTTAATTACTTACGTGAAAAGTTTACGAGTTATGTTGGGCATTTGGTCCCACTCGAGTTTTGTGAGAAAAGTTAATTTTATGCCATAAGGCGACTAAGAAAAGACGAGTTTGGAACTCTAGTGTCGCGTAACTTTTCTTTCAAGAGTTTGTGTTACTAAGTATTTTATTGCACATAGTTTAGTGTACGGATTGATTTATACGTGGCTTAAGTGATGCATGAAAGAACATTTTTGGTGACGTTTCACAATAATTTGCTTGGTGCGCCTTTGGTCAGTTAAATGTTTTATTAGCATTTTATGTAAAATGTGTTATATCGACTTAGGGGTATGCATAGCTTGGTGACCTTTGTTTCTCGACACTTTGTCAAACGAAACAAGAGTGGAATTATTTTATTAACTCATTGTATAAATGATGACCATTCGGTCAAAGGGTGTTTTGGTGTTGAGGAAATCATGCATAGTTCGCAATAGTTTACATTTTGAAAATACAAATGTACGAGTCATTGACATTGGTCAATTTTCGATTTGCCGAATATTTTGGAAAATTGAAAACCTTTTGGTTTTGGAGGAAATGTGCATTTGAGTATTTTTAACAAATACATTTTAAGCGATGACGTTTTGATGTTTTATGTTCTAAGTACGAAACTTTGTGGAAATGCTTCGTGATGAAAATTTTAGAAAATTGTTTGTGTAAAACTATGTTGCATGTAATTCCTTATGTTTTAAACATTGACGTACACGGTTGGTGCAATTCAAGACTTGAAGTCGGACGGAATCCTTTTGAGTGTTTATCTTATTAACACTTATTTCCTCATACATTTTTGGAAAATATATTGTTGTGTGCAGTTTTGTCGAAAACGTTTTGCTCGTGTGTCGTTATGTAACCATTTGAGAAATTTTTTGAAATCAATTTAAAGAATCCCATCTTTGAAATTTAGGAGTGAGTTAATTGGTACATGAGTGTGTCATTACAAGAAATTTCTAAGAAAGTGTTACGAGCTTGCATGCCTACCCCAATTTGATATTTTATGATATTTAGTCGATATTTTCAAGTGATGGAAACGTATGGGTTTTGTTTTAAATATGAAATTGCACAAGTCATTTTGTGTTTGACTAAAGTGTATTGTAAACCGTTTCATTGTTTCGTATAATAAACTGACGCGCGCAAAATTTTGTAGGGAACTTTGTTCCATGCTATTTTATGGTTAAAATAGAAACTTTGGAGTCAAATGTCGTGTGAACTTCTTCTGAAATACGTGCACATCTTGTGTTGCACCCCGTTTAAGGTCGAGCAGTCACTTTACATGCATGTCATGAGTCAATCCATACTAGAACCGTGGCAATTCATTTTAAAGAAATTGTTTATTACGCTTTTACGTTTTGTGGGTAAACGAACTGCAATGAAATGATTTTCAACATGATTTTCATATGTGGGACGAGCGTGTCCATTTTGCGTAACTACCGAGCTGATAGTAGTAGCTTTATTGCGTACGAGTTATTTGAGATGAAAATCTTGGTGTTGAAAATATTTTATGAATGGTTTTGATTAATTGGCATATTTATTGAATAACGCACTTGAAAACCTTGAACTCGTTAGGACCTTGGAAAGAGTAAGTAACCCAGTTAAAGGTAAGTGCGTGTAGCACTTCGACGGTGGAAGGTTGGGTATTACACGCGTGTTGGTATTATAGGCCGGATGATATTGGTAGCGAAGTCAATGTGTTTGTGGTAATTGGAGGGTTAGACTTGCGGTAACGTATTTCGAGGTTGGTATAGCGTTTTGTTGGCAACATTAGTTTGTGGAAACACTCGGTAAGCAGGACTCGGGTGGGGAGTCCTGTTAGAGTTCAGAGTTTGGTGGTATAACTAGGTGTCAACCTTTGCTGGTTTGAGGTCGGAAACCGGTAGCGTATTCGGAGGGTGGAGTCCGATTTTAAATGAAATATTGGTAACGGTTGTAGTAATCCTAAGATGCTCAGTAGTGATGAGTGATTTTGGTGAAATAACCCTCGGGTGTGCGGTTAATGAACCTGTCGGTTTGATGACTAATGTTGAGATGAATTTTGAGTCTATTAGAACTCGTTGGAATTAATCGACAGTTAATGGTAGGAATGATCGGAATTGATGATTCTGTTGGGTTCGTTAGTGAACAAACATTGGAGTGATTTAGAGCTTGAAACTGAAATCGAGATGTATGGAACATCTAAGGTTGGGAGACAACCAAAGTTGTCTGACTAGGAATTAATTCCAGTTGTCGGAGTGTTCTCCCGGACATAAGTACAGTATACGTGAAGGGGCTTTGTTGATAAGCAATTGTTAGAGGATTTCTTTTATAGACTGTGTGGAGGAAATTTAGATTCCAGTTAGGAATTGAGGAATTATGGTCGACAATAAATCGGTTGGCTTTGGATTGTAAAAGAAGTAGATTTCGGGGACGAAATCATCCTAAGGTTGGGAGGATTGTAACACCCGTAATTTTCGGATAGGTCCAATGTCGAATCAGCGTGGAACCGATCTTTAAGAAAAATATGAAAAATAATATTTTGGGTTAAATCCTAGATTTTATGGTCTTGTTGGATGGGGAATTCGAATACGAGTCCAACGGTTCTTTCCAGAGCGAAAACGGAGCTATAACGAAAAAGTTATGGCCAAAACAGTGTTTAAGAAGAAACCGGGCGGCAGTGCCCTGCACGCATGGTGGCGCCTTTTCAGGCGCGCGGAGAGCCGTGCGGAGCTCTGGTTCAGCTTAAAACGCGATTTCACCCCTCAATCTTCATTTCTTCATATCTCTCTCATTTCAACTCCGATTTTGGCGATTCAAGTTGCTATGTTTCCGATTTTGAGAGCTCTTCAAGAATCTACAAAGAGTTTTGAAATTCATTGGAAGATTCAAGGGTGTTTGGTGGTGGTAAGTCTCTCAAATCTCTTTCCTTTCTCTCCCAAATCGTTTCCCCTCTTTCTCTCGCAAAACCTAACTGATTTTGGGGCTTTTCTTGGAGACTAGTCCAGTGCCCGCGCAATGCGGCGGAATGCAAAATTTTCTGGATGTAAAAAAAAGGTACACGATATCCATCAAAACGACACATAAAATTTGTTGTGCAGAAATAACGATTCTAGTGCCTATTTAACAAGTCTGATACTTTGATTTACCGATTTACCAACCAAGCTTTTTCAAACAATATTTACCACCAATAGCGAATGTATCCAACGGATTACCGACGACTTCTTCAGTCGGTGAAACTTTTTAAGGCCAAATCCTTAAAAACACATCTCGGTAGCGGCTCAAAATTAAAAATTAAAAACCATTGAAACCATAATTAACAACCGTTGTCATTCATGTCTCTAGTCAAATATTACTTTTTTGCCTATTTACATGTCACAGCATGATCACACAAAACATGCTAAAATTAATAAGAATTTCCTTTATTGTATGATGAGATATACAAGTACAAGAAGGTGCATCCTCAACATGTAACTTGAAACTACATTGTACGGTGTTCTGTATGTTCGTTTTAACTCAAAACTATGATACATATCACTCGTATATCTGCACACAATTTTATACGATGGTATCTGGTTTTCATTGGTATTTACTTGGTGAACCTAGATAGATCTTGTTTCTACTTGGCAACTAAAAAATCAAAATCGATAGAAAAATAAAATAGAAAACCGATAAAAAGCAAACTATACAAATCAATGAAAGTAACAAACAAATCGAAACAAATTCCAAAATTTGGGGTTACCTTTTTCTGTAGGACGATTAGTATGAGACGGTAAACCTCCTGCCCACTTCTTCGACTTCGATTTTCTTCCATCGGTGAACATAGATAGAATTTGTTTCTACCCCACAACTAAAAAACAAAATCTATAGAAAAATGAAACAAAAAAACGATAGAAAGCAAACGATATAAAATACAAATCAATAAAAATAACCAACAATTCTAAACCAAAGTTGTAAATGTAGAAAGTTACAAAAAATGAAGAGGGAAAAGCACTTGAGATAACCGCATAGTAAAGGCAAAGTGATCCTAATACTTGAGTCCCGATCCTGCAATAAATCATGGTAAAAGCAAATTGATGAAAAATGAAACTCAAAATTGATGCAAAATCAAACTTACAGTAACAAAATCAATCAACACCTAAGAGTTACTTCCTATTAGTTTAGAGTGCTTCTTTAAAAATAAATGATAAGTCATGTGAAGTAAACAACACCTAAGGTCTGTTGTTCCAAAAAAAGAAAACACCTAAGGTTTGTATTTGTAATTCATGCCAAATACTTTTCCCAACAATAATCTAACCTTTACCCTCATGTAAATCATTTCGACGGTTATATGTAAGAAGGAAACTTGTGACCACCAAGTACTCAACATTATCATATTCATCAATGATTCGTTGCCATTTTTTATTTTTCTACATAACTGATATCATTTTTCCCATCAGATTCTGGTTTCTCTATCTGGTGTGTTTCTTGCTAGTAAAAGATTTTCGTCAATTGGATTCTGAAGTTAAACAATCCATTACAAGGTCCTCATATCAACGTACCAACAAACATTAAATGTAAATCTAAGCAATACCATAACAACAAAGCGAAGGCACAAACAAAAAATACATCGTATTAGTTATAACAACATATTAGAGCAGACATTGAGGAAGCAGAATAAGCTAAAAAATCAAATAAGTTTAGGGAAAATATATACCTGATATATGTTTTAAGAATTTTTTACAGAGTTTGGGAGGGTGTTCAAATCGTCAAGAATATCCCTTTGTATAACGTGTGCAAAAATCTTCCAAAAGAACCAAACTAAACCTTAAACTGATGCAAAATCAAACTAAAACTAAAATAACAAAAAATATTAAACTAAACCTTAAATTAACCCGTGATAAGAAACATCAAAAAAGGCCTTAATTTTAGAACCATACGAGTAGAACGGGGAGCTGGAGTGTCAAAAGAAACCGAAAGGAACACGAAAATTAAAACAACAAACAGGAAAATTACAACAGAAACAGGAAAACATAAACCCTGCATGTTGGGGAAACCGAGAGAATCGTTATTTGGGGGGGGGGGGATAGTCTGCGTTGAATGCAACTTTTATCCGGTATGCGCTTACCGGGTAAGAGTTGTCACTCTCACTTGTCCGGTAAGACTCTTGGTCCTTGTCATTGCCCTTACCAGGTAAGATTCTCAGTTTTGTCATGTTTGTCCGATAAGGTAAAGTGGGCTGGCAAGTACTTACCAGGTAAGTGGCCCCTTAAACTCAAGTTACAAACAAAATATAATAACAGAACACTGCAAAAGGACAATTATAACTGTTAACCTGGCACCAACTTATAAAGTAGATGACGTTATGCTCCAACACATCATCAACGGACACTCCCAGTATAGAAATCGAGTGAAGGATCCAATAGTAAGTCCATGGCCGACTGAAAAGAAGTAATGTTGTGAATAAGTGTCAGTATAAAAAATAATTCCTACCTCTTTCCATTAACGCACAAAAAGAGAGAGAGAGTGAAATACTTGGAATCCAAGACGGAGAATGAAGGATCGAGATGCCGAAGACCTTTCATGAGGTACTCGATGTGATTATCATAGTTGAAGCTCCAACCTTCACAAAGATCAAAAGGTTTAATAAATCAATCAACCAAAAAAGATGATGTAGCGGGTAATGGGGTTTAAGTGGGCTTACATAATTGCTTGGGATTGAGGGGAATATTACAGAAGAGTTGGTATATGTGAAAAACTTGGCATTCCAATATCCATTGTTCTTCTTGGCAAATTAAAATAAACAATAAAAACTCCAAAAGTTCGATCAAATCACTCTTAAACCACTAAACCGAAGATTCAACAACATATTATTAAAATTTGATTCACAATATGCCTTCCATCTTGGTGGATTATATCGCACTTGAAACAGAATTGATCATAAGAATTAGAGAAAGAGTGAAAATGCAAACCCTCCTTCATGGTTAGCTCTCAAAGAATTAGAGCTCGTGAGCGTGGAATGCAGATTGCAGTGTTCGTAGGAATCACCTAAACGATTGAACCATCATAAGAAATCACTCAAGGAAACATGTTAAACTCCACTAATTAACCAATTAACCAATTTGACACCCTATAATTACAATCAAGGTTATCAATATGAAATCAGAGAAGTAGTGGATGCAAATTTATAATCGAACTCATCTTCCTTAAGATGTACGAAAAACTTCACAAGATTATCACCACAGTCTGTTTCTCCACAGGATGTTCTTCCCTTTCCAAACCAAAAACCTAAACTAATTTCAAATTAAAAAGTTGATATGAAATAATTTCTAAAAACAAAGATAAAATCTTACTTGGAGATTTGGATCGGTCCTCTAATTTCAAAGTTCTTTTGGTCTAAATGATTTATAAGATAGAATAGATAATGACAACCAAGGCGTTCATAGTTCTTAAACTTGGAAAGAAACTTCATTTAAGAGTTGAGAGCAATTTTTGCCTTTGTGTAACATTACATCATTTGAAGTTCTTCCAAATTAGATAACATCTACTCAAATTATTTTTAAAGTTCTTGCCCCCACTTTTTGGCCTGTGTAAACGAATCCCATAACAACTCAAGAAATAAGTTAAGCAAGCATTTAACAGACCCAACAATTTCTAATGGAGAGAAAACCAGAAGTCGTGTGAACATCAATATATGCTATTCTGAGAGGTCAGACAAACCATCACAGGTAGCAAACTCTGAACACCAACAAGAAATGTGACTTGGGATTAAAGAACATAAATCAAAAATGATTTATAAATGTTACCTTTATGGAACACGGAACACCAAACTTGATGGAGGAGACGATTTATAATTGTTACCGTCCAGCTGTGATGGAGGAGACAAATGGCTCTAAGTATTGCAAACTGTGAACACCAAAAAGAACAGAAATCAAAAAGCGATTAGAGAACAGAAATAAAAATCGATTAAAGAACAGTAAATCAAAATCGAACAAAGAAACCGTAAAATCAAACAGACCAAAATCAAACCCTAAAGTCGATTTGTGTCTTCGTCGAGCGTGTGAAATCGATAACCACAGAAGTAAGAAGGGATTCGATAACCAGGGAAGTAAGAAACCCTAAAATCGATCAAAGAAACCGTGAAATCGATAACCGAGCCATAGAACATACCAGAAAATGAGAGAGACCAAGCAAGATAGATAAAGGTAGAGGTGAAATCTTGAGGAAGAGAGCCATAGAACATACCAGAAGTGGAATTTCATTCATAATACCATCAACTACTTCCAAAGAGTTCCATTTCTGGTCAGCCACTTCAACCAACATGAATGATTATATTTGGGAGATGGGAGAAGAAGAAAAAATACAAGTAAAAGTAGCGATTTGAGTAACAATTACCAGATTTGATTTGAGAAGGAGAAGAAGAAAATCGCCGGAGGGAGAAGAGGGATTTGAGCGTTAATCTCTTGGGAGAGAGTCGGCGGACGTTTAGGGTTTTTAGGCCGTGAAGAGAGCTTGCATTTTTAAATTTGAGTTCAAATTGCATTTTGAATAGACGGATAGACGCTTACGTATACATTTTAAGACTTTTAAGACTCTATGCATTAAAAGGTAGTACCCAATGCAATAAAAGTTATTTTTAAGACTTTAAGACTTTTGGTCTATATGCTTTATAAGATAATATAGATTAATGTGTTTCTTATCCACTTTATGCTAGTGATTTCATTTATTGATTCAAGAGCAAGTTCCATCCACAACACTAGAGATTTTTGGGGTTTTCTAGGTTTTCATCAAAACCTAAGTGGTAAGTTCATCCTCCTAGCTTCTATACCTTCATATGAGTTATAAATGTTCCATTGATGATCTCCTAGTGTTTTGTTTCTCCAATTTCGATTTGGATGATTTTGGAGAAGTTAGGTTAATATTGGGGTTTTGGTCAAAATGGAGATTTCAATATGAGATGTTTGGGGAATGGTTTTAAAGTGGTTGAATATGAATATTCATGGTTGGAAATTATGAATTTAGGTTTTTTTGGAGGTTTTGGCTTGAGGATGCAAACTTCTTCAAAGGAGCATACGTTTGGAAAAAATCTAGACTTAGCTTAATCTAGCAAGGTGAGATCAAGTTACTTTGCGAAAACTTTGTACATGCCAAAATGCTATTTTTCCAAGTAATTATGTGTTTTACCTGAAAATTATCAATGTTGAGTTATTTGATGGGTTTTACCTTTTGAGGTATTAATTGTGGTAGATATTGTAAAACACTACTTTTGGGATCTTTGAAAAAATGAGATAGATAAATCTTACAAGAAATGGGTTATTGATTTATGTGATAAATGAGTCTAATTGTTGTGAAAATGCATTTGGGGATAATTTGGAAATATGCATGTAGTACATCATGAGATGTTTTGAAAATGTAAAGGTGTGAGTCATTTAGAAATGAAGGTTTTCCCGATCCAAGATTTTATTCCGGGTTTTCATGGATTTGAAGTATTTACCGGCAACCGGTGTGTGTTGTTGTATTTAATGTCATTTTATGACTTTTATGAATTATCTTTCGAGTTAGTTGAGCTTGTGGCTCGGTATTGGATTTTATTAAGTCTTGGGGACAATTGTTCGTTTTGATAGCTCAGAGTTGAGTTTTGATCATGATTTATGTTATTGGGGAATTGCATGTTTTGAATGCATTTGTTTATATGTTTGGGGTCGTGTAATATTTTAGACCTTGTTGGCCATGGATCCATAGGCATTTGAGTTTCCCTTAGTCTCGCGGGCAAGAGGTCGGAATTGATTGAGCCCAGTTTTACGAGACGTTAGTTTATTTTGTAGCACGGAATAGGCATCGGGTTCCATGATAAGTAAGGCGTGGACCTAGATGGTCGGGCGTCGTCTCATGGGCAGTAAGGCGTAATTCCATATATGTGCTTAGCACGGGATAGGCATCGGGTTCCATGATAAGTAAGGCGTGGACCTATATGGTCGGGCGTCGTCTCATGGGCAGTAAGGTGTAATCCCTAATGTGCTGTTGTGGATTTGGAGTGACCCAATGTATAGACTTGGAGTGGTTAAAGTTGGGAACTCCCTAGTCTCGCGGGCAATAGATCTGGAGTGATTGAGCTCAGTTTACGAGAGTAATCCACGTGTGTGTTTTATTGCATAGTAAGTGACCCACTTTAGTGTTCCGTCACGTGCGATGTATACGGGTCTCCCCCGTCACTGAAAGGTGTTGTTTTGGGTATTTGTTGCTACTCATGTTTTCGGTGACATGTTATATTTATATGGATTGTTTTCCATGGTATGCAAGTTGTGGTTTATATCTCATCCGTGTGTGATGTTTTGGGTATTTATGTTTATCCATGTTTTCGGTAACGTATCATATTTATGAGAATTGCATTTCCATGTTATATGAGTTATGGATTATGTTTTTACCGCGTTTGGGATGTTTTTGGAATAATGACAAATTGAATTATGGATTTAATTATTTTGAGTATCAAAGGGTATTTCACCCTATTACGTGGATTTTGGGAATGAGTCTATTTTGGAAATCATATTGCATTAAAGATTTCATTTATGGGAATTGTGGGATTTGGAAAATGGGTGCTTTACATTTAAAGTAAACTCTTTTGGAATCATGATTAAAAAGCTACACTACTCTCGATTTATGAATTTATATAGTCATGATAAAATGTTTGAACTCACTAGGCGTTAGCCTAACCCTTTTTATTTGTCGGCATGTGCAACAGGTCTCAGGTTGGGAGTAGTTCTAGTGACACGTGTGAAAGGTCGTGTGCTAGTAGAGTGCTCGCGAGGTGATTTGAATTAGTGAAGTCTTCCGCACGTATTTGGAATTAGCAACTTGTGTTGTGTTAAGTAACACCCGTTTAAGTTAATTTATTGGGGGAATTATAATGTTTTAAATTCCGAGGTATTTTAAGGAATGAATTGTAGAAATGATTTTATCTCGTTGGGTATTTTATTGAAATTTTATTTAGTTGCTCGTTCCAAATTTGAGGGTGTTACAACCATCCCCCAGTACATTCTTGACCTCCCTAACGAAGTCCTCAGCAGTCCACTGGCCCCTCTTATGAGTAAGTTATCAATCCTTTTCTTTGTTAGGGAAAAAGATCAAATAAGAACCATAATTATTTTGATAATCATGAGAATTGGTACATGTATTAATGCATATACAATATATGAATTTCAACGAGTATATGCATCTATGTATGATATGCATTGATGAATATACTCACTATATATATAGGCGAAGGATCGTGTGAGAAGTTGAGGTTAACATGAGAAGAAGTGGATCTGAACCGTTGATCACTTTTAATCTCATGCCCTCCCATGAATTGTGCCTTATAAGGGAATTGATCCGTTGCATCTCGTCCTAATGTGCATCCATTTCTCATCCAACGGTTGATAACCACTTCTCATGCTTCTCAGTTAATCTTAACTTCTCACCGTAACCCAACCCTATATATATATATATACACATCGAGGTTCAAACGAGAACATGAGAGCGCCTGTATCACATGTGATTTTTAGTATAAAATCACATGTAATATAAACATTCTCGTGTTTTGTTACCGTGACCATCTTCTCGTTTGAACCCAACCAATGATACATAATTTGATTTTCAAGGTCATGCGTTTGTCATTCTTCACTTTCAAATTGATGTGGACTCTCTTCATTTATTTGAAAATTTTGATAACCATATTAAACTTTTGATTCATACCCCAAATTGAACCATCGTTGGTGTGAGATTTGAAACAAATCCATGTCAATTTTGGATTTGGAAAAAACTAGGGTGGACTTTAAAGGTGGGATCTTTGTACATGTTGCGTTGCCTATGAGATTGTTGGAACCCTAGAGTCCCACATTGGCTAGACATGGTCCCTTTAATCTCAATATATGTTGGAGCTTCCATCCTCTCTTTAAAGACTTCTTTATAGAGTACCCGAAGGAGTTTCACATATTTAATATGGTATCATAGTTGGAGTCTATCACTTCTAAACTTGGACCAAACCAATATGCAAATCTAATTTAGGGGGGCCTCATTAAAAAGGAAAAAATTGTAACATTTTTTCTGAGGTATAGAGATATCCCTCTTTTAAGTTAGATTGTATTGATTTAGGTTGCATTCGAATTTTACCAAAGGGCCGTCGGTTATCAGAAGTTAGGAGTGTATGTGAGTATTTGTCATATATAAGTTAGATTGTATTGATTTAGGTTGCATTCGAATTATAAGGTCAGGTTTGGGGAAAACCGTAAAAAAGAAAATGAAAAGTAGAGGAAACACCCTCGTAACCTTAAGTTTAGAGGAAATTCATTTATTTCAACATTAACAAGTTCTATAGGTCATAAGGATATAACTAATAAGTTTCAAACAAGTTTAGGATCTATTTCTCAAAAACAAAAACAAAAACAATAACGACTTGGATCACTCAAAGTATGAAAGTTGGTTAGGCGTTTTTAAAACTTTTCCCAATAATTAAATCAAGATCAAATTCACTTCTTTTAGAGAAAATTCATTTATTTCAAGTAATGATAATAAAAAAGAAATGAAAAATTATATCTTTTATTGGAATGTGGAGATAATAAAACTTCCTTCCCACAATATCCTTACAAAAAACCAGACAAAAATGTTCCTTATGCCACCACACCAAGAACCATCTGCCTATCGTCAGCCATCGGAGAACCAACCACCGTGGCACACCAATTTTCCGGCTTACCGGCACCAGCTTTACAGCAAAGACTCCTCAAATTCATATCATCTCTTGCAACCAAAAAATTTATAATCCAGAAAAAAGAATTAAAAAAATAAGGAGAATCCTACAAATACAATACAAAGGTATTGAGCCTCCCCAAGGGACAAAAAGGTAATTTTAGTTGAGAGAAACATGAACTTGTATAGAAGATTCTGTCAAAATTATGTCTTTGGAGTTGTCTGCTTTTGGGTGATCAAGAGAATTAATCTTTAACCTTACATGTAATGGCCTCACAAATATCAAATCTTTCGGGGTTTTCTCCGATCTCAATACGATCTGAGCGCACACATCTTTTTGCGCTTCATCGTTCCTGCTCGGGTTTAAAGCATCCGCCAATCTACCACCTGCCTGTTGCTTCTTAGACTCGTCGCTTCCATTTTTAATTCTCAAGTACAATGCAGCATTGATAATAACCTGGAACAAAATCATCCAATCTTTCCGCCATAAATAAGATATCGGATTAACCTAATCAAAGTAAAATAAAAGCTACAAAAATTGCAACTTTTGATTTGCCACATAAACCAGACCAAACAACCTCACCTGAGGGTACGAGAGATAGACATTTTCCCCATTTTTTCAATGATTCACATATCAACCTTCTGTCACGATATTTTGCCTTCTTATTTAAACCCCTCACTATTTGTCAAATATAAAATACTTGAAGGAATCTAGCTTGGTGATTCAAATCAATAACATTATGTATATATATATATATATATATAATATATTTACCTCACTTGTACCAGGGCTAGTATTGACGGCACAATCAATGCGAACTTTTCCATCTTGCAGTTGCGCATCACTAGGCGTATAATCCTCTTCATCAACGAGTTCTTCTTGTGTTAATAAAGAAGCAAGCCCATCCAAATCATCGTAAAATTGTTGGGCAATACCAACCTGCATGCATACATATGACGTAAATTAAGGGGCTGTTTACTTTTTCCCATTAAGCTGTGTATGGGTTAAGTTGTCTTTCTGGATAAATATGTTTGTTTGAGGGTCGGGAGACCGATGGGTTTGAGGGACAGAGAGAGAGAGATGGATTATTTCTGGTATTAATTTGTTCGATATGGCTTAATGGGACAAGTGAGGGTCCTGTCTTATTTCATATTAGCCATTTTGGCTTAATGGCTTAACGATCAAGCCATAAAGAAACACCCCCTATATGACTAAGCAAATAAGCTGCCCATACCATTAAGCTCATTAAGATGTAAGTAAATATCCCGTAAATGTTGGATTTGAACTCAAGAAACAGGAAAAAAAAATAAGGAGGTTAAAAGGAGGTCAGAAATTCAACCTTTTCTGTGGAATCGGCTTTGTTCTCGGCTGCTAGAACTTCAGTGGCGGTGCCTCTTGTCTGCCGCCATATACAACCTTCATCTAGCGGCTCCACAAGCTCGGTATCTCGAGGGATTTCTACTGTCATCTGTATGTTAATCCTACCTGTTTCATGATGCCAAAGGCATGGTTAAGTCTTACCCGATATCATCACTTGGGGGAGTCAAGTGAAGAGCCAATTACCTGGTAACAAGCTGAAATGTTGAACATGATCGATGTGAACTCCCGGAATACGAAAACCACTGTGACATCAGCAGAAAGAATACATGAGCACCTTAATGGGACATCATACATACATATATATATATATTTGTATATATATATAGAGAGAGAGGGGGGTTCAAAGGAACGCGAGAACACCCAAATCACATGTATTTGATAACTGAAATATATTACTATATTTTAACTATCAAATAATTTTAAGAAATCAATGGTCAACTTTCTTCCAATAAAATCCATGCGCTATAGGCGTTCTCGTGTTCTTTTATTTTGACCATATTCTCGTTTGAACTCAACCCTATATATGCTGATCAAACCTAAAACATATGATTTTGTAGGCTAAAATCACATGTGATATAGGGCGTTATTGTAAACGCTATTTTTACCATGTTGTCGTATGATCCCAACCATATATATAGAGTTAGGATAAGGGAAACCGCAAAAAAAATGAAAAAAATGAGGAAAACCCTTGTAACCATTAATCTGGACAGTACGTACATGTGCATACAAGTAAGTTGTAAGCAATTTGTCCGTTATGCACGTGTGCAGTGCATAATATGCACACGTGTATAGAAACCCCGAAATATCTCCAATTACTTGTATGCACTTGTGCGTCCACATGAATGGCTACAAGGGTGTTCCTCAGTTTTTCATTTTTTAGGGTTTTCCCCTAAACCTCCCACAAAATATATATATACACACACAGAGGGTCAGGTCAGGTTCACGTTCAGGTTCAGGGGAAAATTGCAAAAAAGCCTAAGGAACGCCCTAATAACAAATAATTGAAGATGTTTCGTGGTTTCTATACACGCCTGCATGTTATGCACATGTGCATACCGTGCAGATGAATGGTTATTAAGGTGTTCCTCAGTTTTTTCATATTTGTGGGGGTTTTCCCGTGAACCTCACACTCTATACATGAACTATATAATATTATATACGACAAATACTACAGGTAAACAGAAAGAGAAATGCCAGAAGTAAAGGCTACTCACGCAACATAAGTTGATTCCATAGGGGACACCAACCAGTACGGTAATCCAAGTATTCCAAATTTTGAGAGCTCGAAGCTTGTCATCGACTCGGAAGTTTTGTTGTATTTCAATACCACCTGACCATCTAACCACACCCAATTCTCAGAAAATAGAGTAAATTACACTTTTATCATCCCTGTGGTTTGTTGAAAATTTCTATTTTCGTCCCTCTGGCTTTGTGATATTATGATTTTCATCCCCCATAGTTTATAATTATTTATTATGTTCGTCCTTGTGATTTAAAATGTATTGGTTTCTTCGTCCCTATGGTTTACAATTCAATTCTATTTTAGTCCCTCATACTTAAAAGTAATAATTAGTCTCGGGGACGAAAATAAAAATGAATTGCAAACCATAGGGACGAAAATCGAAATTTCAAAACCATATGGACTAAATCCACAATTTTTAATAAACCATAGGGACTAAAAACGTAATTTACTCTCGAAAATATATCAAGGTGTAGTTCTTTAATCAAAATGAAAAGGTGGAAGACAACATTTGAAGTATAATCCAATCATCTGCCGAATATCTTACTTGCGTCAGAAATTACGATATTGTCCTGAAAAGTCACCACGGAAGAGATTAGAGAGCAGACTCGCGTGTGAAATTCCATTTACCAAAAAATTAGTAGTAATATGTTGTGGCAGCTTATTAGTCGGTATATCCGTCAAAAGGGATGACTTCTTTAGGATCAACGGTCCACAAATCTCCACAATCTTTGCAGATCCTTCATTGTGCAAACAACTAGTGAGTTGAATTAATCGGGAATAATATCCCAAAAAACATCTAGAAGAAAATGAAATACAAACCTTTGACGACTTCTTTAATAAGACCAGACGACATATCCATGATCCATAATGTTTCAAAACTGCACGACAACGTAATAGGCAATCAATGAAAATAAATAAAGATTCAAACCCAGTTATCAAATGAAAATAAGGCTTTCATGTAACACCCCAAGCCCGAAGCAGCAGGCTAGCCCAATAACTTCTAGTTGGCTAGCCTCCTGCTTTGGGCTTGGAGCGTTTCAAATGGTATCAGATAGGGGTTTAAACGAGTCAAGCTTATAACAAGCTACTCGAGCTTGAGCCTAATAATCATCGAGCTCGAGTCGATCTCGAACACAAAATAAAGCTTGCTTAACTTAAGGAGTCGAGCCCATAACACTAATATTCGACTCGACTCGTTCAATAACTCGATTAAGTTTTACGAGTCGAGTCGAGCCATTCGAGCATACACCTTCGAGCCAGACATATTTATATGTTTACAAATTATATAATCAAAATATAAAATCATCGAGCTTGAGTACATAAACGAGTTAATCGATCTCGAATTCGAGCACAAACATTGAAAAATTATTCAAGCTCGACTTTGAAAAAGTAAATCTAGCTCGATCCTGGTATTACTTTTTCGAGCCGAGCTCGAACAACCTGCTACTCGGCTCGTTTACACCCCAGTGTCAAAGCCGATCTTTGCACCATCAGGATGGTGGGGCCGACCGCATTTGGGTGTGATAAGTTTTTTTTAAGGTGAATCCCACATCACTGATTACAAGGAGAATTCTGGGAAGGCACGACGCCGGGAATTGAAGTGTGTGTGTGTGTGTTATGGGGAGGGGGGGTCCACATGGACAAAAAAAAGTAGATTTATGAGCTCCAGCTCCTTATTAGCTCAACGTTGTGGGATTCGAATAACTTCCACCATGGTTTTAAGTATCACAAGTATTTCTACTACTGGCTCATACTATAAGGACTCGCCAACTCAATTATTTAATAGCAATTCACTCTAAAAAGAAGAGCTTAAGACATACTTCCTCCGTCCCAAAATAAATGTACACAATGAAAAACACACAGTTTTAGAAATGTATAATTATTAGACTTCTTAATTAAATAAATGACACTTTTACCCTCTCGTATTCTTACTAATAGAGGGAGTAATGGATTTCTCCATCTCATAATTAAGGGTATAATTAGAAAGTAGGTACTTACTTTACAGACTAATAGAAATGTGGACACTTATTCTCGGACAAAAGGAGTAGAATTTAAATAAGAAATCATAATAAGATTATTGCCCATAAAGAGGTAACGAGCTTTACATGCGATTGAGAATAAAGAGGTCATTTTTTGAGCAGATGCCAAGGATAAAAAAGTAATTTGGAATCAACTTCCTCGGAATGTGAAGGGGCTCTCTGTAACATCCTAAATTTTCAATAATAGTAATTTAATGAGAAATGGGATCTAGTTGTATTTTTGGTTTAAACCTTGAATTATGTTGTAATTTATAATTCAATAGGGTTAAACTACAAGGGTTTAAAGTTTGGTGTTATTTTGGAAATAATGAAACTTGAAGGTGTAATAGGTCTTTTGTGAAAGTAAGTATGGATAAAGCAAAAGAGGTAGCAGATATTTCAGTTCTTGTGATTTGGGGGTCGGTCAAGAGGCTGAAAGAAGAAATAGAGAGAAAGAGAGAAAAGGGAGAAGGAAAGAAAGCAAGGGCTTGTCTTCATTTTGGTGAGTAATTGTCTATGGTTTATGATGAAATCTGTTGTAGTTATGTGTGTGTAAACGAATTTGATTGTGGAATAGGTATTTGGAATCATAAACAACAGATTTGAAGAATCAGATTGTGCAAAGTGGGTATAACTACAGGAAAAAAGTTATATAATAGATTATATATAAAGTTTTCAAGGTTTTTATAAGATTTTCAAGTTTTTTTTTAAACCAAAAACTTAAAAGTCTATTTTTAAATTTTCAAGTTTTTTGGCATTTTTTTCAAGTTTTTTTTAAGTGCTCAATGCTAAATTTCAAAAAATCGTAAGTATTAAAACACGTACAATATTTTTTTGTAAAAAGATTAAAAAAACATTTAAAATGTATTTGCATGATGCAATTAGATATTTTAAAGTGTATTTCAATACGATAGTAAAAAAAATCATAAACAATATTTTTTATACGATCAAATTTATTTTTTGAGATAAAAACTTCGTCTTGATTTGGGCCCATCGGGACGAGACCGATTCTAAGGACCGATTAGTAGAGATAACCAAAAATTGGTCTTGTTTTCGAATGATATTTGTAACCAGGCCATATCTGGCGGTCCCAAACCGATCCTGGGTTAAGCCGGCCCGAAGTCAGTTCCGATTGGTCCTCCATCAATCACGGGCCGATATGGTCCCATTTGGCCATCTCTACCACTTATGGTTGAAGGAGACCGGACCATGATTTTTTGATTGAGACCGAGATCGGTTACAAAAAAAGAAATCAAGAACCATGACCTATCTAGACCCGTTTCGGCCCAGCCCAAAACCGATTCAAGCCGGTTAGTCGGCCTATTCCAGAAAAGTCCATCTAATCCAGTCTCCAATATGGCCCAAATTGTGGATCATTTGGCCCAACTTTTATACTACTCGAATACTCGATTACGTTCCGGTAGAACCGCCTCCACCTGAACCACAATCAGAAACCAGGATCCATTTCGGAATCGCCGTCGCCGTTGCTGGAGACCTCATGTGGCCATCTCTAAGGCACCGAGCTCTTTGTTTCTCCTCCGAGGCTATTCACCAATGGAAGTCAGATCTTAATCGATCGTTTTGTTCGTCTGTAATTAACGCTACAAACGGCAACGGAAAGAGCGGTAATGCTTTCGAATTACTGAACTTAGAAGAGGTCGAGAAGATTCTAAGAGATGTTCGAGCAGATGATGTGAGAGTTATACCTGTTAAAAAGCAATCGGAGTTTGCGAGTTTCGTCGTTGTTGCGACTGGTAAGTCTCAGTGGCATGTTCGCAATATCGCCCAAGCCCTAATTTACAAGGTATGTCATTCTCCATTTCTGCTTTAAGTTTTTGTTTTTGCGATGCTGTTATATGGATTATACATGTTACTTTGTGATCTTTACTGGATGCATCATTTTAGGATCATGTAATGTTTTGTGCAATTTGTTGTGTTTTTTGAGAAATGTGATTGTATACGTAATCTATCTATAGAACTATAGAAGAGGAAGATGATTATGCTGTATTTACAAATTCAAATTTTCTGGATAATACTAGGGACAAAGCAATCGGTGGTTGGAGAATTTGTAATTAAAGTAAACAAAAACTTAGAGGATAAATGGAGAATGACATGCCTTGTAAATTAGGGCTTGCGAAAATGCCATTGGGACTTACCAGTGGCAACAATGACGAAATTCTCAAACTCTGATTGCTTTTTAAGAGGTATGACTCTCACATCACCTGCGCGAACATCTCTGAGGATCTTCTCGACCTCTTTTAAGTTTAGGATATTGTTTCAGGTGGTCAGGTGGAGGGAGGTATTGAAAACTTGGACCAAATGATTCGGAATGTGGTGGTATCCGTAATCTATATAGTTAAGCTAAACATGGAATTAGAATTTTGAAGCCCAATGAAACGATTTTACTTTCATCAATGTGAAATTTTAGATCATATTTTTAAGATAATCACATATGATTATGTGAACATGCAAATCAAACTTGAGTTTCTAACTAATCTGAACCATTGGAAACTTATTTTGATTTCTGGAGCAGGTGAAGCAAAAACAACCGGGAGCCAAGAGAATGTTGCTGCCAAGTGTAGAAGGCCAAGAAGGAGGAAACTGGATTGTCATTGACTCAGGTTTAACATTATTTCGGGGCTGTTTACTGTTTTTACATAAAGCCTTGTATGGGGTAAGTTGTCTGGATAAGTGTATAGGACGGGAGATCAATGGGTTTCAGGGAGGCAAAGAGATAGGGTTGGATTATTTCTGGGCATTTCAAATATTAATTTGTTTGGGGTGGCTTAACGGGGACAAATGAGGGGTCCTGGCTTATTCCATATAGCCATTTTAGGTTAATGGCTTAACAATTAAGCCATAAAGAAACACTCGTGTATGGTATGGCTGGGCGAATAGGCCGCTGTTAAGAACCAGAATATCAGATACGAAATTAAGGCAATTAACACAGATTAAGAGGGAATATGGGATTGGTTGTATGATTGATTGAAAAATAAAAAAGGAATACTAGCTTTCGAGAGGCTAGTTCTCTCCACAAACGAACAGGTAATTTTCTGGATGCCCTCTCCATTCAACACCTCTTCTTATTTATAGCTAGCTTCCCAATGACTTATTCTAGGCAATACCCAAAATGCCCCTGGAACAAACTCCCATTCCCTCCAGAAAGTTGTAACCGATTACTGTGGTCCCCCTCTCTTTCTACTATACGTGAACCGAATGGGTGGGTGCTTAACATTACTCCGCCCCCAAAGAATCACCTTGTCCTCAAGGTGAAAGTCGGGAAAAACCTGTCGCATTGTTTCCAAATCTTCCCACGAGGACTCATATTCGGGCAACCCTTTCCATTTGAGCAATACTTCCACCTGCTGGCCATGTGGTCGATCACTGGTGCGAACTCCTAACAACGCCTCCGGTTCCACCTCCAATTCTAGTTCCTCACTGAGTTGCGGGGGAAATATTGGTGCTGCCGGCGTGGGTCCAACAACCTTCTTGAGCTGCGAGACATGGAACACGGGATGAATTCGAGCTGTCTCCGGAAATTGTAACTTATATGCCACGGCCCCGATGCGTTGGACGATCTGAAAAGGACCATAAAAACGGGCTGCCAGCTTTTGGAAGGGTCGAGTCGCCATAGACTTTTGGCGGTACGGTCGTAACTTCAAATAAACCCAGTCTCCTACCTCAAATGTAACCGGCCTTCGAGATTTATCAACCATCCTCTTCATGTTTTGTTGAGCCTGTAATAGATACCCGCGTAGTTCATCCAAAATAGCATCTCGTTCCAACAGCTGGTCCTCCAACGACGACACTCCAGTGTTGCCTGGTTGTGTTCGTACCAGATGCGGGGGATCCCGTCCATACAGTGCTTTGAAAGGGGTGCACTTAGTAGCGGTGTGATATGACGTGTTATGCCAGTATTCTGCCCAAGCCAGCCAATTTACCCATTTACGTGGGTTTCCTTGAATGAAGCACCGAAGGTACGTCTCCACAATCTTATTAACGATCTCCGACTGCCCATCCGTTTGGGGGTGGTACGCGGTGCTGCGTAAGAGCGTGGTCCCTTGTAGTCGAAACAGTTCTCGCCAAAAATTACTCATGAAGACCTTATCTCGATCAGAGACGATCGTTAATGGGAAACCGTGGAGCCGAACAATTTCTTTAACAAACAAAGAAGCTACAGAGCTTGCAGTAAAGGGATGTTTCAGGGGTAAAAAATGAGCGAACTTGGTTAGACGGTCTACCACCACCAACACAGTATCGAACCCATTAGAACGAGGCAATCCCTCAATGAAATCCATCGTTAACTCTTCCCACACTTGCGAGGGTATGGGCAGAGGTTGCAACAGCCCCGCAGGTTGAGTTGTCATCGCTTTTTGTTGTTGGCACACCACACACGCTTGTACATACCGCTGCATCGCGCGTCGCATTCCCACCCAAAACCATTCCGAAGCCAAGCGCTGATTTGTTTTGAATTCCCCTGAATGACCCCCAACGACTGAATCATGATATTCTTGGAACAATTTGGGAATAAGTGAGGAATTCTGGGAAATAACCATTCGACCTTTGTATAACAGCCGGTTTTGCTCGATGGTATACCCCACATGAGGCTTTCCTTCCTCGATGTCCTTAGTAACACACTGGATAAACGGGTCCGCTGCTATTTCTTTATGCAATTTTGTCATATCAACCGACCATGAAGAAGTAATTGCCCCTAACTCCTTCTCGGCAGCAAATTCTCTAGACAACGCGTCCGCCACACGATTCGAACATCCGGGCTTGTATTGGATTTCAAAATCAAATCCTAACAGCTTGCTCACCCACTTCTGATAGTCTAAAGATATCACCCGTTGTTCCAACAAATACTTAAGGCTCTTTTGGTCTGTTCGAATTACAAAGTGTCGCCCCAACAAATAATGTCGCCACCTCATCACCGCGAGTACTATAGCCATCAACTCTTTTTCGTATACTGATTTCAGACGATTTTTCATACCCAACACTTGGCTGAAATAGGCAATTGGGTGCTGATTTTGTAACAGCACTGCTCCAACACCAAAACCCGACGCATCTGTCTCCACAATAAACGGCTGGGCAAAATCTGGCATTGCTAAAATCGGGGCCTGGGTTAAGGTTGTCTTTAGTGCGTGAAAAGCTTTTGTAGCTGTTTCCGACCACCCAAAATTGTCTTTCTTTAATTGGTCGGTGAGTGGTGTGGCTACACGAGCATACCCGGCTATAAATCGCCGGTAGTACCCTGTCAGCCCCAAAAACCCACGCAACTCTCTTAAATTGGTAGGCGTTGGCCAATCAACCATTGCCTTAATCTTCTCCGGGTCCACGGCGACTCCAGCCGATGATATCACGTGACCCAAATACGCCACCTCTGTTTTGCCCAATTCGCACTTGCTCGGATTGGCATAGAACTTATGACGCTCCAGCAGTTCCATCACTGTTGTTAAGTGTTCAACATGTTGTTGCTCACTTCGGCTGTACACTAAAATGTCATCGAAAAAGACAAGTACAAATTTACGAAGAAAAGGACGGAAAATGTCATTCATTACGGACTGGAATGTGGCTGGAGCATTAGTCAAGCCAAACGGCATGACTAAAAACTCGTAGTGGCCTTCATGGGTTCGAAACGCGGTCTTGGCTACATCTTCTTCCCTGACCCGAATCTGGTGGTATCCCGATTTTAAATCGAGTTTCGAGAATACCCGAGATCCATGAAGTTCATCCAACAGCTCATCGATCACCGGAATTGGGTATTTATCGGGTACCGTAACTTTGTTTAAGGCTCGGTAGTCGACACAAAACCTCCACGAGCCATCTTTCTTTTTAACTAGTAACACCGGGCTGGAAAATGGTCCTTGAGATGACCGTATGATCCCTGCCCGTAGCATGTCTCGAACCAGCCGTTCTATTTCTGCCTTCTGGAAATGAGGGTACTTGTAAGGCCTTACCGATACCGGTTCTGCCCCTTTTTTAAGAATAATCGCGTGCTCTCGATCACGCCGCGGTGGAAGCTCATTTGGCCACTCGAAAATGCCTTGGTGGGCCTGAATAGCTTCACGTAAAAAATCAGGTGATTGTGGCAACCCGGTTGAGGTTATGGCCTTCTCCACCTGATTCAATTGCAACAGGTAACCTCCTCTTTCTTTTCCAATCGTCATGATCATATTCTTCAGCGTAACCAGTGACCGATCCAGGGACGGATCCCCTTTCAAAGATACGTTCGAGCCGTTGAGTTGGAATTTCATCAGTTGTGTTTTCCAGTTGGTGGTAACCGGTCCCAATTTTTCTAACCATTGAACCCCAAGGATCACGTCGAAATTCCCGAGAGTCAACGGTAGAAAATCTTCAAACACCTCGAGTCCTTGAATGAGCAACCGTACTCCTCGACATTCTCCCTGTCCTTTCACAGCCTCCCCTGTGCCCAACGATACCCCAAAACTCTTGGTGTTGCTGATAGGAATTCCCAATTTCTGAATAATAGCCAGAGATAAAAAATTGTGAGTGGCCCCTGGATCAATCATGATGATTACTTCTGTCCCACACAACAACCCCTTCAATTTCATCGTTTTTGGGTTTGTGATTCCCATCACGGAGTTAAGGTAGATCTCTGTAGGAGGTTGCTCACCAACATCCTCCGTCTGTGGCTCAAGTAATTCCTTCCCCTCCTCTTCTTCAGTGGTCAACAACACACTTAACTCTTTACGACGACAACGATGGCCTAAATTCCACTTCTCGTCACATCTGAAACAAAGGCCCTTCTCTCTTTTATTCTGCAATTCTTTGTCTGACAGTCTCCTTATCTCCCCCACGGTTCTTCCTCCTACAGCCGATTTCAGTGATTCCGGGGTTCTCGTCGTGGCTTGACCACCAACCATTGTTGGCGATTGCCCTGGGGATATCGCCGCCCCTGCTTGGACTGAGAATACCTTCGAATTGGTATTTCCCGACCCAAGAGATGTGGAGAACGGTCGACCATCGTATCTCTTCCCAGTTCCAAATCGAAGTTTGTCTTCTAATTTCACCGCCAGATCCATGGCCTGGTCCAAGTTACGAGGCCCAAGGACCCTAACTTCAGCCCGTATCTCTGCCTTAAGCCCATTAATGAAATGGCCCAAAGCTATTTCATCTGGAATATTGGTAAGTGGGGCGGCTAACTCAATAAACCGACGTTGATATTCAGCAACAGTACTTACCTGGGTTAGGGCTAGCCATTGTTCGTGCAGAGATCCACTACTGGATGGCCTGAACTGCTTGAGAAGCAACGATTTCATCTCTTCCCAACGAGTAATCGGACGCCGTCGGTGTTCCCACTGATACCAGAGGAGTGCATCTCCTTCCAACGTCACAACCGCCGCCTCCAATTTCTCCATCTCATTCAGACGATAAAACGTAAAATAACGTTCTGCTCGAATGATCCACCCGTCTGGATTATTTCCATCGAACAATGGCATGTCCAACTTCCGAAATCGCCAGTTTGTTCCCCCGCCTGGATTATTAATCCCTCCGGACGTCTCTCCTTGTTTTACTGGACTCTCGTTTGATGCAAATCCTCCTGTGGAGAACTTCGAATCGGTGATCGTGGCTCGAACCTCCTCCCTGATTGAGGAACGAAGCTGCTGGTTTTCTGCCGCCATCTCAGTAAATCGCTGAGTGATCAACGCCATCTGTTCCGTAAATTGGCGTTGCAATGTTTGCTGAAGTTCCATCATCGACATACGTACTGCCGCCACATCTTCCTCCACCGATTCCACTCTCTGATTCACCGGATCAGCTCTGGGTGGAGCCATGGTTGCTCAGGATGTGTGCTCTGATACCAATTTGTTAAGAACCAGAATATCAGATACGAAATTAAGGCAATTAACACAGATTAAGAGGGAATATGGGATTGGTTGTATGATTGATTGAAAAATAAAAAAGGAATACTAGCTTTCGAGAGGCTAGTTCTCTCCACAAACGAACAGGTAATTTTCTGGATGCCCTCTCCATTCAACACCTCTTCTTATTTATAGCTAGCTTCCCAATGACTTATTCTAGGCAATACCCAAAATGCCCCTGGAACAAACTCCCATTCCCTCCAGAAAGTTGTAACCGATTACTGTGGTTCCCCTCTCTTTCTACTATACGTGAACCGAATGGGTGGGTGCTTAACAGCCGCTCAAACCATTAAGCTCATTAAGTTATAAGTAAACAGACGCTTGAGCCCTGGCTTGTGCATGAGTGTTAAAACAAGTATTATGAATAAAGATTAGCAATGCACAAAGATCGAGAAAATACGTAAGAAAATGTAACTAACTTCCTACCGTGGTTCATAGCACAATTTTTAACCTTGATGAGTTCCGCTAATGGTGTCTTTTCAGGTTCCTTGATAGTTCATGCCTTCGATGAGAAAGCGAGGGCTTATTACAACTTGGAGCAGCTGTGGACCTCAAAGGAGTCAAGTAAAGAACAAAGTCAAAGTGCGGTAAGTATCTTCGAGGTTATATGTTTAATGCAAGCTAACAAGTATTGAATCATGAACATTTGACATGTTGGCGTTTTTGAAAACGAAACAAACCCACTAAATTTCACGCATAGGTAAAGTCGGTGGGGGAGGGGGGGGGATGATGTGGCATAGCTTGAATGTTTAATCACTCTTATGTGGATAATCTTTGTAAATCATCTATAAGGGGTTATTTACTTACACCTTAATGAGCTTAATGGTCTGGGCGGCTTCTTCGCTCAACCATACATGAGTTCTTCTTTATGGCTTAATCGTTAAGCCATTCAACTAAAATGGCTATATGGAATAAGCCAGGACCCCTCACTTGTCCCCGTTAAGCCATCCCCAACAAATTAGTACCATAAATGCCCAAAAATAATCGAACCCTCTCCTTGCTTCCCTCAAATCCATTTGTCTCTCGTCCCTCGTACAAACAAATTTATCCGGACAGAAATTTAAACCATACAAAAAAAAGGCAACCAACCCCTAACTTTGAATGCCAATTTTTTTTGTAGGACATTGTCATAGATATTTGTAATTAAGACCCATCGAGGCACTACTCTTTGGGGGAGAGGTCAAAATTGCATACATCATACATCCCATCCTCCCCACACTCACACGGGTTTACTGTGTCAGTTCGGATTGGTTTACCCGTTGAGGCACTAATGAGTAATATGTTCACCAGGACTTGGATCAAGCTTTTGTGAAGGTACGCCGCAAGAATAATTCCAAGAAACCGGTAAAGGGATGAACCACACGCATGCACTTATATAGTAGCTGTGCCCTCTTGACGGATACAAATATTCCCTCTCAAATTCTCACTTTCTATTTCTTTCCACCAATCACATGAATTAGATATATTTAAAGTACTTGTAAATTTATATGGATTTCTTTTCTTATAGAGAAACCATTTATCCAACGTTCAGTTTTAAAAAAGGGTTATGTCCAAGAAAACTAAATGGATTTTCGATTTCAAGTGATTAAGGGGTTGTTTACCCAAACACTTATCTGGAAGAGTCTAACATTCTAGCTTACTTTAGTCCATCAAAACGCTATCATATGCAACAAATTATCCGGAAAACGCTTACCGGATAAGAGCTATCACCCTTAGTTACCGGGTAAGATTCTCCATCCTTATCATCATTGCTCTTACCGGGTAAGATTTTTGTTGTAAATGACCTGGTAAGCATTTAGCAGGTAAATGTTGGTAAAAACATGGCTTCTAAGTCTTTGAATAGTTTTTTTATTAAATAAATTCCTGCAATTTTTCAAACTGATTAAGTAGATATTTTTAAGAGTAAATTAGGTTTTTCATTCTTGTGGTTTGTTAAAAATAGTGATTTTCGTTCTTGTGATTTAGAAATTACGTTTTTGTTCTTATGGTTTGTAACTTAATGTTATTTTCGTCATAATGATTTATAATTGTTGTTTCGGTCTTTGTGGTTTACAAGTCCCTTATACTTCAAAGTTGAAAGGTAGAATTAGTACTAGGATGAAAATAGCAATAAGTGCAAACCATTGCACTTTTACGTAGGATTTATATTTTAGAAATTATAGTGGTTGTGAGTATGATTGCCAAATTAGAAATTGGTTTTGGTAATTTGCAAATGTCAAATCAGTACTTTTTGCTGATGTGACAGTGAATGGTATAAGAAATTGTAGGGAATAATTTCTAAATTAGAAATTGTTTTATGTCAAATAATGTTTTGTGATGTTTTGTAGAGTATGTTTATAAAATTATGTATGAATAATTTTATTTGTTAATAAATATTAAAAAATGCAAAATATAATTTATATTAAAGTACAATAAAATAAATTACATATTAAAAAATATAAACTTAACACATAAAAATACATCATTATTCGTTTAGAAGTTCTTCAAGTTGATATTCGTACAATCTCCGTTGTGGTTTGCTCATTGTTTGGGAACGAGTATATGAGAAGGCCAAATGCTACAGACCTTGAACAATTACTTTATAATGGAAAACAACGCGGATTCCCAGTTATGTTGGGAAGTATTGATCGCATATTCGCATACATTGACAATGGAAAATTTGTCCCGTAGCATGGCATGGTCAATATGCAAGAGGGGATCATAACAACTATTATTTTAGAAGTTGTTGCTTTACAAGATCTGTATATATGACATACATTTTTTGGTCTTTCGGGTACCATAAATGATATCAACGTGTTAGACCGTTCTCTCGTCTTCCATGAGGTTTTGGAAGGGAAAACACCACATGTTAGTTTCTCCGTCAATGTTAGGATATTATCTTGCTGATGGGATCTATCCTAATTGGGCTACATTCGTGAAGTCAATTTCATTACCTCAATCCCCAAAACATCGACTATTTGCAAAGAAATAAGAGGCTGCTAGGAAAGATGTAGAGAGAGCGTTTGGGGTACTCAAATCACGTTTCGCTATTATACGTGGGCATCTCGTATGTGGTGCAAAGAAATAATTGGATAAATAACGAGAGCGTGTATAATCATGCACAACAAGATCGTCGAAGATGAACGTCATATTTATATTCGTCAATTTCATGATATAAATGATGATGTTAATTTTACTTTAACTATGCCTCAAATCTCTCATAGCATACTTCTCGAGTACGAAAATTATCTCCAAAATCACATACAAGTACGTAGTCGGTCAACGAATCATTGTTTACAATCAGTTTTGATCGAAGAGATTTGGCAAAGATTTAGAAAGGAAGAAGATGACGATTAATGTAATATTTTTACTTTGTACTTTAATTTAATGTTTTATAAATTAAATATTTTATTTTATTTAATTTATTATAATTATTTAATTAATAAATATTTCGTATTAAATTAATAAATTATAGTAAAGAATATTTAATTGTAGTTTTGTTGTTATTTGATTAAAATATAGTTTTTATGATAAGGTGTCACTTTAGATAGCGGTTGAAATTTCATTATTGCGAAGGATAATTTCAAGATAATATAGTTTTTCACAAGAGTTCTTCACCCAATTTGAATTCTGACTTCAGATCTGTGTTCTTCTACTCTTGATTAACAAAAAATGTGAAAGCCGTTTGTGATTCAATGCATGGATCCCCCTGATTTTGTCAATTTTGTTCCAACTTTTTCCGAAAAAACCCTAACTGCCCAAAATGTCCAATCTGAGGTGTGTATGAAGGATTTGAAGCATGAGATTACTACTGGAGGATCGTCTGGATGCATAGTTACTCCTCCTATTCAGATTTCACCAATTGATTTCAACAACAAGGAGAATTTGAATGTTGCTCAAGCTAAGAACCCTAATCCGCCGCCACTGAAAACTACGAACTCTTTGTCTCTTAAAAGGAAATCGGAGCGTAAGGATATCAAAAAAAGAGTTCTAAGAAGGGATCCAAACAAGGTTAGTGATTCATTTCATGGAAAATCTCAATATGAGATGTTGATGTCTGGGCAGAGTGCTTCGATGTGTATGGATGGGGGGGGGGTCCAATTCAGATTTCTTCTACTACCTCTTCTCCTATACCAGTGTTGTCTGAATCAGGAAGTGCTACTGTGGGATTGTCTGCTCATCCTAATCAGATCGAAACTAATTCAACAACCCCAAATTCGGGAATTAACAACAGTGATGGGTTGTCCTCTGTGGGGAATGGGGAGGATAGATCCAAATTTATGGAAAACTATGATGTCAATTCAGAGAAGATTGTTAAGAGCTTAATTCAAATTTTCTATACTAAGAATGACCATTCAACTGTTGGTTGCAATACTGAAGGACCTACTAAATCTGCTAAGAATAAGGTTCAAATTGATCAAAACACTTTGATCAATTTACTAATGATGGTATGGAGTTTGAGGGTTCTAAGATTGGTTTTAACTCTGGTAACATTCAGAATGATCAAGACATGAACATTGATAATAGTGTGGATCAGTCTAATGATAAAGCACAATCTGCTAATCTGAATGAGTTTAAGTTCACCAGTGGGAATATCAATTTTGATGGGGCCTTTGCTTCTGGTATGAACAATTCTGCAGCAGGTTTTCGTGGAAGGGATACATTTGGAAGGGGTGGCAGTTTTGCTAATAGAGGGGGTATGAACAGGGGAACTGCAGCTAGGTCCTTTATGCCTAGGTTTCCTGTGAACTCTAATGCTCCTGAAGTGGTTATGGATAATAAGAATGGAAACATCAATGGTGTCAATGGATCCTCTCCCGTGCAGAACCCTTGGAATACTAAAGGCATTACTCTTGCAGATAAGATTAGAGGTAATTCTGAAAACAAAATCATTCTGAACTACAAACCCCCTGTCAAGCTTGATGATGGAAGATATGCAGTAAGATTCTCAAAAGAAGTTATTTTAGAAGGGGCCAAAAATAATTCCTTGATGTTGATTGCTCATTTTGTGGGGGGCAAAATGCCATTTTATGCTGTTAACAACAATTTGATCAGGATGTGGAAAAAATATAGATTATGTAATGTTGCGTCCAACTATGAGGGGTTTTACATGCTAAAATTTAATAATGAAGAGGGTATGAAATTTGTGATTGAAAATGGACCATGGTTAGTTAATGGAGTGCCTCTATTTGTTAAGAAGTGGGAAATTGGTTATCATCTTGGAAAACCATAACTGAAAAAGCTGCCTTTGTGGGTGAATCTTTATGGGGTTCCTCTAGAGGTTTGGAATGCTCAAGGATTTAGTGAGCTAGCTAGTGGGATTGGTGTTCCTCTCACTTTGGATAGAGCAACTGAGGAAATATGTATCAACCAAACAGGTAGGGCTGGCTTTGCTAGAATTTTGATTGAAGTATCTGCTGAAAAAAGCTTACCTGATTCTGTTATTAGGCTTATTCCTTTATCTGATGGGGTTAAGGAGCAGGAGGTTGTTGTCAAAGTGGAATATAATTGGAGACCATCTAGATGTGCTCATTGCTGTGTCTATGGGCATACCTTTGATCTTTGCAGCTCTAGGCCTCTATCTGATGAGGAAAATTTGATCAAACAGAAGAATGATGCTTTGGTCAATGATAAAAAGATTGATGAGGAGGGATTTCAAGTTGTGGGAAGGAAGAATAAACCTGTTCAGATCCAAAACCAAAAAAGTGGTCAGGCTCAGCAAACTAGTACTAAATCTTGGGTGAATCAAAAATTTTACCCCCAAAGGCAGAATGTGAGTCTGGGAGTAAACAGGCAGTGGCAGAATGGGCCAAAAACTAATTCTGGGGGTTCTAAGGTGGGACAGCAGACTGTTGGTGGTTGGACCTGGCAAAGAAAGCAGGATCAACAGGTGAATCAGGTTCAAGGAGGGGGCTCATCTAATTCTGGGAAGTTTTTCTTTGGGCAGAACAGTAAGAATATGGTTATTGGGGAATCAAGTGGTAGCAAAAAAGGGGAGGAGGTTAATAAGGGGTCCACAGAGAAGGTTGTTATTCAACAAAATCAGTCAAGGAATGTCAATTTGGAGGGGGTTGATCTTAAAGGGCAGACTAATCCTCCGAAGACTATACCAAAGGAGGGTTCTCATAATAGTATGTCAAATAATCCTTTTGATGCTTTAAGTGGTATGAAGGATGATTTTGATGAACACCAATGGGCATGTGAGAAAGAAGAAGTCAGGTTTTACATTGAGCAGGGGATCTGTCTAATTGATGATGTTCTTAAAAAATGGTCAAAAAGGCAGATTGATTTTTTCAAAAAAGCACAGCAGAGTGATGATGTTCAATCTAAAGATGATGTTCCTGAGTTTATGGATTTTGATAAGGAGGACCTTAGAAGGGGTGGTGACAGGTTGGTAAGGCCTAAAAATAATCTTAATGATTAACTGTTATTGCTCTTGTGCCTAAGTCCCAATCCCCAAGGAAGGTGTCTGACTTTAGGCCTATTGCATGTTGTAATGTCCTACTCAAATGTATAAGCAAAATCCTAGTAGGAAGAATAAAAGGATGTTTAGGAAAATTGGTGGATCCTAACCAATCTGCTTTTATCCCTGGAAGGCATATTAGTGACAACATTCTTCTTGCTCAGGAAATTATGAGGGGGTACCATTTAAATAGAGGAACAAAGAGGTATGCCTTTAAGATAGACATTCAGAAGGCTTATGACACTGTGAACTGGGGGTTTCTGAAGTTCATTCTGCATCGGTATGGTTTTCACCCTTGTATGATTCACTGGATCATGAAATGTGTCTCATCCACTTCATTTACTATAAGGGTGAATGGTGAACATCGTGATTTTTTTCCTGGTAAAAGAGGCCTCAGGCAAGGAGATCCCCTCTCCCCCTATTTGTTTACTTTGGTTATGGAGATTCTTACTTTGATGGTGAAAAGGAGAATAAGAGATGAAGAGAATTTCAAATACCATCCTAAATGTGAAAATCTTGGTATCACCCACCTCTGTTTTGCTGATGATCTGCTCATGTTTTGCCATGGTGATCCTGAGTCTGTTATGGTTATTAAGAATTCTTTATTGGAGTTCAGTGAGGTATCTGGTTTGAAACCAAGTCTTGAAAAAAGCACCTCTTTTTTGGGAAATGTCTTAGGCAATAATAGGGAGGAAATTCTCCAAGTTCTCCCTTTTAAATTGGGAAACCTACCTGTAAGGTACCTTGGAGTGCCTTTAATATCTACAAAGCTTTTTCATAGGGACTGCTTGGGGCTGATTGATAAAATCAAAAGAAGAGTGTCTGACTGGAAGAACAAGTGGCTTTCTTTTGGGGGGAGGGTTCAACTCATAAATTCTGTCTTATCCTCTATTAGTGTTTATTGGGCCTCTCTTTTCCTCCTTCCTATGTATGTGGCGGATGAAATAAGTAAGATTATTAGAGGTTTCCTATGGAGCAAAGGTGAGGCTATCAAGGGGAAAGCCAAAGTTGCTTGGAAAGTTGTCTGCATGCCCAGAGAGAGAAAATGGTGGTCTTGGAGTAAAAAATTTAAAACAATGGAATAAAGTTCTTCTGGCTAAGAAGATTTGGAGAATAATTGTTAATAGTGAATCTTTATGGGTGAAGTGGATGAATATGTACAGGTTGAAAGAGAAGAATTTTTGGCAGATTGGTGAGGTTTAAGACTCTTCATGGTTTTGGAGGAAGATTGTGAGAATCAGAAACATGTATAGAGGTAGATTGTTCATGTGATTGGGAATGGTAAATCAACATCTTTATGGTTTGACAATTGGCATCCCATTGGACCCCTATGTGCAATTATTTCAAACAGGGTGCTAATTTGAGTCTGGATATGAAAGTGAGTGATATATTTTCTGATGGAATGTGGTTGTGGCCAATGGAAATTTGGTGTAAGTATGGGAATGTTCTAATTCAGCACATGCCTAGTATAAGACCTAATGTGGAGGATAAAGTAATGTGGAAGGCAAAGAATGGTTCTCTTGTGGATTTTACTACTGTTGCTGTTTGGAATGACTTACACTATGATTCTCCCAAGGTTCCTTGGGCAAAACTTGTTTGGTTTAATCATGGCATACCAAGACACTCTTTCATTTTATGGTTGGCTATCTTGGGAAGATTGAGAACTTTAGACAGATTGAGCCAATGGAATGTGGCTGAGAATAGCATCTGTGTACTGTGCAATGATGAAATTGAATCTCATAATCACTTATTTGGGAGGTGTTGCTACACTAAGGAGGTTTGGAGGTGCTTAGAGGGTTTTTCTGGTGTTTATAATATCATTCAAAGTGAGTCAGGGGATCCTGATATTTGGAAGCAGCTTGTTATTAGGATCTCTGCTTACCCCTGTAGCAGATCCATCTGGAGCATAATCCACAGAGTCCTATTTGCTTTTGTCATCTATTTTCTGTGGGTTGAAAGAAATAACAGAATTCATGAGGGCAAGCAAAGACCTGCTGTGAAGCTTGCTTGTCAAATTATGGACCTTGTGAAAATGAAGCTTTTGGGTATGAAAATAAGATCTAATGAGCATGTGGAGAGGGCTGCTTTCATTTGGGGATTGGGAATTAGGAATGGTGAATTTTACCAAATTTCTCATCATAATGATGTTTACTTGGATTGACAACTGGATGGTTCTTGGTCTTGATGAGAGTTGGCATTGGTGGCCTATGATGTTTTGGTATTACCTGAGAGTCTATGATGATGATAAAAAAGATAGAGAGAGACTTAACTCCGCTTTGAGGATTCCTTGGGATGGGTTTTATTCTGGGTGGGATTGGGATTTTCACTCTGCTTCTTGGGATAATGGGTGGGGCTTTTGGGATGGAGAAATAAGGGGGAGAAGGGTAGAGGAGATTAAGTCTTTGTCTTTGCATTGGAGTAATAAGGAGGTTCTTTGGGAGGATTGGCTGGTATGTAAAGGGATCCTTATTATGGTGGACAGGGGTGGGAGGAGGAAGGGTTTGTTCCTTAATATGATCTGGTGGGAGATAAGGATAGAGGAGACTAGGATTCTTTCTTTCTTTGATTTGCCTGTCTTAAGAATGGAACAACTTTTTGGTTCCATTCTTAATTCAGTTCTTTTCTTGGGAAGTGATTCTGGATTTGACCTTGCAGCTATGTGGCCTCAGATTTATATTAATATATGTTTGATCTCTTGTTACAGGTCTGAGGTCAATATCATATGGCTGGTGGAAGTGTTAACTGATGAAAGGAGCACTAGGCTGCCAATTGTCCCTATCTTTGGTGTTATGAGCCACCATGTGAGAGCTAGTAGATGCAGGATGACCTTTTTGGGTCTGGATTCACTAAGGTCAGTCTTGGCATTTTTTTAATGTTCAGGGAAAGAAATCCCCTTTCTTTCTGTTTTATCTCATGTGTGCACAACCTTTTCTGTCCCTGTGTGTGTGAGTTTTGTTCCCCCTCTTTCGTTTGGTCTCAATTTTGGGCAACAAAGGATAGGCTGGTCATTGATCCATGTCCTTTGTTTGCCTACACTCCATGCCTTATTGGCAATATGGTGTACTGGTGGCTGGTCACTGACCCTGCTGGTGCATTCATATATCTGGAGTTTGCTTGGTGTTTAAAGGTTGGTTGCACTTTCATTTTGAACTGTGGAGCTATAAGGTTGATTCTTTGTTGGACCATTCTTTATGTGTCCAACCTTTGCTTCCTACTTTTCATTGGTCTGAACATTGAGTATATAGAATTTAGTTACTTGGTCCATCTTTGTGTGATTACTTTTTGAAGAGATGTTGATATTTTTGGCCCCATCTATATATATATATATATATATAGCATTTTGGATCAGCAGATGTTTTTGTATTCTGCTGAGTTGGAAAGTTTAGGGATTAAAATCAAGGGTGATAGTAAAGGGAATATACTTTGGAGATTACTCTGTTGGACAATGGCCAAAGGCCAAATTGGTCAAATCTACTGTCCTATGTGGTTAAGTGAGGTCTCTGTAAGTTGGAATTTAGTGATCATCATTAGAAGTGCCCATCCTTCCTTATCAACCTCAATTCACAGTTTTCTAAACCTGTTGGAAACCACTTTGGTTGCCCAACAATTTGTTTTCTTCCTTATCTTTGGTCTGAAAATTTGGCATTCTGCCATTTTCACCCTCTTAATTTGTTGGAACCCAAATTGGAAGAAAAATCGTAATGATGGTCTGGAATGGTTTCGGTCTGTGTATTGGATTGGCCGAATTGTTGAATTCTATAATGCTGATGAAATAGCACAGATGATTAAAGATGAAATGGAAGAAAGACCCAAGGGGATAAAAGATAATGATGATCAGAAGGTCAGAGAAATGGAGAGGAATTACGAAGGTGAAGATGACTAGAAGAATTTAAAAGGACAAAGGTGGAATTGTTGGGTTGGGTATGGAGATTTAGCTTTGAGGTGGATTTGTTTCTTAAGCCCAATGATGGAAAGCTGGTTAAAGAATTCAGCCCAAAAAATAGAATGGTTGGGCCGTTAATCTGTGAATGGGCCGCTGAAAGGGATATGAAAAGTGGAGGCGTTGGGTTAGCCTTTCTGAACATGATGGTATTGGAGGTGGATTGGGCTTATAATATAATTAGAACATATCTGATGGGCCTTACCTTGGAGCTGTGTAAAAGGATGGACTGGGCTATCAAAAACAAAGTGGATATGGGCTGGAATGGTGGTGTCATAAATTCCAAGAGGTTGATTCATGGTATGGGCCTCTTTAAAAACATTTGGGTTGATTGTAATTTGTTAACTTGGGCTTTTATCCCGTTTTTGGAGTTTAGGCTGTTTGTGTTTCGGATGTTGCCAAAACACATTCTTAGTAGTCATTTTGTTTATCTTGGGGTATGCCCCTCGTAAATTGTCTGTTATCTTTTTTGATTGAATAAAAATTTTCCGGGGTTCCGTCCCCTTTTTCCAAAAAAAATCAAGATAATTGTAAAGCTGATGTAGCGGATGTGGCACATTTGCAATTATCTTGAAATTTCATTGTTGTGGATGCTCTAAAGTCACAATTTACTCTTCCTTTATTTTATAAAACAAGTTGTGTCAAAATAATGGAAAATTTAAAAAAAAAATCCAACTGATTTTCAGCGATTGTTTCTACACATTTTTTTTTAATAAAGAAATTCCTCAACTTTCTAAAACAAATTAAAAATATACTTTTAGTAAAACCAATAAAATAAAAAGAATAGATTATTTCCGTTAGTTACTTTAAAGCATACAAAAGTTATTTTTAAAACATAAATAGATATATACGAAATAGTGGAAGGTTCAAGTTCAAACGAGAACGATAATTATTTAAGAAAACATGAAAACAATAAATCATGTGTAAAATCACACGTGGCTTTACACTAACGGTAAAAAATGGAGCAGACAACTTTGGGCGCAACTTAAGTCGCGAGACAAAGTCGCATGAATCATATATGATTTTGAACGTGAACCATATACGATTTTATACATTAACGGTCATTCTCGTGTTTTCTTAAGTAATTAATGTTCACGTTTGAACCCACCTCATACGAAATATATGTCTATACAGTAAATGTACACATTCAAAAATTGAGGTAAACTAAAATAACAATGTGGACAATTAATTTGGAACGAAGGGAGTGAAGATATAAAAGTTTATTTGTTCAAAAACTTGTCCTCTAATTTAATCATTCAAAATCGATATCGAAAAGATTGTAGCCTCTTTCTAGACTTTTTTTCTAGCTCGTAAAAGCATGTTTACCACCCAAGCGGTTAGAGTTTAATTTTTATGGTCAAATGAATTTAATAGGATTTAAAAAGTCTATAAATTAGTTTATACAAAAAAATCGGTTTTTTTGAAGTATATAATATTCATATACCTCAAATTGAACAAAGAATCTCATACACCTTCTTTACTTTTGGTGAGGTTTGAACCCATCACCTACTACAATGCCAAGAGCTTCGATACCGCTGGGCCAAAGACCCTTTCATTAAAAAAAAAGTTTGTTTAGATACATAATTGCTCAAAATTAGTGGATTTTTGTAAAGTTTGTTTTAACTAACTTTCCTTTTTGGAAACCATAACAAATCTTTAGAAATATTTATAGGCGGCAACTATGCCTTTCAAATTCTTATTTCAATTGTATGTCTATGTGTATGTGTGTAATACAACACAACCCCCTTGTTTCGTCTCTCTATTTCCTTCTAAGGATTTGCATGCTTGTGAGAAATGATTCTATGTTGCTGACTACATGACTATCAATTCTATCGATGGTGGCAGGGACGGACTTAGACAAAATTTCCCACGGTGACACCATATAATAATATAATATAATATAAACCCAAAAACAATTACAAAAATATGTTTTTAATAGGATCGAGAATCAACTCCTAAATTTGTACCCGACCGTCTTCATCCTTTGAAAACGGTCAATATATACCCAAAAATGAACACAAAAAATATGTTTTTTACGATTGAGAACCAACTCCTAAATTTGTCTTCGACGCGTCTTCATCTTTTGGAACCGATCGACGACATCTTCATTCTTAACTTTATCATGATATTCCTTTTCTATGTCACAAATGAGAGCGGCATTCAAAAAGTCATCGGCAATTCGATTACGTAGATCTGTCTTGATAAGCTTCATCGCTGAAAAACATCTTTCAACCGTAGCAGTTGCAACGGGCAAAACCAATGTTAGCTTCAATAATCGGTAGACTAAAGGATGAGAAAGATGCTTTCTTGTTGCCACCATCAATCTAGCAAGGTTGGTAATGCCGTTTAAATTGGCAAATCTGACATCATTATAAACAGAATGATAGTAAATGTCAAGTTCGTACTCAAGACCGATCCTTTCCTTCTCATCAAAATCACGTGGATACATCTGACTCAACTTCAATAGGCTTGATTTGTTAAACTGAGAAAAAGAATTGCGTGGATGCAAAGCTGCCATATTTTGAAGCAAGTCGGTGCTTATCTCACAAAAACGATCACCAAACTCTCGAATCTGCATATCCAAAACAGTGTTGAATAGATCATAATTATAATAATGTCGATTGCTTATGTTCATCTTTTTCCTTAGATTTCTTGTATTAACATAACCTTCCGCCATATCTAACTTGACAATGTTATGTTCATCACAAAAATTGTAGCATTTCTCCAAAACTTGATCAAACCCATTTTCTCGTTGCATTTGCAATTGCCCTTTGGTTGTTCTTATCAAATCAACCGCTTCCAAAATGTCTTGATCTTTTCTTTGAAGAGCTTGAGACAATGAATTTGTTAGCCCTAAAATGGTTAACATTAAGTGCAAGTAAAACACAAATTCAAATGTCTTTAAGTATGATAAAAGACCACTTGCTTAAAGTCGATTAGCTCCATTATCACATTCATCTAGGACATATTCAAGCACCTTTATAACCTCCGTTAACAAACAAATCAAACTCATAATTGTTTTAAGATGAGAATTCCATCGTGTATCCCCAGCTCGTACAAGCGAAGTCTCTTGGTTTAATCCTGTGCCGGTCTCAATTTCGCCATTTCCAATTTCTTCTTGAATTCTCTGTCTGTGACTTTCTCGTAGCATGTCTTTCCGTTTGCAAGAAGAGTTTAACACGGTAAGTTAGGGCTTAGGGTAAAAACTAAAAAGTAAATTAGGGAGATGGGCTTTTAATTTTAATTGTAAATCAGATGAGCTTTTAATTTTAGGGAGATGGGCTTTTAATTTTAGTTTATATTATTTGTATTAGTTATTTATGTTTAGGCCTTTAGGGTAGCTGGTAGCACCTTCACTCCTTCGCCATTTTTTACGGTAGCACCTTCATACTAATTTTTTTTTTGCAGGTCGCCGGAATATTCTAACGGTGGCACGTGCCACCACGTGCCCCAAGCAAGGTCCGTCCCTGGGTGGTGGATTCAAGATTTTTTTTCCTACTGGGGTTCTTTTAAGGTAGTTTAAATTTTCGTAAAATTGCCCGATATGTTTTTAGCCTAAATCCAACGTTTCGAGGGTTTTTTAAATTTTTTTTGGTAGATTTTAAGAGATTTTTAAGTTTTTTTTGTCGATTTCGATCGACTTTTTTTGATTTTTAGTCGATTTCGAGAGTAATTTTGGTTTTTTGGTTGATTTCGAAACATTTTTTTTTGGTTGATGGGGTCCCGGATGAGAAATTACTGAGGGACATTACGGTAGAAACTTGAAAATTGTATTTTTAACCTAAAATTTTCAAATTTTTTTCTTTTTAACGGGGCCCCATCCCCCCACTACCCATAAGCTACATCCGCCATTGAATTCCATCAAATATTTAATCGTATTTGTTTAAACGTTTATCTTGTATTTGAATATGTTTATAAATTTATGTTGTAAGTTGTAAGTTGTAAATGTTATATAACATGGTAAAGAAATTGTTGTAGGAATATAGTCATAAAGAAAAATTCATTTAAGAATCTTAAATATCTAGACAACTCAAGAACCACATTTTTTTATGAATACTAATGATAAATTATGTAATAAAATATTTATGATCTCCCAAAAAAGGATTGGTTCCTAGAACATCTAGACATCCCAAATGAACCTACCCAAGTACCCATATACTTATCATCATGATTGAAGTCTAGAAAAGAGGGTTAAATTTGAATAAAATATACATCAATTAGAGTACCTACAATGTACAAATCATTTAATGACTTTTTATTTTTATCACATACATAAAAACTCTCTGAAAGCCTTTTTGTAATAGTAAAAAACTATGAAAGATTTATGCATTAGACATGCTATTAGATAGAATTTAACAAATATGAGTTTCCATTTCATATAGAAAGGGCAATACAACTTTCAAGAAAAACCTTCAAGCTTTATTTTATTGTTTGTAAATTAGTAAAAAACGAAAATTATAAAAACTAGAGTAAATAATTCATATGCAATCATTGTTCTAAAAGGCTCGCCGCGACAACCGTCATGGAATGTCGTGGCTCAAGGCTTGTGTCTCACGCCACGTTATGCATGTGGCACGTCATGGCCTAATGTGCGGTCTTTAATAACGCGATATTTGATATATTTTTTTTCTTACGTTTTTAATGTCTTACATGCTAGTTTTTAATTAATAACACAGTTTAACATGTTTATTGTCATTGACTGGTCGATTAATACTACAAAACATATGTTTTTATATATAATATTATATGTGATATAGAGATTCGCCGCCATAAGTCACGCCTTGATAAACGCTATGGCCTCGTCATGGCTCCTAAGGCTTGAGGTTTGGCCTCCCCGCCGTGCCACGCCTCACGTCATTTAGAACCTTGTATGCAATATTGATTTGTAAAACATAATATTTTAATATCTATATCTTTGAAAAAAAATAAAAGATAAAATCTACTTGCCTTGAAATATAGATGGATAGTAGTATAGTATATCAGAGTTTTTAACAACATTTACATAGTATATAGGGTAAGTATAGATTATTATATTATATATATATATATATATATATATATATCAGGGTTTTGAACAACGTTTTATAACTAAGTACATATATACGGTAACTATTGATTATTACCATCTATATAATCAAAATTCCAGAATTTCAAGATTTATTCCCAACTCTTTTATAGGGGGGTTTAAAGAATCGATGTGTTCTTATTACAAGAATCAAGGTTTCTTGAAATTCTTTTACAAGATTTATTGGAATCAAAATTTTGTTCCTAATACAAGAATGGGTCTTCCAAGAAAAGTTAGAAAAATCACCAAGAAGTTGACATGTTCGAGTAGTAGCCGAAGCCACAAAGAAGAACGAATCTGCAAACCCGATCGCCAACCAACGACAATCGTCGGGTCTCTTCCAAGAGATTTGTTAGTTGATGTTCTATCTCGAGTTGCTTCATCCTCATTTACCGATCTTTTCAACGCTAAATTGTGGTAATCTTGTAATTTGACTTGTTTCATTATGTATATACGAATAAAACCCGGTGTTTTGTACACAGCGATTAGATTAATCCAATACCGAAAATTAAAATACCATATCAATACGTCGTTTTTATGATTTTCAGGGGTTCTTTTAGATGATGCAACTTTAGGGTTTCTGGGACATCTTTTTTGTATATGCGTGTATTTCTTGAATCGGACCTTATAAATATATTGCATAATTTATAATAAATAATATTAAAATGTAATTAATCATTTATTTTTGTATATATATAGTTGCAAGGATTATTTGGAAGCGGGTGATGATGAATACATTTTACAGCATATTTCTATGGATAAGTTTCCAATAGTCGATTGGGTTCCCCCAAGTGATGACTCGCTTTCATTCCTCACTCGCTGCTTCCTCAAAGGAAATCCCGAGGCATTTTTCAGACAAGGAATGGTATGCGTGTGCGTGTGTGTATATATATATATGTATATATTGTGTATATATATATAGAACAAAGTTCAAACGAGATCGCTAACTATTTAATAAAACACGAGAACACCAAATCATGTGCAAAATCACATGTGATTTTACATTAACTGCAAAGAAACGGAGGCAGGCGACTTTGGCCGCGACTAAAATCACCGGGCAAAGTCGCGTGAATCAATTTTGTACGTCAATCGTGTATGATTTTGTACATTAACGGTTGTTTTCGTGTTTTATTAAATAATTAGTGTCCTCGTTTGAACCCAAGATCCGAGATGAATTTATCTCATTGACCAAGAAACCGGTAACTGTCCACAACGCGCCATGTGTCCCTCGTCAGAATGATTATTCATGAATACCACAATCACATTCACGATGAATATGTCACATTCCTAACGGAGGCTGCCCTCGAGACTTGTTACAAATTTGTTTTCTAATTTGGTGTTGGATTTTACAGACGGAGTATTTTAGCCTAACGAGGGTTGAATTGGGGCTCGACTACTTAAAGAGGGCAGCCGAGAAGGGACATCCGGCAGCAGCATATGTATATTGCATGATTCTACTTTCGAAAGGAGACCAATCAGCCTTGAACCTCTTGAATTCAAGGTCCAGTGATTGGAAAATACAAGATTGTAGAGATAAGATCAGATGGGTTTTAAACCAAATCTGGATCAACAAGATTTCTCTACAACTAAACTACTTCAACTGCCACCACCACCATCATCCCATCGGTGGTAAAGGTTTCGAGCGACAAGTTTCTAGTTGTCAATCATGTATGTGGTATCAAGAACTTAGGGTATTTTCTAAAATTGTAAATGGTGCTGCTTAAATCCTATGATGCTTAGTAGAAGAAGAATATTGTAAAGTGAATCGAAATGAAATTAAAGTTTTGATCAATCAAACCGAATGAGATTATTGTTCGATAAAATCTCTTGAAAAAAACAAAATTAAAGGAACAAACTCACGATGAATTTGTTTAGGCTTTGACGGAGGCAATGTGGCAAATCAAGTCGATAACTCGAGAGCTGCAAATAGAATTGTGAGGAATCAGGTGACCGACCCATAAAAGAAAAAAGAAAAAAGGGTTGATTACGTGAAGTAGTTAGTGTTTACCTGTATCCCCATTCGTTGTCGTACCAGGAGACAAGTTTCACAAAGTTGTCGTTCAAAGCAATTCCAGCCTTGGCATCGAAGATGCTTGACCTGAAACATTATTATTATTATTATTACTATTAGTAACAGAAAATAAGACATTATCACTCATAGTTTAAAAGGGATTTATTATGTTCATTTCACCTGCTGTCACCAACAAAATCTGTGGAAACAAGATCGTCTTCAACGTATCCCAAGATACCCTTTAGCTTGCCTTCTGATTCCTCCCTGATTTCATTTCATTTCATTTATCAACAACACCCACAAGTTAACAAGGTAGTCATCAACACCAACCATTTGTATTTTATCATAGATACAAATATACTCTAATGTCTCGTGAATATATAATAAGCTGTATATAAATTCTTCATTTAATCGTCAAAAACATACGCAACAAATAAGTAACCATACATCAATCAATCTTAAATCATATTATCATTCAAATTTCAGACATCCATAGAATCTATTTTGTAGGTTCCATTTATATGGTGTGGGGAAAACGAAGAACGAATGATAACTTTATAGACAAATGTAACTAAATATTGTTGTTTCAGCAAACAACGAAAACACTTGTATTAGGACTTACTTAATAGCAGCCTTGATCTGCTCGTAAGTAGCTTTCTTCTCAAGCCTTACGGTTAAGTCGACAACAGAAACATCCACGGTCGGAACACGGAATGCCATCCCGGTCAATTTGCCATTAAGGGCCGGCAACACTTTACCAACAGCCTACATTGATGGAAACAAATTACAAGGTTGTAAGAATATTCAATTAAATATTTAAGTCATTATTATTACGACAAATAATTCTTTTACATAATTTAGTACGATATCATTGTTTGACTCAGCAACCCATTTGATCAATGAATAACCAGAGTTTAAAAACTTTGAAACACTTTATAGCAACACATGAGAATTCATCTTCACAAAAAGTGAAAGTATCTTCTAGAAATTGACTTTTACCTTAGCAGCTCCAGTACTGCTGGGAATGATGTTGAATGAAGCAGCTCTTCCACCTCTCCAGTCCTTCATCGATGGACCATCAACGGTCTTTTGGGTGGCTGAAACATCATCAACACAATGTTAAACACACGGTATCCCTAAATAATGTTACAAGCCGATGTATTTTAGTAAAAGAAATAATTAAAAAAAAGTTGAAAGGCTACATACCAGTCATAGCATGCACTGTTGTCATAAGACCCTCAACAATGCCAAACCTATCGTTGATGACCTGAGAAATTTACAAAAAAAGAAACGCATAAGATTGAGGATTGAGTTTTTGGTTGTGAATTAAAAATGACGACATATAAATGAAGGGTTGAGTTCCGGTGAGAAGTTGAGGTTAACATGAGAAGCGTGAGAAGTGGTTATCAACCGTTGGGGAAATGAACGCACATTTGGATGAGATGCACCGAGATAAGATGCACCAAGATGCACCGGATCGATTCCCTTCTAAGGTGCAATTCATGGGAGGGCATTTGATTAAAGTGATCAACGGTTCAGATCCACTTCTCACACTTCTGACGTTAACCTCAACTTCTCACACGTTCCGTCGCCTATAAATGAAATCGTGACATTAACCTTGGCCAAGGGAGCAAGGCAGTTGGTTGTGCAGCTAGCATTTGAAACAATGTCGAGATCATGTTTATATTCGTGCTCATTGACACCGACCACAAACATGGGAGCATCCTTGCTAGGAGCAGAGATGATGACCTTCTTTGCACCACCCTGAAAATACAAAGACAATCTCAATCAATCCATTTCCCATTTAAAATAGAAACCCTTAAATTAGAGGTGGCAAAATCAACACATTGAAAATAAAACTAGCTCATTTAAGCCATGAACTTTACAAGTTCGTGTTGCAATGGGCGGATCAGCTTTTAACTAATTGCTCAACTGAGTTGATTGTTATAAAATGAGATTTCTAGTTTCTACCATGTGTCTAACAGGTCTTACTTTGTTTGCAAAATAATACATCCCAGCTTAATTGTACTTTCAAATTCAACCATTCTTAGAAAACCACCCATTTGCCACTTCAACTTTAAATAATAAGAAATTGAAAGCAGAAATGCAACTTAAGAGCCTGTTTGTTAGCAACTTAATAAGCTTAATGGGACTCACAGCTTATTCAGTCAGCTATACATGACTGTTTGGTAGTGACTTAATGATAAAGAAAGTGGCTTATTCAGTAAGCTTTTAGGAGGAGCTTTATGCAAAAAGCCAAGTTTTTTTCCAAACCCGTCCCCTCCAAATTAAAAAACACTCTCATTCCAGCTATGAAAAAGTCCTCCCAAACAAAAATCTTCTCGGTCTACACAGACAGATTAATCCTCATAGACAACTTTATCCTTACATATATATGTGTATTATTTTTAATTGCAAAAAGCAGCGCATAAAATAAACTAAAAATAAGTGAAGTGATACAGACATTAAAAAACCAGAGATCCAATCAGACCTTCAAATGGGCAGCAGCCTTGTCTTTGTCGGTGAAGACTCCGGTGGACTCCACGACAAAGTCAGCCCCAGCTTCACCCCATGGGATATCTTCTGGGTTCCTAAATAGCATAAAAAGACAATGATTACTAACTTTCTTGATTAATAAAAATTTATAATATATGATTTAAATATGATATATATTGTTACCTGATGCCAAAAACAGCAACAGGCTTCTCGCCAAAGAGAAGAGTCTTCTCATCCTTGACCTTAAGCTCATGATGCTTCCATTGTCCATGAACAGTGTCATACTTGAACATGTATGTCTGCCAAGTGAAATAAACTTGTAAATATTTGCAGTTACATCTATACGAAATGAGATATAGTAATCTACACACATACAAACAATGATCCAAACCTGCATCAACCTAATCATTTGCATCACAAAATGACACAACATATGTTTACACATGGTAAATTGGTAGTAACTGCTACATTAGCATAACAAGCTCCATAAACACTGCTTTGGAGTATGCTTTGTTTGTTGCTCTAAAACACTAACAGATCTCAGATGCTATACATATTTATGACTTCTTCTATCAGTGTTTTAGAGCATCGAACAAAGTGTGCTTGCAAGCAGCGTGGAAATGGTAATGGTTCATGGTTGTCAAGACAATACTAAGATATGGAACAATGCAAAAACCAGTGAACCGAAATGGAAATTAACCAAACCAATCAGCCTCGGTTAGCTCTGGTTTGGTCTGATCCGTTTCAGTTCACTGGTTTTTGCACCGTTCTGTCTTAGTATTGTCTTGACAACAATTAACATTTCAACGCTGCTTTGGAGTACATTTTGTTCGATGCTCTAAAACACATATTAAAGAATTCATAAACATTCTGCACCAAAGCACTTGACCATATGCAGACAATCGTAAGCACCACTTCGACTATAATTTCAGTTTCAAACAGCCAACCAGATAAGTTAATGATTCTAATTAACTGGAAGAGATCCAACACAGTACCATGTAGTCAGTGGTGATGAAGGGGTCGTTAACAGCAACAAGCTCAACATCATCTCTCTGAAGAGCAACTCTAGCAACCAAACGACCGATTCTTCCAAATCCTATCACATATCAATCAAATCAAAACAAAAGCAACAAAAAATACACAAAAAAACGAACTCACGAACAGATCAAGCCAGAAGCAAGTACCGTTGATTCCGATCTTAATCTTCTTATCAGATGCTGCAAAATTGAATACAACATAAGATCAAACATGAGAGAATAGAATTAAGCAACAATATAGCGAAGAAGATGTTGAAAATGAAGCGGAAATGAGGATTTGAAGGCATTACCCATGGCGATTTGTTAGGGTTTGAAGGTTTTGGAGATAGATCGAAGTTGGTGAGACGAAAATGAGGCATCGTTTTGGGGGGTTTATATATAAAGCATCGGCGGACTCGTCGAAGCCGGTTGGTCACATGGGTTTTTATTTTATTTTTTTATTTATTACAAGAAAAAATAAGAATAATACGTATACAAATATGGTCCCTGTGATTTGTTGAAATAACACTTTTTGTTTCTGTAATTTTAAAAATACAAGATGATTATCGTGGTTTGTAAAACGTCAAGTTTTGATTTCAACCTTTAGGGTGCGTTTGTTACACTGGACAGGATAGAACAGAACAGAACAGAGATTAATGCCCCATGTTTGGCAAGACTATTATGTGGAACATACATGAACAAAGTGGAACAAGCTGGAACAGGCCTGTTCCACCCCCACCCCATGGAACAAGTTGGAACTAGGGGTGTGCATCGGTCGGGTCGGGCGGGTTCGGGTGGACAAGCCGAATACCCGATCGGATTTCGGATATGAAAATCAAGACCCGAACTTTAGGTTTCGGATTTCTTCGGGTTTGGGTTGGTCGGGTTTCGGGTTAATGTCGGTCGGGTTCGGGTATTGTTATAATACAAAAAGTATATATAAATTCAAGCGATTTTAAGGATTTATTCAATCAAACGAGAGATTGATGAAATCGATAATAAGCTTAAAAATTAAAAACATTTATACCAACTATAATTTACGATTTTCTAAAGATAATTAGATAAATAAATATATTTATATAATATTTAAAATATATATGTCTATTATTTCGGGTTTTCGGACGGGTCGGGTGGCCAACGATCAAACCCGACCTGAACCCAAATATTCCCCCAAAAGTCGGGTTTTGGATTTTCGGATTTCGGGGTATTCGGGTATTGCAAAAATACTTTATTTTCGGTTCGGGTTCGGGTTCGGATTTCGGATTATTCAGGTTTTGCACACCCCTAGTTGGAACAAGGTGAAACAGACTTATATTTTACCAATATACCCTCAAAATAAAATCTAATTCTCTTCTAAAACATCAAATACACGCTTTATTTTATATTTTATTCATTTTTTTTAAATTATTGTATTTTATCTAATATTATATGTTCTGTTTTGTGCAGTTCTGTCTACCAAACGCTGAACAGCTATTTTGTCATGTTCTGTTCTGTCCTATCCCGTCCTGTCATGTTCTATTCTGTCTGCGTACCAAACGTACCCTTAACGACTGCTAGAAAATTCATTCTTTAAGAACATTGATGGACCTAGTGCATTGTTGTTTGGAGAGGGGGGCACTAAAAAGAAAAATGTTTTTAAGTTTGGAGGGGGGCACTAAAAAGAATACTTTTTTTAAGTTAAAAATATATATTTTTTAACTTTCTACCCTAATGTTTCTTCAGTAATTTTTCGTCCGGGACCCCATCAACCAAAAAATGTTTTGAAATCAACAAAAAAAACAAAATTACTCTCGAAATCGACTAAAAAATCAAAACAAAACCCTCAAATTGAATTTTTTTTAAAATCTCTTAAAATTTACCAAAAAAAACTTTAAAAAACTCTCGAAACGTTGGATTTAGGCTAAAAATATATTGGACAATTTTATGGGCATTTAATCTACCTTAAAGGGCTCAGTTGGAAAATTTTCTGGATCCATCACCGTTTAAGAATCATTTTGGTTATTTTATCATTTTTCTATAATGTCTTACAATTTTGAAATTGTAATAACAAAAGTGATATTTTCAACACATTAACAGGGACCAAAAATGTAATTATATATTTGGTGGGGAAAAAAGTTCAGGATTTGAGGGGAATTGAACCCGACGTGAATCGAACACGCAACCTTCTGATCTGGAGTCAGACGCGCTACCATTGCGCCACGGATCCTGATGTTGATATTACCCTGCAACATAATATTTATATATCAAATATAAAAATATTGTTTTTGAAATAAAAAACAAAACATAAAAGTTGTGAACCAAAATTCTAAAATCTCTGATTTATTTGAATCCGCACAAAGGAGAACACAATCACTTAATTTATAGTATCCTTCAAACGTTGGAAAACAAAGACCCATTTTATTTACCAATAAGACATAAGAATCTGGTATAGAACTGTAAAGTAACCGAACGAATCATTTAATAAAAAAATTATTTATTTAATAAACGAACAACTATGAACATATTTTGTTGTTGGTTTAGTTAAATTAACGAACATGAATAATTGACTCGTTTATTCATTTTACCTTCGTGTATGTTCGTTTTATATCTATAAATATATTTATATATTATGACACTATATTATTACATTTTGTTATGTTATCTTAAAGCAACAGAATGATGAGTAATTGTAGTTGTTTTATTTGTTAAGTTGCGTTCGTTCATTTATGTTTGTCTATGTTCGTTCGTTTATGTTCGTTTTAACATCTTAATGAACGAACATGAATAAACAAAAGCAAACACGATTTCTTAACGAACGAACATGAAAACAATAAAATTGTTAGTTTACTTTCGTGTTCATTCATTTGTTGGATTAAATTAAACGGATGAATACAAACAAGTGTTTGTACAGTTCATTTATAACCTATGTATAGGGCAATCTCAAGATTAATACATGTTACAAAAATTTCAGAATATTTAAATTCAATCAAATTATCCTAAAGCAAGTAAATGCATGAAAATGCCAAAAACTTACTTCTCATTTTAATTAGCTACAAAACAACTATTAGCTATAAAACAGAGGATTGCAAAATTATTCAATGTGTTTTTTGCCGAATTTCACCGTTTTAAAAGATTTTTGGTTAATCTTGAGAGATTTCTAAGTTTTTTTAGAATGACAAAATTTTATTAAAAACCAACGACAACAAGTCCTACAATGAGATCTGCAAGATACATATAACAAAGAGGGGAACAAACCAAACCCTGCAAGAAACAAACAACCACCAAAAGAAAAAGACTGGAAATGGCCAACAACAGAACCTCGAGAAATAGCAAAAGACGGGGACATGAGCCAAGTCGTTTTAGAGACAGACCGATCTTTGGACCTAGGGGCAATCCAATCTAATATTTTTTAAGTTTTTTGATAGATTTCAATCATTGTTCTAAAAGGCTCGCCGCAACAGCCGCCATGACACGTCGTGGCTGAAGGTTTGTGTTGTTGGTCCCGAAAGGCCTATACAAGTTTGTAGAAGGGGGGGGGTTGAATACAAACACACTATTTTACTTTTCTAAATTGTTTATTGATAAATCATTAACAATTTACAGCTTGTTGCGGAAACAAGATTAAGGATAAACCTAAATCTAAACAAGTTGGAACACTAAGGTTTCTTGCACTAAGAAAGATAAGGAGATTACTAATAAAATCCTATCTTAAGAGAGATTTTATTAGTAATCTCCTTATCTTTCTTAGTGCAAGAAACCTTAGTGTTCCAACTTGTTTAGATTTAGGTTTATCCTTAATCTTGTTTCCGCAACAAGCTGTAAATTGTTAATGATTTATCAATAAACAATTTAGAAAAGTAAAATAGTGTGTTTGTATTCAACCCCCCCCCCCCTTCTACAAACTTGTATAGGCCTTTCGGGACCAACAAGTGGTATCAGAGCAGATTTGTTTAATCTCATAAACAAGATCTAATCTAAGATATTTCTCTTCCTTGCTATTATCTGAAAATGGCCTCCCACACAAACACAAATTATGTAGACAATGGTTCTTTTGCACAATCCCCTAAATTCTCCAAAGATAGTTTAAATCTATGGAACGATAGGATGATAATCTCAACTTTTCCTAAAGAATCCTCTAACCCCAGGTATAGAGATGACAGGTATCAAAAGCTGAAGGAGAAGTATGCAAAGCTGAAAAGCTTTAAGAAGAAAGGAAAAGGCCTGATGGCTGACTATGATTGGGCTGCTTCTGATGAAGAAGCCTCATCATCTGATTCTGAAGATGATGAAGCAAATCAATGTCTCATGGCCAAGATTGAAGAAGAGGAAGAAAGTTCAGACATTCCCTCCACTTCAACATCTGCCATTCAGGTATCACCTTCCTTCTTTACCAATATTGTAAATATTGATGAAGCTGATAGTCTCCGTAAAATCGAACTGCTGACTAGAAGTTTATACGAAGCCATGAATGGCAAAGCTGTGGTTGAAAACCAAAATCTTGATCTCGCTGAAAAGCTTAAAAACCGCCACCTTCAAATAGAAAAGCTTTCTAAATTTGAAGAAGATTTTAAAGATCAAGTCCATTTAAATCAGCTAGTCAAAATCGAACGAGCGGAAGCTATCGCTGCATTAAAAGCTGAACAAGCTACTGTTGAAGGATGGTGTAATTCTTCAACAAAGATCACTGAGATAATTAAGGCTCAGATTCCTCTGAGTGATAAACGTGGTTTGGGTTATAAATATGATACTCCAATACCAACCACTGAACGTTCAATGCTTAAATTTGGAACGTTCGTATCCTCAGTAGCTGACACTTCTTCATCTCAGTACTCCTCGTCGGTTACACCAATCCCTGAGGAAACTCCTACCTCCTCAAAAGGTAAGGAGAAAATGGTTTATTCAAAACCTACCTCTGTCTCTAAAGACAAAGGTAAAGGAATTGTTATTTATCAAAATCCTCAGAAGGGTACCTTAGTACCTAAGCTGAATGCTTCCAAAGCCTTAGTGATTCATTCATCTGGTTCTAGAAATCAGACCTCTTGATCAGTTCAGCGACCTACTCCTAGACTCAGAGTAGATGTCCTTGGTAAGAAATCTGAAGAACTGAATGTTCGTCCTATTTCAAAAACCAATAGTGTACTTGGTGTTGGCACTTCTAATTCCAAATTAAAAGCTCAGCACTCAAGTGGTCCTAGAACTAATTTTAGTTATAGGAAATGTTATCACTGTGGACTTACCGATCATATTGCAAGTAAGTGTCCCACAGCCACCAAAGCTGATAAGATAGCTAAGGTGAAGATAGCACCCAAGAAGACCAAACCAGTTGCAATTCAGGTCAAGGTGACTCCTACCGCTGAGGTCAAGAAATTGACCAAAGTGAAGAAAGACAAAGCTGAATCTTCAAATGCTGCGAAGACTGCTGAACCCATTCCAACCACTTCCACTGACAAACGCGTATACATGGCGAAGTGGGTACCCAAGCAAAACTAATCTTCCTTTGTATTGCAGGTTAAGAAGGGTATCTGGTATCTCGATAGCGGATGCTCTAGACACATGACTGGAAAGAAAAGCCTGCTCGCTGAATACAAGGAAGAGAAGGGTCCCTCTGTGACTTTCGGTGGAAATGGAAAAGGACACACCCGAGGGTATGGTGTACTTTCAAATGGTACAACATCCTTCAGAAGAGTCGCATATGTTGAAGGGCTGAAGCATAATCTTCTGAGCATCAGTCAGCTTTGCGACATGGATAACAAAGTGATTTTCACTAAGGAATCCTGCTTTGTCTCTGACAAAAAGGAGAAGATAGCTCTCAGCGGTTATCGTTTGGAAAATGTTTACGTTATAAACATGGACTCAACAACCACTGAGAACTCCTGTTTCTTCTCAAAGGCATCTTCTGATGTCAACTGGCTATGGCACAAGAGGCTCTCACATCTCAACTTCAAGACACTGAATACTCTTTCATCCAAAGAGTTAGTCACTGGTCTACCTCAACATTCATACGCCAAAGAGTCCTTATGTTCATCGTGTGAAAAAGGGAAGCAGACCAAGGCAAGCTTTAAGTCAAAGCAAGTTTCCTCAATGTCATCTCCTCTACAACTACTCCATATGGATTTGTTTGGCCCCGTTAACAAACAATCCATCGCTGGAAAGAAATATACGCTGGTCATAGTTGATGAATTCTCTCGTTACACATGGGTAATGTTTCTCCGTTCTAAGAGTGACGCCCCTGAAGAACTCATCACCTTTGTTCGGAAGATGGAAACTCTGAACAATATGACTGTTCGCTCAATAAGGAGTGATCATGGAACTGAATTCAAAAACAGTTCTCTTGATTCCTTCCTTGAGAGCAAGGGTATTTCTCACAACTTTTCGTCAGTGAGAACACCACAACAAAACGGAGTCGCTGAAAGAAGAAATAGAACAATTATTGAAGCTGCACGTTCAATGCTCAGCGATTCTCACCTGCCTACTCAGTTTTGGGCAGAAGCTGTCAACACGGCTTGTTTTACGCAAAACAGGTCGCTGATAGTCAAAAGATTCAAAAAGACAGCCTATGAACTTTTTCATGGGAGAAAGCCTTCAATCAGCTTTCTTCACATCTTTGGTTGTCAGTGTTTCATACTGAACAACAGAGATGCCCTTGGAAAGTTTGATCCTAAGGCCGATGATGGAATCTTTCTTGGATACTCCTCAGTTTCCAAAGCCTTCAGAGTCTTCAACCGAAGAAGACAAACTGTAGAAGAAACTATTCACGTCACGTTTGACGAATCCCGTTCAGCGAACTCTAAACCGAACGCTGATACAGAAGAACTGAATCAATGGATGTTTTCTCATCTTGGTGATTCAGAAGATGTTCCCACTACTCATGCTCATACAACTGAAAATGATGGTCCTACTATCATTCCCAATATGCAAAATAGTGAAGCTGAAACATCTTGGGTCTCAGCTGTTCCTATAAACACTATACCCGCAGTTGATCCAAATGTCTCAGAAATTCCATCTATTTCTCAGCAATCAGTGAATGAAGTGACAAATGCAAGCATTCCTCTCTTAGTTGATAATCCAGAAGTAGCTGAAGCCTCATCTTCAGTTTCTCCAGTTCAGACTGAGTCAGCGACGCATGCTCCAGCTCAGCGATGGACTGTAAATCACCCAATCGATCAAATTATCGGTGATCCCAACGCTGGTATTCAGACTCGTAGAAGTGCAGGTAATATTTGTTTATTTGTTAACTTTATTTCTCTAACTGAACCAAAGAAAATAGATGATGCCCTCAGAGATCCAAACTGGGTCAGCGCTATGCAAGAAGAGCTGACTGAATTCGAAAGAAACAAAGTTTGGAAACTTGTTCGGAGACCAACTGACAAAACAGTGATAGGCACTAAGTGGGTCTATCGAAACAAGTTGGACGAACATGGTACTGTAACTCGCAACAAAGCTCGTCTTGTTGCTCAGGGATACAGACAAGAGGAAGGCATAGATTATGACGAAATCTTTGCTCCAGTAGCAAGACTTGAATCTATTCGTATTTTCTTAGCATATGCTGTACACAAAAACTTCACTGTACATCAAATGGATGTTAAGTCAGCGTTTCTAAATGGAAAGCTGAATGAAGAAGTTTATGTGGAACAACCTCCAGGATTCTCATATCCTAAGCGTCCAGGTTATGTTTATAAGCTGGATAAGGCACTTTATGGCTTGAAGCAAGCTCCACGTGCATGGTATGATACTCTCTCTACTTATCTCCATATTGAAAAGTTTGAGAGAGGTAAGATTGACAAAACCTTGTTTTTTAGAAAAATAAAAGGTCATATCATTTTAGTTCAAATATATGTTGATGACATTATATTTGGTTCTACTAACCCTGAGCTTTGTACTCGTTTCGCTGATAGAATGAAAGATGAGTATAAAATGAGTATGATGGGTGAACTAACATATTTCCTTGGTCTTCAGATTAAGCAAACTGAAAAAGGAACTTTTATAAACCAGGGAAAGTATGTTAAAGATATGCTGAAGAAATTCGACTTAACTGAAAGTTCAGCTATGAAAACACCTATGGCACCACCGCTGATACTTGATAAGGACACAAAGGGTGTTCCTGTCAATGTCACGCTGTACCGTGGGATGATCGGCTCACTACTGTATCTTACAGCTAGCCGACCCGATATTATGTTTGCAACATGTCTGTGCGCACGATATCAAGCTGAACCTAAGATATCCCATATGAAAGCTGTAAAGCGAATCTTTCGATATCTTAAGGGTACAGCGAATCTAGGTCTTTGGTATCCCAAAGATTCAGGATTCGATCTAACCGCCTATTCAGACAGTGATTTTGCAGGTTGCAAAATGGATAGGAAAAGCACCACAGGAGGATGTCAACTCCTGGGTGGAAAGCTGGTAAGTTGGACAAGTAAGAAGCAAAACTCAGTGTCCACTTCCACAACTGAAGCTGAGTATGTAGCCGCTGGAAGCTGCTGTTCTCAAGTCTTGTGGATGAGAAATCAACTACTAGACTATGATCTTCAGCTCTCCAAAATTCCAATCTATTGCGACAGCACAAGTGCCATCGCTATAGCAAACAATCCAGTGCTACACTCAAAGACAAAACGCATAGAAATCAGATATCATTTTATTAGAGATCATGTGATGAATGGTGATATAGAACTTCATTTTATCCCAACTGATTATCAGTTAGCTGATTTGTTTACCAAACCTCTTGATGAGACAAGATTCAACTTTCTCATCAGCGAGCTTGGAATGCTGAACTTTGAAGGATAAAATCTTCAGCGGTTCACATTTATCAGCGATACGTTTATACATTCTTGTATAGGCTTCGGGATAAAATCAACTTTTATAATCCATTTCATCATCTTCTCTCTAAATAAACTTGGTTAAACTGATATCCAGGTATGTTTTTCTCTCTCTGACAATCGCATGTAAATGCAAGATTTCAAAATAAATTGCATCGCTGAATATCTCTTCCTTAACAGCGATATTTTGAAAATTCCTTAAACCCTCACTGATATTTCTATTCAGTGCTTCATATTTTTCAAAAGAGTCCCTGAGTTTCTTTTAAAACCTCAGAGACATCCTAAAAGAATGTGAAAGGACAGTTGTGACGTCATTGCAACGGATAACACCAGGCACGCTCTTTTTCTGACACACGTTTGCACGTTTCGTTGTCTATCCAATCAAATGCAAACACGTGTCCGTGTCATGATGAAAAACTTTCCCGCTCAAGTTTTTCTCTCTCTACTCTCTTCCTATATAAACACTCTCAAAGTTTATATTTGTCTTTTACGCGAATCAATCTTTCTCCGCAAGAAAAGAACACTGTTGCATTTTGTGCTCTCAATCTTCAAGAACTGTTCATCATCTTCTTCATCAAACTCAAGGTTAATATGTTCTTATCTATTATCAAATGCGAATAACTTGTTTTCGATCTTATCATTGTTTTACACAAGATCAAACAAAAGAACTCAAAAATAAAATCATTTTCTTTCATGGTTTTATAAACACAACCATTTCATGGTTGTTCTTCAAGTTTTAAATCTAAAATCTTAAACTTGTTCTTTCGTATCCATTTTTTTAAGAAACTGGAATACAAGGCTTATGGGTGTTATATTCGTTTTTTTTAAAACAAGAAAAACCCTAATCTTCATTAAGACTTTTTTTGTCTGAATGAAATGGACAAAATTCGAAAAATCTTAATGGAAAATTTCTTTCCACATTAAGATAATTCTTATTTGTTAACATCTTTGGTTGAACTGATAATACAGTGAAATGGCAACTTCAAAGCTGAATGTTACCGCTGAGTCCATCTCCACTGACTCTGAGGAAATGGAAATCACTAAAGCTCCTCAGGTTAAGTTTGAGCTGGATCAACTAGACTGGACAAAGGCAAACAACCTCTCAGCGCTTCTCGAGTTTCCTCCTCGGAAGCAGGTATCCCATCTAGACGACGCTGTAAATCTTTTGAAGAATAGCCCCATCTACACAGCACTGACAATCACACCTCCTGCCAGTCAGCGTCTCTTATCTCAATTCTGGTACTCTGCCAGACACACCGACCTACCCTCCGCCAAAGATCCATCTAAAACCATCGACTGCATACTCAGCGATACTGAGTATGGCACCATCAAGATAACCCCCGCAATAATCCGCAAAGCCCTGAAATTCCCCAACGCTACCTCAGAAAATCCTTTCATTCCATTACCTGACCACAAGAAACACGCTGACAGGGAAGAAATCATTGCTTTCCTTGATGCGATGGGTTACATCTGGGAGACTGGAAGAGACAAGCTACCTGAGAAGAAGCTGACGCTGATAAAGAAATCCAAGATGCCCAGCGAGATGAACTTCATCTTCGCTCACCTGATCAGCTGCATGACAGCGAAATCCGGATCTTCCGATCAAGCCGCTCAACCTCAGCAGGCCATGGGTTACGCACTGCTGAAAGGTCTCAACATTGACTGGGCCTCCATCATCTATGAAGACCTCATTCAACGTGTTGATTCTGCCGCTGACCGACCAGCATGGGTTCCTTACCCACGATTCATCAGCGCCATCTTTCAATATGGCCTGAAGGACAGCTATCCTGAGGGTGATCTGAAACTCTCTCAGATTGGCCCTAAAGTTCTCGACTTCAAGCCTGTCGCCAACGAGGTACGTCTCTCTACCCTTCTCACTCTACTTAATTTTCCGCTTTCTGTGGCTCCTTCAGCGACAATACCCCTCGCTGATTCCCAGGCCACAAAATCCATTCCTTCTAAGAAAAGGAAACAATCTCTTACCCCTCTTGATTCCAAAAGGATCAAGAAAACCAAGGAGCAACCCCAGCAATTCCATGCTGAAGACTCCTCAGCTCATTCTGAAGAGCTGAAGGAAAGTTCCGTGGTACGCTCTGCCACACCAATTCAAGCCATCCCTTCTAAACCTACTTCAGCGTCCTTAAACGCTGAGGTTAGAACTTTGGAATCTACCCAACCTTCTTCAGTCTCTCAAAAGACTGATGAAGTACTTCTCAGCGAATCCAACGCTGAACTTGAAACCCAACCCCAATTCTTATCCTTCGATCCTCCCTCTATTTCTTTGGACACTCCTCCAGCTAAAACTGGAGATGCCATCATTCAAGAAGCCGTTGAAGCTTCTCAGCGAATGACGAAGAAAGGACCTGCAGAGATCTCCATCCCTCACGGAACTTTTGAGGGAGATATGGAACACTATGGAGGGACTCGAAACTTTAATGAGTTCGTCAACGCTCCTGCAGGTACAGATCCCACCTTAAACACTGTAACTAAACCTGAAACTTCTGAGCTTTCCTTTGTTCACAAGTACTTATATGTTACAGGTCCTTATTTGGGAGACATCAACCAGTTTCTGAAGTCCATGGAGATGAAACTTACAGATCTCACCACCGGTCTATCAAATAACTCTACAGCTGTAACAAACGCTGGAGAGAATCTGACGAAGCTGACTACTGTGGTGGAAAAGAAGGCCTCCTCTGATGACATCAAAGGCCTTGATAAAACTCTCGCCGACTTTGCCAAAGTGCTCTCCGACATCTACACTGACTACACCAACCTCAAATCGTCAGTTTCCACCGTTTCCAGCGAGGTTACAACGCTGAAGAAATCGGTTGGTACACTCGAAGGTGATATGTCAGTGGTCAAGACCGACTTGGGCTCAGTGAAGACCGACCTTGGTTCTGTCAAGACAATGCTCGAGACGCTGGTGAACAAGGCAAACAATCCAGCTCCTGCTCCGGCCCCTGCACCTATTTTGGACTCATTCACCGCAGAGGATCGCCAAGAGCTGAAGAAGATCACGCCTGCTATTTCTGGCCTAGAAGACAGAATAGCTAAGCTTGAAGGTTGTGTGAAAATCTCTGGCCCAGATAACAGAGATAACACCAATGCTGAGTCTACCCATTCCTCCCCCGCCCATCATGAGAAAGAGGGGGAGAAGAGCGCTGAACAAGAGAAAAGCGCTGAAGAACAAAATAAGAGCGCTGAAGACCTTTCCCATGATGAATCTATCAGGGGAGAGGGTAATGAAGATCTGGTTACTGGACCTCAGGGAGATGAAAACCCTGAGGGAACCGAGAACCTCGCCTCTGTATCTGAGGGGGAGCAACTCGAAGAAGATGCTGAGGAATCCGAAGCAGAAGAAGACGAAGACATCGACATCCCTGAAGCTGAACCATCCTCCTCTCCAAGGAACGATGATGATGAAGATGACGAATTCTTTGTCGTCAAACCTGCTCCTCGAAAAGCTCTTAAAGGGATCGTGATAACCGAATCCACAGGGGAGAAGACAAAAACAAAGACAAAGCACTCAGCCTCTGGCGCTGAGAAAAGCAAAGACAAAGGCATCGCTAAAGATGATAATCTGGCGATCTTGCTTGCAAAGCCGATTTGTCAGGTACACTAAACTTATTTTTCCTTCCCTGATCATCTCTGAACAATCAGTTATCCATTCCACAAACACCATACACATCCACATTATTTTTTTCTATCTTTTCTACCCAAGTTCTTCTACCCAGTTCTTATTTGTAAGATCGCTGCGTTTCAGCTAGTCCTCTCCCCTGTTTGAGGATATCGCTGAAGGCTCTACTATTGCGACTTCACCAATAATTCCAGCTACCGCTGAAGACATAATCCCAGTCTTAGATTTAATCTCTGAGACTGATGAACCAGAAGAACAACCTCTCTTGCTCAATAAGAGACCTTCCTCAGTTCCTCAAAGGCTGAGTGAAGAAGATCAAAAGAGGAGAGAAGAAATGATAAAGCGATTCGAGGATCAGCGAATCATTCTAAGGCGCGATCAACTGCCTTTAGTTCCTCCTAAGTTCAGAATTTCAAAAGCTGAATACCAGGAACATCTCAGAGCTGAACGCCTCATCGCTGAAAGGAAGGAAGCTGAAGATAAAGACAGAGAATACGCCATCAAGCTCACTCAAGAATCTGTCAAAGACCCCAAGCTGAAGCGTATTCCCATTCAAATCCAACGAAAGCTTTGGGAACAAGCCCAGAAGATCGTGGAAAAGAAAGCTGAAGTTTCTCAGACCACCCTGATCTGGTGTAAAGAGAAAATCCACTTCAGATATCGTCCAGCGAAGATCAACAAGGTATTCATCTCTAGAAGAACCTCCATCGGAGTACCTATTGTTGACATCAAACTGCTCAGAGAAGATGGCACATCTGAAACCTTTCGCGCTGACACTGTAAAAAGGTATGGTCTCTCTGAATGGCTGGAGATGAGGTTAGCTATCCAACCATCACAATCTAAGTACAAGGATCATTTCGAAAAGCTGATAAACAGACATATCGATTTGATATCTTCTTGTGTGGATATTCCTCCTGTTCCTGATCTAAAGCCAAAAAGAAAAAGGGGCTCACCAAAGAAGAAACGTCAAGATTCAAACTCAGGTCCTGTCATACGAAATGAAACTGGAATTGGTTTCTCTCGCGCTGAAGTACTTGGTCCTGATCCTGATCTATCCGCCCTTGACATCTCTTTGCCACCATGTGAACTTTTCGTCCCTGGTAAAGTCACCAGTAATCCTTATGGAATATTCTTTCTTGACTACGACGGACGTAAATGCTTTCAACGGATCGCTGAGCTTCCAATCACTCCAATCGAACAGCTCAGAGATCTCATCTACTGGTGCGACTTCAGAAAAGACATTCAGGCACGACACCTAAAACCCTTGATTTTTGAAGCTGCTCTGAAGCTAAAGAATAAAGGAGAAAAGGTTCGTGACTGGATGATTCCAACTGAAAAGACAACCCTTGATGAACTTCTCATTAAGGAAGAACCCTTTGAAGGCTGACAACAATCACCTTTTTCTCTATTGTATCAGTTATCCTTCTGTACTTGTAAATTATTTCGCTTGTACTTGTAATCTTTCTGTTCTTCATTGTAACCTGATTCAAAGATTTAAAGAAAGATTTCAGCGAATGTACTTTACTCCATCAGTACTGAAAAGATCCCAGAAAACAGTAAAAGGGACAAATATTTTATGAGTTCTTTTTATCCTTATGTTTTCATTAAATAGCAATTTTCTTTGTTGCTATGTCATAATCAAATAGGGGGAGATTGTTGATCCAAACCCTCAGTGATTTGATAATGACCCTATCTTAAATACTTAGTGAAAATTGTAAGTAAACAATATGTATCAGAGTTTCACTATCGCTGATAAGTACTAAGATCTTACAGTACTGCTGATAGGAACTCTCGCTCTTTTAGATTAAACATTCAGCGAACACTGTTCACCATATCGCTGAGTCTGTTCAGTCCTTATGGTGATCGCTGATAAGTTAGTTGTTTACTTATGATCCCTGAAGACAAGATTCACGTCAACAAAGGTTCTACGATGAAGTCGAAGATTAAGCTCAAGAACCAGCGACAAGTCTCCTAATGAAGTGATGCGGATCAGCGAAGACTCAGATTTGTCCACTCAACGTGAAGTATCAAGTACAAGACTTCAGCTATCGCTGAACTTTATCATTCGCTGAATAGTAAATGATAATTGCTGAATCAACGAAAGCTGATCATGAAGTCCTCCGTACAAAGTACTTTTGTCTTAACCTCCCTTGCACGCCACCGTACGAAATGTCAGAAAAGAACCTCCGAAAATCTGAAATCGTACAACCACTCTGATACTACACTGTTCATTCATGCGGCTACTAAGGTTGTCAACAAAGGTCAATGACATGCAACCAATCCGCTGATGACACGTGTAAAGTGTATACTGAATTGCATTAAATGCATGCAGTATATAAAGAGATGAACTCACTTCATTTGAAGTGGTTTGCTAACTCTGGACAAGTTCAAATCTCTCTTAAGATAGGATTTTATTAGTAATCTCCTTATCTTTCTTAGTGCAAGAAACCTTAGTGTTCCAACTTGTTTAGATTTAGGTTTATCCTTAATCTTGTTTCCGCAACAAGCTGTAAATTGTTAATGATTTATCAATAAACAATTTAGAAAAGTAAAATAGTGTGTTTGTATTCAACCCCCCCCCCCCCTTCTACAAACTTGTATAGGCCTTTCGGGACCAACATGTGTCTCACGCCACGTTACGCCATGACATAATGCGCAACCTTTATAACACGATATTTGATTTTACATATCTTTTTAATGTCTTACTTGTATGTTTTTATATATAACTCAACTTAAATTGTTTATTATCATTGGTCCATGGAGTAATAGAATAAAACGTATATTTATGTATATAATATAATATATAATATAAAGATTTGCCGTCATAAGTCATGCCTTGAAAAACGGCGTGACCACTTCCAAGGGTTGAGGCTTGGTCTCACCGCCACGTCACGCCTCATGCTATTTGGAACCTTGATTTCAAATTACATTTTCGATATTTTTGATTGATTTTGATATATTTTTCTGTTAAAAAAATCATAATTACGAATACAAGTTGAACGAATATATAAGAGGTCGCTTGAACATACACATCTGCCCAAAACATTGTAAACCATGCCACAAAAAGAACAAATAAAATGTACTTTTAACTATCTATACTATTTTATAAATCATTTATGAAAAACTCTTAAAAACAACCCCTCTTTATATACCGCTATTTAATGTTAATTACTTAAAATCTCTTAAAAACAACTAATGAAGTTTTATGTACCGCTTTTAATGCTAATGACTTGATTAATACTTATCTCTAACAACCTTCAAATCCTTAAATCGTGGACTTTTATTAATTAATCTTTATCTCTAATCACTTTCAAATCCTCAAATCATGAACTGCTTAAAAACATCATTCTTTAAACAATTTTTAAAAAAAACATGACCGTTTTCTCAAAAGCATACATTAAAATAAATTAGAACATTAAAATCGATATATATTGCGCTGCATTGCGCAAGTTGACTTCTACTCTTTTTAAAATAAGTTTACATAAAAAAACCAACCGCGTTCGTTGTTATCAAGATGCACACAATATTACACGTGGTTATATCCATAATAACTCTTAGATTAATTCGTAACAACATCTCCAACAGCTTCCCAAAATGAAGAAAATGAGGATTTTGGGCTAATATTTTGCTCCAACAACTTCTCCAAAACTATCCCTAAAATAGAGAAAGTTTGAGAGAGAATGTTTCTTTTTCTCCAAATATGGAGATCACTCACTCCAAGAATGATTACCAAATGAGAGGACCAATAGGAAATTTTAAAAATAAACATGTAGAAAGAGAAATAATATTTTAATATATTAATGAAATATTTTATTATTTTAATTAACGTTGAATTCTCCAAAATGGGGAAGCTGTTGGAGATGAATGTATTTTGTTTTAGAAATTTTGACTTGTGATTCTCCATTGTAAAAAATTATAGGGAAGCTGTTGGAGATGCTCCAAAGCATCATATTAATTTCCCTTTTTAATCAAACTAATTACTACTCTTAAAAATAAGATTCGAATTCCAACCTACAATATTCAAACTTCATAATCAAACCCATCATGATCTCATAACAATGCAAGGAAATAACATCCCAACAAATTCTTTAAATTAGAGATTTTGGGTGGTTTTTTCCTCAAACATATTCTCTAAAAACCTCGAAATTAGATATTTAAGAGAAAGTAATAACATTCTATTACATGTATGAAATATTTTAATAATTTAATTAATTGTGTAATCTCCAAATTAATGAAAGTGGAGATTTTAGACAATTTATTTGCTCCAAGAGATTTCCTACAACCCTAAAGTTAAATGATTAGCATAAATAAGCAATATTATAGTAGGGGGAGGTTTAGGAGAAAACTGAAAAAAACGAAAAACTGAAAAACACCTTGATGGCCCTTCATCTGGACGGTATGCACTTGTAAGGGTTGGGTTCGACATGAGAATAAAAGTTATGGTTTAACTGATAGGAAAAGATTTTCACTCTTGGATACGCATTAGGATAAGATGCATCAGATCAACTTTTAAAGTGCAAGTCATGGGATTGGAGTAAGATTAAAAGTGATAAAATGTTTAAATATCTCTTACTTTATTATCTTAACTCTTCTTCTCACACGATCATTTATCTACAATGTAAATGATTAAAATTTATAGCCATCCCACATATAATATAACTTTATTACATACTAATTGTTGCAATTATCAAAATTTAAAGAGAAGATAAAAACAAGGGGGTGCTAATTGCACCCTTGATTTGCTAAATGCACCAAAAAAAAGGGTGTTGAATGCCTATTTTTTCGTACCAATCATTTTTTATTTAAATATATATATATAATATATATATATATATATATATATATAATATATATTATTTATTTGTTTGTTTTATATGTATATATATATATTGTTATTCTTTTTGTTTAAATATATATATATATATATTATTATTTTGTTATATATATATATATATTAGAAATATATATATATAATTATTCTTTTTTGTACATTTTACGTTCTTATTTATATTTATCTAATATACTCCTTTAAAAATAATTTTATTTACGTTTATTCTTGAATATTTAAGAAGTACAAATCTTAATACATCGTGTACAGGTTTAAAAGCTTTAAAACAAAATTATTTTTTCGAATATGATTAAATCAAAAAATATTCAATATTAAGCTCATTTCGAAGATATTGACGAGACGAATACAATGATATAATTTGTAATAAAAATGTATTTTTAATATATTTTAGTTTATATACAATTATTTATGTTAATATGATAAGGGTATAAAATGAAAAATGATAAAGTTACACCATTGTAATCGTCTCTTTGATACCTTCGAAATGAGCCTAATATTGAATATTTTTTTATTTAATTATTTAATTATATATTATATATACTACATAAAAATATTTTTAATATTTATAATTCATACCCTTATAGTTTTGATGAAATGTTTGTTAGGAACACCTATCAAATCATATGTGATTAGGAAACAATAGTAAATCATATGTGATCTATAAGATTGTTATCTGAAACAATAGTAAATCATATGTAAATTTCAAATTAAAAATTAACTTTGAATGTGTCGCACGGGTGGAAAGCTACGAATTTGACATTAGTGGTTGAGAATGCTCCTCGTGTTTTCTTAAATAGGTGACGTCCTCGTTTGAACCCATCTCTCTCTCTCTCTCTCTCTATATATATATATATATATATATATTAGAAATATAGAAATATATATATAGTTATTCTTTTTTTGTACATTTTACATTCTTATCTATATTTATCTAATATACTCCTTTAAAAATAATTTTATTTACGTTTATTTTTGAATTTTTAAGAAGTACAAATCTTAATACATCGTGTACAAGTTTAAAAGCTTTAAAACCTCTAACATTTGTGAATGATTTCTTCCAACATCGACTAAATTCAAATTACTTCTTGATTTATTTACTTTTTCTTTTTGTTTTACAGTAAATTAAATAACTAATTATAATGGTATAAAATGTAATTTAAAAATAAAAAATAATTTTATTTTTAATTATCATGTTGAACGTTGGAGGTTTTAAAACTTTAAAACTTGTACACGATTTATTAAGATTTGTACTTCTTAAATATTCAAGAATAAACGTAAATAAAATTATTTTTAAAAGAGTATATTAGATAAATATAGATAAGAACGTAAAATATACAAAAAAGAATAACTATATATATATATTTCTAATATATAACAAAATAATAATATATATATATATATATTTAAAAAAAATATATATATTTAAACAAAAAAATAACAATATATATATATATATATATTCATATAAAACAAATAAATATATATATTATTATATTATATATACATAGGGGTGGTATCATTTGGCATTTTTAACTAATTTTTTACAAAAATAAGGGTATTTTAGGGCTCCACCGAAAAAAATTAGTTAAAAATGTCAAATTATATATTCATGAAACCAAAATATATATATATATATATATATATATTCATGAAGCCAAATTTACAAAATCATAAAGTTAGGTATGGTTTGTACGAGTTTGTACAAATACACTGGTTTGCAAAAGATACTCAGCCTATATACATATATAATATGTATATAGGCTGAGTATCTTTTGCAAACCAGTGTATTTGTACAAACTCGTACAAACCATACCTAACTTTATGATTTTGTAAATTTGGCTTCATGAATATATATATATATATATATATATATTTTGGTTTCATGAATATATAATTTGGCTTCATGAATATATCATTTGACATTTTTAACTAATTTTTTTCGGTGGAGCCCTAAAATACCCTTATTTTTGTAAAAAAATTAGTTAAAAATGCCAAATGATATATTCATGAAGCCAAATTATATATTCATGAAGCCAATATATATATATATATATATATATATATATATATTCATGAAGCCAAATTTACAAAATCATAAAGCTATGTATGGTTTGTACGAGTTTGTACAAATACACTGGTTTGCAAAAGATACCACCCCTATATATATATATTTAAATCAAAAATAATTGGCACGGAATAATATGCATTTAACACACCTTTTTGGGTGCATTTAGCAAATCACCCGGTGCAATTAGCCTCACCCAAAAACAACTACGAATCTACATGTCATATCATATTCAGAACTTTTGTTAAACACTTTTTTTATTTAGCACAAAATTAAAGGGTAAAATAACTATTTAACGTCATTCAAACTTTTGATTCAAAACAGTTTCCAAACAATTATTTTATATTTTGCATTAAACCATATAATAGTTTGTTAAATTTTTTTAGACGCTTAATAAATATGCACTAAGTAATACCAAAGGTGCCAAACAACCCTAACTCTAGAATCGTTTATTGTAATATATCTTAATGACTTTTCGGCATCTTAAAAAAATCGGTAACTAAAAGCATCTCCAACAAATATATCTTAATTTTTCTAAAATAGAGCATCAAAAGCTAAAATTTCTAAAATCCAACTTCAACAATTACTCTACTTTAGCAATTATAATATTAACCGTATCATTGTATCAAAATATTCTATCATTTAATATAATCTTATTTATTTCCCATAAATATTTATTTTTCAAAATCTGTTATCTATGGGAAGAAGTAAAGAAAATATCATTTCGCTCTCCTATATAAGATTTTAGAGATTTATCTAAATTTAAATATTTTTATAATCTCTCTTCTTTTTTACATTTTACCATACAGTATAAAATAGTGGTGCTCTAAAACAACACTTTGAAATGTGATAGTTAACTTGAAACCCATATTTCAACTCGAACGTTTTCAAGATGCCGTTAAACGCCAAATGTTTTACTGCCTTTTCTTTTGTGGATATGAGAAATTGACGAGTCGATCCACCTACAAATCTTAGGGGGCGTTTGGTTCGCTGGAATGTTTTTGGATGAAATGGAATCTGTCAAAGGAATTTGACTTTGAAGGAATTGGAATGGAATGTTGTCAAGTTTGACCAGCTGTTTGGTTGACAGAATTGGAATGGAATCTGTTAAAGGAATTAGAATCTGTCTGTTTGGTTCACAGAATGTAGCTTTGGAATTGGAATGAAATTTTGGTAAATGACCAAAATACCCTTTTGATAATTTTAATTGTTTTTTCAAAAGCAATTGTTTTTTTTGTGGTGGTGGCGGTGGCGGTGGCGGCGGTGGTGGCGGTGGCAGTGGTGGCGGTGGTGGCGGTGGCGGTGGCGGTGGCAGTGGTGGCGGTGGCGGCGATGGTGGCGGTGGTGGCGGTGGTGGCGGTGGCGGTGGCGGTGGTGGTGGTGGCGGTGGTGGTGGCGGTGGTGGTGGTGGTGGCGGTGGCGGTGGTGGCGGTGGTGGTGGCGGTGGTGGTGGTGGTGGTGGTGGCGAGGGTGGTGGCGGTGGTGGTGGCGGGGGTGGTGGCGGTGGTGGTGGTGGTGGTGGTGGCGGCGGTGGTGGTGGTGGCGGTGGTGGTGGCATGGGGGTAGTTTTGGTATTATGAAAATCAGACAATCCATTCCATTGAATTCCATGGTTTAAGGTGTGGAATGTTTTTTGGCTAAATGATGGAATTCAATGGAATTATAGGGATTCCATTTGGCCAAAAGATTGAACCAAACGTTGGAATGGAATCTGGTCAACGGAATGTCACATTCCAATTCCACCAGATTCCATCAAATTCCAGCGAACCAAACGCCCCCTTACTTCTACTGCTATACCCAGAGTTTCTTCATGTATTGCTTGATGTAAAACATGTAACGGATTTGTTTCCGTCCTTTGTTGTATCTTTTTCACGGCTTGACAAATTAAACCGTGCACTCCACTAACAACTTAACGAAAAGTGAAGGACTAAAGTGCAAATTCTCTCATTTGAAGAAATATAGCCGTTGGGATACGTGTGAAAGTGGGTCCCACAATCAAATATTCGATTTCACTATTTTGCTAACAAGTAATTAAAACAAACCAGAAAATTTAAAACTAGTCGTTGGGAAAAGATCTCCTCCCTTAAACTTGAAACCACAGTGTTTTTCACCAGAATATATAAAAAACCACCCATTTTTATAGCTTTTACAGTTCAAGAATTTGAATATCGAAGAGTGGTTTTTCTTCTTAAATAGGGTTTACTTTCTCTCTATAGATTAATGGAGATGGGTGAAGCAGCTCCTTGTCTGATGCGTTCAGTTTCACAGCCTTTCTTCGCTTCTTGCGATTACAAAGAGGTATTCAAGAACCCTAGTTTTTGATTTGTTTTCTAGGGTTTATATGGTTCTCAATTTTAGGGTTTTTTTTGGTCATTTTTGGTTTGAATTCGAATTGGGTTTTGATTATTTAGGCGTTATTTTGCCTGAAATTGAATACCCAACACTGGTTTGTAACACATTTTCTTGAAATCAATTGGTTTTGATCAAGATTCTGTGTGTGAACTTGCCTTTTCTTGATCAAAATCTTGTATTTTTAAATCTGTTTGCAGGGTTTATTTCTGATTTGGATCCCAACTGGGTTTTTAATTTCATTGGTGGCATTGGTTTCTTTCTAGTGGCTTGAAATTTATGGGTTCTGGTCAAACTCCAAGTTTGACTTTATTAGATGTTGATCTTTATTAGGGTTTGGATCTGGATTTTCTTGAAATTTAAGGGTTTAGTTCAAGATTCTGTATGTCATGATTATTAGAACCTCAGTCCTAAAAGAGTCCAAATTTGACCTTTTTCTTAGTCAAATATTGTAATTGGTTGTTGATTAGGAGTTGTGTCCTAAAAGAGTCAAAATTTGACTTCCAGAGAATCAAATATTCCTAGTAGGTGTTGATTACATTTTATGACTTTTTTGCTACAATTTTAATTTCTGTGATTATGTTCAAATTTGACTTTTGGAGAGTCAAATATCTCAATCTGGGTGTTGATTTTGAGCAAATGGTTGATTACCGGCAACCTTGACCGGCCCCACAAGGAATCACATGTGGGGTGGCATTTCAGAGCCGACTCAGGCTAGCGGGAGGGGTTGAACCCGTTGTGTAAATTGAGCAAAGTCACCCTGCCCCTTCTTGAAATTTATGACATTTTGGATTGAAATTATTGGTTATGCTAAATAAAAATTATATGTTACAGGGAGATCCTCTTCGAGCCCTAACGACGTCGATTTCATTTGGGCGGTTCATGACTGAACCATTGGATTGGGAAAGATGGTCTTCGTTTTCTCACAATCGGACCCTAGAGGATGTTCAGAAATACTCTAGGCCCGGTGTAGTTGCCGAGAAGAAAGCCTTCTTTGAGGCACATTACAAGAAAATTGCAGCCAAGAAAGCTGCAAAATCACCTAAGAAAGAAAACAAAGCTCCTAATAATTACTCCCCTGAAACCGATGCTACAAGTCCAATTACTCTTTCTAGGAACCTGGATCCTAAAAGATCAAATTCTCATTCAGCCGTTGATGACACGGGAGGAAATGAATCGTCAACACTTGCTACTAATATAGTTTCGTCACATACCAATGAATATATGCCAAGTGGCATCCAGGTGGAACAGGAAAAGACATCAATCAAAAATGTTCCCTCACCTAGTACTAATCCAGTTTTCTCACAATTTGGCGATGTTGATGATGATGTGCCAAGTGGCAGCCAGGTGGAAGAGGAAAAGGCATCAATCGACAAAGTTTACTCACCTAGTACTAATCAAGTTTTCCCACAATTTGGCAATGGTGATGATAACGTGCCAAGTGGCAGCCAGGTGGAACAGGAAAAGGCATCAATCGAGAATTCACCTAGTACCAATCTAGTTTTCTCACAATTTGGCGATGATGATAACGTGCCAAGTGGCATCCAAGTGGAACAGGAAAAGGCATCAATCGAAAATGTTTCCTCACCTAGTACTAATCAAGTTTTCCCACAATTTGGCGATGTTGATGATTACGTGCCAAGTGGCAGCCAGGTGGAACAGGAAAAGGCATCAATCGACAATGTTTCCTCACCTAGTACTATTCCAGTTTTCTCACAATTTGGCGATGTTGATGATAACGTGCCAAGTGGCAGCCAGGTGGAACAGGAAAAGGCATCAATCGAAAATGTTTCCTCACCTAGTACTAATCAAGTTTTCCCACAATTTGACAATGATGATGATAATGGTAGGGATAAAGTATCACGGCAGACAAAACCTGAAATTTCTTCATCAAAATCTTCGAGTAAAAATGGAGCATATAAGCTTCAAAGTCCTCGCAAAGCACCAACTCCTCCAATTTGCCCCAGGAAGGCTGCAACAGAGAAAAAAAGATCAGCTCCAAAATCCATTCATATGTCCATGAATTTTCCTCCTGCTCGAAAAAACATTGGTTTGTATTCTTCGCCATTTTCCCACAAGAATGGGACCTCAAAGATTATAGGTAAACCAAACGACAGACTGGCACAGCAAGCTCTAACCAGGGTACTTCCAACTTTCTTTCCTTGAGTTTTCATTTATTATGATTTATGATCACATTTGAATCGTTTTATTAAATGGTTAATAATTGTTTGTTTCTATTTGCAGGTGTCAGTCAATGGGGTAAAGAAAGGTTCTCAGGTACTTCCGAGACAAGAAATCGGAAGGTAATTTGTCTTGAAATTCTAGAAATCTTTGTAGGGGAACATGTTCTTGAATGTATAAGAATTTACTATGGTCTTTTGCAGGTCTAAACCACTGCTTGATTGTTCGATCAATGGCAGAAGAACAGTTGAAATGAAGTCCCTTTCGACAAAGTAAGAATCTGTTCTTTATTATTTGTTAGAGATCATAAATAGTTTAAAGTAGTTTAGGTCAATGGTTTGTGAATCCTCACTGACCTTTATAGCCTATGGCCATAGAAAAAACAAATTTAGAAAGAAAACCAAAGAGGTATTGGGTTTCTGTTAAATAAAATTTACAGTAATGAACCACAAGGCTTGTGGCGTACTGGTTAAGGCCTTGGGGGGTGTGGCTCAGAAACCCATCTACCCCGGGTTCGAATCCAGGCGTTGGCAACTTGTGGCCACTGAGGAATTATCTCAGGGCTGCATGCTTTAGCAGTCAATCAGTGCCAGAGATTAGTATAGGCAAAGCCTAGGATACCCTTTCAAATAAAAAAATTACAGTAATGTTACAAGTCTTTTAAAAAATTTATGCCCTACTGACTCCTACAAATATTGCATCAGCCATTCAGAAGCATCAAGTTTATGTACAAAGAAACCAAGATCTTCGTCTACTGTGCCTACATCATTTAGCTTTAGAAGTGAAGAAAGAGCAGCAAAACGTAAAGAGGCAAGTCTAGATCTCATATGACTACAAGATGCACTATCCGATTGTGTTCTTGATGTTTTCTTGCTATGTTTTTTTGACACTACAGTTCTTTCAGAAGCTAGAAGAAAAGAGCAACGCCAAGGAAATGGGAACAATTCAGCTTCAACCAAAATTGAAGGTTTTTAACAACATACTCCCCTTGTCCCAAGAAAATTTCTATGTTCTACTGGATACGTAGTTTGGAAAAACATTTCACTATTAGTGAACTCTGCATAGAGGTTTTTTTTATCTACTAGTTTGAGATTGATGCTCCCTTTATCACAAGTTCTATTAGTGAAATGTCTAAAATAACCTTCGGTTATGACAAAATAGGAGCATCTTGTGAAACAAAAGCAAAAACAATGAGAAAATAAGTAATTGCAGCTTGAAATTTTGCCAACAAATGTGAACTCTGCATAGAGGTTTTTTTATCTACTAGTTTGAGATTGATGCTCCCTTTATCACAAGTAGGTTTGAATTTTTAAAGTAGCATAAAAAGAGGTTATCTGAGAGGAGTTGTGCGATATTTCCACGTATATTTCGACTTTCCTCAAGGACTCCGGGGCTGTTTGTTTACCTCTTAATAGTTCCATTAAGAGGTAACCTCTGAATCGTTCAGAGGTGAATCTTGTTTGGCAAAAAAAGTATGCCTCTTAATGGTTCCAAAACCCTCTTAATGATTTAGCATCTTGGGTCACCCTTAACCATTCAGCACCCTGATTTCATTCTAAACAAATACCAAACAACCATATTTCATTTTGCACTATATCATAAAAACTTCTTAACCATTCTGACCTCTTAATCATTCTGCACTAAACCATTACAGGAGAAAGCAAGGAATGACAATAAAAAGCTGCTATGCCAGAATGAAATAAAAGCGCCAAGTACAAGTACAAGTGGAATAAGAGCGCCAAGTAATAGCATGCAAAAGGTAAGCAAATAAACCACAAGGGTGGTGGCGTGTTGGCAAGGGCTTGGGGGATGTGGTGGAATATCCCATCCACCCTGGGTTCGAGTCCAGGCGTCAGCATTCTGTGGCCAGGCTTAGTCTCAGACGGCCGCTTTGTTTGTTTGTTTCCAAATTGCCAAGGATGTAGTCTAGGCAAAGCCTAGATGAACCTTATCCAAAAAAAAGGTAAGCAAATAGGTTTACATCAAAAGTAACTGCAGCTTGAAAATTTGCCAAAAAAATGAAGTTTTTGTTATCTACTAGTTTGAGATTGATGTGCCCTTTATTACAAGTAGGTTTGAATTGATAAAGTAACATAAAAAGAGGTTATATGAGGGGAGTTGTGAGTTTTTCCCACATATATTTTGACTTTTCTGAAGGACTCCATGTTTTTTGTACAGGAGAAAGCAAGGAATGACAATATAAAGCTGCGCTCCACTCCGGCTCTAGAAGATAAACCAAGTACAAGTGATACTAAAGCGCCAAGTAATCGCATGGAAAAGGTATCATATCACATACTTTCAATAGAGTAGTGGTGATTGATTATCAATGATTAAGTGGTGAGAATGATTAAGAGGCTTTTATGATAGATATAGTGCAAAATGTAATATGGTTGGGTAATTGTTCAAAAAGAAATTAGGGCGCTGAATGGTTAAGGGAGGCCCAAGATACAAAATCATTCAGAGGAGTTTAGAACCATTAAGAGACAGACTTTTTTTTTGCCAAACAAGATTCACCTCTTAGCGATTCAGAGCTCTTAATGGAACTATTAAGAGGTAAACAAACAGCCCCTTAGGCAAGAATATGGCTGTATGAATAGATTATCAATGATTGATTTATATGGCTGTGTGAAAAGAACATGCAAAATGCAAGGCAATGGCATTGTGATCCTTCTCATATTTAATTAGTAACTATGTTTTCGATCATGCAGGTTACACCAACACGACCCGGCTCACTAAAGTTTGGAAGGAAGCCAACTGCCAGACTAGTTATGGATACTTGTTATGAATCTCCTTGGAGGTCATCTTCCAAGCCAAAGAATTTTATAGAAATTAATAAGAAAATACTAAGTAGTTCTATGGCTTCACTGCCTACTAAGAAAATGTATGATGATTCAACCTTGATGTCAAAGAAATAAGATTGAAGTTTGGGTATGTTTTTGTAAGTGTTGTTTGTTGATTGCTTCTTTCAACATCAATTGAAGGGTTAGAAATGTAATGATTTTTTTGTTTGGCTCTTGTCAAGTAATAATACAGTTTCTGTATGCAAGTTAAAAAGTATTATTCTATCTTTTAAGAAACAAGTTTCTATCTAATGTGTTGCAAAGGATCAATGTATGTACCCAAACAAAATAGCCTCTCCTTTGTCCATGTAGCCACCTCCGATTCTTGCTGACGAGGATCCTTCTAGCCCACATCATGTTTCAAATTCTTGAGATGCTTCTTGCGAGTATATATGCAGTGTGGGATAATAAATAGCATAACTACGAGGTGGCAAGATCACACTATGAATAGACCTTGATCTATTACAGGATATTCCAATGAGTCGGGAGGATATTCATAGTCAAATCTTAGTGCATCATATAAGTTTGAAGGAACTTCAGCAATGAACTCTGGATCATTACACTCAGGCACTTTGTTTTGCATGTCGAGATTTGTTGAAGAGGAAGGTTGACCTTGAAGCAAAAAAGCGGACAATTCGAGATTATTTATGGAAGATTGATCTAAACTGTGATCATCTTTCAGGCTCCATGTTGAACTGGTGACAGGATCGGGAGGTTGGAAACTTGGATCAGGAGGTTGGAATCTTGGCATAAGGTTCTGGGATGGCAGAGAGTAGGATCCAAAAGATGACTTGGTTCCACTGCTTGATTTTGCCTGTTTGTCTCTTTCTTCACTGAAAACTCCATTTGCAATGGGCTGCAAATTTACTTGGCTGTGTTGTTGGAGAGTAGGCAGTCCCATATCGACAAAGCCATTTTCTACCTGAAACTGTGGGTTGCGTTCTTGTTTGAACTGGATTTCGGTAAAACCTTCATCCCATGAGTACTGAGTTGGCAACACAGAGTTATATGACGAGTACTGAGTTGATCCAAAAGAATGGCTAATTCCAATGTTTGAACTGCTGCTGGCCTTGTGACTCTTGGCTGCAAAACCGGTTAATACTTTTTTGGGTTCTATTGTCTGCAATGAAGCAGTACCTTTGAGATCAACTTCATGGATCCTGGAATTGGCAAGGTTGCTGGGAGCTCGGTAGCTATTGACAGCTTCATTTTTTTGAATCTTTATATGATCAGTATGGTCTCCAGCTGCTGCTGCATCTCTTGGAGAGAAATCTGGGTGCTTTAGCCCACTAGATGATGTTTTTAGATCATCTTTCTGTAACCTAGTTAAGTAGAGGCGATATTTCTGCACTATTTAAAGAAATGTATGAGAGAACTGGTTGTCTATCAGTTTATAACTTCGACAACTTAATGGCTATCAAATACTCCCAAAACCCAAACGAAAAAGAAACAAGAAAATACAGAGTTAAAAGAAATACCTGCAAGTGGCTTGCAACATTCTCTCTCGTTAACCATGGGACATTCATGAGGTCAAGTATTTTCTTAGGACCAACTTCTGCCATAAAAAAGCAAACAATTTTATATCTTCCAGAAGTTCATATGGTAGACAAAACTGTAATATCAAAACCAACTTCAGGAAAGGGAAAACTTTAGTAGATATGACTCACTTTCGAAACCAATATGATTCACAGCTCTGACGAATTTCTGATGAAGATCCACAGTCCAAACAACTCTTGCTTTCTTGACTGAAGAATGGTCAGCAAAGTCTTTGTTGTCATCGTACTTATGTTCAGCATCTTTTCTTTTCTTACCTGGTGTCATGTCACCCCCACAAAGCAAGTATCCATCATCAGATTGTTCAGACACGTTTCTCATCATCAGAATCTCTTCAAGGCCTTCATGACTTTCAGTATCTCTCACCTCATGTATCTTTTTCCTGTAAACATGCTGCCATATGTTTCTTAGTTCCTTCATTCGAATTGGCTTCAGAAGATAATCACAAGCTCCATGTTGGACACCTCTCATAACTCTACTTGTTTCTCCATCAACAGACATCACTGCATAGAGTTGATAGAATATGATTAGAATCTCAGTACCGGATTTCAACACATATATACATATAAAACTGAATATATATATATATATATATATATATATATATATATATATATATATATATATATATATATATATAGACGAACGATCATGTGAGAAGAAGAGTTAAGGTGAGAAGGTAATAAGGGATCTCGACCATTGATCACTTTTAATCTCAAACCCAGCCCATGAATTGCACTTGATAGGGAATTCATCCGGTGCATGTCATCCTAATGTGCATCAAAGGGTGGAAATCCCTTCTTACCCTTCTCACCATACCTTTCATTCTCACCGGAACCCAACCCTGTATATCTACACATATATAGGCAAGGGACTAAAAATTAGCCACGGTAAACTGACTTATGACAGGAAGCTCCATCTCAAGCCCAACATGCTCCAAAAGCTTGAAACCATCCATGTCAGGCATGTTAACATCACTGATTACAATGTCAAACCCATCTTTCCTTTCCCGAAGCAGATCCAGAGCCTCTATAGCTAATCCACATGTAGTAACTGAAAGAACAACAATCAACGAAAAAGAAAACTTCAGGAGTAAAAATGTTAGAATACACACACACATATATATATATATATATATAGTCTTCTGAATATAGCCATCAAGATCAATATTAAGTGTTGTCTAAAGATACCACAATTTTACAAGAAGAGCTTGGATGGAAAGTAGCATGGACAGAAGACTGCTAAGACCAGTGGAAAATAGAATCAAGATCATGGATTCATATGAATTTATGTTTTCCAAATCAAGCAAATCATGCCAAGTAGATGCATTTGATATCAGTTAAGAACTGTATCTAGTTTCCACTTAATAGAAAATGGACCTTTTTCATCCTCAATTTTTTCTCCCTTTTCTCTGGTATAGTGTCAAATGTTCAAAATTAGAGCATGAGCTGCTCAACATTCTATCATTTGCAGAAATTGTGCTGAAAGTATACAATTACAAAAATGTTATTCAAGTCGAAACATTTTAATCAATAAATTATAAATCGTTGTGTCACCTTTGAACAAGGACGGTAAAAACATCATATAATCTATTAAAACTGACATGTTCATATATATATTTCCATGTTTTCCTTTATACTTCTCGTATCAATGTCAGTTAATACCTCTTGATTATCAACACTAATGGCTATCAAATACTACCAACATATATATACTTGCCAAATACTACTTTTCTTCTCTGTTTGGTTGTTAAATTTCTGCGAGCGAAAGAAAAATGATCCATGCTTTATAGTGTAATCATAAAAAGCATGTTGAAAAAGGAAGACGTAAAAGAATGCCAGGATCAAAATATCAAATCCCTTAATCTTCTGCATGTCATTGTCTAATATTTTTATATGATGTTCAACTAATTTGAGGACTTCTTTTAAACAACATACATCATTTAATAACAGACTGTTAGCTATACTATGCCTCTGTTGTCAATTAATTATTCTTGCAGATATTCATTAGGTGTAGGTGCAAAGTTGCTTAAATATATGCAATCAAGATGGACAAATAACCCGTGCCAAACCAAAGGGGAAAAAAATACAACACCAAACTCTAGATAAACCAATATCAGTATATCAAGGTTATCATTCAATGATTGCATCTTACCAATTGAATTAATTCCCAACCTAAGAGCATCTCCAATGCTTGACCCTTTCATAGCTTTTTACTATTTGGATACGCTATTTTAAAAACTAATTACCATTGGAGTAAAAGGCTTTTTGAAGAAAAGCTTTTAAACCACTGACCTTTTGGTTGGAAAACTTTTTCCAAACCAATTTTCATTTTATCTCATTTTTCAACTCTCATTTTTCATATAAATTTTCACATTAACCCTTCTTTCAATCTTTATTTTCAATTTAACCTTTTTAATATTTATTAGTAATCTAACTCATTAAATATTTATAATAAAACAAAACATAATTTATAAAAAAAAATACACTATTAAAAAGCTTTCATCAAGAAGGTCAAAATAACACCAATTTCGAATACGTAAAAAAATATAAAAATCATATAATATATTCATCGTCTTTAATTTTTTTATAAGTTAAGTAATTTTTGTTTTCGAAGAATATGACGTGGACTTTAAAATTACAATTTAAATAAGAGTCGTTTATAAAACATTATAAATAGATGAGGATAGATTGTAATAAAATTGATGAAAAAACTTTTGAAAAAGTTTTTGCATTGGAGAAGGATTTTAAGGATAGATTTTTGTTAAAAAAAACTAGTGGAAATCTGATGTGTCAAAAGTAAAAAGTCAACTGAAAGACTTATGCATTGCATGCTCAATGTCACCCACCTGGATCACGAATTTGGAAAGGCAGACAGGCAATCCTTATAAAGAATAAGCAAACTAACATTACGAGTGGTGATTTTGTTTAGGCATACGGCAACCTACAAATGTATTATACCCCTCGAATGTCGAATCATTAATTTGCTACACATCACTAAGCAGTACGCTAGCACAATTCTTCTGTTCTGTTTAATCCGAAACAAAATCTAACTGACGAATAAGACAGCAATTTATCTCTGTTTATTAATCTCTGATACTTCACAACTAACAGAGAATCTTACCTGTAAAACCTAATTATTCTACATAAACAAACAAATCTCACGCAAATTCACTCACTAAGCTGTAATTATGCTCGCAAATTCACTCACTAAGCTGTAATTATGCTTGATATGCAGGGAAACGCAACTATTTGTAATGATATCTACATAAACAAACAAATCTCACGAAAATTCACTCAAACTCGTATGTACGTAGTATATATGAATTAAAACGAATCAAATTGAAAAAAAAACACAATTAGTGATGAGATAAGAACCTTCATACGAGCACTTCTTAAGCATCTTCTCGAGTATTTTCAACCAAGTAGGATCATCATCGACGACCAGAACACGAAGTCCTGCCGGAAAAACATCCGCTCTCGGTGATGAAAATCCATTTATTCCCTCCGTCATCGGAGAACACAATTCAGTCAATCAAACACCAAATTATTCCGACGAACAGCCGGTTGTGAGAAAGTAGAGCTCCAATCGAGAGGCGGAGGGAGTTTGAGCGTCCGGAAAACGACTGAGGTTTGCAATGTTATAAGAGAGGGAGGAGCCGAATATTTGGCGCCGGCAATAAGCTAGTAGTTACCAACGGTCCCCGGTGTTAAAAATAAAGAATATTACAGTTAGACCCATCAACTTTATGACTTATTCTTTTTGGACCCTATACTTTTAAGAAACTACTTTTTACACCCTGAACTTTGAATATAATATTCAATTCACTTGTTGCTTGGGTTTATATAAGCTTTATAGAGGATAAATGTGGTATTTTTTCGGGTCAGTTTGTGCGGCATCTTGACTAATTCTATGGACTCTGTAGAATAAACAAGAAAATCTCTAGTGGCTTTGCAGGAATCAGATAACTTCTAAGAAGAATCCTCAAAATATCAAAAAAAAATTACCAATTGAGTCAATCCCACAAGGTTTAATACACGTTTAATTGATTCCTTATTGGCAATTATTTAAAAAAAGTATAATTTTGGGTCTAAAAGTTACTTTATATTGTTTTTTTTAAACATTTTAGATAATTATTTAATAATCAAAGAATCGAAATAAACGATATAATGTCAAATCTCGCATCTAACTTTCACTAGGGATGTTAAGCAAATCGTATAAAAGTACACGTCGTATTAAACTGCACGTTTTAGAACTTTCATGGTATCGTTATGATTCGTTTTTTGTCATACTGCACTATAACATAGCTTCGTTTGTTGTTATTAATTACATACCCGTTATTTAAACTCCACCATAATGCATACCAATTTATAGATAAACCAAAAAAAAGTATATTTAAAAATTAAAAACTTAATAAACCCCCCACTAGAACTTTTATTGTGGCGTTTAGTTCACATAATGTTTTTTTGAATATAATGAAATATGCCAAAAAAATTTGACTTTGAATGGAATTGGAATAAAATGTTCATGTTTAACCACTTGTTTGGTTGGTAGACACTGAAATGGAATCTGTTAAGAAATTAGAATCTGTTTGTTTGGTTCGCATAATGTAACTTTGGAATTAAAATAAATGTAGCTTTGGTAATTGACCAAAATACCCTTTTAATTTTTTTAATACTAAATATTTTTTAATAAATAATCATTTAATGTGTACAACAATATAAAATACACAACCCATATATAACCATAAACCAAACGACGTTACCAAATCGATAGTAAATTTGTTTCAAGATAGTTAATTCTTTATCATGTAGAATAAGTACATAATAGACATAATTTAGTGTTTATTATATTAATTAAAAAAATTAACTATTATACTGAATAAATATCAGACAAATTTCATTAAAATATATTTCAAAAAAATAAAATGAAAAAACAAAAGTATGAATCAAATTAAATGAAATATATGCCAACTGAAAAAAGTATATTTAAAAAAAATAGAATATATTCCCAGAAAATCAAATAAAAAAACAAGTATTAAATTTAGCTAAATTAATTAGGTTATATATAAGTTAACGGGTTTATTTAGGATTATGAAGATACAACATCTCATTCTTTCATAATCTTAGGAGTAAATTTCATTTTTGGTCCTTGTGGTTGTCACTCATTATCAAGTTTGGTCCCTCTTTCAAACTAATTACAATTTTGATCATTGTGGTTGTCGTTTTGTTTCACTTTTGGTCCCTCTGACCTACTTTACTTAAAAGACTTATTTAAATTAAGGATATTTTAGTCCTTTCACATTTTCTTTGTCTTTTTCATTTTTTGTGTTATTAGATTATGTACTAAATTATCATTATAGTCCTTGTGGTTTGTCTTTTTTCTTTTCTTTCCTACCTTTTTTCATTTTTTATTTTATACTCTTATTATATTAATTAGTTAATGATAATTTCAACTAACAATGCATTAAAAATACGTATTTCATTTTGTAAATCACACCATTACAAATATCTTGTCAATACCTTTAAAATAAGTTAATATTGAATATTTTCAAATTTTTATGCAATTTATTTGATATATACTGTTTGGGCAAAATTTCACCAGTCTCGACCACGAACAAGGTAAGGAAAACACTTATTCCCTTTTTTATAACGAAGGTAAAATCAAAGTACCTTATCTCTTGATTAAAAGATAAAATCGAAAGTCTTTTTACCTCACGACATTCGACCTCAACGTCGCCTAGTGCACACGACCGTCGCATAGAACCATGCGACCTCGACCGACTAACGCATTACACGATTGTTACGTTTATTCAGTGTTTAATACAGGAGTCAACGATATTAATGGACAACGGCTATAACCGACGAAATCAGTTATGAACATCAACTCCAGCATTGAAGACATCAACCGTTACGGAATTCATCAAAGTCCTTAATGAGCCAATAAGAGCGCCCAAAGACTATAAATTCCAAGTTCTATCATCATTTTGAAGGATCAGACATCGAAGAAGAGATTCAGAACAAAGAACACAAGTATTAGAGCTCAGAAGAACATTCGCAGCAAAGAATTCACTCTCGAAGATCGCTCTCGACGCACGGCAATTACTCACGACACTTAATTTTTACACACGACGCACACCAGTTTTTACATTAAAAACACTTGTACTTTACATTTCGAAGTCTTTTCCTTCACTTGTATTGTAATCTCTGTACGATCGACACCCGTAACACCAAGGACATCGTCCCTGATTGGCGACCATAGTGCAGCGACGACATCCACTGTCGTCCGCAGGTTTTTTCCTCGTTGAGGTTTTTCCTGCGTCATCAAATTCTCTGTCTCGTTTATATTTCTGTCTTTGTCGCACGATTTGTCGAGAGATTCCTTTCTTTAGTTGTTAAAGTCCACATCGACCTTAAGTTGTCCCTTTGGTGCGATTTTTGGCATTAACATATATTTGCAAATCCGTCTACACTAATCCAAAAAAAAACTCTGCTATTTTAAGTTGTGTTTAAGAAATTAATTGTTTTCTTTTATTTTTGTAAAAGAATGTAAATTTATCTGTCTATTATTTATAATTATGTATTGTTTTTAGCAACTTAATCTTCGAGAGATTTGGATTATATGTATGGATTTGGAATTGATTTTTTTTGAAATTTTGGGGTATTTGGTTCGTGTTAATGCCAAAAATCGCACCAAAGTACAACTTAAGGTCGATGTGGACTTTAACAACTAAAGAAGGGAATCTCTCGACAAAACGTGCGACAAAGACAAAAATAGTAATGAGACAGAGAATTTGATGACGCAGGGGAAACCTCAACGAGGAAAAAACCAGCGGACGACTGTGAAGGTCGTCGCTGCACTATGGTCGCCAATCAGGGGCGATGTCCTTTGTTACCGGTGTTGATCGTACAGAGATTACAATACAAATAAAAGAAAGACTTCGAAATGTAAACTAACAAGTGTTTTTCAATGTAAAATAGTGTGCGTCGTGTGTAATAATGAAGTGTCGTGCGTGATTGTCTTGCGTCGAGAGCGATTCTTCGAGAGAGAATTCCTTGCTTCAAGTGTTCTTCAGAGTTCAGATGATTGTGTGATGTGTTGGTGTTTTTTCCGAAATGATAATTCCTCTTGATATTTATGGTCTTCGGACACTTTAATTGGATCATTAAGGACTTTGATAACTGCTGTAACGGTTGCTAGTTTTAACTCTTCATAACTGATTTCATCGGTTATAGCCGTTGTCCATTAATGATGTTGACTCCTGCATTAAACATTGAACAAACATAACAGTCATACAGCGCGTTAGTTGGTCGAGGTCGCATGGTTCTATGCGACGGTCGTGTGAACTAGGCGACGTCGAGGTCGAGTGTCGTGAGGTAAAAGATTTTCGTTTTTATCTTTAATCAGGAGAGAAAGTACTATGATTTTACCTTTGCTATGAAAAAGGGAATAAGTGTTTTCCTTACCTTGGTCGTGGTCGAGACTGGTGAAATTTTGCCCAAACAGTTTGCCCCCAAAATTTGAAAGTAGGATGGCAAATTCGAATTTCAAATTTTGTCAGTCGGATGCATAAGATTATGACACGTGTCGAAAGTTACCTTGGTTGTCTTGGAACTGGATCGATCCGATTTTAACTGAACGAGAAGTCGAAAAGGAAACGGGATCGTGACGTCATACTGACGCGCGATTGTGCTTACCAGCTGTCGCTGCCAGGTATCGATGATCAGTGTGGTCATACGAAAAGGCGAGGGCGCGTGGCGATCATCAAAGGACTCGACCTGACATGATTTCTTGCATAAATAGAGATCACAATGGATCATTTTCTTTTATGATCTTCAAAAAGTTTTTAGAGCGAGATTCCTTGCTGTTCTTTGTTCAATAATTTCCAAAATTTGCTAGGATTTCTTTCTTGCTGAGAATTTTTCGAAGCTTTTGTTTATATAAGATATAGTTTCTCGATCTTTTCCAAGTCTTCAAAGGTTGGTGACCTGTCGAGAGTCACTATGCCTGAGTCGGTGAAGGCATTGATTGCGATAGACGCGACATTCGTGAATTCTGCACATCCGGCGACGATGTCCTCTGCAGCCATGTCGACCCTTTTGTCAGCCGACAAGGGCAAGGGTGTAAAGACGGGAGAGGGTGAGGAGGAATTCACGACGATCAACTTTACGTTGTCGTCGATCCTTTTGACTGACTGTGTCCTTGACAGGACGGAGTCACTTCCGCGTATGGGGAAATATCAGCTCTTATCTTTCAAGGAGCGTTTTAAAAGGATCTCCATCGAAGAGATGGGATCGCATTCGGCTAGACCAGCGTTCTTTGTGAGTTTTTCTTTCGAAACTCGTGCTCCCAATGTTTTTCTCGGCTTTCGTTGGGTGTTTTGTTAACATATTCCTTTTGTATTTTACAGATGTTTCAATCTTCTTCCATTAGATACGCGAAAATAGAGAAGATGTTGGACTGGAAGTCGACCGTCGAGAGGATCATATTCCTTCCTCCAACCTTAACATTAATCTTAAGAGCCGCATTCTCAAAATGTCGCGGCGTAAGGTGTTCGGAGATAACTCCTAACATACTCGTTTGATCCTTGCATTAACTTCTTAGCACGTTTCAGGGTTGACGAAGATTCGAAGGTCGAGACTTTGGGCAGAGTATGTGATCGACACTCTTCCCTAGTTTTAGGATAAACTTCGGTTTTTCGAACTATGTTTTTCATGCCCGATCGTTGGTGGTTGAGCTAGTGGCATGTAACGAATTTTAACTTTGTTTTTGCTTTTGAATACTCGACCATCGGTCGCTCATATGTAATCGTTCGTTTCGTAAATGAAGTTCATCCTTTTGTCGAACTCGTGCTTTTATTTTGATTTACATATGCCATGGGTAAATGTAACATCGATCATAAAATTCGTCAAGTATAGAATGAGCAAAGAATCGTGCGACTTAGGCATTCATTGTAATATAACGATTGAAACATAAATTATGCATTTGAATTGCATTGATAAACTCAAATATACGTCATCGATGTGTTAGAGCGTACAAAACTTACTAAGTTCAAAAACTTAGGTCGAGGGACCGTTTAGATTTTACGATCGTATAACTAGATCGTACGGTGAAGCTTTGAATCATGTGCCCCTGCAATAAAACGATCAAGTCATAAACTTGGGCACTTATGTCGTGCGTTCCTGCGATAGAATTTTGTCAAAGGTCGGTCGTTGGCTAATCAACGACCCTCCGATGTTTAAGTAATTATCTAGACGAATAGAAATTTGCATGAGAGGAAATTGATTTTAAAAGAAATACTTTTTAGGTGTGTCGCATTCCAACTACGCGGGATTTCTTGGTTGTCAAGGGTCTGGAGCCGATAAGCTCCCTTACCAACGACTTCGGAGACGCGATAAGGACCTTCCCACTTAGTGGAAAGCTTACCTGCATTGAGCTCTTGAGTGTCCTGGAACACTCGACGGATGACGTAGTCGCCTTCTTGAAAGATTTTGATTTTGACATGTTTATTGAAATGTCGCTCGACTGCTTGCTTCTGTGATGCCATTTTGATCAAGGCTGACTCTCTGAGCTCTTCGAGGGCGTCGACATAACTTAAATCAACCAGGTTGTGGTCGACGGAAGTATGCCTCGAGGTTGGGAGCTGGACCTCGATCGGCAAGACTGCTTCGCAACCATAGACGAGAGAGAAAGGGGTTTGTCCTGTGGACGTGCGCGGCGTCGTGCGATTTGCCCACAGGACTGAAGGGAGTTCTTCGACCCATCTTCCCTTTGCAGCTTTTAACCTTTACTTGATTGAGGCTACAATGGTCTTATTGCTTGACTCGACGAGTCCGTTGGCTTAGGGATATCTGGGGGTCGAGGTCGTCAGCTTGATGCTTCTATCCTCACAGAATTGTCGGGTCCTGTCGCTTATAAACTGGGATCCATTGTCGCAGACAATTTCGGATGGAATCCCGAACCTGCATATGATGTTAGTCTGGATAAAAGAGACGACTTCTTGATCCCTAACTTGGGAAAAAGCAGCCGCCTCGACCCACATGGAAAAGTAATCTGTGAGTACGAGGAGAAATACTTTTTGTCCAGGGGCGGGTGGTAACTTGCCGACAATATCCATCCCCCATCTCATGAAGGGCCAAGGAATGAGTGTCAAGTGCAAAGGCTCAGAGGGTTTATGCGACGTACCTGAATGTCGTTGACAAGGATCACAGTTCTGGACATACCTGATGGCGTCGTGTCGCAATGTTGGCCAAAAATATCCCTGTCGAGAGATACGATTAGCCAGACTGCGACCTCCTGATTCCTGAATGATTGCCACACTTTCCATCATGCATCTCTTGGTGGATTTTCTGGACCTGACTCTTACTAACGACGCATCTCAGGTTTAAACCTGTTGATGATCGTCGATAGAGCTTATTCCCAATCATGATATATTTAGATGCTTTGAATCTGATCTTCCGGGGTTCCATCTTGTCTTCTGGAAGTTGGTCGTGCACAAGGAAATTCCGGATGTCGTACGACCAATCATTTTCCTCGCCTTCGATCTGGATGACATCGATGTTTTCGATGGACGATGTCGCCAGATGAACCATGGGAATAACGTCGAATATTGGTTCGACTAAAGCAGACCCAAGGTTCGCTAAAGCGTCGGCCTGAGTGTTCTGATCCCTTGGAATCTGTTCAATAGAAAAAGATTTAAATTTTTCGGAAATTTCTTTTGCTACCTTTAGGTACGCTGTCGTTTTTTAATCTTTGGCTGCAAATTCTCCATTGATCTGATTTACCACCAGGAGTGAGTCGCTCCTGACATGCAACGCAGTTGCCCCCGAGTCATGGGCCATATTCATTCCCACGATCAGGGCTTCATACTCAGCTTCGTTGTTGGTGGTCTTGAAATCGCATCGAACTAAGTACACCATCTTGCCCCCTGTGGCGACTTTAAGACGACGCCCAGTCCTGAGCCTCTAATGTTGGATGACCCATCGACGTGTAAGATCCAAGGCTCCTCGTCGTGAGTCGCCACAGTCGATACCTCGAGCTCTGCTTCTTTCTCCAGCTCTGGACTGAAATCAACGATAAAATCTGCCAAGGCTTGCGACTTGATCGCAGTCCTGGGCTTGAAGTCGATATCGTAACTGCTGAGATATATACTCCATTTTGCTAAGCGTGTAACGACCCGGTTTCCCAAACATACAACAAATAACATACATTGCATAACTTTATTACATTCATAATAAAAGATACAAAATAAACCACAAACGGTCCCTTCGGTCTCGAAACTACAAAATACATTAAGCTTCCTAAGCAGCGCCCATCAAATGCTCCTTACACTTAATCCTTTCCTTTGTCGATCCTTAACCTGGAAAACATATTTTTGAAAACAAAATGAGGGTTAGACCAAACGGGTCTAGTGAGTTAATCCCGGTCCTTTCCAAAATCATTATAAACCTTTTATGTAAATCCTTTGTATTAAAATAGTTTAGATAAACCTTTGATAATTCTTTCGTAAAATATAAACATACCACACGTATTTAAATACCAATCCAGACTCGTGCATCGTGTACATCTCATCCACCTTATTCCTCCACAAATGGCCATATTAGTTGGTAGCAAGCCAACTAATAAATCAACGTCGTACAACAACTACGACACATCACCGGTCCGCACACCGGAACCCGGCAATACACCGGTCCGCTCACCGGAACCCGGCAACACACCGGTCCGCTCACCGGAACCCGGCAACAAGTGCACTCGTGTAGTGCAAAGCTTATATAAATACAATATATACCTCATTACATCATATTGTCATTTATATACACATAAACATATTCCTACCACATAATCATCTCATATATATATACACATACTCACATACATATATAAACACATATATGTATTCCAGTTGAAAACGTTTAAAGCAAAACTCACCTGAATGCTTGCAATATGCTTCCAAACCTTTCTCCGAGCTATCCGTTCCTTTATCCAAATACCTCAGAATCTGAAACCATTTACATACAAATATCTCCTTACCAACTTATGTATAAGACTTACTAGCAGGTTATGGACTCTAGATACATCTACATAACTTTTATCCTCAAAATTACCCAAACAGCCAAGTTATCCGGACAACCCAAACAACCCGGACAACACCACTTTTCCGGACAACAAGACTTTTCCGGACAACCTCAGTAATCCGGACAGCACGACTAATCCGGACAACACGAGGAATCCGGATGCCATCCGGACTCTAAATCACCCGGAAACTCTCAAACAAATCATCCGGACACTATCAATAATCTACCCGGACACCACCCAAGAAACTACCCGGATACCTTCATATTATCTGGACACCTCTGACTGTTTATCCCATTTTCACCCAGAAATCGACTGAATCATTAACAGAAGTGTTTGGGATGTTTCTACTCCGATAGGAACTACTTACTAGCAATTACCAACACAAAATACACAGGGAACATACCTTAAATCGTTTCCAAGCAATCCAATTGAAGCCTTAACCCTAGCTTTCTTCTTTTCTCCTTCTTGCTCTCTCAACACACACACACACAACACCTACTGAAATCTGGATAATTGTTGTAAATGAAAATATCTGGATATAGCTTAAGGGATAATATCTATCCATACTTACCATATAGACCTTGAACTTCTCAATAATGACCCAAACACCCCTAAACTTATAATTTATCCAAACATACCCTAAACATCTAACTTTAAAGTTAACTTTATTTAACGGAAAGGAGATTTTAACTAACGAACTTATCCGGGGTATTACATTATCTCCCCCTTAAAAGAATTCCGTCCCGGAATTCGGTTAAGCAATAAACGAGGGTAACTACTATCATGTCCTATCCAATGGTCCTTAACTCTGATCATTACATTCGACTACTTTCTCCCATTCTCTTCTCAACATAAAACACGTTTTCTCCAAGGATAGCACACTAGAAGGTACTCACTCTTAACAGATCCTATAAGCTAGCTTTCTTTCGCCTCCAAACCAATTGCACGCACCTAATTTCAACAACTACTATACTTTACTAACAACTTCACCATACCTCACATCAGAAGCTTAATCGAGTCAATCCGAAATCACACTCAATGCTCAAAATAACTTCACATTTTCCATTTCTCAAACGGTAATACTCTATTCTTTAGCTAACCATCTATTGCCACTCCATTCTCTTATTCTTGAATAACACTACTACACACCGCCTAGACATCCATACCTCTCCCCACATACTTTTGGCACCTCTACACAACTTACAAACAAAATTCCGAGCAGAGGTTTCCACTTATACTCACCCCATATCCTCACAAATCTACCACTTAATCTCACGAAATTCATTACTACTACACCTCGCACATTCACTGATTATAAACTGCCACCATCTTATCCACATTACCCCACACATTTAAACAATACCTTTCTTGATAGCGTCAACAATCACATTAAGTATAATCTACACAACATACTAAACTGTCGCCTTCATGACTAGGTCAAGACTTTACGCACTATCGTTACCTTCCACACACAATTCATCACGTTCTACATATTGCTATTATTTTTTACACTCAAGCCATCACACTCTACACACTAACAAATTAGAACAACAATAATTAAACACACCCTTCTATATCTCTAACACAATTATCAAATATTTTTCTAACACAAATAATAAAATTGAAAACACAAAAGAATCGGTTTGCACCGAAGTCAGATAACACTTTAGCACGTATAAAGTTTATAGAAATATACCTGTCTTCATCTCTATCCATACGTCGAGTTCGACGTGCCACTCTGTTGATTTCAACAAGGTTAATATACACGTAAGCACATACCCAATATAACAAGATATTCCGGTTCAACATGTACTTGTAAGTTCCCGCTTACACTGGCCAGGTGTAATTTGAACATACCTTACATGATGTTCCTTCTACCTTTTTATACTTAACATCCCCAGGTTCTAAAATAATAAGGACATCCTACTTCACATGCAGTTTAAGTCTAGGTATAAATCCAAATACCTAAATCTCTTAAACTAGGGCTCTGATACCATTTGTAACGACCCGGTTTCCCAAACATACAACAAATAACATACATTGCATAACTTTATTACATTCATAATAAAAGATACAAAATAAACCACAAACGGTCCCTTCGGTCTCGAAACTACAAAATACATTAAGCTTCCTAAGCAGCGCCCATCAAATGCTCCTTACACTTAATCCTTTCCTTTGTCGATCCTTAACCTGGAAAACATATTTTTGAAAACAAAATGAGGGTTAGACCAAACGGGTCTAGTGAGTTAATCCCGGTCCTTTCCAAAATCATTATAAACCTTTTATGTAAATCCTTTGTATTAAAATAGTTTAGATAAACCTTTGATAATTCTTTCGTAAAATATAAACATACCACACGTATTTAAATACCAATCCAGACTCGTGCATCGTGTACATCTCATCCACCTTATTCCTCCACAAATGGCCATATTAGTTGGTAGCAAGCCAACTAATAAATCAACGCCGTACAACAACTACGACACATCACCGGTCCGCACACCGGAACCCGGCAATACACCGGTCCGCTCACCGGAACCCGGCAACACACCGGTCCGCTCACCGGAACCCGGCAACAAGTGCACTCGTGTAGTGCAAAGCTTATATAAATACAATATATACCTCATTACATCATATTGTCATTTATATACACATAAACATATTCCTACCACATAATCATCTCATATATATATACACATACTCACATACATATATAAACACATATATGTATTCCAGTTGAAAACGTTTAAAGCAAAACTCACCTGAATGCTTGCTGTTGGTGCAAGTGTACCCAGCTTTTAATATTGTGATATATTTTTGGTACACATAAAATCACATCTCCATATTTATTTTGATGATTACAAAACACACCGCATTCTTTGTTATCTAATATTTTATCTGAGTGTGCAGCTTTTAAATAATCTCGATAATTTTATCTGAAGAATCCAAGACTGAAGTTTTTCGTCGTTTTAATTTTTAAAATGATAAATCACCCTAAAATAATATACCACTTGGATTTTTCTAATACTGTCTTTTTAAATAAACCAAGTCAGCTCTCCTCAACATCTTATCATCTTGCTGGATCATTTAATGTGAAAGATTTGTTTCCAAAAGATCTGTGCATGCGTACTGCTTCCTGCAACATTTTTTCTGGGCGGCATACCGCGAAGGTACAGGCGGTATACCGCGGCAGGCATGGTGTACATCTCTGATTGGTTGGAAGCTCCTTTTGTCTGCACGGCATACCGCGAAGAATAGCCGGTATACCGCGATGAATAGCCGGTATACCGCGAAGAATAGCCGGTATACCGCTGGTACAAGTTTACGTTTTGTTTTGCAGGGTTGACCTTCTCTTCTGCAGTGTACTTTTCTTCTGCACGGTATACCGCGAAGGATTGCCGGTATACCGCGAAAGCCCGTGGACTGTTGCTCATCCAGTATATATACATGCAACCTACCAGCATTCAAAGCTACCAATTTACAATAACTCCTCTCTGCATTTGATAAAGACTCTGCAACCTCTTCTCTTGATAATTAAACTGTTAAAATTATAAAACACGTTTTTGAGTAAGAAATCTTGAGTTGATAGCAGATTAAAATCTCTCGATTAGTTGAATCAGCAACACAACTCAAGTGATCAAACTCTCTAAAAATATCCAAGTGATAAACCTTATACAAGAGTGATTATTCATATTAAAATTATACCCTCTTGTAAGTGTTTGAATAGAGTGAGTGATCCACATAATTCTCTCAAAGAAGAGTGATTCGCGTTTGTTGTACTAAGGTTTGTGTTCTACCGTAAAGAACACGTTTTCTTATTGGATCTCCGAGAAGTGTTTTCTCGAGGTGGACTAGCCAACCGCGTGATTGGTGAACCACTTTAAAATTTCGGTGTCAAGTATTCTCTTTCCTTTATCTCTTTATTTTTTCCGCTGTGCTTTATTATATCTGTTTATATAAACTGCTTTGCATTTATTTTTATTTATACAATCTCTGTGTATCTGTTTGTATTTATACTCTTCTGTATTGTACTATATTTACTCTGTATTTATTTACAAAAGAATTTTTGAAAGTAAGATTTTTTATAATACAACCTAACCCCCCCCCACCCCTTGGTTGTCCAACAATTGGTATCAGAGCAGGGCTTTCAAAATTTTTCTGCTTAATTTTTTTTTTCTAAAATGACTCAACAAACTAATATTGTGTTTTCAAAACCTCCTTTGATAGATACTGAAAAGTTTGGCATTTGGGCCGAGCTATTTGAATGTCACGTGCGTGGCAAAAATCAAAAGATTTGGGACATAATTGAAAATGGGAACTTTAAACCCAAAATTGTTAAAGATGATGTTTTTATTGATAAACCTTTAGATGAATGGACTACTGCTGATGAATCTCATTTTTGTTTAAACTTTGAAGCTAAAAATATATTATATGTTGCTTTAACAACTGATGAAATTGAAAGAGTATATACATATAAAACCGCTAATCAAATATGGGAAAGTTTAAATAATACTCATCGTGGAAACACGGAAGTTAAATCAAGTAAAGTAAATATTCTAGTTCACGATTATGAACTATTCGAAATGAAACAAGATGAGTCAATTGACTCAATGTTTAAAAGATTTAACCTTATTATGACTACTTTGAAAGGTTTGGATCGCACTTATCCTAACGAGGACTATATAAGGAAAATCCTACGAGCCCTTCCTTCGGAGTGGATGCAAAAGATAACATCTTTGGAAGACTCCCGTGACCTTTCCCTAATGAAGATAGATGACTTAATCGGAAATCTCAAGGTGCACGAAATTGCACTTAAAAGAAATAAAGAAAGGGAGCAAGTTAAAAAGAAGTCAATCGTTCTCAATGTCTCAACACCAAAAGTCGAGAAGAAAAAGGAGAAAGCTAGCTCCTCAAAAGATCCTTCCGAAACTCTCGATGAAGTCGCCATGTTGGTAAGAAACTTTTCCAAGCTTTTTAATAATAATAAATTTTCTAACAATGGCAGATTTCAAAGAAACGGCAACTACCGTCGTGGTGGTGAAAACCGAAGTCGTAAGTTCCATAAACGAGACGAAAAAGTAAAGAAAAATGACGACTCAAGTGGTGAGGATAAAGCTAAGCCAAAGAGAGGATTTTGCTACTCGTGTGGCGACAAAGATCATTACGCCAATGAATGTCCGAAAAAGAACAAGTACCAAAACAAGAAGGATAAAGCCTTCATTGGAGGCGCGTGGAGCGCGAGTGAAGAAGAAGATGACTATCAAGCCATTTGTCTTATGGCTGAAAGCGACAACGAGGTAAACACTTCTTATTCAAATTACGATAGTGATTATGATAGCGATAGCGAAAACAATCTTGAATTATTGCATGAATCGTTTCATAAAATGGCTAATCTTGCAAATAATTATAAAGACGAAATTGCTATGTTAAAAGAAACTGTAAATGCATGTAAAAAGGAAATAAATAATGTTAATCGAAAATCTGCAAATGATATGAATATAATTGCTAAATTAGAAACTAAATTAGGAGAAAAGGATTTTTGTAAATCTTGTGATGCTCTAAAGAAAGAAATTGCATGCTTAAATAAAAAGTCACATGAAAATATTATTTGTACAAAATGTGATATTCTTGAAAATGAAATTGCATGTTTAAAGGCTAAATGTGCTTCATATGAAAAAGATAACATGTTAGCTAAAGCTTTTGAAAGTAGTAATGAAAAAGTTCTTAACATGCTTAATATGTCGAACCGTATAAATTGTAGAAAAGGTATAGGTTCAAATACATGTGTTGAAAAATGTAATTGCATGCCTATTAAAAGATGTTATGAACCACCTAAGTTTAATACACGAAAGCCGTATATGCAAAAACCTCCGTATGTACCTAAAATGCATAATGTAAATTATAATACGAGAAAACCGTATGTTCGCATGTATAACGATAAGTATTCTAAACCTAAAAATAATGCGAATATAAATGCTTGTTTTTATGTGTATGATAAATACAATCGCAAAATTAAAATGATAAATAAATGGATTCCAAAAGGAATGTTTAGTAATGATAATCCCGGTGGTATGCGTTTATGGTTTTAAATGTGTTATATATTATATATATATATATATATATAGTTTAAATATGATATATTTTCTTGTATATATAAGTAATATATTGTTATATGTACTTTTGTTTACATATATATATATATATATATATATATACATACGTACTACATATATATATATATTCTTTTTGATCTATTATATATATATATTTTGCTTAACTTTATATATATGTTGGTTGTTATCTTGAAACTAATTTACAAGGACCCACGAGAAATGGGGACCATAAAAGTAACATCCTTATTATTGTAGATAAACCTTGATATGGACTGGATACTCGATAGTGGTTGCACACGTCACATGACCGGAAACAGCAATCTTTTTTCATCATATAAGTCATGTGATGGTGGACAGGTAATTTTTGGAGGAAACTCCAAAGGAAATATAATTGGGAGAGGTACAGTTTCTTGCAATAATGTTAAATTTCTTGATGTGAATCATGTTGATAATTTGCATTTTAATCTGTTAAGTGTTCGCCAATTGTGTAAAAATGGTATATCTGTCGTCTTCGAAGAAGACTCGTGCAAAATCTTGAAAAATGGCAAAGTTCTTTTAACTGGTTCTGTGAAAGGAAATTTATATATTTGCAAAACTGTTGTATCTGAAAATGTATGCTTATCTTCTATTTATGATGTTTCTACTTTATGGCATAGACGTTTAGGTCACGCTAATCTAAGATTAATGCAAAACTTAAAAAATAAGGAGCTTGTGAGTGACCTTCCAAAATTAAAGTTTGATAATCATTTTTGTGATGCTTGTCGTGTCGGCAAACAACATCACGTTTCTCATAAATCTAAAAATGTTATTTCTACTCAAAGAGTTTTAGAACTTCTTCATATGGATCTTTTTGGCCCTATGGCGATTCAAAGTTTTGGAGGAAATTTTTACACTTTGGTTATTGTGGATGATTATTCCCGTTATACTTGGACTTTATTTTTGAGACATAAAAATGAGGCTTTTGAAAAGTTTAAAATTTTGGGAAAACGAATTCAAAACCAACAAGGTTGTACGATTGTTTCCATACGTACGGACCATGGACGAGAATTCGATAATGATATCCAATTTGGTGCCTTTTGTGATAAACATGGTATAACTCATAACTTTTCGGCTCCTCGAACTCCTCAGTCAAATGGGGTTGTTGAAAGGAAAAATCGAACGTTGCAAGAAATGAGTAGAACCATGCTAAACGAACATCAAGTTCCCCAAAAGTTTTGGTGTGATGCCGTTGCTACCGCAACCTATGTGCTAAACCGTGTCCTAGTTAGAAATATCCTAAATAAGACACCCTATGAACTTTACCGTGGTAGAAAACCTTCCTTAGCTCACCTGAAAGTTTTTGGTTGTAAATGCTTCATTTTAAACACCAAATCCTACTTAACCAAATTCGATGCCAAAGCCTATGAGGGAGTGTTCCTAGGTTACTCTTGGAATAGCAAAGCCTATAGAATTCTAAATAAGGAGACCATGGTTGTAGAAGAATCCCTAAATGTTAGCTTTGACGAGAGTCCTCCCAAACCGAGTGCACCCTTAGCAAATGACAATATCCGTGAGGGAGACGTCTTAGCACAACAACTTAGCAACTTGGATTTAGGTACCCAACCTTCCACAAATAATATTGAATCTAGTAATGCCCCTCCTTGCTTTATTCCACAAGGTATAGATGATCCTAACCTTAGAACCGCTCGAGGCCATCCCGTAGATCAAATTATAGGTGACCTAAACCAAAGGACAACTAGATCACAAATCCATACCCATTGTGCTTTCCATGCCTTTATCTCAACCATAGAACCTAAAACCATAGATGAAGCTTTAGGTGATGAGGATTGGATAATGGCCATGCAAGAAGAGTTAAACCAATTTACTAGGAATGATGTGTGGGACTTAGTTCCTTGCCCTAGTAGTCAAACCATTATTGGCACAAGATGGGTCTTCCGTAACAAGATAGACGAGAACGGTGGAGTCACACGAAACAAGGCACGTTTAGTTGCCAAGGGGTACAATCAACAAGAAGGTATAGATTACGATGAAACCTTTGCACCGGTTGCAAGGTTGGAGTCTATTCGAATGCTTCTCGCTTTTGCAAATGCTAAAGATTTTAAATTATTTCAAATGGATGTTAAAAGTGCTTTCTTAAATGGTATTATAAATGAGGAGGTATACGTTTCTCAACCTCCCGGTTTTGAAAATTTTGAAAATCCGACACATGTTTATAAATTGAAAAAGGCGCTTTATGGTTTAAAGCAAGCTCCGCGTGCGTGGTATGATAGATTAAAAACCTTTCTAATTGTTAGTGGTTATATTATGGGTAAAATAGATAATACTTTATTTGTGAAATATGATCAAAATGATATTGTAGTTGTGCAAGTATATGTTGATGATATTATTTTTGGTTCCACTAATGAAAAACTGTGTAATGAATTTTCTGCGAAAATGACAAGCGAGTTTGAAATGAGCATGATGGGAGAGTTAAAATACTTCTTAGGATTGCAAATCAAACAATGTGAAACTGGTATTTTTATTAGTCAATCTAAATATTGTAAAGATATGTTGAAAAAGTTTAACTTTGAAAATGTCAAACCCGTTGAAACTCCAATGACCACAAACTTACAATTATCTCGTGACGAGGAGGGAAACGATTTTAATGAAAAGATTTATCGTGGTATGATTGGTAGTTTATTATATTTAACTGCTAGTAGACCTGATATTATGTTTAGTGTATGTTTATGTGCTCGTTTTCAATCTTCACCTAAACAAACTCACTATGAAGCTGTCAAGCGTATTTTTCGATATTTACGAGGTACTACTAATCTTGGCTTATGGTATGCAAAGAAACCCGAGTTAGAAGTAACGTGTTTCACCGATTCCGATCTTGGTGGATCTATTGTTGACCGAAAAAGTACTAGTGGGGTATGTGCCTTTATAGGTCTCTCACTTGTGTCTTGGTTCTCCAAGAAACAACAATCCGTAGCGTTGTCTACTACCGAAGCGGAATATGTAGCCGCCGCAAGAGCGTGTGCTCAAGTCCTTTGGATGAAACACACCCTTACCGATTTTGAGGTACATCTAACCAAAATTCCTATTATGTGTGATAACTCAAGTGCCATAAACTTAAGTAAAAATCCTGTTTTACATTCTCGTACAAAACATATTGAATTGAGACATCACTTTTTACGAGATAATGTTCAAAAAGGCCAAATCGTGCTTGAAAAGGTTGATTCAGAAGATAATCTGGCCGATATTTTCACTAAAGCCCTAAACAAAACTGCGTTTTTTAAACTAAGACTTGGTTTAGGCATGCTTGAGTACAACCCTTGAGAAAATGCTAACTCTCAAATATTGCATATTTTAAGGGGGAGCATCTTTCAAGGGGGAGCATAGCGTCTTTCCTAACCCTTTTTGCTTTGACAAAAGGGGGAGAGAAACCGAGTATGCTCTCCTGTTTAGCGTGTGTTTGTCATCATCAAAAAGGGGGAGATTGTTGGTGCAAGTGTACCCAGCTTTTAATATTGTGATATATTTTTGGTACACATAAAATCACATCTCCATATTTATTTTGATGATTACAAAACACACCGCATTCTTTGTTATCTAATATTTTATCTGAGTGTGCAGCTTTTAAATAATCTCGATAATTTTATCTGAAGAATCCAAGACTGAAGTTTTTCGTCGTTTTAATTTTTAAAATGATAAATCACCCTAAAATAATATACCACTTGGATTTTTCTAATACTGTCTTTTTAAATAAACCAAGTCAGCTCTCCTCAACATCTTATCATCTTGCTGGATCATTTAATGTGAAAGATTTGTTTCCAAAAGATCTGCGCATGCGTACTGCTTCCTGCAACATTTTTTCTGGGCGGCATACCGCGAAGGTACAGGCGGTATACCGCGGCAGGCATGGTGTACATCTCTGATTGGTTGGAAGCTCCTTTTGTCTGCACGGCATACCGCGAAGAATAGCCGGTATACCGCGATGAATAGCCGGTATACCGCGAAGAATAGCCGGTGTACCGCTGGTACAAGTTTAGGTTTTGTTTTGCAGGGTTGACCTTCTCTTCTGCAGTGTACTTTTCTTCTGCACGGTATACCGCGAAGGATTGCCGGTATACCGCGAAAGCCCGTGGACTGTTGCTCATCCAGTATATATACATGCAACCTACCAGCATTCAAAGCTACCAATTTACAATAACTCCTCTCTGCATTTGATAAAGACTCTGCAGCCTCTTCTCTTGATAATTAAACTGTTAAAATTATAAAACACGTTTTTGAGTAAGAAATCTTGAGTTGATAGCAGATTAAAATCTCTCGATTAGTTGAATCAGCAACACAACTCAAGTGATCAAACTCTCTAAAAATATCCAAGTGATAAACCTTATACAAGAGTGATTATTCATATTAAAATTATACCCTCTTGTAAGTGTTTGAATAGAGTGAGTGATCCACATAATTCTCTCAAAGAAGAGTGATTCGCGTTTGTTGTACTAAGGTTTGTGTTCTACCGTAAAGAACACGTTTTCTTATTGGATCTCCGAGAAGTGTTTTCTCGAGGTGGACTAGCCAACCGCGTGATTGGTGAACCACTTTAAAATTTCGGTGTCAAGTATTCTCTTTCCTTTATCTCTTTATTTTTTCCGCTGTGCTTTATTATATCTGTTTATATAAACTGCTTTGCATTTATTTTTATTTATACAATCTCTGTGTATCTGTTTGTATTTATACTCTTCTGTATTGTACTATATTTACTCTGTATTTATTTACAAAAGAATTTTTGAAAGTAAGATTTTTTATAATACAACCTAACCCCCCCCCCCTTGGTTGTCCAACAATTGGTATCAGAGCAGGGCTTTCAAAATTTTTCTGCTTAATTTTTTTTTTCTAAAATGACTCAACAAACTAATATTGTGTTTTCAAAACCTCCTTTGATAGATACTGAAAAGTTTGGCATTTGGGCCGAGCTATTTGAATGTCACGTGCGTGGCAAAAATCAAAAGATTTGGGACATAATTGAAAATGGGAACTTTAAACCCAAAATTGTTAAAGATGATGTTTTTATTGATAAACCTTTAGATGAATGGACTACTGCTGATGAATCTCATTTTTGTTTAAACTTTGAAGCTAAAAATATATTATATGCTGCTTTAACAACTGATGAAATTGAAAGAGTATATACATATAAAACCGCTAATCAAATATGGGAAAGTTTAAATAATACTCATCGTGGAAACACGGAAGTTAAATCAAGTAAAGTAAATATTCTAGTTCACGATTATGAACTATTCGAAATGAAACAAGATGAGTCAATTGACTCAATGTTTAAAAGATTTAACCTTATTATGACTACTTTGAAAGGTTTGGATCGCACTTATCCTAACGAGGACTATATAAGGAAAATCCTACGAGCCCTTCCTTCGGAGTGGATGCAAAAGATAACATCTTTGGAAGACTCCCGTGACCTTTCCCTAATGAAGATAGATGACTTAATCGGAAATCTCAAGGTGCACGAAATTGCACTTAAAAGAAATAAAGAAAGGGAGCAAGTTAAAAAGAAGTCAATCGTTCTCAATGTCTCAACACCAAAAGTCGAGAAGAAAAAGGAGAAAGCTAGCTCCTCAAAAGATCCTTCCGAAACTCTCGATGAAGTCGCCATGTTGGTAAGAAACTTTTCCAAGTTTTTTAATAATAATAAATTTTCTAACAATGGCAGATTTCAAAGAAACGGCAACTACCGTCGTGGTGGTGAAAACCGAAGTCGTAAGTTCCATAAACGAGACGAAAAAGTAAAGAAAAATGACGACTCAAGTGGTGAGGATAAAGCTAAGCCAAAGAGAGGATTTTGCTACTCGTGTGGCGACAAAGATCATTACGCCAATGAATGTCCGAAAAAGAACAAGTACCAAAACAAGAAGGATAAAGCCTTCATTGGACAACCCAAACAACCCGGACAACACCACTTTTCCGGACAACAAGACTTTTCCGGACAACCTCAGTAATCCGGACAGCACGACTAATCCGGACAACACGAGGAATCCGGATGCCATCCGGACTCTAAATCACCCGGAAACTCTCAAACAAATCATCCGGACACTATCAATAATCTACCCGGACACCACCCAAGAAACTACCCGGATACCTTCATATTATCCGGACACCTCTGACTGTTTATCCCATTTTCACCCAGAAATCGACTGAATCATTAACAGAAGTGTTTGGGATGTTTCTACTCCGATAGGAACTACTTACTAGCAATTACCAACACAAAATACACAGGGAACATACCTTAAATCGTTTCCAAGCAATCCAATTGAAGCCTTAACCCTAGCTTTCTTCTTTTCTCCTTCTTTCTCTCTCAACACACACACACACAACACCTACTGAAATCTGGATAATTGTTGTAAATGAAAATATCTGGATATAGCTTAAGGGATAATATCTATCCATACTTACCATATAGACCTTGAACTTCTCAATAATGACCCAAACACCCCTAAACTTATAATTTATCCAAACATACCCTAAACATCTAACTTTAAAGTTAACTTTATTTAACGGAAAGGAGATTTTAACTAACGAACTTATCCGGGGTATTACAAAGCGACCTGTCAACTCAGGTTTTCTCAAGACAGACTTAAGAGGGAAATTAGTTACGACAGTAATGGGATGTGATTCAAAGTAGTGACGTAGTTTTTTAGCAGCTGTGACTAGTGATAAAAGTAATTTTTCCATAGAGGAATACCTGGTTTCTGCGTCCAAAAGAGATTTACTTACATAGTAAATCGGCAATTGCTGCTTTTCATCTTCTCGCGTCAGGACGACACTTACTGCATTAGGACTGACAGCCAAATATAGCTGTAGGACCTCATGATCGCGAGGTTTTGACAACAAAGGAGGCGTCGTCATGTACTCCTTAAGCTTTTGCAATGCTTGCTCATGATCATCGGTCCAGTCGAAACCTCTGTTTTTCCTGAGGACATTATAAAATAGATGGCACTTATCTGAAGATCGGGAGATGAACCTGTTTAGAGCGGTTTTTTCCTGGTCCTCGACGTGGTCGATCGCCTGCTTCGATTTGACCAACATGTCGTCGATATACACTTCCATCGTGTCGCTGAGATGATCTTTGAACATTTTGTTTACTAGACGCTGGTAGGTAGAACCTGCATTTTTTTAGTCCGAAAGGCATAACTTTATAACAGTAAATACCTCGGTCCGTCATGAAAGCGGTTTTTTCCTGGTCCTCGACATGCATTAAGATTTGATTATATCCGGAGTAGGCATCCATGAACGTCAATAATTCATGCCCCGAGGTTGCGTCGACCATGGCGTCAATATGCGGCAATGGAAAAGGATTTTTTGGACAAGCTTTATTGAGATCTGTGAAGTCGATACAGACCCTCCACTTTCCATTTTTCTTTGCCACGACCACGACATTAGCAAGCCAGTCGGGATACTTCATCTCTCGAATCTTCCCTGTTTTGAGAAGGTTGTCGACTTCGTCGTTGATCACCTTATTCCTTTCAAGAGCAAATTTGCGCCGCTTTTGCTTGACGGGTTTGAACAATGGATCGACGTTAAGCTTATGGGAAATGACGCTAGGGTCGATACCGACCATGTCTTCATGCGACTAGGCGAAGCAATCAGCATATTCCTGCAAAAAAGTTATGAGTTTTTCTTTAATGCAAGGATCGAGGGATGATCCCACGAGGATTTTTTGGTCGGGCTTGCTTTGATCCAGAACGATTTCTTCCAGGTGATAATCATCGGCTACTGTTAGGGGATCTGACGCATTTTCAGGCTCCACGTGCATCGGGACAACGACTTGTTCCGGATTTCCATTATCTGCCATTTTCCTGAAACAGAGAACAAAGGAAACTCCAAGAAACCGTTAGTAAGACGCACGTTCGTCAAAGATTTTCTCTAGATGGGGTCCCACGGATGGCGCCAAACTGTTAATGCCAAAAATCGCACCAAAGTACAGCTTAAGGTCGATGTGGACTTTAACAACTAAAGAAGGGAATCTCTCGACAAAACGTGCGACAAAGACAAAAATAGTAATGAGATAGAGAATTTGATGACGCGGGAAAAACCTCAACGAGGAAAAAACCCGCGGACGACTGTGGAGGTCGTCGCTGCACTATGGTCGCCAATCAGGGGCGATGTCCTTTGTTACCGGTGTCGATCGTACAAAGATTACAATACAAATGAAAGAAAGACTTCGAAATGTAAAGTAACAAGTGTTTTTCAATGTAAAATAGTGTGCGCCGTGTGTAATAATGAAGTGCCGTGCGTGATTGTCTTGCGTCGAGAGCGATTCTTCGAGAGAGAATTCCTTGCTTCGAGTGTTCTTCAGAGTTCAGATGATTGTGTGATGTGTTGGTGTTTTTTCCGAAATGATAATTCCTCTTGATATTTATGGTCTTCAGACACTTTAATTGGATCATTAAGAACTTTGATAACTGTCGTAACGGTTGCTAGTTTTAACTCTTCATAACTGATTTCCTCGGTTATAGCCGTTGTCCATTAATGATGTTGACTCCTGCATTAAACATTGAACAAACATAACAGTCATACAGCGCGTTAGTTGGTCGAGGTCGCATGGTTCTATGTGACGGTCGTGTGAACTAGGCGACGTCGAGGTCGAGGTCGAGGTCGAGTGTCGTGAGGTAAAATATTTTCGTTTTTATCCTTAATCAAGAGAGAAAGTACTATGATTTTACCTTTGCTATGAAAAAGGGAATAAGTGTTTTCCTTAGCTTGGTCGTGGTCGAGACTGGTGAAATTTTTCCCAAACAGTTCGTAGTTTAGAATATAACTGAATATAATTATCCATAAAAATAAGTTTATATTTTGAATATTTTTTATTACGATAAATTTAAGTCGATCTTTTGAATTTTTTTAACAAGTATATTGTAATTTTTTTTATTTGATACACATTTAAAAAAATATGTAATTATATTAACTATCTAAAAATGATACATTTTTTATTAGTGGTGTAATTATAAAACTAGATACGTATTTTTAATGTATCTTTAGTGAAATCTATCATTAATTAATTAGTATAATAAGAATATAAAATGAATGATGAAAAAATGTAGGAAAGAAAGAAAAGGAAAAAAAAGACAAACTGGCAAACCACAAGGACTATAGTTGTAATTTAATATATAATCTAATAAAACAAAAAATGACAAAGATAAAGAAAATGTAAAAAAGACGAAAATACCCTTAATTTAATTTATCTTTTTAACTAAAGTTGGTCAGAGGGACTAAAAGTGAAACAAAATGGCAACCATAATGATCAAAGTTGTAATTAGTTTGAAAGAGAGATCAAACTTGATAATGGGTGACAACCACAAGGACCAAAAATGTAATTTACTCTAATCTTAGCTTAAAGTGAATGAATGTTAAATTCATTTGGTTGTGGAATTTGATGGTTTGAAGATTCATTTTTCAAAAAAAAAAAGAACCAAACAAAGTAATGGAATTTGGTTAAAATAATTCAACATTTCAATTTCATTAGATTTCTTTAAAATCTGCAAACCAAACTCCACCTGAATTCATTAGTGCATAACATATCTTCCCAAATCAAAGCTATTATAATTAGACTGTTATAGAAGGTTGATTAACCTTTGTATGCACTTAGATTTAACTATTTTGTATGTATCATCACACTTTGAACTTTTCTTGAGAATTTAAGTATAAGTATTACTGTGTAATTGATTATATATTTAAATATGCATTAGGTGCAAATTAAACCTGAGTTTTCTTGTGTTCTTTCTATAGTTTGGTTTGTTGTTTGGCCTTTAAACCGCACCATATTGTACTATGAAATATCATCGATCTCATAAATATCATTATCAAATCTCATCAATCGAATTACTTTTTTAAGAAATACAACACATCTAAACATACAAGTAAAGAAATTTATCCATATTTTAAACATGTTAAACTACAAAAAAAAAGTTTAAAAACAATGAAGATTTTGGATATAATTACATAATAAACGCAACATTTTACTTAATATATTTTAAAAAAAAATGTTCAATTAATGAACAGATGTATAAGACATGGTCTTTAATAATGACAAAATAACTAAAATTTATATATTAAAATGATAAGCAAGTTGATGAAGAAGTCACGTTTGACAAAAACTAGCTTATAAACATATAAAATGACCAAAAAGGACGTATTTAAAAAATTATCAATTACAATATTTAATTATATAATTAAACAAACTTATAGCAATATAATATGTTAATTAATACAATCAATGTAGTAAAGAAAAATTAAATAATATAACATATTAATTAAAAGAATTTAAAATTTATTATCACATATATACTATAAATTTTGAATTTGTTAAAACAGGTTTAAAAAATATATATATTAACTTATGATTTTAAATAACCGTTACATATAATATGCAAAACATAATCAAATAATAATTAATAAAGATAATAGTATTTGATAATTAAAATATATTGATTAATATTAAAAAAATATATAAAAAATAATTTATATGATCAACAATAACTCTAAATAATTAAAAATTACTATCAATGTTTAATTAAAAGTTAATTTAACAATTTTTAGTTAATATTAATTAAATTTAAAAAATTAATATTTATTTATAATAATAGTTAATTAATAATAATGAGGATAATATTGAAATATTCACAAAATGCTACTCAAAAGCTACTAATGTTTTAAAAAGATCATCCAAACATATCATCCAAAAGTTTGTAAAAGACTAAAAGTCACTGGATATTATTTTATATGATAACTTTATAACGATTATTATTTTTCTTACATACTTTAGATCGAAAAAATATTTCTTAAAGATATTATTAAGAGTAAATTACAGTTTTGGTCCCTCGACTATGCCTCGATTTCAGTGCTGGTCCCTCCAAAGCTGAAAGTACACTCTTGGTCCCTAAAAGTGAGTTTCGTGAACGAAAGTGGTCCCTCTCACTAACACCGTTAGTCTAAGCTCCGTTAAGTCCATCACATGCCCCTCACGTGAGGGGCATTTTCGTCATTTTACTTATGTTTTTATTTTTCTGTTTTTTAAATAATATAATATAATTTAATATTAAAAAAATTATCTATCAATCTCTTTAGCCACCATCACCATCACGTCGTCGGCCCACCATTCTCCGGCGCACCTCCCCCAAATCGAGCAGGTTATAGTGCTTGAAATTGAGCCACAAGAAATCGAAACTATCAAGTAAACAAATAAGCATCATTGAGCCAAACACAACCTAATAATTCAAAACAGAAAATTAAGGAATGATTGTACCCAAATTTATGCCGAAAAGCAGACACGGTCGTGGTCAAAAACTGGTGTGCGGCTGCTGGTTACACGATTGGCAGGGGCGAACGACAAGGGAGGCGGAGAGAAGTGAGGAGCAGCGGTGGTTTCAAGCGGTGAAACCTGTTGTGGTTGTCGGCCGCAGCGGTTATTGGAGGATTCGAGAGGAGAACCACGACGGAAGGTGAACGATCGAGAGGAAGAGAGAGGACAGCCGACGACGACTTGTTGTGACGGTGGTGGTCAGTTTCAGGGGGTGATAGGCTGCAGAGATGGAGAGAAATCGAGATGGAGAGAAGGAAGGGGAGAAGGCGGTTACCGGTGGAATGGTGAGTAGCGGCCGGAGAAGAAGAACGGCGGCGGAGGGGAAGGTCGAAGAGAGGGAGAGAGCAGCGATTACTGCTCGGTCAAGTTTCAGAGGTGGTTCGGTGGTGGTGGCGATGCAGTCGACGGCTGTCGATGAAAAGAGATCTGCGGTGGTCGACGGCTGTCGGAGTTGATGGTGGCAGGCGGCGATTAGGGTTTATGGTGGCGGTTCTGGTAGTCGAACGAGAGAAAATAGAGAGGGGAGAATGGACGCCGGTTACTAAATGTTACGAGAAGAGATGGTGACGGAGGGTGGTGGTCGACGGCTGCCGGCAGGTGGTGATGGGTGGCGCTGATTATGGTGGTGATGGGGATGGGTTTAGGAAGTGGGGTAGTGAAATTTAGGGTTTGAGTAAATTACAGAAATGGTCCCTCATTAAATTAAATTATATTATTTAAAAAACAGAAAAATAAAAACATAAGTAAAATGACGAAAATGCCCCTCAAGTGAGGGGCATGTGATGGACTTAACGGAGCTTAGACTAACGGTGTTAGTGAGAGGGACGACTTTCGTTCACGAAACTCACTTTTAGGGACCAAGAGTGTACTTTCAGCTTTGGAGGGACCAGCATTGAAATCGAGGCATGGTCGAGGGACCAAAACTGTAATTTACTCTATTATTAAAATATATGTTGGTGCGGTGACTGATAATAATTTTCTCTTCATAAAAGTAAAATGAAGGTGCCAATTTTGTTTGTTCTTTTAATATAATTTTTTAAGAAAAAATAGGTTGTTTGGTACTTTGGTTTGTTTTTTATTAAGTTTTGCACGAATGAAATTATCTATATAGATTAATCATTTAATCTAGCTGTATAGATCGAGAAGGTTTTTGTTTGGTTTTTTTTCCATAGATGGAACAAGTTTGTTTCTTAATTGTGATCGACATGTTTGAAAAAAACTTGATTTTCTTCATAAAGTACTTCTACTAAAAGCTTAGGGACTTTTGTTTACCTCTTAATAGTTCCATTAAGAGGCAACATCTGAATCGTTTATAGGTGAATCTTGTTTGGCAAAAAACAAGTCTGCCTCTTAATGGTTCCAAAACCTTCTGAATGATTTAGCATCTTGGGCCACCCTTAACCATTCAGCACCTTGATTTCGTTCTAAACAAATACCAAACAACCATATTTCATTTTGCATTATATCATAAAAACCTCTTAATCAATTTGACCACTTAATCATTCTGCACAAAACCATTCAACAACTGCCAAACAACCCCTTACTAAATAAACAAGTTTCTATATCATTAAGTCATCCCCAAAAGTTATGTATAGATAACGAAATAAGTTATGAATTCAATAAAAAGTATTAAGCTACTAACAATCGTATTCTTAATCAACAAATAATATAAATTAAAAATTGCTTCAACAGTCCATGTTTGTTTGTTGTGTTGTAATTTGTTCCTAGCTCCTTGTTGGTTAATAATTCAAAAATATATATAAATTAAAAATTGCATTCTTCTTTCATAAACAATGTACAAAAATGGTTAATTTATGATGATAATTTAGGTAAATAAAGTTGATGAAATATGCATATAAAATATGGTGCACACACTTTTTTAAATGTGTGAATCCCTTTTAACTTTTGTGTATATATATTCATAAATATATTACAATTAGAATTAATTATAATATATACATTTTAACATCAAAATCTAAAAAATATATCAGATAATTTTGTTTGAAAATATGTATCTTAAAAAGACAATTAAAAATTATAAATAAAATAAAAACATACAATACAAATAAAAGAAAAGGACAAATAACATTTTTTTTGAACGGCGAAATTTTATAACACTAGCAAGAAGCTAGAAAAAAACAATTACATAGAGATAATGGCAAGGGATGGATTTGTAAGCCAACCAACCTAATTATAGACAAATTACTACTTATATGATTACCCAAAAAATAAGCACGTGTTATAATGTTTTTCAAAATCACCGCCTTCCTTGGCTTCGGATTGCCAAAGAGAATACTATTCTGAAACACCCATATAGACCACAAAGTGATAAGTGTAAGTGTGTAACTGCCTCAAAGCACAAAAAACCTCCATCTTCGGTTGAATTGAGTTAATCCAAGAAACCTAATCTGAGCAAGTATGGAGATTCGGGATATCCATTTGCCACCAACGACCGATAAGAACCCATAAGGTTTTAGCGAGAGGACATGAAAAAAAGATGATTGCAGTCCTCCACCCCCACATCACAATTAGGACATAAGAGAGACGAGACATCAAAACCTCTTTTATCCAGATTTATACGAGTAGGGAGCCGATTGAGCTGAAACCGCCACGCGAACACATTAACTTTGATTGGAACAAGTCTATTCCATCTAGTAGGATGATAATCCACCTCCAAATGACTAGAATCAATTTAACGCCTAGTTGAAGCCACAGGGTAATCACCCGATCCGTCTGGCAACCACACCCATCTATCCTTTTGACTGAAGGGAACAAAGGTAGACAAAATTTGTTGTAGTTCACAAAATTGGACAGCCTCAACCCCACCTCTCGGCGCCCTAACTCCAAACGAGACTTGACATTCACCGATTTATCCAATTCTAAGGTGTAAACTCTAGGAAATTGAATTTTAAGAGGAGAGTCTCCAAGCCAAACATCGTCCCAAAACGAGGTCAAAACACAATCGTCCACCTTTTTCCACTGTTCAAAAAGGCTCGCCGCGACAGCCGTCATGGCGCGCCGTGGCTTAAGGCTTGTGTCTCACGCCACGTTATGCCTGTGGCACGCCATGGTCTAATGTGCAGTCTTTTGTAACACGATATTTGATTTTTCTTCATGTTTTAATGTTTTATTTGCTAGTTTTTTATATATAACCTAATTTAGCTTGTTTATTATCATTGACTCGTCGATTAATAGTACAAAATATATGTTTTTGTATATAATATTATATTTGATATAGAGATTTGCCGCCATAAGTCACGCCTTGATAAACGTCATGGCCTCGCCGTGGCTCCTAAGGCTTGAGGCTTGGCCTCGTCGCCAAGCCACGCCACACGCCATTTAGAACCTTGCATTTTTCTTACAGAAAGAAAAAAGGTCAATGCCTTTGTCCTTTAGAGAGTTGACTGTTTTTATAATAGAGATCCAGGTGGAGTTCGAAATCTGCCTAGGAAAATTCGAACCAATTGAACCCTTCTCGCCATATATGGATTTAATAATTTTAACCCAAAGTGCCCCATCCTCCAACCAAAACCGCCAAATCCACTTGAAAAACAAACCCGACAAATAACATTTGACTGTTTCATACCGTAGTGAGTATTATAAGTGTTTCAATTTTCACTCATTTACCGTAACATCCAAGGCCATCCGTACCAGATATTGTCCGTTTTATCCACACACCTAGACTCACAGTTTTAAAATGCATCTGATAGAGGAGGTATCAAGTCTCTTATAAGGCAACATTTGTTCCCCTCCCCAACCAACGTTGCAATTATAATGTGGCTAAAATATATTAAACGGTTTATATAAGTCGTCTAATATATACTCCCATGTATAAATTATTTTGTTTTCATAAAATGCATTGTTATATATTTTGATAATAGTTTCTCGAGTTATATTCGACATATCAATCATTTATTAATAAAAAGTTGACGAGCAATCCAATTCATTTTAACTTGGCCTAAAAGTTTACCAGTTTAAAGTCATTTTTTCCATTTTAGTCTTTTCATCTCTCAACTCCTTCAGAAACCGTTGTCGACCCTAACTTTCAGTTTCCTCATAGTGGTGTACAGGTGGTCAAGTGATCGGATTCAAAAAAAATCCAAGGTTGAATAATCCATCCGAATCAAACAAGATCTATGTTAAACAGTTTTGAGTTATTTAAAAATCATTAGTAAAACACCATTAACGATAACAACAAACACATAATCTAACAAAATTAAAACAAGCATTTTAAGGAAACGTTAGACTTAAGTATCAAAAATTATCTAAAAAACATTAAATTTGTAAGAAATAATTCAAACTTTTTTTCATATTTGGATGGGGCATGTGGCCCCCCGCCCCTAAAAGGTGCATCCGTTTTTACTTTTTAGTGCATTTTAAATAGTTATGAATTTGGCCCATGAAGTTTGGTTATTCCCATATTAACCCCTTATAAAGTTCATCTTTCATAGTTTTATATTCCCGGTTATTGTATCTTTTGCCTTAAATTTAGGGGGTGTTAAAATATAAAATTTAAGAGTTACTGGTATTATTTTATAAAATGAAAATTAATTTGATCAATTAGAAAAATATTGAAATAAATTTGGACCTTGAGAAAGAGTTTAAGCTTATGACAAAGATTAAGAAAAGTGTAGTAACGTAAAGTTACAACCTTGGAGGAATTATAAAAAATGTCGTTAATATTGTAGCCAAAAGAATAAGTGCAATAATCGGGTTGATAGGACCAGTTTTGTTTTAGACCAAATCACCAAACACCGGTTAAAGAGCAATCCAAAATAAGTTTTGAAGATTTGGGTGTTTGGCCCGACTTCTATGGAAAATAAAATGGACAGTTTAGGGGAAAACCACAAAAAAAATGAAAAACTAAGGTACTCCATGTAATAGATCACGTGGATGGTATGCACATGTACATAAAAACCAAAACAACTTCAATTACTTATTTTCTCCCTTTCTCTCTCTCTCTCTCTCTATATATATATATATATATATATGTATGTATTTTTTTTTGGAAGACATAGCGGCATCGACCCTTTCGATCAACTACCACGAACACAACGCACACACGCACGCTAAACGACTCAATCAGGTTAGATTAATCCTAATTTTCAATTTGATTATCGATCAAGTATAAAACCAGCATTTTTCTTAACTAATCAAATTAGGTCGAATAAAACCAGCCGTCAATCAATGCTATTGTGGATCTCTAGGACCCCTTATGCTATACACATATAAATATAAACAATGCACCACATACTCTCTTTTAGGCACCCCTTCCCCAACCCCATGATACTTTATGTGCATGACATGTAAAGGATGTATTCTTACACCATATATATATATATGTTGTTTATCTACAATATTCCAATAAGAAAGAAATCAAGATTCATTAAAGAAAAGATGTCGACGTTCCTAGATGATGTTTTTTTATTAATATTTTATTTGGACTTTAGAAATTAGAAAATAAGGCTTTTTAATGATGAGTAAATTAATGAGGGTGAGTGGTGATCATGGTTAAAGTTGGGTTTAAAAGTAAGTAGAGTAGGTTTCTAATGCTTGAATAAAGTGAATGTTGACTCATGTTATCCCACACTAAGTGTAATGGCCATTCACACCTTCAACTTCCATCTTTATTTAAATTTTTATTTAAAACAATAATCATAAGGGCTATTGAAATTAAATTTAAATACTTTTATTCAAAATAACATCATATTTAGGAGAAAAATTGAAATGATATGTGATTAGTTACGTATAAAATGATCTATTATATATCACACATAATCTACCATGTACATTGTTATACATATCACACGTAATAACAATATGCGTGCTTTTGTTTTTTTTGAACACGCGCGCACACACACATAGAGAGAGAGAGAGAGAGAGAGAGAGCGAGAGAGAGTCAAGTTCATACAAACACAATAACTAACTAAAAGAAAACAAAAACAGTCAAATCACACGTGAGTTTACATAAAAATCATATTCTGATTCATGCGACCTTTGGCCGCGACTTTATGTCGCGAGCCATGTCACCTGCACTCCCTTTCGTTGATAGTTAATGTAAAATCACATGTAATTTTATACGTTATTTGATTGTTATCTTATTATCTTATTTTGTTACTATTTTCGTTTGAACCTTCACACACACACACACACACTGTAATAACCCAGTTTAGGGTGTAAGGAATAAAACTAAGTTTAGTGGCCAAAGTGTGATAAACAAAAGTTTAGTGTTCAAGTGTGATGGATATAAATAAGGGTAAAACCCTATTTTTCCTGATTTCATCAAAATCACTGTGTGCGGCTAGGGTGCGATTGGTGTATGAGCAAAAGATTGGAGACCTCTTGCAAGGATCATCAAGAAATCAAGGCATTCGAGATTTCAGTGTGTGTGGAGTATCCTCTTCTTCAAGGTAATCATTCTCTCTTGAAAATGTGTGCTTCCATAGATTGTAATGGTGTCTCTTCTTATGAGTGCTTTGAATGTGGGAACTGATAACCATTTGGGATAAGGGTTTTCTTTTGCAATCTTTCTATCAAACTTGTGTGAGGAAGGTAAAGGACTGTAGCATTATCGAATTCTAAGGACCCAACTATGTTACTTTCGAGTTATTGAGAAGATTTGAGAGTTTTACCAGTATTGGGTTCGACTTGTATCTGGATTCGTAACTGTCCGGATGACTGTCCGGATAACTGTCCGGATAAGTGTCTGGAGGTGGTGTCCGGGAGTGGTCCGGGAAGTGGTGTCCGGGAAGGGGTTCCGGACACGCGCAATTTGTCTTTTTGGGGAGTTCCTTAGAAGCTAGTATGACAGGGGTAGAATGACTTACCTCTTGTGTAATGATTGGAAATGTAGGTACGGTGTAAAAGTAAGCGAGAAGTTAGCTGAACGCCAGACGGGTCTTTCTAAACCGAAGTTTGACGATACTTGATTTGATTACTTGTTCATTTATACATTGAACTGTGTGTCTGTACGTGGCTTAATTATGCATGATAACGAAGTAATATTTTGATTGTTATGGGGAGTGTGCCCCATACAAAATAATCGATTAGACCCCGACTAGTTACGGAGGGCGGGTGTGTGCCCCATCACCATGTCACGGGTGTGAACATGACCAAGCGTGGAACATCGGTATGCGTGTGTTTTGTCTTAACTGACAAGGGTATAATTGTTTACTACTTCTTGTGAACTCTTTTAAAATGTTGTGCGTGTTGCGAATGTTGTTATTGAGGGATCTCACTAGACCTAGTGGTCTAACCCTCGCTTTCAAAACTAAAACCCTTTTCAGGTAAGCTGACTTTAGAGGGATCGGCTAAAGGAAAGAGGAAGATGTGAGCTGGAGCTTGCGTCTTGTGGAACTAGAAGACTATCCCTTTATTTAGTTTCTTGATTAGATACATTCTCAGCTGTAATTAGGGTTTATTCCGCGAACCCAAGTTTTGAAATTTTGGATATTGCGATTTGTAGGCCATGTTTGGCAAAGTTTGAATTAATTTGTTGGACCTTGTTTTGGCTAGTTTTGTGTGGGTTGTTACACACACACACACACACACACACACACACACACATATATATATATATATATATATATATATATATATATATATATATATATATATATATATATATGTGTGTGTGTAACAACCCAGTTCTGAAAAATACAAGCTACAAGCTACTTCTTTAATTCATAACGCCATAAACGGCTCAACACGATCACACTAGACATTTTTACAACAAGGGTTCGCGGAAATAACCCTAATATAGCTGAGAAATCTAACTAGACATAAAAAGGAAGTTCTTCGACTCCCTCTAAACGCCAGCTCCGACCCACGCCTTGCCAACCTCTAAACGTACTCTCGGCTACCTGCTTACCTGAAAAAGGTTTTAGTTTTGAAAAGCGAGGGTTAGACCATGAGGTCTAGTGAGTTCCCTCCACCCCAAGTCACACCAAAATATTTCCATTTACAAAATCAGTTATGAAGCATTTGTATAAATCATAACAAGCACACAAAATTGATATGCACACATTGACACATGCTACTGGCACGCGCTAAAGTCACACACACCGTGACAGCGCAATCGGGCACACACCACCCATGTCACACACATCGTGACATCGCAATCGGGCACACACCGCCCATGTCACACACACCGTGACATCGCACCGGGCACACACCGCCCATATACGAAAGGAATTCATATATTAAATATATCATGGGACACGCCCCCATTCCATAACAACGCCAGAGCATGGTCACACACATTTAAATCACACGTATAGTCACACAATTTGTCATCGCTTTAAAATAGAAGTAATTGAAAAGCACACAGTTAAATATTAACCATGCCCCACACTAAATCTTCAGTTTGTAATAAAAGCAGTTGGAAAATCCACAATTAAACAAAATCTTCGACCACACACTTGTATAAAATTTAGGTTCAGAAAGACTCACCTGCCGTCCCGCTTAGTCCTCTTACTAGATGGATTCTCCCTTCAACTGCACCTATAAGGATACACACTACTGCGATAAGTCACTTGATTGAACTACACACTCACACGGTTAGCCCCTCGGACTACAGACTGCACATAGCGTCACACAGCTACAATCCGGAAACTTTATCCGGACAACCAAAACTATCCGGACCCAAAGCTATCCGGACACCTGTAACAACCCAGTCTAAATTAAGCATAACTAGCATTAATATTAAACAATTACAAAACTGGATCCATAAAATTTCTTTACATCTGACTAAATAACTTAGGTTGGCGGAAATAACCTATACACAACTGAGAATAACTACTACTAGAATATGAGTGACGATATCTCTATCTGCATCTGTGCTCTATCCTGCTCTTGCTCGACTACCTGAGCCTCATGCAATCTGCTTGCCTGAAAAAGGTTTAGTTTGGAAAATGCGAGGGTTAGACCATGAGGTCTAGTGAGTCCCTCCTGACAGTCCTCAAAACATTTAAAAACAGTTTCTAACTTTCAAATATCTTTACATAAAACTTTCTCATAACTTTCAAATGTATATAAGACTTCAATAATAAACTTTCACATAACAGAATAGTAAAAATCTTTCACGGATAAATCCGCTCCCGTAAATGGCACCCTGAAGTCACCCGAGGGTGACAACGAGTCAGTATCACGCTGCCTTACTGGGACTCATTCCCATGGCATAAACGGAACCTCCCCCCGACGTGAGTACTGGCGGAACCTCCCCCCGACTTAGCCAATTTACGTCTACACAATGTATGCATACATCTCACATAAAACTTTCACATAAAAGCATTCACGGAATAGGTCCGCCCCATAAATCATACACGGGATAGGCCCGCCCCATAAATCATACACAAATCTCATTTAAAACTGTAAACAACTTTCATGCAATATAAAGCATAAGAATAAAACATGACATTTCTCATCATGTACTTGCTTTAGAAAACATGTTAGAATCCACACGTTTTAGTTTAGAAAACTCACCTGGTACGTTTGCTTGCTTTTCCCTACTCTGCTCTTTACTTCCAAAATGTCTACCTGAACGAGGGGACAGATTTATAAGCTGACTAGGACTATCCGGACACTTCTCACCTGACACACAACTTTTCCGGACAGGCTACCGGGTAAACCACACTTTCCGGACATCACCACTTTTCCGGACAACAACGCTTTTCCGGATGACTCTCCTATCCGGACACATTGAGACTACCGGACAACTTCTATTTTCCGGACAATATACCTATCCGGATGGCTCACTTATCCGGACGACTAAACTTATCCGGACAACACAATATCCGGACACCTGCTACAACCCGACCAAGAAGTTTCCCGGACACTCACCCGGACACCTTCATACTTGAAGGTTTCCGGACGAACGCTGGAAGGGTTTTATGGTCCGAAATCTTATTGAACACTTCGAAAACAGTGGGATAATGCAACAAATCACTTACTTAAACATCTTTAAACAATTCCCATTAACTTTACTGAATAACCTCGATTTAAAAGGGTGTTTAAATCTCCTTTAAGGGTCTTAAAATGACTTTATCAATAAACTCTTAAACCATCCAATACTCATCCAACAGATCTTAAATGGGTTATAGATTAAGAAGTTACCTGTGGATTCCTTGCAGGAAACGAATCCTAACACACACTTCTTGTTGATTTCAAAGGATGATGATGGTTCTTCCCTTCTCCATGCTCCAAAGCTCCAAAAATCTTCTATCCCTCTTTCTCTCAATTCAGCCGCCAACACAAGGATGAAGGCACTCCTAGGGCATTGTTCCCTAATGATTGGGTCATAAACCACATTTTCCTTATTTACACTAAGGCCCCCTCAACTTTCAGCATTAATGAAACCTTCTCAAATACCCTAACTCTCTTTACCAACTAGCCCCTCAACTTCTGCTTTTACTAAAACTCCACACCAAACGCAAAACACTTCGAAAAAAGGTCTGGGTCGTTACAACACCCCCCCCCCCTCAAAAGAATTCTGTCCCCGGAATTCCGTTTTCGAAAAGGGTGTGGGTATCTGGACATCATATCTGTTTCTACTTCCCACGTTGTCTCTCGTCCCTTATGATATCTCCACTGAACATTTACTAGTCAAACTTCTATGCTCCTCGTTTAGCAAACCTTACCGTTCACGATTTCTATTGGTTCTTCTACGTAAGTCAACCTCTCATCTATACTGACGTCCCCTCAAAGGAACAGCCACAACGACCTCTGACAAACACTTCTTTAAGTCTGAGACATGAAATGTCGGATGAACACTCTTTAATTCTTTTGACTAGTCTAACTTGTATGCTACTGCTCTAACTCGCTCCTTAATGACAAGGTCAACTTCTTATCGCCTGCATCTCTTGCAAAGTCGCCATCATCTCACTTCTCACACCGGCTCTCCACAAAAGAGACGTGCATCACCCTATGAACTTCTTCTCAAATTCACATCGAGTACCTCAAGATCGCGCACTATCTATTCAACTTTCATGCTTCGACGAATCCGCAGACTTAGTCCACCTTACCCTTCTCTCAAACTTCAAGGCTCGAAGCCTTATGTTTTTCAATCCAACCACTCAGTTCTACTCGGTTTCCTCAGACCGTTCAGATGGGAGACATAACCGCACCCCTTACTTTGAAACCGCTCTTGGCGAGACACTACTTGCTAAATCGTGCCATCTTGCACTACTTACTTGTACCCTCTTCGATCGCTATACTCGCTTAAAACTACCTGATAAGACCAAGGCCAACCGCACCTCCATTTGCTCGCCTCCGTCCACACATCGGGACTCACGGTTTTAACCACGTCTAAATAAGGTCTCTCATACATTTATACTTCCTTAAGAGAAAGAACTTGGCGGGAATTCCCGCCACAACAACGAGAACCTTCCACCAGGAAAACTCCCTCACCGACAACTTGGCATAAGGCCAACCTTGTTTATCCTGACGAGCTCACCCCCAGGAGTCCCCTCCTCGGTATACTTGAAATTTCTAGGTTACTTCCTCCAACCGACATTCGTCTAAGCATATCATACTCCTTTCCCGAATCACATCGGCTACAACTCGACAACTAATTCGTACGTTCTCACCACTTCATCACTTCACACTTAACGTGTCTAATAGTAGGGAACCTCTATAATTTGTTATTGGAGTACTCACCTATCCGAATTGCACTTATCCTGAAGGCTCATCAATCTCTCGCTGCTTAGCCACAAGCGTTCAGTCATATAACATAACTTCAGTTACTCCCACTCAACTAGGATGGGTAACCACGATCACACTCTACTATTCTCAATAGCTTACACTGAACGATCAGTTCGTTTGAACGTTTCTCACAAAGTCACTAACTTAACTCATTCAGTTGTCTTATCCACTTCTTTTCTGCACCAAATCATACACAATTTCCTTCCTCAATACTCTTTCCAAAAGTTCGCACACTTATCAAGGACAATCTACACAACACTGCGCCTATCGGTATTACTGTCAAGTTTACTACTTCCGATTTACTTACTTATTCCGACATACTGCCTTCACCTCCCCACGTTAGCGTGGAGCACTGTCCACCAACATTACTCGCCCCTCTCTTCCGACAATTCTCAAGCTGCAAATGCTGTCTCATTATTATACATAACCCATCGGTTGCACTAAAATTCTAACTTAAGGCTTTCGACCAAATCACCTCGAACTGACACCAGAGTTCGACGTCACCATACATTCTTTAAACTCCAACTTTCAATTTCTCAGACAATTCGTTCACACATAAGCAACAGCTCACATTCTTTAAGGATTTCACATCTATTCCACCACATTTTGACTAATACATCCATCATCTTCTTTACACTTCCAATGATCCCAAAATATGCTTACTTAGCGACTCTTACAACTAAAAACACTTGGTTTCTCCTTTGGGTAACTACCCACCACCACTCCGTGATGCTATCCCGAACATAATCATATCACCACGTCAACTTACACCCTACGTGCTCCAACAACCTGGTTAACACTCGAACACCTCATCCGAAACCCCCAAAAGGCTTCTATCTGATGCTTCCTCTTTCTCTAACACCACATCACTATGACGCTAGCTGGCACATTTAACTTGGCAATTATTTCCACTGCATAACTGTACATTCCTCACTCATAACATCACACTGCAGACCAAAACTCTCTTGGCCATTCAAACACAACTCAAACTTATCTTCAAGACCTCACGCATACATAACCGAGTCTATCTCACTACATTGCCTCTCCCCAGCCCTAGTTGAACCACAACACCCGAGTTTCTGATTAATTATAACATACTCGCTTCTTGCTAGCTCTTTGCAATACCAAACCATTCCCACCGATCGACATAATCTATACCCTCACTTCGTTTGTGCTAAATACTTCATTCTTTACGAACCATCCATCTCGTAAGTAAAACGCTTATCTAAAACAACAGTCTTTCACTATCTTAACACCCCTACCAAGTGGTCCTTCACTTTCAACCTTCTGATTCAAGTCTTCGGTCTCAAACACCTTACACAACTGCCGACTTTAACGTCCATAGCTGACCTGTTGATACTTCCTTAACCTATTCTTCAACAAGGGCCCCTTACTGAACCTAATCCTTCTAACATATCATAATCAAATTCATACCTCGTCGTCCTCATTTCAAACTCACTCATGAAACATCAATATTACAAGATCACTTTAAAACTCTTATTCGGCGTCGAGGATATTTCATTCCTACTTCACCACACTACTCATAACGAGTTGCTAATACCAACACCTTGATGACTTCTAGTCCTTCCTCTGAACACAACCGTCCCTCGGCAACTGTATTTCCAGTCACCGCACGAGGGTACAGACCCTCATACAACCGACATTAAAGTCCACTTCCGACTCTTCCACTGCTCACCTCTCCTCTAGAACGCAATTACCAAAGCTACAAACATTCTCCCCTGATATGTCCAACACCTCTCCACTCTAGGAGTTCTTCCTTAGCTTAAAATGTAATACTCTACGACCTATTGAGTTCATAGCCTTCATGCTTGACAACGAGATAAATGAATCATTTCACCCTTTTGATCGTTTTAAAGAAACAACACTTGAAAACAACTCGGGTACATACGACCCCAACATTCTCATAACTCCAATGCCCTGCACAACGATCTTGAGGATCGTTTGCATGCAATCTTTCCGTAAAACTTAATCTTACTCAACCAAAAATATGTTGTTACGACATAAATAAATATTGGATGAAAATCTTCCCATACGACAAAAAATTGAAAGAAATTTACCGACACAAAGTAAACTAGTCGGTCCTCACACTCATTTATATAACTTCGACATGTCAATACTCATTTTGGTTATAAAAGTTGTGCATTCAAACGTTTTCTTGGCTTATCATAAAAAGAGTGGAATATTTTGCAAATCGTAAACCTCAAGACTTCATTGTACGATGTAAATGGATTTGTATTTTTCTTTAAACATACACTTGCACACGCCGACTCATATCCGATCAAATTTGATATTTACACGATTATGAAAAAAAATCTCATGTACACGTATACGAACTCAATGCATGAAACTCTACTTGCAATTGAAGGCTACTCACTCAAACAAGGTAAATCGCTTTACTCAAGCAACTTATCATTGACACTCTACTTCGACCAGTGGTAGCCCTCTCGGCCTTGCAACGATTTGCTATACATACATTCAACGGTCCACTTACTCAACCATTTCATACTATTTCGTTTTGACCAACTATCTCACTTTCCATTTCTACATGGTTTCATTTCACTATAGGTATCTTATTTCATTTATCCAGCTAATGGAAAGCTCGACCAAGAAGCCAGGGCTCCATTGATAACCTTCAAGGTTTTGACACTGACTTTCCTTACCATCCTGACTGATCTATCCCAAGATCTCTAGAATTGGGACTCTCCCGAAACAGGAGTCTTACTCAAACTCAAGCATTCTTCCTCTCCGAATCCACGAAAAGCTACCTTTAGACGGCTCGTAATACTCTATACAACATTTCTTCTCTACGATGTATACGTACATTACATCACCACGACTTCTCATGAAACTTCCCCAACAGGGGGGTCTCAGTCTACCCCTCAGGGATCTTGCTGACATTCTAAAGTACTGGAACACGACATAAACACTAGCTTCTGACTACCACTTCGGAATAATAAGGCAGGTTAAGCACCTACATGTACCTGTAAGTTCGCAATTACACTGGCCAGGTGGAATCTCAAACTTACCTTACATGACAGTTCTCAGTACCCTATTAGTCCTATCTCTATAATAGTGCCCTCCTAACGCATTTCCTGTATTTACAATAGTGCCCTCCTAACGCATTTCCTGATTCTCAGTTGTGATTTCTACTCCCAAGTTTAAGTTTAGGCCCGTCCGGTCACCTAAATCCCTTAAACTATGGCTCTGATACCAATTGTAACAACCCAGTCTAAATTAAGCATAACTAGCATTAATATTAAACAATTACAAAACTGGATCCATAAAATTTCTTTACATCTGACTAAATAACTTAGGTTGGCGGAAACAACCTATACACAACTGAGAATAACTACTACTAGAATATGAGTGACGATATCTCTATCTGCATCTGTGCTCTATCCTGCTCTTGCTCGACTACCTGAGCCTCATGCAATCTGCTTGCCTGAAAAAGGTTTAGTTTGGAAAATGCGAGGGTTAGACCATGAGGTCTAGTGAGTCCCTCCTGACAGTCCTCAAAACATTTAAAAACAGTTTCTAACTTTCAAATATCTTTACATAAAACTTTCTCATAACTTTCAAATGTATATAAGACTTCAATAATAAACTTTCACATAACAGAATAGTAAAAATCTTTCACGGATAAATCCGCTCCCGTAAATGGCACCCTGAAGTCACCCGAGGGTGACAACGAGTCAGTATCACGCTGCCTTACTGGGACTCATTCCCATGGCATAAACGGAACCTCCCCCCGACGTGAGTACTGGCGGAACCTCCCCCCGACTTAGCCAATTTACGTGTACACAATGTATGCATACATCTCACATAAAACTTTCACATAAAAGCATTCACGGAATAGGTCCGCCCCATAAATCATACACGGGATAGGCCCGCCCCATAAATCATACACAAATCTCATTTAAAACTGTAAACAATTTTCATGCAATATAAAGCATAAGAATAAAACATGACATTTCTCATCATGTACTTGCTTTAGAAAACATGTTAGAATCCACACGTTTTAGTTTAGAAAACTCACCTGGTACGTTTGCTTGCTTTTCCCTACTCTGCTCTTTACTTCCAAAATGTCTACCTGAACGAGGGGACAGATTTATAAGCTGACTAGGACTATCCGGACACTTCTCACCTGACACACAACTTTTCCGAACAGGCTACCGGGTAAACCACACTTTCCGGACATCACCACTTTTCCGGACAACAACGCTTTTCCGGATGACTCTCCTATCCGGACACATTGAGACTACCAGACAACTTCTATTTTCCGGACAATATACCTATCCGGATGGCTCACTTATCCGGACGACTAAACTTATCCGGACAACACAATATCCGGACACCTGCTACAACCCGACCAAGAAGTTTCCCGGACACTCACCCGGACACCTTCATACTTGAAGGTTTCCGGACGAACGCTGGAAGGGTTTTATGGTCCGAAATCTTACTGAACACTTCGAAAACAGTGGGATAATGCAACAAATCACTTACTTAAACATCTTTAAACAATTCCCATTAACTTTACTGAATAACCTCGATTTAAAAGGGTGTTTAAATCTCCTTTAAGGGTCTTAAAATGACTTTATCAATAAACTCTTAAACCATCCAATACTCATCCAACAGATCTTAAATGGGTTATAGATTAAGAAGTTACTTGTGGATTCCTTGCAGGAAACGAATCCTAACACACACTTCTTGTTGATTTCAAAGGATGATGATGGTTCTTCCCTTCTCCATGCTCCAAAGCTCCAAAACTCTTCTATCCCTCTTTCTCTCAATTCAGCCGCCAACACAAGGATGAAGGCACTCCTAGGGCATCGTGCCCTAATGATTGGGTCATAAACCACATTTTCCTTATTTACACTAAGGCCCCCTCAACTTTCAGCATTAATGAAACCTTCTCAAATACCCTAACTCTCTTTACCAACTAGCCCCTCAACTTCTGCTTTTACTAAAACTCCACACCAAACGCAAAACACTTCGAAAAAAGGTCTGGGTCGTTACAACACCCAAAACTATCTGGACCCAAAGCTATCCGGACCCAAGGCTATCCGGACCCAAAGCTATCCGGACGTTTCTACCCGGACAACAGACTCACTCGGACACTACCCTCCATCCGGACACTACACTTCATCCGGACACTACCGAAACTTCCGGACACCATCCTGAATTGAAGGTTTCCGGACGAGACGTAAAATACCAAAAACGCAGGAATTTACACCCCTCTTGCCCTAATCCTCCCAACACTTCCAGATTTACAAATATGGGTCGATGATTAGCACAACAACCCATTCCTAAACCCCTTTTTAATAGTTAAATGAGGAAATCATAAGAAACTTCATGAACCCTAGTTTTTCTCCTCACAACCCAAACATTTCACCAAAACAAAAAGAAGAGAAAGGATTTAAAGTTACCTGCAGATTCTACTGATCAAATCAACGTTCCAGCTGCTAAAACTCCTTTCTCCCTTTCAATTGAAATTGTTCCTTTCTCCTGCACTCTCTCTTCCAGCCGTAAACACACACACACACACACACACACACACACACACACACACACACACACACACACACTTGACACAATTTGGCTACAAATGAGATAAATTAGGGTTTCCCCCTCCTTATATACCTTTCTCAATAAGCACCAAACTTTTAAATTTTTCACACATAGACTACACAACTTTCTTAACTTCGAAATTCTTCCAAAATTTCCAAATACCGACTAAATTAAATCTCGGTTATTACAATATATATGTATATATATATTATAAATATATTATTTTGTTATTATTTTTGTTTGAAAATTTTAAAGCTTTTTAATTTTCTTTATTTCTCCATGGAAGAAATCCTTGGGCTAAACTTTGTGTTACACAAAATTATATTATATATTTCCAATCACTTTTAGTAATACACTAACGATGGAATAATTCACTTTTAATTAAGCTAGGTTTCAAGCCCTACTAAGTCCAACCAATATAAATAATCATGATTAATGACATTAGATATATTATGTGGCTAATGTAAGTCCAATCAATTCCGATATATATATATATATATATATACATTTCTATAATCAAATAGTACAATAATCTTTTAACACCAGCTTTTCCAAAATTTCTCCAAAATAGAGAGCCAAAAGCCAAAATCCTTCAAAAAATTTATATTCATCTCTAACATATTCTCTATTTTGGAGAAAAAACATTGGTTATAATATTAAAATATTTCATTAATCTATTAAAATATTATTTATCTCTCTACATATTTATTTTCAAAGTTTTCTATTGGTCCTCTCACTTGGTAATCATTTTTGGAGTGATCTCCATATTTGGAGAAAAACCCATTATCTCTCTTACTTTCTCCATTTTAGAGATAATTTTGAGAAAACTGTTGGAGCAAAAGTAGAGTCCAAAATACACATATTCTCTATTTTCTCTAAAATGTAGAAGCTGTTGGAGATGCTCTAAATAGATTGGCCAAGCAAGTTTCCTCTTTCGACACAAACTTTAAATCATTTTGGGAACTCCTAAGTTAAATCATTGATGAGATTCTCGACATGATTTGACATTAATTAGAACTTAAATTACTTCTAAGAGGGTTTTTGATAGGGATTTATTTTTATATATTGAATTGAACGATATTTTGAAACATATTATTTATTTATTTTTATTTACGAACTTATCATTTTTTTTGTTAATATATTAAAAAAATGCATGTTGTAAGAATCATATTTTTGGTAAAGCATAGAAATATAGGAGGGTTTTATGGAATTGCTTATTTAAATTCACTTATGTTTTTTTTAAAAAGTGTTTATTAAACTTATGTGGTGTTAAACCAGATTTTTATGAATTAACTTATGACAGTACTAAAACGTAATAAGCTGATAAATTATTTTTAGTGAGTGTTTGGGCTCAATTATACATGTAAAATGACAAAAAAAACTGATAAGTTATTCAAATAAGTTATAATGAGTGACTTATCAAAAATTTCTTATCACCGGTGTCAAACCGATATAAGCATTTATTTATTTTTGCATCCAAACATTAAAACGTCTTATTATCAGTACCACAACGAAATAAGTTAATAAACACTTTAAATAAGCAATCTAACAATCTAACACCCTTATAAACAAAGAACATAATATTGTTTTAAAAAAGAAATTCAAATTTATAGAAAACAATAATTTATTTATATCGAAAAATAAACTATGATTATTCAGAAACGTCTAGACGATACCACATTTCCACTCCCCTAATGCAATGGCTTTTCTCAAAAAGTTATTTTCTTAATATTATGTTAATTTTGTCCTAATATTAATCATTAAATAAATATTCAACAAATTTAAATTAGAAAAATATTTATTACATGATATCTAAACGTTAGATTGAATAGAAAGTTTTTCATACTCAAGATATTTAGATTATATAATTATGTAAACAAGTACATTGAATCAAACACCAACTTATCATTTTTTTTGTATTATAAATATATACACAGTTTGATGACAAATCGATTTTAGGTCGTGAACCATAGAACAAAGAAGAGCGCGACATGTATCCTATACATTTACCGCTTATTCATCTTGAATGCGTATTGTTAATCATAAATGGTGCATCAATTTAATATATACCATGAATATTATATTATTCATCATGAATAATTCTTATCACAATTTCCTTTGTCCCAAGGTTCACAAGTCGTTTTGCAATTGGACATTTTTGTCTCTTCCTCCCTATATATATATATATATATATATATATATATATATATATATATATATATATATATAAAGCAAATAGGAGAAGGGTTTAAGGGGATTAACTTTATAAAGTGGGGTATAGAGAATGGGACTTTGAAATGACACTTAAATTGGCCTTAAAAGGAAAATGCCCACTAACAAAAAGTCCTTTTTGTTACTTGAAAAATAGATTTATTTTATTTTAACAAAATAAAAAAATGAGGGTGGGGTGAATAATTGATGACTTGTTAACAAATTGAAAGGATGAACACAATGCAACTTCAATGGAGTGGAATACCCTTTTAATTAATTTATAAAAAGTTAAGAATTTCATCTCTCAACCTTTTTACATGCTTCTCTCTCTGTCCTCATGTGTTTGTTCTCTACCTATCATATTATATATTTATATATATATAAGGTCTCCTTCTTTTGTTAACTTTTTCATGATGTGCATATATGCACATCGGGCATTGCATATATGCACATATTACAATTGCCTGATGTGCATATATGCACCGGTTAACAAAAGAAGGAGCCCCTATATATATATATACTCTATATTTCTATGCACCAAACAAAAAAGACACTAGTTTTTGTTTCATTGTTAATAAACTTGGTTATAGTTGTTGGTATTCTTGACATATGATGAGAATTTGAGAAAAGATTAATGTCCCAATTCGATTTATTAATATATATTGGATTAGGGTCTGTTTTCTTTGAATAGTAGCAGTGTATCGTGAACCGAATTTCATTTATTTATTTATTTATTATTGTATATGGTTTACGTTGAAGATGCTGAATAAAGTTAACGTCTGTTTGTTAATAAAAGAATATGCTAAACTTTGTGTTGAGATGAACCAAAACCCTAAAATATGACTGAATATTTTGTTTCAAACTAATTGTTATAATTTATAATCATAAAAGAAACTAATTAGGCAAAGGAGTGGGGTGACTTTGCCCAATACATAACAGGTCTTGGGTTCGATCTCAGGCCCTTTCACTAGCCTCAGCCGCTGAGTGAGCCAAAAAAAGTCCCCTCACATTGGTGTCCTTGAAGGCAGGTTCCGTGTAGGGCCGGTTAGGATTGCCGGTAAACAACTTTTTGCCCAATCATAAAAGAAACTAATGAAATTAAAAAAAATGTAATCATAGCATTTATAGTTTTGTTTTAAAATAATAATTGAAAATTAAGCACATTAGTTTGTAACAAAAGTTTTAAATGTATAATGTGGCGGTTCAAGAATAAAGGGAATAAGAGGGTCGTAGACTTTGAATTTACGAAAAAGCCCATAATCTCAATTTAGGCCCATGATATGATTGATTAGAGATGACCAAATCCGGTCAGGATCGATTAGGACTAATAGGGATCAGTTATGGTTCAATTGTCTAAGGGCGTTTGTTTTTTAAGAGGTGCTGAAATCTGAAGTCTGATTTCACTTCTGATTTTTAAGAGGTAATGTTGAAGTTTGAAATATGAATCAATAAGACTGTTTGTTTTTGTAAACTGACAAACGTTTGAATATGTATAATCTTCTATTTTATCTCTAAAAAATTCAACTTAAATACGTCAATTGAATTGAGCATCGATGATTGAAGGACAAAATCGAAAAAATGAAACAAAAGAAGGACGCTGATAGATTTACGAGGTTGTGGAGTTTTAGTCATATATCAAACACCGAAGAGCTGATTTAAGCGATTCAAGATGTTTTGGAAAGCCAACATATAAATCTATGATATTCGTGTTTTGTATTTTCACAAATTCGGGGAGCATTGGGCTAAAACGGACGTTGAAATCGAAAGAATGATGTTGGATGAAAACAAGATGTAATTAAATGGCTAGGTTGTCACTTAATTATTCAGAGTACATTAAGAGTTAAGAGGTTCTAACCACAAGGGTGGTGGCGTGTTGGCAAGGGCTTGGGGGGATGTGGTGGAATATCCCATCCACCCCGGGTTCGAGTCCAGGCGTCAGCATTATGTGGCCAGACTTAGTCTCAAACGGCCGCTTTGTTTGTTTGTTTCCAAATTGCCAAGAATGTAGTCTAGGCAAAGCCTAGATGAACCTTATCCAAAAAAGAGTTAAGAGGTTCTGAAAGGGAAGAAAAAACAAACGGTCTGAATCATCTTACTTCTGACCGAATCAGACATAAATGACAATTAAGAGCTTATTTTAAAAAAGCAAACACCACCTAAATGTTATACTTTTTACGAAAATTCAAGGCCATGTCTAAGACCGAGACTAGTTACTTATACATATGCTTGATTTTTTTAGATAAATTTTAAAAAGTTATATATCAAGTTTTTCAAAAAATTTACAAGAATTTCAAGTTTTTTTAACCAAAATTTTCAAGTTCTTTTTGAAGTTTTTTAGGTGTTTCAATAATGAATTTTAAATATCGTAATAATAAAAACATGTATGCCATTTTTGTGTAAATATTTCTTTAAAAAAACATTTAAATTGTATTTGAATGACCCAATTAAAGATTTTAAAATGTATTTCAATAAAATGTTCAAAAATAAAAACTTCAAACAAGATTTTGTAAATGTGCAAAATAGATTTTTTGAAAGAAAAAAAATTGCGACCGATTTGGGCCCGTTTGTACATTGAGAATGGGCCGAGTGTTTTTGGTCGGGGCCAAGACCTATCACGATAGGATGAGTTAGAGCATCTCCAATAGCTATGCTTAAATAGAAAAAATTGAGATTTTAGCAACTTTTTTGCTCTAACAGCTATGCTATACCATATGTTAAAATAGAGAAATGAAGAGAGAGAAAGTAAAAATCTTCAAATTTGTAGAAATCTCTAAAACTCTATATTTAAGAGAGAAAAATACTATTTTATTATTCTCACCAGTAGGAGGCATTAAAGCTGTGTGTTTAAGAGAGAGAAATAATATATTATTAAATTTATTGAATATTTTAATAATATATTTAATAATAGTATTGCTAAAATAGAGTACCTATTGGAGTTCGATGTATTTTTTTAGAGATTCTAGTTTTTTATACTCTATTTTAAAAAAATATAGCATAACTATCGGAGATGATCTTACAAAAGAAAAATCTTGGACGAGGACTGATTCGGGCCCGTCATGGAAACGGTTTTTGACCATCTCTAAATTGATATATGGGCCTAATCAATCATAAGATGGCCCACACTATACTAGCCCAAATTATAGAACAAGGTTTTTTTTAAAAATTTAGGGTTCAGTTATACATGTTTTAACTTTTACTTAATTATATATAGTTATATTTGAGCCAAGTTATACAAGTTTTATCCTTATTATACCTATAGCTTTTAACTCTTTTAGCCAATTTGGCATTCAACTATAGAAATATGTTAGAAGAATGGTTCTATTTAAGTGAATTTCATATATTACTCTGTCATCTTAAGATAATTTCGTCTTTTTATTTTGGTAAATCTTTTAATACAATGTATGGTATAAACTTTTATGTTGTGTTTATTTATTTATTACATGTCATGTCGATTTATAGCTTGGTATACATGTAATATATCTCCAAAAAAATTAGAATGACCTTGTTACAACTCTAGTATAAGATTGTACAACCCGATGATGCAATACGAGGTTCGTTGTCATTCCTGAAGTCTGAAGAGATGAATGTGATCATCACGCACATGTCTTTTTAATGTGTTTGATACGTAGAAGGCACTGCACTTGACAACACCACACGAACGAGAATGAGGTAGACATGTAAGATATTAGAATTTTAAATTGACATGTGTAGTTTAGTAATTTATCAGTTTTGTCTCATTTTCTTGATTTTTGTTCCTCCTAATTTGGTGGGACAAACAAATGCATTGTTGTCTCACTCATTTATATGATGTCCTATGCTAAATGTCACACCAAAGATGAGAAAACAAGTTTTTGTTTTCTGGTAGAACATAACAAGTACACAACTTTTTGTTATAACACCACAAACAATATATTTATTTATAATCAAGTTTCTTAAACAAGCATTCAAGAAAGTATATTCGTTTGGTTCGTTAGAATCTAATAGAATATTTAAAGGAATTGGAATGGTCAAATTCCATTTTCAAGTTTAGTTCATTTTTTGAGTTTTGGTAAGGAATTCGAATTCCACGTATGGTGGAATGCAAATTCCTTGGGTTTTAGTAAAAACAATTCAATCCCTCTTACCATCTTTAAAAAAACTAAGGTGTCGTTTGGTTCACAGAAACTGATGGAATCTGGTGGAATTGGAATGTCAGATTCCTTTGACCAGATTCCATTCCAGTGTTTGGTTCAATCTTTTAAATAAATGAAATCTTTAAAATTCCATTGATTTCCATGAAATAGCCGTTTTTCATTCCATCACTTAACCATGGTATTCTAAAGGAATGGAATTGAACATTTTATTATTTCCAAAATTACCCTTGCCCTAATTTACCTTTTATCAGCTGCCATCTTCACAAATCAGTAGACAAACCTCTCTCTCGTTTTCTCTCCATCGTCGCAAAGCTTCTTCTTCGACTGATCTGGTAAGTTTTCGGTTTATCTTTCTTGCTTGCTTTTGATTCTTGCTTGGATTCGATTTATCTTTCTTGCTTGGATTTTGTTACAATCTGTTTCGATTTTGTTACAATCTGATTTTGTTACTGATTTTGTTACAATCTGATTTTGTTACTGATCAGTAGACAAACCTCTTTCGGTTTATCTTTCTTTCTTGGATTTTGTTACTGATTTTGTTACAATCTGTTTGCTATTGCTTTCTGTTACAATCTGGTTGCTATTGATTTTGTTACATTCTGATTTAAATGTGATTTACATCTGATTTACATCTGATTTTGTAACATTCTGTTTTAATCAGTAGCTACTGTTGTTGATACTGTTGTTTCAAATGTGATTTACATCTGTTTTAGTTGTTTGTTAACATAGTCGCAGCCCTTGACTAGTTTTTGCTGCAACTTTGAACCACCTTTTGCTTATTCCTTGTTTAGTTGTTTGTGTAATAGGTGTTAGGTCTTCCATAATAGAGATGTTTCATAAATTGATTCACTTTTATATACATTTGTTTAATCTTGGTTGTTACGTGCAAGTCATCTTGATTGTTCAAGCTACATTCTTGTGTCTGCCTCTTTAAATGTTCTTTATGTGATTAGTAAATCGAATTTACAATGTGAATTTGGAATGTGTAGCTGAACTAGATCGATTAGTGACGATGGCACGTAAGTATTTTTTGAACAATTTCAAAATCAATCAAGTAATGTCATTTGGTTTATTATTATGTTTGGGTTGTCTATATTATATGGTTTACACATTCAAGTATTTAATAATAATTTTATTAAAGATTTTAATGACTATTTTATTAAAGCATTTTTTGTTTAAAAAAATTAAAATTAACAAAAGGGTATTTTGGTCATTTACACAAATTTCATTCCAATTCCAAAGCTACATTATGTGAACCAAACAGACAGATTCATATTCCTTCAACAGATTCCATTCCAATTCTGTCAACCAAACATCTGATCAAACCTGACAACATTCCATTCCAAGTCCTCCAAAGTCAAATTCCTTTGACAGATTCCATTCCATCCAAAAACATTCTGCGAACCAAACGCCACCTAAGGGGTCGTTTGGTCCATGGAATCCGAAGAATTTTGGTGGGATTGAAATAACAAGTTCCTTTGACCAAATTCCATTTCGTTTGTTTGGTTTGGTTCTTGAAATGGATGGAATCCTTTGAATTCCATTGAATTTCACAAATCAATGAATTCATCATGCCTTGACCTAATGGAAGGAATTTGTAACAACCCAGACTAAAATGAGACATGCATAATAATAAATAATAAGCTTTAGCTTTACTAGGGGTGTGCAGAAAACCAACCGATCCATTCTGAACCGACCGATCCATTTAGAACCGACCGACTTTGATTGGATATCCAATTGCAATTGGATCGGATCGGATCGAAATTTTCAAAATCCAATTGGATCGGTTCGGTTGTTGGATGGCAGTCCAGAACCGACCGAACCGAACCGATTACCAACTGACCGAACCATCCAATTTCCATCCAATATAATATTATATAATATTTGTTAATATATTTAGACTTTAGTTATTTAAAAAAAACTAATTTTTTTGAAAAACTTCCCTCTTTCATCATATTACACGCCGGCCAAAACACAAAAAAAAAACCTCTTTCAACTCAAGTCTCACGTCCTCAGTCCTCAGTCCTCACCCACGCCAAAAGAAAACCCTAGACTATGCTGGCGGCGGTTCACAGGCGACACCACCAGCTAAGTTTTAGATTCTCTGGGTCTATGTTTGTCACATCTAATCAATTTTTAGACCGGGTTTCTTTTATTCATAGTCGTTTGGAGTTTTGAGCGGGAATAGAGTTGATTGTAAGTTGAGGGAAATGGCTATTTCAATGAAGAAAAAGTATGACAAGTATTGGGGAAAAATGGAAGATTTGAACCCATTTTTACTTGTAGTTATCTTGCTTGATCCTCGATACAAAGAACCTTTCTTGAATGTGTGTTTTGAGTTGATGTGTGGTGATAAAGATGAGGCTATAAGTTATTGTAAATCTGTTAGAATGACTTTAGATTCAAAGTACAAAGAGTATTGTCAATTGGATTCGGGTGATGGCACGTATACGGCTTCTATTACTGTTGAAGATGATGGGAGAGATGTTGATGATGATGTGGATGACTATGCTTTATTTGATCAACTTCGCAAGAAAAAGCTAAAGGCTGTTGATTCCTCAGAAAACAAAACCGAAGTTGACAAATATTTCACCGAAGCATGTGAAAATACGGATCAGGTTTGCATATTTATTTTTGTTTCTTGCATTTCTAATGTGTTTTTAATATTGGTGCAATTTTTGTTTTAACTTTGTTTTGTATACTTCTTTACAGCATGATTTTGATGTCTTGAATTGGTGGAAAAAGAATTCAAGTAGGTTTAAGGTTCTTTCCATCATTGCTCAGGATGTATTTGCTATCCCCATATCAACGGTTGCATCAGAGTCGGCATTTTCTACCGGTAGCCGTATTATTGACTCATATAGGAGTCGTTTGACTCCTAAAGCGGTACAAGCATTAATTTGTACCCAAAACTGGATCCAAAAAACAACAACGATTGATGTTGATGGCGCAAATGAAGAAGTTGAAGCGTTGGAAGCTGGTAAGTAAATGTATATATATTAAATTTTATGTTACATGTGTTTATTCATGAGATACTAATATAACTTTTTTGTTTTACACTTCTTAATTTTGTAGAAATGTTGGCCGGAGATGGAAAAATTAGAATGGATTGAGTTGTTGCGGACTTGCGGTTTTGTTGCGGACGCCGAATGGACAATATGTTTAATTGTTTATCATTTTTCACTTTCCACTTTTCAATAGAACTTTTGTAACTTTAATTTGTTGATGCATGTATTTGGTAGTTGTATGTTTTTACTTTTTAGCACTAGTTTGGACTTTTGAATGGATAATTAAGTATTTCGTAATATTATGACTTATGTGCATTGTTGAAAATTGGATTTAGAACATTGGATGTCGGATGTAGTGGTGGCCAAAAATCGGGTCCGGGCCGGGTCGGGGAACAAACCGGTTCTAAACAGTAACCATGAGAACCGGGTCAAGAGAGAACCGGGTCGGGTCGGGTTTAACCCGAAAACCCCTGGCCCGTTTAATGTTATATAAAACCGGTTCATATAAAACCGGGCCGGGTCGGGCCAAGAACCGGTTCTAAATCGGGCCTGCGATTTTTTTTGTTTTTTTACTAATTTCTTTGTATAATAATTAATTACTAAACTTTAACAAGTAAAAAATTGGATTGCAATCATTGGATCAGTAAAATACACTTCAAAAATACGTTTTATTTATAATATATATCACTAAAATACACTTTTACGTTTTATAATTTATATATAATTTTAAGTTACAAACTTACAAGTTACAATACATAAATTCTAAACACCCGAAGGTCCCGCTCCCGAACTCCCACCCCCATCACCCCATCCGTATGGATTGTAATTGAATGGATTGTATGGAGCGTAGTATGGATTCTGATCTGGATTGTAATCTTCAAGAGTATTGTACTTCTGCAGTCGTGTAATAGCCGTCCGATCGTCAAGGCGGTCGGTGTCTAGTTCTTCATCATCGTCGTATCGGGAGACGTCACCGACACTACTAACATCAGAATTGTCGGAAACGGTTCCCGGCGTACTTAGATTTTCATCGGCTTCGTTTTCGGCTAAGTTTTCTTCCACGCCGTCGAGATCATTCTCCAGGTTCGTTTGATTTTGAATGCGGTTTTCTCCATCCAAGTAATCCTTCAGACACATGCAACACTCCACCGATTGCGGGGTTAATCTTGTCCGACTCGCCGATATGATCCTGCCACTAAGAGAAAAAGCCGACTCCGAAGCTACGGTACTAGCTTGGATTGTTAGTATATCAAGTGCAATAGTCGCCATAATCGGGAAACTCGGTTGTTTATTTTTCCACCATTCTAATAAATCTAGTGATTCAACATCTAAGACGTTTGTGGAGGATGCCGTTATAAAATTAGTACGTGTGTATTGATTGAATTCACCCAAATTATCCCCATCATATCTAGTTTTTTTAGTAGATTCCACGACAACCGATTGCATTAAAGTTGACATTAAGTCGTGTCGGTTTCGGCCACGGCTGCTACTAGAACCCGGTGAAAACATTTGAGGGGTTTGTTGGCTTCCTCCCCCATAATTAACTCTATAAATCTCCCCCATAATCTCAAACATTTGAGGGGTTTGTCGGCCCGACTCGGATGGATCTGATCCGATCATCCATTGGATGTCGAATCGGATGGATCCAATCTGATCCGGTTAACATTGGATGAAACCGAACTGATCCAATGGATATCCAATAAAAATATCCATTGGATGGAACCGAACCGATCCAATCATCCATTGGATTGGAAAAATCCCACATCCAATGGATAATTGGATCGGTTCGGTTGGAAAAATCCAACATCCAATGGATGATTGGATCGGTTCGGTTCCCCTCAAATCCATTGGATGTCAACCGATGAACACCCCTAAGCTTTACAATACTGGGTCCCAAAATTTCTTACATAAGTCTCAAAATTTAGGTTGGCGGAACAACCTATACACAACTGAGAATGAACTAGCTACTAAAAGTATGAGTGACACTGTCTCTATCTGCATCTGTGCTCTAACCTGCTCTTGCTCACTTACCTGAGCCTCCTACTATCTGCTTACCTGAAAAGGTTTAGTTTGGAAAATGCGAGGGTTAGACCATGAGGTCTAGTGAGCTCCCTCCTGACAGTTCTCAAATTCAGTTAAAAACAGTTTATAACTTCCAAATATCTTTGCATAAACTTTCACATAACTTTTCATAAAACTTTCACATAACTTTCATAAAACTTTCACGGATAAATCCGCTCCCGTAAATGGCACCCTGAAGTCACTCGAGAGTGACAACGAGTCAGTCTCATGCTGCCTTACTGGATACTCCCTTCCATGGCATAAACGGGTCACTCCTCCCGGCATGAGCACTGGCGGGTCTACCTCCCGACTTAGCCAGTTTACGTCTAACACAATGTATGCATACATCTCATATCAACTTTCAAACAAGTAAAAACATGTACATAAACATGGCAATTCTACTCATTTACTTTCTTTAGAAAACACGTTTAAACACGTATTTTTAGTTAGAAAAACTCACCTGGTGCGTTTAACATCTTGCTTTACTATGCTTCTGACTTACAATCGGGTTACCTGAGAAATAGATGAAATATAAACTGCTCAGACCCTAGTACCAACTTTCCGGACACTATCCGGACTCAGCTTACCGGATACATAACTTACCGGGACTATCACTTACCGGGTACTCACACGTACCGGAACATTCACTTACCGGGTACTCTACTTACCGGGTATGACTACATACCGGTCAACCCACAAATCCGACAACTGACCGGGTAAGCTAACTTACCGGGCACACAACTTACCGGGGCTCAAGCTTACCGGACACAACTTACCGGGACTCAAGCTTACCGGATCTTCTACAATTCAGACAACTAACCGGGTTCCACAGGTTACCGGGTCACACACACTTATCGGATCTACTCCTGGTAACCTTCATCACAGGGCGAACTCCAGGTATGGCGGCTGTGATGAATTGGAATCAAAATCTACTAATCGCCCTCCTTAACCTCATCGACAACAGTAACAATATAGATTATTAAACATATTGAGGTCTTTTCTTGAAACTCTTTGCATGAAACTCAAAAACAATTCCCTAATCTCTCTTTAGGGCTTCATTCTCAACTTTGCTAAATTTCCTCAATAAATCAATAATCTAGGTGAATCATAAAGACAAGGATTGGAGTTTGAGATTACCTTGCTAGAATCACTTGTAGAAATTTCCACTCCAAGGTTTCTTCCTCTTCCAATTTGTAGCTTAATGGTGTTATTCCTTCTTCAATTGAAATGGCACCCAATCTTCTCATCTTCTCTTCTCTTTCTCTCTAGCCGACACCCACACACACCAGGGACAAATTCTAGGGTTTTGTGCCTTTTTGTGGCTTTGTATATCATTCCAAAAATTACAAACTGGCCCATGCACTTTCAACTATACAACCTTTCCCACAAAACTTTAATCTTTTCAATTTAGATCTTGGTTATTACAATATCTCCCCCTTAAAAGAATTTCGTCCTCGGAATTCCATTGTCGAAGGTCTGAGGGTACTTGGACCTTAGATCCAACCCTATATTCCCAGTTGCCTCTTGTCCCTTAAGAACCGCCACTGAATCGGTACTAGTCTGGTCTCGTTGTTCCTTACTGACAGATCTTGTTGTCCACAATCCCAATGGGTTTCCTTTACGTAAGTCAACTTCTTATCGTCTGTATTTCTTGCAAGGTCGCCATCATCTCACTTCCCACATCGTCTCTCCAATAAAGGGACGTGCATCACACCATGAATTTCTTCTCGAAACCTCATCTGGCACCACAAGATCGTACATTATCTATTCAACTTTCATAACTCCGACGGACCCACAGACGTAGTCCACTTTACCTATCTCTCAAACTTCAAGGTTCAGCAGTCTTATGTTTTCAATCCAACTAACTCAGTTCTACTTGGTTACCCTAAACCGTTCATATAAGAAACATAACCGCACCCCATACTTTGAAACCGCCCTCGACGAGTCACCACTTTGCTAAATCGTGCCATCTTGCACTATTTACTTGTACACTCTTTGATCACTATACTCGCTTAAAACTACCCGATAAATCCAAGGCCAATCGCGCCTCCTTTTGCTCGCTTCCGTCCACACACCGGGACTCACGGTTTTAAAAACACGTCTAATTACGGTCTCTCATACATTTTTACTTCCTTAAGAGAAAGAACTTGGCGGAAATTTCCCGCCACAACAACGAGAATCTTCTACCAGGAAAATTCACTCACTAACAACTTGGCACAAGGCCAACCTTGTACATCCCAACAAGCTCACACCCAGGAGTTCTCTCCTTGGTGTACCTGGAATTTCTAGATTACTTCTTCCAACCAACACTCGTCTATGTAAATCATACTCCCCTCCTGAATCACATCGGCTACAACTCGACAGCTACTTCGTACGTCCTCAACTCTTTATCACTCCACCTTATACGTGATCAAAAGCAGAAAACTTCCATGATCCCTCATTAAAGTGTTCACCTATCCGAATTGAACTTATACTAAAAACTCATCAATTTCTCACTGCTTGCCACAAGCGTCCAGTCATATAACATAACTTTGGTTACCCCCACTCAACTAGGAGGAGTAACCATGATCACACCCTACTGCTCTCAATAGCTTACACTGAACGATCGGTTCGCTTGAACGTTTCTCACAATATCACCAACTCAACTCATTCAACTGCCCTTTTCCACTTCTTTCCCGCACAAAGATATGCACAAATCCTCTTCCTCTAAACTCTTTCTAGGAGTTCGCACACTTACTGATGACCATCTACACACACTACTCTACCTTTTCGGTGTTATTGCCAAGCTTACTGCTTCCATCCTACTCACTTGTCCCGACATACTATCTTCGCCTTCCCACGTTAACGTGGAGCACCTTCCACCAAACGTTACTTGCCCCTCTCTTCCGATCTTTCCACATGCTGATAACACTTTCTCGTTATTACACATAGCCAAAATTCTAACTTGAGGCATCCAACCCAGTCATCCCAAATGACACCGGTACTCGAAGCCACTACACACTCCTTGATTTCCAATCTGATACTTGTAATACCCCGGGTAAGTTCGTTAGTTAAATTCTCTTTCCGTTAAATTAAGTTAACTTTAAAGTTGGATGTTTAGGGTAAGTTTGGGTTAATTTATAAGTTTAGGGGTGTTTGGGTCATTATTGAGAAGTTCAAGGTCTAAAATGGAAAATTTGGTTTAATATACACCCTTAAGACTTCAGATATTTCAGAAAGCAGAAAATATCAGATATTTAGTAGGTGTGTGTGTGTTTTGAGAAGAGAAAAAGAAGAAAGAAGGAGTCTTGTGGCTAGGGCTTCAATTTGGTTTACTTGGAAGGGATTTAAGGTATGTTTCCTTTATGTTTTATGTCTGTAATTACTAGTAGAAAGCTTCTATCGGATTAGAATCATCGATTTCATATCTGGGGTTAAACTCTGTCGATTTCTGGGTAGAATTGGGTAAACCGACAGAGGTTTCCGGACACAAGTCGAATGTGTCCGGTAGTTTCTTTTGGTGGTGTCTGGTAATTCCTATGGCTAGTGTCCGGATAGACAAGTATTCGGTAAATATCTCTTTTTCTATAGTTTCCAGATGAATTAAGATATCGGGTGGTATCCGGATTACTTTGGTTTCTGGATGTCGTCCGGATTATTGATGTTGTCCGGAAAATCATGCTGTCCGGATTGGTCTTGTTGTCCGGATAGTTTTGTGATATCCGGAAACATTGGTTGTTTGGTCACTTTTGAGATAAGAGTCAGATAGATTTATCTAGAGTTCGTAACCTACTAGTATGTCTTATGTGTTCAATTGGTAAGGAGATATTTGTATTTAACTTATTTCAAAATCCAATTGGATCGGTTCGGTTGTTGGATGGCAGTCCAGAACCGACCGAACCGAACCGATTACCAACTGACCGAACCATCCAATTTCCATCCAATATAATATTATATAATATTTGTTAATATATTTAGACTTTAGTTATTTAAAAAAAACTAATTTTTTTGAAAAACTTCCCTCTTTCATCATATTACACGCCGGCCAAAACACAAAAAAAAAAACCTCTTTCAACTCAAGTCTCACGTCCTCAGTCCTCAGTCCTCACCCACGCCAAAAGAAAACCCTAGACTATGCTGGCGGCGGTTCACAGGCGACACCACCAGCTAAGTTTTAGATTCTCTGGGTCTATGTTTGTCACATCTAATCAATTTTTAGACCGGGTTTCTTTTATTCATAGTCGTTTGGAGTTTTGAGCGGGAATAGAGTTGATTGTAAGTTGAGGGAAATGGCTATTTCAATGAAGAAAAAGTATGACAAGTATTGGGGAAAAATGGAAGATTTGAACCCATTTTTACTTGTAGTTATCTTGCTTGATCCTCGATACAAAGAACCTTTCTTGAATGTGTGTTTTGAGTTGATGTGTGGTGATAAAGATGAGGCTATAAGTTATTGTAAATCTGTTAGAATGACTTTAGATTCAAAGTACAAAGAGTATTGTCAATTGGATTCGGGTGATGGCACGTATACGGCTTCTATTACTGTTGAAGATGATGGGAGAGATGTTGATGATGATGTGGATGACTATGCTTTATTTGATCAACTTCGCAAGAAAAAGCTAAAGGCTGTTGATTCCTCAGAAAACAAAACCGAAGTTGACAAATATTTCACCGAAGCATGTGAAAATACGGATCAGGTTTGCATATTTATTTTTGTTTCTTGCATTTCTAATGTGTTTTTAATATTGGTGCAATTTTTGTTTTAACTTTGTTTTGTATACTTCTTTACAGCATGATTTTGATGTCTTGAATTGGTGGAAAAAGAATGCAAGTAGGTTTAAGGTTCTTTCCATCATTGCTCAGGATGTATTTGCTATCCCCATATCAACGGTTGCATCAGAGTCGGCATTTTCTACCGGTAGCCGTATTATTGACTCATATAGGAGTCGTTTGACTCCTAAAGCGGTACAAGCATTAATTTGTACCCAAAACTGGATCCAAAAAACAACAACGATTGATGTTGATGGCGCAAATGAAGAAGTTGAAGCGTTGGAAGCTGGTAAGTAAATGTATATATATTAAATTTTATGTTACATGTGTTTATTCATGAGATACTAATATAACTTTTTTGTTTTACACTTCTTAATTTTGTAGAAATGTTGGCCGGAGATGGAAAAATTAGAATGGATTGAGTTGTTGCGGACTTGCGGTTTTGTTGCGGACGCCGAATGGACAATATGTTTAATTGTTTATCATTTTTCACTTTCCACTTTTCAATACAACTTTTGTAACTTTAATTTGTTGATGCATGTATTTGGTAGTTGTATGTTTTTACTTTTTAGCACTAGTTTGGACTTTTGAATGGATAATTAAGTATTTCGTAATATTATGACTTATGTGCATTGTTGAAAATTGGATTTAGAACATTGGATGTCGGATGTAGTGGTGGCCAAAAATCGGGTCCGGGCCAGGTCGGGGAACAAACCGGTTCTAAACAGTAACCATGAGAACCGGGTCGGGTCGGGTTTAACCCGAAAACCCCTGGCCCGTTTAATGTTATATAAAACCGGTTCATATAAAACCGGGCCGGGTCGGGCCAAGAACCGGTTCTAAATCGGGCCTGCGATTTTTTTTGTTTTTTAACTAATTTCTTTGTATAATAATTAATTACTAAACTTTAACAAGTAAAAAATTGGATTGCAATCATTGGATCAGTAAAATACACTTCAAAAATACGTTTTATTTATAATATATATCACTAAAATACACTTTTACGTTTTATAATTTATATATAATTTTAAGTTACAAACTTACAAGTTACAATACATAAATTCTAAACACCCGAAGGTCCCGCTCCCGAACTCCCACCCCCATCACCCCATCCGTATGGATTGTAATTGAATGGATTGTATGGAGCGTAGTATGGATTCTGATCTGGATTGTAATCTTCAAGAGTATTGTACTTCTGCAGTCGTGTAATAGCCGTCCGATCGTCAAGGCGGTCGGTGTCTAGTTCTTCATCATCGTCGTATCGGGAGACGTCACCGACACTACTAACATCAGAATTTTCGGAAACGGTTCCCGACGTACTTAGATTTTCATCGGCTTCGTTTTCGGCTAAGTTTTCTTCCACGCCGTCGAGATCATTCTCCAGGTTCGTTTGATTTTGAATGCGGTTTTCTCCATCCAAGTAATCCTTCAGACACATGCAACACTCCACCGATTGCGGGGTTAATCTTGTCCGACTCGCCGATATGATCCTGCCACTAAGAGAAAAAGCCGACTCCGAAGCTACGGTACTAGCTTGGATTGTTAGTATATCAAGTGCAATAGTCGCCATAATCGGGAAACTCGGTTGTTTATTTTTCCACCATTCTAATAAATCTAGTGATTCAACATCTAAGACGTTTGTGGAGGATGCCGTTATAAAATTAGTACGTGTGTATTGATTGAATTCACCCAAATTATCCCCATCATATCTAGTTTTTTTAGTAGATTCCACGACAACCGATTGCATTAAAGTTGACATTAAGTCTTGTCGGTTTCGGCCACGGCTGCTACTAGAACCCGGTGAAAACATTTGAGGGGTTTGTTGGCTTCCTCCCCCATAATTAACTCTATAAATCTCCCCCATAATCTCAAACATTTGAGGGGTTTGTCGGCCCGACTCGGATGGATCTGATCCGATCATCCATTGGATGTCGAATCGGATGGATCCAATCTGATCCGGTTAACATTGGATGAAACCGAACTGATCCAATGGATATCCAATAAAAATATCCATTGGATGGAACCGAACCGATCCAATCATCCATTGGATTGGAAAAATCCCACATCCAATGGATAATTGGATCGGTTCGGTTGGAAAAATCCAACATCCAATGGATGATTGGATCGGTTCGGTTCCCCTCAAATCCATTGGATGTCAACCGATGAACACCCCTAAGCTTTACAATACTGGGTCCCAAAATTTCTTACATAAGTCTCAAAATTTAGGTTGGCGGAACAACCTATACACAACTGAGAATGAACTAGCTACTAAAAGTATGAGTGACACTGTCTCTATCTGCATCTGTGCTCTAACCTGCTCTTGCTCACTTACCTGAGCCTCCTACTATCTGCTTACCTGAAAAGGTTTAGTTTGGAAAATGCGAGGGTTAGACCATGAGGTCTAGTGAGCTCCCTCCTGACAGTTCTCAAATTCAGTTAAAAACAGTTTATAACTTCCAAATATCTTTGCATAAACTTTCACATAACTTTTCATAAAACTTTCACATAACTTTCATAAAACTTTCACGGATAAATCCGCTCCCGTAAATGGCACCCTGAAGTCACTCGAGAGTGACAACGAGTCAGTCTCATGCTGCCTTACTGGATACTCCCTTCCATGGCATAAACGGGTCACTCCTCCCGGCATGAGCACTGGCGGGTCTACCTCCCGACTTAGCCAGTTTACGTCTAACACAATGTATGCATACATCTCATATCAACTTTCAAACAAGTAAAAACATGTACATAAACATGGCAATTCTACTCATTTACTTTCTTTAGAAAACACGTTTAAACACGTATTTTTAGTTAGAAAAACTCACCTGGTGCGTTTAACATCTTGCTTTACTATGCTTCTGACTTACAATCGGGTTACCTGAGAAATAGATGAAATATAAACTGCTCAGACCCTAGTACCAACTTTCCGGACACTATCCGGACTCAGCTTACCGGATACATAACTTACCGGGACTATCACTTACCGGGTACTCACACGTACCGGAACATTCACTTACCGGGTACTCTACTTACCGGGTATGACTACATACCGGTCAACCCACAAATCCGACAACTGACCGGGTAAGCTAACTTACCGGGCACACAACTTACCGGGGCTCAAGCTTACCGGACACAACTTACCGGGACTCAAGCTTACCGGATCTTCTACAATTCAGACAACTAACCGGGTTCCACAGGTTACCGGGTCACACACACTTATCGGATCTACTCCTGGTAACCTTCATCACAGGGCGAACTCCAGGTATGGCGGCTGTGATGAATTGGAATCAAAATCTACTAATCGCCCTCCTTAACCTCATCGACAACAGTAACAATATAGATTATTAAACATATTGAGGTCTTTTCTTGAAACTCTTTGCATGAAACTCAAAAACAATTCCCTAATCTCTCTTTAGGGCTTCATTCTCAACTTTGCTAAATTTCCTCAATAAATCAATAATCTAGGTGAATCATAAAGACAAGGATTGGAGTTTGAGATTACCTTGCTAGAATCACTTGTAGAAATTTCCACTCCAAGGTTTCTTCCTCTTCCAATTTGTAGCTTAATGGTGTTATTCCTTCTTCAATTGAAATGGAACCCAATCTTCTCATCTTCTCTTCTCTTTCTCTCTAGCCGACACCCACACACACCAGGGACAAATTCTAGGGTTTTGTGCCTTTTTGTGGCTTTGTATATCATTCCAAAAATTACAAACTGGCCCATGCACTTTCAACTATACAACCTTTCCCACAAAACTTTAATCTTTTCAATTTAGATCTTGGTTATTACAATATCTCCCCCTTAAAAGAATTTCGTCCTCGGAATTCCATTGTCGAAGGTCTGAGGGTACTTGGACCTTAGATCCAACCCTATATTCCCAGTTGCCTCTTGTCCCTTAAGAACCGCCACTGAATCGGTACTAGTCTGGTCTCGTTGTTCCTTACTGACAGATCTTGTTGTCCACAATCCCAATGGGTTTCCTTTACGTAAGTCAACTTCTTATCGTCTGTATTTCTTGCAAGGTCGCCATCATCTCACTTCCCACATCGTCTCTCCAATAAAGGGACGTGCATCACACCATGAATTTCTTCTCGAAACCTCATCTGGCACCACAAGATCGTACATTATCTATTCAACTTTCATAACTCCGACGGACCCACAGACGTAGTCCACTTTACCTATCTCTCAAACTTCAAGGTTCAGCAGTCTTATGTTTTCAATCCAACTAACTCAGTTCTACTTGGTTACCCTAAACCGTTCATATAAGAAACATAACCGCACCCCATACTTTGAAACCGCCCTCGACGAGTCACCACTTTGCTAAATCGTGCCATCTTGCACTATTTACTTGTACACTCTTTGATCACTATACTCGCTTAAAACTACCCGATAAATCCAAGGCCAATCGCGCCTCCTTTTGCTCGCTTCCGTCCACACACCGGGACTCACGGTTTTAAAAACACGTCTAATTACGGTCTCTCATACATTTTTACTTCCTTAAGAGAAAGAACTTGGCGGAAATTTCCCGCCACAACAACGAGAATCTTCTACCAGGAAAATTCACTCACTAACAACTTGGCACAAGGCCAACCTTGTACATCCCAACAAGCTCACACCCAGGAGTTCTCTCCTTGGTGTACCTGTAATTTCTAGATTACTTCTTCCAACCAACACTCGTCTATGTAAATCATACTCCCCTCCTGAATCACATCGGCTACAACTCGACAGCTACTTCGTACGTCCTCAACTCTTTATCACTCCACCTTATACGTGACCAAAAGCAGAAAACTTCCATGATCCCTCATTAAAGTGTTCACCTATCCGAATTGAACTTATACTAAAAACTCATCAATTTCTCACTGCTTGCCACAAGCGTCCAGTCATATAACATAACTTTGGTTACCCCCACTCAACTAGGAGGAGTAACCATGATCACACCCTACTTCTCTCAATAGCTTACACTGAACGATCGGTTCACTTGAACGTTTCTCACAATATCACCAACTCAACTCATTCAACTGCCCTTTTCCACTTCTTTCCCGCACAAAGATATGCACAAATCCTCTTCCTCTAAACTCTTTCTAGGAGTTCGCACACTTACTGATGACCATCTACACACACTACTCTACCTTTTCGGTGTTATTGCCAAGCTTACTGCTTCCATCCTACTCACTTGTCCCGACATACTATCTTCGCCTTCCCACGTTAACGTGGAGCACCTTCCACCAAACGTTACTTGCCCCTCTCTTCCGATCTTTCCACATGCTGATAACACTTTCTCGTTATTACACATAGCCAAAATTCTAACTTGAGGCATCCAACCCAGTCATCCCAAATGACACCGGTACTCGAAGCCACTACACACTCCTTGATTTCCAATCTGATACTTGTAATACCCCGGGTAAGTTCGTTAGTTAAATTCTCTTTCCGTTAAATTAAGTTAACTTTAAAGTTGGATGTTTAGGGTAAGTTTGGGTTAATTTATAAGTTTAGGGGTGTTTGGGTCATTATTGATAAGTTCAAGGTCTAAAATGGAAAATTTGGTTTAATATACACCCTTAAGACTTCAGATATTTCAGAAAGCAGAAAATATCAGATATTTAGTAGGTGTGTGTGTGTTTTGAGAAGAGAAAAAGAAGAAAGAAGGGGTCTTGTGGCTAGGGCTTCAATTTGGTTTACTTGGAAGGGATTTAAGGTATGTTTCCTTTATGTTTTATGTCTGTAATTACTAGTAGAAAGCTTCTATCGGATTAGAATCATCGATTTCATATCTGGGGTTAAACTCTGTCGATTTCTGGGTAGAATTGGGTAAACCGACAGAGGTTTCCGGACACAAGTCGAATGTGTCCGGTAGTTTCTTTTGGTGGTGTCCGGTAATTCCTATGGCTAGTGTCCGGATAGACAAGTATTCGGTAAGTATCTCTTTTTCTATAGTTTCCGGATGAATTAAGATATCGGGTGGTATCCGGGTTACTTTGGTTTCTGGATGTCGTCCGGATTATTGATGTTGTCCGGAAAATCATGCTGTCCGGATTGGTCTTGTTGTCCGGATAGTTTTGTGATATCCGGAAACATTGGTTGTTTGGTCACTTTTGAGATAAGAGTCAGATAGATTTATCTAGAGTTCGTAACCTACTAGTATGTCTTATGTGTTCAATTGGTAAGGAGATATTTGTATTTAACTTATTTCAGATTCTGTGAATTTTGGGTGAAAGACTGAATCTTTTGGGAAAAACTTGGAAGCATTTTGATAAGCAAACAGGTGAGTTTTACTTTAAAATGTTTTCAAAGTGGAATACTTATATGTGGATTGAGAATGTGATATAGAGTGTGATTATGTGCTTATGTTTGAAATATAATATATTGGAGTGTATATTATATTTATACAAGTATTACACTACATGAGAGCACGTTGGCCGGGCTTAGGACCGGTGGAGTTTTGGCTGTACGGAGGGACAGCGGAGTTGGCTGTATGTAAGTGCAGCGGAGATAATTTATTAGTTGGCTCACAACCAATTAATATGGCCATGGGAATGAGGAGATGTACACAATGCACGAGTCTTGCTTGGTAGTTAAATACTTGTTGTTTATTTGTGTTTTACAAAAGGATTACTAAACCGACAGGGATTATCTCACTAGACCGTTTGGTCTAACCCTCATTTTGTTTTCAAAAATATGTATTCCAGGTCAAGGAAGGTATAAAGGCAAGGATAAAGTGTAGGATGCTTTTGGATGACTGATGATGAATAGGAAGTTCTTATGTATCGTTTTGTTTGAATAGTATTACGAAATGTATTGTAAGTTATTAGCGGATAGTGGATACTCAAATATGTATTTTATAGTTTTGAGACTGAAGGGACCTTATGTGATCTATGATGTATCTTTTGTTATGTAACGATGTTATGCAATATATGTTATTTGACGCATGTTTGAGATATCGGGTCGTTACAGATGGTATCAGAGCCCTAGTTTAAGGGATTTAGGTATTCGGATCCATACCTAGACTTAAACTGCATGTGAAGTAGGATGTCCCTATTATTTAAGAACCTTGGGATGCTAAATATAAAAGGTAGAAGGAACATCATGTAAGGTAATTTTAAATTACATTTGGCCAGTGTAATCATGAACTTACAGGTACATGTTTGAACTAGAAAACCTTATTATATGGGGTATGTGCTTACGTGTATATTAACCTTGTTGAAACCTACAGAATGGCAAGTGGTACTCGACGTACAAATAGAGAGGGAGAAGGAAATCCTAATAGAACGAATCCAACAGTCGGGACAAGGGAAGAGGGGGAGAACGAGGTATGGGCAGAACAGGAGGCAGAGTTCAGTTGCGAGGTACGGAATTTGTTACAAGGGACGATTTGGCGGCTGAAATGGGAAGACTACAAGCAAATATACAAGCTATGTTCGACCGAACTCGTCATACTGAGACTGAAATACCAGATCCTAGTCTGGAAGACGAGATGCCCATTACACCTACTGTCATACCGGTGCCAAGTAAGTGTGATTATAAGATGTTTCTAAGTTGCAAACCTCCAACTTACTCAGGAGAAAGAGATCCAGTGAAGGCTATGAGGTGGCTAAAAGAGATAGAAGCTATCTTCAAAACCAGTAAATGTGCCGACGAAGATAGAGTGCTATATGGAACTGCAATGTTGAAGGCGGATGCGTTATATTGGTGGGAAGCTCTCATTACCTCTAGAGGATCTGATGTGTATTCTACTTTTTTTTTGGACGAATTCACTACAGCTTTCAAGAGACAGTTTTGTCCGCAAGCAGCAGTTAGACAACTGGAAGAAGAATTCATGAACCTGCAACAGGGGAGTTTATCGGTTAGGGATTATACTGCTCGTTTCCTGGAGAAGTCTCGTTTCGCAGAGTACTATGTTGCCACGGAGGCACTTAAGATGGAAAGGTTTATCTTCGGATTGAAGTCAGAAATCAGAAGTCTAGTGATTGCAAATGGACTGAAAACCTTCTCAGTTGCAGTAGATGCCGTGGAAAATGTAGAAAGAGATAAAGGGAGGGATGCTGGTGATAGAAGTTTTGGGAAAAGAAAATTGGAAGAAATGACGTACGATTTGAAGGAGTACGAATCCCCAAGGTTTGATAGTCGTTCACCTTTCAGACCAGTTGAAAGACCATGTCTAAAATGCAACCGCATTCATCAAGGAAACTGCTATGTTGATTCCCGAAATTGCTACAAGTGTGGAAAGTCGGGTCATATCGCTAAGGACTGTTGGGTGACTCGATTATGTTTTCATTGCAATTCCCATGATCATATTCAGTCAGATTGTCCACAATGGAAAGCACAGCAGGGTAGTATGACGGTGAGACCAACGGGTGTTAGGTCGGGAGGGGTACAAGGGCCTGAGGTACCAAAAGCAAAAGGTCGTGTCTTCCAAATGACAGCACAAGAAGAAGAGGAAATTCCGGATGTGGTTACAGGTACATTTCTAACAAACTTTATACGTGCTAAGGTGTTATCTGACTTCGGTGCAAAATGGTCATTGGTATTTCCGTTCTTTTGTTGCTTATCTGTGTTAGAGATATAGATAGGTGTGGGGTGTCTATTCAGTTAGTTTCTATGGCTTTGATTGAGTTCGAAGTAGTAGTGATAAGTATTCATACCTTTTCGTTTAACCGAATTCCGGGACGGAATTCTTTTAAGGGGGAGATGGTGTAATACCCCGGGTAAGTTCGTTAGTTAAATTCTCTTTCCGTTAAATTAAGTTAACTTTAAAGTTGGATGTTTAGGTAAGTTTGGGTTAATTTATAAGTTTAGGGGTGTTTGGGTCATTATTGAGAAGTTCAAGGTCTAAAATGGTAAATTTGGTTTAATATACACCCTTAAGACTTCAGATATTTCAGAAAGCAGAAAATATCAGATATTTAGTAGGTGTGTGTGTGTTTTGAGAAGAGAAAAAGAAGAAAGAAGGGTCTTGTGGCTAGGGCTTCAATTTGGTTTACTTGGAAGGGATTTAAGGTATGTTTCCTTTATGTTTTATGTCTGTAATTACTAGTAGAAAGCTTCTATCGGATTAGAATCATCGATTTCATATCTAGGGTTAAATTCTGTCGATTTCTGGGTAGAATTGGGTAAACCGACAGAGGTTTCCGGACACAAGTTGAATGTGTCCGGTAGTTTCTTTTGGTGGTGTCCGGTAATTCCTATGGCTAGTGTCCGGACAGACAAGTATCCGGTAAGTATCTCTTTTTCTATAGTTTCCGGATGAATTAAGATATCGGGTGGTATCCGGGTTACTTTGGTTTCCGGATGTCGTCCGGATTATTGATGTTGTACGGAAAGTCATGCTGTCCGGATTGGTCTTGTTGTCCGGATAGTTTTGTGATATCCGGAAACATTGGTTGTTTGGTCACTTTTGAGATAAGAGTCAGATAGATTTATCTAGAGTTCGTAACCTACTAGCATGTCTTATGTGTTCAATTGGTGAGGAGATATTTGTATTTAACTTATTTCAGATTCTGTGAATTTTGGGTGAAAGACTGAATCTTTTGGGAAAAGCTTGGAAGCATTTTGATAAGCAAACAGGTGAGTTTTACTTTAAAATGTTTTCAAACTGGAATACTTATATGTGGATTGAGAATGTGATATAGAGTGTGATTATGTGCTTATGTTTGAAATATAATATATTGGAGTGTATATTATATTTATACGAGTATTACACTACACGAGAGCACGTTGGTCGGGCTTAGGACCGGTGGAGTTTTGGCTGTACGGAGGGACAGCGGAGTTGGCTGAATGTAAGTGCAGCATAGATAATTTATTAGTTGGCTCACAACCAATTAATATGGCCATGGGAATGAGGAGATGTACACAATGCACGAGTCTTGCTTGGTATTTAAATACTTGTTGTTTATTTGTGTTTTACAAAAGGATTACTAAACCGACATGGATTATCTCACTAGACCGTTTGGTCTAACCCTCATTTTGTTTTCAAAAATATGTATTCCAAGTCAAGGAAGGTATAAAGGCAAGGATAAAGTGTAGGATGCTTTTGGATGACTTCTGATGAATAGGAAGTTCTTATGTATCGTTTTGTTTGAATAGTATTACGAAATGTATTGTAAGTTATTAGCGGATAGTGGATACTCAAATATGTATTTTATAGTTTTGAGACTAAAGGGACCTTATGTGATCTATGATGTATCTTTTGTTATGTAACGATGTTATGCAATATATGTTATTTGACGCATGTTTGAGATACCGGGTCGTTACAATACTTTCTCGGACTAATCCTTTTGCACAAAATGAAACAATTCACATTCCTTAAAGATTTAGCATCTACTACACCACCTCTTAGGCTCACTCATCCAACATCTTCTTCAGCTCTTTCCATATCCTAAAATATACTTACTTAACGACTCACGCAACCAAAAACACTTGGTTTCTCCTTTGGGTAACCACCCACGGTCGCTCCGACATTCTAATCCGATAATGGTCGTGTCACAACTCTAACTTACAAACCACGTGCTCCAATGACTTGATTAACAAATCGTACACCTCGTCCTGAAAACTCCGAAAATACATCCATCTGCTGCTTCCTCTTTCTAACATCACATCACACACTGGCTGGCACATTTAACTTGGCAATTGATGCCACTACTCGTCCGTACATTCTCCACCCATAACATCTTACTGCAGACCAGGTCACTCATGGTCATTCGTACACAACTCAAACTTACTCTCATGTTCTCCCGCATAAATAACCGAGTCTATCTCGCTACTTTGTCTATCCTCAACTCTAGTTGAACCACAACTCACGAGTTTCTGATTAACTCTAACATACTCGTTTCTTGCTAGCTCTTTGCGATCCCAAACCATTACATAGACAGGGCACATTTCCTCACAGATCGACATAATCTATATACTCACTTCGTTTGTGCTAAATACTTCATCCTTTACGAACCATCCACCTCGTAAATAAAACGCTTATCTAAAACAGCAGTCTTTCACTAACTTAACACCCCTACAATGTGGTCCTTCAACTTTCAACCTTCTGATTCAAGTCTTCGGCCTCATACACTTTACACAACTGCCGACTTCAACGTCAATAGTTGACCTGTTGATACTTCCTTAACCTATTCTTCAACAAGGGTCCCTTACTGAACCTAATCCTTCCAACATATCATAATCAAATTCACATCCCGTCATCCTTATTTCAAACTCACTCGTGCAACGTCAATATTACAAGGTCACCTTAAAACTCTTATTCGACGTCGAGGATATTCATTCCTACTTCACCACACTACTCATAACGAGTTGCTAGTTCCAACACCTTGATGACTTCTAGTCCTTCTCCTGGACACAACCGTCCCTCGGCAACTGTATTTACAGTCAATGCACAAGGGTACAGACCCTCATACAACCGACACTAAAGTCCACTTCCGACTCTTCCACTGCTCACCTCTCGTCTTCAACACAAATACCAAAACTACAAATATTCTCCCCTGATTTGTCCAACACCTCTCCACTCCAGGAGCTTTTCCTTAGCTTAAAATGTAGTACTCTACGACCTAGTGAGCTCATAGCCTTCATGCATGACAACGTGATAAATAAATCATTTCACACTTTTTATCATTTTAAAGAAACAGCACTTGGAAACAACTTGGGTACACACGACCCCAACATTCTCATAACTCCAATGCCCTGCACAACGATCTCGAGAATCGTTTGCATGCAACTTTCCGTAAAACTTAACCTTACTCAACCAAAAATATGTTGTTACGACAGAAATATATTGGATAAAAATCTTTTCATACGACAAAATTCTGAAAGGAATTACCGACACGAAGTAAACCAGTCGGTTCTCACACTCATTTATATAACTTCAACATGTCAATACTCATTTTGGTTATAAAAGTTTTGCATTCAAACGTTTTCTTGACTTCTTTGCAACAATTTAACTTATCATGAAAAGAGTGGAATATTTTGCAAATCGTAAACCTCAAGACTTCATTGTGCGATGTAAATGGATTTGCATTTTTCTTTAAACATACGCTTGCACATGCCGACTCATATCCGATCAAATTTGATATTTACACATTTACTTTACTTATGAAAAATCTCATGTACACATATACGAACTCAATGCATGAAACCCTACTTGCAATTGAAGGCTACTCACTCAAACAAGGTCAATCGCTTTACTCACGCAACTTAACATTGACACTTTACTTTCGACCAGTGGTCGCCCTCTCGGCCTTGCAACAACTTGCTATACATACATTCAACGGTCCACTTACTCAACCATTGCATACAATTTTCGTCTTGACCAATTCATCTCATATTTATACCTCTACACGTTTTCTCTCCGCCGCTGAAAAGTTCGACTAAAGAGTTAGGGCTCTAATCCTCTACTCGCTCTTGAATTGACACCTTCAAGATCTCGACACTGTTCTTCCTTGCCATCCCAACTGATCTACCCCACGATTTCTAGAAACCAGGAGTCTTACTCAAAAGCAATCACTCATTCTCTTCGAACCCACGAAGATCTATCTCTAGACGGTTCAACACATTGCAAACAACATTTCTTGAATTGACACCTTCAAGATCTCGACACTGTTCTTCCTTGCCATCCCAACTGATCTACCCCACGATTTCTAGAACTGGGACTCACCAGAACCAGGAGTCTTACTCAAAAGCAATCACTCATTCTCTTCGAACCCACGAAGATCTATCTCTAGACGGTTCAACACATTCCAAACAACATTTCTTCTATACGACGTATATGTACATCACATTATACATGATCTCTCACGATACTTCCCCAACAATGGGTCTCAATCTACTCCTCAGGGATCTTGCTAACATTCTAGATTTCTGGAATACGACATATAAGCTTGCATAAGACTACAACTTCGGAATAATAAGGCAGATTAAGCACATACATGTACCTGTAAGTTCGCAATCACACTGGCCAGGTGTAATCCCAAACTTACCTTACATGACCGTCCTCGGTACCCTATTAGTCCTATTTCTATAATAGTGTCCTCCTAACGCATTTCCTGATTTTCAGTTGTGATTTCTACTCCCAAAGTTTAAGTTTAGGCCTGTCCGGTCACCTAAATCCATTAAACTATGGCTCTGATACCAATTGTAACAACCCAGTCTAAAATGAGACATGCATAGTAATAAATAATAAGCTTTACAATACTTGGTCCCAAAATTTCTTACATAAGTCTCAAAATTTAGGGTGGCAGAACAACCTATACACAACTGAGAATGAACTAGCTACTAAAAGTATGAGTGGCACTGTCTCTATCAGCATCTGTGCTCTAACCTGCTCTTGCTCACTTACCTGAGCCTCCTACTATCTGCTTACCTGAAAAGGTTTAGTTTGGAAAATGCGAGGGTTAGACCATGAGGTCTAGTGAGCTCCCTCCTGACAGTTCTCAAATTCAGTTAAAAACAGTTTATAACTTCCCAATATCTTTGCATAAACTTTCACATAACTTTTCATAAAACTTTCACATAACTTTCATAAAACTTTCACGGATAAATCCGCTCCCGTAAATGGCACCCTGAAGTCACTCGAGAGTGACAACGAGTCAGTCTCACGCTGCCTTTCTGGATACTCCCTTCCATGGCATAAACGGGTCACTCCTCCCGGCATGAGCACTGGCGGGTCTACCTCCCGACTTAGCCAGTTTACGTCTAACACAATGTATGCATACATCTCATATCAACTTTCAAACAAGTAAAAACATGTACATAAACATGGCAATTCTACTCATTTACTTTCTTTAGAAAACACGTTTAAAACACGTATTTTTAGTTAGAAAAACTCACCTGGTGCGTTTAACATCTTGCTTTACTATGCTTCTGACTTACAATCGGGTTATCTGAGAAATAGATGAAATATAAACTGCTCAGACCCTAGTACCAACTTTCCGGACACTATCCGGACTCAGCTTACCGGATACATAACTTACCGGGACTATCACTTACCGGGTACTCACACGTACCGGAACATTCACTTACCGGAACTATCACTTACCGGGTACTCTACTTACCGGGTATGACTACATACCGGTCAACCCACAAATCCGACAACTGACCTGTAACATCCTGAAATTTCAGTAATAGTGTTTTGATGAGAATTGGGATGTATTTGTATTTTGGTGTAACCTTGAATTATATAGAAGTTTTATAATTTATTAGAGTAAAAAAATGCAAGAGGTTAAAGTTTGGTGTTACTTTTGGAATTAATGAAACATGAGGGAGTGTTTTGTTAATAGGCAAATGTGTATATGATAATATCTGGTTTATTGAGATTCTATCTCATTTATATAAGTGGGAGTCGGCAAAAGAGAGAGGGAGATATAGAGAGAAGCAGGAAAAGAGAAAAAAAGGGAAGAAAGCAAGATTTTCATCAAATTGGTAAGGGATTTGTTGATGTTTTCAGTTGTGATTATTGTATGTGTTAGTTTATGAACGAAATTATGTTTTGGATTTGATTTACATATCAGTAACATCAGATTTGAAGCATCAGATGGAGGATTAAAGTGGGTTTTTGCAAACCTAAGGTGAGTTCATTTGTTGTTTGCTTAAATCAGTGTTTTCATGTTAAATTAAACCTTGAAATAGCTGTATAAATTGGTTATGAACTGTATGTGATGGTTTAGAATGAGCTTAATAGAACAGGAATGAATCTGGATCGAATTTTAGGCTGCAGAACCGACTTTTCCGGATGAATCGTCGTATCCGGAAAACCTCGGTGATGAATGTTTCCGGACGCAGGAAGTATCCGGGTAAGTCTTATTTTATCACAAGAATCCGGATGAAATTAGTTACCGGATGGTATCCGGATGACTATAGAGTCCGAATGTTGTCTGATTTTGAAATATGTCCGGAAAAGTAGGAATTTACCGGAAAGGATGGGTTGTCCGGATTGTGGGATTGTCCGGGGAAATTTGGTATCCGGAAAAGGGAAACGTCCGGATAAGTTAGGTTATCCGGAAACATCTTGTTGTCCGGACACTTTGTGCAGACTGGGCAATTTTCAGTTCTGTTAATTGTGAATCGTTGTGATCTAGTGAAAGAGACATAATTAGTTTAGCATGAACATACGTACATTCGAAGGGTAGTATGTTAGACTTGATGACTGTGCCGGTTTGATACTAGGCAGGTGTTTGGTATAGGTAAAGGAGATTGGCTCATACTGAATGATATGAGGAATCTATATGGTATCAAGGTGATTTGCTCATACTGAATGATATGAGAAATCTGTATTAAGCATTTACTTGCACGAGTAGAAATAAGTGTAATGGATCCATAGGCACTAAAGTTTGGTAATCACATGGAATAGGCGTGTGGTATTACTCGTTTAATCGTTATTCCAGTATGTGTGGGAAATCATGGAATAGGCGTGTGGTATTAATCGTTATTCCTGATTTCTAAGGAAGAGAGTGAGATTGACATAAGTGCTTGTGATCTCTGCTTCCTTACCGATAAATGGGCTTGTGTAATCGCGATTTATTGGTGGAGAGCATTGATCTAGAATCAGTGAAGATTCGTAGTGTGGCTCTGAGACATGATATGATGATGGAATGTGTGTCAGCCATATTCATGGAACTGGGTAAACATCGTGTTAACAGAATAGAGTTATGCGTATGGTAAGAAAAGGGGAATCAGGTTTGTTATAACTTGTTTACATTGATTTTACAAATGTTATCTTGGAAACGAATGTTCTCACTAGGTGTTGGCCTAATCGTTTCAAATGATGTTTTCTTACCAGGTACCAGCTCGGGGAAGTAAAGGGTTGTGGGACGAGCGTTTTGATATAGCAGAGGTGGATGAAATTAACAAAGAAGAGGTTTTGATGGATTGATAGATAACTTGATTAATCTGGTTGTAGTGACATAATTAGATTGATAGGTTATTTGAAGGATCCTGTAAAGTGAATATACTCTTGATGGTTAATCCACTGCCTATTTTTATAAGTTGAAGTATATTTATTGTCATAACCTGTTATAACTTGAGGTTTAAATTGGCTCGGATTTTGGGGTGTTGCATGACCGGGTAAGCTAACTTACCAGGCACACAACTTACCGGGACTCAAGCTTACCGGACACAACTTACCGGGACTCAAGCTTACCGGATCTTCTACAATTCAGACAACTAACCGGGTTCCACAGGTTACCGGGTCACACACACTTACCGGATCTACTCCCGGTAACCTTCATCACAGGGCGAACTCCAGGTATGGCGGCTGTGACGAATTGGAATCAAAATCCACTAATCGCCCTCCTTAACCTCATCGACAACAGTAACAATATAGATTATTAAACATATTGAGGTCTTTTCTTGAAACTCTTTGCATAAAACTCAAAAACAATTCCCTAATCTCTCTTTAGGGCTTCATTCTCAACTTTGCTAAATTTCCTCAATAAATCAATAATCTAGCTGAATCATAAAGACAATGATTGGAGTTTGGGATTACCTTGCTAGAATCACTTGTAGAAATTTCCACTCCAAGGCTTCTTCCTCTTCTAATTTGTAGCTTAATGGTGTTATTCCTTCTTCAATTGAAATGGAACCCAATCTTCTCATCTTCTCTTCTCTTTCTCTCTAGCCGACACCCACACACACCAGGGACAAATTCTAGGGTTTTGTGCCCTTTTATGGCTTTGTATATCTTTCCAAAAATTACAAACTGGCCCCTGCACTTTCAACTATACAACCTTTCCCACAAAACTTTAATCTTTTCAATTTAGATCTTGGTTATTACAGAATTGAATTCCATTCTTTTGCATTCATTCTAACCAACACCGACCACCCCCACCGACTACCCCCGAACTCACCATGACCATGCAACTATTATCACTGTCACGCCTCCACCCCATCCCACCCACCCCACCCCACCACCACCTTGCTTCCACCCGCACACTGTCCTACTACCCACCTCCCACCCCTGACCACCTTCAATCCAGTCCTGCCGTCACCCCTACTCGGCCGTGCCCGTGACTTTTACCCCATCCCCTACCTCCACCTTGACCACCCTCCGCAATCCAACCATCCTACCCCACTCCATCCCCACCCTATCTACCCTCCCCAACCCAACCATCCTACCCCCTCCACCATCGACATCACTACCACTACCATCAACACCAGGGACGGACCTAGACAGATTTTCATACGGTGGCACCATATTTTTTCATACGGTTTTTATCGAAGTGTCTTTCATCTTTTTATCAACGTTCAATATCGTATGATGTGTTTTTAGCCAAATTTTGGCGTTTTGAGAGATTTTTAACGTTTTTGCTTGATTTCGGAGGATTTTTCGGTATTTTTTGTTGATTTCAAGAGATTTTTTCGGTTTTTTTTGTTGAATGGTTATAAGATTTTGGTCTTTTTTTCAGTTTAGGTGCACCCCTTGTAGTTTCCAAATGAATACGGTAGCACCTCCTAAATTGTCACGGTAGCACCTTCACAACAACAAAAAATAATTACACTTCGCCGGAAAATTCTAACGGTGGCACGTGCCACCACGTGCCCCAAGTGAGGTCCGTCCATGATCAACACCACTACCGGCTCCACCCCATCACGACATCATATTCAATGAACCAAACATATAAATTCAAATTCTTTTGACAAATTTCATTTTAATTCATGTCAACCAAATACATGGTCAAAAAAGATTAAAATTCATTCCAGTTCCTTTAAAATATTCCAATTCCGACAATTTTCATTATGCAAAACGAACGCCACCTTAGTTCTAAAAAAATAAGAAACATAAAAGAAGTATTCAAGAACATATCGAACTTTTCGTTTCAAAGAACCAAGAAATCGCACTACACGATCATCAATACATGGAATAACGTAGTTTCTTTTGATTGATTCATCGAACAGCTACAACTTTTAACCATTTCCATCACAACACTCGGTGTCCCAAAAAAAGGCCAAGCCGAATGATGCTTAAATTACATATAGATCATTATATACAGACAACTACATCAGAAAAAACCAAACTGACCCAGTAAATCCCACAGAGGATGCACGATTATGCCACAATCTGCATACGCAATTGCTCTAACTTTTTTGAACCCATTTAGATCAGATATTCGTACAACAAGAAATGAGTATCTGGAACAACAAACGGCAAGCTCTCGATGTAAAGATAGAAGCACCTTAGGTTCTCTTTCGCTAGAGTGATCAGGTCCACCGAATCGCTTTCACTGGTTAGAACCCACAAGTCTCCAGACCGCACCTTCTTTAAGCTTCCTCGACAAAATGGGCACGACTTAGACCTCGTGTTCCTGTTATCAAGATCTTCTTTAACAAACTATGCATAATACATATGTCACTACAAGAAAATCGGCTAAATGTCCTAATAAACTACTTTACAAGACTTAAGTTTGCAGAACCAGACAATTACGCGTCCTATTTAAACGTGTTACAGTAAGATAATAAGGACGGGTACCCTTTTAAAATAAAGTGTCTTATTAGTTTTTTTATGAGGCACTTTTTTACAAGGCACTTTTTTCAAAAAATGTCATATAAAAAGACTAATAGGAAACTTTATTTCAAAAATATCATAGAGAACGTGTTTCATCGCCCAAAAGCATACTTGTCAACTTATTGCAACTGTATTGTCCTATAAACTTAAGTCATATAAAACATTTTATTAGGACATTCAGACATCTTTGTCATCCTATAAAAGCCAACTTTGTTGTAACATGTGTGTTTCAGTGTACACATGAGCACGAAATTCTAACCAATCGCGGAAGCATCCTATGCAAATCGAGTGGCCGCAATTAGGCAACGCCATTTTATCACAAGTTTCCATACATATACCACATTCATCGTCTCTATCGATCTCATCACACGATATTTTCTTGTTATCACCGTCGTCTCTCAATTCAATCAAATAACCCTCAAGTTGTTTAAGCGAAGGGTATATAACGGCTGCAAGAATCACCAAGATTTCCAAATAAAAAAAGGTCGGAATCGTTTGAAAGTAATCAGAAAAACTAATAACACGATCACAAGAGTATATGAAAAAAAAGACCATAGAATTCTTTAAGGGTGGCTTTTCTTTCTTGAATCGACATCGTTTGAATGCCATCCACGTAGACCTGCAAATTCAAAGATCAGATCTTTTTTCATTTTAAAAACTGGGTTTTGTTAATAAAGATGAACGGAGTTAAAAGTCGGAATCTTTTTTCGAAAAAACGAGACCTAACCTTGTATACAAGTATATGAAGAAGGCCAAGATAACTTGGAAGTGAATCGGTACAGCTGTAGTCCATCCAGTCAATCAAGTAGAGCAACAACGGAGCAAAACTGCTGTACGACAATTTCATCTGCACGGAATCCCCTCCATCGTCGGGAGGCAGGGTAGCCGCCCTATGAAATACCGAGCTCAGTACTGACAACTAATAATACAGAAAGAAAAGCCGATACTAGTGAATGGGAAAGTCTAATGTAGGTTCCAAAACAGAATAAAGATTTCCCATTTGACTTAGGAGTCGGGGTCTGTTTGTTAGTAGCTTAATGAGCTTAATGGGACTCAATGCTTACTCAGTCAGTCATGTATAGCTATACATGACTGTTTGGTAGTGACTTAACGATATAGAAAGTGACTTATTTAGTAAGCCTCCATGGGGGAGTTTTATGCAGAAAGCCAAGTTTTTTTTCCCAAACTTGCCCCTCCAAATTAAAAGACAAGCTCGTTCCATCTATGAAAAAAACCCTCCCAATCAAAAACCATCTCAATCTATACAGACAAGACAACTTTATCTATAATGACTTAATGGAAAACCAACCAAACAGCCCCTTAGATTCAAGATTTCAACAGGGTCTTTGTTTATTAAGAATTGCATGAAAACCATTGGTTTTTATTGCAAATTTAACCGAGTATGTGTTCAATAATCGCATGCTTACAGAGGCGGACCCACGATGGTGGGTACAGTGGCAAGGGCAACTGCTTCGTTTTGCTTCGTTTCTTCGTCGTAGTGTAAAGAAAATTACACTCAGTGAAAGGTGTCACTCTTTTATTTTGTAGGGTGCGACCGTATAAGTATAATTTTTGAAACTACAATAATAATACAACTTTTTCTTGGCAAAGTTGGTTTGCATGGTCATTTCTCCCTTCCCAAGTGCGGGTTTGAATCCCATTTGTATCATATTTTTAGTATTTAACTTTTAATTTCAAGTTTATTATGTTTCTTAAAACAAATTGGGATAAAAGACTCGAACACATAACCTCACACACGACAAGCAAGAAACTAACCAATTATGACCTTGTGGAAAAATATCCATAGTTTCGTTTCTTATAGTAAAATAGTGTCACCACTTTGAAAATTTTCCTACGTCGCCTCTCCATGCTCAGCTTGAATGCTATATGACATTTTCCAAGACTATGTTTGGGCAAAACTATGTGATAAGCTAACCACTCTGTTGAAAGCTGATTGTTAGTTGATAAGATAGTCATGTTTGATAAAAGATAAACCGATAAGCCAGATGACAACGTAAAATCACCTAAACTGACAGGGTTTTTAGTCATTTATGTAAAATAACAAGGACATGATAGAAAAAAAAAAAGTGTAGCTTATAGAAACGCTAACTTTTCAAAAAGTTGGGCTTACATACTAGTTTATAACTTACCAAACACACTTAGACCACGAGTACCCGTATCCAATGAACCCAATGAACCCACTTGCCACCTCAGCGCCACATCAGTTTTTCTCTTTCCTACCCTCCTTACCCAAAAGTGAAGTACCAGTACCCAATGAACCCACTCCTACCCGATACCCCTTAAAACATTAAAAAATAAACCCAACACCCTAATTGGGACCCACCCTCCTCACACCCTCTTCGGCTTCCATCGGGTTGGTGAACCCGCTAGCTACCCGCCTCCCCCCGTACCCGCTTACCCGATGGCCACCTCACCCTTACCCGCAACCGGTACTCATGGCCTTAGAGCCTTAGAGGTAAAGTTGTCTATGTGTATTATTCTATCTTTATAGATGAAAGTGTTTGTTTAGAAGGATTTGTCCATATATGGAAGGGTGTGTTTTTTAATGGGAAAAAACTTGTTTTTTTTTGCATAAAAACCGAATAAGCCATTTTCTATGTCATTTAAGTCCTTAGCAAATAGCCATATATATATATATATATATATATAGAGAGAGAGAGAGAGAGCTGATCGAATAAGTTGAAAGTATAATTAAGCCCATTAAACTACTAACAAAGACGATAATCAACAAAAAAAGGCAAAATCATTACAGATGATTATAACCACACACACGCACAAAAAAAACAAGATAACATTGAAATGTGGAGAGATTATTTACAGGGCATTGGCATGGCGGATATCAGCTTCAAGGGCTTCAATAGATTCTCTGAAAAGAGAAGTGTTGGTGTGCTGCGATTGTTTCTGATACATCAATTCTGCAGATACCCTTTTCAATTCCCAAAGAGATGACCACAGAGATTGATCAAAAGAATAGATGGTGATCAAAAGGAAGCAGGTTTTCTGTGGATGAGAGAGAGAGAGAGAGAGAGAGAAATGGGGGGTTTTTAGAGAGAGAGAGAAATGGAGGGTTTTAGAGAGAGAAAGATATGGGGTTTGTTTGCTTAAAAGTATAATGAAAAGAAAGAAAGGGATATCTTTGATCTTTCCTTTGCTTTCTTTCTTTTGTTTCTTATCGCAGTATCTTTTGTCATCTTCTAAGTATTTTTATTGTTGCAGGTCATCGTTAATGATGTTAACACTAGGGTGAGCATGAGTACCCTGGAACTGGAACCGTAATCGAAGCCGGCGGTTCCTAGAATGAAGGAGCCGGAACCGGAACCGCTTACATCGGTTCTCTATATTTTGGAACAGGTCCCGGAACCGTCGGTTCCGGTTTCGGGTATCTAATGTCAATTTTTTAATTTTTTTTAAACAGTTCATACAATAAAAGTTGTAATTTTAAGTCTATTGCGAACTATAAAATATCAACATAAAGTAATAAATACAACAAATGGTGAAAACCAATTCGATAAAAACTAATTATTACATAAATAAATTAGAAGCTTTCGAATATTGAGTTTTGACATCAACAAAACGACTTCCATAACAGTTCACGTCTCTACGTCAACACCTCAAATAAAACACTTGATGAAAACAAACAAAACACCTAACATGTTAGGTACAAAACTAACACCATATCATTAAATAGTTAAATATTTAAATATAATAAATATATAGATATTTTTTTATTAAAAAGTAGTGAGACCGGGTACCCAACGGGTAACGGTTCCAAAAAAAATGAGAACCAGAACCGGAACCAGTCTTAATCGGTTTCGTATTTTAGGAACCGGAACCAATCACACCGGTTCCAGTTCTGGAACCGATAGTTCCAGAGCAGTTTCGGTTCCAAATGCGTGTACCCAGTTCCGATGCTCACCCCTAGTTAACACCAGGGTATTTTTGGATTTCCATATCAATTATAGATATAATATTTGTTACAAACTTAAAAATCAATTTTTATGCGTTTCTTTTATATTGAAACAATACATGTGATGTTTATATATTGTTGTTCCATATATGAAGCAACAACATATGTAGTTGTTATCGAATGGGTGCATTTAGGTGGATTAAGGACTTATACAGACGTAATGTTGTTCGGTGTCTTTTGCCTGAATTTCACTGTTTCAAGAGATTTTTTTTTAAGTTTTGGTAGATTTCGAGGGACTTTTTGGGGTTTTCCGTTAATTTAGAGAAACTTTTTTGGTTTTTTTGGTTAATGTTTCTTGTATCTTCTAATATCCCAAAGCACCCTTCAAAGTTTAGTAGATACATCTTTCACACTGTAGAAAGTTATACTTAGGCAAATATGAGCGGGTGCACATACCCTACTTGGGGGTTTAAGTCAAGGTTCTAAATAGCGTGAAGTGTGACGTGACGGCGAGGCCAAGCCTTAAGCCTTAGGAGCCACGACGAGGTCACGGCGTTTATCAAGACGTGACTTATGGCGGCAAATCTCTATATCATATACAATATTACATATAAAAACATATGTTTTGTGCTATAACTCGACGAGTTAGTGATAATAAACAATTTAAATTATGTTATATATTAGAAACTATAAAATAAGACATTAAAAACGTAAGAAAAAATCAAATATCGCGTCACAAAAGACCGCACATTAAGCCATGACGTGCCACAACATAGCATGGCGTAAGACACAAGCCTTAAGCCACGGCGCACCATGACGGCTGTTGCGGCAAGCCTTTTAGAACAGTCAGGTCGCCTTTAATATGAAGCTTTTTCAAGATTGTTTTGTATGTGAAATAAAATATCAATATGTGTTTCACATGGAAAGACACACACATACACAATAACATAACACACACGTACACAATAACATAACATGTGAAACAATTTGGATTGGTTTGTATGAGTTTGTAAGAAATATTGGGTTTGAATTTGATGTGTAATCTCTCTGTTATTTAGCAACATTTATCTAGTGAGTTGTCTGTTAACAACTTAATAAGCTTTATGAGGCTCACTGTTTATGCAATCAACTATACATGCCTATTTGGTAGAGACTTAGGGTGCGTTTGGTACGTAGACAGGATAGAACAAAATAGGACAGAACAGAACATGACAAAACAGCTGTTCAACGTTTGGTAGACAGAACTGGACAAAACAGAACAGATAACATTAGACAAAATACAAATAAATAAAATTTAAAGAATGAATAAAATATAAAATATAACGTGTATTTGATGTTTTATAAGAGAATTTGATTTTATTTTGAGGTTATACCGGTAAAACATAAGTCTGTTCCACCTTGTTCCATGGGATGGGGGTGGAACAGGCCTGTTCCAGCTTGTTCCACTCTGTTCATGTCTGTTCCACATAAAAGTTCTGGCAAACATGGGACATTGATCTCTGTTTTGTTCTGTTCTGTCTTGTCTAGTGTACCAAACGCACCCTTAATGATATAGAAAGTGCCTTATTTCTATATGAAGCTTTATGCAAAAAACCAAGTTTTTTCCACCCCTACCTTTCTCAATTAAAAAACATGCTTATTTCATTTATGAAAAACTCTTTCAAACAAAAAATTGTCAATTTATATGCACATATAACTTTATTCATACAAGACTTAATGAAAACTCAACCAAATAATCCTTTGTACTTTAGTCGTAACCATAAAAAAATATGTTTATTAAATAAAAACTTATAAATTATTGTTAATACTTTTTATTATGCAATTAAAAACGTCATTAATATAAAAAGATAAAAAGCTAAAAAATAATTCGATTATTTATTTATTTATTTATTTGTAACAAAAAGGTATACAGAGCAATGACATATAGGCAGCCCCACGTATAGAGCAGGTCCAAACCGCATGAACTATTTTTGTTTGGATGCTCCATGGAAAATTGGGATGACGGTGACGCCCTAAGATCATCTTCAACAGCTTCCTCAAATGTGGAAAATGGAAAAAATAAAGATTTTGGACTAATATTTTGCTTCAATAGCTCTCCTAAAACTATTCCTAAAATTGAGAAAGTTGGAGAGAGAAGATTTTTTTCTCTAAATATGGAGATCACTCCAAAAATGATTACCAAGTGAGAGGACCAATAAAAACTTTGAAAATAAATATGTAGAGAGAGAAAATAATATTTTAATAGATGAATAAAATATTTTAATATTTTAATTAATGTTGGATTCTTCAAAATGAGGAGGCTGTTGGAGATGAATGTATTTTTTTAGGAATTTTGGCTTTTGGTTCTCCATTTTGGAGAAATTATGAGAAAGCTGTTGGAGATGCTCTAAACTTTATATTTGGTTCGTTAAAATGTGTAACAAATATTTATCGGCATTTTATATTTTAATTAAGTTTAAATTGATTAATTTGTATTAAACTTTTTTTCCTGAAAAATTCAAAGTTTATAAAAGGTAAAACCACATATCATGTTAAAACAAGTATAGTTGAAAAAAAAATTAGAATACTTAATAATAGAACTTTATACAACCGATTTGTCATCTCACAAAAGTTTCTACACAAACAAGCAAACCGATGATATGTAATTTATTTTATAAGTTATCATATATCATCGAAGATTGATTATATGTATATTTTATATATACTTATTGGGTTTGTCAGTCTATTACCAGGGGTCAGGGACGAGGAGTATGTACAAAATCGTAAATCTAATATATTGAAAAAGAATTTACACTTTACAACATAAAAGAAATTTACAACATGAAGAAGTTCTAACCCTAAACGTATCTTCAGTAAGATATTTAGAGAGAAAGTAGAGAGTAAATTGTGAAGTAAACTTGTCTGAATGAATACACTGAAGAGATTTGAACTTTAAATACTTCCAATTTGTATTTTCACTTTGACCCCTCCAGATATTACAGCTTCAGTCCTTACACTTTAAAGTCGAACTCCGCTACCCTTCATCTTCTAAATAACATGAGGCGCAGTCCAGCCCTTTTAGTACCTTGTCGCTTTACCAGACCTTTTAGAATTACCTGTAATAACCCAAAATGTAATGTACATTAAAGAGAAGTTAGGGGTGTTCTTTTTGTCTATTTCGAATTTGTATGAGGGTAAAATGTGAACATTTGGGGAAATCAATTCCCTTTTCTCTTGGAGTGCGTCGCTTTTTATTTTAGTTTAGGAATCAGATGTTTGTTTTAGGGTTTTATGAAACCTGCTTCGAGAGAGAGAGAGAAAGAGTAAATAACGCAGAAAGGAAGAAAATTCCAGGGGAGATTTGTGTGTTTTTCGTGAAGAGAAAGAAGAGAGACGAAGGGAGCAGTTGCGTGAGAGAAAGAGAGAGTCGAAGAGAGAGAAGCAGCGAGAGAGAGAGTCGTCGAGATAGAAGCTGCGAGAGAGGAGAGAGGCAGCGAAAGATGGAGATGGTGGCTGGGGTTCGTCGCCGGCAGTTTGCTGCTGCTGGTGGTCGCCGGCGGTGTGCTGCTGCTGGTGGTCGTCGGCAGTTTGCTGCTGGTGGTGGTCGCCGGCGGTTTGCTGCCGCTGGTGGTCGCCGGCGGTTTGCTGCTGCTGGTGGTTGTCGGCAGTTTGCTGCTGGTGGTGGTCGCCGGTGGTGATGGCCGAGTTGGCAGCAGCTTCCCGTTTCGTGAGGTTCAAATCTGATAAGAAACCACTCCTTTGTGTGTCCTCTTTTGCAAGTATTGTAGATTGGTAAGTTCTAGTTGATCTCAGTTTTGTAAGTTGAGAAAACAAATGAGAGTATTAATATAGAGTTTAATTCTAATCTTTATATGATATTGTTGAAGTTAACTCAAGTGTTGATTGTGGAGACGGGTTAAGAGTATAAATGGGGATAACACTAATCATATGACTTAAATAACTGATTTAGACTTAAATTGGAAAGTATGAGGTCGAGGTCATCGCGTGCTAATTCTGGTAAGAGATTGTTAGAAAAATCATTTTATCGTTAGGCCGATTAAATTGAAGTAATAAGGTTTTGTTCGTAATCGCAATTACCGGTACTTGTCATGGTTTACCGGTACTTGTAATTTTGGTTTACCGGGACTTGCAAGATTTCACCGGTATGGTTTGTTGGGCCGAACATGAATCTTTAAGTGGACCGTAATATAAATAATGAAATGGAATGTTTGAGGTTGGGTTTAATGGATTTACAAAGTTAAGAAATGTTCAAGATTAATTCTTTCTTTTGGGTTTATTGGGCCGAATAGAGTGTTGGGCCGAAAGAATTATTAAGTCCTTTTGGGCTTAGTTATTAATAAAGTCTATAAGTATAATAAAGGTCTAGTATGTAATTGGTAGCCTATTTATTTATTTAATTTGGGCCACATTATTGGTAACATGATCTAATATTAATGTTTAGCATCCAGTGTTATTACTGGTATGTTGAGAATCTAGAGTTGAGTAAAGTAAATGATCCGTTGTAGCATTTCATTTGAATGGGCAAGCAAAGACCCTTAGTATGATTTTTGGACTAGAAGTGTAATATACCAATTTAGATAAATTGGTGTTGAGTTCAGGATTTAACTCGATTAATAGTTGAGCGAATTATGATGTACGTTTATTAATATAATAGGTGTTCCACCTAGAGATCAGAAGTTTAAGTGAGGAGCTTTGGAGCGAGTCAGCCAGGTGAGTTTTTCTAACTAAAATACGTGACTTTGCGTGTTTCCAAAGGAAAATGATTTTATGAAAATGCCCTGTTAACTTACATGAATTTTACGTAAACGAAAGCTTTATGTTTTACTGATCAAGGTATGTTTATGAGCATGATTTATTTGCCAGCTTTTACGAATGTTTTCCGTGAAAAGTATGCTCCACTGAAAAGATTGTTTAGCAAGATGAAATGGATTGTAACGGTTATACGGCTTTCATGTTTTATGTTTATGATGAACTATGTGAATGCTATGTGGAGTCGGTCGCACGGTGGGGTCAGGGTACCTTGGGATCTCTGATTCCTTGGGCATATGGAGGTTAGCTTGTAGGTTGGAATTCGTTTTCTCCTACATGAAGGAACGAGGAGTCCATTTGGATTTCGGCGTAGACGAGAAGGTGTCCGCTAGGCCCCGATCGGAGTAGCTTATGCGACCCTGAACCCTGTGTTTGACCTTGGATGATGTTTATGAGAAAGATGTGAAAGTATGTTTTCTATGAAATGATTTTATACTGTGTTAAATGTTTTATGGAGGGAACTCACTAGACCTCATGGTCTAACCCTCGCTTTTCAAAACTAAAACCTTTTCAGGTAAGCTAATAGTAGAAGGCTCAGGTAAGTGAGCAAGAGCAAGATAGAGTACAGATGCAGCTAGAGACAGTACCGGTGCCACTTGTAGTAATAGTTGTTTTCAGTTGTGTATAGGTTGTTTCCGCCAACCGTAGTTATAAATGAATGTAATGATATATATATATATATATATTGGGACCCAGAATTGTAAATGTTATGACTTAATGTTAGGTTTGCTCAATTGAAATTTTGGGCTGTTACAAATGGTATCAGAGCCATAGTTTAAGGGATTTAGGTGACCGGACGGGCCTAAACTTAAACTTTGGAGTAGAATTCACAACTGATAATCAGGAAATGCGCTAGGAGGGCACTACTGTAAATACAGAAGATGCGTTAGAAGGACACTATTATAAAGATAGGACTAATAGGGTACCGAGGACTGTCATGTAAGGTAAGTTTGAGATTTCACCTGGCCAGTGTAATTGCGAACTTACAGGTACATGTATATGCTTGACCTACCTTATTAACCTACCTAGTGTTTATGTCGTGTTCCAGTACGTTAGAATGTCAACGAGATTCCCGAGGGAAAAGACTGAGACCCCTTGTTGGGGAGTTTCTTGAGAAGTCATTTATGATGTGATGTATGTATACATCGTAGAGAAGAATTATAGTATAAAGTACTATGAGTCGTCTAGAGGTGGCTCTTCGTGGTTTCGGAGAGGATGAATGTTCGAGTTGAGTAGGGCTCCTGTGTCGGGAGAGTCCCAGTTCTAGAAGTCCTAGAATAGATCAGTCAGAATAGTAAGGAAAGACCGTGTCAAAATCTTGAAAGGGGTCGAGGGAGCTCTGACCTCTTAATCGAGCTTTTCAATGGTAGGATAAATGAAATAAGATGCTTATAGTGAAATGAAACCATGTAGAAGTGGAAAGCGAGATAGTTGCTTAAAACGAAATAGTATGAAAGGGTTGAGTAAGTGAGATGTGGAAGGCGTGTTCCGCAAGTTGTTGCATGACCGAGGGGGCGACCGTTGGTCGTAGGTAGAGTGTCAAGGATAAGCTAAGCGAGTAAAGCAGTTGACCTTGTTAGAGCGAGTAGCCTTCAAATGCAAGTGGAGTCTCATGCATGGTGTCCTTTTATGTAACATGCAATTTTCACGATTGAAGTTAAATGTGTAAAGATAAATTTTGATCGAAAATGAGTCAGAATGTGCACGCGTATGTTTAAAGAAAAAGGTGATTTCATTCACATGGCGCAAGGAGGTTTCGAGTTTCATGATTTGTAAAGTATTTCACCCATTTTTATGATAAGTTAAATTGTTACAAAAAGGTCGGAAAACCGTTTGCCAACCAAAACTTTTACAATCAAATACCTATGGATTTATTGATATCATACAGATGAGTGTGAGAACCGAATGATTTACTTGGTGTCGGTAATTCTTCCAAAATGGTGTCAAATGAAAAGGTTTTCATGCAATATATTACTATCGTAATAACATCGTCGAATGGAGTAAGATTAAGGTTCACGGGAAGATGCATGCAAGCGATTCTCGAATCGTTGTGCAGGGCATCAAAGTTATAAGAGTAATGGAGTCATGTGCACCCAAGTTGTTTCCAAATGATGTTTATTTGAAAAGGATAAAATGTACGAAATGATTTATTTAACGCGTTGTCATGCATGAAGGCTATGAACTCACTAGGTCATAGAGTATTACATTTTAAGCTAAGGAAGAACTTCAAGAGTGGAGAAATGTCGGACAAATCAGGAAGGAATGTTGTGGCCTTAGTATTTGTGTTCAAGAGGAAAGGTGAGCGGTGGTAAAGTCGGAAGGGAATCATAGTGCCGGTTGTACGAGGGTTTACACCCTTGTGCTGTAGCGGGAAGTACGGTTGTCAAGGGGCGGTTGTGTCCAGGGGAAGAATTAGAAGTCTTTGAGGTGTGAGTATTAACAACTCGTTATAAGTAGGGTTGTGAGGAAGAAACGAAATGTCCTCGGTATTGAATATGAGTTCGAGGTGAGTCTGTAATGTGGATGTTACGTGAATAGGTTTCGAAAAGAGGGAGACAGATCGCGAAGTTGAGTGTGATATGTTGGAAGGATTAGATCCTGTAAGAAACCCGTGTTAAAGAATAAGTTAAGAAAGTAGTTACAGGTTGTCAGTTGATGTAGAAGTAGGCAGCTGTGTAAAGTGGTTGAGGTCGAAGACTTGAACCAGAAGGTTGGAAATTAATAGAACACCTTGTAGGAGTGTTAAGAGGGTGGGGAGTGATCATTTTGAATAAGCGTTCTATTTACGAGGTATGGAGGGATTCGTAGAATGATGAGGTATGTAGCACAATCGAAGCGAGTGTGTAGATTTTATCAGTCGGTAAGAAAAGTGTGGTGTCTATGTAAGGGCTCGAATCGTAAAGAGCTAGTTAGAACGTTCGTGTTTGAACTAATTGAGAACTCGTGAGTTATAGTTCATCAAATTGGGAAAAGAGTACTTAGCGAGATAGACTTGCTTGTGTTTACGGGAGGATATGAAGACAGGTTTGAATTGTGTACGAATGACCATGAGAGGTTTGGTCTTCAGTGTGATGTTATGAGTGAGGAATGTACAATTATGTAAAGGCGTTAATTGCCAAGTTAAAGGTACCAGCCAGTATCGTAGTAAGGTGGCGTTAGAAGGAAAGAAAGCATCATATGGAAGCTTTTGGGGGTTTCGGATGAGATGTACGATCTATTAACCAGATTGTTGGAGCACATAATGTGTAAATTGACTTTATGGTGTGACTATGTTCGGGATAGAAGGATGGAGTAGTGGTGTGAGATTACTCACAGGAGAAACCAAGTGTTTTTGGTTGTAAGAGTCGCTAAGTAGGTATATGTTGGGATCATCGAAAGTTTAAAGAGGATGAAGAGTGTGTTAGCCAAAGTGTGTTATAATAGATGCCAAATCTCTAAAGAGCATGAATTGTTTCTTCTGGGCGAGGGAATGATCCTAGAAGGAAACAATTTGAAATTTGGTTATGTTTAAAGAAGGACATGATGTTGATTATGGGTCAGAGTGGTAGTACGATCATTAGTTGATTTGAAACGTCATGATAGATGTATAAGCCTTGATTGGTTGATTAAAATTTTATGGATTAGTTAAGTAATGACATTTAATTGTTATTATAGGATGTGCTACAATCCTACCGAAATCCTTACTGAGAATTGTTAAGGGAGAATCGATATGTCAAAGTGAGAAGTTGATGACAGTATGATGGAATAAGTAATTTTCCATTTTTTTGCAAATTGTGAATTGTTGGGTCACAAATGGGAGCTGTTAATTAAGGAAATCAGTTTAGACTAAGAAATCTTGCGATTACCAAAACATGGAGATTTTGATATTAAGTTGTTAAATATGGTGATTTATGGTTAGTAGAAAGGAATGAACTGAGTCTCAATTGGAGTTCATCTTTTGAAATAAGTTGATAATTGTAATTGAAATGAGTTGGTCATGCTTGTGATAAGAGAAGAAATTGCATTGTTTTGTGCGGTAAGGGTCGGCGGTTATATTGCACTAGCCGAGAAAGACAGTTGAGTTCGGAAACGGTAATGTGGTCTTGAACCAGACAAGAAAATTGAGAATTTTTAGGGAAGTATTATTGAGATTGACACACTGATCGTTAAGGAATTATTTAAGGTAAATCCAAGTAAGAAAGTTGGGATGACATTATGTTTATCTACCTGATTTTTGTGGTCATGGTTTTTTTTTAATCGAAAGAATATTGGAACCTGAGGTTCGTGAGGTCCCTAAATCAATAAAACTGTTGAGAAGAGGAAATATAAGATGGTTGGGTTTCCTGTTATAATCTGAGATTGTAAGCTTAATCGGAGTTGCGCAACGAAAGCACAGATTTATGCTGTTGTTGTTTTGTTATTAGAAAGATTTATTCCGAGAGTTGAGGTTAAGCTTTGATAATCAAATTTTCATTGGATATCTTTATAGTGAATTCCGGGACGAAATTCCATTAAGGAGGGGAGATTGTAATAACCCAAAATGAAATGTACATTAAAGAGAAGTTAGGGGTGTTCTTTTTGTCTATTTCGAATTTGTATGAGGGTAAAATGTGAACATTTGGGGAAATCAATTCCCTTTTCTCTTGGAGTGCGCTTCTTTTTATTTTAGTTTAGGAATCAGATGTTTGTTTTAGGGTTTTATGAAACCTGCTTCGAGAGAGAGAGAGAGTAAAAAACGCAGAAAGGAAGAAAATTCCAGGGGAGATTTGTGTGTTTTTCGTGAAGAGAAAGAAGAGAGACGAAGGGAGCAGCTGCGTGAGAGAAAGAGAGAGTCGAAGAGAGAGAAGCAGCGAGAGAGAGAGTCGTCGAGATAGAAGCTGCGAGAGAGGAGAGAGGCAGCGAAAGATGGAGATGGTGGCTGGGGTTCGTCGCCGGCAGTTTGCTGCTGCTGGTGGTCGCCGGCAGTTTGCTACTGCTGGTGGTCACCGGCGGTGTGCTGCTGCTGGTGGTCGTCGGCAGTTTGCTGCTGGTGGTGGTCGCCGACGGTTTGCTGCTGCTGGTGGTCGCCGGCGGTTTGCTGCTGCTGGTGGTTGTCGGCAGTTTGCTGCTGGTGGTGGTCGCCGGTGGTGATGGCCGAGTTGGCAGCAGCTTCCCGTTTCGTGAGGTTCAAATCTGGTAAGAAACCACTTCTTTGTGTGTCCTCTTTTGCAAGTATTGTAGATTGGTAAGTTCTAGTTGATCTCAGTTTTGTAAGTTGAGAAAACAAATGAGAGTATTAATATAGAGTTTAATTCTAATCTTTATTTGATATTGTTGAAGTTAACTCAAGTGTTGATTGTGGAGACGGGTTAAGAGTATAAATGGGGATAACACTAATCAGATGACTTAAATAACTGATTTAGACTTAAATTGGAAAGTATGAGGTCGAGGTCATCGCGTGCTAATTCTGGTAAGAGATTGTTAGAAAAATCATTTTATCGTTAGGCCGATTAAATTGAAGTAATAAGGTTTTGTTCGTAATCGCAATTACCGGTACTTGTCATGGTTTACCGGTACTTGTAATTTTGGTTTACCGGGACTTGCAAGATTTCACCGGTATGGTTTGTTGGGCCGAACATGAATCTTTAAGTGGACCGTAATATAAATAATGAAATGGAATGTTTGAGGTTGGGTTTAATGGATTTACAAAGTTAAGAAATGTTCAAGATTAATTCTTTCTTTTGGGTTTATTGGGCCGAAAGAATTATTAAGTCCTTTTGGGCTTAGTTATTAATAAAGTCTATAAGTATAATAAAGGCCTAGTATGTAATTGGTAGCCTATTTATTTATTTAATTTGGGCCACATTATTGGTAACATGATCTAATATTAATGTTTAGCATCCAGTGTTATTACTGGTATGTTGAGAATCTAGAGTTGAGTAAAGTAAATGATCCGTTGTAGCATTTCATTTGAATGGGTAAGCAAAGACCCTTGGTATGATTTTTGGACTAGAAGTGTAATATACCAATTTAGATAAATTGGTGTTGAGTTCAGGATTTAACTCGATTAATAGTTGAGCGAATTATGATGTACGTTTATTAATATAATAGGTGTTCCACCTAGAGATCAGAAGTTTAAGTGAGGAGCTTTGGAGCGAGCCAGCCAGGTGAGTTTTTCTAACTAAAATACGTGACTTTGCGTGTTTCCAAAGAAAAATGATTTTATGAAAATGCCCTGTTAACTTACATGAATTTTACGTAAACGAAAGCTTTATGTTTTACTGATCAAGGTATGTTTATGAGCATGATTTATTTGCCAGCTTTTACGAATGTTTTCCGTGAAAAGTATGCTCCACTGAAAAGATTGTTTAGCAAGATGAAATGGATTGTAACGGTTATACGGCTTTCATGTTTTATGTTTATGATGAACTATGTGAATGCTATGTGGAGTCGGTCGCACGGTGGGGTCAGGGTACCTTGGGATCTCTGATTCCTTGGGCATATGGAGGTTAGCTTGTAGGTTGGAATTCGTTTTCTCCTACATGAAGGAACGAGGAGTCCATTTGGATTTCGGCGTAGACGAGAGGGTGTCCGCTAGGCCCCGATCGGAGTAGCTTATGCGACCCTGAACCCTGTGTTTGACCTTGGATGATGTTTATGAGAAAGATGTGAAAGTATGTTTTCTATGAAATGATTTTATACTGTGTTAAATGTTTTATGGAGGGAACTCACTAGACCTCATGGTCTAACCCTCGCTTTTCAAAACTAAAACCTTTTCAGGTAAGCTAATAGTAGAAGGCTCAGGTAAGTGAGCAAGAGCAAGATAGAGTACAGATGCAGCTAGAGACAGTACCGGTGCCACTTGTAGTAATAGTTGTTCTCATTTGTGTATAGGTTGTTTCCGCCAACCGTAGTTATAAATGAATGTAATGATATATATATATATATATTGGGACCCAGAATTGTAAATGTTATGACTTAATGTTAGGTTTGCTCTATTGAAATTTTGGGCTGTTACATTACCTTTTTCATATAACACCCTGAAACACTTAAAACATTTCAATTTAGTAATTCTTCAATTTCCAAATGTCAAGATTGTCAATTTCAATAATGTCTTTTAACATCCTCCCTCAATCTTGACAGTGGAATAAGTCTACCAGTGTTAATTTCTTGCACAAATAATCATGCTGAAATGAAGAGAGAGACTTAGTGAATATATCTGCAGTATTTTCCAAAGATTCAACCTTAACCGTTTTCAATACTCCACTAGCAATTTTATTTCTAACTTGATGAACATCAATCTCAATATGTTTTGTTTTCTCATGAAAGACTGGATTGTTTGCAATTTGAATTGCAGACTTATTATCACACAAAAGATTTTCAGGAAGTAAATATGTGACATTAAGACTTGATAAAACTTCTAGAATCCAAAGTATTTCACAAGTAGCAGATGTCATGGCTCGATATTCAGATTCTGCTGAAGACCGAGACACAACAGTTTGCTTTTTACTTTTCCAAGAAATAAGACAATTACCCAGAAATATACAATACCCTGTCACAGACCTTCTTGTGGACAAACATTTACCCCAGTCTGCGTCCACATAAGCTGATAATTTGAAACAATCAGAAATAGTAAACGAAACACCCTTACCTGGAGACCTCTTTAGATATCGTAGAACTCTAAAAGCTAAGTTCAGATGAGACCGACGCGGTGCATACATAAATTGACTAAGACAATGCACTGCAAATGCAATGTCAGGTCTTGTAGCCAACAGATAAATGAGTCTTCCAATTAACCGTTGAAAACCAGATATATCATTTAATGGAGGATCAATAGAAGAACCTGATGATTCAGTTACTACTAAATTCATGTCCATTGGGGTATTGATCGGCTTACAACCTAAGTAACCAAAATCATTTAATAGTTCTAAGCAATACTTTCTTTGGCTCATACACAACCCATCCTTAGTTTTTAAGATTTCTATTCCTAAAAAGAATTGTAAATTTCCAAGGTCTTTGATCATAAAATTTGTTTGTAGGTGTTTTTTAACTCTGTGAATCTCACTATTACTATTTCCAGTTATGACAATATCATCTACATATACAAGTAAAATAATAAAAAATTTCCCAGATTTAAGAGTAAACAGTGAATAGTCGCTACTGTTTTGATCAAACCCGAAATCAAACAAACAATTCGACAACTTCTCATACCACTGACGAGGAGCCTGTTTTAACCCATACAAAGATTTCACCAATTTACAAACTTGATTATCATCACAAGAAAAATACCCTTCAGGTAAAGTCATATAAACTTCTTCTGTTAAATCACCATATAAGAAAGCATTGTTCACGTCAAGTTGATATAAAGGCCAATTAAACTGGACAGACAATGCTACAACACATCTAACAGTTACCATTTTAACCACAGGAGAGAAGGTTTCTTCATAATCAAGACCTTCTCTCTGACTATAGCCTTTGGCAACAAGCCTAGCCTTGTACCTCTCTATTTCCCCAATAGACTTATATTTAACCTTATAAATCCACTTGCACCCTATAGGTTTTCTTCCTGGTGGAAGATCCGTAACAATCCAAGTACCATTCCTATTAAGAGCTTCCATTTCATTATTCATTGCAATTACCCAATCAGGATCCTTGCAAGCCTCAGAATAACTACTTGGTTCAATAGACTTATTTAAATTTGACACAAAGCAAAAAATTTCTTTTGTGAGATGAGAGTAATTTACTACTCTTTCAATACCATATTTTACTTTGCCTTCTACTACAAAGTCATCAAATTTTCGGGGAAACTTAGGAACTCTACTAGACTGTCGTATTGATTGAGAAGGAGAAGGAGAAGAAGAGTCAACACTGAGATTATGCAGATCATGACCCTCAGGAGGGGAGTCTACAACATCATGAGTATCATGCTCAATATCAGTTTCTAAATTTCCTTGATTCCTAGCAGACATGGTAGTGTCAACACCCGTTAATTGGTTGTCAACATTACCTATACTACCGGAGGAGTCAGGACAACCAACTTGAGTTGTAGACCGAGCCCTAAATTCCTCATTGGGCAGATTTTCAGAGAGATCATCAGTAGAACTAGTAACATTATCAAAAAAATTCAAAGTATTTAAATTTTCAACATAAGCCTCCACATTTTCACTCATTTTAAACGGAAAAACAGTTTCATAGAATGTTACATCTCTAGAAACCAAAAGTTGTTTGGTATCAAGACTATACAGTCTATAACCTTTCTTAGAGTTTGAATATCCAAGCATAACACACTTTTCAGTCCTAGAGCTGAACTTATCAAAATTGTTTTGTTTAACTGCAAAGCACAAACACCCAAAGTTTCTTAAATGAGTGAGAACACGAGGAAACCCATAGACAACTTCATAAGGACTTTTACCATTTAAGATGGAGGATGGAGTTCTATTTATCAAATAGGTGGCAGTGAGAACACATTCAGACCACATGTACAATGGAACCCCAGCCTGAAACATTAAAGCCCTAGCGACGTTTAGTAAATGCCTGTGTTTACGCTCCACTACACCATTCTGTTGTGGAGTGTAAGTGCAGGAAGTTTGATGAATAATCCCGCGAGAATTAAAAAATGTTGAAACCTTTTGATTTAAAAACTCAGTTCCATTATCGCTCCTAACTATTTTAATGTTTTTGCTAAACTGGGTTTGAATGAGGTTAGAAAAATTAACAATGTTATCATAAACCTCATCCTTTCCTTTTAATAGATAAACCCAAACAGATCTTGAAAAATCATCAACAACAGTTAGAAAGTATTTAAAACCATCCTTGCTAGAGATTTTATAAGGGCCCCAAACATCTAAATGTATCAATTCTCCTATTTCCTTTGACTTATGATCACTTAAGTCAAAAAATTTCCGAGTCTGTTTAGCTTTATGACAGATTTCACAAGGAGAGGAAGAGTCCAATTTTATGTTTAATCTTTCTTTTAAAACATTCAGGACAGGATCAGCGGGGTGTCCTAACCTACTATGCCATAGCTGAAATGAAACATGACAGCTAATGGTAGTATTATGACCAGAAGACTTACTCTTACAAGGCAGATTAAAGAAATATAGACCACCAGCCTCATTACCAGTCCCCATCAACCTCGTTCGTTGACAATCTTGAATGTAACATTTGTGTTCATCAAACCCAATAAACACCTTATTATCTCTAGCTAGCTTGTGAACAGATAATAGATCCACGTTAAACTCAGGTACAACTAAGACATCAAACAAGCCCAGTTCATCAGTAAGTTTCATATCACCAATTTTATTTATTTTTGCTTTAGATCCATTGGGATGATTAACAATGAGACTCAAATCCGACACATCAACCACATTACTCAGACTACTGAGAGATGAAGTCATGTGTTGAGTGGCCCCCGAATCTATAATCCAATTTGGTATAGATGAAGAAGAAAGAAACATACCTGCCATATTGGTGGAAGCCACATTTGAGGAGCTGGTGCTAAGAAGAGTAAGTAGTTTAGAGACTTGCTCTTGCGTTAGAGATGGATTCGTGTTGGAAGTGCTAGAGGATTGACTAGTATTGACAGTGTTGTGAATATTGGATGTGTCAACATTGTTGGAAGATGGTCTAAAATTTCCATTTACATTTGGTTTTCTTTGAAAATCTTTTTGGGGAACACCTATTAGCTTGTAACACCTTTCTAAGGTATGACCAATCATGCCACAATGTTTACATAAAAGATTTGGATTTGGAGGTCTTATAGGTTTTCGTTTGTTTTCAGAGGTTTTACCAAAAAAAGCAGATGATTGAGTTTTATTAGAAGAGGAGCTAGAGGTTCCTCTATGAGATTCTTCTCTTGATACAATAGAAAAAGCTGTTTTCATAGAAGGAAGAGGGTCAGTTGTGAGAATGGTGCTCCTTACTGGCCGGTAAACATCATCAAGTCCCATTAGAAATTGCATAAGTTTTAAAAGGTGGTTGTGTTTAGTAAAATCCTGGGAAGCATTACAGGTGCAGGCAGGGAGTTTGACTAAGGCGTCAAACTGTTTCCATAGAGAGTTTAACCTATGATAGTAGCCAGAGACAGATGACCCGTTTTGTGTTAGAGAGTTAATTTTCTTATGTAGATTAAAAGTAACGGAGCCATCCACTTTATCATAGGTTTCCTTGAGTTCCAACCAGACATGAGAAGCAATTTTAGAGAAAACTTGACCAAGATATAGCTCTTCAGTAACAGAACTTAAGATCCAAGATAAAACCACTGAGTTACATCTGTCCCATTGTTTAGCCAGGACAGGGTCAGTGGTAGGTCTAGTGCAAGATCCATCTATAAATCCGAGTTTATTTTTTGTTTCAAGAGCGAGGATCATTGCACAGGACCAAACCTTGTAATTGTCAGTCCCGTTTAACCTTAGATGAAGTAAAGAAGCCCCAGTGGTATCGCTGGGATGTAGGTATAAGGGATCACCAAAGTCAAGTTTGGTGATCTGAGATACCCCAGTGTTTACCAAAGCGTCTTCTTCGTCAGACATGATTCCAAAACAACAGAAGAACAACACTCAAAGAGATCTGAGGTGATGAGCAGGATTCCTAAAACACTCAGAGTGCTAGGTCAAGCCATACCTCAAAGCTCTCAAAGTATGTTTTGTTTACAGAAGAAAAGACAAAAAGAAAAAAATAGCAGAAGCAGAGTAACAAGTCAAGACAAACAATCACAACATGTAATATAGAACAGATAAGAACAGAGTCAGGGCCCGAGAGAGGCCACAGATCGCACCTGAACAGAAGAAACAGAGAGTGTTAGAGAGTTAATGATTTAAGATATATGAATACTTCTAAAAAGAAACGCAGCAGCAACGAAAAAATGATCAGAATCTGAGAGATGACAACTTCCAGATCTGACCGGAACCGTGACCACAACTGTACATGTTTGAATCAGAAATACTTTGAATTTTTTAGAAAACAACTTAGTTGGCAAGACCAAATTCAAGCACACCAGATCCTACATGTACATATGAAACAAGAGAAGATGAAAAGGTAAACACCTCAGATCTGCGATAAATCCAAGTGATCTGTTAAGGATCAATCGATCCACAAACAAAAAATGTTTCAGATCAAGAGGACAGATCCAGTCTTACCAAAGGCCAGAAGGAAACCCTAGATCAGAACCAAATCTAAAGAGAAGAGATTCAGATCTAGAGAAGCAATAAGAACTAACACACCAGAAATGTATATGACACAATATAGATCTGAACCAACACAAGACGAGAAACGGGTCGAAACTCTTTTAGTAGAACTAGCTCTAGATTTTCCAACAAAACTCAAAGAGTTTGCCAGATCAGTACCATGAGCATCATTGTTTCAAGTTCAATCCGTTAAACAAACCACAATAAGAAGACAACAGTTAATAACATATATGAATATGAAACACAGATCTTAATAATAAAGAAAAATAACATATCTGAACAGTTATGTATATTGAAAATACAGATCTGAACAGATGATTCTGACTTTAAGAAGAACAGACAACCAACAGATAGTAACAGATAAGTATATACACAACAATAACAATGGATCGGAATCTGTATATAACTTGCAGAGCAGATTTGCAAAAAAATAAGTACAGATTTACAAAGAGGTGCACAGATCTATGGAGATAAGTGCAGATCTAGGAAGATGTGTACAAGAACAGATTAAGATCTACAAAGATCGAAGCAATATATGTAATATTAAAACGTAGATCTGAATATTTTGTAGATCTGAAAAAGAACAAAGAAACAATCTGGAGTTGAAAAGATAGACTCAGATTTTACGAAAAGAAAGTTGAAAAATCTTTTGAAACTTGTAAGAACAACAGATTCTTCACACAAACAACTTATCACAAAGATTAAGAAGTTCGAAACAAACAGCCAAAAAACGAAAAGCGATTCAGACTTAATACGAAGAACAGAAGATGGATCGAGCCTTGATGCTCTGATACCATGTACAAAATCGTAAATCTAATATATTGAAAAAGAATTTACACTTTACAACATAAAAGAAATTTACAACATGAAGAAGTTCTAACCCTAAACGTATCTTCAGTAAGATATTTAGAGAGAAAGTAGAGAGTAAATTGTGAAGTAAACTTGTCTGAATGAATACACTGAAGAGATTTGAACTTTAAATACTTCCAATTTGTATTTTCACTTTGACCCCTCCAGATATTACAGCTTCAGTCCTTACACTTTAAAGTCGAACTCCGCTACCCTTCATCTTCTAAATAACACGAGGCACAGTCCAGCTCTTTAGTACCTTGTCACTTTATCAGACCTTTTAGAATTACCTTTTTCATATAACACCCTGAAACACTTAAAACATTTCAATTTAGTAATTCTTCAATTTCCAAATGTCAAGATTGTCAATTTCAATAATGTCTTTTAACAGAGTGTCTCCATTCATAGCTTTTTTGGAAAGGGTATCCCAGGCACAGTCCGGACTAATCTCTGGCAATTTTGAAACTTAAAAATGTCTTATCAATGTTGAGGACGCCAGAAATCGAACCCTGGGTAGATGAGATATTCCACCACATCACCCAGGGGCGATCAACCACTGCGCTACAACCTGATTGACACCCTGCATGCGAGGATTTTTCTATCAAACTACTTTAGTTAATGGATTCACCGTCGAGTACGATTTTGTTTTTTGCCACCCCTGCATGCGAGGAATAACCTAAGTTTACAAAAGGGAAATTAATTAAAATACCCCAAGTTTGAAGTTGACTCACCAAAATACCCTAAAAAATTAATTTCTTACCAAAATGTCCTTTTCCCCGCGATAAGATTTCGCGATCGCGGACAGGGACCAATTGTGAATTTTTTTGCAAGATATATTTACACTTTCAGTCCCTGGCCCCCGCGATGGCCCGCTATGGGGACTGAAAGTGTAAATAATCTTGCAAAATTTTACACTTTCAGTCCCTGCCCGCTATAGAGGGCTCCCTCCGCTGAAAAAAGGGCATTTTGGTAAGAAATTAATTTTTTGGGGTATTTTGGTAACTCACCTTTAAACTTGGGGTATTTTAATTAATTTCCCTTTACAAAATGTGTCAAACATGTCATCCAATTTTCAATTTGATGCCACTTGCGTCAAAATGACCAAAAATATGAAATCTGTCAACTTAACTTGATTTTCTTTTGGAGTCAAAACATAAAAATGTAAAAAATCTTAATCAAAAGTATATAAAAACTGAAGGGTGGCGACTAGTGAGCATAAGGGGTAAGGAGAGGACAACGATGACCAGTGTTATATAAATCGCATGATATAAACAGCTTCATAATATCCTATTATTTGTTACTAGAAGGGTATTCGCGCAATGCAGCGCGATATATTTTAATTTTAATGTTTTGTTTTACTTTTTATCATTGTCGATTTTATAAAACGGTTTTGTGTAGTTTTGAGAAAATTATAATATTTTTTTTTATAAATTTGTGTAAATAATGACGCTTTTTGAGGGGTTCATGATTTGAGAATTTGAAAGGGGTTAAGTGATAATAATTAATTAGATAACTAATAAGGATTAAAGAATGATATTTTTTAGGGGTTTACCATTTGAGAATTTATAGGGAGTTAGAGATAAGGACTAAAAGAAAGGAATTAGAGATAAAAAAACTAATTAAGTAATTAGCATTAACGGTGGTACATAAAGCTTCGTTAGTTATTTTTAAAAGATTTTAAGTAATTAACATTAAATAACAGTACGTAAGGCTTTATGGATTATTTTTAAGAGTTTTTCATAAATGTTTTATAATATAGTATAGATATAGGACATTCATTGAAAATTGTGTTACCTTTTTATTTAAATTATATAGATAAGTAATATATTTGATACCTTTTAGAAACTTTAATATATAAATAGTATATTATCCCAAAAAAGCAAAGAAGTTAATTTATATAGGGTGTTACTATGTCTATCCCTGCCAATTTTCATACACCTGCAACTTGTCATATATGGTCCCCTCTCTTACAAACCAAACTTAATTTAAAATTTTACAATTTATACCCATAAACTTATTTAATTACTTTACTTTATACCTTTTACTTTTTTACTTTTCATTTTACACATTTATTATATTAACACATATAATCGTATATTAGTTAAAATACGTTAAAAAATATGTTTTAATTTTAACAAGTTACACCATGATAATCGTCTCTTCGATACGTTCGAAATGAGCCTAATATTGGATTTTTTGGAATAAAAAGTATTTTTGTTTATAAATGCGACATCACGGGTTGGCGGGTTGGGTCGGTTTGGCTTGGGGTTAACCCGTTATCAACCCAATATATGCGGGTTGGTGAAAAATAGTATCGATTATACATCGGGTTGGGTCGGTTTGGCTTGGGGTTAACCCGTTATCAACCCAATATATGCGGGTTGGTGAAAAATAGTATCGATTATACATCGGGTTGGCTCGGTTTGAGTTTTTTGCCTCGGGTTGGGTTGGATTGGCCGGGTTGGTCGGGTTAATTGGTATCGATTATAGTCGGTCAAAATGTTTTTAAAATTTTAAACTTATTTTCGGTTTCATTAGTCTCTCGTTTGATTGAATTCATCCTCAAAATCGATTGAATTTATAAATACTCTTCGTATTATAATAATACCCGAATCCGAGCGACATTAACCCGAAACTGATCATTCCAGCCCGAAAATTAAAGAAGAAGGGATATAAAATAAATTAAATAACTAATTATAATTGAGAACCAAATGCACGGCTCCGCGATCACGGGTTAGATCGCGGGATCTTGGTGCATTTTTGCAAATCAGGAGAGGGATGAGGTATTTGTGTAAGTGAAAAATGAACTTGTGGCAATACAGCGTGATATATCTCGATTTTAATGTTCTAAATTATTTTAATTGGTTTTGAGAAAACGATCAAAGTTTTTTTATAAAGTTGTTTAAAGAATGACGTTTTTTGAGGAGTTCATGATTTGAGGATTTGAAAGTGGTTAGAGGTAAGGATTAATTAATAAGAGTCCACGATTTAAGGATTTGAAAGTTATTCCGACCCGACATTAACCTGGAACTGATCATTCCGACCCGAAAATTAAAGGAGAAGGGATATAAAGTAAATAAACAGTATTTTTTAACGTATTTTAGTTAATATTGGACTCATTTCGAAATAATATAATTAAAGTGTGTGAGAGGGGGGTATACTTAGAATTACCCATATATATATATAGGGTCGGGTTCAAATGAGGAGCGCATCAAAACGTGAGAACGTGAGGAGCACCGTCCATGTACAAAATCACATGTGATTCACAACACAAACCGCGGGACAAGCCGCGTAACAAACCGCGCGTGTCCAAAATGTTAATCACATATGATTTTTAGTCCTTGTGTTGTGAATCACATGTGATTTTGTACATGGACGGTGCTCCTCACGTTCTCACGTTTTGATGCGCTCCTCACATGAACCCTCCTCTATATATATATATATATATATATATATATATATATATGATTGGTTGTTAGGTTGTAGGAAGTGCCAAACTTGAGGTTTGAAATGAATGGTCCATTTCTTTATATATTTTATCTTTTTGCCATAAAAGGATGTGTATGATTGAGGATAGGTTTAAAGGTAACCATTTGCCAAACACATCAATATGGTCCATTGCTTTGATTTTTTTTTAAATCAATTTTTTTAAATTAGTAATAAGATTCATGTAAAACATTCTTATAAACCAACAAAACTGATTTTATTTATTTGGATTGGGCATGGTCGATTTACAATAACCGCTCTTGACTTAAATCAAATATGGGTGCATTCTTTTTTACATTTAGCAGGTTATCAGTGTAGAGTGCATACCATCTATCGCATGTTTTTAATGCAATGAAGAAGTTGGTCTAAATGTGACCATAGTTCATCCATAGGCTGGTTTTTGAAAACTTGTTATACAGTAAGTTTGATTTTTACTAGATGTAATCATTTTCTTAACATATCCGTAAAATACAATACAAACCTTGCATTTGTTGCACACTGGTAGCTGTAAATCGTGTACCCAGAAATGTGGGCACAAATGTTGTAACAACCCAGTTTCCATAATATAGCATTAAACAATATTACAACAAAAAACGGTCCCAAAGAATATAATCTACATCAGTTCTACTCTAAACTCGCAGCGGAAAACACATTCACAACTGAGATGCTACAGGCACTACTAGAAAAACTCAAATTTCCGACGAAAATTACCGACGGATACAAACCGTCGATAATTACCGACGGATTTCATTTAAAAAAATTAAAAAAATAATTTTGTCAAATGTCGTCTAACATTTGTTTTATGTTTATCAAATGTTGAATTTTAGTGGGATGCACTTAGAGAGGAGGTACGAAGAGAAAAAGAAGCGAGACTCAAAATGGAGGAGGAAGCGATAGAAGACCGAGAAGCAAGGAAAGTATTGGAGGAGAAAGCGAGAGAAGACCGAGAAGCAAGGAAAGTATTGGAGGAGAAAGTGAAAGCATCGGAGGAGAAAGTGAAAGAGTTTGATGCCTTTATGAAGAAGTTTGGAAGTTCCTTCGCTCCCCCCTCAGTTTAGTTTGTTTTGTATTTGGGATAAAATTGTAATTTGTTTACGGATATGATATTTATTAAATACAATAGTATTTTGTAATAGTTTTTGTCCAGGAATTAAATACAGGTTTTTTGTACAGTTTATTCTGTATTTTTAATTATTATTTTTTAATTAAAATAAACATTACCGACGGATTTGCCGTCGGTAATTTTTAATAATATAATTTAATAATTAAATTGATTTAGATTTAATTTAATTTATATAGTTTTACCGACGGCAAATCCGTCGGTAAAGGTGGTCGTCGGTAATCCGTCGGTAAATATCGCCGTCGGTAATCCGTCGGTATATGGCGTCGTCGGTGATCCGTCGGTAAATATCGCCGTCGGTAATCCGCCGGTATATGGCGTCGTCGGTGATCCGTCGGTAATTCGTCGGTAAAGAGGGCCGTCGGTAATCCGTCGGTAAATCAATTACCGACCAGGTTATTTCTGACGACGATTACCGACGGATTACCGACGGATTTAGCCGTTTACCGACGGATTTGGCCGTCGGAAATTTGAATTTTTTTTGTAGTGAGGTAGGCCGACGGTAATCTACAAGTCTTCACTAGACTCTAGCTCTTCTACAACACCACAACCTTCCATCATCACCAGATGAAACCCCAAACACGTCTATCACCTGAAAATGGTTTTAGTTTTTGAAAAGCGAGGGTTAGACCATGAGGTCTAGTGAATTCCCTCTTTAAAACAGTTCTACACAAATAACAGCATAAACATTTAACCGATATAAAATACTCGGAATTCCAGTTTAAATACCCGACTCCACATAAGGGGATAACACAGTGGTCGCAACTTTCATCGCCTTACTAAGCCAGGTACGGCATTCACCTTACAAAGCCAGGTACGACATTCACCTTACAAAGCCAGGTACGGCATTCACCTTACAAAGCCAGGTCGGGTATACGGGACATCCATGTCGACCCACTGTGCAACCCGACTCCCCACATAACAACATCATCGCAAGCATATGCAATCAACATTTACATATAAATGAACGTATAAACAACTTGCATGCAATTGTAAACATTTCCATGTCATGTACAATAAAACCTTTCAAAAAGTTTAATCATGTCATCATGCTCGTAACCATAATCAGTTATGAAAACCTTTCGCAAAACGTTTCATTCACATAAAGAAGGTAAGGGAACTCACCTTAGCCTTAGCACATCGACACACGCTCCGGAACACACTTTAGCTCAAACCGAACACCTGAATTGGACGTCATAAGAATGGTGTTAACCATCTAATTACCTCCCAAAACATCCCTACTAAGCCCCTAAAACAAACCCCCAAACGATGCCTCGATTCTAGACCCGAAACACGAAGCGAACCGAAGAAGGTGCACAAAACAGGAACTTGCGCCACCTTCCACGCGGTTTGCAAACAGCGGGACAAACCGCGCAACTTCCTGTTCGTCCCTCCCAATTCTGCACAACAATTTTAGTCCAAAATCTCAACCCCAAACCCCCCCCCCCCCCAAAAGGCTCCAAAATCGATTTTAAGCATCCAAAACAAGATAATGGATGTTCTAGACCTTTCCTCACAATTACCAAGCATCAAAACATCATTTAATCTAACCAAAACCATCCAAAACCCAACCATTGATTCATGATTTAAAACCCCAAAACTCAAAAACTCAATCCATAGAAGAATGGAGATTACTAAGCAAATAAGATGAAGTTTCTTACTGAAAAGATTAAAACTCATAGGGAATAAATCCCAAAATCATTTGCCTTCATTCTTATGGATTAAAACTCAACCAACAAATGGATTATCCAATCCCCAAACCATATGCTAGACTAGCCAAACATAGAGAAGAAGAAGAAATCATACCTTGAAGATACTACCATCAATCCTTGAAGTCATCCTTCTTCCACACACCCAAATCAGGGTTTTGGCTCTCTAACTCCCCTCTCCCTATTTCTTCTCCCAAACGTATGAACCAACACTGAAATGAAGAACATAGGGTTTACATCTTATTCAAACTCTTAATTTCACCCCTTGACCACTTAAGTTCTAAGTTTCACACTTTGGCCACCAAAATTCCCATTTTATTCTAAAAACACAAGAGTGGAAAATATGGGGTGTTACATCACCTCCCCCTTATTAGAATTCCGTCCTCGGAATTCCATTGCCGGACACATGCCGCAATTTGGAGTTAACTTCCGACTTCCAATACTCACGTTACCCAAACAAAATTTCTTAGGGAGTTGCAAATACATTTCTACAAGATCCACTTCTTTGTCTTTCAAATTCACGACCGGCCAGCCCAATGCTCGCTCCTAACGACGCAACAAAATCCCACTCTTCATCCTTTCACGCTACTTACAATGGCAACACCGCACCGAGATTTCAACCAACACTCCCCAACATAGGGACGTGAAGCACACCAAAAATGTTCCAAAATTACACCGAGTACAATTAATTCATTCAATATTTCCCCCAATCCTTTCGATAACTGCCACTACTCCATTACAATGTCGTCCAATTCAATCTCCTACTGAAACTCACTACTCCAAACCATGGGAATGTTTTCCCACCCAACTGTTCTCCCGACTTGAGATTGAAATTACTCATCCTTTCTAATCCAATCCTCTTATTCCCATTCACTTATTCATCCCTTTCCTGATCAGAACCAATAACGTACAGCATTCTTTGGCATCGCTCCTCGGCCAACTACCACATTCTCAGGTCGGTAGCATGCCCAGCCATACACACTTGCAATTTCTTCGATCAATCATACTACTCACAACAATCATTAAGCCATAACTCGTTTCTATACACAAATATTTTCAATGCCAAAACCACCGCATGGTTCCAATATCTAGGAACTACCACCAAAATTCACTTGCCTTCCCACAAGAAGGAGTGACCAAGCTCACTCAAACTATCTCAATTAATCGAATACTGAACGACACGCTCACGTGAAACATTCTCCCCGACAATACCGAATCTAAACCAAAGGTCTCTCAACCAGGGCACCACATCCGACCACTTGCATTCAATCTAACTTGATAAACTAAAGATGCCTCAAAAGAATGTCTCGCTAAAATGTGCCCGCTTGTAGACCGGTCGCACGAACTTAGCTTCCTCAGCCCTTTAACCAGGACATACACAACAATCCCTTTTTCTTATGTCTTACAAATAACAGATCCTTAATTATAGTCCATCTTTCCAGAGTCTCTTGACATCTTCTCACCGCAAGCCTGTCTATACGTGATCTACTATACCGTCATCATTTTCTCTCGTGCTTGCACGGAACGCTCTTCACACACTGCTACATTCCAAAAGGACGGTTCCTCCCAAATCTTCAGTCAAGATCTTTAGCCAAGTCCTTGCAATGTACTTAGCACCGAGGACTACCACGAGCTCCTAGCTTCCAACACAGTCATCCTACTCATTGCATTACTTGACATCCACGGAATACTCCAACGCTCCTGACTAAACTCCAAACGAAGCACCACAGCTTAACGGTTACAGTATCCTCTTCGACAATCAAGTAAAGTATGAAAACTCACTCCAAAATCCAATGGAATCGAGAAGGACAAGGGTTCTCCTTTCATCCCGTCACCAACCGCAACTCAATCTCCATACCTCAATCTAGCATTAACGTATACTGCCTGTAAATCCACACACTTCAATTGAGCATACTCACTACCTTTGACTACTTCGATATTACGTCCAACCATCATTACATCTTTGACTTACACGTTCCTTCGGTACCAAGTGCTACCACTTCCTCACGCCACTGTTGCACTACGCGACCATCTTGCAGCAAGCTGACATGATGCCTTTACACACACAGAATATATTACTTCCTTCATGCCACCCATAACACAATTTCATTTGAAGTAAAACATTTCCCGACTTTGTCTCTCCCGGGCCTCGCCGAACTACATGCCAAGACCATCTAATCAAAGCACACCCGCTTCGATTACACTAGTCCTTCGTCTTAAATGGCCCATCCAACCCCATAGGAAATCACTTATGCTACCACAATCTTTCACTTCTGTAACACACACACACACAAGGTGGTCCAATGTCATGCCGGATACACACCTTTCTCCGAACAACTTCTTACATCTTTGCAAGAAAACTCAACAAGATAACCACACTATAGTTACTTCTCCAATACCAACCTCCTGACAACTATCCAACAGAACAGTCATTGATTTCAACATCGACAACCAACATGCAATTGTCCAGTCGTCTCACGACAGACAAGGATTCCCGAAGGAATCTACCTTTCCTAACTCCTCGAACAAGTTCTCGTTTCTCGTCAACTTCTCGCGATCTATCTCCGCTATGCTAAACACCTTACGCATAAGCAAATCATCAAAACCTCAAAGGACCCCACTAGGTGTTCCTATACTATATCATTTACGCAATCTCGGACAACCTCATTCGATCACACACAACGAGTTCATTCTCACGATTCGATCTCCTGGCAACACTTCTAATTTGAGACATGTTAAACAGTCGCAAACCTCCATATCAATGGACTACATGATGATTCCATTCCTTCCTGACAATCGAGGATTCCTAACAGAACCCACTTCGTTCATCGCATCATAACCAACTTATACCCCACCGTTCTCACTTGAGGAAAAACACAAGACCTTTCTTAGTGCAAAATCTAATTACCATCCTATCTTAGTACTCAGACTCACAGCCGATTACATTACATTAAGTAACGTAACGCTACATATCACCATTCCACCAAAAGAATTACTTCGACCATTTCAAATCTTACCGCAAATAAAACCATTCTCACATAACTAAAAAATAGTTCAAACTACAATCACACCGACATTCCGAATTCACTGCCCGAGACTCCCGGTATTCACCCACTTCCTCTAACGGGCACACTAAGGTCATAACTCGACCACATCTTATTCAACTGACAATTCCACTCCCAAAGCCTTTCCTCAACCCCAATCGTAATACCCTTCCCGACCTAGCGAGTTCATAGCCTTCAAGCACAATGACACAACGATTGAAATCATTTTACACTCCTTTAAAAACACCATAGATACAAAATCATAACACAAGCTTGAGTATGCATGCAGCAACACCACTCAAGATGAATAGTAACACAACGACCGCAAGGATCGTTCACAGGCAACTCTACGATAACTCGTAACCTTGTCCATCCCAATCGATGCCGACACAACGGTCGTCTCCAACGGAACCCTTTCCAATACGAAATTTTTTTTTTCAAACGAAATCACTTATCCAAAGTGGGTCTGTCAACTCCAACACTCGTTCATATAATAATAACGAGTCAATACTCATTTTGTTTATAAAACAAAACCTCGCAATAAAACGTTTTCAATATTTTCGTAACGGAGGTTCTCTTCCACAAATAAAAGCGTGAAATAATTCGTAGATCACTAAGTTCAAAGCTTTATCGTATAATGAAAACAAGTTTGTCTTTTACTTTAAAGAAAACACACGCTCGCACGTGTCAACTTATTTCTCAAAACAAGAAAAACTGTCATGCACATACATGCTTTTAATCATGAAAGAACTCGGGTAATGCGTTTAATGACATGATGCATGAAATCCGATATGCAATTGAAGGCTATTCACTCTAACCAAGTCAACCGTACGTTCACTTCAACTCTTCACTGACACCATACTATGACCAACAACCGCTTTCTTACTTATGCTACGACTTGTAGTACAAATGCTTCATAACCCACCTGATCGATCGCTCAACATGGTTTAATAGTTGACCACTTATCTCACCTTCTACTCTTTTACATTCCTCAAAACAACACAGATCTCTTGCAATCATTAACCTTGCCGCTAAACCGTTGACAAAGGAATCCAAGACTAGATTCCCTCACTCGATCTTGAATTTAAGGTTTTCAAGATGCCAACATAATTCTCACTTCCTATCCCAGAGAGTTTACCTCTAGACAGCTCATTAACATTCCAGACAACATTTCTTTTAGAAGCTACGAACATCACCTCACAAGGGATCTCCCATGACACATCAACTCTTTGCTATCAAGCACAAGGTTAGAACCTTCTACATACTGCCACACTCACCACTCACCCCGACAATAGTGATTGATTACACCCATGCACCTGTAGATCCATAATAGCATTGGCCAGATGCTATTTGAATTTACCATACATGAGGGTTCTCACTACCATTGTCAAGATATTTTACGATTAAGGTCTTTCCTAATGGCTTCCTATATCTCAGTTGTGTCTCACTCTGTCCCACAGTTTAAGTTTAGGTCCATCCGGTCACCTAAATCCCTTAAACCATGGCTCTGATACCATTTGTAACAACCCAGTTTCCATAATATAACATTAAACAATATTACAACCAAAACGGTCCCAAAGAATATAATCTACATCAGTTCTACTCTAAACTCGCAGCGGAAAACACCTTCACAACTAAGATGCTACAGGTAGCCCGGCGGTAATCTACAAGTCTTCACTAGACTCTAGCTCTTCTACAACGCCACAACCTTCCATCATCACCAGATGAAACCCCAAACACGTCTATCACCTGAAAATGGTTTTAGTTTTTGAAAAGCGAGGGTTAGACCATGAGGTCTAGTGAATTCCCTCTTTAAAACAATTCTACACAAATAACAGCATAAACATTTAACCAATATAAAATACTCGGAATTCCAGTTTAAATACCCGACTCCACATAAGGGGATAACACAGTGGTCGCAACTTTCATCGCCTTACTAATCCAGGTACGACATTCACCTTACAAAGTCAGGTACGGCATTCACCTTACAAAGCCAGGTACGTCATTCACCTTACAAAGCCAGGTCGGGCATACGGGACATCCATACCGACCCACTATGCAACCCGACTCCCCACATAACAACATCATCGCAAGCATATGCAATCAACATTTACATATAAATGAACGTATAAACAACTTGCATGCAATTGTAAACATTTCCATGTCATGTACAATAAAACCTTTCAAAAAGTTTAATCATGTCATCATGCTCGTAACCATAATCAGTTATGAAAACCTTTCGCAAAACGTTTCATTCACATAAAGAAGGTAAGGGAACTCACCTTAGCCTTAGCACATCGACACACGCTCCGGAACACACTTTAGCTCAAACCGAACACCTGAATTGGACGTCATAAGAATGGTGTTAACCATCTAATTACCTCCCAAAACATCCCTACTAAGCCCCTAAAACAAACCCCCAAACGATGCCTCGATTCTAGACCCGAAACACGAAGCGAACCGAAGAAGGTGCACAAAACAGGAACTTGCGCCACCTTCCACGCGGTTTGCAAACCGCGGGACAAACCGCGCAACTTCCTGTTCGTCCCTCCCAATTCTGCACAGCAATTTTAGTCCAAAATCTCAACCCCAAAACCCCCCAAAAGGCTCCAAAATCGATTTTAAGCATCCAAAACAAGATAATGGATGTTCTAGACCTTTCCTCACAATTACCAAGCATCAAAACATCATTTAATCTAACCAAAACCATCCAAAACCCAACCATTGATTCATGATTTAAAACCCCAAAACTCAAAAACTCAATCCATAGAAGAATGGAGATTACTAAGCAAATAAGATGAAGTTTCTTACTGAAAAGATTAAAACTCATAGGGAATAAATCCCAAAATCATTTGCCTTCATTCTTATGGATTAAAACTTGTTGGGTCACCAAGGATTTGAAATTGGCTCACCGATGTTTTCCCTAAAACTCCTACTTAGAATATTTTAGTTCAGTTCTTTGAATGACTTGTACAATATATCAAATGTTCGGTGAAGTCGAAGATCAACCGAAACCAAGCTTGAAGACTCTCTACTTGTGGAAAATAGAAGACTCTCGGCAACATTCAAACAAGTCATCACCACCGAAATTCCTTGACATTTCGGTGGCCTTCTATCCACCGAATTTATAGGACAATTTCGGTGGCCTTCTTCCACCGAAGTGCATGGACAAATTCGGTGGTCCCCATCCACCACCGATGACTCTTTCAGTGCTCCTTTCACCACCGAAATATACTTGTAATTTCGGTGGTCCTCTCACCACCGAAACATGCTTGCAATTTCGGTGGACTAGTCTTCTTTCCACCGAAGATTTCTCAATCTCGGTGGAAACCACTTCGGTGCTAAAAGCTCAAGACAGAAGATCATTTATTATGGGACAATATCCTCCAGCAGAGAAAAGTGACAGTTTGTCTCTTTATCCACTTTCAGTTAAGGTCCCTTTTATCTGCTCAAGCTACTCTGTCTGCACCTAGTGAAAAGTGACAAGGACTTCACAGTTCTCCTGAAGTCAACATTATCAGCATATGTGAAGATGACAAGTGTCCCAAGCATTTAATGCTTGGGCACTCCTTGGCACTATAAAAGGAGAAGTGCTCTTCATGCAATTCTCACGTTTTCAAGAAATTCTCTCAGTGCAAGAAACCTTCTTTTAAGCCTTAAAACTCAATAGCTTTGCTCTTAGTGTTCTTAGTTGTTTTGTTGTATACTTTGTGTAAGATTGTTAGAATAGTTTATCTGTTCTTTTCCGCAACAATCTTAAGTTTTCTGTGTGTAATTCTTTTGAAAGTTTTTCAAATATAAGAATTAAAATTGTGAAATTTTTGTGTATTGTATTCAACCCCCCCTTCTACAATACTTGTTAAGCCATCTGGGACTAACAAGTGGTATCAGAGCAGAAAGTTTAATTCCATAAACTTGATCTGCGATGGCTGCCTCTTCTTCTTCTACTGTTGAAAACTCTCTTCAAAACAACTTTTCAGAAAATGGGTCTATTTCAAAACCTCCTAAGTTTAATGCCAACAACTTCTCCTTGTGGAAAAGCCGCATGATGCTATTCATGGAAGGAGTGGATACTAGATATCCAACCATTCTCAAAGAGGGACCCATTATCCCCAGAGTTTGGGCTCGCTATGACACGCAGAGGCCAGGTAAAGAGACCTTTGAAAAGGAAATCTCTAGTGATTCTGATGAGGAAAAATCCAGTGCTACTGGTCGGTATATTCTCAAAAATCCTAAAAAGTATACTGATGAGGAAAAACGTTTAGTTACTCTTGACTCCAAGGTAAGAGCTATTATTGCTCTCTCTCTTCCTGATGAGGTCTACCACTCTTTGGTGAACTTTGAAACTGCCAAAGAAATGTGGACCACTCTATGTGTTCTGTACGAAGGTACAGAGGAAGTCAAAAATGTAAAAAGATTGGTCTTATCAGAAAGTATGAACTATTTTCTTTTGAAAAAGGAGAATCTCTTCCTAGCTTCTACAATCACTTCAACTCTCTTATTAATGATCTCAAGTTATTGGGTAGAGTCTATGATAATGAGGAAGTTTTATGCAAGTTCATGGACTGTCTCCCAGAATTTTGGGAAAACATATGTTCTTGTATTAAAACTACCAAGGACCTTGAGTTCATGCCCTTAACTGTTTTATATGGTACTCTTTTCAATTTTGAGCAAACCAAGCTTCAACGGAAATCTTTCATCAAAGAAATAAAGAGCTCCTCTATAGCTCTTGTTAGTGAAAGTTCCAAGAATTCTCAAAATCTTCCTAGAATCACATATCCTTCATCTGACTCTGACAATGACAGCCAAACAAATGTAACCCACCAAACGGAAGCATATCTTAGTGATGCTGATGATGAAGGTGAGGATATCATGGTTGAACAGTTGTCGAATGAGATGGCAATGATGGCTGGTTCTAAACACAAGTTTCGTCCCTTCAACAAATCTCGAAGTCTTAGAAAAACTTCATCTTTCAAAACTTCTTCTGACAAGTCTAATGAGGAATGCTACAACTGTGGCAAGAAAGGACATTTTGCATCTGAGTGTAGAAGCAAGCATATCTCCAAGTCCAGATTTACTTCTTCTGACAATCCCTCTTCAAAAAGGGAAAAATCCAAACACATGCCTTTCAAATCAACCTTTCCCAAAAAGGAGTCCCCACCATCCTTCTTAAATCATCAGGAGCGTGCTGAGAAATACAAGGCCAAGTACAAGAAAGAGAAGGAAAGGAATGAGGGTCTAGAGAGAAAAGGGAAGGGTCTCATGGCAGAAACCCACGATTGGGACGACGAAGACACCTCCGACAGTGATTCTCAGAATAGATGTTTCGTGGCCATCTCAGAAGAAATGGAAGTTTCCGAAAAGGCCACTTCACCTATGGCTCTAGTGGCAACTGGGGTGCTCCACAGCCTACGCTCAGGTACATCCCTTCAATAATATGTCTGATATTGAAAAGATCAATGCCTATGAGTCTTTAACTCAAGATTTTTATTCTGTTAAAGACAGTAAGAATAGAAAATCTGCTCAAGTGAAAGAGCTCAAAGCTGAACTTGAAATTTGCATGTCTAAGCTTAAAAGGTTTGAGGAAATCAAAAATGAGCTTGAGGACTTGAAAACAATAAATCATGTGATCTCAAAAGAAAAGAACTCCCTGTTTAAGAAACTAAAAAGGGAACAAGAAGTCATCAAAAAATGGTCAAGCTCTTCCAAAAATCTTGAACAAATCTTTCAAAGTCAAATCTGTAGTTCAAACAAGTTCGGTCTAGGATTTGGAAAAACTGATGTTTGTGAGTCCACTCTTGCTCTTGTTCCCCCCACCAATGCATGTGATGACTTCTCTGATTCTAGCTCTTGTGATTCCATCTCTTTGAACTCGTTAGATCTGTGTGAAGCCTTAAAGTATGGTATATCCTTAAAGGCCAAAGACTCCTCGTTGCAAATCATTGAGAAGCAAGATTCAAATGACGTTTCTAAACCCATCCATGATCAGCTCAAAATTTCGGCCATGGATGAAGCCTCCTCCTCAAACTCTTCAAAAGCTAATCCTTCCAAAAGATCTAAACCCACCGATCTTATCCCCTTTGTGCCCACCGATCCCTCAATCAATGATCCTCCAATTCCTCTTCATGAAGTGTTAAAATCTATTCACATAGATACCTACACCGAACCTAAGCCCTCAAAGATCCCCAAAAGAGAAACTCCTGTTCACTCAAAAAGGATCTCTTGTGCCGATAAAGGAAAATCGGTGGTCAACTGCATGGCAAGCTCCCATCCTAAAAGTGTTACCCCAAACATTCCCTCTAACAACACTTATATTCATCAAATTCCTAGATCTGTGCTTTTAAGAAAATCAATCTCCAAGGATTTATCCAAAGGAATCCTTGGGTCCAAGCCTCCTGCTCTGTTCTCCTCTAACAAGGTTATAAGAACAAATGATAAAAGCCAAAACATGAAAAATGCTAAAAAGGTGTTTATCTATAGAAAATGCTATAACTGTGGTGACACTTTTCACATGGCTAAGGACTGTCCCAAGGATAGAATTGATAGATCCAAGCTTAAGGAATCATGCTCTTCTAACCCCAAAGGACCCATTACAAAATGGGTACCAAAGAACTAATATGTGTTTGCATGCAGGCTTTTGAGCACCATCAAATTTGGTATTTAGACAGCGGGTGCTCACGCCACATGACGGGAAACAAGTATCTTCTCATCAACTATGTGCCGGGAAAAGGTCCATCTGTAACTTTTGGTGATAATTCTAAGGGTTACACCAAAGGATACGGAACTCTCTCTAATGGATCTGTAACCTTCAATAAAGTGGCTTTTGTGGACGACCTCATGCATAACCTCCTCAGCATTAGCCAACTGTGTGATCTTGGATACAAAGTTATCTTTGAACTTTGTGTCTGCTCCGTGGTAGACAAACAATTCAATGTGGTGTTATCGGGAAGACGGATGGAAAATGTCTACGTCATAGATATGGGACAATCCAATTCTTCATCAAATGTCTGCTTTGTGTCAAATGATGCATCCAAAAGGAACTGGTTGTGGCACAAACGTCTCTCTCATCTAAACTTCAAGACCTTGCATAAAATCTCCAACAAAGAGCTGGTGACGGGCATGCCAAAGTTGAACTTTGTCAAAGAGAAGCTGTGTGATGCATGTGAAAAAGGAAAGCTCACCAAAACATCCTTCAAGACGAAGCAATGCTCTTCCATCACTCTTCCTCTTCAATTGCTGCACATGGATCTATGTGGACCAGTCAGCACTCCAAGTCTTGGAGGCAAAAGGTATATTCTTGTTATTGTTGATGAATTTACCAGATATACTTGGGTGTTCTTTCTCAGGTACAAAAGTGATGCCACTGAAGAAATCATCAACTTTGTCAAGAAAAATGAAGTTCTCAATGGCCAGCTTGTCCGCTCGGTAAGGAGTGACAATGGCTGAATTCAGAAATAGTGCTCTTGAAGACTTCTTCACCGAGAAAGGGATCTCTCAGAACTTCTCTGCTGTTCGTACTCCTCAGCAAAATGGAGTGGTGGAAAGGAAAAACAGAACACTGTGTGAGGCCGCTAGATCCATGCTGAGTGAATCAAATCTCCCCACCTATTTTTGGGCTGAAGCTGTGAATACTGCCTGCTTCACTCAAAACAGGTCAGTAATATCCAAAAGACATGATAAAACCCCGTATGAAGTTTTTCATGGCAGAAAACCAAATATTGGCTTTCTTCATGTCTTTGGGTGTATCTGCTTTATTCTTAATGATCGTGAAAATCTTGGGAAGTTTGATCCCAAGGCAGATGAGGGAATATTTGTTGGGTACTCCTTATCCTCCAAAGCTTATAGGGTGTACAATCTCAGAAGAAAATGCATTGATGAGTCCATTCATGTCAAGTTTGATGATCTCAGATGTTCATCACTTTCAAGTGATGAGGATGATTTACACAGATGGATCTCATCATGTATTGGTGATATCCCCTTAGTCACTTCTACCGATATCTCCTCAATTCCCTCAAATCCATCTACCTCAAAAAACCCAGCTGGATCACTCTCTCCCACCGAAATTGATCAACCCATCTCTCACACCGATTTTCCTATTCCCACCGAAACTCCACACCGAAGCCCTTCTTCCATCCTTAATCCCACCGAAAATCACATGGCATCCACTACCGAAAATCCCATCTTACACCAAACCTCTGATCCCACTACTCCAGTTCACTCTACTTCTCATACCCCATCACCTTTACCCCCTGCTCTAAAATGGACCAAAGATCACCCCATAGATCAAATTATTGGTGACCAACAAGCAGGTGTCCAAACTCGCAGAGGAGTTGGAAATATTTGTCTCTATGTGAATTTCCTCTCTCTCTCTGAACCCAAGAAAGTGGATGAAGCTCTATCAGATCCTTGTTGGATCACTGCCATGCAAGAAGAACTTTCTCAGTTCCAGAGAAATAAAGTTTGGAGATTGGTTCCCAAACCCAGAAACAAGACAATCATTGGAACCAAGTGGGTTTTCAGGAACAAAATGGATGAAGATGGTACTGTTATCAGGAACAAGGCCCGATTAGTAGCTCAAGGATACAGACAGGAAGAAGGCATTGACTATGATGAAACATTTGCCCCTGTTGCAAGACTTGAAGCTATAAGGATCTTTCTGGCTCATGCTGCCTACCGAAATTTTAGGGTCTTTCAAATGGATGTTAAAAGTGCCTTTCTCAATGGGGAACTTGCAGAGGAAGTCTATGTGAAACAACCTCCTGGCTTTGAAGACCCAGCTCATCCAGACTATGTGTACAGACTTGACAAAGCATTGTATGGTCTCAAGCAAGCTCCACGTGCTTGGTATGACACTCTTGCCAACTTTCTTCTCAAGCATGGATATTCCAGAGGTAAAATTGACAATACTCTCTTCATCAAAGAAACCTCAGGTAATATCATTCTTGTTCAAATCTATGTTGATGACATCATCTTTGGTGCCACTGATGAATGCCTATGTGATGAGTTTGCTTCTCTCATGATGAGTGAATATGAGATGAGCATGATGGGAGAGCTTACATTTTTCTTGGGCCTTCAAGTCAAACAATCTTCAGAAGGGATTTTTATAAATCAAAGCAAATATATTCGTGACCTTCTGAAGAAATTTAACTTTCTAGATAGCTCTCCTATGAAAACTCCCATGGCACCTCCCTTGAAACTGTGTGCTGATCTAAAAGGTGAATCTGTGGATGTCACTCTTTACCGAGGTATGATAGGTTCTCTGCTTTACCTAACTGCTAGCAGACCGGATATTATGTTTGCTACCTGTCTATGTGCTCGTTATCAGGCCAATCCTAAAGAATCACATTTAAAGGCTGTAAAACGAATTTTTCGGTACCTTAAGGGCACACTGCACTTGGGTCTTTGGTATCCCAAAGACTCGGGTTTTGAACTAATTGGTTACTCAGATTCAGACTATGCAGGTTCCCAGATTGATAGAAAGAGTACTACAGGAAGCTGTCAGCTCCTTGGTGGAAAATTGGTAAGTTGGTCCAGCAAGAAACAAAACTCTGTATCAACCTCTACTGCTGAGGCTGAATATGTAGCTGCTGGGAGCTGTTGTGCTCAGATTCTATGGATGAGAAACCAACTACGGGACTATAATCAATTCTTTTCTAAAGTCCCAATTCTGTGTGATAATTCCAGTGCTATAGCTATAGCAAATAACCCTGTTCTTCACTCTAGATCTAAACACATCGATATCAGGTATCATTTCATCAGGGACCACATCTCCAAAGGTGACATTGAACTGCACTTCATTCCCACCGATTTGCAGCTTGCTGATCTTTTCACCAAACCTCTTGATGAAACCAGGTTCAACTTTCTCATCAGTGAACTTGGGATGTGCAATCTACAAGAATAAACAAGTGTTCATACTCCACCGATCTCACATCGGTGGACTCTTTTTTATCTACCTCTCTCTCACCACCGATCTCTCATCGGTGGACAAATCTATGTGTCAAATCTTTTCTTTTCTTTTCTTCTTTCTTTCCAACCACCGAATCAAAATTCGGTGGCATCTTCTCGGTCCACATTTTGGTAGAAGTTATCTAAACCCTCCCCGAAATTCTACAAATTCGGTGAAACCTTTCTACCACCGAAGCCTCTTTTCGGTGATAATCTTCAAAATCGGTGAAACTTGTCCACCACCGAAGTCTCATTTCGGTGGTCATCTCCATTCGGTGGTAATCTCTTCAAAATCGGTGAAACTTGTCCACCACCGAAATCCAAATTCGGTGAATCCACTCTACCACCGAAGTTCCATTTCGGTGGTAATCTCCTCAATCGGTGAAACCCTACGACTTTTTCCACCGATCCTCCACCGATCTCTCACCGATTGTCCACCGAATAATCACCGAAATGTCCACCGAACCATCACCGAGTCTACACCGATCCTTACGATTCCCAACGCCCACTTGTGACCACTCAATTGCATTTGTGTCAGACCTCTCGCCTATCCGCCGTTCCGTGTCCCGATTCCCCAAGAAACCTTTCATCTCATGAGTCGCATGTCCCTTTTCCCCATGCAAAATCATCATCACGGTACCTTATCCTTTCACTATATATACATACCACCCCCTACATCTTTTCCACTTCTTCCTCAAGTTTCAAACCTGCACTCTCTCTTCTCTCTCAACCACATTTCTCTCATGGCATCTTCTCGATACCCTATTCCCACACGATTTGAAGAGCTTAAGTTTAATCAATGCAATCACGTTGCCCGCTTCGACCCGGATCCAGCTCATCCCGAGTTCTCCATAGTCGCAAAGTTCCTCACTCGCTCTCCTCTTCTTCATGCCTTTTCATGCAACCCCAAGATGAGTAAAATGCTCATTGGCAGATTTTGGTTAACATGTGTGTACGATCCCTCCAACGAAGCCATTCACGCCTCCATTCTTTCCGACGACGCTGGTGATCACGACCTCACTTTTGGAGTCGATGATGTTCGTCTCGCTCTCAAGATCGACGCCTTTTCCGACTATGAAGACATGTATTTGGACACCATACATGAAGACATTGTTCTTACCACCGGTTATGTGCTCGACGACTCCTCCAAAAGCTCCAAAGGCCCCGGTACTCTTCTTTGCAGCAAAATGGGAGGCATTTGGAATTTCTTCTTTGCCCACGTTATCCATTGCCTCTCACGCAAAACAAGTGGGCATGATCAATCGCCTTCACACGTCAACAAACTCGCTCATGCCCTCATCTTCCAAAGAAAAGTCGACTTCGCCCAATATTTCTTCTCAGAGCTTGTCGAGGTCATCAAGACTCCCAAGAAATGATATGTCGCCTTTCCACGCTTCATCTCAATGATCATACAGCACAAACTTTCTAAGGCATATGAGTCAGATCGCAAATCCCCTTTACCGCGCTTCTCTTATGACTGGTCTTCTCCGTGTGTAGGCACCAAAACTCTCAACGTTAAGCCTCTCGCCACCGATCGCCCATTACGACCAGGTATGATCTCTTTTGCTCTTTCTCCCGAACTACATTGGGGTGATGCGGAAATTCCCGGGTTTCAACACCTAGGAATTCCCGAGGTTCCTCCAACTGTAGTGGCCCCTACTCCCCATTACCGAGTTACGTCGGGTGGCACTCAAAAGAAACGACGAAAGGCCACCGACACCTCCGCACCCGCTTCTCGAACTACGTCACCGAGAGTTCCCTCGGAGGCTTCCCCGGTTCAAACCCCTTCTCATAAGCGGAGGCACTCATCTTCCCCTTCGGGATCTCTTCCAAAGAGGTCCCGGAAACCATCGGCCCCTCCAACAAATCCAACTGTCGATTCTCAAAAATCGCCGGTTGTTGAACTTCATCCCTCCGGGCCAAGGGTATCCGTTTCAGACCCCACCAACTCCTCTGTTGCCTCTCAAAAGGCCTCAGTTGTACACTTGGAGAACCCTCAACAAACCTCCCCACTCGATTCTTTGGGTGGTGGAGTTGACCTCGAGGTCTCTCCTCTCGAGGGTTCTGATTTTTCACTTCACAGCCTTTCACCCGATCAGTTTCTGATCGATGAGATTGCACAACCCAATAAGGGTTCCCCCCCACAGACTTCACCCCCACATGATTTCTTTGCATTTCTTTTAGCGGACACTGGTTCTCCCCGAACCATCCCCCGAAGAACATCCCATCGAGCCTCCCTCGCCGAGGCAACACTCTCCACAACGTTCACCCTCACCTCCCCGACCTCCCCGAACCCTCTACACCGATGCACTCGCGCCTCACTTACGACATCCTCTTCCCGAAGCGGATCCCCTTCGATGGCACTGTTCGTTCCCCGAAATCGGTGGCCAAACTTCCCCGCACATCGACCGCACCTCTACCTTTCTTAAATCTACCATCACCTTAATCTCCCAAGCCAATTCCCGCATCTCTAACCTCGAGTCTCAGCTACCTCATCTTCTTCTTGATGCCATCACCGAAGCCCTACGCCCCATTCAAGAAAAATTATCTACCCTTTCTACCACAGTGGAGTCCCTCTCCAAACCTTCCACCGACTCACCCAATCCTGAACGTTCCCAGTGGGAAATGGATCTCGGTGACTTTGCCTTGGTTCCCCATACCACCGAAACGAGTCTGGCCTTCCTACACTCCAAGTTTGATAAGGCCTTCTATGAGTTGGGTTTCAAGTTACCGGCTGTTCCTGAGGGGGAGAAAACCGCGGCTCCACCGAAACTTCCATCCATCAAGAAACTTTCCAGTAACCAGCCTCCACCGAAACCCTCTTCACCAAAATCCTCCTCACCACCGAAATCCTCACCACCGAAACTCTCTACCTCTTCACCGAAACCCTCTTCTCCACCGAAAAATGTCTCACTCTCACCGACCCATACTGGCTCCACCGAAGCTTTCGACCTTAATGCATCAGTTGAGGGGGAGCAGTCCAGCAAAGCTACCGAAGACAAAGGAAAAAGAACTCTTTCGGCCGAAGAATTGGCCAGAGAAGCAAAGAAGAAAAAGGATCTGGCAAGATATGGGGCTCGACCGAAGGACGCTGAAACTCTCAAACTCAAGCCTGCTTCTCAACCTATCACCACCGAACTTGGCCTCTCTGCTCAAGAAATTGAGGAAGCAAGAATAGCTCAAATCGACTTAGACAAATCCAGAGATCTGTCTCTCAAAGCTGCCGCAGAAGAAGCTACAAAAGTCAAGTCCACCGATGCCATCCAAACACAGAAATCGGTGCTCAGTGCCTTGGAACAAGAAAAGAATGAAGAAATTAGTTGGTACAAAAAGACCATGCACCAAAGAAGCTATAGGTCACAAATTTCTTCAGTAAAGATTGCCACCTCCAAGGCAAACCCTCAAGACATCAGATTGATTATTAACTGGGAAGATGGTTCTATGAAGAGTGTGAAAGAAAGCCATCTCCAACTCTTCGGTCTCTCGGAATGGTATGAAATCACTCAACACCTTGTCAGGAGTCCAAATCCAAAGAAAGACATCTTTGTCAAATACATTGATGGTCTAATGAATAAGATGAAGGAGATCAAAAGAAAACATAACATCACCCTCTCCACCGAAGAAAGAGCCAAACTGCTGTCTCTGAAAGAGAAGATCATCCTCCCCAAAGTCAAAAATCCTCCTGACTCAGTCTTCAAGGAAATGGCAAGAGAAGGTAAAATCCCGAATGTAAACAATCTTAACCTTACCATTCCCACTTCTGTTCCCTATCCTACCACAACCTTAAGCCTCTCACCAATACCAGGATTGTTCTTTAACGACGGTCTCGGTCGTCGGGCATTCTTCAGATTTGCCCAGATATCCATCGCTGATACTATATTTCTGGAAGGCATTCACAACCTCTTTCCGAACATCCCCGAAGCTCAACCGTTCTATAGAAACTTACTGGATGAAATCAAGCGCCGCAAAACCTCAAAGAAGTAAGTTCTCTCCATTTGGTACTTGTAAAAGTTAGTTTCTCATTTTGTAAATTGTACGAGAACTTATCTTAATACAAGTATCTCTATTTGAATTTTATTTCTGTACATACTTTATCTTTCGTTACCTGTAAATACTGTACATAGTATACATACGCATACAAAAGAAAAAGATCAAAAAGAACAAAAAGAATGGTCTATGTGAAAAGAACCCAAAAGAGTAAAAAGGGTCAAAAACGCACTTACTTTTATTTACTCTTGAATATTCTAAGATAAGGAGCTCAAATTCAAATAGGGGGAGATTGTTGGGTCACCAAGGATTTGAAATTGACTCACCGATGTTTTCCCTAAAACTCCTACTTAGAATATTTTAGTTCAGTTCTTTGAATGACTTGTACAAGATATCAAATGTTCGGTGAAGTCGAAGATCAACCGAAACCAAGCTTGAAGACTCTCTACTTGTGGAAAATAGAAGACTCTTGGCAACATTCAAACAAGTCATCACCACCGAAATTCCTTGACATTTCGGTGGCCTTCTCTCCACCGAATTTATAGGACAATTTCGGTGGCCTTCTTCCACCGAAGTGCATGGACAAATTCGGTGGTCCCCATCCACCACCGATGACTCTTTCGGTGCTCCTTTCACCACCGAAATATACTTGTAATTTCGGTGGTCCTCTCACCACCGAAACATGCTTGCAATTTCGGTGGACTAGTCTTCTTTCCACCGAAGATTTCTCAATCTCGGTGGAAACCACTTCGGTGCTAAAAGCTCAAGACAGAAGATCATTTATTATGGGACAATATCCTCCAGCAGAGAAAAGTGACAGTTTGTCTCTTTATCCACTTTCAGTTAAGGTCCCTTTTATCTGCTCAAGCTACTCTGTCTGCACCTAGTGAAAAGTGACAAGGACTTCACAGTTCTCCTGAAGTCAACATTATCAGCATATGTGAAGATGACAAGTGTCCCAAGCATTTAATGCTTGGGCACTCCTTGGCACTATAAAAGGAGAAGTGCTCTTCATGCAATTCTCACGTTTTCAAGAAATTCTCTCAGTGCAAGAAACCTTCTTTTAAGCCTTAAAACTCAATAGCTTTGCTCTTAGTGTTCTTAGTTGTTTTGTTGTATACTTTGTGTAAGATTGTTAGAATAGTTTATCTGTTCTTTTCCGCAACAATCTTAAGTTTTCTGTGTGTAATTCTTTTGAAAGTTTTTCAAATATAAGAATTAAAATTGTGAAATTTTTGTGTATTGTATTCAACCCCCCCTTCTACAATACTTGTTAAGCCATCTGGGACTAACAAAACTCAACCAACAAATGGATTATCCAATCCCCAAATCATATGCTAGACTAGCCAAACATAGAGAAGAAGAAGAAGAAATCATACCTTGAAGATACTACCATCAATCCTTGAAGCCATCCTTCTTCCACACACCCAAATCAGGGTTTTGGCTCTCTAACTCCCCTCTCCCTATTTCTTCTCCCAAACGTATGAACCAACACTGAAATGAAGAACATAGGGTTTACATCTTATTCAAACTCTTGATTTCACCCCTTGACCACTTAAGTTCTAAGTTTCACACTTTGGCCACCAAAATTCCCATTTTATTCTAAAAACACAAGAGTGGAAAATATGGGGTGTTACAAATGTTCCCACAGTGGGGGCGCAAGTATACACCAACACTGGGATCGCTACAAGTAATAAAGTGGTAAAAGTACCGAGTATCGTATCCACAGGGATTGGATTTCAAAGTTCCGAGTCCTAAGTCGAGAATACACCGATTTCAATGAGAGAAGAAGAAAAAATATTTTTTTGAGTGAGTTTTGGGTTTTTAACAACAAAAACTAAATAAGTAAATAAAATGGGTATAGGTGTAAGTTTTCCTTGAGATGCTCGTAGTGACGAAATGGTTAGTCACTTTGTAGTACGGAATGTCTATAAAAAGCCCGATCTCTCGAAAGTGGATTTTTACAGACCGGTCCTACAAAATGCCCATAAAGTCACCATTATTGCCGACTCTTAATCTTGCCGATTTAACTAAGTATGACTCAAAAATCAAAGTTCAATCAGTATGGAGCTTTACACCCAAATCTCTTTGTGATATAAATCTCGACCGAAGTTCGAACCTTAGTAAATCATGCAGAACCCGTATCTCTACGTGGTTATCAAAGACTCTCTCAAATCTTTGTGCATTACTTAAGACGTATTTCGGATCCGCCCCTCTCGAGGTCTAAGATATAATATTAACACTTCAAGGTGATCAGCTTATCTGCGTTGAGTTTAAGTCCCAACTCAAGTGACCAAGCTTAAGAGCTAGCAATGATGGCAACACCCAAGTGTCGTCTACTAGTCTCAAGTTCGACTCACACCCACACCCAAAGGGGTGCTTAGCCAGGCCCGTGCAATGGGCTGTTCTATTCTGTTCAATGGAACAGGGCCTCCAAATTTGGAGGGGCCCAAACTTTTTATAACTTCCTATTATATTCACTAGAAACAAGTAACAACCCCTCAAATCCTTCATGTGGCGAGGACACGTGTTTTGATTGGCCAATCCTGGATTAAATGGCCAATTAAGATAAGATTGGTAACATTTTAACAACACTTAACGCCACGTGCCACGTGGTTCCATTTCAATAAAATCTATAATACTATATAAAAAACTAAATTTTACTTGCTAAATTAAATTATATATATATATAAATAAATTATATATATAGAGAGGGGGAGATCAAACGAGAACATTAACTGTTTAAAAGAGCACGAGAATGAACAAAATCATTAGTGATCTTACATTAACGCGCAAAAAAGCTACGTGGACTTGAAGCTACGACCAAAATCCTTTTTTCGTGCGTTAATATAAAATCACTAATAATTTTGTTCGTTCTCGTGTTCTTCTTTTAATCAGGTATTGTTCTCGTTTGAATCCGACTCCCTCTCTCTCTCTCTCTCTCTATATATATATATATATATATATATATATATGTGTGTGTGTGTGTGTCCAACCCAAACAAAATAAGTTGGTTCAAACAAGAATGTTAACTTAATTGTTCATATTAAAGCACAATGAATCATATTTTTAATTGTTTAGTTTCAGGTTCAAAAGGGTTCAAATTATTAATTGTTTTGTACTTCTGTTTAGTCAAAAGCTTAATATATATTTGCTATCTCATTTTTAGATGTTGATTTTAAGTTGTTCATGTTGTTCATGTTGTCCTGTTTAGTCATTGTTATCTCATTTTACAGTGTTGTTAATGTTCATATTGTTATGTTATATTTGCTTTCTCACAACTAGCAAGTTAAAGCTTTAACCTTTCAAAATCATAATAATCTACAAATTCAATAAGCATTTGGAGTCAAATGTACTAAGTTGGAACACAAAATGCATAACTAATTCGGTAAAAGAACTTGAATGCTTAAATATGAAACTAAATACTAATAAAAGATATGTTATTAAGGTAGAGAAATGAAAGTAATTTATCCATTAGGGAAATAGATCCATACAAAAAACCAATATGAAGTTTACTTGTTTGTTTTAACACATGTTCCTACCGATTTGAACCAATACTTAATGACTTGCTTTGGCACTTGATAACTTGAACCAAAAATCAATAGATTAATAGTATGATCTTTATATATTAACTTTTTATTACTTGTTTTATCGTTCGTTGTGTAACAGGGCCTCCAAAATAACTGGAACGGCCCTGTGCTTAGCTCATACTAAAAGTAAAAGATATAATAAAAGAAAAGAAATACGAAGTAACTAATTTCATTAAGTTAAATACGAGAAATAAAATACGGAATTAAAATACAGAATTTAAAGTACTACACCTCAAGCCAAAGGCTTGAGGTGATTTATTGAAAGCAAAAGAAGAGAGAAATATGGATGATGATGGACGATTCTTTATGCCTCCCACTTCTTCCTTCCTTTTATAGCATTTGAGATTGAAAGTGATGGAGCAAGTAATCATTAATTCTTCAATTTGTGCCTTCCTTCTCAAATCTGATTGCACCAACATTTTCCACTTGCACAAGTTGAAGAGTTTTGGGCGGTGGGTTTGAGAGTGTGCCCACAGTGGGCACTCCATGCCCACAGTGTCCAACAGTTGCATTGTTAACCCAAAATGATGTGTTTACTCTAAAAATGTCCTCAATAACTCTAAATGAAAATAAAATAATAAAAGGAAGAAACACAAACAAATAAAAAAGAAACACAACTAAAATGAAAGAAAAACACACAAACAGAATGTAAATAACACTCAAAATAAGAGTTATCACACACCTTACAAACCAATGTGCATATACATATACATACGTGCAAGAAAATACATATAATGAATATACATTCATATGTGATAATGCATATATGCACCTCAGATTATGCACACATTGTTCACATATGCATATTCGTTTGAAAGGTTTAGCATCTATCTGTTTCACGTGGAGGGATGCTTTTAACTAGATGGTGCAAATCTTTGACTCGGTTATAAATATGTATGTGTGTATGTATGTATCAATGTATGTATATCCTTTTTAGGTGTATTTTGTTTTTAAAAGTTTAACAAAGACTTTAGTCTGATTTCTATTAATGTATTAATTGAATTTTTTTTAATGAATATAATAAATAGTTTATAACCAACCGATAAATACCATAATCTGGTAACTAGTTTATGTTTTCAAATCGGTGATTAAAACTTAAAAGTCAAAAATTGTTGTTTTATAGGTAGTCCATAGCCCAACATCTAGAACCCATTTCTTGGTGATGCAAAATTTTGATTTTATTGGTGTTTGATTATTTTACCAACAAAATTTATTAAATTTAAATTAATTAATACAAATATTTGAGTTTCTTGAAACTTTTCTTTTAAAAGAATATTACATCTATTCATATAAGATGACATACAAAACTCATATCTAGAATTGCGTATGGATATAAAATTGTGTTTTATTATCTTCGAGTTAGATGGAGGTTGGGTGGGGGCTCAACTAAGGGGCTGTTTGTTTACCTCTTAATGGTTTCATTAAGAGACAACATCTGAATCGCATCGCTAAGAGGTAAATTCTGTTTGGCAAAAAAATGTCTGCTTCTTAATGGTTCTAAAACACTTTGAATGATTTAGCATCCTAAGACTCCCTTAACTATTCAGCACCCTGATTTCATTATAAACAATTACCAAACAACCATATTTTATTTTGCACTATATCGTAAAAGCCTCTTAATCATTCTGATCACTTAATCATTTTGCACTAAACCATTCAACAAATGCCAAACAGCCCCTAAAAATTCATATACACAATATCGTGTGAAAAAATGTAATATTTATATAATATTATTTAATATGTAAAATACTTATGACTATTTTTTATTTCATATATAACAATTTTGAATATTTTACATATGCAATAATATTGTATTTTTATGAATTGTTTCTTATGTAAAATAACACATGAACACTAATTTATAAGTTTGTACAATATGTTGGGTTTGTTTAGTGTGTGTGTGTATATATGTGTATATATTTAGAGAGATGTGAGATATTTCGTTAGAATATGGTGTTAACTTTGTGAACTTATTGGACCAATAAAATTTATTATTTAGTAGAGATTAATTCAAATGTTTGATTTGATGATGAAGGAAAAATATGTAATTTTTATGTGTAAGCTATTTTTATGTTATTTAATGAGATGTTACAAAGTATTACTTGCATGTTTTTAGGGATTTGCATGTTCATGTGTGAAATGTTCTCAAAACACATTCAAAGTGATCAACGGTTTAGATCCACTTTTCACGGTAACCTCAACTTCTCACACGATCTATTTATATATAGACATAGTAGACTTTTTGGTCCTTGTGGTTTGTCAAAAATAAACTTTTCGTACTTACAGTTTCGTAATTATAAGATGACCATCGTGGTTTGCAAAAACATTCGGATTTGGTCCCTTCCACTAATGACTGCTAAAAGATTCGTTAAATGAAGTGTATTTTCGCCTTTTTCATTTTTTTTTTTGTTTTTTTACTCAATAAAAACAACAGGAACCAAAATCATAAAATCGATTCTAATGAGATAAAGGACAACAAAATGATAAAAGAACGAAATGCCTCTCACAAATTATTTTAACGACCATTATGGTACGTTTGACATGCAGACATGATAAAACATAACAAGACGGGACATGACATAACATAAAATGATTTTCCATTTTGATGAGGTTCTTGCAACATGTTCTTCAAAATGATTTTCTATTTTTCCTAAAAAAATCTTTAAAATTAAATATATAAAATAGATAACCTTATAACCTCTAAAATAGAATAGAACATTTATCTCCCATTTCCATACCAATATATATTTAATATAAACTTATTCAATTTATAATACAGATTTTAGTTTATAAATTAATTATATTTTGTATTTTATATATATATTTAATTATTATTTATTAATATTAATTTATCCATAGTATTGTCAAATTTTACATTTTTAAAAATAAATAAACACATACAAAATTGATATAAACTCATATATTACCCAAATATTCAATTAATTAATTAATTAAAAAAAAATAAAAACATCATTAATCACCATCCCACCAGAACCAACAAACCCATATCAGAAATTTGCAATCTCTTTCCGTGACCACTATTTCTATTTCTATTGGATTCATTAATTGATATCAAGAACCATCCAACTGAAGCCGCCCCATTTCAAGAAAGATGCAACTAAAGACATATTTTCCCCTCCTCTTTCTCCCCAATCTTGTCTTTTTTCCCCTTATAATCAACCCTTTTTTCTTATTTACCACCAAGATCAAGAACAGGTCCAACTTCCTCTACCTTTTATTGCTTCTGAGAAACCAAAGAAACTGATTCATACACACATTGCTTCCCCATTTCTGCCCCTACTCTGTGTGTGTATATATATATATATATAGTGTGTGTGTGTGTGTGCCATAGCCCATAGGTTTGATTTTTGCTGATAAAAAGATGGATATGGTGTATTACCCACATGGGAGATGTTCTTATGAGGAATCTTTGAAGGTTCTTGAGGCTGATATACAACATGCCAATGCTTTGTAAGCTGTTTTCATCTCAGATTCTTTGATTTCTGATGTGGGTTTTGATTCTTTTTTTGTGGGTTGTGTTTGTATTTGTGATCATAAGTTATCTTTAATGTGATTCTTGATTGTTTAAATGTCATCAAAGGATTGATCTTTTTTGGGGATTTTGCATATAAACAAAGTAACCCAACAAAACCACAAGGGTTGTGGCGTGGTGGTAAGGGTCTGGGGAGTTCATAGCGCTTGCCCGGGTTCGAGTCCCACACGCAGCACTTGTGGCCACCGGGGATTATCTCATGGCTGCATTACTTCGCGGTCGGTGTGTTTGACAGGGATGTACTGGGCCGAAGGCCCAGGAACCCTACCAAAAAAAAAAAAAAGTAACCCAACAAAACCCTTTTAGGGATTTGCTCAAATGTGTGATTTTTATGCTTTTTTCAGTCAAGTTTCTTATGGTTTTTGCCCTCTTTTTAGCATCAAAATTGGAAGAAATGAAAATTTGCATCTTTTTTTTAATGGGTTTTGTGTGAATTCCTTTTGGGGTGTTAGTATGGTTTTCCGTTAAGTCGTGTATAGATAAAGCTGTTTGTCTGGCTTAATCTATCCGTATATATTGAGAAGATTTTTTGAGTGTTTTTCCGTAAATGCAAGTAACATGATTATTCTTCGCGTTCTGCGTAAAGCCCCCACTTAGAAGTTTACCGAATAAGCCACTTTTTATATCATTAAGCCACCACCAAACAGGCATTATAGCTGACCGAATAAGTTGTGAGTCTCACTAAGCTCATTAAGTTGCTAACAAACAGACCCTTGGATTTGTTTGCAGGGCAGCTGCAATTCCTAGAGGCAAAGATGGCGCAAGATTTCAAATGAAACTAGTTTACAATGAATTGGCACCTCTTGTTATGTTCTTGCTACAGTGGGTTGATTCCTCTTGCACTTGCCTCTTGCCTAGATACTTGAATCTTGTTCATGTTGGTGTCTATAAGGTTGGTTCTTGATAACTTTTTGACATCCAAATTCAATAGATTTCTATAATATCTTATACCCAAAAGAAACACTAATCGGCTCCTTTTATACCCTAAAACTATTGGTACAATGTAATAGTTTTGGTATCTTCACGAGTTTGAGTTGCATTCGAGTCTTCGTATATTTCTAACGTTTGATGAATGTTTACATGGTAGTAAAACATTGTACGGAAATCTTTCCTTTCAGGTATATACGGATGGAAGAGCGAAAATTTCTAGTCATGGAAGGAAGGCAACGATAAACGACTTTTATGGTTTGTCACAATATCCTGCTATAAAACTTGCTATAAAACATTAAAACTAGCTTTTGGCTGTAAAACTAGCCGTTAGCTGAAAAATAGAGTTGTTCATGGGTGGTACGGCCCGCTAGACCCGGCCCATCCGGCCCTTTATCAAAACGGGATTGGACAACCATTTTAAAAAGTATGAGCGGATTCGGGCAGGACGGTTCAAGTTAATGGGCGGGCTTGGGCTATGAAATAAAACGTTCGGACAGGCCCGCTGATAGCTAAATATCGTGTATCCAAAATATGGGCACAATAATTCCACAATGAAGGCACAAGTATATACCAACAATGGGATCGCTACAAGTAATAAAGTGGTAAATATACCGAGATCGTATCCACAGGGATTGGACTTCAAAGTTTCGAGTCCTAAGTCGAGAATACACCGATTTTAATGAGAGAAGAATAAAATATTTTGAGCGAGTTTGGTGTTTTTAATAAAAATAAAATCTAAACAATTAACTAAAATGGGTATGGGTGTAAGTTTCCTTGAGATTTTTGTAGTAACAAGATGGTTAGTTGCTTTGTAGCACGAAAAGTCATAAAAAGCCCGATCTCTCGAAATGATGCGATTTATAAACCGGTCCTACAAAGTTTCCATAAAGTGTTCATTGTTACCGACTCCCGAACTTGCCGATTTAATTAAGTTTGACTCTAAACGTCAAGTTCTACCAATATGGAGATTTACACCCAAATCTCTTAGTGATATAAATCTCGACCGGCGTTTGAACCTTAATAAATCATACAAAACCCGCCTCTCGACGTGGTTATCAAAGACTCTCTCAAATCTTTGTGCATCACTTAAGCCGTATTTCGAATCCGCCCCTCTCGAGGTCTAAGATCTAATATTAACACATCAAAGTGATCGGCTTATCCGCGTTGAGTTTAAGTCTCGACTCAAGTGACCAATCTCGAGAGTTAGTAACAAATGGCCACACCCAAGTGTTGCCTACTAGTCTCAAGTTTGTTCACACCCACACCCAAGGGTGCTTAGCTAATAATTAAAAAGAAAGACATAAAAAGATGAAGAGAATACATAAAAAGTACTTGCATAAATATAAAAACGATGCCCACAGTAACTCACTGTGGGCAGAAATTACAATTATAACTACATGGAAGTAAATGCTACAACTCTTCAAGTTTTTAGGAAACAAGAAGAGGAACTAAATTCTGGAAATGAAAGTAAACTACAACTGAGTAATTGGTGTTTTTCCTCCCTTTCAACCAATCCAAGTCTCTCCTTTTATAATCCCACTTGCACATATTACCCAATGAATAAAATGCTATTATCCAAAAGGTAATATCAAAACCACCATCTAGAGCCCATGATTTTGCTGAGTTTTTCTGCACTAGAATGCCAGCTTTGGATGCCCTTTTATTACCCAGTTAATCGCTTTGCCCGCTGGATAATAGCAATATCCGTCCGTGCCCACAGTGGGCACACTGTGGGCATCGCTGCACAATTATTAAACCTCAAAAATTGATGCAAACATCCTCAACAACTCCAAATAAAAATAAATTAACAAAAGGAAAAATACGAACACATAAATAAAAAAATACAACTAAAACGAAAGAAAAACTCACACAAATGATGTGTAAATAACGCTCAAAATGAGAGTTATCACCCGCCCAACCGGTTATATAATTCCTAAACAATTAATTTATTTTATATACTCAATATTTTATTAGAAAAAGTTTAAAAGTGGTTATGGGTTAGGCTCCTTCTACGAAGTACCAACCACCTCCCGGATATACACTATGCTTCACCTTTTTTAGTTGGATAAAATTATATGTATTTTTGGATAACTTATCAATTTATATAAGTTTTTTTAAATGTAAATATTTAAGCCCGTTAGTCCGTTGGACAAAAAAAAATGTTAGAAGCCCGCAAAGTATCACCTCTACTGAAAAACTAGTTGTTGGCCGAAGAAGCTAGCTGGTTGTTGGACCTAGCTGCTGGTCCAAGGACCTAGGTTGTTGGTTGAAAAGCTAGTTGTTGGCTAATAAGTTAGCTGTTGCAAATGCTATGGTTACAAATCTAGTTGATGACATAAGTGAAAGAGTTTGAAGATATGCATCTTTTTTTGTTCGATATATATGTGCAGCCGTTATACTGCCATCTCTGAGAAGGCTACACTGCGATTTGGTGGAGCTGGATTATCTGACCGGTGGTGGTTCTAAAGGAGCAAGCTCGAGGATGAATATACCTGACCAAAAGAAACCGGAAAACGGAATTTGTTTGACAAATCTTGACGTGGAAAGAGAAAACGAATGCGGGATTTGCTTGGAACCTTGTACCAAGATCGTCTTGCCTAACTGTTGCCATGCAATGTGCATCAACTGCTATCGAGACTGGTATGCCACCGACATTTGAAAGGATAGTGCATAGTTGTAGATCTGTAGAAAAGTATATTAGTGAGTTGAAAACTCTGTAGCTGTGGGCTACCAATAACTTCCACCATGGTTTTAAGTTGATTTGGATGTTATTGGGCTAACATGCTCTTTTTGGGCTATGAATACACCATAGCCCAATGTGGGTTGAAAAATCTTAGGTAAATCCCACATTGTTGGATAGCAGCAACTTATATCATGCTTAACCACAAATGTTGTGGCGTACTGGTTAAGGCCCTGGGGATGTGGTGGAATATCCCATCTGCCCAGGGTTCTAATCCAGGCGTACACAACAATTGTGGCCAATGAAGTTTAATCAGGGCTGATATCTTACAGTCATAATTTGCCAAGGGATTAGTCTAGGCATAACCTAGGACACCCTTCTAAAAAAAAAACTTATATCATGCTTTTAAGTTGATTTGGAGGATATTGGGCCAGCCTGTTGTATTGGGCTTTTTGTATCCAATTGGTGGTTTCTAAACCATTTTTTGTTGTTGTTTGTTCTTTTAGGAACACAAGATCGGGGTCTTGTCCGTTTTGTCGAGGTAACTTAAAAAGGGTAAAATCACGGGATTTATGGGTTTTAACGTGTGATGATGAAGTGGTGGATGCCGATCTCGTTGCTGATGAGGATTTGATGCGGTTCTATCTCTACGTTAATAATCTACCGAAGGATCATCCGGATGCCATTTTCTTTATGTACTATGAATATTTAATGTAATGTAGAGATTAATGTTAGATAATTCGACTTACAAAATGTAAGAGACGAGAAATATACCAATCCTTAAAATGTATATAGAGTTATACGGAAATTTCGGTATGTTGTTACGCGAAACACACATGATTATGTAGCATCATGTCAGTTTGCGTATATTTCGACTAATTGGCCGTTCCAATGTTTTTGGAGGTCATGTTATACCTATTATTGGGCGAGTAATAAATACAAGAGTAAACTACACATTTGGTTCATGTGGTTTGTAGAAAATAACACTTTTCGTTCATGCAGTTTCAAAACTACAAGATGATCACTATGGTTTGCAAATATGTTCAGATTTGGTCCCTCCCTTGTACGGGTGAGCATCGGAACTGGGTACCCGCCTTTGGAACCGGAACCGTTCCGAAACTGCCGGTTCCGGAACCAGAACCGATGTGATTGGTTCCGGTTCCAAAAATACGGAACCGATTAGGACTGGTTCCGGTTCTGGTTCTCATTTTTTTCGAACCGTTGCCCGCTGGGTATCCGCCGGGACCGGTTCCGGGTACCCGCTATTTTTTTAAAAAAAATTATATATTTATTATAATTAAAAATTTAATGATGTGTTATAGGTTTTGTTAGATGTTTTATTCGTTTTGATCCAAATGTTTTATTTGTTAGGTCTTGACGTAAGGACGTTATGTGTTATATAAGTCGTTTTGTCGATGTCAATACTCAATACGTCGGAGTTTCTAATTTATTTATGTAATAATTAGTTTTTATCTGATTATGTTTCACCATTTGTTGTGTTTATTTCTTTAAGTTGGTATTTTTTAGTTTGCAGTAGACTTAAAATTACATTTTTATTGAATGAAATGTTAAAAAAAATTAGAAAAAATTGATAGCGGGTACCCGGAACCGGAACCGGAACCGCCGGTTCCGGGACCGATTCCAAAATATAAGGAACCGATGTAAGCGGTTCCGATTCCTTCATTCATGGAACCGCTGGTTCCGGTTCCATGAAATTTAGCCGGGTACCCGGTTATTGGGCAAAAAAATTGATTACCAGGTACCCGGTTATGCTCACCCCTACTCCCTTTAGCGGTCGTTGCAACATTCTGTTACACAAGGGACATTTTATTTTCTTTATCGATTTTTTTGTCTTTTATTCAATCAAAAACCACAAAGATCAAAATCATAAAACGATTTCGATGAATAAAAATCGATAAAATAACAAAAATGTCCCTCATTTAACGGGGTTTTGGAACGACCATTAGATGGAGTGACCAAATCCGGACATTTTTACGAGTCACGATGATCATGATGTGATTTCGAAACTACGTGAAAGAAAATTATTATTTTGGACAAACTACAGGGCCAGATTTATAGTTTACATTAAATAATATAAAAGTTCGGAAACTACAAATTATGTAGCAATACAAATTGGCTCCAGTCGCAAACTACAAATTTGGTCACGTGGTTTCTTGAATAATAACACGTTCGTTCCTGTAATTTTGAAATTATAAGATGGTCATCGTGGTTCGAAAAAACATTCGTATCTGGTCCCTTCATCTAGCGACATGGTTTTTGGTTGGGTAAAAAACAAAATAATTGATAAACGGATGAAAATGACCTTCATTTAATGAAGTATTTTAACTGTCATCGAAGGAAGGGACCAAATTTGAACATTTTTTGCAAACCATAGTTGTCATCTTGTAATTTCAGTAAAGTAGAGACAAAAAAGTGTATTTTTTTGACAAACCATACTACCATAGGGACCAAATATGTAGTTTATTCTAACAATAATTGAAATGAACATGTTTTGGGTGGTTAAAAGTTGTTTAGAGTCTGATTTGATAGATACCAAATTGAGCAATGAGTGATGGGTTATCTCGCAATGGATTGTTGGTGTAGAACCAAACTCAGCAATTTGCCTTGTTCGTCTTATCTGCAATTAGGTAAACTTCATCTCTTTCATTTTAATCAGTTCATGTTGGAAAATGCATCAATTCAATGATTTCATTCATATATTTCTTTTAATTTCCGTAAAAACTCGTTCGTTCATGCCTAATTTCAAGTGGATTTTGGTTTGTTTCTGTTCTTCCGTGAAATTTGATGAAAAATTGATGATACGCACACATTTTTTCGTTGTTGCCCTCTCCGTCTGTGTGGTATTAACTGTATCCCCGAATTGTTGACCATGAATACGATGGAGGCCAAATTTTGTTATAAAACTGAATTTTAAGGCTACAATCTAGAGTGAAAATGAAGTTTTGTTCATAAAACTGAAGTTTGAGGTTATAACCTAGAGTGAAAGTGCAATCATGTTCATAAAACCGAAGTTTAAGGTAACAATCTAGAGTGAAAGTGCACTTTTCTTCATATAACTAAAACCGGAATTAGGGGATTGATTGTCTAAGCTTGCACAGAGAAAGAAGAGGCCTTAGCACGTAGGGTGTAGCATTAGTTTTTAGACTTGCTTTTATTTTAATCTTGAGATGTGAGTGTAGACTAATCAATGTCTCAAAATATGTAACTGATTGGAATAAGTTCTTGGAAATGAGGTTTTGGAGATCATGATAATGGCATAAATCCTTTAAGATTTTTATGCTTATGTTATCCGCTGTTACTGCATTACACAACCCTAAAAGAGGAACAAAATAAAGTTTCTACTCCAAATTATATAGGTGGCGTTTGGTTCGTTGGAATCCGGCGGAATTTGAAAGAATTGGAATAGTCAATTCCGTTGACAAAATTACATTCCTACGTTTGGTTCATTCTTTGAGTTTTGGTAAGGAATTCGAATTCCACTTATGGTGGAATGTAAATTCCATGGGTTCTAGCAAGGAATTCCAATTCTTTCACACCATCTTTTAAGAAAAAAAACTTATTATACTCTTATATTTACTCCATGCCATTCCATCCCACCACTATGGATGTCACCGTTGCTGCCACCTGGCCCTGCCACGACCGTCGTCACCGCTACCATCATCGTCGTTAGCACTGTCGCCTTTACCGCCACCGCCACTACTACCAACACCGCCACCACCACTACCATCGACACCACTACAGCCTCCACCCCACCACCACTATTATATTATACGAACCAAACAAACAGATTCAAATTCTTTGGATATATTCCATTGCGATTCCTGCCAACCAAATGCATGGTCAAACATGATTAAATTTCATTCCAATTCCTTCATATTCCAATTCCTATGACAAATTCCAATTCCAACAGTTTCCATTTTGTGAATCAAACGCCACCAATTTTCTACTATATACAAGTTACTATAGAGTTTCTATAGCATTTGCTATTAATAGGTCAATATTCATATTCTATGTTCATATGCATTTGCTAACAACTCCATATATACATATCCATATACATACATATGTAGTTATTACAACCATCTTCCCCGTTGAACCAATATTGGATGACTTGTTTGATTGAGATTTTGGGCTTTTTACATTTATTTTGACTTTGCGATTAATTAATGTTCAATTTTCACGACTACTTCAAACATCCTTTTACCAGTTGAGCAAAAACAATGCAAATCTTTTAAAGCTTTTTACATTTATTAGGTAAGAAGCATGAACCACCATATTTACAAAGTGTTCTCCCCACCGAATTCTTTAAGGTATGAAGTTTAATTCTACTGGTTTCATACTTGCTATTCCGTATATTCCATAAAAGCTGCAATACTTGACCATAAAGATAGTTCTATGCTAGTACTTAACTATCTATCAAATGTCTCTTGTGTACTCTTATGATGACAACACAAAGAAATCTTGTGGATAACGATAAATAGCAACAATAAATTGAAATAATGATGATAGAAAATAGGTAATTTTGCCTTGAAAACTTGTTAAAAAAGAAATGTTGCAACTTTCTTGGGACAAAGGGAGCACTTGGTTCATTTTGAAGTTACAATTGCTCTTATTTTTCCCCTTCATTTCACAGGAATTTCAAGCTAATACAAGGATTTATGCAAGTAAAAGCTCGCCTAAAAAGTTGAGGAAAGCAAGAAAAGTAGAGAAACTTGTGGAGCCACAACTAACTGAAGGTCCACCAGATGAACCCAATGGACTTCCGTATAAATCTTCTCCAACTGGTTCTATTAATAACTTGGAGTCACAGGCTCCAATTGCTATTGCTTCTAGAAGCTCTGTTCTGCAGGCATGCACTGTGACTTCTGGTTTCATAGCTTTCGTGGGCGTAATAATTCGACAGGTTCAATCTTGATTTTCACTTTTTTTAGCAAAATTAAGCATATAGAACACTTGCTCTTCTTTGCATTACCCTTTGAATTCCATAAAAAATAATACCTTATTCATATAAATGAAAACTTTAAATTCAATTTGTGTTGGTCAACATCTTATTGACTTATTGTAACATGCAGGGTTCTCATTTGGCATCGGCACAAGGATGGCCTATAGTAGATTACTCTTCTGAAATATCATGTAAAGTTTCCAAACTAAGGCATGTTTATTGCTTAAGCCGTGGAAACATGTTACTTATACGCATTTTTTATGTGTACAGTTAATTTCGAGATGTGGCATTTGCAATTAGTTGCGGGTTTAGTCATACTCATATCATCTTCTCGGTTCTTACTACTGAAAACATGGTCTGATTTTGCCGAGTCTAGTGAGGCATCCAATCAACAGGTCCGTTTTCTGATTTTCTTGAATTTTTAAACCATAAATCTTAACCCCGATACCAATTTTCTTTCATAATGATGATCGTCTTTCTATTTGTCGTATAACTATGCAGATCTTAACTTCATTAGAGCCATTGGATTATGCATTAGTGGCGTTTCTTCCCGGCATTAGTGAGGTTAGATTAGAGAAACTTGGATGCTATTCGTGTACACCATTTACCTCGTTCGCCATATAGGTGGGGCCCATTCCAATTTTTACATAGAGGCTGTTTGGTTGCTTTTCCATTAATCCCAATATGGATTAAACCGTCTGTATGACAGTATGAACTAAGGGGTTATTTACTTTTTTTTTTACATTAAGCCTTGCATGGTTTAAGTTGTCTGAGGGATGTGCGACCAATGGGTTTGAGGGAGGCAAAGAGATAGGGTTGGATTATTTCCGGGCATTTATGGTATTAATTTGTATGGGTGGCATAATGGGGGCAAGTGAGGGGTCATGGCTTATTCCATATAGCCATTTTAGCTTATTGGCTTAACGATTAAACCGTAAAGAAACACTCATGTATGGCTCATTAAGCTGTACGTACACAGCCCCTAAGCCTTGTATAGATTAAACTGCCTTCCTTTCTCTTGTCACCGAAGAAAATGATAAATTTGAAACTAAAATTTCATAGTTTGTGAATTCATAGGAACTCCTATTTCGCGGTGCATTGCTTCCACTTTTCGGGATGAACTTGCAGAGTGCTACGGCAGTCGCTGCCTTATTTGGGATTTTGCATTTGGGCAGTGGTCGAAAGTTTTCCTTTGCAATCTGGTAGGCACTCTCCTTTTGAATCGAGTTTTATACGAAAAATTATTGATACGTTTAAGTTTGTAATTTGATTTCAAGACTCACATGCGTTTTGGCTGTGTTTGTAGGGCCACATTTGTCGGGCTCGCTTATGGTTATGCGACGATAATATCCTCGAACCTTCTCGTGCCAATGGCTTCTCATGCTATTAACAATTTGATAGGAGGTGTCATATGGCGTGTTAAACACCAAAACCATCATCAAAAGAGAGAGGTATATATATCATTACTTTGGCTTTTGGTATGCAATACATACAAGAGTCCTTTGGTTAAGAGCATCTCCAACATATTCTCCAAAATGGAGATTTTGGGCAAAATTTTTAGAAGGGTGTCCTAGGCTATGTCTCAGACTAATCCCGACAAATTGCGACTGCAAGAAATCAGCTATGATAAACTCGGTGGCCACGATTGTTGTGTAGGGCTGGAATTGAACCCTGGGCAGATGGGATATTCCACCACATCCTACAGGGCCTCAACGACTACGCTACAACCCTGGTGGTTTTTGGGCAAAAATTGCTCCAACATATTCTCCAAAATGGTAACCACAAGGGTTTGTGGCGTAGTAGTTGAGGCCTAGGGGATGTGGTGGAACATCCCATATGCCCTGGGTTTGATTCCAGGTGTTCACAACAGTTGTGACCAATGAGTTTATCAGGGCCAATGTCTTACGGTCGCAATTTGAAAAAATATCTCCAAAATGGATAAAGCATGAGAGATGGTGTGAATATTTTCCAAATTTGGAGAACTCCCTGAAGATAGATTACTATGAAAGGGAAACAATTATTATTATATTTCCACCAATAAGAAACCTTGGTGTTAAACGTTTAAGAGAGAGAAATAATGTTTTATTACACGTATAAAATGTTTCAATAATATAAATTAATGTTGTAATCTCCAAAATAGAGATTACAATTGGATTTGAATGTAATTCTTTCTTGAGATTTTGATAAATGGAGAATCCGTTGGAGATGTTCTAAAGACCTTCTGACAATTTTTTTTAATTGACGGTCTTCTGACAGGTTTGTAAATGCCACTATTAATGCCACTTTCATACACAAAAATGGCTACAAACCTGTAAGAAGCCGTTGTCAGGAGGTCATTCAATTAAACTAACCCATACAAATAAAGAGATTGAGGGGGGTCGTTTCATGTAATGCTTATTAAGACATTGAATATCCCCGCTGATCTGTCCCAACGGTAGAGGTGTGGGTGTAATCCATATGTGTGAGGTCTTGGGTTCGAGCCTGGGCACCGCTCCTCTGCCAATGGGATGCATGCGCTGATTTACCTCCCCCATGATAACCGTGGGACCGGTGTGGTGAGGGCGCCTTAGAGGGTGGCGTCTACCCTTTTTATTAAGACATTGAAGCCGTTTGTATATGCAGATTTAGTATTCGGGTTCTATAAAATGGATCTTTCTAAGATGAAGAACCGCAGGAGATTCTTGCACCAAGCTTTGGGATTTCTGAAAAAAAGCATAAAATGCTACGACCTTTGCGTTCATTTTTATGGGGGCAATTGACGATTTGCTTGAATTTGGTACAAAACGAGTGGATAACATTTCAAACCATTGTATGTAGACACTTTTAGCTTTAAACAACAATAGCAAGTGTAGCATATTAGGATGGACATTGAAAGATTTTCAGGTTTGAAGTGAAAGATCTACACAGAATATAGCGAATTTGAATTTATACCTTATGCATGTCTGAGTTGTACCACATTCTTCCATAACTTGTACTAGGTACTACAATCTATGCACAAAGTCTTTCAATTTATGCACATTTTTTTTACCGGTACATACGTACTAGATTCGTTTGATTTGATTGTTGTTCTTCGTAACAATTGGTTTCGATCAAGATGTTTGTAAAAATCATGCATGGTACAGTTTCTGAGGCATAAGGTACAAGCTATTAGTAACATTATTCTCTTGCGGCTTTAACCTCAAAGTCTTGTGAAGAAGGATCGTGCATGCGGGAAGTTAATCAATTTGAGAGAAGGCTGTAAGTTTCCATATGACACAAAATTACATGTGATAGAACACATTTTGATTGAGTTTTATTTGGGGACTAAAACTTTTCTAGTTTGTAGGATCACATAATTTATATGTAAATAATAAATGTACGGGTGTTTAAAAAAACGGATCGTGCAAACTGGAATCATGTCAAAGTTTTTGGTGGTTTGAGCGGTTTGGTGGTCTGGTATAAAAAATAGTCGAATCGTTTGGTTCGGTTTGCTCTACGGTTTGAATGTTTTTTAAAGGTCTGGACCAATTGTACGGCCAAAAATACGGATGTATTAATTATATTTAGTTTTCATGTTGTAGCCTCAATCTTTATGACCCAATTAAAAAAATCGTCCAAAACATTATGTTTTTAGTTTTTATTTTATGAATTGACCAAGTTATCTAAATTGAGAAAATCTCGAAATTTGACAAAGATCAAATCCAAAATTTCAAATCCTTGTTGGACTTGCTCAATGTTTGTCCAAAATTTAACTACTGTTGGTGGACTTATTTAACTTTTTTTTCAACTTGCTCGGTGTTTTTTTAGAGATAGTCGTTTCTTTTATAATAGGGTATGTTATTTTTTAATATAGTTTTATTGGTAGAAATTTTATTTTGGATATAGATGTTATGTTTTTTTGTTTTATAAGAGGCCCAATTTGACTAAAACGTTCAGACTAGACCATACCACCTTTTTGTAGTCTAGTTTGATTGGTTTGTTTGGAAATTTTCTAAACCACCATCGCGGTTTGGCTTGTGAATTAAGATTAAACTACTCAACCGAACAATGAACATCCCTACTAAAAACATAATCATTAAAAAATATATTTATTAGATTAAATTTGTAACCATTCTATGCGGTTTTAATTTAAAAAACGCTTTGTATTTATTATACTTAAAAAAAACCATTGTAATAGAAGGTGTATAAAAGATGTGTAATAACCTAAATCTTTGATTTTAAAGTTTTGGGATATTATGGATAAATTTGTGAAATTCCCAATCTGTAGGGACTAGAGTGCAATTAAGGGCTAATGAGGGTAAAACCTTCAAAACCCTTCCTATTTGTTCAAAACACGTATTGAAGGCTAGAGATGAATTGGGGGAGAAATAGCATATGTTGACGTGTGTGAGCCTGAACACATTGTCACAGGTGTGCGTGATTTTAAATGTGTCCCATCTTCATATGTTAAGTGTGTGTGCATGATAGTTGAAAGGTGTGATTTATTTCCAAAGTTTTATAACTCATTTGAATGTTACTCTACTGTTGTGATGCTTTTTATTGAGGGAACTCACTAGACATTCGGTCTAACCATCGTTTTTATAAAATCGAAAACCATTTTCAGACAATCAGATTAGTTATGGGTCGAGCAAAGGAAATATGAGGATGTGAACTCGAAGTCCAGATGATGCATAGTAGAATAGTGGTCTTTTGTTTAGACTTTCCAGTCTAACTTTATCTTTATAATTCTCAGTTGTTGAGATGTTTACCCACAGTAATTTATTAGGATGTATTTAGTTATGGCTTGTTGATATTTGAGGTTGTTTTGACATTTTTTTTTGAAAGCCAATTGCATTTCGGGGGGTGTCCTGAATAAGTCCAGACTAATCCCCCCACGACCCACGACCCGGCCCACGATCCGCCCCTTGATTCGGGGATACCTTCCCATGATCACCACGGGGTTCGAATCCAGGTAGTAAGAGCTTCCACCACTTACCCTCCCAGAATGTTACCAAACCACTGGGCTACAACATCTTTGGTTGTTACAAGATGTTTTTTTATCTTGTATCTTTCTTATTTCTTTTATTTTATGGAAGTTTTTAATGGCATGAAAAAGTTGCAAAAGGCCTGTAAAAAGAACATGATCATTGAATATGCTTTCTATCTATATATTGATGACACATCAATGACCAATAAATTTGAGAAAAACACAAAAAGTGAAATACCAAAACTACCCTTTTGTTATCTTGAACTTGCTATAGAAAACCAGTACCACATTTGGCTTGTGAAAAATGGCATGTTCTAGTTCTACCCATTTTTTGCATGACATTAATGATGCAACTTATTGTGTTCGTGTCCTTTTATTAATCGCTTAACTAAATTTAATTTTTATTTAAAAAATAATATGAATACCTAGAAAAATTATGCAAAAAAGGATAAAACCCAATTAAAAAGTACAGAACATACATATACAAATATAATTAACGTAAAAAATTATAAACACATTTGATGTAAGAAAAACAAATGTATATTTAGACTCGGAGCTTCTATAATCATGGAACGGTTTTCATTTAAAAAGCAATTGCAAAATCCGAACAAGAACAGAACACAATGTCAACAGCCAAAGGCAACCGACCACGCCTAGACCCCAAGAAAAACCGAATAAACAGATGAAATCCCGTCAAGGACGGAAATTAAAACAACAAACAAGAAAGACAAACAACAAGGCTAAATAAATCTTTTGTAAACTAACATATCATTATTCTATCATGCCATATACATCAACACTCTATATAAGAAACTATTTATCTTATGAACATATTACATAATTATAAAACACATAGAGTTTCATAAATGGGTAGACCTTATATTTTTTTCCTTTTAAATAAAATTGAAATCGTTATATTTAGTTTATATATAAAATATATTATATTTTATATATACATATTACTTGATTAGAGGTGGGTTCATACGAGAACGCTAACTATTTAAAAAAACAACCGCTAGGTACAAAATCATATATGATTCACGTACAAAATGTTATATGATTACGCGACTTTTCCCGCCACTTTAAGTCGCGGCCAAAGTCGCGTGTGTCCAGTTTTTGCAGTTAATGTAAAATCACATGTGATTGTGCACATGATTTACTTGTTTTCTTAAATAGTTAGCGTTCTCGTTTGAGCCTCCTCTATTTAATTATATATATATATATATATATATATAGCCTTAGGTTCAAATGAGAAGTGCAAATTTTTTGAGAAATAGAGAAGTGATTTTGGCCATTTATTCGGTCAAGATCGGTTATAATTGGTCAAAAGTTGCGGCTTTGACTGGTCAAAAGTTGCGGCTGTTCCAAAAATAGAAGGGCAATTTCATATATGAATCTTGTGATTCATATATTTGTATTTCATATATGAAACTAATTAACTGTAGGTTCATATATGAATCAGTTGAACCAATTAACTGTAGGTTCATATATGAATTTTGTGATCTTGACCCTTGTTTCTTCTAGAAGTTCCATGGCTTCATCTCGATTTTGCATGTGTGATCGGCTGTCGGTGGTCCGTTACCCGACACCGATAAGCCATGAAGCAGAAGGTTCTTGCGCTAAGTGACGGTGATCAGACGACATTGATCGGCGATTGTGGTCTTGTAAACGGACATGAAAACACTCTGGCCGGATTTCATGACTGCTGTTGAGAGTCTTCCGGCTATTGGGTTTTGCATCGTCTTCTTGATCCAACTTTTTGTGGGAGGTTTCAACTCAGAGATATTTTAGGAAGATACGTGATTATAGGAAACTGATTATTGACATCTTATGGTTTCCTTATCTAATAATTAGAGATGGTTGATGATTGAAAATATTACCCATGTGCATATATGCTTCCTATAATGTTAAATCGTTTTTTTTAAATTAGGAATTAAAAATCAGTTTAATCATGCCCATTGATTTTCATGATAGTATATATTCTTACTTTTTCATTATATTTAATCTTCTTATTTTATTTTAAGCTTTAACCCTAGAAAGTAGACATTTCAATATATAAGAGGGAAGTTGCTGGTGTTGTTGGAGGAATCATGATATAAACCTTATAATATTAATATCCTCTAATAACAACATGCAACCTTCATGGCTCATCTTCATCATCTTCTTCTTCTCTTTTCTTGGTTTTCTCTCTCTTTTCAAACTCATTTTCAGTCTTCTCAAATGGGTTTTCACCACCTTCCTCCGACCACCCAAAACCCTAACCACCTACGGTTCATGGGCGGTCATCACCGGCGCCACCGACGGTATCGGAAAAGCCTTCGCCTTTCAACTAGCTCAAAAGGGTCTAAACCTAATCTTGGTTAGTCGAAACCTAGCCAAACTCAAGGCCGTTTCTGATGAGATTACATCGGTGCACCCAACGACAAAGATTAAGATTTTTGCGGTGGATTTCTCCGGCGAGAATGTGGTGGCCGGAGTTAGGGAGATGAAGGAGGAGATTGATGGTGAAGGGTTGGAGGTGGGGGTTTTGGTGAATAATGTAGGGGTGACTTATCCGGTGGCTAGGTATTTTCATGAGGTTGAAGAAGAAGTTTGGATGAAAGTGATGAAGGTGAATGTAGAAGGAACGAGTTTGATAACGAAAGCTGTGATTGGAAGAATGGTTGAGAGAAAGAGAGGTGCGATTGTTAATATTGGTTCTGGTGCTGCCATTGTTGTACCTTCTCATCCTCTTTATGCCATTTATGCTGCTAGCAAAGCGTAAGTAATTGTTCTATTTTCTGTGGCTTTAATTTCCCTCCAATTAGATCTCTCCTCCCTTTCTTTCTTATACATATATATATATATATATATATATATATATATATATATATATAGGGTCATTATTCATTGCAAACCAGTTAGTTTGTGCAAACTTTGCAAACCACTATATTAGGAAACAACAAATATATTTATGGTAATTATTATGATTCATTAATAATGATTGTGATATATATGGAAGATGATAACGTTCATTAATTACGATCATGACTTTAGATTAGGAAACATAATAAAATCAGATATTGATTAGAGTTGATGAATGACTAAGATTGGTTTGCACAGTTTGCACAAACTAACTGGTTTGCAACGGATAATTCGCCTATATATATATGAGACCATGAAACCACAAAATAACAATCAAATTTTACAGCAAAATGTTGTGAAGCTACAAAAACAATCTGAACCTTCACACTAAAAACACTTGGTTTTACCGGTCTCACAAAAACAATCTGCTCTCACATAATCCTAAGTAAAAGAGTCGGTGTATATATGTGCATATATATGTATATGTACATTAGTACATGTATATGTCACTACAAGAAAATTGTGCATTAGCGATGAAAATTAGCAAGGGATTAGCGAGAGATTCGGTTTGTGGCCAATCCCTCGCTAATTAGCGATGGATTTCTAAGGGATTAGCTAGGGATGGGGTTCATGTTAGGGAAGTGTTTGTAAAACAAGTGAGGTTAATTAGTCTTTTTTTAATTGAAAGATCATGGGTTTTGTGAGATTAATTATGTGATACTCTTGTATTTACTCTTCAAAAGAGTCATTTGGGAAGAAGGAGATTCCGACCCCCCCCCCCCCAATATATATATATATATGGTTCAATTCTAGTTGATATGAGACTTTAACGCGTCTTCTCTAATAGAGGATAAATGGGTACCGATCATCCTAAAGTGTTGAGTCCTTAGCTAAAGTGGTTGAATTTGACTCTGATACCATGTGAGATTATATGAAACACCTATATTTACTCTTCTGAAAGCTATTTTGGAGAGTAACACGGGATTTTACATATTTTCACAGGTTTAAGTTTTGAAACGAGTTTCTTTGCAAGGAGAGACACCGCATACATGGGAGATATATGAGAAAAAAGGAGAGTGAACCAATGGTCTTTAACATAATCGATACTAATTAATTAAGTCTTATGAACACGTAGTTTTGTGCTCTAAATCCGCGATTACGAGGGATTTTGTATTTTACTTTGTTTGTAGTTGTCTTATCTTAAAAAAAGGAGCAATGAACTTGCTCATGATGAATTTAGAATGTTGCAATTGGGCAATGTTCTGAAGATCATAAGTTTCAGAACAGTTTCTTGGTAGAAATGGGAGAGAGAGGGGCAAAAACGTCAATAAACATGATCAAGGACAAGCTTTCATAATTCATCATATGTAATTACTTTCACATGACTAGAAGGTGATGAAAGTAGTTTGTTTGCAAAGATGTGAGGGCCTAGCCAAAGACAATGAGAGCACATGGAGGGAAGGACAAAAGAGTCAATGACCATGCACTAGGGAATAGGGATGTATTAATTAGCAACCAACAATTTTAGTTCTTTCTCTATTTAATCCAAAGTCATGAAGACAAGTTAGGGAGAAATGATGTGGGAGACTATAGAGGGACAAAATAGTCAAATTGATATGTATTAATTATATAATAACTTGTAAACTCATAGTTAGGGGTGAGCAAAACCCGATTAACCCGAAATACCCGATCGGTCCGAAACCTGATTAACCCGAAGTGTGGCCACCCGAAACCCCGAAACCTGAAATAGTCCGAACCCGATCTTATATATCGGATACTTCGGTTCGGTTTGGGTTGGGGTTTTCCATACCCGAACCCGTCCGAAACCCGAAGTTTTTTATAATTTTTTTTATATATATTTTTATATAATTAGTTATGTTGTTTAACTTTTAAGTTTATTTAATTTTTAACTTTTAAAATACTTGTTTATTTAATTTTAAGTTATATTGTATTATTGTTGCTTACCGAAAAACAGGGCCGAAAACAGGGCTGAAAAACACGGAAAAAGGCTCAAAACATGGCTGAAAACTGGGCTTGGGATCAGGCCCAACCTGATAGACCCGACCGGCCAACCCGAAACCCGATTATACCCGAAAACCGAAACCCGAACATTGGTTTCGGGGCTTGTTTTATCCACCCGAAACCCGATCGGGTTGGGGGTTTTTGGGCCCGACCCGACCGATGCACATGCCTCCTCATAGTCTCATATATTAGAATGTTAAATCTTGGTTTTTGAACCGGACCTTCAATATTTTGAGGTCCAATTTACTTGCGATTGCAGCTTGGGGCTCGGATTTATATAGTCTAACATGTGAACCCACCTCAATAAAAGACCTGTCTAATTTCTTTCAAAATTAAAACTGTTATTTAAATTCAGATTTGTCGACCAAAAAAAAAGCGACTCTTTGATATTCTTCTCACTTTGTCATTTTAAACATTTTTGTTGTTTTAATTTGTACCATTTTTAATATAATATGATTTTTATGTTTTATTTAGTTATTAATTATTTCATACAATTTATAGTTTTAGTAGGGATGTAATATGTTCCTCAAAAAGATTGGGACGATCATGTAAACCCGCAAATTAAGCTATCTTGATGATGAGAAGGTCATTGGTTTGAGTTATAAAACAAATTGTAATTATACCATAATAATATTTTGTAGCTTGAAAGTCAATATTGCATTGAAGTCTTGGCCAATGTTAGATGGTGAAGATTCAAACAAAATACTGCTTGGTTGGTATAACCATTAAACTTGTGAACTTCCCATGGAAGATGTGGTTGAGGGTTGGTGTAGGGGATAGGGGTACATTGACATTAATGGTTTCAATTGAAGCACATGATTATGAACCACATGAGGGTAAAATTGGAATTAATTTATTATAGAAAAGGTATAATATAACTTTTATATCAAAATTAACATATCTTAATTTGATAACAGATACGTTGATCAGTTTTCAAGATCTTTATACGTGGAATACAAATACCTTGGTATAGATGTTCAGTGTCAGGTATTTCTTAACCTTTTCTTTTTTACTTTTCACGGCACAATGAAATTAAAGTTGGATAACTTGATCAATGGGATTATAAAAAAGATTCAATTCATTCATACGGAGATTTGTGTTTGAGGGTTTATGCACCATTTCATTAGTTATTTCTTCTGGTCATATATCATTTTGAGCCTCTTTCTTAGTATTACCATGTTTTTGGATCTTCATGATAAATCTGTCATATGTTTCCCAAGAGTTTTCATGTATTTCTTTGATTATAAACTTTGTTTTTAGGTACCATTATATGTATCTACAAACATGGCATCACAAGTTGCACTCGTTAAGAAATCATCTTTATTCATACCAACAGCTGACCAATATGTGAAAGCTGCAATAAGACAAATAGGATATGAATCTCGTTGTACACCGTATTGGGCTCACTCGGTTCAGTGGTTCTTCGCTTCGTTGGCCCCTGATTCTCTTCTAGACGAATGGCGCCTTTCAATTGGTATTCAACGTAGGAGAAGTCTTGCATAATTATTATACATACGAAATGCATTTTAAATTCTTGTGAGTGTTTGAATCATGTATGCAAGATTTTTATGAGAATTGGGTTTTGTATGACATAGTTGGGTTTGTTTTTTAAGAGGTGATGAAGTCTGAAGTCTTATTTCACTTCTGTTTTTTAAGAGTTGACGCTGATGTCTGAAATCTGAATCAATAAGACTGTTTGTTTTTGTAAACTAATAAACGTCTGAATATGTATAATTTTCTCTTTATCCCTAAAAAATTAATGTAAATACGTCAATTGAAGTGAGCATCCATGATCGAAGGACGAAACGAAAAAATGTTGACAAATTTGCGAGGCTGTGGAGTTTTAATAATAACTCACACACCAAAGCTCCGATTTAAGCGATTCAATATTTCTAGAAAGCCAACACACAGATCTACGATTTTCGTATTTTGTGTTTTTGCAAATTCGGGGTGCATATGGGCCAAAACTAACATTGAAATTGAAAAAATGGTGTTGGACAGAAATAAGAGGAGATTAAGAGATACACTTACCACTTTTTTGTCCAGACCATATTAAGTGATAAGAGGCTCTGAAAATAATAAAAAAACAAACGGCCTGAATTATAAAACGTCTGACCGAATAAGACATAAGTGATGATTAAGAGCTGAAAATAAAAAACAAACAAGACCTTAATGGCTCATTTCATATTAATTATATAATAAAATATTGTTTAACAAGTTTTGTGTAAGGTCATAATAGGCCATCCTTAATTTAAATTGAAAACAAAAAGAAATTCATAACAATGTCTTGATAATATTGTGAATTATTTTCAATTATTTTAAATATCAATTATGAATCAAGTGGGTCAACTACTAAACCTTCCAAAGCCGCAAAGTGGAAGTTTGGTCACATGCAAATTCAAGTTCCACAAAAGCATTTAATTCAAGAAAAATAAAGATGAAACAGAAATACTATATTTAACTATTTATCATGACCTTTTAAAATATTTTAAAATTAATTTTCGACTTAGGTTTATGTTTTTTTACTACTTACTCTATTCTGATCTTAGGGGCTGTTTGACAGTTGCTGAATGGTTAAGGGAGACCTATAATGCTAAATCGTTCAGAGAGTTTTAAAACCATTAAGAGGCGGACATTTTTTTGCCAAACAGGATTTACCTCTTAGCGGTTCAGAGGTTGCTTCTTAATGGAACAAACAAACAGCACCTTAGTTATGTGGTGCTTGTTTATAAGATAAAGTCTCAAGTCTTATTTCATTTATGATTGATAAGAAGTAATGCTGAATTCTGAAATCTGAATCAATATAAATGTCTGTTTTTGTAAATTGATGAATATCTGAATTCGTTTAAATTGTCTATTTTATCCATTAGAATATTATAGTGTTTTTATATATAAATTCAAACATTTTATATATTTATCATTACGAAATAAAAATAACATTCATTTAAACGAATAAGGATAATTGATTGAAAGATAATAATGTATTTAAATTAAAAGTCACCTAATTATAGTAAACCGAGTTTTATTATAATCCGAGTGGATCGATTGAGAGAAAAAATCTATTAAGTTTAATCCATTGAGAACAATGAGAGACAATTAAGAGGTTGATCTACCTTTTACCAGATAAGTTGGCGATAAGACATAAGTGACTCTGAATTTGGAAAAAACAAACATTCTGAACGACTCTACCTCTTTCCGAATTTGACATAAGAGGCTATAAGAGCTTTCAAAAAACAAGGCCATATTCTACTTGTTGGTATCTTTTAATTCTCATTCATATGTTTTGCATGAATCGTGGGTCTTAATAGAAACAATCACTCTACTTTATAGGGTAGAGGCCAAATTTGACTTTGATCGAGATCTATTGAGCTTGTTTGGATATGTCTATTTATGTATTTACTTACTTGAAATGGGAACCGTTCATTACAGAAGAAATGATTCACTAAATCAAGAAGAATAACTAAAGCTAATCTGATATTAATTAAATAAGAAATACTAATATAATGGATGAACATTGTATAAATATCCTTTTAACACAACATAGATCTTCGAACGAATCTCATAAAGCTACCAAAACATGAATGTCAAGATCTTTCAAAAATGAAATAAACCTACCAAAACATGAATGTCAAGATCTTTCGAAAAATGAACTCCTATTTAATGGTGAATAACCGTAGGATAAACTCACACACCCTTCAATTTAGAATCAAATTCGAGATTAAAAGTTATTGACTTGAATTCTCTTTAAAACCCCTTAATAAAATTATAAGTTATTTGGAAATTACAATATCATCTTATGGTTTATAAAAAAGATAAATAAGTGCATCTTCAATTAATTCTTTAAAATAGAGAAATGAGGCTTTTGTTTACTATTTTGTTTTAACAGATTTTCTTATTATTTTTTAAAATCGAGAGAACTCAATTTGAATGAATTATTACTATTTCTTTAAGTTATTTTTCAAAAATTTGAAATAATAAATTTACAGAATATATTAGGAATATAATGCATGTTGAAATCTTTAAAATAATATGTTGTACTTAAATGTGTTTTATTTTAAAGAAACTAGAGACAACTCAAGTTTTAGAAAATTTTAAAATCCTGATGCGTGGAGATAGAAACTATTTTTTTCCATTTTTTTTTTTGAAAGGCAGAATTTTTTTATTAAACCAACTGACACAAATACAAGTTAACCAACAGATTTGGTCTTAAACAAAGCACACAAACCTGCAAAACTGAATAGAACTTAGGAAACAAACGCGACACCAGAATTTTAAAACACGACGCCCAAATTAACAACTGCAGCAGGGGTCGTGCTTGCGAGGTACAAACGGATGTCCCCCTATAGCCTCTTCCGCATCAGAAACATCCCTCACCTTCGTCGATTTACTCCAGGGAAGAAGGATTGCCGAACCACCGACTAACATCTATCGAGACCCTATTGATTCGCCTTTTTATCCATTCGAAAAGGATCGTTTGAAACTCGAACAATTGGTCCTCAATATTCCGCTTCTCCCCTCGACAAATCAACTTGTTTCTATGTTCCCAAATCAGGTATAGGACGGCCCAGATTACCCCATTCCAAATCGAATCTATGGAGTTACTAATCGCCGATGACGCTCCTTCTTGTAACAATTCTTGGACCGAATTTATCCCATCCAAGTTCTTTGTCCACCATCTTCCTATTTGTGACCATAGCGTTTTTACTTTTGGACACGATACTAAGGCATGATCGACAGTTTCTATCGAAGCCTCACATCTAGGACACAATGTCGAGTGGAGGTCTATACCCATTTGATCCAAGACCGAACGGGTTGGGATTTTTCCTCTACTAGCTCTCCAAATGAATACACTAACCTTTTTGGGGACCATTACCGTCCATTTCGTCGGAACCACCGCCCCGTTTGGATTTGACCCACTTTCTTTCAGAACTTCTCTTAATTTCCCGACGTTGAAGATTTTCGATGCATTTAGTCCCCATTCCTCTTTGTCTTCTTGGCCTCTTTCGAGTTGGAAATTCTCCAGTTTTCGGGTTAATGCTTCCAGCTCTCCTATTTCCCTCCCCCTCAGGGGTCTTCTCCATTTCCAATCCCACCTCCACGAGTCATCCGTCTACGTTCCTCTCTCCGCAATCTTAGCTTCTTCATGTGTCTCCAGCCGGTATAATCTTCCAAACTCCTATTCTAACGTTCTCGGCCCCGCCCATTTCTCCTTCCAGAAATATGTTTCTTTGCCATCACCAATTTTTTTTCCGGAATGACGACGAAAACTCAGCTCCCAAATTGTCCATTTATGTCCCGACCCTTGCAATATTTGTCCAGATCGAACCTGCACCAGCAGCAAAATTATGGTTCCCAATCAGCCCCCCTCCCCATAAATACTTTTAATTATTTTTACCCAAAAACCATTTTTTCGATTTGAAACCGCCACCACCATTTACCCAATAGTGCCCAATTCATCAATTTCAAACTACCAATATTAAGGCCCCTGTTTTTAAAAAATTTCACCACACTTTCCTACTTCACCCACGCAATACCTTTCTTATCGCTCTCCCCGACACCCCCACCCCAAAAAAACCTCATTCTCACCCTTTCCATCTCTTTTATCACTCCGCTCGGGACCCGAAACAACGAGAAGAGGTACAAGGGAATAATCCCCAATACCGACTTGACCAAGGTCAACTGCCCACCAAACGAGATCAATTTAGATTTCCACGAGGCTAGCCTTTTTTTACTTTCTCAATTGCCACCCCCAATGGTTCAATCGTTTCATCGAAACTCCTACCGGTAGCCCCAAATAGGTGAGAGGAAAAGAACCCGGGCCACAACCCACACTTCTCGCAAAACTTTGTACTTCTATCTCCGTAACTCCCAACCCATAAACCTTGCTTTTACTCGGGTTTATTTAAGGCCCGACATTAAGTAAAAGCATTTCAAAATCTTTAGAAGATTTTTGAGGTTGTTTAGATTCCAATTGCCAAAGAAAATGGCATCGTCCGCATTTTGGAGATGCGAGATCGGGACCTTTTCCCCCCACTTTGAAGCCTTCAAACAACCCTTTTCTTACTGCCTCTTCCACAAGGATATGGAGGCTTTCGGCCGTTACTAAAAATAGGAATGGAGCCAAAGGATCACCCTGCCGTAAACCTTTACCCATCGGAAATTCCTTCGTTGGGTTGTCGTTTATAAGGATTGACATCGAAGCCGAATCGAGACATGCCTAGATCCATTTAACCCATTTTTCTCCGAAACCCATTTTTTCAAGCTGCCGATTAAAAATTCCAACTCGACACTATCGTATGCTTTCTCGAAATCTACCATAAAAATCACACATTTCCTTTTTTTCTTCCACATGAAGTCGATCACCTCGTTTGTTATGAGTACTCCATCGAGTATGTTTCGACCCTTCACGAACACGCTTTGGGTCTCGCTGATTACTTTATTCATAACGGGTTTTATCCTTTTCGCAAGTATTTTAGCTATTATCTTATAGAGGATTCCTATTAAGCTTATTGGCCTAAACTCGCCAAGATTATTCGGGTTTGCCACCTTTGGGATCAGCGTTAGGAATGATGCATTACACCCCCGGCTAATCTCTCCATTTTCCCCGAACCAAAGAATAGCTCTCAAAAGATCATCCTTCACTGTGTTCCAATATCTTCTTATGAACCCGAAAGTAAAGCCGTCCGGACCCGGTGCTTTATTATTTCCGCAGCTGTTCACAACCCTAAAAACCTCCTGCTCGCTAAATGGGTGTTCCAAAAAATCAGCCTCTTCTTTTGATATTTTTTTAAACAGGTCATCACGAAGGGAGGGATTTCCCAATCTATTCGATTTGCTCGAAGAGAACTTTTCTTTAAAGAACTCGAAAGCAAACTTTTTAATCTTATTCGGTTCGTTAGTCCACCCGTCATTTGTCTTCAAACCCCGTATGGAGTTCTTCCTCTCTCTATATTTGTAACAATCCAAAAATTCCCAAACATGCTTCAAATAACATATATTGCATAACATAGTTACATTCATAAAAGAAAATACACAATACATCACAAACGGTCTCTTCGGTCTTGAAAACTACAAAATACATAAAAGTCTCCTAAACAACGTCTATCAAAAGCTTCCTATTTTTATCCCTTTCTTTCTCCGATCCTCAACCTGGAAAACACATTTTTAAAAATAAAATGAGGGTTAGACCAAACGGGTCTAGTGAGTTAATCACGGTCCTTTCCCAAAATCATTGTAAAATCTTTCATGTAAATCCTTTGCTTCAAAACCATTTATGTAAAACCTTTCATATATATTTAAGTACTACACGTATATAAATACCAATCCAGACTCGTACATCGTATACCTCTCATCCACCTTATTCCTCCACAAATGGCCAAATTTATTGGTTGCGAGCCAATTTAACACGTCGGTCCCAAGCCCGACCACGTATTATATTCCCATATAATACTTCACGGAATTATAATATTTTGACATATTATAATCACACCCGTATGACATATTCATACAATTTATCAAGTATTTGTTACCCACATAAATGTATTCCAGTAAAAATTAATTTGAATTAAAACTCACCTTGTTGCTTTATCAAAACCTTCCAATCCTTTATCTGTCAATTCAACCTTTTATCTCAAGTTCACAGAATCTGTAATCAAGTAATCACATAATATTTACAATCTGAGAGTGCTAAATAAATCTTAACATTCCAAAACCCTTTTCTGCTATCGCAACCAACACCCTATCGCAACCCACACCCTTGCGATACTAAACTCCCTATCGCAACCAATTGCTTGCGACACAGTAATCTGTCGCAAGCCACTATTGCGACACTTCTCTCTATCGCAACCCACCCTTGCGATACCATCCAACTATCGCAACCAACAACTGCGATATCCCACTTTATCGCAACCAACTATTGCGACACCATGGTCTTGTCGCAGCTATTGCTTGCGACACTTATGAGTATCGCAACCCAAGGTTGTGATACTTATGATGTTCATAACTATCTCCATTAACTAAGTTCATCATTTACTCAGAAAAATGCAGATTTCGTCCGTGAATGTTTATGTAACTTTGCAGATATGTTTACTACCATAAATAACAACTATCCATGAACCCAGATTTCTCATATCTTACTAAAATACCAAGACCCACTTCCAAAACTCATAGTAAACTAAGAAACATAAAAGAGAGAATTTGTATGGATAATTACCTTTGATTTCTTGATGTGAATCCTAAGACCCAACTGAGATAATCAAGTTCCTTCTTCTTCTTCTTGCCCCTTTCTTCAAATTACTCTCTTTTCTCTCCTCTCTCTCTTTGCCGAATACCAACACACACACACACACACACACTTTTCCTTCTCTTTTCTTTTCTTTCTTTTGATAATAATATTCTAACTAAATCCCTAGTCATCAGATATAAGATGACCATTCATCAAAAGATGACATGTGTAACAATTTCACCAACCACCCCCTACTTACCCTAAATGGCAAGATTTACCCCTTAACTTCCAACCACTTATTAAAACCTACCTCAAACTTCTTAGCTTAAATAATACTAAAGTAAGAACTTATAAAATTCCAAGTTTAATATTTAGATAAAATACCTGGTTATTACAATATTTGACCGCCGCGTGAAAAAGTTTTGAATTTTCTTCTCCATCCGTAATCCATTTCACCTTCGCCTTTTGCTTTACCATACTGATTCTTTTCTCCTCCATTTGTAGCCAATTTTTTCGTGCTAGTAACCAACGTTGCCTTCTTGACTCGTCCCATCCATTTTGTTCCGCCTCCTTTTCTTTCTTTATCGCCTCTTCTTTCCACCTTTCCAATTCTTTTTCTAGCTCCCCGAATTTCGATTTCCCCTACTCTTTAATGGTTTCTTTGACGTGTTTAAGCTTGTCCCGAAATATACAATCCGGCCTGACCGAACGGGTACTTCTCCCCCAACTGGATCTTACTAGTTCCTCCAGGCTATCCTCTTTCATCCAGGAGTCAAAAAACTTGAACGGTTTCGGTCCGAAGTTGGTTCTATCTTCTTGTAGCAATATAGGCGCATGATCAGACCATTTTCTGTCTAGCACATTTACTCCCAGATTGCACCAAACATTAACAAACTCGACCGTCGCGAGGAAACGGTCTAACTTACTAAACTTCATCCCATCATCACTAGTTCTCGTAAATTTTCTGCCAAGCATCGGGATTTCTACCAAGCGATTATTATCAATAAACTCATTAAACTCCCTAGCCCCTCTAGAGCTCGAATTGGAATTTAATCTTTCATGGTCCCCCCGTACCTCGTTAAAGTCGCCGAATAAACACCACATTACATCGCTCCTCTCTATAATTTTTCCTAATTTATCCCATAAATGGGTTCTTTCCTTTACATCATTTGGATCATACACATTAACCAACCCCACCTCTTCTTCTTTTCCCACCCACGTCCCAATTACTGCCACGAAATTTATGCCAATAACTACGACTTCTTTCGTAAATACTTTCCTGTCCCACATTGTCACTATTCCCCCCGAATTTCCAATGGCATCCACCTTTGCAAAGTCAACGTCGTCGCCCCCCAAAGTGATTTAGTTTGGCCACTTTTTCTATTCATTTTCACCAATGAGGTCGAATTATTACTATTTCTTTAAACTATTTTCAAAGTTTTGAGATGATAAATTTATGGAATATTTTAGTAATATACTGTATGTTAAAATCTCTAAAATAGATAATCTGTTATAGTTAAATGTAATTCATTTTAAAGCATATCCAACATATTCTTAAAAACGGAGAATCAAAAGTCAAAATTTCGAAAGATAAACATGTCCATCTTCAAAGATTTTCATTACTAGGATTAATATCTAATACAAGTTATAAATTATTATTTTATTTTTCTTAAGTATTTAATTTCAAGGATTTTCATTAGTAGGATTAATAAAAAATCATTTCAACCTCCTCTCCCGTTTTCTCCATTTTAAGGTTATAGAGAATATCTTAAAGTAAAAGTTTTCAATATTTATTTTGGAGAAACCATTCAGTTCTTAGATATTTTAACATTTGATTATTTGTTTTAGAAAATTTATAGAGAATAAGGTCTTCTTTATCTAACACTTATCCGATAAAAGCTTATCGGTAAAATTCTAATCTAATAAAACGACATCATATACACTATTTTTATTTTATAGACGTTTACCGAATAAGACTTTCAGCTTTTATCATCGTTTTTATAGAGTAAAATTATCAATTCTTTTCACATGAATTCAATAAAATAAAATAAATCAGTAAATACTTGCCAATTAAACATTTAATAAACATCCCTAAATAAAAGAAAACATAAGGATTGCATGTGCCAAAACTAGGAAAATAACCAATCTTTGTTACTTCCCCACCAACCTGATCCATCTATTTTAACACTTTTCATGTCATCCATGATTCCATGGTATCCATGTTTTGTTTGCTTGCTTGATAACTCAACCCACAATAAAATCTTTAATATCACAAAAAAGATTTTATGGGTTCCAACTTCCAACCATCCCCACCAGCCCTACAGCCCCTACTTACTTTATGACATATTTATAACCCCTCTCATCTACAAAAACCCATCTTTTAGATCCCAATCTTTAATCTTTTTCCCCCAAATTTACAAACCCAACAATGGCGCCACTCCCTTTCTTGGAAACCCTAAAGCACCAACCTTTATGGCTCACTTTCCTGTTTCTCTTGGGTTCTTTATCATTTCTCAAGACTTCAACTTCAATCCTCAAATGGGTTTACATCAATTTCTTCAGACCTTCCAAGAATCTGAAGAAATATGGATCATGGGCACTTGTCACTGGCTCAACAGATGGCATTGGTAAAGCTTTTGCCTTTGAATTAGCTAAAAAGGGTCTTAATTTGATCTTGGTGGGTCGAAACCCTAGTAAATTAGCTGATGTTTCATCTGAGATTAAATCGAAATTCGTTAATACCCAGATCAAAGAGGTTGTTTTTGATCTTTCTGGTGATTTGTCTGAGGGTATTAAGAAGATTAGTGAAGCGATTGAAGGGTTAGATGTTGGGATTTTGATAAATAATGCTGGCGTTTCCTACCCATATGCTAGGTTTTTCCATGAGGTTGATGATCAACTTTTGAATAATTTGATTAAGGTGAATGTTGAAGGGACTACAAAAGTGACACAGGCGGTTTTGCCTCAAATGGTGAAGAGGAAAAGGGGTGCAATTGTGAATATTGGATCTGGTGCTGCCATTGTTATCCCATCTGATCCTCTTTATGCTGTTTATGCTGCTAGTAAAGCGTAAGTTTTCGATTAAGATTTTGGGTTTTTATAGCAAGTTTTTGTTTGCAATTATGGATCTTGATTAGTGCTAATTGATGCTGTTAGGTATATTGACCAGTTTCTTTTAAAAAAATTGTTTTTATAGCTGGGTTTTTTTGAATTATGGATCTTGATTAGTGCTCATTGATGCTGTTAGTTTTTGGATAAAGATTTTGGTTTTTATACCAGGGTTTGTTTGCAAGTATGGATCTTGATTAGTGTTAATTGATGCTGTTAGGTTTATCGACTGGTTTTCGATCAAGATTTGGTTTTTATAGCTGGGTTTGTTTGCAATTATGGATCTTGATTAGTTCTAATTGATGCTGCTAGGTATATCGACTGGATTTTCGATAAAGATTTTGTTTTTTATAGTTGGGTTTGTTTGCAATTATGGATCTTGATTAGTTCTAGTTGATGTTATTAGGTTTATCGACTGGTTTTCGATAAAGATTTTGGTTTTTATAGCAGGGTTTGTTTGCAATTATGGATCTTGATTAGTAGTAATTTATGCTGTTAGGTTTATCGACTGGTTTTCGATAAAGATTTTGGTTTTTATAGCAGGGTTTGTTTGAAGTTATGGATCTTGATTAGTGCTAATTGATGCTGTTAGGTTTATCGACTGGTTTTTGATAAAGATTTTGGTTTTTATAGCTGGGTTTGTTTGCAATTATGGATCTTGATTAGTGCTAATTGATGCTGTTATGTATATCAACTGGTTTTTCGATAAATATTTTGGTTTTAATAGCAGGGTTTGTATGCAATTATGGATCTTGATTAGTGCTAATTGATGTTGTTCTTTGTTTGTGTAGGTATGTTGATCAGTTTTCGAGGTGTCTTTATGTTGAATACAAGAATAGTGGCATTGATGTGCAGTGTCAGGTAAATTGGTTCTTGTTTTGCTTCATAGGATTTGAATTCTGAGTTGTTTTTAGAGGCATAGCTTCTTGAAATTTTGAGTTGAATTTGGTGCAGATTTTTCTGTTAGGATCTGTAATCACACATGACACACCCGATAATAATTGTAGGAAACCAAGAAGGGAATAGCCAAGATTTCACAAGTAGCACTTTAGCAACTTTAGCGAGTAGCAGTTTTAGTTTAGCAAGTAGCACTTTAGCAACTTGCAAAATTGCTACTTTATGAATATTATATATTCATAAAAAGTGGATTTTTCAAGTTGCTAAAGTGCTACTTGCGAAATCTTGCCTATTTCGGTCAATTAAGTAGAAAAGCGGCTATAAAGTGAATTGCAGGATAAAAAATGGCTATTTTGGACAATTTTTCCAACCAAGAATCATACATATAATGACCATTTTCAGCTAGGTCATAATGCAATTTATGGTTGAAATGAGGTACCGTATCTGCATTTTCAAGACAATCATATCACTTTGCATAATCTCAAACTTCTGGTGACAAAATTGTGAACGTACATGCTTTAGGGCTTGCCATTTCTATTAAGTTGTTTATTGATTCTTTATGAACAAGATGACGTGATATAATTGTTATGAATATATGACTCGAGTCTTATTTACTTTGATACGAAAAGATATTAAGATGGGACCTATAAAATAAGGTTTGAGATGAAGTCCCATCTTGGTCGCAGCCATAGTCACTCATGTCAGTTTATCATATGTGATATGTGATGGTTGTTTGTTTCAGATATTCTTGTAAAATGATATTGTTCTCATTTGAACCATTGCTTTTGTTGGAGTCCCACATAGGCTAGACTTGGACTATTTATCTTTAGTATATGTTAGGAACCTCAAGTTCTCTTCTCAAGGACTCTTTTGGAGAGTAATCTAACTGGGTTCTACATATTTTGTCAACTATACATTTGACAAGTAGTCAAAAGAAACTCTTAAACTATTATATTCAAATATGAATATTGAATACTATGAGAAAAAGAAGAGAAGTTAAATGAAGATTCATATGTGACATATTGAAAAAATCTGGAAAAAAATGTATTTGAAGATGCATATGCATATGCATATGTAACTGACGTTACAGATTATTCATATGGGCTCACACATATGGATGTTTAAATGGATTTTTTCAACAATTCACATATGAATCCCCCCTTCTTACTTTCTCACGACATATATGCCTGTCCTTGGCTTCTTGCATCGTGTTTCGTGATTCCATAAATTTCAAACTTTGAATGAAAATCTTTAAACTGTTGGACAGGTGCCGTTATACGTAGCAACAAAGATGGCATCGATCAAGAGATCTTCGTTCTTCGTACCATCGCCAAGCGGATACGCAAAGGCAGGGTTGAGGTCGTTAGGGCATGAACCTCGTTGCACGCCTTACTGGCCACATTCCGTTATCTGGGCTTTGCTTTACACGTTGCCTGAGGCTGCTATCGACGCTTGGCGTTTGAGCTTCTGCCTCAAGATCCGAAAAAGGGGACAACTTAAGGATTCTAGGAAGACAGAGTGAAGAAGAAGAAGATATTTCTGAAGTTGTAGCAGTTTGGTTTGTGCATTTCTAGCATGTATGATTATGACAATGATGAATCTGTGCTTGAATTTTCGGACGTTTTTTATGATCGGGCTATATTTATTGTTAGATATATGTGGATTTGGCCTTAACCGTTGCTCTTCGATTCAAAATTGCTACTGATAAAGACGTTGGAGTCCCATGTTGACTAGATTTAGGTTGTGTTTGGCTCGTCGAGTGTTTTTTGATGAAATAGAATATGTTAAACAAATTTGACTTTGAAGGAATTGGAAAGAAATGTTATTATGTCTGGCCACCTATTTGTAGGGATGGAAACAGGGCGGGTAATGCATCCCCCGCCCTCGTCCCGATTAATCCCCGACGGGTTTGGGAGAAAGGAATCCTCGACGGGTTTTGGGAACCCGTTGGGTACCCGATTAGTAAAAATAAAAAAAAACGTATTTTAAAACTAAAAATATGATAAATGTTCACTACTTTAATTATCAATATCAAAAATAACATATATTTTATCATTTAATTAGAATTGTATACATATATTTATTTATATACACTATATAATCACTGTCGGATTAGGGACGGGTATTGTTCATCTCTACCTGTGTGATGACAAACATTCGAATAGAATAATAAAATATTGATAAATAATTAAAGTATCATTTTTTTTTTAATTTTAATTGTTTTAAACTTAAAATACTTTAATAAAATAATCCGTTGATAACATATAAAACCAGGATTCGACATCTGTTGGAGGCGACGAGTTAAAATCCTACACCAGATATTTAAATCAAGTAAACTACAAATTTGGTCCCTATAGTTTGTCAAAAACAACATTTTTTGTTCCTTGAATTTTAAAATTACAAAATAACCATCATGGTTTGCATAAACTCTCAGGTTTGGTCCCTCTCTCTAACAACCGTTAAAAATTCCATTAAGTAAGATGGCCATGTTGTATTTCCAAAACCACAGTAAGAAAAGGTGTTACTTTAGGGAGAGAATAATTTATACTTTTATATTTCTATTTGAGAACGGGTTGACAGGACCGATTCAACTAATTGATGACGAGGACCAAGCCCGTTTCCTAATAATGTTTGTGTGTTTAGATTTTCAACCTTTAAAAAATTATAAGCAATAATATTTATTTATTTTAGTGTAACTTTAGCTGTTGTCTCATGTTTGATGCAACATTAAACTAGAAAAGAACATGATTGAGTGAGAAAAAAAATACATTTTTTTGTTGTGTCAAAAGTGGTGGAACCAAAACCATAAAAATCAAGAAAATTAACAAGATTACTAAGGGGATGTTTGTTTACCTCTTAATGGTTCCATTAAGAGACAACCTCTGAATCGTTAAGAGATAAATCCTGTTTGGCAAAACAAATGTCTACCCTTAATGGTTCTAAAATTCTCTGAATGATTTACATCCTAGGGCTTCATTAACCATTCAGCATCCTGATTTCATTCTAAACAATTACCAAACAACCATATTTTATTTTGCACCATATCGTAAAAACCTCTTAATCATTCTGTTTACTTAATTATTCTACACTAAACCATTCAGCAACTGCCAAACAACCCGCTAAATTACAACATAATTTTTTCATCTGCTTACCTCATTGTTATCTGATCGTTCATATTTCATCACTTCTCGTCCTGTCTCGTCTGCACACCAAACACATTTTTAACGATGAGATATTTGGTTAAAAGCATTAGAAGATAAAATAAACTACAAAAATTCATGACCGTTGGATTGCTTTCCTTTTCCTAAATACCACCTCAGTATCCAACCCGAACCCGTCAACCTTCCTAGAATAAACAAAATCCGACCCATTAAACAACTTCAATAACGGGTCAATACTATACAAATCATTAGTCGAGTACTTGTCCGACCGTCTAGATAACGCCACGTGTAACACACAGATCCCACCACGCTTCAACGTCCGTTGGATCTCCCCTACAAACTTATCCGGGTACAATGCATGGTCAAACACATTGGAAAATTCAAAGTCAAAAGTCTCATCATCGAACGGCTGACGATGAAAGTCACCTTGGATCACAAGCGGCGGGTAAGGGACCAGATCCAACCCGATGGAGTCCCACACTCCGACCCGTTTTAAAGCCTCCACCTCCTGCCCGACCCGAGCTCCGACACAAAGCGCTTTGGATGAATTTGTTAGCAGTTTTTTGTGCTTTATTTCCGAAAAGAAGTGTGTGAAAACCCGAATCTTTCGATCCCAATCTCGGGTGGTCCATATTTTTTGGAGCTTTGGGTTGGTGGTTTTGTGAAGTTGGTGGTTAATGTAGTTGTCGTAGGAGGTGTATCCGGGTCGGATCTTGAGGTCGGATCCTCCTTCGATTATGGGGGTGGAGATGGGTTTTTTCAGGAAGTTTGTGGATTTTAGAGAGAGAAAGATGAGAGAAGATAGAGATAGGAGGAGAGAGAGAAAGTAACATGTAGAAACTACTACTGATCTTGATTGAGTGGGTGTATCTTTCATCTCTCTCTCACTAGAACACTGTTTATATCTCTGTGGTTCTTAATTTCTCTGTAAATGCATCATTTAACATATCAATATCCTCTCTCTCTCTCTCTCTCTCTCTACATATATATATGTATATATCCCACTAAAATTGTGTTTTTGTATGTAGAGTTTGAAACTTTAACTCTCTCTCTCTCTCTCTCTCTCTCTCTACATGGTTGTATTGTATGGAGAAGTTGGTAGTTTGTGCATGACAAGTGTGTGTGTTTTATAGAGAGAAAGAGAGAGAAGAGGAGAAAGTTGAGATCACATAACCAACAAAAGGACAGATGGTTGTTATATATACATTCATACTAATTATCTCTCCCTCTCTCTCTCTCTCTCTCTATATATATATATAGAGAGAGAGAGAGAGATCCATGGTATATATATAGATATTTAGAGAGATATCCATGGTATATATAGATATATAGAGAGAGATATGCATGGTATATGTATATATAGAGGAAAGTTCAATCTATAATGCTAATTATTTAAGAAAACATGAGAACTGTCATGTATAAAATCATATGTGATTTTACACTAACAGTAAAAAGCTGGACGTGAGCAACTTTGGCCGCGACTTAAAAGTCATGAGACAAGTCACGTGAATCATATATGATTTTGTACGTGAATCATGTATGATTTTGTACATGAACGACCGTTCTAGTGTTTTTTTAAATAGTTAGCGTTCTCGTTTGAACCCACATATATACATGTGTGTGAGAAATGTTTGTATGATCATTTACACACACCCATGTCATCATCCCGTTATAGCATTGATGATCATGGTTGTATATATATTATATAATAATGTATATGTATATGAATACAAGAAAAGGTGGTTTTGATCGAAATGACACCTTAATTTCTCAGAACACCCTGGAAAAAAAAGTAAAAAAATCATATGTCGATGAATACAAAGTAGGCCTGCTTATCTAGTACCGTAGTTCAGCAGTCCGTTTTTTTTATGTGGTAGTTTAATTAAGATGCCAAGATTTATGCTGGAGTTGGTACCGAAGTATTGCGTATGCTTGAAGGATTATCTGAACAACATTGAAAGACCAAACAACAACATGCTAGTTAGATTATGCATATATGCACATTGGTTCATGCATTCATCAAATTTTCATCATCTTCATCTCCACCATCATGGAAGTTTTGATGTCATTCGATGATTCTGGAATTCGTCTCCGTCCATCTGGAAACCATCGATCTTGCTGTCATGATCTCCAGCCAACCACCTCGCTACAACATCGGACGAATTCATATCGGAAGAAACAACATTATGACAACTAGATGAAACCATGGAAAACGATCTGTGTGGATCAAACAAAACGAAAAAAGGTTGGAGGATATGTATTCTTGAAACAAAGAATTAAGATGATGGTATTTTTCAAAATTCAAACGAAGAAGATGATGATGTGGGTGAGGATAACTACATTGACTCATTATCAAAATTTACAAATATCCATAAATAACTGCATACCATTAAAATGCCTAATTTACCCTTTTAAATTAATAATAATTAAAATCTTATTAATAATATGGTGATCATGATCAACGGTTAGAGATGGGGTTGCAACGGTTGCCACCTTTTTTTGGGTTGCAAAAGATCACTCCCCTATATATATATATATATATAGAGAGAGAGAGAGAGAGAGAGAGAGAGGGAGGTTAAGAGGTTTATTTGTTAACCTTTCATTTTGTATTAATTTTATTAACTTCATCGTCTTAGCCATTCATTTTCTTGTTAATGGTTGAGATTAAAACCATTTGTTAATTAATTAAGAAACTAAGTCGTGTAATTAATTCTCCCATTGAACACAAATGAAGAGGGTAATTTTGGAATTTGACAAACCTACTTTTTTCATTAATTAAGTCGTGTAATTAATGTTCTTATAGTTGAACATATTGGTCCTATGTTCAATCCAATGTTCCTAATTGTTCAATTTTATGTTCATATTTGTTCAATTATATGTTCATATTTGTTCAATTATATGTTCATATTTTTTCAATTATATGTTCATAATTGTTCAATTATATGCAAACAACAGATTGTTCATATATGAGCAACTATATGTTCATTCATGTTCGATTACTCCGAAATTACATGGTGTTACTTAATAGTTAATTACTATTTCATTTAGAGCATGTAATTTTGATGTCACATCATCTATGATGTGCAAATATTAAGGCTATGCATGAACAAAGATGAAATATAAGCCTAAGTGAACCTATATGAACAATATATATTTGTTATATTTGTTCATGTTCAAATGAACGTCTACGTCTACTCTCTCTTCAACGTCATTGAAAACACCTTGATCACTCATGTTCATGATGCAACAATAGAAATTCAAACACTAATTTAATAGATAAGACTACAAAATATTTGAGAAATAATAATATATCTAGAATCAAGGAGATTTTGTAACACCCTAAAAATCAGGGCAAATTTAAACCTGAACTAAAAGGGTTTACATAACTAATATCCATAAAATAAACATTCTTAACGAGTGAAAATAGTGACAAGAGTCAATTTACATCAAACTTGTCACCACTGTATTTTCTCCACTCATCCCAATACTTCCCTGAGCTCGTACCTGGTAAGAAAATATAATTTGAAACGATTAGGCTAATGCCTAGTGAGAACATTCAGTTTCAAAATAATACTTTTAAATCAATGTAAACAAGGCATAACAAACCTGGTTTACCCTCATTCTTACCATACTCGTACTCGTCTCATAATAACGGACACATACCCAATCCCATGAGTATGACTATCATTCAAAAAGTCATAACATAATATTCGAGAGCCTACTATGAATCATCACGGATTCTAGTTTATCGATCAAGCCTAAGGACTTACATTCAATCGCCATACCTTTTCCTTGGAATGGAAGCAGATATAGCACTTATATATTGCCTATTTTTAATCCGCCGAAAACAAAGGAAAACAACACTTACACTTCGTCTAATTCATGTTTCCACATCTCAAATACGAATAGCAACTATACTTTGCCTATTCACTACAGTCAATATGAATAGCAATTATACTTTGCATATTCCATCATTTCTACATGAATAGCAATTCTGCTTTGCATATTCAATCATTCAACATGAATAGCAATTCTACTTTGCCTATTCAACATTATAGGTCAACGGGAATTACAATTACGAGCCCGATCTATTCCACATTCATCACATCAAAACACTAAATGGGAATTACCATTATCGCCCGGTCTATTCCACATTTATCAAATCAACGGGAATATGAATATGACTAACACTAAGTCAGTCATGATATCACGTTCAAGAGCCCACTACGAATCTCCACGAATTTTAGATTAATGCTCATATCCAAGAAATTACAATTAGTCCATGCCTATTTCTTGGAGAGGAAGTAGAGATTACAATTAAGCCATGCCTATCTCTTTCCTTCCTATAGAAATCGGGAATTACGATTAGTCCACGCCTATCCCACGATTTCTCATCAATGTGAACTGGGAATTACGATTAGCCCACGCCTATTCCTCATTTCACCTAAACGGGAATTACGATTAGTCCACGCCTATTCCACGTTTATCAAACACACGGGAATTACGATTAGTCCACGCCTATTCCACGTGTTCATATAAAACTAGTGCCTATGGATCCATTACACTTATTCGTACTCGTGCAGGTTATTGCTTAATATAGATTTCTCATATCATTCAGTATGAGCAAATCGCCTTTATACCATATAGATTTCTCATATCATTCAGTATGAGCAAATCACATTTATACCATATAGATTCCTCATATCATTCAGTATGAGCAAATCACATTTATACCATATAGATTTCTCATATCATTCAGTATGAGCAAATCACATTTATACCATATAGATTCCTCATATCATTCAGTATGAGCAAATCACATTTATTATGTCAATTTCTCATAACATAAGTCTAACAATCAATATCATCATCCACGGGTGTATAAATTTATATACACAATTGCCCATTAGAACAAATAGTTAAAAACGAATGCATCAGAATCTAATGTATTTTTCGCATCAATTTCTTAAATATAAAGGTAAGGTAAGAATGAACTCACCTGGTAGCAATAACGTCACTTTTACTTCACTTCTTAACTTTGTAAGGATTTATGTCACCAAACTCCACAAAGTCTGAAATATCCAAATACATAATGTACTTGTATTAATCTACTAAACAGGACTCTTTTAAAGACTAAGAATCCTAAATAACCCAAAATTCCATCTCTTATCGCAACCCAAAGGAAATGCGTCTTCACTTTGTCGCAACCTACTGTTTGCGATAACACTTGTCGCAACCCACTTCTTGCGACAACCAAGTTTTGTCGCAACTAACTACTTGCGACATCCTGACTTGTCTCAAAGAACCTCAAAGCTACTTTGTCGCAACTCAAAGCTTGCGACAATCATCCTTATCGCAACCAACTGTTGCGACATACTATTTTATCGCAATCAACTGTTGCGACAATCAAGTTTATCGCAACCAACTGTTGCGACAATCATACTTATCTCAACTAGCAGGAATCGTAATTAAGCCAAAACTGATACTTTTAAGCCATGTCTGAATCTATAAACTTGCAGATATGCTTAAGATTACCAGTAGAAGAAACTCATAAACTCAGATTTTCCATATCTTCTAAAAATATTGCAACCCAATTCTAAACTAATAACAATCCTTTCTATATATATATAAACATAATTATATATAGAATCATACCTTCAATCTTCAAGTTTCACCTTTTATCTCCTGCAGAAATCCAGTTCCTTCTTCTTCAAATAACTTCTGATTTCTTTCTTCTCTTTCTCGGCTCTCTCTCTCTTTTTGGTTCTTCCGTACGACACACACACAAAGACCAAAATATATCTTTTTTCCTCTCAAAGCAAATTGCAAATATCTCATTTTTAATAAGGTGAGGCGGTGGTAGTGAATTTAGTTTCATCACCTACCCAATTTAACCCCTATACTTCCATCAAATGGCAAAATTAACCCTCCATTTATATATTAAAATTAAAGCTTACCCTAACTTATAATTCCAATAAAATAAATAACGTACTTACTCGGGGATAAACTCTAAAATTAATCTATCAAATAATTATACATCCATTTATCAATAAAACCCATCGTAACACTTTATATAAAAATCGGGGCGTTACAGATTTTGTTATTTGTAACTCCCTTAATAAATCAATGTAATAAAACAAAAACATGGAATTCCATCCATGCCCCTATTTAATGTTTATATATAGATTTGATACCACCAACTAAAATGGATTCCTATTGGTTGAATGAAGTTAATAAAGTTAACACAAAATAGGAGGTTAACAAATGAACTCAACCCTATATATATGTAACACCCCGAAAATTTGAGAACCAAAAACCGAGTCACGGACGTCCGCGAGATGGCAAGTCGGACGTCCGCAGGCACGGAAGCCCGCGGGTCGTCCGCGGAAGCAACATCGGTTTTGGGATGATTTTGGTTCAGACGAGGCCGGACGTTCGCGAAGTGCCATGCGGACGTCCGCGACCTGTCTGATGAGTTAACTTGGGTGTTTTAAACCCTTTTCTCCCTCTCTCTACTCATTACACTTTCAAAACCCTAAATCACTCTCCCTCTCCCTCTCTCAGCCGATTTCTCCCAAGAAATCCTCAAACCCTTCTCCTTCCTCAACTTCTTCACCTAATCTAAACCCACTTCCACCATTGTTGAAGATATGGAGCTTGAAGCTTTTGTGGATGATTAGGAGCTTTTGTTTGGGAGATTCAAGTGATAAAGGTAATATTCCTCTACCCAAATGCTAGGTTATTGTTGTTTCATCCTTGTTCTATTTTGGGGTATGGTTGGATGATTATGGTGGTGTTTGGTTGAAGTGATCTCCTCCTTCTTCATTTATGAAGATTAGGGTTTTTGATGTAATTGGGGGTTTTGGTGTATTATGTGTGGGGAATGATTCTAAGTGTTTGGGGACGAATACTTATGGTTGGAAACTTATGGATCTAGGTTTTGGAAGATTTGGACTTGAAGATTCGGACTTCTTCAAAGGAGCATACGTTTGGGAAAATCTAGATTTAACCTAATCTAGCAAGGTGAGTTCAAGTTGATTTGTAAAAACGTTGTACATGCCAAAATGTGTGTTTTAAAGTAATTGTGTGCTTTATGTGAAATTATCCCTTGTTGAGTTATTTGGTGGGTTTTGATTTAACCAAAGTGTTGAACTTTACATATCTTGTAAAACACTCACATTTGGGGATTTGAGTGATTGATGAATAAAACACGAGTGAAAGAGGTTTTGTTAATTTATTGCATAAGTGAAAGTTATTTGGTCGAAATACACTTTTAGTGTTTATGTAGTTGTGCAATAATTATGATATGTTACATTTCAAAAATGTGAACGTGTGAATTGGGGTTTTGGGTCAATCTTGGCCGTATGAATATTTTGGGAGTGTAAACCTTTTATTTTGGGCCGATGGCCAATTGAGAAGTTAAGAAGGTAAATATTTTGAGAAACGATGTATTTTGGTTTACATAACCGTGTGAGCAACACGTATTTAGCCAAACGTTTATTTTGGCCTTTAAAGGATTGATTTATACTCAAATGAGTCTTTTGAGTGTTTGCCGGTTTTAGTGACTCGAGGTGGAGTCTTGGATGTGTTGTATGCTTAATTGCATTTTATTTGAATATGTGCCGGTTTAAGTGCTGGTATTACGTGTGAAGACCGTTTGATGATTTTGTATTCTTAGTACCTTTGGGACTAATGAACCTTGGTAAGTTATATGCATTGTTGAGTTATGAAAGAGTTGCATATACGTATACATATAGATGCATATATGTTTTGACTTCATTGGGAAGGTGGCAATGAAGGGGTTGTGAGATTATCATGCCTCGGAGCGTGTGTTTGCATGATGTGGGTTAGATGCATTTTATTTGCATGAGTTGATGTTGATGAACAATCCATAGATCTTTTGAGTAGAGGGCTCGGTTTTGGACTCGGTTGAGTCTTGAGGGCATTCGCCCGGTTTTTAATAAGCTCGAGGTGGGCTTGGGGTTTGAATTGCATAAATTGCATTATAATTGAGATTTACATGATTTGAATGCATTGGTTATTCTTTTGGGGTCATGTATTTATATTTAAGTCGAGTAAGCGTGTGTTGGATGGTGGGTTTCCCAAGGTCAAGATCCAGTAGGATTGAACTTGGTGGTTTGGGCTATAGACCCGAGTCTGGGTTGATGTCATATTGGACAATAGACCCGATTCTGGGTTGATGTCATATTGGACTATAGACCCGATTCTGGGTTGATGTCATATTGGACTATAGACCCGATTCTGGGTTGATGTCATATATAGACCCGATTCTGGGTTGATGTCTTGTGTAAATGCGTGGATTGACTAAAGACCGAGTTATGGTTGACGTCATATGTTTTCCCCATCCAAGAAGCTTACTTGTATTTATTAATTGTGGTTTAATTTATGTGTTTGCCACATTCGATGAAATCGGGTCTCCCCCGTCACCGAAGGGTGTTGATTTCGAGTATTTTGTTATCCGCGCTATTGATGTCATATTATACGCGTATGGATTGTTTTCCATGATTGATGGACGAGTTTTATGTTTCATCCTTGTTTGGGTGTTTTATCTATTTGAGTATTATTCGCATTGCCGATTAATTGAGAAATTATTATTTGATTACCTCTCGATGTGAGTTTTGGATTTGAGTCCTTTGCAGAGAAATGATTTTCATTGGAAGCTTTTCCTCACATGAATTGTGTGCGTTTGGAAACTGGGTTGTCAGTGTATTTTATACAAACCCTTCTTGGAAATCATAAATTTAAGTTGAATCTTTTGGTCTATCAAATGATTTGCTCATGATGTAAACTCTTGAACTCACTAGGCGTTAGCCTAACCTTTTTTATTTGTCGGCATGTGCAACAGGTTCAGGTTGGGGATAGCTTTAGCTACACTGTGAAGTGATGAGTGCTAGTAGAGTGCACGAGAAGTGGTTTTGCTTAGAGAAGTCTTTCGCACTAATTTGGGATTAGCAACTTGTAATTGGGTTAAGTAACACCCGCCTTGAGTTGTTAGCTGTTTAATTTGTGATGTTTAAACTTTGAGGTATTTTCAAGGATGATATGTAGAATTGATTTTATCATCTTTTAGTTACTTTATTGAAATTAAAGTTAGTTGCTCGTTCCAATTTTGAGGGTGTTACAATATATATACAGGGTGTGTTTCTTTTGCAAACCAAACAATTCATACAAACTATACAAACCAATCTTAGCCATTCATCAAGTCTAATAAATATCTGATTTTATTATGTTTCTTAATCTAAAGTAATTATCATAATTAATGAACTTAATCATCTTCCATATATATCACAATCATTATTAATGAATGATAATAATTACCATAAATATATATGTTGTTGCCTAATATAGTGGTTTGCAAAGTTTGTACAAATTGTTTGGTTTGCAAAAGAAACGCACCATATATATATATATATATATATATATATATATATATATATATATATATATATATATATACTAGAAGTCTACTCGCGCAATGCAGCGCGATATATTTCGATTTTAATGTTCTAATTTATTTTAATACGTGGTTTTGAAAAAACGGTCATGTTTTTTTTAGAAATTTGTTTAAATAAATAACGTTTTTAAGGAGTTGATGATTTGAGGATTTGAAAGCGGTTATAGATAATGGTGAATTTCACTCTCATTTACTTAAAAGAACGCTGGTTTAAGTCTAGGTATCCAAAATCAACACCTAATTCTCTCAAACTTATGCTCTGATACCAACTTGTAACACCCTCGAATTGGGATAGAGCAACTAATTAAAATTTTCGATAATACATCCGAAATAATAGGATTTCTTCCTATAATTCAATAGTTGAAATACCTCAAATTAAAATCTTATGATCAACCTCAACAATATATAATTCAAGTCTTATTACAAAGACTAAACTCACTTCAGGTATTACTTAACCCAAATACAAAGTGACATCAACCTCTCGAGCATATTTCTAGCACACAACCTCTCGCGGTGTCACTAGAACCACTCCCAATCTGAACATGTTGCACATGCCGACAAATAAAAAGGGTTAGGCTAACGCCTAGTGAGTTCAAGAGTTTATAGCATGATTTAAATAATCCTTTAAATGAAAGTTTGTAACATAGATTATGATTTACAAAAGAGTTTACAAAAGGATATAAACGACTCATTTTCCAACGCACCCAAAATCTATGAGAACAGTTCCCAAAAGGTATAAAGCGTTTTTCCAAAATGAATTCTAATCCAAACTCACTCGATACGTGAATAAATCTATATAATGCAAAACCTTCAAATACAGTTGACGACAAAATACTCAACCCATAAATCATGGAAGGACAATCCATTTAAATATAACACTTCATCGAAAACATGATACGAACCAATACTCACGCGAACGTAAAATGTGATAAAGTCCAAATACCGTAAATATGGAAATGACCTGCTCCATTTAAACTTTAATATACATGGAGGGAAATCCAATATTCAAGTCATCCAATCGCAGTCAAATGTATAAGACCAACAATAATAAAACATGGACATTATAAAATCCCAAGTAAGGTTGGCCAACGACGGGGGAGACCCGTATCCATTGAGAGTGGATGAACACAAAAGTACGCCACTCAAACAATGTTAATCGTACGACACTTCACTGCATAAAATCCCAAGTATCCCATACGACGCCTTTCAAGTTACGCCCAAAGAGACAGCTGACCTTAGCGAAATATTACTAAGAATACCGCCAAAGGCTCGGCACAAGCGGGGATACAACCATGGCATTGCCCCGACATGGGGAAGGTCATAAACGCCCGTCAATCAACCTGACAGCTTAATCGGACTTAGCCCTCCTATCGTATCCTTGAAAAGTAAAGGTCATATAACATGGGGCCCGGTCAAATCCCGTGACACCCAATAGACCATCAAATAAAGATTGATTTACGTGCCTATGGATCCAATGCAACACAGTCTATAATAACATGCCTATCCCGGAATGACTAACGCACCCAAGCATGTAAATATCAATAATCGTGAAATAATATGCAATATGGTGCAATAAAAACAAACCATAAATAAGTCCCCACATCGAGCCATTAGAACCGGACAAATGTCCCCAAGACTTCCTCAAAGTCAAAACCGAGCAAAATGCTCAAAACTCATTAGACCCATAAATAACGGTCATCATAGCATAAAATGCATTTAAACATCGTTTAGGTAAACAAGTACCACAAAATCATCATTAACCCAAAACTCGACACGGGTTAAACAAAAGGGTTTTCCCAAAAGGACTCATACCCTTACAATTCTCAAAATGACTCTTGATACTAAATTGTGTATTTTCTCAAATGGTTTATAAAATCAATTACTCCAATATGATTAAACCATCAAATAAACTTCATTTTGAGCAATAAATCTTTTAAGGACATATTATGATTTCTACACATCAAAATATCCAAAAATCCCAAATATGGGTGTTTTACAACTTATAAAGTTAAACACTTCAAAAGGGTTAAACCCATCAAATAACTCAACAGTTGATGATTTCCAAGTAAAACACACAAGCATTTGGAAAATAACATTTTTGGCATGTATAAAGTTTTCACAAATCAACTTGAACTCACCTTGCTAGATTTAGGCTAAATCTAGATTTTTTCCCAAACGTAAGCTCCTATGAAGAAACTTGCATCTTCAAGCCAAAATCTCCAAAAAACCTAGATCCAAGAGTTTCCAACCATAAATAATCAGATCCAACCATTTACATCAAAATACCTTCTTATATCAAAACCCTAACTTCCATAAATGAAGAGAAGAGAAGATTACCTTAACCATACTTGAATCCACCAACCAAAAACCTCTAGAATCACCAAGATGAATCACAAACTCCCAATCTTCAAACTGGAGTGGGAAGGGTTGGATGAAACCCTAGAAACTTGATGAAGAAGATGAAGTGAAAGGTTTCTAGAAGGGTTAAGGTTTATAACAATGGTGAGGTTTTGTGTTGGGGAAGAAGGATGAAGAGGAGAGGGGAGATTTAGGGTTTCTTGAGAGAATTCGATTTTAGAGAGAGAGAATCTTATTTGAGGTTGAAGATGAAATGAGGTGAGTGAGAGAGGAAGAGGGCTTAAAACACAAAATATCTCATCAGACGTGTGGCGGACTCCGCATGGTCCTTCACGGACGTCCGGCTCAACCTTATCCGAATTCCCATTTTTCCTCTGTTGCTTCCGCGGATGACCCGCGGACTTCCGCACATCGCGGACGTCCGGCCTTATGCCCTGCGGACGTCCGTAAGTCCCAAATTCGCATTTCAATTTTTGGGGTGTTACAATCCTCCCAACCTTAGAATGATTTCGTCCTCGAAATCTTGGTCCTTTATAACCAAAGGCTAACCAACTCCACCCCGACCATGTTCTAATAGCTTTCAACTGGAATCTAAATTTTCCTCACACCGACTGCTAAGACAACCTCAAGTAAACTTTTACCAACAATATCCTCTCAGGTACACTGTACTTGTGTCCGGGGGAACACTCCATCCACTGGAGTAACTCCAGATCAGACAACTTCGGTTGTCTCCCAACCTTAGATGTTCCATACTTCCCCGATTGTCGGTCCAGACTCTAAATCAATTCAAGCTTTGATTACTTCCGAAACCAATAGAATCTCCAACTCCAATTGTTCCTACTGCTAACTGTCGTTTAAATTCCAACGAGCCCTAATAGACTCCAAGACCTGTGGTCGTCACTGACCCATTGATTATACAACTCCAAGAATCCGTCCAATCATTAATCATCAAACCGACAGGTTCTTTTACCACACACGAAAGTTATTCCACCAAAACTACTCATCACAATTGAGCATCTTAAGATTACTACAACCGTTATCATTATTTTCTTAAAATCGGACTACACCCTCCGAATACGCTAACGGTTCTCGACCTCGAACCCAAAAGGTTTACACCTAGTCATACCACCAAGCTTTGAACTCTAACAGAACCCCACACACGAGTTCCGTTTACCGAGCATTCCCACAAACTAGGGTTACCAATACGGTGTCTAAAGGGTCCTTCATGCGAAAATTACCCAAGACCCAAAACAGGGTTGCCGACAAAAACGGTTTTACTAACCTCAAAATACGATACCGCGAATCTAACCCTTCGGTTACAACAAATACATCGACTCTACCATCGATACCATCTGGCCTATAGCACCATCACGCGTCGAAACACCCAACTTTTCATAGTCGGAGTTCTTCTCATACTTACTCCTACTGGGGTTACTTAACTTTTCCAAGGTCCTAATGAGTTCAAGGTTCTCAAATGAATTATTTAACAAATATGTCAATCAAAAACTTTTTATAGAAATGTTCAACACAAAGATTTTCATATCAAATTAACTGTACGCATAAAAACTACTATTATCAGTTCGGTAGTTGCGCAAAAATGGACACGCTCGTCCCACATATGAAAATCATGTTGAAAACTATTTCATTGCAGTTTAGATTATTAACAAAAACGCAAAAGCGTGATAAACAACTTCTTTGAAATAAACCGTTACGGTCCTTGTATGGATTGATTCATGTCATGCACGTAAGGTAACTGCCTACTTTAAATAGTGTGCAACAAAAGGGTTTGCACATGCTTCGAAAGAAGTTTAAACGACATTTGATTCCAAAAATTCCTTTTTCAACCATAAAATGGCATGGAACAAGGTTTACCAACAAAGTTGCGCGCGTCAGTTTACTTCATAAAAACGATGAAACGATTTGTAAGTACACTTTGATCAAAACATAAAATGACTTGTGTCAGTTCCAAGTTTAAAGACAAAATCAATACGTTTTCATCATTTGAAGATATCGACTAAAACATCATGAGGAAATCTTAAATTGGAGTAAGCATGCAAGCTTGTAACACTTTCCTAGTAGTTTTCTTGGAATGAAATAACATGCATCAAATAGTTCACGACAAAATTTCAAAAGATGAAATTCTTTAAATCAATTTCCAAAATTTTCTCATCCGGTCATATAATGACACATGAGTAAAACGTTTATGACAAGGCTCGCACACATCAATGTGTTTTCCAAAAACTTAGGAGAAAATAAGTGCTAGTAATTTGTTGACACCAAAATGGTTCAAACCGATTTGAAATCCCGAATTGCACCAACAGTGTGCATCAATGTTCAAAACATAAGTAATTCCACGCACTCTAGGTTTAGGCAAATAATTTTTTCCAAAATCCTCATCACGAAGCATTTTCATCAAAAGTTTCGCACTCGTAATATAAAACGTTAAAACGTCAATGCTTAAAAGTTTATTCGTTAAAAATATTCAAAATACACATTTTCTCCAAAACAAAAAAGGTTTACAATTTTCCAAAATGTTCATCGACCCAAAATTGACCAAATGTCAACGACTCATACATTCGTGTTTTCAAAATGTAATGTATTGTGAACTATGCATGATCCCCACAACACTAAAGCATACTTTGACTAAAAGACCTTCATTTTCACGATTCGTTTATCAAAGTGTTGAGAAGTAATGGTTACCAAACTATGCATACTCCTAGGTCGATATAATGCATTTACATGAAATGATAATAAAACAATCAACTGACCGAAAGCGCAATAAGCAAATTGTTATGAAATACTATCAAGGTGTCCTTTCATGCATTACTTATGTCACGATATAAATCAATCCATACATTGAACAAGTTGCAACAAAATGTGCTAACACAAATATTTGAAAGGGAAATCATGCGACACCAAAGTTTCAAAACTCATCCCTTTTGGTAGTCTTATGGCATAAAATAATATTTCTCAACAAAACCCGAGTGGGACCAAATGCCCAACATAACTCATAAATTCTCACATAAATAAATGGAGTATGCACATTGTGAAATTGCACTCACACGACACAAAACGTCGTAAAACAAAACTCCATGAAATTCAATGGGCTCAATGACCTCAAGTCAATAAAATGGCACCAAACATTTTGCTTCCAAAAGTCGAACTGCAATAAGCAAAATCGTGACTAAAACGCCAAAATTCCAAAAATCCCCATTTTGTTGTAATACCATATAAACAACATTGTTTAACAAACTCACATTAAACAAATTCTCCAAAATAGCTTTACATGGACATAATGGAAGATAACTTTCCCTCCAAACTTTAACATATGTGGAGAAGATCCAATGTTAAAGTCATAAGCCAAAGTTACTTGCCCAACATCTTAAACATCATTAAAATATGGATATCACTGTATCCGAAAGCAACGTTGGACAATAACAAAATAAAACAAGTCCCGACGGAGTTTGCAATTCCCGCAATAAAATAATTTCACGCAGGTTCAAAAACCATGATTTAAAATCTTGTGTGTGCTAAACATTTTCCAAGACTTTGTAACACAATCCATATAAGGATTTGAAACACAAGAAATAATTGATGCAATTTATTTTAAAAATAAATTTTGTGCATAACTTAGTCGGCACTCAACGTCTCAACCCACGTTCCTCCAAATCCCTCTGGTCCACTATTGTCATCCGGATGCTCAAACCTCTTAAGGCAAAGTTGGGAATTACATCGATTAACCTTACGGTTTCTCCTCGAATTAAAGTCGGTTCAATAAGTCTATGGTTCTAATCCAACCATCAACCTCGACCCGAAACGGTTCACTTAAAGCAATTATCATGCTTATTGTCACCTTAAGTGACTAATACTAAAATCGTCAATCTTTTCCAACGACTACTCGCTTAGAAACTTCTTCAATACCCCAACGGTCATCACATCAAAGTAGTTCAAGTATGCACATGTAACTAGTAGGTTCACCATGACACTGGCCAAGTGTCATCATGAACGCACCGTACATGTTTATCCTTGCTACTCTCGACGTGGTTCTCGTTTCTAGCAACTCCATCGACGTCCAAATATCCTATCTTAAAGTGCCTAATGGTGAATTTCACTCTCATTTACTTAAAAGAACGCTAGTTTGAGTCTAGGTATCCAAAATCAACACCTAATTCTCTCAAACTTATGCTCTGATTCCAACTTGTAACACCCTCGAATTGGGAAAGAGCAACTAATTAAAATTTTCGATAATACATCCGAAATAATAGGATTTCTTCCTATAATTCAATAGTTGAAATACCTCAAATTAAAATTGTGTGATCAACCTCAACAATATATAATTCAAGTCTTATTACAAAGACTAAACTCACTTCAGGTATTACTTAACCCAAATACAAAGTGCTATTCCCAAGGGTAAATGCGGAAGACATCACTTAATCAATTCACCTCTCGAGCATATTTCTAGCACACAACCTCTCGCGGTGTCACTAGAACCACTCTCAATCTGAACCTGTTGCACATGCCGACAAATAAAAAGGGTTAGGCTAACGCCTAGTGAGTTCAAGAGTTTATAGCATGATTTAAATAATCCTTTAAATGAAAGTTTGTAACATAGATTATGATTTCCAAAAGAGTTTACAAAAGGATATAAACGACTCATTTTCCAACGCACCCAAAATCTATGAGAACAGTTCCCAAAAGGTATAAAGCGTTTTTTTCCAAAATGAATTCTAATCCAAACTCACTCGAAGAGACAGCTGACCTTAGCGAAATATTACTAAGAATACCGCCAAAGGCTCGGCACAAGCGGGGATACAACCATGGCATTGCCCCGAGATGGCGAAGGTCATAAACTCCCGTCAATTAACCTGACAGCTTAACCGGACTTAGCCCTCCTATCGTATCCTTGAAAAGTAAAGGTCATATAACATGGGGCCCGGTCAAATCCCGTGACACCCAATAGACCATCAAATAAAGATTGATTTACGTGCCTATGGATCCAATGCAACACAGTCTATAATAACATGTCTATCCCGGAATGACTAACGCACCCAAGCATGTAAATATCAATAATTGTGAAATAATATGCAATATGGTGCAATAAAAACAAACCATAAATAAGACTCCACATCGAGCCATTAGAACCGGACAAATGTCCCCAAGACTTCCTCAAAGTCAAAACCGAGCAAAATACTCAAAACTCATTAGACCCATAAATAACGATCATCATAGCATAAAATGCATTTAAACATCGTTTAGGTAAACAAGTACCACAAAATCATCATTAACCCAAAACTCGACACGGGTTAAACAAAAGGGTTTTCCCAAAAGGACTCATACCCTTACAATTCTCAAAATGACTCTTGATACTAAATTGTGTATTTTCTCAAACGGTTTATAAAATCAATTACTCCAATATGATTAAACCATCAAATAAACTTCATTTTGAGCAATAAATCTTTTAAGAACATATTATGATTTCTACACATCAAAATATCCAAATATCCCAAATATGGGTGTTTTACAACTTATAAAGTTAAACACTTCAAAAGGGTTAAACCCATCAAATAACTCAACAGTTGATGATTTCCATGTAAAACACACAAGCATTTGGAAAATAACATTTTTGGCATGTACAAAGTTTTCACAAATCAACTTGAACTCACCTTGCTAGATTTAGGCTAAATCTAGATTTTTTCCCAAACGTAAGCTCCTATGAAGAAACTTGCATCTTCAAGCCAAAACCTCCAAAAAACCTAGATCCAAGAGTTTCCAACCATAAATAATCAGATCCAACCATTTACATCAAAATACCCTCTTATATCAAAACCCTAACTTCCATAAATGAAGAGAAGAGAAGATTACCTTAACCATATTTGAATCCACCAACCAAAAACCTCTAGAATCACCAAGATGAATCACAAACTCCCAATCTTCAAAGTGGAGTGGGAAGGGTTGGATGAAACCCTAGAAACTTGATGAAGAAGATGAAGTGAAAGGTTTTTAGAAGGGTTAAGGTTTATAACAATGGTGAGGGTTTGTGTTGGGGAAGAAGGATGAAGAGGAGAGGGGAGATTTAGGGTTTCTTGAGAGAATTCGATTTGAGAGAGAGAGAGAGAGAGAGAGAGAGAGAGAGTCTGATTTGAGGTTGAAGATGAAATGAGGGAAGTGAGAGAGGAACAAGGCTTAAAACACAAAATATCTCATCAGACGTGTCGCGGACGTCTGCATGGTCCTTCGCGCACGTCCGGCTCAACCTGATCCGAATTCCCATTTTTTCTCTGTTGCTTCCGCGGATGACCCCGCGGAAGTCCGGCCTTGTGCCCTGCGGACGTCCGTAAGTCCTAAATTCGCATTTCAATTTTTGGGGTGTTACAATATATATATATATATATATATATATAGAGGGAGGATATTCTACAAACCATGAAAAGATGACAAACCATGCAACCACCATCTAAGCCATTGATTAAAAATCAACGGATGAAATTTAATGTTGTATTTTTAGATTATCAATAAATAATTAATAAAAAATGTTAATTAAGAAACCAGTGATAGGGGCATATTTGGAATTTCATCACAAGAATCATCTTGCGTTAAACAAGGTAACTTGGATTCATGAGAATCATATCCTGAAAAACCGTCGATTATCAGTTTCTCTCCTTGATTTTCAATGGAATAAAAATCATAAAACAGGGCACTGCAAGAAAGCACCGATCGATAACAATGGCCGACCGGAGTCATAGTAAGCATTTTCTGATTTCATCCTAACAATCATATGAAACCGTCTTTTCCATGGGAGATCATCACCGATTTGTTTTGTGTCAGGTCGGACTAGAGGTAACATGCTTCGACTCCTACAACCATTCTCGAAATTCAAGAGCACTGATACCCCGATTCTTATAGACTTTGATTGTTAAGAATAACAATAATCAAACCTCGCTTCTGTTGATGGGGAAAAAACACACAGACCTTTAATTGTCCCTTAATTGTTGGTGTACATCAGTCCATTCAGTGGGAAAAAAATCACAGACCCTTATTTGTTAGTTCATTCAACGGAAAAAATTAGGGATTTCATTATCGATATTAACGATGAATTCAACCTCTTAACGAGGGTAATCATGTGGTGTAAATTTGTTCACTCAATGAAAAAATAATCAAAGTTTTTATTTATTTATTTATGATATAGGAACTGTGATTAGTATGGGAAAAAGATGATTCATAATTCATGTCATCAGGTTCATGTAGTGATTAAATATTCATATACCATATAATGTATTTACAAATAAGAGGATTAGATGATGTCTTCTAATGTGCATGTGATGAATTGATGATTCAATACATGAACAAAAAATCATGTAGTTGACTTCATTACATGGATCTAGTGGATATCAATTTCAGCATCGGAATACACACAGAAGAGTTGCAGGGAAGAAGATTTGCTGGGAAGAAGAGTTGCAGATGTATTACGGTTTATGATTATCATAAACTGAATTGAATAACTTCCATAATTATGTGATAATTAACTCAATCATAACCCTACAATTCTGGAAACCGGTCATCTATAAAAAAAATTAAGAAATTATCAAATACCTATATTGCCCCTCTTATTGAATACAAACGAAATAAACCATGGGAACACGTTTGATTTGATCTAATGGCTATCATATAGTTTGCATGGTTTGTCATCTTTTCATGGTTTGTAGAATATCCACTCACTATATATATATATATATATATATAGAGAGAGAGAGAGAGAGAGAGAGTGAGTGAGAGGAAAGTTCAAATGAAAACTCATTTTTCATTGTTCACATGAGGACGGATCTCGGCCCTTCCATCTCTATTGGTCCAACGTCTCATATTAAATTGAGTTTTTAATTAAAATTATTAATTAAGGTGATTAAGAGTAAAAAAGAAAGATAATTTGAATCTCGCGTCTACCAATTTTGTTAAAATAATGCACGTAACCAATTTTGAAAGTTCGATGATTTATTTATTAAAAAATGTTCAAGGACTTAATTATTTAAAATGAGAAAGTTTAATGGTTTTTTCATTCAAAGTGATAAGTTTTAATGGTTTTTTCATTCAAAAAAATAGTTTAGGGACTTAATCATTCAAAATGAGAAAGTTTAATGGCTTTTTCATTCAAAAATATAGTTTAGGGACTTAACCATTCAAAATGATATAGTTCGTTGGGTTTTTTTTGAACTTTTCCCTAAAAACTTTTACCCCCTTAAATTTTAAAATAAATTATCTTAAAAATTACTAATATTTTAATCAAACAAATTACATCAAAAAAACGAGAATTTCGTGCTCTTCGATATGACATTCATCTCGATATAGTTTTTTTGTTTTAACCGTTTTTTACATAAAATGATATATATGTTCATTATGAATATTAATGTAAGTTCAAATGTGTGCAACACCTCGACACCGTGATTCCGTAACTCGACATTACCTTTTTCAACACGTTCTTCAACGTCGTAAGTCATCGCATTATTCATGACCGTAACCTAACACCCATCGAGTTTCGGTTGTGAACCGGGGAACAAAAGAGAGCACGTAATGTGTCCACACTTTTACGGGTCATGAATGTATCATTCAGGATGAATAGTACAACATTTAAGGTGAATAATACACGATTCATTAATTCCTGTTTTATTTATCCCAAATGTTGTATTATTCATTCTGAATACTAAATGATTCATCATGAATAATGAATGAACGTTCATTTGTTATCCATACTGAATGTGGACACCCGGGGATGTGCATACATATTCATAATGAATAAACCAAATTTCGGCTATGAACCGGGAAACAAAAGAGAGTGCGTCATGTGCCCACACCTTCACGGTCATTCATTTATTGTTCATCATTAATAATGTATCATTCGGGATAAATAATACAACATTCAGGGTGAATAATACAACATTCAGGGTGAATAATACACAATTCATGATAAATAATACATGAATCATGAATTCATATATTATCCATCCTGAATGTTTTATTATTCACCCTGAATACTTTATGATTCATCCTGAGTACTGTATTATTCATCATGAATAGTGAATGAGCGTTCACCTTTGTTATTCATACTGAATGTGGACACCCGGGGACGTGCATACATATTCATATGAATATAACACATATATGACATTTCACGTAAAAACGGTTTAAAAAACTATATCAAGATGGATGTCATATCGAAGTGCACGAAATTCTCGTTTTTTTGATGTAATCTGTTTGATTAGAATATTAGTAATTTTTAAGATAATTTATTTAAAACTTTAAGAAGGTAAAAGTTTTTTAATTAAAAAAAATAAAAAATCAAATAAGGTAGGCGCATATTCAAATTTCCAATTTTGTCTCTAATCACTTCTCAATTAATCTTATTTTGTTTTAACCATTGATTAGTTTTCCAAGTTTTGATCAATGGTTGTGAGTGACTTGTCCTCATGTGCACAATGAAAATTGGGTTTTCATTTGAACCCACCCCTATATATATAGACTTGAGATCATGTGAGACCAGACTATTTTCGTGAGACTCGTGAGACCATAAAAATAACACTAAACCTTCACAATGTTTTGCTGTGAAGGTTCATTGTTTTCCGTACCTTCACAATGAGTTGATGTGAAGTTTCAGTGTTATTTTTGGTCTCACAGTCTCACGAAAATAGGTTGGTCTCACATAAACCTATATAAAACAAATTGAATTCATCCAAAAACTTAACAACACAGTCAACTACCAACATTGTCAACACCCGTTTAATAGTATTGGACGATGATGAATTGAACATGACATTGATGTTGAAGAGTGAAGTAAAACAACTTTAAGGAAAAAGATAGAGAAACGCAATGAAGATTAAAAACGATAAGAAAACGAAACGAAGACACAAAAATATAAAAGACATTAGAGACGGTCAAATTAAGCCCGGCCCGGAATCGATGACCGGTTATGTGTTTTTGCAAAAATAAATAAATAAAAAGTAAACGGACCTAGATATTTGAGTGTACTGTGGACCAGATTATATTTGGTTTAGGCATTTTTTAAAGCAAAATTTGATTACCAACTATCATTAGTGTTAGAGTTATATTTGTCTATATGCATAGTACAAGGGCTAGTCTGTAATTATTGTAACTTAGGCTGTATAAATAGATCTCTTTCTTTCATAATTAGGTTAATCAATCTCTTGTAATTCTCTCTTCAATATATGAAAAGCCGCTGACCTTCGGCACCATCTCTTTGTTCTCGATTCATCGATTGATTCCTACACCTATTCTAACATGGTATCAGAGCTTTAGGTATGTCTCACCAACTCTTCTGATTATTCACCTTGTTCTATTTTTATTGCCCAAGTTTTGTCTGTCATCTTGTTCGTATTTTACTGAATCGCAAAACCCTAAGCCGTAATACCAAGTCCCCCAATCCCAAGTCCCCCAATCCCATGTCCCGCAAACAGCCAAATACCGGAACTCCTAAATACCGGGACTGCCTTTTTTTTCTTACCGGATCTATTAAACTGCGGAACTCTAAACCCAAAATTACGGATCTGTTAAATTGTGGAACTCTAAACCCAAAATTGCGGAACTCCTAAACCCAATCTTCTAAATTGCGGAATTGTTATAACTTCCGGTACCTGCTTCCGGTAATTGTTTTCTAAATTGCGTGACTCCTACATTGCGGAACCTACTTTCGGTACCTATTTTCCTAACTTCCGGAACCTCTCACTTCCGGAACTACCTCTTTTTATACCCAGTTCTCACTCCGGCACTTCATCTTCCGGAACTGTTAATCACCTTATCTTCCGGAACTGTTCTCCATAAAAGTCCGGAACCGTATTTTTTAAAATTCCTGAATACCAGAACCTGTTTCTTATCTAAATTTTTGCATCTGTTCTGATGGCGCTCAATAGCCAGTCTAAATACAGTGAATGCACGTTCTGTCACTCTAGTACTCACCTTCTCCTCAACTGCCCAATTCGAAAATGTCGCTGGTGTGGGATCAAACAGCCACGACACTATGGGTCTGACTGTCAAATGCATCCACGGAACTCAGGTGAACAAAAGCAACAGCGTACTCAGTCATTTGCTGGATCAATCACTCAAGACTCCTCTACACCGGCAATTCAGGCACCGCATAGCAACAACTCATCGTCTGACCTTATGGAACTCCTGCGCCAAAACCAAGAGCTTATAGAGCGACTCGTGACAGGTTCTATGGGTATGAATTCTCAGTGCAATATCTCAGCACCAGGTAATCCTTGGCTATTTGATTCTGGATGTTGTAACCACATGACACCTAAGGCTGACGGGTTTATCTCTAAGCAAACCTCCAGCATGTTCTCATCAGTCCGAACTGCGGATGACACTTGCTTACCAGTATCTTTCAGTGGAACTGTATCTACCACCAATATTCAATTACCTGATGTGCTACATATTCCAAACTTATCTCTGAGTCTGATTTCTATCACTCAGCTTATGGAATCCGGCCTAATTGTTTTGTTTCATCCTTCTGGTTGTGTTGTGCAGGATCCAAAGACCAAGCAGATCCTTGGAGTAGGCCGTAAAGTTGGTCGGATGATTGAAGTGGTCTACCTCCGTCTCCCCTTACACTCATCAAATCTTGTTGCTTCTGTTTCCAGTACCCCTTCCTTTGAATTATGGCATAAACGCCTAGGACATTTATCTCTAGCTAGGATAAAACTGTTAGCTAGTTCAGGACTGTTAGGCAACACCTCTTCTGAAAACGTTTCTTGCTTATCCTGTCAACTTGGCAAACATCATGTCTTACCTTTTCAACTAAATGAATTTAAATCTGCTTCCCCTTTTGATCTCATTCACTCTGATGTTTGGGGACCAACACCACATCCATCCATGGGTGGTTCTCGATACTTTGTTATCTTTATCGATGATCACACACGCTTTACATGGATATATCTCATGAAACATCGCTCCGAACTACCTCAAATATATATCACCTTCGCTCGTATGATTCTGACCCAGTTTTCCAAGCCCATAAAGATTCTTCGAGCAGATAATGCTATGGAATACAAGGAATCTTCTCTCCTCTCTTTTCTTCAATCTCAGGGTACTCTTTCTCAGTACTCCTGTCCCGGAACCTCTCCGCAAAATGGACGTGCAGAACGTAAACATCGTCACATTCTCGATACTATTCGTACTCTATTAATCTCAGCCAACTGTCCAGAACGTTTTTGGGGGGAAGCTGCCTTCACAGCTGTCTACACCATCAACCGACACCCGACCCCCATCCTAAATCAAAAGTCTCGTTATGAAGTGCTCCATGGGGTCTCCCCTGCATATGAACTCCTAAAAGTATGGGGTTGTGCCTGCTTTGTTCAGTTGCAACCTCATGAACACACCAAACTCGAACCTCGTTCTCGATTATGCTGCTTTCTTGGCTATGGTATTGAACACAAGGGTTATCGTTGTTGGGATCCAGTCTCTAAGAGACTACGTATATCCCGTCATGTCACATTCTGGGAACATCTTCCCTTCTCAACAGTGTCCAAATTTCAAGACATATCCAATCCTTCCACTTCCTTCTTCACTGATAACTCTATCTCTTTGGACTCACTCCAATTAGATCCCATACTCACCTCTCCATCTGATCCACCTGCTTCCGTCTCACCTCCATCTGTGACCTCACCATCTGTTCCACCTCCTTCCATCTTGTCTCAACCTGAGCCTTCATCTATGCCATATGTTCCACCTCCTTCCGTCTCGTCTCAACCTGAGCCTTCATCTATGCCATCTGTTCCACCTCCTTCCGTCTCATCTCAACCTGAGCCTTCATCTATGCCATCTGTGCCATCTGATCATGATCACTCATCTGCACCACCTCCAAGAACTACTTCTGAGCCATATGCTGAGTCTATGGATCCTAGACCCTCTCAACCACAAGATGGAGCACGACGCTCAGACCGGGTAAGACAAGTTCCTTCTCACCTTCGTGATTATCATTGTTATGCTACATTGCTGTCCAACCATGAACCCACTTCCTACAAGGAAGCTGCCTCTAACCCTGTTTGGAAGGAAGCTATGACTGAGGAACTCCAGGCTCTTGACAAAGCCAATACATGGGAGTTTGCACCTCTCCCACCGGGCAAGTCACCCATTGGCTGCAAATGGGTCTTCAAAATCAAAACGAAGTCTGATGGATCGATTGATCGTTACAAAGCACGTCTTGTGGCAAAAGGCTTCAATCAAGAATATGACATTGACTACGAGGAAACGTTTGCTCCTGTGGCTCGGGTCACCTCGGTTCGTAGTCTTCTAGCCATAGCTGCCACCAAGAGATGGCCACTCTATCAGATGGATGTCAAGAATGCCTTTCTCAATGGCGATCTCGAAGAGGAAGTCTACATGAGACTCCCTCCAGGTGTGACCTCCCGTCAGGGTCATGTATGTCGACTTCGAAAAGCTCTCTATGGCCTCAAACAAGCTCCTCGTGCTTGGTTTGAAAAATTTAGCAATATTGTCATCTCTTTGGGGTTTTCTCCGAGTAATTATGATTCTGGCTTGTTCACTTAGACTACTGCTGCAGGTACTATCTTACTCCTGTTATATGTTGATGATATGTTCATTACCGGCAGTGACTCTACAGGTATCATCCATCTCAAACAGTCTCTCAGCTCATGCTTTGAGATGAAAGATCTTGGTAAACTACACTACTTCCTTGGCCTTGAAGTTCTGTCAGACTCTTCCGGCATCTATCTCTGTCAAGCCAAGTACATTTCAGATCTGTTGTCCAAAGCTGGGATCACGGACAGCAAAGTTGCATCTACACCCATTGAGCAAAATCTGCACCTTGCTCCCAATGCCGGAACCCCGCTGCGGGAGCCTACACGGTACCGTCAACTAGTTGGTTCTCTGCTCTATCTGACTGTTACTCACCCGGATCTTGCATATGCAGTTCATATAGTCAGCCAGTTCATGGCTGCCCCGTGCTCCGATCACTATGTCGCAGTTCTTCGTATCCTTCGATATCTTAAAGGGACAATGTTTCATGGACTTCACTTCTCGTCCACATCGTCTTTAACTCTTCGTGCCTTTTCCGATGCTGTCTGGGATGGAGACATAACTGATTGTCTTTCTACCACCGGATATTGTTTCTTTCTTGGAGACTCTCTTATTTCCTGGCGCAGCAAGAAACAATCTTTGACAGCTCGATCTAGTACTGAAGCTGAATATCGAGCCTTGGCTGACACTGCACAAGAACTTGTATGGCTACGCTGGTTATTATCTGATATGGGTGCTCATCAGTTTTCCCCAACACCATTGTGGTGTGATAACAACAGTGCTATTCAGATTGCTCACAATGATGTCTTTCATGAGCGCACAAAGCACATCGAGATTGACTGTCATTTCACCCGACAACATGTTCTTCGCAAGACCGTTCGACTTCTCCCAATCTCTACCATTGATCAGACCGCATACATCTTCACCAAAGCTCATATTCCGGGGCGTTTTCGGGCCCTTGTTTCCAAACTCAACTTGGCTCATTCTTTCCCTACTTGAGTTTGAGGGGGGGGGGTGTTAGAGTTATATTTGTATATATGCATAGTACAAGGGCTAGTTTGTAATTATTGTAACTTAGGCTGTATAAATAGATCTCTTTCTTTCATAATTAGGTTAATCAATCTCTTGTAATTCTCTCTTCAATATATGAAAAGCCGCTGACCTTCAGCACCATCTCTTTGTTCTCGATTCATCGATTGATTCTTACACCTATTCTAACAATTAGTGGTCTCACACGGAATATGCCTCTAAGATCACTAATATTACAGGACATTTTTTGGCTCACCCAACGGCTGAGATTAGTAAGAGAGATTGAAAGTGAATCTAGGACATGTTTTGTATTCGGGTAAAATCGTCGCCCCCCTTTTACAAACTAAGCTATACACTAAAGGCCATTTAGGCATTTATCTTAACCGAATATTAACTAGGTCGGGCTTTTTCTGACCTGTAACTAGGCGTGTTATGTCCTTCTCTAAACATATTTTTTGTGAACTTTAGCAAACAATTTACGAATATATTTATGAATGTTTACGATAACAATGAGGCACATGATGGGACCACGTCGGATAAACTTGGACTATTTATTTTTTGTATATATTGGAACTAGGGGTGCTCACGGGTTAGGTTGATCGGGTTTAATAGATGGCTCGATATAAAAACCTAGTATTTAAATAATATCATAGAAACAAAGTAGAAGTATTGAATAAACATACACACATATTTACATACATAATCCAAAAAAATTATTATTGAAGAATTCGAACAACTAATGAAACCGAAAATTATATTATGGATACATAAAAATCTCCATTTTTACAAAGTATTCGGTGACTTTGGTTAGCCATTAAGCCATAGTTCATGTTATAAAAGTTTAATTGTGAACCAGGTTTTTGTCTATGAAAATGGGGGTAAATAAGAGCGAGACACGTGTCCCCATGTGTAAACATTTAGAATGAATAACGAAGGTGGACATTATTGCATTATTCGTGATGAATAACACACCATTCAGGATGAATAATACACAGATTCATGATCCACGTATTATTCATCATGAATCGTGTATTATTCATTCTAAATGTTGTATTATTCATTCTAAATGACACATTATCCACGATGAAAAATACATGAACGATCCATGAATGTGCGAACATGTGACGCGAGCTCCTTTGTCGTCATGTTCACAACCGAAACTCGATTTTCATTTGAACCCACCTCTCTCTTTGTGTGTATGTATATGTATATATATATATATATATAAGTAGAGGAAGGTTCAAACGAGAACACTAACTATTTAAGAAAACAAGAAAACAACAAATCATGTGCAAAATCACATGTGATTTTACATTAACTGCAAAAACTGGACACGCGCGACTTTGGCCGCGACTTAAAGTGGCGGTAAAAGTCGCGTAATCATATATGATTTTGTACGTGAATCATATATGAGATTGTACATAGCGGCTGTTTTCTTAAATAGTTAGTGTTCTCGTATGAACCCACTTTTATTTAAGTATAGACAGAGGATCATGTGAGGAAATGAGTTAAGGTGAGAAGCATAAGAAAGAATCTGAACATTTGGTCACTTTTAATCTCATCCCGCCCATGAATTGCGTTTTAGAAAATAATTGATCCGATGTATCTCAATGCATCTAATAAGTGTTGATCTGTAATTAAGATTGATCCAAGAATCTAGATTTATTCTTCTCACTGAGACCCAATCACAACAACAAATTTGAGTTTATAGGACGCTTAAAATAAATAAGCGTCCTAATAGAGTGTTTTATATGACTTTAGTTTATAGGACCAAACAAAAAATTGTCATATCAAAAAATGTTACAATAGGTTTATAGGACGCTTTTGAGCGTCATAACAAGGTTTTTAGGACATCTTCAAAATAAAGTGTCATATTAGCTAATTTTATAGGACGCTTTTAAAAAGTGTCAAAAGTGTCCTATAAAGCCATCTTTTTAGAGGACACTTTTTTCAAATAGTGTTCTATAAAATGGTTAACATGACGCTTTATTTGAAAATTGTTTTAAAAAACTTGTTACGACGCCTAAAGTCGTCCTATAAACTTTTGCCAACACTTTTAGATAGAACGCTTTTTTGTTTGTTCCTATAAAACACCCTATTAAGACGTTTATTTATTTTAGGCTTCCTATAAACTCAATTTGTAGTGAATAATATATATATATATATATATATATATAAAAGATAATATAATTTTCTAAATTAGACAAATTAGATAAATTAAGGTAGCTAGGTGGTTTAATTATTAATTAATAATATTATATTAAATATTGTTGGTGTTGCCAACCAATGAAGTTGCTTCTTCAATATCCAAAAAATGCACATTAATCTTGACTTTATGTATCAAGCATATTCAAAAAGCATGTGAAATGAAAGCTTTAAGCTTAACCCATCCTCTTTTAACGAAAATATATATAGAAGGTTCAGGATAAGATTATAAAAAGGTGAGAAATTAAGAAATGTCTTGATAACCGTTTATCTGGACATTATGTATATGTATATGTATACATATATACTTAATATGTAACATGCATATGTACATAAAAATCAAAATATAACTTTAATTACGTGTATTTATATGTACATACCGTTCAGATGAATGACTATATATGAGAGTGTCCCTTAGGTTTTATTTTTTTTGTTTTCTCCATATACATACTCTCTCTCTCTCTCCATATATATATATATGAGTTCGGATATATATATATATATTTATATAGGTAGAGTCGTATTCTTTTATGAACCCGATAATCTATATAAATTTACAAATCAGTTTTGATGTGTTTCATATTAAACAACATATAAAATCTTGTGTTGTTTCATTTGTGAAACGTCTAAAACTGTGTATTTCATACACAAAATAACACTACATTCCACATGTATTGTTTTATATATAAAACAACACATAAATACTAGTTTGTAAATTTGTATCAATTATTGGGTTTATAAATAATTATACATCTATCTAGATAAACACGTTTTTTTTCTCTATATATGTTAGTTGTTTTATGTTGATATCGAGTATCGACTCTTTGTAGGTCGAAATATTTATGGCTTATTGATTAATTTTGTTTTCACCATTGGAATTTAATTTTCTTGACAAATATAAAATAACAAGTAGCATAGAATAAAAATGGGAATTTAATTAAAATACCCAAAGTTTGAACTTACCAAAATACCCATTTCTCTTTCGAATTTGTCAAAATACCCATTTTTCCGCGAAGAGGGTCCGCGATCGCGGACATGGACCACTTTTGAAAAAAAAAAACCCCGCGATCGCGAAGAAAAGTCTCGCGACACACCCAATTCCTTCAATTTGATGACTTTTGAATTGAAATGTTACACTTTCAACCCCTATACTTATTTACTTACTTTACTTTATACCTTTTACTTTCATAATTTTAATTTTACATTTAACACATATAATCGTTTATTAACTAAAATACGTTAAAAAATACGTTTTAATTTTAACAAGATACACTATTATAATCGTCCCTTCGATACGTTCGAAATGAGCCCAATATTGAATATTTTTGGATTTATTTATTTTATTATATATCATATATACTACATAAAAATATTTTTTATATTTAAAATTCATATTCTTATAGTTAATTATTTAATTTATGGTACTCTTTGTAACATCCTAAATTTTCAATAATAGCAATTTAATGAGAATTGAGATCTAATTGTATTTTGGTTTAAACCCATGAATTATGTTGTAATTTATAATTCAATAGGGTTAAAATACAAGGGTTTAAAGTTTGGTGTTATTTTGGAAATAATGAAACTTGAAGGTGTGGTTGGTCAATTTTAGAAAGTGTATATGGATAAAGTAGCTGAAAATCAGATATTATCTGATTCCTTGTGGCTGAGTCGGTTTAGAAAAGAAAGAAAGAAAGAATAGAGAGAAAAGGGAGAAGGAAAGAAAGCAAGGGCTTGTCTTCATTTTGGTGAGTAATTGTCTATGGTTTATGATAAAATCTGTTGTAGTTATGTGTGTAATCGAATTTGATTGTGGAAATATGAGGTTCAAATTAGCCCGGAATTTAGGGGCGTTACAATATGGTATCAGAGCAATAGTTTAAGCGAACTAAGTATGCTGAGGAGATACTTAGACTTAAGTTGTGATGAATTAAGTTATGATTCGTGAGAAATGGGTAGAAACAATAAGACGTGATAGTCTTAAGAGTTGACGGAAATACGTGAAATTAGTACTGTAACGATGGTAACGAGTATCCTCCTGTATGATATATTCACAATTTCAATTAGCTAATGTTATTTATGAATATATTGTTACATAAGCATGCTTGTTTCTAAATTGTTACAGTGACTAATGATCGGTAAAGTACGTTTTGCATGTCTATACTCGTATAATTCTTAGGGTTATCTCTATGTGTTATAGTAGAACGATGGTGGGTACGCCACCAAGGTCCTTAAATTCTTTGGAGATTAGATCAGTAAACGATTGGGGGTTGGAAAGACAACCTGGAACTGGCGGGACTCATGAAAGTCCGCCGAGGCAAACTTTAATAGTATAAAATGGTCGAGTAAGTGGGCCATGGAATGCATGTATAGTAAGTGTTACAAAGCCGAGAGGGCGACCACTGATCGGAAGTAGAGTGTTATTGATAAGCCGCATGAGTAAAATGATTGACCTTGTTTGAGTGAGTAGCCTTCATTTGCGAATAGAGTTTCATGTATTGTGTCCTAGTGTGTGTTACATGAGTTTTTATGATTTCAAAACAAATGCATAGACAACAATTTTAGTCGAGGTCGAGTCAGCATGTGCAAGTGTGAATTTAAAGAAAAAGGCAATTCCATTTACGGCGCACAATGAAATTTTGAGTTTAGCAATTTGCAAAATACTTCGTATTTTTACATTAAAAGTTGAATGGTAGCAAAAAGGTCAAGAAAGCGTTGGCCAGCAAAATTTTTATAACCAGCAAGAGTATTAACTTGATGATATCATATAAACGAATGTGAGAACCGACTAGCTTACTTCGTGTCGGTAATTTTCTTTCAAACTTTGGTTGCATGAAAAGATTTTCATTTTATTACTGTCGTAACAATATCGTTTGGTTGAGAAAGATTAAGTGTTACGGAAAGTTGTATGCAAACGATTCTCGAGATCGTTGTGCAGTACATTGTAGTTATGAGAATGTTGGGGTCATTGGTACCCAAGTTGTTCCTTGTGTTGTTCTTTAAAATGAGAAATTGTGCGAAATGATTCATTTATCAAGTTGTCATGCATGAAGGCTATGAACTCACTAGGTCATAGAGTATTACGCTATAAGCTAAGAAAGAACTCCGAGAGTGAAGAGGTGTTGGATAAATCATTGGAGAATGTTCGTAGTTTTGGAATTTGTGTTTAAGATGAAGGGTGATCAGTGGGAGAGACGAAAGTGGACTTTAGTGTCAGATGTATGAGGGTCTGTACCCATTGTTCAATGACTAGAAAAGCAGTTGCCGAGGGACGATTGTGTCCGGAGAAAGGACTAGAAGTCGTCAAAGTGATGGAATAGTGTGGTGAGACAGAAAGAAAACATCCTTGACGTCAAATAAGAAATTATGGTGATCTTGTGATATTAACGTTGCACGAATAAATTGGAGATGAAGACTGTTAGGTCCATGATCTTCATACAATCCAAGTATTGTGTAACAAGATGATGAAGAACATTATTGAAAAGGAAATCTAACCTAGAGAGAACACAAAGTGATTAGAGATCTACATCTTGTATTAATGAATTCACTTCTTACAAACTACAAGTAAAGACCTATTTATAGTCTTCATCACTTGCTACAACAATTAAGCATAAGCCCTTTAACACAGCTATTGCTTTACAAAACTTTCTATTATAAAGGACAACTTCAGTGTCCTAACATTCTCCCCCTAAAGTTTTGGAAAGCAAATCATCTTCAAATCATTAGCTCCTCTCCCCCTTGATTTCCTTGTAAAAACCATGGATTCGGATTAAGTAGGGTGCGAAATCAGCTCAATTCGGATCATGTTAGGTGCGAAATCAGCTCAATTCGGATCAAGTAGGATTCGAAATCAAGGAAGTCGGAACAAGAAGGGTCCGAAATCATGGGAATTTGGATCATGAAGGATTCGAAATCACTCAATTCAGATCATGTTGGGTGCGAAATCAGGGAATTCGAATCATGTAGAGTGCGAAATCAATGAATTCGGATCGTGAAGGGTTCGAAATCATGGAATTCGAATCATGAAGGGTTCGAAATCACTCAATTCGAATCATGAAGGGTTCGAAATCAGGACAATTCGAATCATGAAGGGTCCGAAATCAGGGCAATTCGAATCATGAAGGGTCCGAAATCAATGAATCCGGATCATGTAGGGTTCGAAATCAAGCCATTTCGTATCATGTTGGATGCGAAACCATGCCTATCTTGAATAAATGGAATTCGAAACCATTAGAATGAGGATTAGAAAGACGCGAAGCCATCCATACCTTTGAACCTTTAGGTGTAAGCACATTCCGAAATTCAGAACTAAGATGACCAAGTTCAGAGATATTTTGAACTTCACAAGATTCGAAATCATCAACTCAGAATGATTCGAAACCATCTAAGCCATCCAAACAGTAGTAGCATCCGAAACCATGAACAGTAAAGCATGAAGGATTCGAAACCATCAATGAACAGTAAATGATGAAGGATCCGAATTCATCAATGAACAGTAAACAATGAAGGATCCGAATTCATCAAGAATAATCCGAATTCATCAAGAATAATCCGAATTCAAGTAACAGCATTCGAAAAACACTAAAATCATCATAACTTCTTCAATTCTTGACCAATTTCAGTGATTCTTTCGCAGACTTATTCGAAAAATGAAGATGAACAGATTTCTAGTTGATCAAAACTTGTAATTTGATCGATTTGGCATACTTTTGATCCAAAAAGTGAGTTCGACTTTTTCTTGAACAAACACCATAAGAATCCGAAATCTGAGCAAAATAGGGCTAAAAATGCTTGAATTGTGAAGATCCGATGATCGTATCGATGAAAAATTCTTCGATTTGGCTCTGATACCACTTGTTAGGTCCATGATCTTCATACAATCCAAGTATTGTGTAACAAGATAATGAAGAACATTATTGAAAAGGAAATCTAACCTAGAGAGAACACAAAGTGATTAGAGATCTACATCTTGTATTAATGAATTTTCTTCTTACAAACTACAAGTAAAGACCTATTTATAGTCTTCGTCACTTGCTACAACAATTAAGCATAAGCCCTTTAACACAGCTATTGCTTTACAAAACTTTCTATTATAAAGGACAACTTCAGTGTCCTAACATTCTCCCCCTAAAGTTTTGGAAAGCAAATCATCTTCAAATCATTATCTCCTCTCCCCCTTGATTTCCTTGTAAAAACTTTAGCGGTGCATATTTACACTTTAGAGATCAATATATGGATGACAAGTTCTCTCTAGATTCTCTCTCTACATCATTCTTGATTTCTTGCTAGATTTGGGATTTCACATTTGGTATCAGAGCTAAACAGAAGATTCAAGAAGATCGAAGACCAAATTGAAGATTTTTTACACTAAGCCTGAAGAATTCGGATTGGGTGTTCATTACTGTTCATCTGAACACTTATCATTAAGACATAGATTTTTTCTAAATTTTGATTTTTTTTGGATCAATTTTTTGCATCACTGAACTCGAAATTGATTACTATCATCTTTAATTCTTGGATCAACATCAAAAACTGCACAGAATCATCTGATTTGATCGATTTTTTGGTTTTTGTTCGAAAACCCAAAATTCACTGTTTTGGATCAAAAGTTGTTTAAATCGATCAAATTACGAGTTGTGATCAACAAGAAAAGTGTGCGGATTTCAATTTCGAACAAATCGATACAAGTTTCATCTCATTTGATCAAGAATTGAAAGAGTTATGGCAGATTAAGTGATTTTAAAGTTCGAAGTGCAGAATTCGGATCATTCTTGGTGAATTCGGATCATTCATACACAATTCGGATCATTCAAAGGGAATTCGGAGTGTTCTTGGCATCACAAGTATAGAATTCGACTCAAGAAGCATTCGAATTGAGTTGAATTCGAACCCTTATGGATTCGAATTGAGTTGAATTCGAACCCTTATGGATTCGAATTGAGTTGAATTCGAACCATGTTAGATTCGAATTGAGAAGTTGTGGATTCATCTGAGTTGGTTTAATTTTCCAAGTAAAGAATTCGAACCAAGTTAAGTCCGAATTGAGTGAATTCGAACCCAGTTAAGTCCGAATTGGGTGAATTCGAATCCTTCTTCATCCGAATTCATTGAATTCGAACCCTTCAGCATCCGAATTCATTGAATTCGAACCCTTATTCATTCGAATTCATTGATTTCGAATCCTTATTCATCCGGATTCTTGTGAATTAAAAAAAAAAATTATCCCGAAATTTTTTCTATAGTGTATTTCATACACTGTAAGAGCTTTTCAAGAAAAAATTTTATATAATTTTTTTTGTATAGTGTATTTTCATACACTTTCTGCTTGATCTTCTGAACGATCAATTATTCTAGCTATTTGAAAAGATGTCTGACATACAGGATTTAAGTGGGAGAATATGGTATCAGTTAGGAAAAGAGAGAAAATGGACTCTTCCTGAAGCTAAAGATGAGATCAAGCGTCTTGAAGGTTTTCTTTCTAGATACATAACACATTCTAATGAAGATGCAAGAAAAAATACAAAGCTCATGTCTGAGAAAGCTTTATTAGAAGACAAAGTCTCTTCTCTTGAGTCCGAACTGAAAGATTTGAATGACAAGATTGTAGTGCTTGAAGTTACTCAAGAGAAAAATAAGACACTTGAGATCTCAACTCATCAAGATAACATAAAGGAGCTTCAAGGGAGTATAAAAGCATTAGAAGAAGAAAATGCTGATTTGAAGAGACACATTTTTGACATTTCTTCTTCAAATGAAAGTTCTATTTTGAAAGAACAAAATGCTGAACTTACTAAAAGAATTACTGATCTTGAAGTATATATTGCAGGTCTTGAAACAAAGAAAGACAAAGACAACTCAAGTCTGCACGATCAAATCGAGAAACTTCAAGAGAAAGTAACAACTCTTCAAAAAGAAAATGTTGATCTGAAGAGCATTGAAGACAAGAGAGAGAAGATTCTTAAAGAAAAGGAAGTAATTGAACGTAATTGTATAAAACTTTCAAAACAAGTTTCTGACTTTGAGAAAGTTTTATTTCTTGAAAAGGAGAAGTTGGAGAAGGAAAGGGTCGAGTATGAAAAAGAAAAGAAAAGCTTTGAAGCGAAGAATGCGAAACTGTCAAAGAAAATTTCTGATCTTCATAAGGACTTAGAAAAGGAAAGACAAGAGCTAGATAAAGAAAGTCAAGAGCTAGAAAAGATGAAGAAAGCTGACTTTCAGGCTAGGTGCGTTAAAGACGACTTTTCTAAAGAAAGGAAGATATTTCGGCAGGAAATTCATAAATTGACAATGAATTTGGCTGCATTATCGACTGACATCATGAAAGAGAAGAGGGTCAAGTCTAATATTCAGAAGAAGCTTGATTTGGTGACCAAGGAACGGAATGACTTATCTTACAAAGTGAAGTCATTTAACAAATCCAAATGCTATTCAGAATGTCTGATTCGTCCTTCTAATCTATTCTATGATCACTCGGTGGATAATTCTTCCAAGTATCAATATGCTGATCTTCCTTCATATAAGAAAGTTAACATGCAATGGAGAGTAAAAGGTACGTCAACTGAAAAAGGTGAGCCAAAATCCTCTGTTCCCAACAAGAACACTAATCTGAAAGCTAAATCTTTTGCTAATCCTGATTCATTCTATTCCGCAAATCATTTAATCAGGTTAGCACAAAAGAATTTTTGTTGTTCTTATTGTGGTACTAATGATTTTATTAAAAATGAGAGTGTTCAATATTGGTATGGTACTTATCATTTTCCTTCCTATAGAGCTCCGCTTAACAAGCCAGGACCCAAGACACGTTGGGTACCAAAATCTACTTAATCTGTTTTTGCAGATTTAGAAGCAAAGCGTTGAACTCTCGGAAGAAGATTACTTGTACCATTAAGGGGGAGTAAAGAGACAATGGCTTCTAAACATCTCAATTTAGAACTCGTGCTTCAATGAAAATGGTTTCTAAACATATCAGTTTAGGACCCGCACTTAAAAGAGACGATGGGATGTGAATTAGATTATGATATGTTGGAATGATTAGGTTCAGTTAGGGACCTTGTTGAAGAATAAGTTAAGGAAATATCGACAGGTCGACTATTGACTTTGAAGTCGGCAGTTGTGTAAGGTATATGAGGCCTTTTGCCTGTCACAGGGTGCGGTATGGGTGCGTCCCGCGTATGCCTGTGCGGGCAGGAACAAAACCGTGAGAGGTACCGGCATGCTGTTATGCAGAGGGTATGCGCAAAGCGGACATTATCGTGTACGGTAGACTGGGGATGTTATAGAATGGTCTATATTTTGTGAAACACCCATTTTGGGGGAAATTGAGTGATTGGCGAATAAATCGCGAATGAAAGAAATTTTGATTATTTTATTGCATAAGAGAAAGCTATGTTTTCAAATTACGCTTTTAGAGTTATTGTGGTTGTACAATAATTATGATGTGTTATGTGCTTAATTGCATTTTATTTAAATGAGTGTCGTTTTAAATATTGGTCTTATGTGTGAGGACCGTTTGATGATCTTGTATTCTTAGTACCTTTGGGACTAATGAACCTTGGTAAGTGATATACATTGTTGAGTATAAAAGAGTTGCATATACGTGTACATATAGATACATATATGGATTGACTCCATTGGGAATGTAGCAATGAAGGGGTTGTGAGATTATCACGCCTCGGAGCGTGTGTTGCATGATGTGAGTTAGATGTATTTAATTGCATGAGTAGAGGTTGATAAATAATCATTAGATCCTTTGAGCAGATGGCTTGGTTTTTGATAACGCCACTTTTTGGCGTTATTTCCGGTTCCCAAACCAATGAGATTGGCTTGTATTCAAGTAAAAAGGCGTGTATTTTACGGTTTATCTAGTGATTTACACAGGGTATCTAAAAGGCAGCATTCCTCGAGAAAAGAAGCTAAAAAGAGCCCAAAACGAGTCCAAACGAAGCCTAACGAAAGCCCAAAAGTCAAGCCCAAGACCCGCGACCGAACCAGGACCCGACCCGCGAACCAGAAATCGACCCAAGCAGCATTTAAGACACGCGCGACTTACCACGCGACTTGCAAGTCGCGTGGCAGGTCGCGTAACCCTCTGTTTCGCGACTTTCAGCTTTAAATCCGATTTTAGGTCATTGTTTTCGGTATCGAGTTTTCACGTTACGGCCAGAGCAGTCCCGGGGGCGATTTTCGAAGCCAAGTGACACCCGTTGGAGCGGAGATAGAGAGAGGATCAGATACACATTCATCGCGCGACATAGAGACGACCACGATAGAAGGGAGTAACCATTACATTCACCGTTATCACGATTATCATGTTCACATACTTATTTTCATCTTTTTCTATTGTGTTTGAATCCACCACCGATATGAACTAACCGGTTCATGTTGGGGGTTGGAATGAATGTGGTTTGAACTTATAAACAGATGACTTGAAACTTTTATCAGTTTTCTTATTGAATGAATGAATGCAATTTGGTGTTTAATGCTTTTGTGAGATTAGCTACCTTGCAACTGTTTTATTGTTTTCAATTAATGTTCGAGAGAAGTAATTGAGAAACAGAATTAGGAATTGCATAGCTAAGGTAAGAAAGGATCGAGAGATACTGAGTAAATCTTAGTCCCGTTTGAATCTTAATCTTAATGCATTTTGAAACCTGTATGTTGAGATCGAAAGATAAAACTATTGTTTTCGAAATAGAAATTACGGTTGCTTGAAAAAGGAATCGTGCTTTATAAATAAAATCGGTGTTACTTGAGAGAGAACAACGATTAGATAAAGATTGGGCATTCATTGATAGGAATAACTGGTAATTGAATTGAGTCAGACGTTTGTATGTAAGAACCATAGGAGTTCCAACCCTCAGCTTTTCTCTCTATCAAAGTTTTCAAAGCAGTTCTGTTTTGTCTTGTGTTGATTTGATCTCATTTATTGCAATTTAATTAGTCTATAAACCAATCTCTAATTTCGACAGTCCAGTTAATAGAATCTATAGTAATTGTGATATTTAGTTCCTAGTTCCCCGTGATTCGATACTCGTACTTCTCCAGTACTATTACTTGACTTCGACCCGTACACTTGCGGTTAGATTCGCGGGGTGTCAAAACCCTGTGTCAAGTTTTTGGCGCCGTTGCCGGGGAACTAGTTGTAGCTAATAGCACTACCAGCTATACGCGCTATTAGATTGGACATTTTTTTTATTTTCGTATTCTATTTCATCACTTTGAATTTCTGAATTGCTAAGTCTGTTCGTTTTCTTCTCAGGTACTCATGGGCGACGAAGCGAGACGCCCTATGCGGTCGTTCGCCGATCCGAACGTGGCGGCGGCACGCATAGGAATTCAAGCACCAACCACCGCTGCGAATTACTTCGAAATCAAGCCGAGTACCATCGTAATGGTACAACAGAATCAGTTCGGGGGAGCACCAACTGAAGACCCCCACGCGCATCTACGAGCCTTCGAACGGATATGCAACACGTTCAAGATCAACGGGATGGAAGAGAACGCGATTAAGCTAAGACTCTTCAGTTTTTCCCTAAAGGGTAGAGCTGAAATCTGGATAGAGGGCCTTCCATCAGATCTCATCACCACTTGGGCACAACTGAAGGCAGCGTTCCTCCAGAAATTCTTCCCACCGGGAAGAACCGCACAATTGATGGCCGACATCACGCACTTCGCGCAATGGGACCAAGAGACGTTATATGAAGCTTGGGAGCGCTATAAGGACATGTTGAAGAAGTGTCCACATCACGGTCTTCATGGGTGGGTCATAATCCAAACGTTCTTTGGAGGCCTTCACCCGCAATTCAAGAATGATATTACGGCTGCAGCGGGGGGAGCACTCATGAACAAGACCTATGAAGAAGCGGTCGAGCTGATCGAGAACCTTGTCGAACATAGCTACTCCACTCCACGATCGTCCATCGCACGAGTAGCGAATGTTCAAGAGTCAGATGAACTTAAAGAGATAAAAGCTCAACTAGCTTTTATCACGGACCGTATGAAGGGAAGCAATCTAGGGGAACCTGAACAGGTTCAATTTATGCAAAACCGCAACCATCAGCCGCGAAACGACCCTTTCTCCAACACTTATAACGAGGGGTGGAAAAAGAATCCCAATCTTTCATGGAATCAGTCGGGTCAACAACCAGGTAATTTCTCTAACTCTTTAAACTCTTCCAATACTAATATTGCTTACCGTCCTCCAGGTTTTAACCAAAGGAGCGAGGGACCATCCGGGGAGAAAAAACCGGGATTGGAAGATATGCTCATGAATTTCATGACAAAAATGGACAGCACGGTCGGAGAGCTGGCAAACACGATGAACACGGTAAAAGCCGCAACTGATCAGAATACGGCTGCAATCAAGATTCTCGAGAGGCAAGTGGGGCAGATTTCCGAGGCCCTACAAACCCGACCATCCGGTAGTTTCCCGAGTATGGCTGAAAAGAGGAATCAAGAACATTGCAATGCCATCTATCTGAGAGATGGCAAGGAGCTGAATGAGGAGCCAGCAAAGGAAGCCGAAAATGATGTGGAGATCATTGATATGGATGCATTAGAGGCTGACGAGGAGCGTAAGAGTGAAGAGAAAGAGATCGAGAGCAAAGTAAAGGAAAAAGTGGCACCACCGGCCAAGCCGGAAGTTCCAAACGTGCCTTACCCGAGCAGATTGAAAGCGCAAAAGGATGATGTCAATTTTTCAAAATTTCTTGATGTTTTCAAAAAGCTAACTATCAACATCCCTTTTGCAGATGCACTTACACAAATGCCCTCTTACGCTAAGTTCATGAAGGAGATTATATCGAAGAAGAGGACACTTGATCACCAGGCCACCGTTGCACTCACTGAAGAGTGCAACGCGATTTTCCAGAACAAGCTGCCCCAAAAGCTTAAAGATCCAGGGAGTTTCTCGATTCCTATTCAAATTGGCAGTTTTAATTTTAATAAGCTTCTATGTGATTTAGGGGCGAGTATTAATCTGATGCCTCTTTCTGTTTTTAGGAAACTCGGACTGGGTGAAGTGCAACCAACATTCATGACGCTTAAGTTGGCTGATCGATCGATAAGGTATCCTTACGGAGTGATAGAAGATGTGCTCGTCAAAGTCGGTAAGTTCTACTTTCCGGTAGACTTTGTGGTGATAGATATAGATGAGGATGAGGAGGTCCCGATGATCTTGGGACGATCATTCCTAGCCACCGGGAGAGCGTTAATTGATATGGAAGAGGGAGAGATCACGTTCAGAGTCGGCGGTGGAAAGTGAGATTCAAGTTGCTAGAAAGAAGAGGAGGTCAGAGAGAAGAAGAAGGCGGAGCTGGTCAAGGAAGACCAATTGTGAAAGAGTCCGCGATGAATCGCAAGTGTGGGCGATTCGAGTCTGCGGATACTGAGCCGAACTGAACCCACATAGTCGTGCCACGACTTTAAATACGGCGCTGGGTGGGAGGCAACCCACCAAGGTTAGTTTCCGTTTATTATTTTTCTTCTTGTGTGTGTTTTAATTCCAGAAAAACCATAAAAATCGAAAAATTGAAAAAACCAAAAATAGCTGGAACAGGGACATACGCGACTTTCCACGCGGTTTGCATATCGCGTGGTAAGCCGCGGGACCCTCTGTTTGGTTTTCTGAAACAGTGAGTTACGCTGGATGTTACGCGGCTTGCAAGCCGCGCAGCAAACCGCGGGTGTCCCATGTTCATTTTTTTCGTGCAGTTTTTGTTTCCTTTCTTGCTTTGTGTGCTTCTTGTTTTTGTTTTGTGTCTTTCCCTTGTTTTGCTTGTTCTCTCCGTCTCCCCTCCGTCTCCAAATGCTCAGTCTTTCAAGAATCTCCTCTGGCCGGGCAAAACAGGTATGTTCTAATCATTTCTCTGCTAAAAGAGTGGTGTTTGATGTGTTGTTCTATTTTAATTGCACAAGATGCAACAAACCTAAGTTTCACTTAGGTTTGGGGTGCCTCATTTTTGAACCATCTACACACTCACATTAGATCCTGTGCAAACCTTGGTTTTACCGAGGTTTGGGGTTGGCTTCTTTTTGGCTTTTATTTGGCAAACCTAGGCCACGGCCTAGGTTTGGGGTGCCTAGTTTTAGAAAATTTGGGTAGTCTTTTTATGCTATATAGGTAATGCCTTGCCTGTTCTTTTAATAACTGCACAATGAGTCGCATCACCCACGACTTTACTTGCACATTGGGGACAATGTGTGGGTAAGGTTTGGGGTTGCCCAATCGGGCCCAAGTTATGCACGTAGATTTCCAGCACTTCTGAGTGTCTAGATCAAAGTAGCTAAAATTTTTGTTTTGAATGATTGAGACCAACCATTGTGGGAAGAATTTTGTGATAGTGACGTGACCGTTAGGGAAGGACTGGGAAAGGACATGACTAGGGACATTAGTGGAGACCACCCGATAGTGAGTTTTGAGCCTAAAAGACGTTTTTTCATTTCGAGGGATTCATACACCAAATTCATACACACTTTTTCGAATTCCTTGTCGTGAATGTAGAATGATCTCGCTACATTATTGCATTGAGTAGCAAAGACGAACATCGGGATTAGGTAAGGGTATAGTAGACCATATCGTGTGGACCTTAAGATATGATTCCAGGCATTGTGTGTTTTATTTAACCTGTTTTTAGCTATCATACCTTTTACCCTTCTGCGTGTACCCTTAGCCCCTTTGCAGCCAAACACTCACCTTTTCGTTTTTAAACCCATCATTAAACCCTTAGCCATAAGCCTTAGCCAACCCAATCCGAAAGTGTGTCAATCGGAAGAAGTAATGAACTTACAAAAGACAAAGCAGAAATGAATAGAACAGGCCAGTCAGGAGAATAAAATGGGTCAATGTAACCCAGGAAATGGAAAAGAGGACCAATGAAGTCCCAAACTCAAAAAAAAATCGAGTTAATTTAGATTTTATCTATAGCAGTAAATAAGAGAGTCAAAGCGACTCCAATAGTGACGAAGAGGGCCAAATAATAGAGCGAAAAGCTATAGAGTTCGGAACTGCAAATGATTGACACGCCAAGGATTTTTGAACCATTTTACCCTTCGTTTCATACCCTTAACCTTAGCCCCATTACAACCCTTGTAAAGACCTGGATGATCTTCTGGAAAATGTGATTAGAGTCTATGACCACCTTTACCGAGATTCCCTGTCTTGTTACTTAATTCCTTCGGAGATCAACATTTTGGACAATTGTGCGTCTTTCTTTAGAGTTGTCATGTAATTATTGCGTATTATTGTACATAACCTCCATACACATGACAACACGAGCGATAACCTAGGTTCGAGCGAAAAGAGAGTATCCTGAGAGGTAGGGTCGAGGCGAAATGTTTTCCCTAGCATGTTGGACCTAGTCTAACCTTAGCGTAATCGGAACGATCACGAGTTCAACTCCCAATGGAAGGTCATAGATCGGACAAAATAAAAATGAGGCGAGAGTGAGATAGATACTCACGGGTATAGGAAATCACCGATGCATCACTTGGTACCGATTGGGAAGTGTGCAGTTATTAAATTTTCACTGATATGTACTTTAATTCTGTTTTATCGCTAATTTGCTTGGGGACAAGCAACGCTCGGTTTGGGGTTGTGATAACGCCACTTTTTGGCGTTATTTCCGGTTCTCAAACCAATGAGATTGGCTTGTATTCAAGTAAAAAGGCGTGTATTTTACGGTTTATCTAGTGATTTACACAGGGTATCTAAAAGGCAGCATTCCTCGAGAAAAGAAGCTAAAAAGAGCCCAAAACGAGTCCAAACGAAGCCTAACGAAAGCCCAAAAGTCAAGCCCAAGACCCGCGACCGAACCAGGACCCGACCCGCGAACCAGAAATCGACCCAAGCAGCATTTAAGACACGCGCGACTTACCACGCGACTTGCAAGTCGCGTGGCAGGTCGCGTAACCCTCTGTTTCGCGACTTTCAGCTTTAAATCCGATTTTAGGTCATTGTTTTCGGTATCGAGTTTTCACGTTACGGCCAGAGCAGTCCCGGGGGCGATTTTCGAAGCCAAGTGACACCCGTTGGAGCGGAGATAGAGAGAGGATCAGATACACATTCATCGCGCGACATAGAGACGACCACAATAGAAGGGAGTAACCATTACATTCACCGTTATCACGATTATCATGTTCACATACTTATTTTCATCTTTTTCTATTGTGTTTGAATCCACCACCGATATGAACTAACCGGTTCATGTTGGGGGTTGGAATGAATGTGTTTTGAACTTATAAACAGATGACTTGAAACTTTTATCAGTTTTCTTATTGAATGAATGAATGCAATTTGGTGTTTAATGCTTTTGTGAGATTAGCTACCTTGCAACTGTTTTATTGTTTTCAATTAATGTTCGAGAGAAGTAATTGAGAAACAGAATTAGGAATTGCATAGCTAAGGTAAGAAAGGATCGAGAGATACTGAGTAAATCTTAGTCCCGTTTGAATCTTAATCTTAATGCATTTTGAAACATGTATGTTGAGATCGAAAGATAAAACTATTGTTTTCGAAATAGAAATTATGGTTGCTTGAAAAAGGAATCGTGCTTTATAAATAAAATCGGTGTTACTTGAGAGAGAACAACGATTAGATAAAGATTGGGCATTCATTGATAGGAATAACTGGTAATTGAATTGAGTCAGACGTTTGTATGTAAGAACCATAGGAGTTCCAACCCTCAGATTTTCTCTCTATCAAAGTTTTCAAAGCTGTTCTGTTTTGTCTTGTGTTGATTTGATCTCATTTATTGCAATTTAATTAGTCTATAAACCAATCTCTAATTTCGACAGTCCAGTTAATAGAATCTATAGTAATTGTGATATTTAGTTCCTAGTTCCCCGTGATTCGATACTCGTACTTCTCCAGTACTATTACTTGACTTCGACCCGTACACTTGCGGTTAGATTCGCGGGGTGTCAAAACCCCGTGTCAGTTTTGGACTCGGTTGAGTATTGAGAGCATTCGCCTGATTTAAATAAGCTCGACGTGGGCTTGGGGTTGGAATTATATGAATTGTGTTATAATTAAAGTTTACATGATATGAATACATTGATTAATTCTGAGGTCATGTATGACTGATCATGAGAGACCTGGTCTGCTGTGAGATGTTATAGGTGGAGAATGTACGGACGAGTAGTGGGATAAATTGTCGATATAAATGTGTCAACTAATGTGTAATGTGAGGCTAGAAGGAAAAAAGCTTCAAATGGAAGTCTTTTCGGGGATTCCAGATAAAGAGTACTAGTTATCAATAAAGTTGTTGGAGCATGTGGTTTGCGAGATGGCGTAGTAATATGGCTAATATCGAAATAGAATGGCGGAAAGGTAGTGGGTGTTTATCTAAAGCGATTTTTGGTTGTGTGAGTCGCTAAGTAAGTTATGTTTTGAATCATTGGAAGTTAACGAAGATGATGGATATGTTAGTCAAAATGTGATGTAAAAGTTGCAAAATCCTTAAGGAAGATGAGTTGCTTCTTATGTGTGAAAGAATTGTCCGAGGAAGTATTAGTTGCAGATTAAAGAATGTGTAGTAACTTGGGACGGTATGTCGTTTCAAGATAACTTAGTTGATTGCCTTAAGTTAGAATTTTGGTACAACTGTTTGGTTAGGTATAGTAATGAGAAAATGTTATCAGTATGTGGAAAAGTTGGGAGAAAGAGACAAGTAATGTTTGGAGGGTAGTACTCCATGCTAACGTGGGAAGAAATGATAAAAAGATCGGACCTAAGAATGTAGTTATACTACAGGTTCAATGGAATTATCACCCTTGATATACAACACTTTAGTATTTGGTTGCAATATGGTCGCATAGTGCGATAGTGGTGTGAGGAATGGTAACACTTTATACTGTAGAAACGTGTGAGTCATGGATGTAACAAAGGTTTGTCGTAATGATCTGTAACGTCCCAAAAATTACAAGGAATTTAAAATTTTTAAAGTAACATTTCATTAATAAAAACTCATTTAATAACTCAATCATTTCATTTGCAAACTCATAATTAATATTCTCACGAACAATAAACAGCGGAATAAATGTCTAAAGTTAAAATCATAAAAGTAATCAACTCTTCCCACGCGCCAGTGTGTAGTCGTCACGCCTTGGAGCCACTCGTACCTGAAACCACAATTTATTGGGAAAGGGTAAGCACGAAGCTTAGTGAATTCAGACACCATAAATAACACAGTTATTCCCACACCACCTCTAAACAGATAATTGCACATAAACAACATACAAGTCTACGAACAAATCATAAACATGCATACCTACACCATCCCACCCAAAGGCATAAGCTGGTCCACCCGACCACACGATAACCGTGCAAGCATTACCCGGCTCCCCCGGGTTCCTACGCCACCCGCGTATACAACCTTCGGTCCCACCGACTTTCTACGCCACCCGCGTATATAAACCTCGGCCCCACCGAGTTACTACGCCACCCGCGTATATAAACCTCGGCCCCACCGAACTCCTACGCCACCCGCGTAGTCATAACAATAAAGGTCCGACTAGACACCTCACTATTTAGTCCCGCATCACAAACAATTAAAACTACCACACACGTACAAATCGTAATGTAAAAATAACCGACATTAGTTATAGTGAGAGAACTCACCTCGTAAGCGCGCCTAGCTCACAAACAATAATTCAAGATTCACAAATCCAAGATCACTTCCCAACACCTAAACAATCGTTAAAATGTATTAACACGAGACCCGGACCCTAAAACACGACGCACCCTTAAATCGTCACTAAAACGACTTTTCGGTCTAACCAAACAGGTCTGTTCGGGACCTGTTCCGACCTCCATAAACCCAGAAAATCCTCAATTAAATTACATAACCAGAAAGTGCTCTGAGTTAGGGTTCCAAGGACATATTATACACCTCCTAACGATTTTTCTACAATTTACTATGGATTTTCTAAAAACAGGACGCGAAACTGTCACATCCAGACCTGCTGTACCAACAGCCATTTTAAGCCTAGCTAGAGGCCGAACCGGACTTCCGCTAAAACACGAAAAGTGTGCCCGGCACAGAATGTGAACCGTGGGCACCGGATTCGCCTCAATCCGAGCTACGACGGAAAAGTTACGGACGAAATAAAAACTGGACAGAAACGCTATCGATCACATAAAATGATAACTTTATAAAACAGTTTACGCGCTCGGTTTAATCGATTCGGGTTTGCAACTAGGGTTCACGCGATTAGGGTTCAACCACCCGAGCACCACCCACTGCCACCTCCGGCAGTGGTGGTCGCCGCCGCCGCCGGCGGCAGCCACCACCGGTGGTGGTGATTCGATAAAAAGAAAACGGCGATGAAAGGGACGATCTTATTACCGACTCTCGAGCCATACACACACACCCACGCATTAACCGGAACAGTCCTGCCTGCCACAGCCACTGAACTGGTGGCGCACGGCGGCGGCGGTGGCCTCGTGGTGGTTTCACGGCGATTCAACGTTGCAAGAAAAGAAAACAACGAACGGGAAAACTTACTGATCGAATGATGACCCAGCAGTGCCCGACGGAATATCGACCTCCGGCTCGTTCTCACTCTCCCACTCACTCTCGCTCTCGCTCTCTCGCCGGCAGAAAATGGCGGCGCCGGCGCCTGGTTTGGGGTTGTGCGACGGCAGCAGCAAGGGGAAGGGAAGGGAATGGTGGTGCAGTTGTGGTCTCACGGCGGTAGTGAGGAAGAGAGAAAAAGAAAAGGATCTTTAGGGTTTGTCGTGTTTGTGTGCGTGCTTTGCGAATTAGAGACGAGAAGAAGAGGGGTCGGTCCTTATGGGCCGATCCCATGCAACTCCTAAACCCATTTGACACCTTTAGCCCCTAGGTTTTAAGGCCTTTTTCACTTATATCCAAGTAATTTAGGATCATTAATATTTAACCCCTTTAGGACAAAATGTTTACAAATAAGATTTTTCCCAACGAGACTTATTATTACGAGATCGAAAAGATAAACGCATTAAATAATTAATGACATAAAAAATTAAAACCGTACCGGGACACGGGCTTTACAACTCTCCCCCGCTTGAATTAGACTTCGTCCGCGAAGTCTAAGCCCGCGAATGGCTCTGGATAGCTCTCTCGCATATCATTCTCGGGTTCCCAAGTCCACTCGGAACCCTTTCGGTGTTGCCACTGGACTTTCACTAACTGGAATCTAAATTTCTCACACCGTCTAAAAAAAAAAAAAATTTGCTCGAATACTTTTCTTACCAACAAAACTCCTTCAATAACACTGAAATTATGATCGGAAGAACACTCCAACAACTGGATTCATTCCTAGTCAAACGACTTCGGTTGTCTCCCAACCTTAGATATTCCATACATCCCGATTCAAATCTCAAGCTCTAACCATTCTAAAGTTGCTTACCAATATACCCTACTGGATACTCGAATCCGATCATTCCTACCATTAACTGTCGATTAACTTCCACGAGTTCTAATAGACTCCCAAAATTTATTTCACACGAATCATCAAACTAGTAAATTTATAATCACCCACGAAGGTCATTCCATCATGACCATTCATCACAAGTTAGCATTCCAGGGTTACTACTACCATCACCATAATTATTTTAAAATCGGCTACAAATCTCCGATTACACTAAAGGTGTTTGGCCTCAAGCCCAAAAGTCGACGCCTAAATATACTACTTACTTCAAAAAGGTTACTGCGCAATTATTCTCTTAATTACAAAGGGCATCATTCCCTTAACTGACACTATTCAGTCTACACTAACAACAAGCGTGGAATACCCAACCTTCCACCGTCTACTTATCCTCCACACTCGCTCTACGAAGCCTAGTTACACCGTATCAAGATACACATTAACGTCTACCTCCCAGGTACGTCTCAAGGCCCGGCACATCGGAACTACCTCTCAGGTAAGTTCCCAAGACTATATCCTCCCAGTGCCTACTGGAAAGTCAAGGTCATAACACATGAATACCGGGGTCCCACCCCGAGCTACCCAACCGACCGTTACCAACGACTGACTGACATGACCAAGGATCCAATGCAAAACAGTCTACCAACAACATGCCTATCCCAGAATGACTCACTCACCCAACATGTAAATACGCAACGTGCAATAAGTGCAAAACTGTGCAACAAAACAACCCATCAACAAAACTTCACATCGAGCCATTAAAAACCGTGCAATTGACCCATGACTATCTCAAAGTCAAAACCGAGCAAAATGCTCCACGCTTGCTAGACCCGTAAGTTGGTCAAAAACGCGTTTAAATAAAGTTTAAGCAAGCAATACTCTTAAATAACATTAGTCCCAAACTCGACACGGGTTAAACAAAGGGTTTTCCAAAAGGACTCACACCCTTAAAATTCTCAAAATGACACATAACACTTATAAACGCACTTTCCAAATGGTTTACAAAATCATTTACAAAATATTCTCAACGTCAAGATTTTTCATTTCAAAAAGACCGTAAGCAATAAAACTACTATTACCAGGTCGGTAGTTACGCAAAAATGGACACGCTCGTCCCACATATGAAAATCATGTTGAAAATCATTTCATTGCCGCTTAGTTTACTCACAAAACGTAAGCGAAATAAATAATTTCTTCGAAAATGAACCGTCACGGTTCTAGTATGAATTGACTCATGACCTGTATTTAAAGTAACCGCTCGACCTTACATCGGGTGCGACAAAAGTGTGCACATAATTTCAAAATCAGCTCCACGACATTTGACCCCAAAATTCCTCTTTTTCCAACATAAAATGTCGTGGTACAGGGTTCACCAACAAATCTTACGCACGTCGGCTAGTCATACAAAACGATGAAACGGTTTACAAATATATTTTTGTTAAAACACAACTATCTCGTGTAAGTTTCAAACTTAAAGATAAAAACCAATCCGTTTCCATCATTTGAAAATATCGACTAAAATCTCATAAAATCTCAAAAGGTGGGGTTCTTTAAATTGATTTTCAAGATTTCCCCAAATGGTCACATAAACAAATAAGATATGCACCTCGTGAAATTAAACCCACACGACTCAACATGCCGTAAAACAAAACTTATTTTAACCAAATCATTCAAATAGCTTTATACAGACATCGTGGAATGTAACTTTCCGTCTCAACTCTAACATATGTGGAGGAGTTCCAATGTTAAAGTCACAAGCCGTAGTCACTTGCCCAACATTTTAAATACCACAAAACACGGATATCATCTTACCCGAAAGAACCGTTGGAAAAATAACGAAATGAGACAAATTCTAACAAAGTTTGAACTCCCGTGATAAAACGATTTCATACACTTTCAAAACCATATTTCAAAATCTTGTGTGTGTGCTGAACATTTCCCCAAATTCCAAAACACCATCCATAAAATGATTTGAAACACAAGAATTTGTTAATGCAATCTATTTAAAAATCAAACTTTGTGCATGACTCAGTCGGCATTCTACGCCTCGACTCCTACTCCTCCAAATCTCTCTGATCCACTAACGTCATACGGACATTTAAACCTCTTAGGCAAGTTGGGAAATTACGTCAAATAATCCCTACGATCTTCCTCAAATCAAAGTCGGCTCTATAAGCCTATGATTCTAGCACAATCATCCATCTTGGCCCGACACAAACATCATCCTCATCGTCACTCCAAGTGATTAATACTAGAATCGTCCTTTTATTCCAACGACTACTAATTTATAACCTTCGTCACTACCCCAACGATCATCACCTCAAGCAAAACAAGTACCCACCTGTACTAGTAGGTTTACTATAGTCGTTCCTCCTTGTGATGGCTATTCAGGGTAGATATTACAACGAGTTATTAGCACATAATAACTCACACTAACACGCTCACGCTCGACTCCTTGGATTCCTCGCGACTTTCCCCGACTCGAACATTGATCCTGTGCTTCCGGTAGTAGGAGCTCTACTACTACCATCTACACCTATCACTGTCCGCTCCGAGTCCCATCCCGAGATACCAAGTAGTTGCTCGCCCAAACAAAAACCATACACGTATGTCCATACCGACGCATATACACGCTCTTCCTAGCTCCCTAGGAATAAACATAATACCCCACTACCCTTGCTAGGGCGGAACCCCCCACTAACCCTGACGAGTCACCTCATAAACGCACAGTCGTATACAGCGGAAACCAGATAGACATTCGAATATAAGATTCCATCTTACAACGGTTGGACTCAAACAAGAGCTGCGCAATAGAACTAAATCTAACATTCTAAGGCTATTCGGTTCCTACCGCATACAACCTATAGTGCATTCGCTTAACAACCTATCAAGGTTAGCATAAGTTCCTAATAGCAAGTAACAACCATACAATACAGTGTATTAAGCACCAAGCAATCTAGCATACATACTCCTATGTTCTAGAAAGAAATTTAGCATACCTACTCATATGTAGACACTCTTCCCAGCTCACTAGGAATTTCATCTCATCCCACTACCCTTGCTACAACGGAATCCCTATTAGCCATAACGAGTTGCCTCACGAATACCTAGTCGCATGCAGCGTGAATCAAATAGACATTCGAATACAAGATTCTATCCTAGAACGGTTGGACTCAAACAAGAGCTGCGCAATAGAACTAAATCAAATATTCTAAGGCTATATGATTCTTACTGCATACAACCTATAGGGCCTTCACTTAACAACCTACTATAACTAGCATTGATTCCTACTAGCAAGCAAGCATCATACAGGACAATGAAAACCACATAGGCAATCTAGCATGCATACCCTATGCCTAGAAAGCAATAAAACACTAAGTACTGTACCTTTTCACGACGATTCAACGTTGCAAGAAAAGAAAACAACGAACGGGAAAACTTACTGATCGAATGATGACCCAGCAGTGCCCGACGGAATATCGACCTCCGGCTCGTTCTCACTCTCCCACTCGCTCTCGCTCTCGCTCTCTCGCCGGCAGAAAATGGCGGCGCCGGCGCCTGGTTTGGGGTTGTGCGACGGCGGCAGCAAGGGGAAGGGAAGGGAATGGTGGTGCGGTTGTGGTCTCACGGCGGTAGTGAGGAAGAGATAAAAAGAAAAGGATCTTTAGGGTTTGTCGTGTTTGTGTGCGTGCTTTGCGAATTAGAGACGAGAAGAAGAGGGGTCGGTCCTTATGGGACGATCCCATGCAACTCCTAAACCCATTTGACACCTTTAGCCCCTAGGTTTTAAGGCCTTTTTCACTTATATCCAAGTAATTTAGGATCATTAATATTTAACCCCTTTAGGACAAAATGTTTACAAATAAGATTTTTCCCAACGAGACTTATTATTACGAGATCGAAAAGATAAACGCATTAAATAATTAATGACATAAAAAATTAAAACCGTACCGGGACACGGGCTTTACATGATCGAAGTATTCAAAAGTGGTGAGTATGCTCAATTTAAGGTGAGTGTAGATTTTCAAGCAGTAGATGGTAATGTTCTTTTGAGACCGGAGATCGAGTTACGATTAATGTCGGTATGGTAGACCAAGAAGTAGTCGGGTAAAGATTTGATGATGAACAGTGACTCTAAGGAGGCTTGCAAATCCAAGTTGGGGAGTGGATACTAATGAAAGAGGTAAGGTTCATAAAATATGAAAAGATGAATTATTGTTCTTTCTGGACTTTTAATTGTGATTAAGTATGTAAGACTTAAAGGGAAGAGAGGTACAAAATATTTCATGTTGGTATGATGTGATTCTTTTACTAAAGTAAGAGTGGATAAGAAGAGTTGTTGTGTAGAGAAACCAGAAGAAATTTTGATAATTCAATTAAAAAGTTATGAAATGGCAAGGAAGTAGTTATGTTGAAAGCACAGTGGAAACACCATCGAGGTGCTAATGTAACTTTAGAGTCGGAGGAGAGTATGAAGGATAGGTATCCCCATCTGTTTACCTGATCTTGATTTCGAGGACGAAATCATTTTCAAGTTGGGGAGTATTGTAACATCCTAAATTTTCAATAATAGTAATTTAATGAGAATTGATATCTAATTGTATTTTGGTTTAAACCCATGAATTATGTTGTAATTTATAATTCAATAGGGTTAAAATACAAGGGTTTAAAGTTTGGTGTTATTTTGGAAATAATGAAACTTGAAGGTGTGGTTGGTCAATTTTAGAAAGTGTATATGGATAAAGTAGCTGAAAATCAGATATTATCTGATTCCTTGTGGCTGAGTCGGTTTAGAAAAGAAAGAAAGAAAGAATAGAGAGAAAAGGGAGAAGGAAAGAAAGCAAGGGCTTGTCTTCATTTTGGTGAGTAATTGTCAATGGTTTATGATAAAATCTGTTGTAGTTATGTGTGTGTAATCGAATTTGATTGTGGAAATATGAGGTTCAAATTAGCCCGGAATTTAGGGGCGTTACACTCTTATAGTTAAAATACATTTTATTTATTTTATTATCGATGGTCCAAGTGTAAGTATTAAAAATTGGCGGAGGCTTTGTGATGGACAGACATCGATCCTTTTGTGCATACTAAATACTTCAGCTCCAAACACACATGAATCATTATTCGCCAAATACCCATTTTCACAATTCTTAAATGAGTCAAGTGACACCAACTTGTCAAAACCTCATTTCATATTCTTCTCGTGAAACCTTGTCTTATTGCCATTCACGATATCTATAAACACATACAAATAATAATAATTTAAAACGATTTAATGAATTAGTTAATATATGATTATTATGTTAATGCGATAGGAGTGTAAAACAAAATTGAAAAAAATAAGAGATGTACCATAAATTAAATAATTAACTATAAGGGTATGAATTGTAAATATTTAAAATATTTTTATGTAGTATATATGATATATAATAAAATAAATAAATTCAAAAATATTCAATATTGGGCTCATTTCGAACGTATCGAAGGGACGATTATAATAGTGTAACTTGTTAAAATTAAAATTTATTTTTTAACGTATTTTAGTTAATAAACGATTATATGTGTTAAATGTAAAATTAAAATTATGAAAGTAAAAGGTATAAAGTAAAGTAAGTAAATAAGTATAGGGGTTGAAAGTGTAACATTTCAATTCAAAAGTCATCAATTTGAAGGAATTGGGTGTGTGGCGGGACTTTCTTCGCGATCGCGGGTTTTTTTTTCAAAAGTGGTCCTTGTCCGCGATCGCGGATCCCTTCGCGGAAAAAATAGGTATTTTGACAAATTCGAGAGAGAAATGAGTATTTTGGTAAGTCAAAGTCAAACTTTGGGTATTTTAATTAAATTCCCAATAAAATATATACCTAGTAGGCATTTTACTGAAAATATTTTGTTTTAAAAAATCTACATTGTATTCAAAATGAAATTATGATGGTTAAAAATTAATTTGTATTTTAAATAAATATATTACAATCACTTTATTTTTAATGTTGATCGATAAAAAATTTAATAAATTATAATCGTATGCATATCATCCTAATTTAAACAAAATGATATGAAACCATTAGATTTCTTTATGAATTTCTCGTATTTTTATTTTTATTTTTCTAAAATAAATATTCACTTAAAAAATATGGGTAACTATTTTTTATTCTATTTAATTAATTATGTGACGAAGAAAATTTAGTATTGCTCCATTATTAAGGATAAATGTGTAATAATTATATAATTTTAAAATTCTATATTATTTTATTTGATTTTTAATAATCAATTCAAAATTTTATCTATCTATACTACTTTATTAAAAGAATAGTAGGGTTTAGCGGTTATTTTCAACATTCAAGAAACGGTTTTTTTCTCAGCCACGTTCTCCTCCATCCCTGGTATATCTCCCTCTTCTCTCGCCATTAACCTCCCGCTCGATCTCGCTCCTCAATTCCCTCCCATCCGATATTGGAAAACCACATGCTCTACATTCCAATCGCGAATTCTCTCTGTTTTTTTCTACTAGAATCTTCATCACCAGGTTACTTCTCTCGCTTTCTCTTCAAAATCAAAATCTCAGTTCGATTGTTCCTCATTTATCTTTCTTCGTTTCTGATTTCGGTTCAGACTTTGTTCGTCTTCAATTGGTAGTCTTTCTACAATTCTACATCTCCGGTAGTACTCAAAATCAGGTGAGTTTTACATAATTTTTCTCATATTAGGTTTTTCAAATAATATAAAATCACATTTGCTTTCTATGCGTTGTTTAATCAAACAATTGGAATCCATATTTCTCTTTGAGAATCTTCATAAGAGTTTGCCTAATTTTTCTCGAGGTTGGGTTTAAAAAAATTCGAAATTATTTGATTCTTTGTGTTTTCATTCAACTAATTGATTTTTTCTCCTGTGTTTGACAGTCTTGTTGATATCATCTCAGCGATAGAGTTTCATAACAGGGTAGTATTATTTGAGAGGACTGATAAAAAGGAAATTGGTTAGTCGAATTTAATTATGTTTTACTTAAATCATTTTCTTGGTGTAGTATGTTTGTGTTTTTTGAGGTCAGTCTAGAAAATCTAGGGGCCCGTCCTACGGCTCAAAGGCTTGACATTTTTTAAAAGGAACAACTTTTTAACAAAGGTTTGCTGCACAAACTGCAGTAGCTTAACAGCAATGCTATGATCATAGTATCTGTAACAACCCAAATCCCATAACATACATCATAATACATAACATGCATACATATCATTGATTTACAACAAAAGTTACATAACAAACCAAGTACGGTCTCATTAGTCTTGACACTACAAAATATATAAAAGCTTCTTAAACGTCATCGATCAACGGAGGCAGCTTACACCTTATTCTTTCATTTGCCGCTATCAATTCCTCGACCTGGAAAACATATTTTTGAAAACAAAATGAGGGTTAGACCAAACGGGTCTAGTGAGTTAATCCCGGTCCTTTCCAAAATCATTATAAAACCTTTTATGTAAATCCTTTGTATCAAAATAGTTTAGATAAACCTTTGGTAATCCTTTCGTAAAATATAAACATACCACACGTATTTAAATACCAATCCAGACTCGTGCATCGTGTACATCTCATCCACCTTATTCCTCCACAAATGGCCATATTAGTTGGTAGCAAGCCAACTAATAAATCAACAACCGGTCCGCACACCGGAACCCGGCTACCCGTCGGTCCGCACACCGGAACCCGACTACTCACCGGTCCGCACACCGGAACCCGGCTACTCACCGGTCCGCTCACCGGAACCCGGCTACTGTGCACTTGTGTAGTGTAATGCACCAATAAATATAATATCTTACTATATTATAAACACAAAATATTCACACCTTGATCGTATATCCATTCCACACATATCCATCTCATATATATATAAACACAGATATATATATATATATATATATATATTCCAGTTGTAAACGTTTTAAAGTAAAACTCACCTGAATGCTTAAAATACGCTTCCAAGCCTTTCTTCGAGCTATCCGATCCTTTACCCAAAATTCTCAGAATCTTAATTCACTTCCAAAGCACATCAATTGGAGCCTTAACCTAGCTTTCCTTCCTTTCTCCTTCTTGCTTTTGCTCCCAAACTCACACACTTACACACACTAAAATATCTGTTGTTTTTGAGTTGTGAAATAATATCTGAAGTCTAAGATGATAATATCAAACTTAATTTACCACTTTGGTCCTTGAACTTCTTAATAATAACCCAAACACTCTTAACTTATAAATTTACCCAAACTTACCCTAAACATCTAACTTTAAAGTTAACTTAGCTTAACGGAAAAGGGATTTTAACTAACGAACTTACCCGGGGTATTACATTATCTCCCCCTTAAAAGAATTCCGTCCCGGAATTCGGTTAAGCGAAAAGGTATGAATACTTATCACTACTACTTCGAACTCAATCAAAACCATAGAAACTAGCTGAATAGCCACCCCACACCCACCTATATCTCTAACACAGATAAGCAACAAAAGCACGGAAATACCAATAACCATTTTGCACCGAAGTCAGATAACACCTTAACACGTATAGAGTTTATAGAAATATACCTGTAACCTCATCAGGACTTTCTTCCACCTTTTGTTCCGTCATCTGAAAAACACGGCCCTTTGCTTTCGATACCTCAGGCCCTTGTTCCTATCCCGGCCTAACACTCGTTGGTCTCCTTGTCGTACCACCCTGTTGTACTTTCCATTGTGGACAGTCTGACTGAATATGATCACGGGAATTGCAAACGAAGCAGAGTCGAGTTACCCGACAGTCTCTAACATAGTGACCAGTCTTTCCACATTTGTAACAACTTCGGGAATCCACATAACAGTTTCCTTGATGAATACGATTGCATTTTGGGCATGGTCTTTCAACTGGTCTGAAAGGTGAATAACTATCAAACCTCGGGGATTCGTATTCTTCCGAATCGTACATCGTTTCTTCCAGTTTTCTTTTCCCAGCACTCTTATCACCAATGTTTCTCCGGTTATCCTATTCCACATTTTCCGCGACATCCACTGCGGCTGAGAAGGTATCGGGTCCTTTTGCAGTCACTAGCTTTCTAATTTATGTATTTAACCCAAAAATAAACCTTTCCATCTTTAGAGCCTCCGTGGCAACATAGTACTCTGCAAAGTGAGACTTCTCCAGAAAGAGAGCGGTGTAATCCCTAACCGATAAACTTCGCCGGTGTAGGTTCATGAACTCCTCTTCCAATTGTCTAACTGCTGCTTGAGAACAAAACTGTCCTTTGAATGCTGTTGTGAATTCGTCCCAAGTAAAAGTAGAGTATACATCCAACCCTATGGAATCAATGTGAGCTTCCCACCAGTACAGAGCTTCTGCCTTCAACATCGCCGTTCCGTATAATACTCTGTCCCCATCCGCACACTTACTGGTCTTGAAGATGGCTTCTATTTCTTTTAACCATCTCATCGCCTTCACTGGGTCTCTATCTCCTGAGTAAGTTGGAGGTCTACAGTTTAAGAACATCTTGTAACCACACATTCTTGACACTGGTATGACCGTAGGTGTAATGGGCATTTCGTCTTCCAAACCAGGATCTGGTGTTTCAGTATGACGAGTTTGGTCGAACATAGCCTGGATATTTGCTTGAAGTATTCCCATCTCCGCCATCAAATCGTCTCTTGTAATAAACTTCGTACCTCGCCCCTGAACTCTACCTCCAGTTCTGCCCCTACCTCTTTCTCTTCCTCTTCCCCTTGTCCCGACTGTTGGATTCGTTCTATTAGGATTTCTTCCTCCCTCTCTAGTCGTATTTCTAGTACCGCTTGCCATTCTGTAGATTCAGACAAGATTAATATACACATAAGCACATACCCCATATAATAAGGTATCCCAGTCCAAACATGCACCTGTAAGATCACAATTACACTGGCCAGGTGTAATCTGAAATTACCTTACATGATGTTCCTTCTACCTTTTATACTTAGCATCCCAAGGTTCTAATATATCAAGGACATCCTACTTTACATGCAGTTTAAGTCTAGGTACGGGTACAAATACCTAAATCCCTTAAACTAGGGCTCTGATACCATTTGTAACAACCCAAATCCCATAACATACATCATAATACATAACATGCATACATATCATTGATTTACAACAAAAGTTACATAACAAACCAAGTACGGTCTCATTAGTCTTGACACTACAAAATATATAAAAGCTTCTTAAACATCATCGATCAACGGAGGCAGCTTACACCTTATTCTTTCCTTTGCCGTTATCAATTCCTCGACCTGGAAAACATATTTTTGAAAACAAAATGAGGGTTAGACCAAACGGGTCTAGTGAGTTAATCCCGGTCCTTTCCAAAATCATTATAAAACCTTTTATGTAAATCCTTTGTATCAAAATAGTTTAGATAAACCTTTGGTAATCCTTTTGTAAAATATAAACATACCACACGTATTTAAATACCAATCCAGACTCGTGCATCGTGTACATCTCATCCACCTTATTCCTCCACAAATGGCCATATTAGTTGGTAGCAAGCCAACTAATAAATCAACAACCGGTCCGCACACCGGAACCCGGCTACCCATCGGTCCGCACACCGGAACCCGACTACTCACCGGTCTGCACACCGGAACCCGGCTACTCACCGGTCCGCTCACCGGAACCCGGCTACTGTGCACTTGTGTAGTGTAATGCACCAATAAATATAATATCTTACTATATTATAAACACAAAATATTCACACCTTGATCGTATATCCATTCCACACATATCCATCTCATATATATATATATATAAACACAGATATATATATATATATTCCAGTTGTAAACGTTTTAAAGTAAAACTCACCTGAATGCTTAAAATACGCTTCCAAGCCTTTCTCCGAGCTATCCGATCCTTTACCCAAAATTCTCATAATCTTAATTCACTTCCAAAGCACATCAATTGGAGCCTTAACCTAGCTTTCCTTCCTTTCTCCTTCTTGCTTTTGCTCCCAAACACACACACTTACACACACTAAAATATCTGCTGTTTTTGAGTTGTGAAATAATATCTGAAGTCTAAGATGATAATATCAAACTTAATTTACCACTTTGGTCCTTGAACTTCTTAATAATAACCCAAACACTCTTAACTTATAAATTTACCCAAACTTACCCTAAACACCTAACTTTAAAGTTAACTTAGCTTAACGGAAAAGGGATTTTAACTAACGAACTTACCCGGGGTATTACAGTATCATGAAGGCATCATACATGTTATCTTAAGATTGGGAAAATTAAAGGTAGTAATAAGCAAGGGAAGTCCTTATTGACAATGTGGACATTTTCCTTTTCATTAGTTCTGATATATCCCTCTGTTTGTTGTATCAGGTTCGGAACTATGGTCCGCCTCCATCAATCAACAATAGTATCAAGGTCGGTGATATATATGGTTAATATATATATTAAAAAGATATAGATATGGAGTAGCACACATGAGCACATGGATGACCATCTATGTCAAATGTACACAGGCTAAACTGTAGGCTACAGGATTTTGTATTATGAATATGACATTCTTGTTCTCTGACATATGATCCTGGCTGGCAGATGGAAGTTGGAATAGAAGACTGCCTTCATATCGAGTTCGAGTACAACAAGAGCAAGTAAGTAGGATTCAGGTACAACCTTTGATTAACCTGAATGACCAAATAGCATGCATGAGTTTTCCACCTGACAATTGATGGTGGCTGCTAATTGGATACGATTATATCCACCAGGTATCATCTTAAAGATGTGATCATCGGCAAGATATATTTTCTACTTGTTAGAATCAAGTTAAAGAATATGGATCTTGAGATCAGACGACGAGAATCAAATGGTTCTGGGGCTAACACTCATGTCGAGACAGAGACAGTAGCAAAATTTGAGTTGATGGATGGTGCTCCTGTTAGAGGTAATGCTTAAAAACCAATTTAATTATGTTTACTTAATTTTTGGATGAGAAATTGCATTACTTTTTCATATTTGGATCTGCATAAATGTAATTCACGTATCTGCATAAATGGGATCAAGGATTCATAGCAAGTCCAAAACTAAAAAAAACTATTAGAAATAGAATAGCCAAATACAACGTTAGTTGATTTATTTACCGATTTGATGATCCCTTCGATTTTCGGTTCTTCTAATCGATTTTGGTTTTATATATGTTCGTTTTAGCAAGTCTACAATGTTAGTTTTTTTTTTAAATATGTTTTAGTTTTTATAAAAATGTACCTGCTTTAGCTGCAATGGCTTGGACAGCAGCTGTTTGGCAGCAACAAAACAGCCCTAACAGCAAATAATCTTGCTGTTTTAACAGCAATCAGCATCAATTTTCTGTTTTGAAATCGAATGGACAACATAACTTCTATAACAACAGCAATTTTCTGTTATAACATCAACACAACAACACCTTTTTTGTTCAGATTAACATGACAGCAGCTAGCTTTCGTTTCAGCAACTGTTTGGACAGCCACAACTTATTTGGAACAACACTAACATCAATAATCAGCACCAACAGCTTTCTATTTTGTTTAACCATATAAAAATTGTAATACAATACTTTTATTGTAATTATTTTTTTTAATCTGCTTTGTTTCTCATTTTGTTGAACTTTTTTACTCAACAAATATAAAATGTATAACTAGATTATAAATTAATATGCCAAACATATGATAACATTATAAAAAAAACATATTAAGTTGCTTTCATAGTTTTGAAGCCATCTATGGAGAAGAAGTCTGGGTAAATACTTTACATTGCAGGAACATTTTTTGTTGTTATCTTTCATTAAGTCACTTATTGAGCATTAGAAACTTCAGTAGGAATGGTATATATGATTTGGGATGTTAATATAAAGAGTTTAGAAAAAGCAAAAGGACCTTATTCTGGAAATTAATGTTGCAGATATTTGGTTTACTTTACAATTGTAAAGTGGATGTGAATTTGAAAGTTATGTGATTGTGCATTTACCTTATTCTGGAAATTAATGTTACAGTTCATCTCTTTAAATCCTATATTTTTCCCATAACAAGGTATTAGTTCAAATCAAATCATGTTTTTTAGGATTTGTGTTTGATTTTGATGTGTTTCCGATGGTTTTTTATGCAAGCAAGAAGCAGGTTTCCGATGGTTTCTGATGCAAGCACGAAGCAGGTTTCCGATGGTTTTTGATGTGCTCAGAAGAAGGTTGCTTAATCATGAATTGAGATTGCATCAGAGGGTGATAACTGAAAAAGATGAAGCAGTATTTGATGCTAAAGGTAAATAAAATGTAAATTTTATAGATGTGTGTAGGATCAATGGAAGTCAATGTTGTAATGGTGATTCTGATGGTCTTAGTTCTTTCAAGCTGAAACTGTTGGAAATTCATTTCAACGGTTAGGTTTGTTTGTTACCTTTCTTTAACACATCTAATTTCTTCCACATATATTTGATCCATTTGTCACTATAACTTATTGAGTTGCTGGCTTGTTGTTTGTATTTGCAAGATGATCCCACACAAGATTAAGTGTGGATCGGCTGCAAATACATTTAGAAGGTTTATGAAGGGGTTCACACTTCTTAAAACATGAAGAAGAGGATGGATGGTCATCCCTAATGCTTTCAAGTTAGTCAATTTCTTTTTTCTAAGAAGTTTTATGCTATTTCTGAGTTTTTTTTCTTTCGGTTGAAGACTTAATTGGGTTATATATTATTGTTTGCTTGTTGAATATAATGTGTAATTGCAATACGTTTGCCAATGAAATTGTAGAGTTTTGAGGCTTACAGTTTGACTTGACAGACAAGCATGGGACACTGTTTCATAGATGGACTGATACACAAGGATGCAAATGCGGTATACAGTTGTTTATGTGCTTATGCCGCTGTGGACAACACCGGAAATGCAGAAGAGGTATTTCGCTCAACATTTGTGGCACCGTTAGTTTAGAAGGTGATTCCATACACTTCATCTGGAGTGTTTGGTGAGGGGTCTTTTCTCCTAGAAGGCCTACCGAGTTCCTAAAAAATTACAAATCAAGTACAGGCTGATTGGTAGTAGAATAATTTTTGATTTCGTGGCTGCTTTTTATAAAAGGTCCAATCTATATATAGGACATCAAGGCTTCTATTTTGGTTGTTCCTGAGTTTTGTGTTTACCATAGGAGAACTTCGTTTATAAAATTATATGTATGGTTTTTGTGGTCAGATAAGAAAATGTGATGTTTAGAGGGGAAAAAAATGGTAAAATGTCTCTTGGTATAAGTGGAAAATGGGTGAGAGTCAATTGTGAATGCATCTGTTTTTTTCTTAGTTTCTTTTCCAAGGGATTTTAGATCATTTTATGGTAGCAGCAATTGAATAAAATTTATTATGAATCGACAAACAGTCCATGTAGAGCATATTAAGCTGTCCAAACAGCCCCTGTAGAGCATATTAAGTTGTCCAAACAGCCCTGTCGACGTTAAGTTGTCCAAACAGCCCCTGTAGAGCATATTAAGCTGTCCAAACAGCCCCTGTAGAGCATATTTAGCTGTCCAAACAGCCCCTGTAGAGCAAAACAGCCCCTGTAGAGCATATTAAGCTATCCAAACAGCCCCTGTAGAGCATATTAAGCTGTCCAAACACCCCTGTCAATCGCTTAAGCTGTCCAACCAACCCCTGTCGAACATTAAGCTGTCCAAACAGCCCCTGTTGACCATTAAGCTGTCGAAACGGTATTCATCAATCTTTTTTCAAGTTTATCATATTCATATACGCCAAATGAAACCCACACACTTTGCTGAAGTTTGAGAAATAAATGAAACAGATGAAGTGGGGAACAAAGACAAGTGGTTTACAATAAAAGTTCATCACCCGCCGCATCGCGCGGGTATACTGACTAGTACTACTTTATGAAAATAGTAAAATGGATTTTTTCAAGAGTTGGTTTTTCAAGATTATCATTTATTAAGCATAATGTACAACCTTTTAAGATGACCTCTCCCACACCTCTCCCACGTCTCTCAAAAATCAAACAAATTCAATTTCTAAGTTACACTTTATACCTTTAGAATTAGTTTTTCAATTTACTTTTAATCCCTTTCTTTTTCAATTTTTATTTTACACATTTATCGTTTTAACATAAATAATCGTATATGAATTAGAATGCATTAAAAATACATTTCTTTTTTTACAAATTATACCATTGTAATCGTCTCGTCAATACCTTCAAAATGAGCCTAATATTGAATATTTTGGGATTTAATCGTATTATTAAATATCATGAACATGTACGAATTAATTTGTTTTATATCTCTTACATTATTCATTTTCATTTTACACTCTTATAATATTAAAAATACATAATCATAGTTTAACTAAAACATATTAATAAATTAAAACATATTCATTTTGTTTTATATCTCTTACATTAAAACATATTAATAAATGCATTTTTTTACAAATTATATTATTACAATATTCTCGTCAATAATTTCAAAATAAGTTTATTATTAAATATTTTTTTAACTTAATAATATGTGAAATATCATAAATACGTATCAAGATTTTTCAAGAATGACGTACCGAGATTTTTTTTAAACTTGTACATTTTACGTTCTTATCTATATTTATCTATTAAACTTCTTTAAAAATAACTCCATTTACGGTTATTTATTGAATTTTTAGGAAGTAAAAACCTCAATACATCATGTACAAGTTTAAAAGTTTTAAAACCTTCAACGTTCAACATGATACTTAAAAATAAAATTATTTTTTATTTTTAAATTACATTTTATACCATTATAATTAGTTATTTAATTTACTTTATATCCCTTCTTCTTTCATTTTTCATTTTACATCTTTATCATATCAACATACATAAACTAAAATACATTAAAAATATATGTTTTTCTTTTTTTATAAATTATACCATTATAACCGTTCATCAAAACCTTCAAAATGAGCACAAATGTTATGCGTTTGAAGATCCCCACTATCGAACGGATATTTTTCAATTATTTTGACCAAATAACCATATTAACCATATTGAAACAAAATTATTTTTTCGAATTCTCGGCTTTAAATTCGAGATACTTTGCGCCGCATCGCACGCGTGTACGTATCTAGTTTATTTTAATAACGGTTTTTAAAATTTAAAGAAAACCATAAATAAAGTAAAAAATATGGTCCAGAAGTTGTCATCTAAACATATAACAGAAGGAAAAATGGGATATGTTAGCGTCTACGTCAAGTCCTGTGGAGCATCTTTTTAGGGTTAACTAACAAATAAATGGATTTTATTTGAATCATCAACAAATAAATCTTATGTCATTTTGTACCCCTTAAATTCAAAGTATTTCACTTACTTCTCCTTAAATTCTTAATCTATGGGTGATTTATTGAAAAAATATCATGTGAATCGGTTAAGGGTGTTGGAGAGTAGTGGGGAATGCGAGGCTTTGGTCAAAGGAGATATATAAGTTTTTTCATCATTGTTACGTTGTCGTTAGTTTTGATGGGATGGATTTGTTTTTGTTATAAAGGACTTGTTTGGGTGTTCAAAAAACGTTGCATTGCAAAACTGATCGAACCAGATTGAATCGGGGCTTTTCAGGGTTTAGTTTGAAAATAGCGTAATTGTGTGGTTTTGGACCTTTGCACTTGACGGTTTCACCGCCCAAAAACCCCTTATACACGCATACATATTGGTTGTTGTAATTGAATTGTAATAGTCTACTAGAGTGTTAAGATTTAGGGGTTGTCTGGTTCAGGCAGATAAAATAAAAATAAAAATGACAGAAAATGAAAATGTGAATAAATTTTCATTCTCTCCAATTTAACCATGAATAAAAATTTAGGCTTATGGGAAAATCGACCTATTATATTATATAAAACTAAACAATGTCACAATAATTGCTTCATAATATCTTTAACCAAACGCTACCTTAAAAATGGACAGAAACATAATATTAAAACTAAAGTGACTTCACGTTCTTGACTCTGTGACTTCTTATGAATTTAGGGTTATCCGCTTCTTCATCTATGACTGGTAGACTCATCTTCTACGTGTAACACAAATGGCGAAGCTAAAAGTTTGCATATGTCGGATTATAATGGTTTAGAAAGAAAAAAAAGATGAAGGGTGTAAGTGTAATATAATAGGAAGTTAGGGTTGTCAAAGCAAATGTTGGATTCCAATAATTATGGAATAAAAATAAAATAAATGGAATATTTTGACTTTTGTCTATGTATTAGTTTGGTTGCTTAAATTACTATTGAAAGACATGTGAATACGTTAATCCATTTCAATTTGTTTAACTTATTTTCATAAAATACTTGAATTTGAATTGATGAAAAATAAATTATAGAGTAAACTACAAATTTGGTCTATATGGTTTGTTGAAAATAACACTTCGATCCCTATAATTTCAAAAATTACAAAATAATCATCTTTGTTTGAAAAAATGTTGGGATTAATTTGATCCCTCCATTTAACGCTCATTAATTGAGGGGTATTATGAATTTTTATTTTATTTTTTGAAAAAATCAAACAAACTAGAAATTAGTTAAAGTTGCAAGACTGAACAAAATATATTGATTTAGCGAGGTTAGTTATTAAAAAATAAATGTTACAAAAATAATTTTTATCGATACATACATGTTTATTATTTAGATGGTTTTTCAATATGAAAGCATTGAATATGGCGAGAAAAAAAAAACCAGGGCTTTTGCCTTAACGGTATTGAGGTTATCGACACAATCCAGACTTCTAGAAGGTCAGGAACTAATGGTGAGTATATATGAGTTCATTTGTCGTATATATACTTAAAAGAACTATTAATATTATTATTCAAATGTAGAAATATTCAAAAGTTTAAGTGAAATTTAATATATCTAAAATCTAAGATCATGTAGATAGTAATGAAAATTGTCTAGTCTCCCTCTCATAACATTTGAAATGTAAGAATAAAAACTAGAATTAACCGATAGAATGAGAAGTGCCAATATATGAGCATAAAAAATAGAAAAATAAGGTAAACCAAATGTGTTTTAAAGAGTCGGTGACGTGATAGGAGGATGAGGAAACGAGTATGTTGAAGGAGTTGTGGAATGAGGCAAAGCGGGGGGTGGGTAGGGTGAAGTAGTGATTATTGCATATGATAAGGCGTGTGAGAAATGTACATGATGCTAGATAATAGAGAGGAAGACATTGGAATATACAGTCTGACAAAAGCTAGAGAGGGGTGGCGTCATGACGTCAGAAGTATAAGGTGTAGTAATGATGAGAATAAGCAGATCTTGGTAAATGATGACGACAATAAAGAGAGATGCGGTACTTATTGCCATTAGTGGTTTAACAAGGCAAGGGAAATAAAAGGTGGTGAAAGTGTAACACCCGTAATTTTCGGATAAGTACAATTTCGAATCAGTGTAGAAATCGATCTTTTAAGATAAATGTGAAAAATAGGATTTTGGATTAAATCCGAGATTATATGGTCTTGTTGGACGGGGAATTTAAATACGAGTCCAACGGTTCTTTCCGGAGCGAAAACGGAGCTAAAACAAAGAAGTTATGGCCGAAAAGGTGTTGTGCAGGCTGGTGCGCGACCCAGGGCCGCGGCCCAGGCCGTGTAAGTCTCTGGAGTGCGATTTTGGGAAGTACGCGGCTTGAAGCCACGCGGCTTGAAGCCACGGGACAAGTCGCGGGATTGGGTCTGGAGCTTAAATCGCAATTTCTTCATAATTTTCTTCATAACTTTCTCACCACAACTCCGATTTTGATGATTCAAGTTGCTATGATTTTGTTTTTGGGAGATCTTCAAGGATCTAGAAAGAGTTTTGAAGTATATTGGATGACCCAAGAGTATTTGGTGGTGGTTGAGGTAAGCTTCTCACTTTTCTACATCTAAGATGTTAGGGTTTTGGTATTTTGGTGGTTTTGGATGTTTTATGTTGGAGGAAACGTATATAAGTGTTTGAGGATGATTATTTATGGTTTGAAACTTGTGGATCTAGGTTTTTGGAAGATTGGGCTTGAAGATCCAAGTTTCTTCAAAGGAGCTTAAGTTGGGGAAAAATCTAGATTTAGCTTAAATCTAGCAAGGTAAGTTCAAGTTGATTTGTGAAAACGTTGTACATGCCAAAATGTCATTTTTAAAGTGATTATGTGTTTACATGAAAACTATCATTTGTGGAGCTATTTGGTGGGTTTTGATTATGAAAGTGTTTTAACTTTATAAAATCTTATAAAACACCCACTTTTGGGATTTTGGACACTTTGTTAAGTAAATCATGATTGAAAGTGTTTGTTTAACTTATTTTCACAAATGGAGGTTGTTGGGTAAAAACGTGCTTTTAGTGTTGCTTGATTATGCACAAACTATGATACGGTACGTTTTGGAAAATACAAATGTGTGAATTGTTAGAGTTGGTCAATCTCGACTTTATGGACATTTGTGAATTGTAAATCTTTTAGATTTGGGCCGAGGGCCAATTGTGTTTTATGAGTCAAAGATTTGAGTAAAGATATGTTTTGGTTTATATGGTGTATGGGCTCGTGTAGTTAGCCAATCGTTGTTTTGCCTTTCTAGGCTTGAATCATACTCAAATGAGTCTCGGGCCTTTTGCCCAGTTTTAATAGCTCGAGATGGAGCTTTGGTTGTGTTACGCATTTATTTGCATCTTATTTGGAAGTTACATATTTTGAATGCATTAGTTCATTCGTTTTGAGTCATGTAACGTTTTAGACTGTAATGCATTGGATCCATAGGCATGTAAGTCAGTCATACTTAATAGTGATGAATCTTGATATTCTCACTTTGGGGCTTATGCCTAACTAGCATTGTTGATGTCTCGTTCCTTTTGTGGAGAGGAACCATTATGGGTTGTATACCGGGATCATGAGTTATTTTGGTGTCTATCTCTTTGTGAACGAGGAGTGGACTATTGGAACGCATGGTTATATGCGGTGGGCCGTTCGGGGCCACTAGCGAGTAGGCAATAGGGGACATTGAAGTCCTTGAGGTGTAACTCGTCTAGATTGGATAGGCAATGTGGTCCCATAAGTCATTGAGGTGTAACTCGACGGAGTAGGCAATAAAGGCATGTATATGGTTTGAGGTTATGATGTCTTTATGACATGAGAACTAAAACCGGGACTTGAGTTGTAATCCAATAACATCGTAAGTGACCTAACTTTGTGTGTCCGTCACATTCGATGGAACCGGGTCTCCCCCGTCACCGAAAGGTGTTGTTTTTTGGTATTTACTTTTATCCATATTTTCGGTGACGTGTTTTATCTATATGAATTGTTTCCCATGGTTTATTGGCGGAGCACTATGTCGCATCCTTATTGGATGTTTTAAATATTGGAGTTTTATTCACATTTATATTACTTGGGGTATCTAACGTCAAAGTACATTTTAAGTGAGTTGTGGAGTGAGTTTAATTTGGAAAATGTTTCATATGAAAGCTTTCGGCTCAAGATTTGTGTGTGTTGGGAAAATGAGTTGTTTACATAATTGTTATAAATTCTTTTGGGAAATTATGTTTTTCGAACTACATCCTCCCCGATTATTGATTTACACAATCATGATAAAACTCTTGAACTCACTAGGCGTTAGCCTAACCTTTTTATTTGTCGGCATGTGCAACAGGTTCAGGTTGGGAATAGTTCTAGCGACACTGTGAAGAGATGAGTGCTAGTAGTGTGCTCGAGGAGTGATATGCTTAGTGAAGTCTTCCGCATCTATTTTGGGATTAGCAACTTGTACTTGGGTTAAGTAACACCCGATATGGATTTAGTCTTTGTAATAAGACTTGGGTAATGAGTTGTTCGAGGTTTATTATAGAACTTAATTTGAGATATTTCTAGTATTGGTTTATAGGGAGAAATTCTATTCTTTTCAGTTGTATTATTGAAATTTTTAGTTGGTTGCTCTTTCCAATATTGAGGGTGTTACAGAAAGGGTGTTGGGGGGGGGGGGGGGGGGGTTAGGGGGGGACATAAACGACCACTTAAGTATATATGTCTAAGGGAAGAGGAATAACTGATAGAACTCTTCAACGTCACTCTCAAGAGTTAAGATTGGCAAGATGCATAAAAAGCGAAGGCTTAACATAGTAGTGTCGATCTACAAGAACAAAGACGGCGCACGTCCTTGTCCATCTTACATTTTACAGATCAAGGTTATTCACGAAAACATCCATTCTACCCGTTAGGGTAGATGACATGTTTGCGTACATCTCACCCCTCGTATGCCCTACTTTCCTGTGAGATATGTTGGGTTATTGTAATTGTAACTGTAAGTTGCGAAGATAATCCAATCATTAGCCAAAAAGATATGCAAGTAGCGTGCAACAAAAGCTTGATTTGATGATGTCAAACACTCTCAAAAGAACGTCTTAAATATCGTTAATGAGATGAAAAATAGCAATGCAGTAAGGCATAAAATCGAAAAATTACCTTGATTTAGAGAAAGTTTTGTATGGGTGGTTTATTCAAAGGTAAGATAAGTGGTGATGTCCTGAAAAATTAACCAAAAAGGGATTTTTTGCAATTGATGAAACTAATACAAAATTTCAACTTATCTATTGTTAAATGAACATTAATATAGCGAGAATGATCATGAAATGAAATGATATTATGTTGCATTACGCATGTTAGGCCAAGTTCAAGTAAATCCCAAAAAATAAAAAATATGAGGAACATCCTAATAACCATTCATTTATACGGTGTGTCCATATGGATACAAGTAACTTGTTTGATATGCACATATAGAAAACATGAAACATCTTCAATTACTTGTATGTATATGTGCATACGGTACAAATAAATAATTATAGAGACATTCCTCAATTTCTGATATTTTTAGGATTTTTTCCCAAACCTCACTCTAGAGTTATAATAAGTAGCCTTGTAAGATAACTCAACTAACAATAACACTCGAGTCTTTTAAGAATTATTATCGGATGTCACTAATTCAAGTCCTACAACACCACTAAGAATTTTCTTAATTGTTTTCTAGGATTCCTAAAATTCATCAACATATACACAAATTTTCTTAATTATTTTCTAGGATTCCTAAAATTCATCAACATATAAAACAACCATAATTTAAAAACACAATTCTAATAAGTATAAATACATACCATATGATTAAAAAGTATAAAATAGCAAAAGTATATTTACACAAGGAGAAGAAGAGGTGATGATCTTGAATCATTGAGCAAAAGACACATCATCAATCTTTCACAGAGGAAACGTATACAAAAAAACCCCCAAATTGGATTTGACCCGTCCATTTCATCGCACCCCATCCCAATATTGCAATACATACATACACACAACCCAACCTCCCTCCTCATTTATCTCATCTTTTTTCCAATTCTAAAATTCACTCTTTCTCTCTATCTTTCTCTCTAAATTCTTCCAATTTCACAATACCCAACAAACAAAGAACCATCTGCTAACCCTTCTTTAATCATCATCCATCTATCTATCTAACTTCTACCCATATAAAACCAACACCCATAAATCATAAAATTTCAATCCAATTGGTTCTTGATCAGATTATCGGTTGATGGGTTCTTCATACTACAATCACAAACTGATTTGATGTTTCCAAGATTTTGACGGATCTTGCTTCTTTGATTACATGTAATTCTTTTGTTTCTTGATCTATGATCATCATAAAATGTACAATCTCACCCAAATTCAAAACCAAAGTTTCCCCATGTCGTTTATCTTGATGTTTTCTCTTTTTTTCTCAACTTTACTTGATGGGTTTTGTTTTGTTTTTTAGTGTTGGATTATACAGTTTATACTTCTTTACTCGATTATCTCATGATCCAGAAGAATATATTTGTGGTTGATCATGGTTTTGTCTTCAGATTCTTTGATTCTTTATTTGATTGCTTAATTCTGGCAAGAATCCAACCATCCTGTTCATGTTTATGCTTTGATTGAAAGTTTGCTTTTTCGAATATGGTGGAATATACCCTTCTTGAAGCAACAGTAATTTTTTCATTTCATAGTTTTCTTTATGGGTTTTGTTCATCTTTTGCTTGAATCTTGTTGGTTTTCTTGAATATTTCTTCACTAATGCAATCATGTATGTATGATCAATGTAAATTGTGTTTGTCCTTGATCATTAATTTGATGAAATTTATTACAAATTTCTGCACTTGGGTATGTAATGGATGCATATCAAGATTCCAATTTGATTGTGTTCTGATGATGATCTTGATGTTTTTGCAGATTTTAGGACTTGGGGTTTTGAAAAAAAAAAACCAAGAAATAATTCAAGGTATGCCATTGTTTCTTTTTACTAATTTCATTCAATAGATTAAACACAATAATATGGTGTTTCTTGTTTCCACAAGTTTTTAACCCAAAAAAAGTAAAAAAGATCAAGAAATGGTAATGTGTTAGATTTTTAACATATCTTTTATGTGATTTCTATTTGTAACAGTTAGATCTTTTCATCTTGATTAATTTGGGCACTGCAGAATTGAGCAGTGCCCATGGATGCCACAACAACCAGTGGATCACCAAGTATTCAATACCACAACCTCCCCGATCAACCCGTAACAATTACCGTTATGCCCCCGGGTCCATCATCGTTTCAACGACAAACACGACATTGTTTTGGAGATGCAACACCAGGAGAATTCCCATTATCTGCAAACCCTTCAATTGTTCTTCATGTTCTCACTGGATGTAATCTAGACCCTCAAGATCTAGCAAAGTTAGAGGCAAGTTAATATTTTTCGGTATTTACGCGATAAATGTAGTTTAAACCCGCATTTAGAATTTGATGGTGCTGCTGATTTCTATGTGAAAAAAAATTTGTTTGCAGGCTACATGTTCTTTCTTTAGGCAACCTGCCCATTTTGCCCCTGATCATGAGCTCTGTTTATCTGAGCTTGCAGCTCTTGATATGTGCCAGAAAAGGGCAATCTTTAGACCAATGAGTTTAGATCAACGTAACGAATTGAAAACACGATGTGGGGGTTCGTGGAAATTGGTTTTGAGGTTTTTGTTGGCCGGAGAAACGTGTTCGAGAAGAGAGAAATCTCAGGCTATAGCTGGACCAGGGCATAGTATTGCTGTGACCTCGAAAGGGTCTGTTTACACGTTTGGGTCCAATAGTTCTGGTCAACTAGGCCATGGCACCACCGAAGAAGAGTGGCAGCCTCGCGTTATCAGGTTTCTATTCGTGATTCTTGAAAGTTTTTAACCCGGGTTTTACCCGTTCTTGTTTCTTGATTCTTGAAACCCCGTTAAAAACAAGAATCAAGAATGTGTAAAATCAAGAATGGGTTTTTTACCCACTCTTTCGATTCTTGAGACTTTTACCCATTCGTGATTTTGTTTTTAACCGGTTTTACCCGTTCTTGATTCTTGTTTTTAACCGGTTTTTACCCATTCTTGATTCATGTTTTTAACTGGGTTTTACACATTCTTGATTTTTGAAAGTTTTTGACGGTGGTTTTACCCATTCTTGATTCATGTTTTTAACCGGTTAAAAACAAGAATCAAGAATGTGTAAAATCAAGAATCGAGAATCAAGAATCGAGAATCAAGAATGGGTTTTTACCCATTTACACATTCTTGATTCTTGTGACTTTTATCCATTCTTAATTATTGATTATTGATTCTTAACCCGGTTTTACCTGTTCTTGATTCTTGTTTTTAACCGGATTTTACCCGTTCTTGATTCTTGATTCTTAACCGGGTTTTACCTGTTCTTGATTCTTGTTTTTAACTGGGTTTTACCCGTTCTTGATTCTTGGTTTTAACCGGGTTTTACCCGTTCTTGATTCTTGAAACACTTGGTGCAGATCTTTGCAAGGCGTTCGGATCATACACGCAGCAGCGGGGGCGGGGCGAACAATGCTGATCAGCGATTGTGGGCAGGTTTACGCCTTTGGAAAGGACTCATTCGGCGAAGCCGAATATGGAGTTCAAGGAAGTAAACAAGTGAACACGCCTCAATTAGTGGAGTCTTTGAAAGACATATTCGTGGTACAAGCTGCAATCGGGAACTTCTTTACAGCCGTTCTATCAAGAGAAGGAAGAGTTTACACATTCTCTTGGGGAAACGAAACCAAACTCGGTCACCAGACCGACCCAACCGATCTTGAACCCCACCCATTGTTGGGTGCACTCGAAAACATACCCGTGGTCCAAATCGCGGCTGGATACTGCTACCTTCTTGCCTTGGCCTGCCAACCTAGTGGCATGTGAGTTTTTCAAGAACTTGTGGTTTATTTATTTATATTTTTTTGAAAAGGGTGTCTAGGCTATGCTTAGACTAATCATTTGGCAAATTATGACTGTAAGACCATCCACACACCTGCAAGACCATACTCCTTTCTAAAGTGTCATATCAGCTTCGCAATAACACCTTCCACACACATGCAAGACCAAACTTTTTTCTAAACTAATAAATTATAATATAAATAACAGATAATTAATGTTTAAACAAACAAATTAATTAAATTAAAAAATGCTTTTGTTTAATATATCTATTTTGTGAAAGACCTTTCTAATTTAGAAAGATGAGGGTTGTCTTGCAAGGCCTTGCAAGCCACATGGCATGCCATGTCATCTTGCAAGGGGTCTTGCAAGACGTGTGTGGATGCTCTAAGACATCAGCCCTGATTAAAGCTCAGTGGCCACAAGTTGTAACTTGTACACCTGGATTTGAACCCTGGGTAGATGGGATATTCCACCACATTCCCCCAAAGCCTTAACCAGTACGCCACAATCCTTGTGGTTTATTTTCGTGTGAAAACGTATGCATCTTATTTTGTAAAATTGGTTTGGAAACAGGTCGGTGTACTCGGTGGGATGTGGGTTGGGTGGGAAGTTAGGGCACGGGACGAAAAGCGATGAGAAACAGCCGAGATTGATAGAACAGTTTCGGACTTTGAACCTGCAGCCGATGGTGGTTGCCGCCGGTGCGTGGCATGCGGCGGTGGTGGGGGTGGATGGGCGGGTGTGTACGTGGGGTTGGGGGCGATACGGGTGCTTAGGACATGGAAATGAAGATTGTGATTCGGTCCCGAAAGTGGTTGAATCTTTGAGCAATGTGAAAGCTGTTCATGTTGCTACAGGGGATTATACTACCTTTGTGGTTTCTAGTGATGGTGATGTCTATTCTTTTGGGTGTGGAGAATCATCTAGTCTTGGACATAATACTGCGGAAGCCGATGCACAGGTTCGCCCCCCGCCCTTTTATTTATTTTTTATCCGTTTCTTATATCAGATCAACAAGATGACATGATTTGATAGATGTGTTATTTAGGTTTATTCACATGTGATTATGCACTGAAATGCACATGTGATTATAGAACATGGTCAAATTCATGGGTGGAAGGACAACTTGGCCCGTTACCTAGGTCGCGGCCAAGGTTGCCCATAATCACATATGAACATATGATTTTACACCTGATTTCATTGCAAATTCACATGTGATTTCATTGCAAATTCACATGTGATTTCAGTGCAAATTCACATGTGATTTCAGTATAAATTAGTGTAAATTCACATGTGATTTTAGTGTAAATTCACATGTGATTTGGCTATTCTCGTATTTGGTTATTGTTCTCATTTGAACCCGATTCATAGCAGCAGATATATTAGAACTTAAGCTTCTGGTACTAAATCAACATGATGACATGATACAAGAGATTTGTTAGAACTTAAGTTTATTATACCAAATCAACAAGATGACACGATACAACTGATATGGCGTGTGTTTCAGGGAAATAGGCATGCTAATATCTTGAGCCCGAAGATGGTAACATCATTGAAGCAAGTGAAGGAAAGGGTGGTGCAAATCAGCCTCACGAACTCGATCTATTGGAACGCCCACACGTTTGCGTTGACAGAAAGCGGGAAGTTGTATGCGTTTGGAGCAGGGGACAAAGGGCAGCTAGGGGTGGAACTTGTGGCTAACCAAACGGAGAGGCCGACACCGGAGCGTGTCCAACTCGATCTCAGTTAGCGAAGAAAAGATGTTGATTTTAATGGTGATGATGACTACTAATTAATTGGATGGGGATTGTTTGTGTTCTTGTTTATTTTTAAGTTTGTTTGGTGTTGTTCCCTTCATGTCAATTTGTGTACATAGAAACAAAGAAGGATTTGTGAAGATGTAGTTGATAGGTGGGGTGGGGTGGGGTAGAAGAAAATGCTATTAGGAAACTATGGTTTCTTTCTAATAGGGGTAAATATATTATTAATTGCATTTGTGTATTTATTAAGGTTTATTTGATTGAAACATGTTGATTCTAAAAATATCATATTTTTATTGCTTTTTGTATTTAAGATTTGAAATAATTGGTTTGGGCTTTTTTTTAGATCTTAATCTTCCAAGTCCGTTTTTCGCCGGGCTTTTGGGTTTGAATGTTACAAGCTTCGGAAAGATATTTGTAAAGTTGATCATTACGAGTGTTACGACGAATTTGACCGGGAAGTCCAATGGCAAAAAGAGGGGGATTTGTTACCATGATGATTCAATAAAAATACCAAGTTAAGCCCAAAGATACCCTGAGTAAGAACCATTAAAGGGTATGATTGGGTTTTTTCTTTAATATGATTGGGCTTTTTGTTAAAGACGGGCTTTAATCGAGCTTCAACGGGTTTTTCAGTTAGGGGATGATGTTCTTTTCTTGTCCCATGTTTTATTTTGATATGTCGAGTTTGCTTGCTATTCATCGAATACTTTTATGCTCGGTTGGAGCACATTAATGAAATTTAAGAAAAATAAAACGATTTTTTATTACTTTTCAATTGGTTTAAAAATTTGAAGTATAATATTTTTTATGATTTTTTGATGTGTATTTGAGAGCCCATAAATTGTAATAATTTTGAGATTCGGTACATTATATGTTGTTTCACATGACTTTTCATCTACGGCTTGAGTTCAGTATATTGATTAACATGTATATTATTTCACAATGTGTTTATATCACGTATATTCATTCTATAATGTAAACATTTTTTATATCCGTGAAACAAAAAATATAACTAAAAAAATTACGTTATAGATTATATATATATATATATATATTAAACAAACATAATTTTTATAATTTTTATAGTTATTATAATATATTAACTTCTCAAATAATTAAACATATATATATAGGGGCAGGTTCAAACGAGAAACTAAACCTTATGCGAGAAGTGTGTTATCATATATGATACACAAGCTTAATCATATATGATTAAACACTTCTTACATTCTTACATAATGTTTTAACTTCTCGCATGATCATTTCCATATATATATATATATATATATATATATATATATATATATATATATATGTGTGTGTAAATTGATTTAATAAAAAATATATGAGAAATTGACAACTCACATTTGGTTATAATGAAAATGACATTTTGCCATGTGGCATTTAGTATGGAATTCATTTTGGTGTGTCATGTCATGTCCCTATATATGGAATTTAAGGGGTTCTTTAAAAGAAATAATATATAATTTTAAAACCCTTTTTACGTAGAAAACAACATAAATCCTTTATTACATTAAAAGAAAATATAAAATAAAATATACCTTAAATTTTATATTTTTTGGTTCGAGTTAAGATTTTTTGATTGTTCTCCAGAACCTCTATGATTAGTTGAGGTACTCGAACGCAGCCGGACGCCCATAATTAGAAAAGAAATTAAAAAAACATTCTCTATTTGTTTATTTTGAAACCAAAATATAATATATATATATATATATATATATATATATATATATATATATATATATATATATGTGTGTGTGTGATTGTACGGTTTAAACCATTTATTTTAATAATTTGAGCAATATTTGTCATGAATTTAGATGTAAACATCTCCTATATATAAAAACCAATAGTCATATAAAAGGCAAGGTACCTCCTTAATAGGTAATAGGAAAATTAATTGAACTAGTTTCTCGTGTGATTTAACCTCTTAGTCACATTCTCTTTAAATTTATCAAAATAGCACCGCATTCACAATTCGACCTAGCTCAAAACATTAAAAATATTCAAATTTGATCGATTTCCTTTATTAAAAAGGCACTCTGGTCCGCAATATACAAAAAAAAATCGACCAGATTCGTTTTTTTGTTTTTGTTTTTGAGATAGGTCCGCGATTACGGACCTATTTTTGCAGACCTAGTGATATTTTAGTAAATTTAGGGAGAATGCGACTAAAAGGTTAAACCACATGAAAAAAAATACTATCTCAAATAATTTTCCTAGGTAATATTACAATAAACTTCTATAGAGAAAATAATATATATCATTTATATACTTTACCTATTAAATATTCCTTCTATACTCAATAAGTGTCCATTTTAAAAAGTAAGTCATATTTTTTCGTTGTATGGTTGTACTCTTGATTATGAAAAGAAAAAAATAATTAATTTTTACTATTATTAAAAATATAATTATTAGTTTTTTTAAAACTGTATATTTTTGTCGTAAACATTTATCATTTTTGTCACAAACCAATAGAGATCGGACTCATTTTGGTTCAGAAAGACAACATACCAATTAAACGACAAGACTGTTTACCATGCAAAAACTCTCAACCTTGAGGGTTGGCTCGGCTAACAAATAAAAACCAGTCACGGCCACTGAAGATTTTTCTGACTGTTATCTACAAAGTCTTCATATGATTATGTTGATTGTTATCTACTTTGTTATCTGTAGCCTGTGGAGCCCGTGGAATGAGTCATTGGCCCAAACACGTACAGTTAGGGGCGTAACAATTTTGAGCTTTAGCGAGTCACGCGATCTCAAGTTCATTTTGAACTTAATTAACACTCTAGCTCAAATCAATCTCAAACACAATATAAGACTCATTTAACATAACAAGTCAAGCTTCATAACACCAATATTCAACTCAACTCATTCGAAAACTCGATTAACTTTTAAAGTCAAGCAGAGTCATTCAAGCTAGGGGTGCTCAAAAACCCGACCAACCCGATCAACCCAACCCAACCCGATGTCCTATTGAGTTGTAAAATCTTCAAACTGTATGTATTGGATTGATATCGGGTTACGAGAATTTGAACCCAACCCAACCCGATGAACCCGATATACTTTTATTTCTTAAATTTAATATGATTGTTAAGTCTTTACTAATATGTACATTAGACAGTACACCTTTACGTATCCAATATATATATATTCAATCTCTTATCCATCTCTATATAACTCCTTCACACACACACACACATATATATATATATATAGTAAATATTAACATAGGGATGGGATCAGGAGAGAACAGAAAAAATAAAAGAACCGAAGAACCCATCCAAGCCGTTAGATTAAGATGATCAAATGGTTATGATTTAAAAGATGGTTATAACCATTTTTTTTAAAATAAAATTATTTACCCTCTATTTTTTAAATTCAAAATTGGCGAAATATAACAAAAATTGAAGTGAACAAATTATACCAAAAAATCTACCATTTTATTATCTTTAATTTGACATCCATTTTCATATATTTTTTTATTCGTTTTTTCGTGGTTCTCCGGTTCTTTTTTTTTCAAGGTTCTCCCTTGATCTTTACCCTATTAACATATATATGCAAATTGAGAAAAACAGTTGGAAGGCGATATGTTTAAGATTTAAGAAATATGCGAAGACGACAAGTTATTTGATCATATTTGGTTTAGACATTTTTATATATAGTATCATCAGTTGTATTTTAAAGACATGTTTCCTTTATTTTTATGTTTCTAATTTTTATTTTACCTTGTTTAAACACAACCGGACCAACCCGAACGGGTTGGGTTGTACCTTTGTTTGGTTTGGGTTGAAATTTTTTCAAACTGCCAACATTGGATTGATGTGTCGAAATGCCTTCAACCCGATCAACCCAACCTGTAAGCACCCCTAATTCAAGCAACGCTTTTTCGAGCCAAACATTAGTTCATAAATCATACAATAAAAATATAAAAATCATCGAACCCAACCAATAAACAAGTTAATCGATCGCGAGTTCGAGCCCATAAAAAGCATCAAACTCTCGACACCACAAAACAAGACTACACCAATCATTGAAAAAGGCTTTCTAGCAATGTTCTTCTACATAGACCAAAACTTCATACTTCATGTCAATATTCCGACGGGGATATCACGTCATCGATCTTCAAGATCATCTTTACGACTTGCGTAGCAAGCAAGATCTGTTGTTGCTTTCCAATTAAGGTTTCAAATACGTTTTGCTCACGCATATCGTTTGTGCCAGCATCGTTGCAATCTATGCCACAGCATGGATTGTTTTCCTGCATATTAAAACCAAATATCGTACTCAAAAACCAAAAGCCACCTAGATTGAAATTGGGATTACCTACTTGAATCGCTCTTCGTAGGGATTACAACTGTAAACCAAACCCATATATCCCACCTAGTGGTGGGGGTCTGAGGGCAAGGGGCTGATTGGTTGGTTTTCTATTAAGTTCTGTATGAATAAAGTTGTCTGTCTGACCGTATAAATTAGGAAGGTTTTTGTTGGGAATGGTTATTTCATATATGAAAGCAGCGTGTTTTTAATTGGAAGGGCCATGTTTGGAAAAAAAAACTTGGCTTTCTGCATTAAGCTCCCCCCTAGAAGCTTATTGAATAAGCCACTTTCTATATCATTAAGCTGCTACCAAACAGTCATGTATGACCGAATAAGTTAGTCATAATTACCTTAATTTGCTGCGCTTTCACCGCAGACAGTGTTTCAATGGGCTGGAGACCACTATTTTCCGCAAGAGCCATGGGTACGGAATCCAAAGCGTCCGCAAAAGCCCTGATGGCATACTGTACAAAAAATAGAAAAATCTTTTCAGTAAATGTTTATGGAGGACGATAATTATACAAGTTATATATGCAACAAAAAGGTATCCATATTAGCATTATCATTTCTTCTAGTTGCATATCAATAAAAACCCACAAAATTAAAATGTCAATGGCCCAAATATTCGAAAAAAGGGAAAAGGGAAAAAGATATTTAATGGTACCTGTTCAACACCGGGATATTTATCAGCGGCAGCTTCCACCGCAATTGAACATGAAATTTCAGCTGCGCCCCCACCATATACAATAGAATTATTGCGAATGAGATTTCTAGCAACACATAATGCATCATGAATGCTGCGTTTAGTCTCCTCTATCATCATCTTGTTACCTGATTCATCAGAAAATGTTAAAAGTAGATAATGAAATTGGCCCTAAATAAATAATCCATTTTTGTTATTAAGCCTCCCTCATGTCAAGGGGGTTGGATTCCGGTGAGAAGTTGAGGTTAACGTGAGAAGCGTGAGAAGTGGTTATCAACCGTTGGATGAGAAATGGACGCACATTAGAATGAGATGCACCGAGATAAGATGCACCGCACCGGATCAATTCCCTTTTAAGGCGCATTTCATGGGAGGGCATTTGATTAAAAGTGATCTACGGTTCAGATCCACTTCTCACATTAACCTCAATTTCTCACACAATCCTTCGCCTATATATATAATGCTAACGTACCCCCACGAATAAAAACGGTCACAGCCCTTGAATTTGCACAATGTTCGATATAAAGCATCCGATCTTTTGTGGTACCAAATGCCTTCTCTCTGACCAAACCAGCCTGTCCACAAAGAAGATAATTAATTAAATTACAGTAGGATGCACATCAGTACATATATAGAGAGAGAGAGTCGAGTTCAAACGAGAACAATACCTATTTAAAAGAACACGAGAACGAACAAAATCATTAGTGATTTTACATCAACGCACGAAAAAAGGACTTTGGCCGCGTGGCTTTTTTGCGCGTTAATGTAAAATCACTAATGATTTTATTCGTTCTCGTGTTCTTTTAAATAATTACTGTTCTCGTTTGATCCTATATTTATATATATATATATATATAATATATATATGCTCCAATAGTACAAAGAAGTATGAAGAAAACATGAATCAAAATTACCTTTCCTAGCTTTTCAGGTGTTAGTTCCTGGAACCTAGGAACAATTCTACCACCTTCACAAGAGAAAAAAAAAATAGCAGCAGAAAGTAGGTATTTAGCAACTATAGTAACAACATATATTACACAAAACTTAGTTTTAAATAGCTCATTAGTTGCCACAAACCAGTTGCTATTGCTATAAGCTCCAGTTCTACACCACCAACCCATCTGACAGCTGGCAAGTTTCTGTTCATCAATAAGTGATTTGCTTCATCGTCAAACCCCCATTGGCAAATTACCAACGTAGCCCCTACATCCTGAATCAAGTAAAAGTCAGACTTATTAGGGAATGAAGTTCCAATTTAACATGTATCAACTACCATATAGACCAATATCCGGAGACTGGATGCTTCAAGGTTAAATTGTCATCTTACCTTGCATCTTTGAACCATATCATCGAAGTACTTCTTCTCTTGCTCACGTAAAGTTTGGAACTTCTCAACGGTATCAATGTCAACCTTATGCTTAGTCTTAGGCTTTGGGGGCTCAAATGGACAAGTCAAGATGGCGATTTTTGCATCTTCAATTTGTTTTGGCATCTGAGGATGACTCATATCTTTGTCAACTATAATTCCGTAAATAAGTTCTGTATCCTCCAATTGCCCACCTACTTTCCCTTCCACTTTTATGAGGTCTAGGTTAACGTCTCTCCTCTCTAGATCAGCAACGGCCATGACTCCCTTTACAGCAATCTCAGCCAAACTACGTTTGCATCGGTTCACGCTGAACAGTAGAGTCCAATTAGATTAAATTAAGTACAACTTGCACAATATAATGTTTCAGAAAAATTGCAATGCAATCAGCAATCAAAATCTGCCACTAAAGCCATCAACTTTCATCAAGAGTCATGACATATGCTATCTAATGCCCTTACTTATGTGAAATCAAAGAAAAGTTCACTTAGGTTTTCCTAACAAGGTCATCTCAAGCAAATTAAGAAAATCCTAACAGCTACATTGTACTCTTAGCGGCTGTTTGTTTACTTCTTAAGGTAGCGTTTGGTAGGCAGACTGGATGGGACGGGACGGAACTGGACGGGACTGGAGGAGATAATTTTAATCTAGGTTACGTTGGAAAAAAGGGGTATTTTAGTAATCTTATGTTTTAGTCCCATGTTGTTCCACCTATTTTGGTGGAACAAAAAATCTTAAGTTTTGTCCCATGAAAACTTGTTTTTGTCCCATGTTGTCCCATCTGATTTTTGTCCCATGGCATACCAAACATAGGACTATTTTTTTTGTCCCGTCCCGTCCCATCCAGTCTGCGTACCAAACGCACCCTAATAGTTCCATTAAGAGGCAAACTCTGAATCGCTAAGAGGTTAATCTTTTTTGACATAAAAAAAGTCTGCTTCTTAATGGTTCTAAAACCCTCTGAATGATTTTGTATCTTGGGTCTCCCTTAATCATTCAGCGCCCTAATTTCATTATTAATAATTACCAAACAACCATATTTCATTGTGCACTATATTTATAATAGCCTCTTAATCATTCTGACCACTTAATCATTCTGCACCAAACCATTCAATAACTGCCAAACAACCACTTACTGAATTGTAACTTATTTCCAGAAAGCTATTCATATGCTATAATGCTTTGAAAGAAACCTTAATCATAGAATTCACAAACTAGCAGGCATGATAATGTAACATAAAAGTGACAAACTCAATTAAAATTCATATTATCAGGGGAAGCATTCCTGGTTGAGGAAGGGGTATAACCTATTTATTAATACCTTTTGCTGTTTAACAACATATCCAACCCCTAAAAAAGAAGATAAAAAACGACATTGAGAATATAAAAATGAGAGTATGAGCTCTAGAAAGTAATAATTTCATGAACTATGAAAAAGCATGATATTAAAACCAAAAAAAACAAAATAGCAGGAACTCACATTTTAGAGGATAAGGTAGTCATGCAAGTTTGAACCAAAGGTTCTATATTTGTAGCACTGAAATCGAATTTATGTGCGATTTGTTCTAAATGATCAACTGCAATCCTTGAAGATATTTCGAATCCCTCTGCAACACGAATGGGATGAATTCCGCGTTCCAATAGTCGCTCAGCCTGTTCTAAAAGTGCACCAGCCATAACAACTACACCAGTTGTTCCATCACCGATCTCATAGTCTTGACTCCGGGATAGTTCAACCATAAGTTTTCCAATCTGATTATCAACGTCCATCTGCTCCAAGATCGTTGCGCCATCATTTGCTGAAATGAAAATCAATTGTGAGGAAACAACAGTTAAACCAACAGATGCTCTTAACTTCTAGTGAGCAAAATTTATAGGATTCTGCATAGTATATTCCCCAAAATTCTTGAAAAGACGATTTGCTTGTTTCATAGTTTATAAAAATTCCTTCACAAAGCTTACTTCACCAGTAAAGTTTGTTAGAAATGTGTGTCATTTACTAATACACATTACACAAGCACAAGTAGATGAACCCTGCTAAAAATAGGTGAAACTCCCTGCATTTCAAGATTAAAGAGCAACACTTCGATTGTAATTTCATTTCTAGTACTTTTCAAATGCTATGTTGGAATGGATTTTGGTCCAAATCTTAACACCAACTTTCTTCTGTTTTCAAGAACTTGTTATAAAGCTTGATGTCATCAGTATTTTAGTCTTAAATAGCAAAATGTTCATATCAAATTTGAAGTATCAAGTTTCTAGTATCACCGGGGCATATTCATGAGTTCCTTCCTGACACAAGCCATTACCAGCTCATTTTAACCAGGTGAAAAAAAATAAGAAGACACTCTCAGCTAACAATTAATAACATAAATTTTCAACTCCTTAAATGTTCAACCATTGAAATTCTACTTCACATTGCACATGCTCTACCAAAAACATTTTCCCCAGGTAATGAAACAAACGGAAACGACAATGACAACAATCTAAGCATATATATATGATCAGTTAGAAATGTACTGATGGTGATGTCGCCGTCGGGGCTCTGGAGCATCTTGTCCATGCCTTTAGGACCTAGAGATGTACGGAGGATGCGAGAGACAGCAACGCCGGCGGCGATGTTAGATTTCTGAGCATCTAAACCCCTTAACCTACTCTTACTTTCTTGTTCTCTCAAAATTATGAACGGCCGGCCGTATTCATCGAAGGCTAACGCCATTTTCGTAGATCTTTCACTCGATTAAGCTCTTAGATCGACGATTGAAGCGAAATCATCAGTGAGATCGGCACAGAGAGTGTAATTGAAGAGTATTAGGCCATCGGTACCCCATCCTCCGCACATAAGCGCCATAGCTTTTCTCGATCCCTAACTCGATCCCTAACTCAATCCCTAAACACCCTTACCTCATTCCCTCAAACCATTTTGCCACCTCATTTATTTTAATTCTTTTATTTATACATTTAATTATTTAACAAAATAAAAATATTTATATATTTTTTAATAAATAAAAATAAGATAAATAATAAAAGTTAAAATTCATATCATTCATTAAAAATAAAAATTACAAAATAAATTTAAAAATATACTCGTCGTCATTGTTGGGAACTTGGATACGTCAAATATGTTCGACCAAATCCGACCGAAGGTTATTATGAGTGTCCCGGTTTATGACTTCTCGAACATTTGCCGCGCGTTGTGTCTCACTGATTTGGCTTTCGATATCATCCGTGAAAAAGTCGTTTTCCACATCACCACAAATAGCATGGTTTTCGTCTTCGAGTATCATATTGTGTAATATGACACAAGCGTACATAATGTTTGCCAATCTTGAGAGTTCCCATCCGCGTGCCGGGTTATGAAGTATATGCCAACGTGCTTTAAGCACGCCAAAAGCTCGTTCAACATCTTTACGTGCGGATTCTTGCGCGGACTTGAACTTTTGTCGTTTAAGGTCTTGTGGGCACGTAAATGATTTTACGAAAGTAGCCCATTCCGGATATATCCCATCCGTTAGATAATATATGTGCTTGTAGGTGGCTCCATTCACCTCAAAAGGGCACTCGGGTGCTTTTCCATCATATACATCGTTGAAGATGGGCGACTGATTGAGAACATTGATGTCGTTGTTGGAACCGGCAACACCAAAGTATGCGTGCCAGATCCATAGATCTTGAGAGGCCACTGCTTCTAGCATGATTGTCGGGTGCTCATGATCACCTCTCATGAATTGACCTCGCCATGCATTCGGACAATTTGCCCACGCCCAATGAGTACAGTCCATGCTGCCGAGCATGCCGGGAAATCCGTGTTTAGCTTCATGCGCGGCGTACAACTTCTGAATATCAATAAAAGTAGGCTTGCGTAAATATTTTTGACCATACAGTTCAATAATACCTGTGCAGAATTTGTACAGACAATCTCGTGACGTTTTCTCTCCCATACGGATGTACTCGTCAAGTGCGTCAGCACTTACTCCATACGCCAATTGCCGAATAGCGGAAATACACTTTTGTATCGGAGAAAAACCTTGTTTGCCTAACCCGTCAAACCGAAGTCTAAAATACCGATACCCTACTTCTAAATCTTCAACTATTCGTTCGAATAGTTGTCTGCTCATCCTGAACCGCCGCCTAAACATATCCGGTGTATAAATCGGGTTGACACCAAAGTAGTCCCGCATAAGCCGCTCGTTTGCAGTTACTCGACCTCTTTCAATGTTTGCGGCCCTCTCTCTTGTTGACGATGAGGCGGTGCTACCATACAGCGATTGTGCAGTCTGTCGAAAAATTTCCCTTTGTAGATTCAACAACTCGTCGGTGTCTACGGATGATGATGATGCGGTTGGTGAACCGGGTTGTGGCGAATCCATATTGTTTAAAATATAGAGAATGGAAGAGTGTTTGAGAGAGTTTGAGAGGTGTGAAAAATAAGAGGTTGAGAAAATTTGAGAGAATTTGAGAGGTGTGAAAAATAAGAGGTTGAGAGAATTTTAGAGAGTTTGAGAGGTGTGAGAAATAAGAGGTTGAGGGTTAAATATACAGTGAGATTAAATTGAGAAAAAAATTTATTTATTTTTGTTTAAAAAGAGCCGTTCAACGGCATTCTTTTTAAAAATTAAATAATTTTTTTTTTAATAAACCTTCGGGATGAATCGGGATCCCATCCCCGGAATCCATCCCGCCCTGCTGAGCCCGCAAGGCCCGTAGCCCACCCCCGCTGAGCCCGAAGGCATCCCGAAGGCATCCCGAGCCCGGGTACGGATGGCCTTAGAGGGTGGGTGTTTGGGAGTGCTTTTTTAGTCAAAAGTGTTTTTGGCCAAAAGTGCTTATTAACTTATTGCCTTTTGGAAAAAGAAGTTTTTAAAAAAGTGTTTGGATTAGCTTTTGAGATAGAAAAAGTCAATAAGTCAATAAGTTATTTTTTAAAAAGTGTTTGGCTTAGCTTATACATGTAAAATGACCAAAAAGGACATGCCTTGTTATTTAACCATTTTTCCTTATTTTTACATACAATTTTGTATACTTTTATCAAATTTTTAATACTTTACTACTTTTAACCTTTTTTAGACAATATTTTTTTAACAAATATTTTTTTTACAAACATATAATATAATAAAATTTATACAATTTTGTTATCATACAATGATAATATTAATGACACGTGTCATATACAAAAATAATATTTGTTAAAAATAATATTTGTTAAAAATAATATTGTCTAAAAATACGATTTTGCTATCAAAAAGTCAATTGAGAAAAAAAAAGCTAATCCAAAGTCAATTGAGAAAAAAAATAGGGAAATTAATTAAAATACCCTAAGTTTGACCAACTGTTACCAAAATACCCTAAATTTTTTCAATTTTGCAAAAATACCCGCGATGAGGTCCCGCGATCGCGGGATACGGTGACGTGGCACGTATTTTGGCCCCAAATGCCCCGTGAAGCCCCTCAACTTTGGTTGCGGTGCACTTTTGGTCCCTGCCCGCGATGGCCCGAATTTTACACTTTTGGTCCCTGAAAATTTACACTTTCAGCCCCTGTACTTAGACGAATCTTGCATGCTTTTACTGTTTTTTTCACAATTATTGTACTTTGAAGACGGATTTGTGGTTGAAATTCATTTGCACTTTTGAGATTTCATCCATAAATATCAGTAATATGCAATTCACAATTCACACTTGTTTCTTGCTTTCTTTCTTGATTTCTCTCTTGCTTTCTTTCTTTGAATTGCTTTCTCTCTTGATTTCTCTTCTCTCATTTCATCCACAAATGGCATCGTCATCAAACCCTAAGTCTACTCCTGAAAAATGCCACCTCAAATCGAGGTCGTTATAGCAAAAAAGGAAAATGAGATAGATGAACTAACAGAAGAGTGGAAAAAAATTATGGACAGGAAGGCAGTCCATTTGAGAAAGATCGAAGAGGAAGACAGGGAGATCAAAAGGATGAAAGGGGATATAAAAGCTCGAGAGGCTCGTGTTCGTCGAGAACAAGAAGCAATTCACCATATTCTGCAAGACTTCGCAATTATTCAAGCGAAGGTAAACGAGAAGCAAGCTTGGATTGATGAAACTAAATCAATTTTTAAGTAGGTGGTGGTTGTTTTAGTTGTTTTGTATTTTTTTTGTTGTTTTGTATTTTTTTTTACTGTGTTGTTGTTTGTATTTTTTTTACTGTGTTGTTTTTTGTATTTTTTTGTTGTTGTTAATTTCTCTGAAAAGTAGTTTTTAAGCCGCTGAACCACGGTTAGGTTGGATACATCATGCAAGGTCAAGTCAGAGGTTACCTCATTCGGATAAACAAACATGGGGTTTTGTTTGTTAATGATGCTAGATTTTGGTAGCCGTACTCTATCCACGTGGGCCTACTCCTCTTGTAGAATATATGACAACCCTCAACTCATTTGCTAAAGTGTGTCCGGGTTGTGGTACACAATGGCCATACGTGGTTGCAAAAGCAGAAGCCGTTGAAGAAGGGTCAGAAAGATTGAAGATGAAGAGCATGTTGGATGGAATACAAACTAGCTGTGTATATATATCATTTACAAATCAGTGTTTAGATCAACAGTATCATATGGGTTTGTTCCATATGGTTCAAGCTGTGACGGGCCCGGGGTGTGACTGACAGAATGTCTCCTTGGCACGGTTGAAGGGGCGGGATTTGGACACTCTCCACGAGTGTTTCCTACGCATTGGCACCGAGTACATCTTCGTTGTATCGAACTTTCACCACGTGATGGACGTCGGTCGTTCTTTCTCGGTCTCCCGGCCCTGTTCTTATCCATTAAAGGTGGATAGCATGGTGGAAGCGGGTCGGGTGGATACACCCATGCTGCAGGGGGTCCAACTGGGTTTATTACCTCCACGTATGTTTTCCGGTAATATTCGGACGTGAAGAAAGGTACAGCCAAGTCGCTGCAATCTGTACGACTCATATATCTTGCTGCAGCGATGGCATGGCCGCACGGTAACCCAGATTTATCTCATTCGCGACACGAACAAAGGTGGTCTTCCATATTCACAATCGCGTGAATATAGTCATCATGCACCTCGTACTTCCCATACCCGATTGCTCTTACCGGCCATGTCGCCGCACGACGCGCCCTGTACTGAACGATATTCTCCGTCGTTGGTGTGAGTGCATTTTGCATCTCAGCTCCTTTTAGGCGTCGAATTTGGTACCACTCTTGTTGAAAGGCCCGAAAGTAGTCCATAAGATTAACAATCGGACATCTACGCGCAAAACGAGAGAGTGCATTCACAGACTCTGCACTATTCGAGGTCAGAATGTCATACCGTTGTCCAGGAAAATGGGCCGCGGACCACCTCTCCGGTCCAGCATCGTCAAAGACTTTGGCTGCTTTCTTGACGCTGTATCGTAGCATATTCATGTACTTGTTAAACTCACGATCCGTATATGCTCTGCATGCCGCCCAATAGACATCCTTGTAGGTGGTAATACGTTTGTCCTTGGATTTGGCGTTCATCTCCAAATGTCGACAGCATATGGCGTGAGGGGTGTTTGGGTACATGGCAGAGATTGCGGCGCTTATGGAAGGAGCCCTGTCAGACATAAACACCAACCCTTGCGGGTCTCCGATAGCTTGTCTCAACATGGACATAAACCAAGTCCACTCGTCCCCGGTTTCAGACTTGCCTACGTCGAAAGCTACTGGAACGATGGAGTTATCCCCGTCCATGGCAACCGCCAGGAACATCATACCCAAGTAACGGCCCTTTAAATGGGCTGCGTCTATTATCAGGACACGACGTAGATTTGCCAGAAATGTGCGGATCTGCAAAAACATAGGTTAAAATGTTATAGTTTATAATGTGTAAATGTTATCTATACTACCTTATAAAGCATGTAAGACTTTTGTCTTAAAGTCTTAAAGTCTTAAAACATTTTCTTTTATCTTTTAATGTAATACATTTAACCCCAAACTCTTAAAAACAACCTTTAAAGCTAGATGTACCACCATTAAAGCATAATTACTTAAAATTTTAGAGTGAGAAAGATTATATTGCTAAAAATCCCTGATTTCTCCAAGCTGCACGCGTGAGACTCTCATAATTTGATTACCAGCCTCTTCGTCTTCTGCCCCCAAAATCGGCTTTTACGTTCGTCTTCTCCCATTCCAAAAATCAGAGTTTACCCTAAACCCTAAAACACATCTCACTGGTCCAAAATCAGAATCGCTCCTCTACCATCAGTTTCATGTTGATGCTTCAAGATTTCATCCGGATTCAAGCTCCGACATCGCTTTCTCACAAGGTAATTACATCGCTCATCTCGATTTGTGGCGGTCATCGCTCGATTTTGTAGGTTGAGCGCTCATCTTCTTCCGCTCATCTTTGTAGGTGAATCCAAAGCTTGGTGTTGATAAAGAAAGTAAGTTATGATAAAGGATTAACATATCTCTCTTAAAGGTGTTGCTTCTTCCTCGATTTCTTCTTCGATCCCAAAATACGCTATCTCTGCTGCTCGATTATTCCCTTTTTCTTTTGATTTCCAAGAAAGTCCATATGAATCCTTGAAATTTTTCTAAGGTTTTCTTTTGATAGATATGTTCCTCTCTCTGAAACGAAGATGGACCACTTGATGGAAATCGTCTCCTTCTCAAATAGCTGCTCTCAGGTTCATTTATTTTCTGCATCTTTAATGCCAACGTTTTTAGGAATATATCAGTTTTGATGATTAGTGTATGTTGCTAACGAGGTGGTTGTGTCTACAGGTCTTCTCATTTTGATGATAATGGAAACTACTTATGCACTTAGGTTAGTTTTTGTTTCTGGGTTTCATTTACAACTGTGGTGCTTATTGTATTTGGTTTCACGATATTTTCAACCCTGCCGCTTCAATCAGTGTTATTTCATTGATTTAGATACTTTTTTGTTTATATTTATTTGTGGAAGATGATGATGAACGTGTTGGTTTTGGTGTTGGTTTTGATTAATCTCTTCGTTTTCATTTTCCCATCCGACATTGGGTGAAACTCGACTGGTGTTTTCGTGGGGCAACCTGAATGGTGTTGCAGCCATGGCGGTGTTTGATCCCTTTTCTCGGATTCCAGATCTGCAAACCTGACTTTTACGCCTGTCGTTCGAAATTCGAAATTATGAAGTGTTCCTCACTTGCAAAAAGTATATAGAAAGGAAAGCATTTTTTGATTTGTAATGGTGAAAAACTCTACACAAAGAACATGAGAAAAAATTTCAAAAGGGATAAAGAAATTTTGGTTGTTCTAATTTACCACAGGAACGGGCGGAGTGTGGAGGATTACTGCCATCAATGAGGCTGGCAGATGGAAGGATCGAAAAACCGTGGAGGACATGGATCTGGCGGTCCGAGCCAGTCTCAGGGGATGGAAATTCATCTATCTCGGTGACCTTCAGGTCTTCATTTGTTTCGATTTTTATTTTCAAAAACTTCATTTTTATTACCATAGATATATATTCTTCTAATTACATCGAATAAAACATAGAGGACCAAAGTAAATCCATAATGCAAAGACTTATTACAACAGATTGATAGAAATAACAATATTGATGTGCAGGGAATTTTCTTTTCTCTTTGCTATTCCACATTTGTTTATCATGGTACACATATATTTCCTATTTGAGGCTTTTCCCCAGGCGAGTTGGTGAGTTTAGTAACAAGCTGAGAGTTGTTTTCGCTTCTACCTATTACTTCCTGTCAATATTGTACCTGGTTTATGTTAAATTGGCTAATCTTATTTTATCAAATTGGCAATCAGTATAATATGTTCTTTTAGGTATATAGCCCAAGATGTTATGCTCCGTTTATAGGTTTTGAGTGTTCATATCTATTCTTCTGACGATGTATTATCAGGGTAATTAGTGTGTTTACAGTGGTGCTTTGGCAAAGCATGGTCTCATAATTAGATTAAGATGTTAGGAGGAGCTTCCTCTGAACAGAGACTGTTTCGTTTTTTGTTAAAGATACAAATTTTCAACTTAATTTGCAAATGTGAAACCATGTTTTATGGTCATTAACTGGTGATCCTCTGGTCATCAGCTTGGCTTTACCTAGCTAAATCATTTTGCATGCAGGTTGGGCCTCACAATCCTTAATAGATGTTGCTTTGAAATTGTTCAAAACAAGGTTGCTACTGTTCAAGTTATATCACGGGATGGTTCAATACCCCAGCTGCTACATTTGGCTTCCCTAACCGGGGTTTGAAAATGTAAGCTTTTCTTCGAGATAAGTGATTCAATGCATATGATCCGTTACTAACAAACCAACACATTTCAGGCAGCTGCAGACATTTTAAACATTCACCTGCCTCTTTGCCGATTAAATGCATGTGATTTTTATTTTCCAACATCTATTTCTTCAATTAGTATTTTTGGTTTAGCATTCGCTTTTCAGAAGTTGCCAAGTAAAAAGTGTTTTAGAAAGTTGTATATAATCAGAGTATGATGTCACCTTTTATATAGAAGTTCCTTTGATATAGTTGATGCGTTTTGTCTTTTGAATAGTTTTTGTTTTTAATTTGTGCATCTCAAACTAAAAGACCTTGAGAGCTGGAATCTTCATGTCCTTGATAGGATTGCCATCCATTTCTTTTATTTATTTATTATTTTTGGTTTTTAAGCTTAAAAACAAGAGTTTTGTAGTCATTTTGATAAATTGTATTAAGGTTTCTAATCTCGATTTCTTGTGGCTTTACTTGGACCTTAATGTTTATTCTACTTGTCGTGAGATTAGTCTAGGCGTAGCCGGGATTGCCCATTTCCAAAAAGTTTAGAATTGCATGCATTTCTTGAAAGTTGTTTATTTTTTCTGCTGCTTTTACTATTTATAATTTCATGCTCAAAATATAGATTTTGAGCTTGATCGTCATCTCTTTTATGTCTGTAACAGAGAAAGAACTTGATTTTGCAGCCCATCCCACGAAAATGGACATAGTAGCTGTTGTTATCAACTTGTTGGCAAACTTTGTTTTCCCAATCATATTTCTTAATGCTTTAGTCTTTAGATCTTCATCTACAAACATACGTCAAGGACCAAACTTTCTATTTGGAAGGTAAGATCATGTATCTTTAAAACTAACAGTACAATTTAATTTGATGAAAATATTGACTATATACATTGTGTTTAAACATAACCATTTTGGGGTTTTTGTTCTAAAATTCATCTTTTAACAATGATTTGGATATGGATTGGTCTAGGCTGCTCGATTGTCGTGGTTAAAAGGTGTAGCTGTACACAACGCAATATGGCAGGTGAATTGCACTTGGCTGCTCAATTGCAAAGGTTAAAAGGTGTAGCTCTGCACTGCACAATATGGCAGGTGAATTGCATATTACTTTAGTACATCTTTTCGGGGTGAATTGCACATTTCTTGACAAGTGGTATTTCTATCTCATCAATTTTCATTTTCGTAACTCGGGTTGTTCGTAAACATTGCTTTTGGTTTATTAGACGATGAATCATATAGCTTGCAATGTGGTTGGAGTTGCTCAGTTGTGATTTGTATTAGTTTGGTTATACTTTCTAGAGATATCTATATAGACATCCAAATAAAATTTGGTAACAACTCAGCAAATTCCACTAGAGCCATGGAATTATTGGGCTTTAAGTATGGTTGTGGCAGTGAATATTTTGCTCCAATATAGGAGGTAACTTTACAATTTCATTCACTAATTATTTCATCAAATATTTAGTGCAATTTTTATGTTTGTAGTCAGTTTGTTATATTTGTATTTGTTGTTTTATTAGGCATGAAATGTTCTTTAATTACTTTTTGTTCCACATTGCAAAACATTGACTTGATGTTAGGTAATGATATCTTTTAAGCTTAACTACTGAAAGTTTATAGGATATAAAGTTATTTTTGCTTTAGGTGTTTGTAGGAATTGATTTTGCTTTCCACATAGCGTGTGATTCGTAAAATGCTTCTGTTAACGACTGATTTTTGGCGTAAATTGGACTTTTCTGATCATAATTGATCGAACCATTGAGTCAAAGTCAACAATACTTGTGATTTGAGGGAGCACATCTTTAGCTATGGAGCGAGCACATCATAATTGCTTTAGATCCCAACATTTCGATGTCTTTGTTTTCAATTTTCACTTCATTTTTTTAGTTTTTATGCCTCAAACGTGATTCTTCTTAAATATTCCAGAGATTTTATGTTCCGAGGGTTTCAAATCATTTATGCTTTCAAATCATTTCTGCCTAATATCATACACTCAGGTAATATATTGTCTGCTTCCATATGTCTCATGTAGGTTTTACAATTAGCATTCATGGAGGAAACTATTTTGAGTTTCTTAATTAGGGGGCGTATGGAAAATAAGACGAGAGAAGAGTAAAACATGTTTCATCGAATGAAGCTCATAGACGTGATCTTCATATGGTTGCTAGCGTTGTGAATGGTGATTGTTTTTTCAAGGATTAACTACAACTATTTCATGGTGGTATTATTGAAGTATCACCAAGTAAAGACTAATTAGTGTTTGGTACAATTTTCCAGGCGATGCAAGGAATGAAGAGTTGAGTTTCATTTTTTACATGGGTATGAGATGCATGTGTATGTATTGAGTAGATGGTAAGTTTATTACTTTACGGGTAATTAGACTTTGTCCTAAAAGGGTATAGATTTGTGTGGTTGTGTTTGGGTTTTTCCTAGATTTGGACTACTTGTGTGCAACCTTTGGGATCAGATTTTGATGATTTGATTTGCTCTCAACTTATCGTTTCTGTTTCGGTCCAATGTAGTTGAACTATAAATGGCTTTGGTTGTTGGGTTTGGTCCTGCTATCAACAGATACAACCTTTTGCTATTTTTTATTGTTTTTGTTGCTATTTTCTGTCTCTTATGATGGAACAGACTGGTGTTGTGTGTATATGGTTTCCAACAGTCTGTGTGATCTTTTTTTTATCGCAAATTGCTGTTTGGATGTTTTTTTTGAACATGGGGTTCTGCATAGATGTTTGTAATAGATGATTCAAGGATGGTGAATTGTTGATGAATATGATTTTGGTTGCTGCAGGTTCTAACAAATTCTGTTAGCTTGGTTCATTATTTGGTGGCATTTAAAATATGTGGTCTATTATTGCAATGATGGGTCATTGGGATTTATTTTTTATTGGGCCTATAATATCTCCAAAACTGAAGTTCCACTAATAGATTTTCTCAAAATTTGCATGTGGGACATCTTTCCAGGAACATTTTCAGTTTTCAACCAATTCTATATTTTAAAGGGTTATCTGCTTTCAATTATTTGGTTTTGGAGTTAGGTCTATCCTTAGTATCTTCCTAAACATTTTCCTATAATACATTTTGTTTTTTTTGGAAAATGCCTCTTGTATTTTGTAAGTTTTGCAATAATTTGATGTTTAAAATTTTAAATGTATCTTGATAAAATATTTGCATCCCGCCGCATTGCGCGGGTACTCAACTAGTAGTTTATAATGTGTAAACATATGACGTGTTAAAATACGTACCGCGGGTCCAAGGGCCACGAAGCACATCTCAAACCGTCCACGTGAATCGGTCCGTAGCTGCAAATTATATAAATATGCCGGGAGTCGTTCATACGACTCATCGAACGTGCCTCTCACCATAAACAGTGCATGGCAGCGCGCACGCCACGCTTGGTGGTAATCAATCGTGACGCCGAACTACCGGTGAACGTCGTGGACGATGTCCTTTGGACGCAATGACCTGCTAACATCAAGAAATTTGTTTTTCAGGATCGCACCCAAAGTCTTTTTGCCGGCTTGTTTGTGGTGGGGATTAAGTTGCGTCCTCGTACAAGTGTGTACGTCGTGCAACTTTCTAATCATTATCGCCCCTCCTTTGGGACCCGTGTGAATCGCGTACAACCTCCACTCACACTTTTCTCTAGCACATTCAACTACGTATTTGCTTTTGTCAGATGCCCGCACGCGACTTTGGAAACCCTCTTCCAAGAACTTGAGTCCGATCTGACTTGCTAAGAGATCCTTCGAATCGAATATCTGACCTGCTGTTAAACTTTCACTGCGAATATAAGGTGTAGGTTCGTAGCTTTGTGTCTGGGTATGGGAGTCTGGAAGAATAGGGGGCATATCAAAAAAGTCATTTATCTGACTACATGATTTTCTACTAGGGGTATATTCTTCGTGATCATCATTATCGGTGTCTGATCTGTCTATTTCAGAATTACCCGTTCTGAAAACGTGGGTTTCGTCATCAGCAACTCCAGCAGTACGCCATTCGTGTGGTTGTGGTGGTTGTTGTTGTTGAGAATCAAGCTGCTCTATTTGGAGGTCTTCGTCGTCGTCACCCTCCTCGTCACCGTCGTCGTCACCGTCGGATACGCCGGGATACACAAAGAGTAATGGGGGTCTTTCTGAATCGACTGCAAGGTGCAGAAAAGTAGAGATATCCCCATCGTTGGATAAATCCACAAATGACCCATCACCATTTTTAAACACTAACTTGCAAACATCAGAAGAGTTGATTCCACATTTTTGCATGGCGTATGCAACAAACTTCTGATAAGTATAGTTTGCTGACACTTTTACACCATGCTTAGATTTATAAGCAAAATTCCACTCATTGTTATCTTGCACCCATTCACCATCAAAACAGAAATATAGCTTAGCTTTTGCAATAGATGAACTCATTTTTTCAGTAGTATCTCAAACACAAAATATTGCAGAAAGAAATATTGCAACAATGAAATCGTTGTGTGGGGATTATGGCTTGCATTTTACGTCTATTTATCAATGAAACAACCAACATATCAGAAAACCAATCTCTCATTTCATCCACAAACTGGTATTCCAAAAACATTGATTTAACATTGATTCAAACATGCAAATGAATTTCAACCACAAATCGGTCTTTAAAGTGCAATAATTGTGGAAAAAAACAGTAAAAGCATGCAAGATTCGTCTAAGTTTAGGGGCTGAAAGTGTAAATTTTCAGGGGCTGAAAGTGTAAATTTCAGGGACCAAAAGTGTAAAATTCGGGCCATCGCGGGATGCGATCGCGGGCAGGGACCAAAAGTGCACCGCGGCCAAAGTTGAGGGGCTTCGCGGGGCATTTGGGGCCAAAATACGTGCCACGTCACCGTATCCCGCGATCGCGGGACCTCATCGCGGGTATTTTGAGTATTTTTGCAAAATTGAAAAAATTTAGGGTATTTTGGTAACTCAATGTTTGACTTAGGGTATTTTAATTAATTTCCCAAAAAAATATTGTCTAAAAATACGATTTGTTAAAAAAAAAAAATTGTCATATACAATTGAGAAATATTGTTTAAAAAACACCCTCATCCTAACAAATATTGTTTAAAAAATATATGACACGTGTCATTTTGCTAACCCATTAGGATGAGGGTATTTCTGTAATTTTACTATCAAAAAGTCATTTTCCAAACAAAAAGTCAGGAAAGTGTGACTTCTTAAAATCACGTTTCAAAGGCAAACCAAAAAGCTATTTTAAAAGTCCTTTTGCATTTGCCAAACAAGCTTTTTAACTTATTGACTTTTTGAAAAGCCAATAAGTCAATAAGCAGATTTAAAACACACTCCCAAACACCCTCTTAGATTGGGTATTTTTGCCCTAAAAATTAAACCTCTTTTTAACCCATCTATCCCAGTCGGGTCGGGCCAATTTATTTGGATCGCAAATTTTCATATAAACATTTTAAATCTTTTATCTAATTTAATTTAATATTTGAACTAAAAAAAATATTGCTTATTTTATAAATATATTAACTACGGTGCGTTTCATTTGCAAACCAAGCTCATTTGTAAAAACTATACAACCCACTATATTAAGAAACAATAGATATATTTATGGATAATCATTATGAAGAATCATTAATTATGATTAAGTTATATATGAAGGATGATAAAATTCATTCATTATGATCATGACTTTGGATTATGAAACATGATAAAATCAAATGTTTTATTAGACTTGATTAACAGTTAAGATTGATTTGTATAGTTTATACAAATGATTTGATTTGCAAATGAAATGCACCTTATTAACAACATTACTATTATTATTTAACTTTAATTATTTGTCCAAAAAACTAATTTCTTCTGAACAAATACTTTCTCTTAGTTAATAGCATTCTTTTATTTAAATACAATATTTAACTTGATGTATAATTTAATAAGTTAATTAGATATTATAGCAAACAAATAAATCTAAAAAATTATAAAAAGAATCATGTTTCTTTAGTTTAATTGTTTTTTAGGTATATTCTTATATACAGCAAATATTTATATAACTTTTTTTATTTTTAGTATGAAGTGTATGTGATAATACGCAAGTTTAGTAAGAATATGGAACAACGATCCAAATAAGTTTGTCAGTAATTTTTTAACGATATTGATTTTATAGATAATCTCTTTTTTCATATATATACATCCCTCGGAATCATATAAATGAAATCCAGAGGGGAACATTATTTTACAACGTTATTCATATTAATGAATAGCATCTGAAAAACGACACCGACAGTCGCACTATTTATTACATTTCGTACATAAACTAGTTAAAAGAAAAGCCCGGTAGCAACAATGATTCCTACAATGCCGCTAACAGTAGATGCCTTGAAGCTTGAAGCGTCGCCGTGCTCTGGTGCAGCACTACTGGATACAGCACCTGCACCTCCGGCTGATGGGCCTCCAGCAGCCGCAGCGTCAGGAGCTCCTGCAGGGGATACAGCAGAAGCAATGGCATCAGAAGCAGCATCAGCGACGGGTGTATCGGCAGCTGAGGCATATGCTACCATGGCAACGAAGATAAGTGCAAGAACAACAAATCGGTTGATGGCCATTTTATTTTGTTTTTAAAATGAGATCGATAGAAGAAGACTCTTTATTCCTTTTATTGGATGATGTAGAATGAAATACAATGTGGGGTTTATATAGGGGGAGACAGTGAAAATGTTATGATTGACCGTTAATTTCGGTAACTTAATGGCCTTCCATTTGTTAAGTTAGACCACACAAATGTTGGATCCATTCGAAATTTGTGGTTGATTTTTTTTGGTCATTAATTATTAAGTTTAAATAGAAAACTCGAAATATATTTTAACAATTCTTTAATTCTTTTTTTTTTTCTTAACGTTTTTTTGTTTGTTTCACATGTTTATTAAGGAATTAAATATAAATTAATATTGCATATAAAAAAATTACAATTTTTATAGGGAAATTAATTAAAATACCCTAAGTCAAACCAACTGTTACCAAAGTACCCCAAAAAATTATTTTCTTACCGAAATGCCCTCTTTTTCCGCGATAAAATCCCGCGATCGCGGGCAGGGACTGAAAGTGTAAAATTTTGCAAGATTATTTACACTTTCAGTCCCCATAGCGGGCCATCGCGGGGGCCAGGGACTGAAAGTGTAAATATTTCTTGCAAAAATTTTCACAATTGGTCCCTGACCACGATCGTGGGATCCTATCGCGGAAAAAGAGGGCATTTCGGTAAGAAAATGATTTTTTGGGGTACTTTGGTAACAGTTGGTCAAACTTAGGGTATTTTAATTAATTTCCCATTTTTATATTCCTTTTTTGGCCTTTTTAAGGAATTAAAAAGGAAGCTTGAAATGATTTGAGAACTCATAGTTTCTTTTCTAAAAAAACATAAACTTCTGAAGGAAAAACTTTATAAATTTACCTATTTTTATGAAATTATTTATAAATAAATAAAAAATTAAATTAAAGAATTATATTTGAACAAATAAATATTCTATTCTATTTAATTTGATACTCATATCAATTTTATTATTCCAAAATTTTAACCGTATATTTATGCTCCGAACATGTTCAACACTTGTGTTATAATTTTTTTATACTCTATTTTAGCAATTTTACATTAACTATATATATTAATAAAACTCCGAACATATTTAATAAGAATATAGTTTCTCTCTCTTACACATTTAGGCATTGTTTGGTAATAAGCTAGCTTTTTTATGTACATGTTTGGATGACCATAAGCTAGCTTATAAGCTAGTTTTTGAAACGCTAATTGGAGTAACGTTTCAGTAGTCTTTTGTGAATATTCCAATATTGTCTCTTAGACCATGAGTAGCGCCTACCCAATGAACCCACTGAACCCAATTGCCACCTCAGCGCAACATCAACTTTTCTCTTTCCTATCCTTCTTACCCTAAAGTGGAGTACCGCATACCCACCAAACCCACTCTTACCCGTTGAACCCAACCCTATGAAAATAAAACCAAAAACATCGGGTATGTGCGGGTTCATGAACCCGATGGCCTTACCCGCTCCCTAACCCCCCCCCCCCCCCCCCCCCGGTACCCCCTTACCTGTAACGACCCAGACCAAATTGGAAAGTTTTACGCTTTTCGTCAAGTTTTGTTAATAAGTGAAAGTCGAGGGCTAGTTGGTATTTTTGGGATGGAGTAAAAAAAAAGGGCTCAAAACCCTAGGATAATTCTATTTCATTTCAGTGTTTTGCGGCTGAGAAGACGTAGAGTGGAGATTTGGAGAATTCTTGCAATTTGAAGAGAAAAAGGGGAAGAATCTCTCAAATCAAGTTGAGGTAATGCAATCTAAACCACCTTCGTCTCCTTAGTTTTCTGCTCTGTGTTTAGAATTGGGTTTTGGAGTTCTGTTTATTAATAAAGTGGTAAATAGCAGTGTTGGTTGAGTGAATAGGAGGTTTTGGGTTAAGGAATTTCTGGGATGTTTGAGTTGCAATGGGAACCATTGTAAACTCTTCTCGTAACCTGTTTCTTCGATTAAGCGAGTGAAAGTTGATTTAACCAGTCGCCTGGCGCTGGTAAGAAACCTAAGTCCCGGTAGAGTGAGTCCCGGTACTGTGGTTTTGCGACTCCCGGTAGAGTGAGTCCCGGTAGAGTGAGTCCCGGTAGAGAGAGTCCCGGTAGAGTGAGTCCCGGTAGAGTGAGTCCCGGTAGAGAGAGTCCCGGTAGAGTGAGTCCCGATACTTGGGTTTTTGCGACTTCCGCTAGTGTAAGTTCCGGTAGTTGCTTGGGCCGAACCCTTCTGTTGTCGGTTCACCAATCTTGTAGCTTAGTACACAATTTACGACAAATTTATGAGTTACGTCTCCTACATTTCTAGGTGTTCTACTTAGAGGTCGGGAAAGTAAGTAAGAAGTTTTGAGGCAAGAAGATACTAAAGCGCTCAGGTGAGTTTTCTAAACTGAAATGTGTGGCTTTTAAAATGTTTTCAAAAAATGTTATGAATGTTGAGAATTGCCATGCTTTATTATTATGCTTTAATTGCATGAAAGTTGTTTAAAGTTTTATGTAGAATGTATGCATACATCAAGGAGACGTAAACTGGCAAAGACGGGAGAGTCGTTCCGCCAGCTCTCGTGCGGGAAGGGAGGTCCCTATATGCTAGGAGCGAGGCTCCGCAAGGCAGCATGCGGCTGACTCGTTGTCACCCTCGGGTGGCTTCAGGGTGTCAGATTACGAGGAGGCGGACTTCAGTCCGTATATGATTTTGACGTGTTGAATATAAATGTTTAAAGCTGAGAAGATAAACTGTTTTCTTAAACGCTTTGATAACTGTTAGGAGGGACTCACTAGACCTCATGGTCTAACCCTCGCATTTTCAAATTAAAACCTTTTCAGGTAAGCAGGTTTCCAGGAGCTCGGGCAAATAGGCTGAGCTTAGCAAGAAGAGTCAAGAAGCGTGGCGACACTCTAGTAATTAGTTTTTCTCAGTTGTGTAGGTTGTTTCCGCAAACCTAATGAGTAATTGTAATGAAATTTTGAGACCGTGATTTTGGGATGTTATGAAATTGATGTTTTGCATGTTAATTTTGGTCTAGTCTTTATAATTGGTATCAGAGCCATATTTTAAGGGATTTAGGTGACCGGACGGGCCTAAACTTAAACTTGGGAGTAGAAATCACAACTGAGAATCAGGAAATGCGTTAGGAGGGCACTATTGTAAATACAGGAAATGCGTTAGGAGGACACTATTATAGAGATAGGACTAATAGGGTACTGAGAACTGTCATGTAAGGTAAGTTTGAGATTCCACCTGGCCAGTGTAATTGCGAACTTACAGGTACATGTAGGTGCTTAACCTGCCTTATTATTCTGAAGTGGTAGTCAGAAGCTAGTGTTTATGTCGTGTGCCAGTACTTTAGAATGTCAGCAAGATCCCTGAGGGGTAAACTAAGACCTTTGTTGGGGAAGTTTCTTGAGAAGTCATGAATGATGTGATGTATGTATACATCGTGGAGACGGATTGTTGTTTGGAATGTTATGAGCCGTCTAGAGGTAGACCTTCGTGGTTCAAAGAGGATGGGTGATTACTTTTGAGTAAGTCTTCTGGATCAGGAGAGTCTCGATTCTAGGAATCGTGGGATAGATCTGTTCGGATAGTAAGGCGGGACAGTGTCGAGATCTTGAAGGTGTCAATCCAAGAGCGAGCAGGGGATTAGAGTCCTGACTCTTTAGTCGCGTTGTTCAGTGGCAGGATCATTGAAGAGAGATTTCTGTAGAATACTGAAAGCGTGTAGAAGTATAATATGAGATAAATTGGTCAAGATGAAAGTAATATGAAATAGTTGAGTAAGTGGACCGTTGAACGTATGTATAGCAAGTTGTTGCAAGACCGAGGGGGGGCGACCGCTGGTCGAAAGTGGAGTGTCAATGATAAGTTGCGTGAGTAAAGCGATTGACCTTGTTTGAGTGAGTAGCCTTCAATTTCAAGTCGAGTTTTATGCATTAAGATCGTATATGTGCATATGAGATTTTTCATAAGTAAAGTAAATGTGTAAATATCAAATTTGATCGGATATGAGTCGGCGTGTGCAAGCGTATGTTTAAAGAAAAATGCAAATCCATTTACCTCGCACAATGAAGTCTTGAGGACTACGATTTACAAAATATTCCACTCTTTTCATTATAAGTTAAATTGTTGCAAAAGTCAAGAAGACGTTTGAATGCAAAACTTTTATGACCAAGATAAGTATTGACATGTTGAAGTTATATAAGTAAATGTGAGAACCGACTGGTTTACTTCGTGTCGGTATGTCCTTTCAAAATTTTGTCGTATGAAAAGATTTTCATCCAATATTTATTTCTGTCGTAACAATATATTTTGGTTGAGTAAGATTAAGTTTTACGGAAAGTTGCATGCAAACGATTCTCGAGATCGTAGTGCAGGGTATTGAAGGGGTCGTGTGTACCCAAGTTGTTTCCAAGTGTTGTTTCTTTAAAATAATTAAAAGTGTGATGATTTATTTATCGCGTTGTCATGCATGAAGGCTATAAACTCACTAGGTCGTAGAGTACTACATTTTAAGCTAAGGAAGAACTTTTAGAGTGGAGAGGTGTTAGACAGATCAGGGGAGAATGTTCGTAGTTTTGGTACTTATGTTCAAGAGGAGAGATGAGCAGTGGAGGAGTCAGAAGTGGACTTTAGTGTCGGTTGTATGAGGGTCTGTACCCTCGTGCGGTGACTAGAAATGCAGTTGCTGAGGGACGGTTGTGTTCAGGGGAAGGACTAGAAGTCAGCAAGGTATTGGTATTAGCAACTCGTTATGAGTAGTGTGGTGAAGTAGAGATGAAATATCCGCGACGTTGAATAAGAGTTTTAAAGTGATCTTGTAATATTAACGTTTCACGAGTGAGTTTGAAATGAGGACGACGGGATGTGAATTTGATTATGATATGTTGGGAGGATTAGGTTCAGTAAGGGACCCTTGTTGAAGAATAGGTTAAGGAAGTATCAACAGGTCAACTATTGACGTTAAAGTCGGCAGTTGAGTAAGGTGTATGAGACCGAAGACTTGAATTAGAAGGTTGAAAGTTGAAGGACCACTTTGTAGGGTGTTAAGATAGTGAGAGGCTGCTGTTTAGATAAGCGTTTTACCTACGAGATGGATGGTTCGTAAAGAATGAAGTACTTAGCACAAACGAAGTGAGGGTATAGATTATGTCGATCTGTGAGGAAATGCGCCATGTCGATGTAATGGTTTGGTATTGCAAAGAGCTAGCAAGAATCGAGTATGTTAGAATCAATCAGAAACTCGAGTGTTGTGGTTCAACTAGAGCTGGGGAGAGACAATGTAGCGAGATAGACTCGTTTTTTATGCATGAGGTCTTGAAGATAAGTTTGAGTTGTGTATGAATGGCCATGAGAGTTTTGGCCTGCAGTGTGATGTATGAGAGAGGAATGTACAGTTATGTAGTGGCAATAATTGCCAAGTCGAATGTGCCAGCTAGCGTCATAGCGATGAGAGATTAGAGAAAGAGGAAACTTCAGATAGAAGCCTGTTGGAGGTTTCGGTTGGGGTGTTCGTGTTGTTAACTAGGTTGTTGGAGCACGTAGGGTGTGAGTTGACGTCGTGATATGATTATGTTCGGGATAGCATCACGTAGTGGTGGTGGGTAGTTACCCAAAGGAGAAACCAAGTGTTTTTAGTTGTAAGAGTCGCTAAGTAAGTATATTTTGGAATCATTGGAAGTTTAAAGAAGATGATGGATGTATTAGTCAAAATGTGGTGGAATAGATGTGAAAACCTTAAAGAATGTGAGCTGTTGCTTATGTGTGAACGAATTGTCTGAGAAAGTAAAAGTTGGAGTTTAAAGAATGTATAGTGACGTCGAACTCTGGTGTCAGTTCGAGGTGATTCGGTCGGAAGCCTAAAGTTAGAATGTTAGTGCAACCGTTTGGTTACGTATAGTGATGAGAAAGCTTTTGCAGCTTGGGAATTGTCGGATGAGGGGGACGAGAAATGATAGTGGATAATGCTCCACGCTAAGGTGGGGAGGTGAAGACAGTATGTCGGATTAAGTAAGTAAATCGGAAGTAGTAAACTTGACAGTAATGCCGATGGGTGTAGTGTTGTGTAGGTTGTCCTTGGTGAGTGTGCGAACTTTTGGAAAGAGTATTGAGGGAGGAAATTGTGTATGTTTTTGTGCAGGAAAGAAGTGGGTAAGACGACTGAATAAGTTAAGTTAGTGGCTTTGTGAGAGACGTTCAAGCGAACTGATCGTTCAGTGTAAGCTTTTGAGGACTGTAGGGTGTGATCGTGGTTACCCCTCCTAGATGAGTAGGAGTAACCGAAGTTATGTTATATGGCTGGACGCACGTGGCAAGCAGTGAGAAATTGATGAGCCTTCAGGATAAGTTCAATTCGGATAGGTGAGTACTCAAATGAGGAAGTATAGAGGTTTCCTACTATTAGACATGTTAAGTGTGAAATGATGAAGTTGTGAGAACGTACGAATTAGTTGACGTGTTGTAACCAATGTGATTCGGGAAGGGGTTATGATCTGCTTAGACGTATGTCGGTTGGAAAAAGTAGTCTAGAAATTTCAGGTATACCAAGGAGAGGCTCATGGGTGTGAGCTTGTCGGGATGTACAAGGTTGGCCTTGTGCCAAGTTGCAAGTGAGGGAGTTTTCCTGGTGGAAGATTCTCGTTGTTGTGGCGGGAATTCCCGCCAAGTTCTTTCTCTTAAGGAGGTATAAATGTATGAGGGACCTTATTTAGACGTGTTTAAAACCGTGAGTCCCGATGTGTGGACGGAGGCGAGCAAATGGAGGCGCGGTTGGCCTTGGTTTTATCAGGTAGTTTTAAGCGAGTATAGTGATCGAAGAGGGTACAAGTAAGTAGTGCAAGATGGCACGATATAGCAAGTGGTGTCTCGCCAAGGGCGGTTTCAAAGTAAGGGTGCGGTTATGTTTTCCATCTGAACGGTCTGAGGCAACCGAGTAGAACTGAATGGTTGGATTGAAAAACATAAGGCTTCGAGCCTTGAAGTTTGAGAGAAGGGTAAGGTGGACTAAGTCTGCGGATTCGTCGAAGCATGAAAGTTGAATAGATAGTGCGCGATCTTGAGGTACTCGATGTGAATTTGGGAAGAAATTCATAGGGTGATGCACGTATCTTTTGTGGAGAGCCGTTGTGAGAAGTGAGATGATGGCGACCTTGCAAGTGATGCAGGCGATAAGAAGTTGACCTTGTCATTAAGTAGCGAGTTAGAGCAGTAGCATACAAGTTAGACTGGGCAAAAGAATTAAAGAGTGTTCATCCGACATTTCATGTCTCAGACTTAAAGAAGTGTTTGTCAGAGGTCGTTGTGGCTGTTCCTTTGAGGGGACGTCAGTATAGATGAGAGGTTGACTTACGTAGAAGAACCGATAGAAATCGTGAGCGGTAAGGTTTGCTAAGCGAGGAGCATAGAAGTTTGACTAGTAAAAGTTCAGTGGAGATATCATAAGGGACGAGAGACAACGTGGGAAGTAGAATCAGATATGATGTCCAGATACCCACCCCTTTTCGAAAACGGAATTCCGGGGACGGAATTCTTTTGAGGGGGGAGTGTTGTAACGACCCAGACCAAATTGGAAAGTTTTACGCTTTTCGTCAAGTTTTGTTAATAAGTGAAAGTCGAGGGGCTAGTTGGTATTTTTGGGATGGAGTAAAAAAAAGGGCTCAAAACCCTAGGATAATTCTATTTCATTTCAGTGTTTTGCGGCTGAGAAGACGTAGAGTGGAGATTTGGAGAATTCTTGCAATTTGAAGAGAAAAAGGGGAAGAATCTCTCAAATCAAGCTGAGGTAATGCAATCTAAACCACCTTCGTCTCCTTAGTTTTCTGCTCTGTGTTTAGAATTGGGTTTTGGAGTTCTGTTTATTAATAAAGTGGTAAATAGCAGTGTTGGTGGAGTGAATCGGAGGTTTTGGGTTAAGGAATTTCTGGGATGTTTGAGTTGCAATGGGAACCATTGTAAACTCTTCTCGTAACCTGTTTCTTCGATTAAGCGAGTGAAAGTTGATTTAACCAGTCGCCTGGCGCTGGTAAGAAACCTAAGTCCCGGTAGAGTGAGTCCCGGTACTTTGGTTTTGCGACTCCCGGTAGAGAGAGTCCCGGTAGAGTGAGTCCCGGTAGAGAGAGTCCCGGTAGAGTGAGTCCCGGTACTTGGGTTTTTGCGACTTCCTGTAGTGTAAGTTCCGGTAGTTGCTTGGGCCGAACCCTTCTGTTGTCGGTTCACCAATCTTGTAGCTTAGTACACAATTTACGACAAATTTATGAGTTACGTCTCCTACATTTCTAGGTGTTCTACTTAGAGGTCGGGAAAGTAAGTAAGAAGTTTTGAGGCAAGAAGATACTAAAGCGCTCAGGTGAGTTTTCTAAACTGAAATGTGTGGCTTTTAAAGTGTTTTCAAAAAATGTTATGAATGTTGAGAATTGCCATGCTTTATTATTATGCTTTAATTGCATGAAAGTTGTTTAAAGTTTTATGTAGAATGTATGCATACATCAAGGAGACGTAAACTGGCAAAGACGGGAGAGTCGTTCCGCCAGCTCTCGTGCGGGAAGGGAGGTCCCTATATGCCAGGAGCGAGGCTCCACAAGGCAGCATGAGGCTGACTCGTTGTCACCCTCGGGTGGCTTCAGGGTGTCAGATTACGAGGAGGCGGACTTCAGTCCGTATATGATTTTGACGTGTTGAATATAAATGTTTAAAGCTGAGAAGATAAACTGTTTTCTTAAACGCTTTGATAACTGTTAGGAGGGACTCACTAGACCTCATGGTCTAACCCTCGCATTTTCAAATTAAAACCTTTTCAGGTAAGCAGGTTTCCAGGAGCTCGGGCAAATAGGCTGAGCTTAGCAAGAAGAGTCAAGAAGCGTGGCGACACTCTAGTAATTAGTTTTTCTCAGTTGTGTAGGTTGTTTCCGCAAACCTATTGAGTAATTGTAATGAAATTTTGAGACCGTGATTTTGGGATGTTATGAAATTGATGTTTTGCATGTTAATTTTGGTCTGGTCTTTATAATCCGCTCGTACCCGCTAACCCTGATTGCCACCTCGGCCTTACCCGATCCCGTACCCGAGGGCGGTACGGATGGCCTTATTATTTACTATTATTAATAAATATTAATTTTTTAAATTTAATATAATTAATTAATGTTAACTGAAAATTATTAAATTAAATTTTAATTATACATTGATATTAAATTTTAAATATTTATAGTTATTGTTAATCACATAAATTATTTTTATTTATTTTTTAATATTAATGAATATATTTTAATTATCAATTAGTATTATTTTTTAATTATTTTTTGGTTATTTTTTCATATTGTATGTTACGGTTATTTAAAATCATAAGCTAATTTAAAAAAAACTTGTTTTAACAAATTCAAAATTTATAGTATATATGTAATAATAAATCTTGTTTTAATTAACATGTTATATTATTTATTTTTTCTTTATTACATTGGTTGTATTAATTAACATATTATATTGTTATAAATTTGTTTTAATTACATAATTAAATATTGTAATTGATAATTATTTGAAGATGTCCTTTTTGGTTATTTTACATGCTTATAAGCTAGTTTTGTCAAACGTGACTTTTTCATCAGCTAGCTTATCAGTCAACAGCTAGTTTATCTTTTTTTGTCTATTTTATCATACCATTTAACATGGCTGTTGGAGAAGAAAAAAAAATCTTAAAACTTTTCTATTTTAGCATAGTTGTTGAAAATGCATTTATGGATTTAGTATATTATAAAACATTCACGTTAGAATTTTGAAATTCAAGTTTACGACTTGCCACCGCATACATACAACTTCCGAAAGTTACAAGTTTGGACTCCACAAAATTATTCGTTAACTAACATAAATACTTGTTCAAATATAAAATACATGTTGAGCACTACTAATACACCAACATACAAATATAAAATACATGGCTTACGTCAGCAAATTTAAATCATATATATATATATATATATATATATATATATATATGTGTGTGTTACAGCCATGGAATCATGTGAGAAGTGTTTTTAAACCATTGATCGCTTTTAATCAAATACGCTCTCATGAATTGCATCTTAAAAGGGAATTAATCTGGTACATCTTGGTGCATCTCATCTTAATGTTCGTCCATTACTCATCCAACAGTTGATAACCACTTATAATGTTTTTCGCCAAATTTGGCACTTCTCACCGAAACGGTTGAACCCAATGAGAAGTTGAGGTTAACATGGGAAGCGTGAGAAGTGGATATGAACCTTTGATCGCATTTAATCAAATGTCCTCCCATGAATTGCGGCTTAGAAGAAAATTGATCTGGTGCATCTCATCCTAATGTGCATCAATTTCTCATAGAATGGTTGATAACCACTTCTCACGCTTCTCACATTAACCTCAACTTCTTACCGGAACTCAACCCTATATATATACATACATATATATATATATATATATATCACACACATCATAGACGAAGAATTGTGTGGGAATAAAAGTTGGAAGTGTAAAAAGGGATTGGATCATTGATCACTTTTAACTGATGTTGATCTAATAGTTCAGATTAATCCAAAAATGACTCATGAATTAGCAGGAATTTTTAATTGATCTTCAATTAAGATTGACCCCAAAGGTGGAGATCCTTTCTTACCTTTCTCACGATAACTAATACTATTACCCGAAACCAACTATATACACATATGTTTTGTTCCATTATTAATCAACGAATCAATGATATTAACAATTTCAATTAGGTTATTATACTAAAAACTAAAAAGTAAAACACGAATAAGGTAAGAAAACCAAACATCGTGTTGCAAAAACCGCGCATCAGACCACTGCGTACCACAAACGTAACATGGCGTCAGACACGAGTCTTAAATCAGGACAACGACGTCCATGACGTGCCTTTTAAAATACTGCCTAATCCTAGTTGCTGAAAACACCAAAATCACCATTCACAGCCTCATCAAACCCATGAATAACAATTCCAAGCAATTTCAACACCCAGAAGTGGCAACCATTCACTAATGAATGATACCCAACAACAATGCTTTTCTTAACAACACAAAACACAACCTACACAATGCAAAACGATCGTCGTTAAACGATCAAGATAACGACAGCCCCAATTGAAACGAACAGGAAGAGGGACAAGCAAGAAAGCAATCGACACTGAGATTGTTCATGATCAAGCTGCTGCAAAAAGATTGAGCTCAAAATGTACGATACCAAAGAAGAACACGTTTAGTTACAAAACCTAATAGAAAAAACGTTACTAGATTACAACGTACAACAAGATTCTCGTTGTTACAAACTAAAAAAAGTCTATAGCAGAACGTATTCGATTGCAGTCCTTTTAAAATACAGAAGCAACCGAACGAGCATGAAAGCCTAAAAACTAGCATGATCTAGACATTACATATCTCCAATTTCGGAGGTTACAGAGCTAGAACACAACGCTAACATGCTTCTGCACAAATTACAATGCTATTTACAACTCGAGAATATGATCCTAAAAGAAAAAAACAGAAACAGATGCCCGAATACAACAAAATCAGATGCTAAAATGACTGGCGACAAAAATGGGATGATTTTACAAGATAATATAACGATACACATGAAAATTCTACTACAGATGAAGAAGAAAAAACAACAACAAAAAAAGCACTAATTTTCGGTGCAGACGAGATGAGCAGATATGGCAGTTGATGCAAAATTTAACTTAGCCAATTTCATAGAATCCAAAGAAAGCAATGAATCAAGTCGGCTTCGTCCAGGTCAAACACACAAAGGGTTTCTGCCATTCTGTTCCCTGAATACGATTAAGCACCCGAGTTAAAAATATATTTCAATCCACCAGCCAAACCATTATCTCTTCCATTATATTCCCGACACTATCATCATCATGCAAATTTTCTTGTATGCCATAAACTCATGTGTCGGTTCTTCAACTATAGACATGACTACGTTGACCAGAGTCAACTCAGTTTTTTTTTTGAAAATATGGTGTATGCTTAAATCATGATCAAATCAGAACAGGCAGGTGAAACAAATGTCGATCTAAAATCAGATAGCAAGTCTATGCAGAAGTGTAACGAGGCTGCAGTTAAGTTGGTTCTAAGAAAACAATCAGAGACACTGAAACATATACGCATTCAAGTATTCAACCTAAATGCCAAATTATTGGCATTAACTTATGACTACGGAAGTATGCACTCGCAACTAAAGGATTAGACAAAGCCACATACGAGGGTACAAATGCTTCTCAGGGTGCGTTTGGTACACCGGACAGGATAGAACATAACAGGGATCATTGTTTTTTCCAACGTTTGGCAAGACTTTTATGTGAATCAGACAGGAACAAGCCTATTATAATTTACCAATATAACGTCAAAATAAAACCTGAATCTCTTCTAAAGCATCAAATACGCCTCACTCTTTTCATTATTAACAAATATTTATTTTATTATAATTTAATAAATTACATAAATTACTCAAAACATATTAAATATATAAATTACTCATTAGAGGTAAATTGGTCATTTTATCTGTTTTGTCCTGTCCAGTTCTGTCTTACCAAACGCTGAACAACTGTTCTGTCCTATTCCTTTTTGTCAAGTGCTATCCTGTCTGGGTACCAAACGCAAACTCACTGCAAAATTTGTATAAATGTTAAAGTTCAAATGCTAATTGTCATTCTACTTAACATACATCAACTAAAAGAAGCCATTTTAGCGTCATTTATTGAAACATGTTGCACATAAACAACATAAGAAATCCAGCAGGAATCGAGGATAATCTACATCAGTCATTTTTATATTCTACATAAACATTAGGAATAAAAAATGCATTAAAGTTATCTCTGCATCTAGACCTAGCTGTAATCTTGTTTGCTCTAAGAAGATTTCCATGTTAAGTTTGTCCAACAGATAAAGTATAACTCCGCTATCACGAAAAAAATTAACAGAAAAAACAACAGTTCAAGTATCTCAAGGTCAAATGCCCTAAGATGGACGGTCTTTTTAAAGAGAGGTTTGCGGGAGGACTATTAGTAAACCCATAAGGATAGGTTAGCATCAGGGTGCTAGATGTCCAACCAAATAAAAGAAATTCACACAAAAAAAACAACAAATGTATTTTAGCACAATAATTAAGCATTGCAGTCTACGCCTCCTTCCAAATGTGTAGAACTTACTTTTGAATCCCGAAGCCGGTTTTTCTGCATATGATAGGTGTCACCCGAGTCAGAAACCGCACCATTAAGATAATATATGATATAATGAAACAGCAACAAGTTGAAGGCTGAATGATCCTACAAGAAGAATGAACGGTTTGGCGAAATCAATCTGACCGCATGCGTCTCCGCTTCCCGTAATCCGCATCTCTCGACCTTGACCTGTGATCCTCTTCTGGAACTGCTCGGGATCGGCTCCTGGACCGTGTAGAAGACTGTCCACGATCCCAGTCATCCTCGTAACCCGAGTTCCGCTCCTTTTGACGATGCTCCCGATAATTATTATCCTTTTCCTCTTTGTACTTGTAGTCCTTATCATCACGGTGTCTCTCCCTATCCTGATCCCTATCCTCACGGTGTCGTTTCTCGGAATTCCCGGACCATTCACGCTCGGAACCTCGTTCTTTTTCCCGAGAAACCGCGTTTGACCGCGCTCCTTTCTCATGGCTTGCCTCTCCATACCCGTATTCCGAAGCACCATCTTCGCCCCCGTAACTGGACTCTCTCGTCCTTTGCCCATGCTCTTCTCCTCCTCCGCCCCATCCACCCATCCCAGTGTCGCCCCACATTCCCGCCTGAGGCCCCTCCATCCCACTGGTACCCATCATCCCCATACCACCGCCACCCATCCCTCGGCCAAAGAACGCTGGGTTCACATGTGGAGCTACCCCAGCAAGTCCCATGGCGTTGACACCTGGAAACTGAGGCATCATACCAGGAAAACCAGAACCCGGAAAGCCACCATAACCCGCTCCACGACCCATATAAGTCGGGTCAAACCCACCACCCATCATACCTTGAGGATGCATGAATCCACCAGGAGGACCCCCAAAAGCAGGACCCCCATAAGCTCCTCCAGCAGGACCACTTCCGAACCCGGGTGCGTTTACATTCTTTGGTCCCATAGCCCCTCTACCTCTCATATGCCCACCACCCCTATTGAGAACACCCTGCCCTCCTCGCCCCCAATTACCTCTCCCGTAATTCCGCCCTCCATCTCCGCCAGGAAAATTCGTTCCACCACCTCTTCCAGCCCCATCATTCATGGGTCTCCTTCCTTGTGGCTCAGGCTGAGATTGAGCTGTTCCTTGATTCTTGTTTGCATAAGAAGCGCCCATTTGTCTTATAGTCTGTGGGGAAGCAAATGCCACTACACAAGGTCTTCCGTTGAAAACATAACCGTTCATCCCTTCTTTGCAAGCAGCGGCAGAGCCCGTTTCGTAGAACTCGACTTGACAATATCCCTTGGATTTTCCGCTAGCTCTTTCGTCAAAGAACTTTATCTCTTTGACTCTTCCATATTGAGATAATACGTTTTCCAGCTCGGCGTCTGTGGTCCACCAGTGTAGCTCCCCAACAAAGAGTGTGGTGGCACCATTTTCACCAGGTGGCCGAATTTGATTCTCGTTGACAACTGGCCTCGTGGTCATATTCATATTCACATTAGCATTAGTTCCCATCTGATTACCTGGCATTTGAGGAACACCTCCTATGGCATGACCTGGATTAGGGTTTAGCATAGGTGCAGGCTCATTGGTGATGGTGGGGTCCACCGAAGGTTTTTGGGGCACAGGGATTGATCCTCGAAAACCCATTTGGACATCATTAGTCACTTGAGGAACCATTCTTTTTTGCAAAAGATCAACAGTCATCCCGTCCTTGTTAGTACTCGGATAGACACCTTCAGCTGCAACAGCAGGTATGTTTATATCTTGTGATGGCATAATAGCTTCTGGTCGAGCTTCCGGAACATTTACTTTCTGATCATGGAACTCTCCATTTCCGACATTAGCAGATGGTAGTGCCGCCTCAGACCGCTGCATCTGCAGGAAACCTTCTCCAACATTAACGTCGTTGTAGAGATCATCGTATTCGTCATCCTCGCCTCCAATCTCGTCGTCTGCAAGTGCGGGAATTGCTCCATCCCCGTGATATTGCATCTTTTGAGACCCTCCAAATTCCTCATCTCCATAATCTAACTGCTCTTCGGCCATCAAATCAGCACCTCGTCAAGATCGACAAGACAAACAACAATTTACCTTAACCTGCATAGGTATAATAGACAATAATGATTAATATGGCATCTAACTAAGGGGTTGATAGATGCACAAGCACATAGATCTCATACCAATAACATGACATCCCAAAGAAGACCAAAATCTCTTCTTTAAAGTTCAACATCCACTCCCCATTCCAAAGTCCAAAAACCAATATTTTTATACTAATAATACTTGCTATAAACCATAACATAGCTACCACAACTTTTTCGTAGAAAGTTTAGAATCCACAACATAAGATACCCAAATTCAAAGCATGGTTCTTTGCAAAATAGATAGAATGTTCATTAAACTTTCATGATTTTTCACTTGCATATCTTTAAAAAAAGATTTATCGACAACATATTATAAATCCGTACAATCGTATACATTCGTTTAGTTCAGTTAAGGTGGGATTTTAGATATCTAAATTCCCCCAATTGTCATTGAATGTTTAAACGTTTTGCAAATTAACGGCTTCAAATAGGTTATTCACTTGTGTCATTGGGCCAAAGGCCATTTGATTACGATGAACTTGCTTTAAGTCATGGCAAATGACTTCTAAATTATCAACTCATTAAATTCCCTCAATCATAACGTTATTTTGTATTTGGATAACGATTGGATGAAAATGATCTAATTGATACAGTTGTGAGAAGTCTGTGATTATATTCTTCTTTTTTCAGATAAAAGATTAGAAAATAAAATACTCAAATCGCAATGAAAAGCGTCCATAGTCTAATGGATAGGACAGAGGTCTTCTAAACCTCTGGTGTAGGTTCAAATCCTATTGGACGCAATTTTTTCCTAGATACTTTTTTAGATTTCGATATCAAAAAATAACCTTCGAATGATTTGAATCCAAAATGCTTGAGTACCCTTTTTTGTTTTTGTTTTTCTGAAAAAAATTATCAAAAGATTTGATCAACTTGTTTAGGCTGCTTGTTCTTGAAGTATAAAATGTCGAAAATTTCTTTTGTTGAGACATGCAGATGAACCATGACAGCTCAATTATCATTTTTTTTTCTATTTTGCCCCGTCAGGAACAAAGGACCAAAGAAACTCAAATCAATGCATACGCATTTTAAAACATATGTTGCAAGGTTATAGCCATGAGGTATGGGTGGATGAGTGTGAATAACAAAGTTATGAGATCCTAAAAGATGATGTATGGGTGAGGGTTTTTTTTTATGGGTGAGTTTATTTACATGTGCTTGTACATATAAGAGTCTAAAACCCAAGCAATAAAAAGAATATATGTTATCTTATAATCCATTCTTGGAATATAAAAAGATAAACTATTAAGTAGTCTCAAGCCTTATCCTTACAGAGCTTTCATTTTTACTTATTTTGCCCATGTTAGCCCAACTATTGGTTAAAAAGTATTTGTTGTTTTGTTCCTACTCCTTTTTTCCCTTTAACAACTAGAAAACTTAGGTCTTATCTCAAAATTTCAGCCTTGGTTTCTAAACTTCTATTAATTATGTGATCTTTTTAATAAAAGCTAAAGAAAATTTCCCACCTTATCCCCATGTATCACTGGTCAGCATTTGACAATACAATAATCGCCACATAGAGTGAGATTTCAGAAATCTAAGTGCCTAGTTGTTGATCATCCATGCTTCAATCCACAAGAATTACCTTCTTCCAATTTTTTGACTTATTAAGCTCTCCAAAGCTTGACTTTGTTTTGTTAGCAACAATCAGAAGGGAAATGATGTAACTGATGTTGCAGCAGGGATCTACTACATGATTGACCATCCTTCTTGTTGAGACATAAATATGAAAATGAAAATAACCAGAAAAGTTGAACGATCCATTCATCTATTTTGCTGGAACAAAGGAGTGATGAAATTCAACTAAATACACATATATTTCAAAAGTCAAAACCTAACACAAATTTCATAACAATGATAATACACAAAGAGATCTAAGGCCCATACACACAAAAACTTATCTTTCTCATTACAATGGTCCTAGTTTCATCCATCTAACGAAGCTATACCTAAAATCATAATCAAACAAAAGAACTCCTAAAAACGCAGCTCAATTTACCACGAAACAAGCACAAATACGATAAAAACTGACCTAATCTCCTCAGTTTTACAAGTGAAATCAACTACCTAACAACAGAAATTCAACAAAAACAAAAGAAGAATCAGATCGAAGCTAGATCGACGCAAAACAAGAGGAAGTGCAAAAATTAACATAAAAATTAGCGATAAAAAAGATGTGTACCTGTTCTAGGTTTTGCGAGATGAGATCAAAGTTGAGACAAAATGTTCGGATTAACAAAATGCAAATCTGTTGTGAGTTTGTCTATGCATCTACAGTGGGTGTTCTTGAGAGCAAAATCACGATCTTATCTTTCTACAGCTTTGATAAAAATAAAATAAAAAATTATAATAATAATAATAATGGAAAAACCGTATACCTAAATTTTCTTCCTTTCTTTCGCCCCTTTTCGCCATACCCCCAATTTAATACGACCCTATACCTAAAATAATTACCTTGGTTTGTTTTATACCATTTTAATGAAATATGATTTTTGATAACATAAATTTTGATTATTTAATAAGGTTTTACAAGAAGTGTTGTATATAAAATTAAGTTTTTTTTCAAGTTTGTCTCCCAATTAAAAAAACTTCTTTCAAACAAAAAACTTTCTTAATTTATATAAACAATTTTATCCATACAGGTCTTGACAGGGACATGAAGTTGCTCCGTGATATTCCAGATGAGTTGAAAGACTATGAACCCCCCCCCCCCAAAAAAAAACCCACAAGCTTTTATCCGCACCATGGCCTGCCAAAAGTAGAATCGGGGGAGACTTTGGAAGAAAGGTTCTGAACTAGAGAGGGACCCCCCCCTACCCCGCGACAGATTAACTAGAGGATGAAAAATATCAAAACAGCTCTTTGGTCTATTTATTAGTAGTTTAACGAGCTTAATAGGACCCACAACTTGTTTGCTCAGTTATACAAGACTTTTGATACTGGTTTGATGACATAGAAAGTGACTTGTTTAGTAAGCTTTTAGGGAAAATTATATATAGAAAATCAAGTTCTTTTTCAAATCTGTCTCCCGATTAAAAAAAAAACACGTTCGTTACATCTAGGAAAACTCTCTTCCAAACAAAATCTTTCTCAATCTATACTAATAGAACTCACACAAACAATTTTATCCGTACAGGGCTTGAAGAAAAAACACCCAAATAACCCCTTGATCGGCTATACGTGTTTGATTATGACTTATTCAGTAAGTTTCTAAAAAAGTGTTTTATACAGAAAGTTAAGGTTTTTTTTTCAAACAAGTTTTTTTCCAATTAAAAACATGCTACTTTCATCTATGAAAAACCCTCTCAAAAAAAGTTTTTGACAATCTATATAGACAGATTATCTTGCACAGTCAACTTTATCCATATTGCACTTAAAAAAAACCAACCACACAGTCCATTAATTTACCTACATGTTCTTGATTTATAATTGCATTATTTGCCTTAAAAAAGAGGTTCACTAATACATGTAATATTGGATTTAAAAAAGGAATTTGTATAACTTATATAAAAAGATGTATATATGTGGCGAGTTCAGTTGTATAACTTATATAAAGAGATGGTAATCTCTCTTACATGATCGTTACCATTAACGCATCTGATTATCAAACCACATGTTGAGAAGATGACGGTGCCCTAGCGGTAAGTACATTGTACTCCCCTCTAAGACTACAAGACATTTGTTTGATTGAATTTCAGATACTTTAATACACATTTGTTAGAAAATTAATATACCATTGCAATAAAACCTAGACTTGTTGTGGCCAGTTTCAGTTCCATTTAAACAAGCAGGTAGATATAGACAATCATTCACGGACTTTTTCATAGAGTCGATATATTAGCGTGGATCTTGACATCTGAATCTCCCTCCCCAGAACAGATATCACATCCTTCACGGAGATATTCCGTGCTATCGTATCACTCTCACTTGACTCTTCATTCCTCAATGATTTCATCCTTCCTCCTCCTGCTGCTGCTGCTGAACCACCTGTTACATTCCTAACACTTATAATAATCCCACCAACTGCATGCAAAACAAACCATTTCAATACAACTCTCATTTTGTTTGGTCAGCATTTAGCAATATGTATGTATGTATGTATGTATGTATGTAACAAAGATGGCCAAACAAGGGTGAGAATGAGACCTAATTGGAAGGATAACAAGAAGCAATAAAAGAATGACATAACAGGGTACTGACCAGGAGCAGCAGTGGCAGCACTACAACTCCTCTCTGTATCTGATGGATTATCTTTAGAATTTCTCTCGGAAGTTGATACACCGACATCTATACTTGGCTGACAAGTAGATACTGCTGAATCAGACCCGCCTTCACGTTTCTGCCGAGCCTGCTCAGCCATTAGTTGCCATTTTGAGAGCATGTCATCTCCTCCCACGGCTGCTCGCGCAGCAACATTCGCAGCTGTCGTTCGCATCTTATCATCTTCCTCTTTGTTCACCTTCAAATATATAAAGATTTTGTCAACTTTACCAAAATGACTTCAAAGCAACTATATCTTGTTTGTTAGTGTTACCTTAGAATTTTTCCCACGTCCATCTTCACCGTCAATTCCACCACTACCTTCAGGCTGCATTTACAAAAGTCAACTTTTCAAACCTTGCTGTCACATATTGTGCTTTGGTCGAAACATCTAACAATGTGACACTTACATCATCCGCCCGTTGGAGTTTTTCAGCATCAGCCTGCTTCTTCTCCCATTCATCCCGAGCTTTTTGATTCATTGACATGATTTGCTGTCGAACGTCTGACGTAATGACCGTCCGGTGTCTTGGCTTCTCGATATCCACCCGCTAAAATTTTGTTTGTTTTAATCATCATTACATGAATCATTCTTTTTTAGTAATTTCTACTGCCTCCATCCCAAAAAATAATCCACATTTGACATTTTACATGTCAAATGATCAACTTTTTGAACTTGAAACATTTAATTTGTGTAGATAAAACTAATAACTACATTCAACTATATAACAATTATTAAAACAGAGTATTTTGAAAAATAAAAAACCAAAAGAATCCCTTTCAAAGTAGAACTAGAAAATTACTGGGGCAAAATCTCAAAAAATCACAAGTGGCTTCATGTTTTGGGAAAGATATGGCAATAAGAAAGGGAATATACCAACACAAAACTACTGACCTGTTTTGAAAGTCTGATGAGGTTGCTAATCAATCCACGCATTCTTTCTTCTACACACTGGATACCAAGTTGTATAAAAATTTGTACGATCTCATATTTATAAAGCAATATAACTTGAAGCTTACCAGTGACAAGCACCGCTCCACATCATTGCTTCTGTTCTTTATACCACATTTTGCCACTGTTCAACAATTAAAACAACCATAAACTGTAAGCTACATTCCGTTGAGATTGTATTTGCATAAATTGCATTATAGAAAATTATAAGAGACTGAGAAGAATGAAAGTCTTAACTGATTTCAGCCAATTTCTTCTGGAGTGGAGTTTTCTGCAAAATCAGCCTTTCTTCTTCTTCTTGAACAACCTTTCGTGAAGCTTCTGAAACTCGACTGTCCTCCTTGGACCCAGAAAATAATTGTTCTTCCTCTTCCTAGTGGACCAGATAACAAGGACAGTGAACCGAGTTAACTCGTTGCTTTTTCCAGAAACATATGTCATTCACCATCCAATATAGGAAGAGAACATACCCTGAGATTCACTCCACTGACAGCAGTTACATCATTAAGTTGCTCAATACTTTGATCTGAAAATGCTCCAGACACTTTTTGCTTCTTACTGAAAAATAACAAAATAAAAAGTAAAGTATAGTTTGAAGGAAATGTTTCAATTACAAAAGTCATACTACCTTATTGAAGAAACAGGCGCTTCCAATGGCTTTTTCTGGCCAAAGGATGGCTTTTTGGGAGGAGTCTTTGCATTACTTCCAGATGCCAATGAAGAGTTTGCAGCAGACTGTAACTGTATTCGAGATCTTAAATATTAACAAAACTGATCAAGATGAGATAAAAAAGTATGACTCTTAACATATAGTGGGGAGATCAAGTAATAAGCATTAATCCACAAATCACATCAATTAAGCTACCTGTTGACGATAAAAATGTCGCTATCATGTTGATTATTGTAAAAACTTCACTTCAAGGGTTCAAAAAGTAACATTTTGGTTGGCAAGAAAAATAAGATAAAGATGATATTACCGCATTCTGGCGTTCCAACTGAGCTGTGATGGACATAGGCTCTGGCTTACTCATAGATGTTGAAAAATTGGGCCTTGAAGACATCATTTCAAAAGTTTCATCTTTTGAAGGCCCTGAAATTGCACCCCCTTGTTGTTCATGCTGTCCTGAAGAGAATGAAGATGCCGCCCCCTGTGGTGTTGACATCTGGGATTTATGTTGTTGGTCGTTCATCTGATCCACAGGTTCTGGTTTTACATAAGCCATAGATGACAGAAGACTCTGATCTTTATGCATTGATGGTTGTTGCCAGTGGCCTGAATTTTGTTGCAAACCTGAATTACTACTCGCGAAATGAGTAAGACCTCCCCCATGCATTCTTTTCATGTCACTAAATGCATTTTGCATTGAATTCATTTGCTGAGTGCCATGACTTGCTCCCATGCTAGGATGAACTGGACCTTGCCTCATTTGTAAATCATGGCTCTGCGGTTTAAAAGACTGTGAGTTCATATTCATATTTGCACTAGAACCCGGGTGATAATTACCACCAGTATTTCCGTAAGTAGGAAAGGACGATTGTGGAAAGTGCATATGTTGTTGTTGTTGTTGTTGTTGCTGTTGCTTGCCAAGTCCTTGTAATGGAAAGGGCTGCTCCCTATCTTGCTTAATATTAGAAGACATATGGCTTGCTTGTATTCCATGTGAATCCGATTGGTGTTCCATCAACCGTGATTTTTGAGCATTACTATCCATCGGCAAACTACTTGAATCAGATGATTGATGGGCAGAGGAAGATGGAGCATATGAAGCTGGCTTTTGAATATTGTGCTTAGCAGAAAGCTGCCCTTGTTGTAACTTATAGACTGCCATCTTAAGCATATGATCTCCTACAAGACTTCGCATGTGCCGCACGAATTCTTCTTTGTTAATGTTATTGTTCTGGGAATAGAAAGCATGACCATGGTTTGATAAAACAGATACATAAAACACCCAAAACAGAACAAAAACAAAAAAAAGGAAGAAATTTACAAATATACCCTTAATCGAACATAGAGACCCTGGAGTTGCATAGCCCTGTCTTTGTCAAGCTGTGGTTCTATAACCGGGAGCAACAGTGCAAATGGCACCTGTTTGCCTGAAGGCCGATTCATTGCATTAGCTGCTTGCCCTGTTGCCATCGCTTGCTGATTACCCATTCTATGCATCCTTTGCAACTGAGATTCATTATCTGGGTTCCGTGCTATATTTGGATCTTGACGATGGCCAGGATTCTTATCAGCGTTCTGGATATTCGTTGTTTGAGACATATGAACGTTATGTTGGTCGGCTTGCTGTTGCACCAAATCATCTTGGGGTCTGCTCGGCTCAGATGGAATGTGATTCATTTCACGTGGGGTGTCATTTGGCGGATGTTGTTGACTTTCAGAACCAGACCCCTGTCGATTTACTTCCATTGCAGATGATTGTTGTTCTTGTATATGTGCCTTAATTTCCTCTTCGTTAGAGTAATTGGCATTGCCTTCACGGCTTGATGATTGCCACTGTTGAAACAACTGACTTGGAGTATGGTTGGTTCCTTGAGATAAAGCTGCAATATTGATAAATAGTTGGTGGGAATAAAAAGAGGATGGAAATATTAGAAGGGTAAAAAAACAATGAAAAGGATCTGAAAAATGATTATATCAAATGCCTTTATATATGCAATATCTATAAGAAGCTGAGTGGCCCAAATTCAATGCAATGGTCCCAATCCATGAAGACGCATCTCGGATGCTTCCTATTGTTGTTCCTGACACTGTTGATCAATCATATGCCAAATGGGAGTCGGAAAACTCATCCCATGGCCTGACTCATCAACTCGATGGAGGTTGATATTGGTAAGACTTGCTAATTCCTTTCTACCGCTTGAGAGGGTGGAAAACTGTCGAGGAGGCCTTCTCTTATTTGGAGAACTCGACTCAAATCTTTGAACTCAAATCCACACTTTGTGATCAACAACAGAACTCTTACGGTAACTCAATCTCATGGTGTTCTTTATAATCTTTAGCAAGAGATTGACCTTTTCTTAGTCCTAAATGGTGCAGTCCGGCTGTTGTTTCTATATATATATATATAATGTTTGATAGATAGACTTTTTAATATTCATCGCCTTAAGGGTGTGTTAGGTACACTGACAGGACGGAACAGAACATGAATCATTGTTCAACGTTGGCAGGACTTTTGTGTGAAACACTCGGGAACAGAGTGGAAGAGGAATGTTCCACCCGCACCCCATGGAACAGAGTGAAACAAGATGGAACAGACTTATATTTTACTAATATAACCTCAAAATAAAAATTAATTTTCTTCTAAAACATCAAATACGTCTTCCTCCTAACATTTTATTCATTATTTTATTTATTTATTTATTTCATGTTATGTTATTTAAACTTTTCACTTATTAGCTCAAAATATTAGTTTTACACAATCTTTTATATATTTTGGTTAATTTATGTAATTCATTAGATATTAATAATAAAAAAATACTATAGAAAAGGTACGAAATAAAATATGAAAATTACTTGCTTTTTATTTCGATGATATTTTAACCGTCTTGACAAAAACTTTCTAATGATATGTTTTGTCACAAAAAATATTTATTTTATTATAATTTAATAAATTACATAAATTAATCAAATATATAAAAGATATACACAGCTCAATAGGGGTAAATTGGTAATTTCATCCGTTTTGTCTTGTCCATTCCAGTCCTGTCTTACCAAACATTGAACAGCGGTGTGTTCCGGATACCAAACGCACCCTAACCGAGATCTTGATGAGGTCTATGGTTGCCTCTTGGGAAAAAGATCCTCGTCACCATATCGGTAAAGCTTTTACAAAAGTTTGTAGGGAAGAAAGTCGAAAGCGGGTAATGTTAAGATCACTGATTGCTACTGAACAATTTCCCTTGGTGCCAGACATCCCAATAATGGTATGAACACTAGCAGAACTCATAGTGTAAATGTCCCTAGTGTTTTCATTGCAACAAAGCCAGTCATGGCAAGGACCATGGTTTTCAAAAGCGTTTGAGGCGTACGCCTCGAGGCGAGGCGGTCGAAAACCGCACCTGAGGCTTAAGCCTCAGGGACCTGGACGAACCTTGATCTTAATATTGATCTAAAACCTGATCTGAAAATGGATCTAAAACCTTACCCAAACCTTGATCTTAAAATTGATCTAAAATCCTATTCAAATCCAGATTCCAGTGCATATGTCCAACCACGTCAAAACTTTGTACAACTCGATCATTGGTGCTGGGTTTTGAATATGAAGTTGAAGGGGAAGGGATTACATTCTCCAGTTGGGTTTTGGGATGATCATATAAGCAGGCAAAATACATTTCTGTATTTTTTTCTTTCCACCTTGAGGACAAGGTGGAAGTTTGGGGGCGGGTATTGTTATATCCTGGGTCAAATAGTCAATAGCCGTAGGCAGAGTCAATATTAATAGGAAAGTACAAGTACTTACTGCATTAGTATAAGTAGTTAATGCAGACTATCAGGTATAAATAAAGAGGTTGGGGTTTAAGTGGGTATCGATTAATTTGGGTGAAATTTAGATTGGCAAAACAGTCTTGGGAGAGCTTTCAGTCTCTCGAAAACTGAGAAACCCTTTGTATTCGTACCATTTGAATAGAAGGTTTTACCAATTGATCATTGATGTGTATCAGTGCCAGTCTTCACTATATCAGTCCTTTCAGGTGGCTCCATCTTGCCAGATCTTTTCAGGTGAGCAGCATAAGCCTTGATGAATTCATGAAGCGGTTAATCTTTCTTTTACAACAAAGAGAGTAAGAGACAGCAATTGAATGTAGCTGATGGGTATCTTGTATGGTTTATGTGGTGCATAAGGTGTTTGATGAAATGTCTAAAAGAAATGTGGGTTTTTAGATTTATAATAAAATTGCATTTTAATTGTTGTGGTTATATCATTAACTTTGTATCATCATTTTAGATCAAACTGTTTTTATTCAAAAAAACTCTTAAATTAACATTTTTTAATCATTCAAAGTAAAATATTTTAGCATTTTTATCAAGCAAATTTTTGTAGTGTTTAAAATAGACGGGGTAAAATGGTCATTTTTGAATTCAGATTGTTTATTCAACACGACAACCGAACAACTTATCTGTTATCATATTGATAACGTTGTCAATACAGACAACTTTATCCTTACAGGTCTTAATTGAAAACAAACCGAACGGCCCCTAAGGTCCTGTTTGTTAGCAGCTTAATGAGCTTAATGGGACTCACAGCTTATTCATTCGGCGATACATGACTGTTTGGTAGTGGCTTAATGATATAGAAAGTGTCTTATTCAGTAAGCTTCTAGGGGAGCTTCATTGTTTTAAAAATTGGTAGAGGTGTGCGCATCAACACGCGCCTCAAGGCGAGGCGTCCAAATTTCATTTGTGAGGCGGCGCCTCCTTATCCTCTGATAGAGCGTACGCCTTAAATGTGAAATACGGTGGTCAAACAGTGAGGCGGTGATACGAATCACAGACGCCTTTGTTAAATGGAGGCATGTGGCTTATTTTATTTATCTAATTAAGTAGATAGTGGAATCAAATCAAACTGTCAGCGCACTTATAAAGTATTAAGTGCTTTATTTCCTCTCTCACACAATCACAAACCTACATGTGTATATTTTTTTTCTTCACTCAGCCCTGGAAAACAATAGTTATATATATATATATATATATATTCTTCTCTCATTTAGTGTTGGAATCCAATCCAATAGTGTGGACTTGTAAAATAAATGTTATCCTGTGCGTATTAGAATATGTATAAATTTATTTCTGTTATCATCAAACCATATACATATATTCTGAATTATTTACATATATGTATGTATATATATATTCTGTATTATGTTTATATATATATATATATATATTGTACACTCTGTTTATATATATATATTGATTTATGTACATTTTTTAGTTATAACAAATAGGTTTATTAAATTATGGGCTTTATAGTTTACTTATTTGGTATGGAAATATAAAATTATGTATTTTTTATAAGTTTTATGTCATCCTGAATTTTATTCTTTTATTTTTTGAGGTTACGCCTCAACCGCGTCGAGGCTTACGCCTCACGTACCTATGAGGAAAACGCCTCGAGGCTCATTTCCGTTCTTTAAAACCTTGGGGAGCTTTATGTAGAAACCCAATCTTTTGCAAAACCTGCCCCTCCAAGTTAAGAAACAAGCTCTTTCCATCTATGAAAAAACCCTCCCAAACAAAAACCTTTCCAATTTATACAGATAAATCCACACAAAAAGCTATGAATCCCATTAAGCTCATTAAGTTGTTAACAAAAAGGCCCTTAATGGAAAACCAACCAAACAACCCCTAAATCCATGCTATACAGCTTTACTAGCAGAAGTAGAGAAAGTAGTTGTTCCTAAGAACATTACAGAAGCTCTTGCGTAGAAAAATTGGAAGGAAGCCAACAACACATAGACAATCATCAATCGACCGAGTGATAAACATGTAGCAGGGTGGAAGTGGGTGTCTACAGTTTAACACAAAGTTGATGGACCAATAGATCGATATAAAACCAGGCTAGTTGCAAAAGAGTTCACTCAGACATTTGGCATTGACTACGATGAAACACATTTGTTCCTATAGCCAAGTTAAACACGATAAGATTCTTTTTATCAATTGTAGCCGATCTTGACCGGCTCTTACAACAACCATACATCAAAAATGCTTTTCTTATAGACCATCTGGAAGAAGTTTTCAAGAACATTCCTTTGGAGTTTGAAGAAAGATATGGAAGAGAGAATGTATGTCACTTGAAAAAAATCCCTCAATGGCATAAAACAATCTCCAAGAGCATGGATCGAAAGACTAAATCAAGCGATAAAAAAGCATGGATACAGACAAGTTCAGTCATATCACACCTTATTCTGCAAACGGCATAAGAGGGAAACATTACTATCCTTGACATGTTGGTAACACGTGATGATTATGGAGAGCAAGAAAAGCATAAAGATGTGCTAGCCCAAGAATTTGTAGTAAAGGATCTTGGACCATTGAAGTACTTTCTAGGAATGGAGATTGCAAGAACAAAATAAGGCATTGCGGTATCAGCGGTATCAAAAAAAAAGAATATCCTTGTTCTTATCAAAGAACCTGGAACGAATGGGTGTAAACATGTGGCAACACCGGTTGAACCGAGGGCAAGTACAGACAATCGACAACGGAAGAGACGCCCAACAAAAGAATGTATCAACGACTAGTAGGCAAACAAATCTACCTATCTCATACAAGAACCGCCATTGCATTCGCCATGAGTTTAGTGAGTCAATACATACACAACCCTCTAAAAGAACACTCGGAAGCCATGTACACGATCTTGCGTTTATCTAAAGAAAACTCCAGGAACTGGCCCGTTTAAAAAGAACAAAGAAAGGTATGTTGAAGCCTTTACGGATGCAGATCGGGCAGGATCAAGTAAAGACGAAAGATCAATTATTGGGGTATTGCACTAAAGTTTCGAGAAACCTAGTCACTTGGAGGAGTAAGAAGCAATCGGTGGTATCTCAAAATAGTGCCAAAGTTGAACTTAAAGCTCTTGCTTAAGGAGTCTGAATTAATTTGGATTAATCAAGTTCTTAACATTTAGATAACCGAGTTCTTAAGACTGTACAGCAACAACAAATCAGCAATCAACATGGCACATAATCCAGTTCACCGCAACATAACCAAGCATGTCGAAGTGGATAGACACTTCATGAAGAAAACTTCATTGAAAGGAATTATGTGGTGTATATATTCACAGTAAGCAACAAGCAAACAGGGTATATACCGACTAAAGGTCTACCAAAGAAAGTTTCGACGATTTAGTGCAAGCTAGGCATGTGGAATCTTCGTGCACCAACATGAAGGAGGGCGTAGAATATATAATCATTTGATTGAGTATCCCTCTAGAATATGGAACCAAATCTAAATATTTGGTAAAAAAATTCTATTTAGATTAATTATAGGCTATCGTAGAATCTCAGTAATTAGTCCATATTTGGTATTTATTACCAAATCTTTTCTTATACCAACTTGTATAAAAAGGCTTCCTTCTTCTTGAATGGTAATTCATTCAAAGCCTATTTTCTCTACAAAGCTATATATGAATGACACTCAATAATAGAATCATACAATAGAAGCCAAAGCATCATGCAGCTAAATCGATCATGTCCACAAGCCAATGTCTTTTAAATTCATCTTCACCAAAACCTACTTCTATTGTTCTGGATGGGTCTAATTATACCACTGTGTTTTACTACTGGTCAAGATTAGAAATTAGTTTAAAAACTAGGTTCAAGACCTGTCTGTGTTTGATTCCCCCTCTTATCTCTTTTGCCTCTACTTTTTGGCCTTTGCACGGATGTATACAAAGACAAGAGTAAATAGTCTAGATAAAATGGAAGCCAACCCACTTATGCTCTCAGGACGGATGCAAAATACAAACAAAATTGATAAAAAGTGATGAAACAGAGAAACCAAGCTTGTACCTTCCAAACAATTTGTAGTCTCTACCCATAGGGAACTATATAAGTGGTTTAAAGGAAAGAGAACTGGTTGTTTGAATTCAGAAGTCATCATTGATGGAATTGTTTTTGACATCATGGAAACAAGATCTAATGTTGGACAAACACCACGAAGGTAATTGGGGTTGCCCATGTCTACTGTTGTTAAGAATTACTTGAAGATAACTATACAATAGACATGCACTATGACACACAAAGTTAAGCAATTCCATCGTTTCATAAATTCTGGATTTTTCCATACCCATTTTGAAGTTGAAAAGTAGCTTGTTTGACATCCAAAGAAAGTGCATCTCTGATTGTATTCAAATTAGAAGACGTGTACACAAAAACTAAAGAACAGTTTAAGAAGTGTGAAATACCAGTGCCAGCATCTGTACTAGTGGTAGGCTGAGATATTGAAGTATTATCCCCTTCAATATCCCTGTTTAGGGCAGCAGTGAATGCCTCAACGTCTGCCCCTGAATGCATTGTTTCATCCTGTGAAAATAGAACCCCCAAGTACATAAACAAACATATTAAAATTTTAACACCAATTAGGTCATTATAATCAAAATACACACAATCATAGAAGGGTATGTTTATATAACCTCGTCTTCTTCGAGGAACTTCATTATAGAAGGATCCATCAGAATTGAACACAATCTTTTCAAACCTAATATTTTCAAAACCAGTCAAGCAATAGTATAAAACTGTAATTGCATTCAAACCTTGAAACAACCAATATTTTTATACTAATAATACTTGCTATAAACCATAACGTATAATCAACTACCTAACAACAGAAATTCAACAAAAACAAAAGAAGAATCAGATCGAAGCTAGATCGACGCAAAACAAGAGGAAGTGCAAAAATTAACATAAAAATTAGCGATAAAAAAATATGTGTACCTGTTCTAGGTTTTGCGAGATGAGATCAAAGTTGAGACAAAATGTTCGGATTAACGAAATGCAAATCTGTTGTGAGTTTGTCTATGCATCTACAGTGGGTGTTCTTGAGAGCAAAATCACGATCTTATCTTTCTACAGCTTTGATAAAAAAATAATAATAATAATAATAATGGAAAAACCGTATACCGAAATTTTCTTCCTTTCTTTCGCCCCTTTTCGCCATACCCCCAATTTAATACGACCCTATACCTAAATTTTACCTTGGTATTGATATTTTATCGGGAAAAGTCCAATAAAATCCAATGAACTTTAGCATTAGGAATGATTAAGTCATTGAACAATTTTTTGAAACAAATAAACCATTGCACTTTTCAAACCTGTTAAATAAATCATTGGACTTTCTAAAACCTGTTACATATATCTTTATGACTTATAAAATTGGTTAATGTGTTAAAAAATAATTGAAAGCAAAGTTACATATTTTAAACTATTAAGTTCTTATACATTTCTTGAACGGAAAAAAATACAATTTATAGAATAACGACTTCATCACGATTACAAATTTAAACTAGATAATACATACAGGCTTGATTATAATTGTTTATTATTTTATTCATATAAAAGAATAATATGCCAACAAGGTATGAAATAAGCAAAAGAAGCCATCTGTATCGACACATAAGATGACTAGAAACAAATATTTATCTTATTTATCGATTATATCATATTTGAATATATCTAATATTTAGGTAAGTGCGCCCATCAAGCTTATTCAAAAGGGTAGGGAAGTATAGAGGACATGTGTTCTTCTACATCGGTGACTGAATTTTAAACCCATTAGGCCATCAGTACCCCATCCCTCCTATCTGTGAAAGATTCCCTGCCACGTCAGCGCCACATCAGCTTTTCTTCCATCCCTCACCCATCCCTCACGATCCCTAAACATCCGTACCTCATTCCCTCAAACCCCTTTGCCACCTCATTTATTTTAATTCTTTTATTTATACATTTAATTATTTAACAAAATAAAAATATTTATATATATTTTTAATAAATAAAAATAAGATAAATAATAAAAATTAAAATTCATATCATTCATTAAAAAATTAAAAATTACAAAATAAATTTAAAAATCTACTCGTCGTCATTCCAATCATGATATTTTTTAATTTGCTCTTTTCTCTTTAGCGTAGCCATCAAAGCGAGGCCCGAAAGGTGATCATGCGGGGTTATGTAAAACTGGAAGTCTGCATCAAATCGTTTTGCTCGTTCGATTTCTCGTTCGTGTTCCAACCTTTGAAGTTCGACATCGAGTTTTTTCATTTTGTATTCAATTGCACCATCAAACTTGTCGTTGAACGTCGTCAACAACTGAGTAACACTTTCGTCCGTATTCGTCCCGGACGTATGACTCGTTGATGTTTTTTTTGCCTTGTTTCTCCCGATGGGTCGTTGAATTGGCTCGTCATCGTCATCATCGGAAGTTTGGGTACGTTTTGAACCCCGCGATGAAGTTGTCGTCATCGTTGGAACGGCTCCCCATTTTGGACATTTTTTTAGGATGTCCCAAGCTTGTTCGTGAGTGAAAGCAACGTTATGGCGTGCTACATAGCGTTCGTGTGCCGTTCGGGATATATCGGCCTCACTCATCCCACTTGATCTATTACTGAGCAAGTTGTTGTAGATGCCGCCAAACGAATTAACTCTTTTATTGACGTCGCTGAACTTGCTATTTAGTTGATGGGTTGATCTATAACCTGGTTCACGACCCATGCGAGTAAAGAACACTTGCCCGATTCGGGCCCAAAAACTTCCTACATTTATGTAAAATAAAGTATAATAATAATAATAATAATAATAATAATAATAATAAGAATAAGAATAAGAATAATAATAATAATAATAATAATAATAATAATAATAATAATAATAAGAATAATAACAGTAAAAATAATTACCACCGCTTTGTGCGTTACCGACCACGGGGTCCTCCGAAACGTCAACCCACGCCGACACTAACGCGAGTTCCTCGGCTTTACTCCACGTTTGTTTGGCGGCTTTCGTTCGTCTCGGATTTGATGGTTCCGGGTTAGATTGTTGTGTCGGGATAAATTGTGGTGAGTTCGGGGTAGAAGGTTGGGTTTCCGGAACAATCTCGTCGTCGAGATTGATTGCGGGTGAAGGAAGATTGTAGTTGGCCGGAGTAAAACCTTGGTCAATCAAACCGGGACGTGTAAATTGGTAAGGAAATTGTTGCGAAAATTGTTGGTGATATTGTTGGGGAAATTGTTGCGGAAATTGTGGCGGAAATTGTTGCGGAAATTGTTGCGAGAATTGTGGCGGAAATTGTTGCGAGAATTGCGGATGATAACCTTGTTGTGTAAACGCTTGGAAACCAAGCTCTTGATCTTCTTGCGATTGTGGTGTATTCGGTCGGTTACGACGGGATGTAGGTGTTTTGTTTGGATTCATGATGAGAGAGGTGTGAAAAATAAGAGGTTGAGAGAATTTGAGAGAGTTTGAGAGGTGTGAGATTGAGAGAATTTGATAGTGTGAAAAATAAGAGGTTGAAAGATGTGAGAAATAAGAGGTTGAGAGGTGTGAGAAATAAGAGGTTGAGGGTTAAATATATAGTGGGATTAAATTTAGAATTTTTTTTTTTTTTTAAGAAATAGCCGTTCAACGGTTGTTTTTTTAAAAAATTTAATTAAATTTTTTTTTTTTTATAAAACCCTCGGGATGGCTCGGGAACCCAACCCCGCTCACCATCCCGCCCCGCTAGCCCATCCCGAGCCGTAGCGCCACCCCGCAGCCCACTCAGCCATCCCGAGCCCCTTCCCCGCTGGGGTACGGAAGGCCTAATATTCGACTTACATGTGATGCGACAACTAGAGATGCAGTGGGGCGCCGGCAACTGGTGGTGCAGTGAGATGCGCCGGCGACCGGTGGTATAGCAGCGACGGGAATTGGAGGCCGGTGATGGGATGGGCGAGCGTGGGAGAGGGAACGACGAGATGTACGTATTCAATGAGTTTTAGGGTTTTTAATTTTTTTTAATTTGTAGTTTACCTGCTATTCAAGTTGCAGGTTAGAATTATGACCTATTTAATAGGTTTTTGAAAGTCTAAGGATATATTTAACAGGTTTTGAAAAGTGCAAATAGCTTATTTGTTCCAAAAAATTGTCCAAGGACTTTATCATTCCTAATGCTAAAACTTTTCCCTATTTTATTCGATTAACTATATATGACTTTTAATAGAGAAATTACTCGAAATGTTTCAAGTTGGGTCTTTACTTACTAAAATGCTCAAACTCTCCCCAAAATACCTAAAAAGTCTGCGAAAACACCTCGTGATCACGGACTCAATTATTTTTCCCGTGATTTTCCCTGTGAACCCCATCTTTGTCTGCGATAGAGGGGAAATCGTCCGCGATCGAGGTGAACTTTGTCCGCGATAGAGGAGAAATGGTTCGCGATCGAGGGAATACATGTCCACGATCAAGTGGTTTGGGTCCTCGAAGGTAGGCTTTTTCATGAAATTGATATGATTTGGACCGCGAATCACAACTTTTTTAAGGAGTCCGCGATCACGGGGTATTTTCACGGTTTTTTTTGGGTATTTTGGTTAAATTGGAGAAAGTTTGGGCATTTTTGTAAGTGAGGAGTCCAACTTAGGGCATTTGAATGAATTACTCTTTTTAATAATGATTTTGATAATTTAAAAAATAATTTATTTAATAAGAAAGATTTATATAGCAAATCAAGTTTTTCTAAGTCTGTCTTTCAATTAAAACAACACGTCTGTTCAATTTAGAAAAAACTTCTTCATATAAACAACTTTATCCATATAAAACTTGTTGAAAAACCATCCAAACAGCTCGTTGGTCTATTTTATTAGTAGTTTAACGAGCTTAATAGGACTTAGGCCATCCGTAGCCCAGCGGCTTCGGGCCCGGGTTCGGAGGGCGGGTTGGCGGGCTCTGGGTACGACTTCGGCGGGTTCACGCGGGTACGGGTGGCGGGTAAGGGGCTCGGGTTCCCCAGCCCGCATACCCGACGAGTTTATTTTTTTTTTATAATTTTTTAATTCAAACGGCTATAATTCAAACGGCCATATTTTTTTTTTATCAATTTTTTATTTTCCAATTTAAACCCTATAAATCATCCTCAAATCTCATTCATTTTTCACACCAAAATTTAAACACTCATCTCAATCCTTAAATATTTTCTTTCATTTCTTTCAATCCGATATAAACTTTATGGATTCGCCACCCGTTTCATCGTCCGGTTCTTCATCATCCATTGACACCGACGAGGAATTCGGTCAACTATTAAATCGTTATGCAGATTTGTTGCAACAAGCTGTAGCCTCATCGTCAAGAAGACCGAGGTCCGGGAACATAGAAAGAGGTCGGGTAGATGCTAACGACCGGCTTTTGCAGGACTACTTTGGCGAAAACCCGGTGTATACTTCGTATTTGTTTAGACGGCGGTTTAGGATGAGCAGGCAACTATTCGAACGGATAGTTCAAGATTTATCGGGAGTGTATCCGTATTTTACACAACGGATTGACGGACTCGGGTTACAAGGTTTCTCTCCGATACAAAAGTGTGTATCCGCTGTTCGACAATTGGCGTATGGAGTAGCTTCCGACGCACTTGACGAGTACTTGAGGATGGGAGAGAAAACGTCACGAGATTGTCTGCACACTTTCTGCACAGGTATTATTGAACTCTATGGTGGAAAATATTTACGCAAGCCTACTTACGATGATATTCAGAAGTTGTACCACAAGCATGAAGCTAAACACGGATTTCCCGGCATGCTCGGCAGCATAGACTGTACTCATTGGTCGTGGGCAAATTGTCCGAACGCATGGCGAGGTCAATTCATGAGAGGTGATCATGAACATCCGACAATCATGCTAGAAGCGGTGGCCTCCCAAGATCTATGGTTCTGGCACGCATTCTTTGGTGTTGCCGGTTCCAACAACGACATCAATGTTCTCAATCAATCGCCCATCCTCAACGATGTCTACGACGGAAAAGCACCCGAGTGCCCTTTTGAGGTTAATGGAGTCACCTACAAGAACGGATATTATCTAACGGATGGGATATACCCGGAATGGGCAACTTTTGTAAAAGCGTTTACGTGCCCAAATGATGCTAAACGAATAAGTTCAAGGCCGCACAAGAATCGGCACGTAAAGATGTTGAACGAGCTTTTGGCGTGCTTAAACAACGTTGGCATATACTTAAGTACCCGACACGCGGATGGCATAAGAATAAATTGGCGAATATTATGTACGCTTGTCTCATATTACACAATATGATACTCGAAGACGAAGGTCATGCCATTTGTGCCGATGGAAACGCCGTGGTAGCGGATGAAACACAAATCACTGAGGCACAACGCGCAACAAATGTTCGAGAAGTCAAAAACCGAGAGACTCATAATAACCTTCGGTCGGATTTGGTCGAACATATTTGGCATATCCGACTACCCAACAACGACGACGAGTAGATTTTTAATATTTTGTAATTTTTAATTTTATTTTGTAATTTTTAATTTTATTTTGTAATTTTATTTTTATTTTGTAATTTTATTTTTATTTTGTAATTTTTAATTTTATTTTGTAATTTTATTTTTATTTTTATGAATGTTATGATTTTTTATTAAAAAATTAGATGATGTGGCATGAGGGTTCAAAAGGTTCAAAAGGTTGGGGTACGGGATTAGAGGGTTCAAAAGGTTGAAGAGGGTTCAAAGTGGAAAACTGATGTGGAGCTGATGTGGCACTGAGGGTTCAAAAGGTTTGAACCCTGGGGTACGGAAGGCCTTACAACTTGTTTGGTCAGTTATACATAACTTTTGATATTGATTTGATGACATAGAAAATGACTTATTTAGTAAGCTTTTAGGATAAGTTTTATGTAGAAAGCCAACTATTTTCCAAGTTTGTCTCCTAATTAAAAAAACATGTTCATTCCATCTAGGAAAACCTCTTTCAAAGAAAAATTTTCTCATTGTATAATGATAAATTGATTCACACAAACAGCTTTACTCGTGCATGGCTTGAAAAAAACCACCCAAACATCCCGGCTATACATGTTTGATAATGGCTTGATAATATAGAAAATGGTTTGTTCAGTAAGTTTCTATAATAGAGCTTTATGCAGAAAGTCAAAAAAAAATCCAAACCAGTATGTCACAATTAAAATCATTCAACTTCCTTTTATGGAAAAACTCTCCCAAACAAAAATTTTGACAATCAACTTTATCCATAGTAGACTTAATAAAAAACCAACCATACAGTCCATTAATTTACCCACATTTTCTTGATTTATAATTGCATTCTTTACCTTAAAAATAGTAAGTTCAACAATAAATTTAATATTAGATTTAGAAAAGGAAATTTATATAACTTATATGAAAAGATGTATATATAGGGGTGACTTCAGTTATAAACAAACTTAAGTTATGTTATAAATAGAGGAGGAACAAACCAGAGAGTGATACATGTTTCATCATAAGTGTTATAAAAAATCCACATTCATTATTGATGATGAATGAGATTCATTATTCGTGATGGATGGGAACAAATGGAGACACGACAAACAAGTTTACAACCTAAACTTTCATATATATATATATATATATATATATATATATATATATATAGAGAGAGAGAGAGAGAGAGAGAGAGGGGAAGGTTCAAACGAGGAGCACACCAAAACGTGAGAACGTGAGGAGCAATTGACAGTTATGAATCACATGTGATTAACAGTTGTGAATCATTAATGATCCGCGACTTGCCACCTCGCGCCACGCCTCGCGCCACATCTTGCGCGAATTTTCGATTTGTTTCGATTTTTTAGCAGTTGTTGATCACATGTGATCAGAAGCATGGGAGTGCTCCTCACGTTCTCTTAAATTGATGCGCTCCTCGTTTGAACCCGCCTATATATATATATATATATATATATATATATATGACTGTAAACGAACCGAACGTTCAGCGAACCGTTCGTGAACTGTTCGGCGGTAAGTTCGTTTATGTTCGTTTATTTAATAAATGAACGAACATGAACACATTTTTTTGTTCGTTTAGTTAAATGAACGAACATGAACAATGCTCTCGTTCGTTCATTTATGTTCGTGAACGTTCGTTCATTTATGTTCGTTAATGTTCGTTCGTTTACGTTCGTTTATGTTCGTTTATGTTCGTTTACGTTCGTTTATGTTCGTTTATGTTCGTTTATGCTTGTTTATACATAAACATATTTATATAATATGACATTAATGTGTAAAATCATCAAGTAAATTGATCTTTTATAATTTATTTTTCATACCTCATATGTTAACCCGGTTTTTCATTTTGGTAAGGTATTTTTTACGAACGAAATGATGAGTATGGTGGGTTTTTTTTGTTTATTTGGGTTCGTTCGTTTATGTTCATTTAAAGTCGTTCGTTTATGTTCATTTAAGTTCGTTCGTTTATGTTCATTTAAATTCGTTCGTTTACGTTCGTTTAACTCTTAATGAACGAACATAAACGAACACGAACAAACAAAAATTCTTAACAAACGAACATGAACACAAAAAATCTCGTTCGTTTACCGTTCGTGTTCGTTTGTTTGTTCGGTTAAGTTAAACGAACGAACATGAACAAGCCCCATTCGTGTTCGTTCGGTTCGTTTACAGCCCTATATATATATATATATAGACTTGATATCATGTGAGACCAGACTATTTCCGTGAGACACCAAAAAATTAAAACTAAACCTTCACAACAAAAGACTGTGAAGGTACTGTGATGGTAAACCTTCACAGTGTTTTTGCTGTGAAGGTTTGCTGTTTTTCTTACCTTCACAATGAATCACTGTGAAGGTTTAGTGTTAATTTGTTGGTCTCACGAAAACAGGTTGGTCTCACGTGAACCCAACCCTATATATATATATACACATAATAAATTAGTAACTAGCATGCCACGTGTCGTCTTCTGGTGAGCCGACTTCATTGTTTTCCCGCCTAAACATGTATCTGGACGCATTTACATTATAGGTTCAATTATCACACCCACATTCACTCCTTCTTAAATCTCTCCTTAATTCAATTTTTAATATTCATACCTTACATTTACTACCCTTATAATTACCTATGTAGTTTACTTTTAATCTCTTACTTTTTTATTTTTCATTTTAGACTCTTATCATATAAACCTAAATAATGTATATGAACTAAAATGCATTAAAAACATTTCTATTTTTTACAAATTATACCATTGTAATTGTTTCGTCAATATCTTCGCAATGAGCCCAATATTGAATATTTTTTGATTTAATTATATTATTAAATATCATAAATATATACGAATTAATGTGTCGTCATTAGGGTTAACTTCATTTTAACTAATATTGAATATCTTTAGATACATACGTACATATCCATACTTATAATAAATTCAAAAAAAATGTAATCCCAAAAATACGGGATTTACTTCTAAGTTTAAATTCAAATTATTGATATAGTTTGATTTTTTAAATTCAATTTTATTATAGAGTTAACTTCATTTTGACTAATTAATGTTAATTATTCAGTTCTAATTCAAAAAAAAATTACCCTTATTTTATCCCAAAAATAAACTTATTTTTACCCATAATAAGCGTATATCTTTAGATACATACGTACATATCCATACTTATAATAAATTCAAAAAAAAAATCCGTAATCCAAAAAATACGGGATTTACTTCTAAGTTTAAATTCAAATTATTGATATAGTTCGATATTTTAAATTCAATTTTATTATAGAGTTAACTTCATTTTGACTAATTAATGTTAATTATTCAGTTCTAATTCAAAAAAAATTACCCTTATTTTATCCCAAAAATAAACTTATTTTTACCCATAACAAGTGTATATCTTTAGATACATACGTACATATTCATACTTATAATAAATTCAAAAAAAATTCCGTAATCCCAAAAATACGGGATTTACTTCTAAGTTTAAATTCAAATTATTGAAGTCGTTCAAGAAATAAATGATCGTTTGCTATCATTGTTTCCAGGAGACGAAAAGGAGTACCTAAGTTCAGATAGTCTGTGTGAATCAGGGCATCTTCATGAACAGTTTGATGAAACTTTGTACTCACCTGATGTCTTAAATGGTCTTAAATTATCGGGTTTGCCAAATCATAAGATAGTACTAAAAGTCGGTGTTCCAGTTATGTTACTAAGGAATATTGATCAGAAATCTGGGTTATGTAATGGAACTAGACTACGGGTGTCATCTTTGGGAAACCGGGTTATAGAAGCAGAGATCATATCTGGAAGCAATATTGGAAGCCGAACATTTATTCCAAGAATGTCTTTGACACCTACAGACAAGAGGATTCCGTTCAAGTTTCAAAGAAGATAATTTCGAATTGTTGTATGTTTTGCCATGACCATAAATAAAAGTCAGGGACAGTCATTATCGAAGGTTGGTTTGTTTCTGAGACAACCAGTCTTCACCCATGGTCAGTTGTATGTTGCTTTATCTAGAGTAAAAAGTAGGCAATGTTTAAAAATATTGATTATAGATGATGAAGGTATAATTAGCAATAGAACAAAGAATGTTGTATATAAAGAAATATTTGGTAATGTTTATAAATTTTTAATATTTATTCATATTTTTTATTAATTTTTTGCAAAACATCATTTGTGAAAACTGCCTAAAACAAGGACATTTTGTAACCAGCTGCAAAAAAAACAACTCTAAAGGAAAAAAAGCTTGGAAAAGTAGCATCGTACTTTCGATGATCATTCATTTCAGTAAGATAAGTTTTTTGACATTATTTAATTTTTTTAAATTACCCTGTGTAATACACGGGTTCAAACCTAGTATATATATATATATGGTCCCCTTCTTTTGTTAACCTTACATTTAGTGTTAACCATGTTAACTAATTTGGACCAATAGGAATCGAGGATTTTTTTTGGTTTTAGTGTTACAATTATGATTTATTTAGGGGTATTTTAGGGTTTTAGTATTTTATTTATTTAATGTATATTCACTTTCCTAATATCACGCCATGATATTTTAGGTAGTTTTTAGTATTTTATTTATTTAATATATAATCACTTTCCTAACATGACGTCATGATATTTTAGGTAGTTATTAGTATTTTTTTAATTGCTAACGTTAATCTTCTTCTTCGTCCCAATTCTTATCATCTTGGAATCATTTTTCTGTAATCAATCATGCAATCCATTGAAGACGAACATGTTTCATCATGAAATCCATTGTAAACCTGCATACATGCACAACCATAAATATGTGTAAAATTGCATATATGCACAACCATAAATCTGTGTAAACCATAAAACTATGTAAAATTGCATATATGCACAACTATAAATCTGTGTAAACCTGCATATATGCACAACCATATATCTATGTAAATTTGCATATATGCACAACCATAAATCTGTGTAAAATTGCATATATGCACAACCATAAATCCGTGTAAACCATAAATCTGTGTAAAATTGCATACATGCACAACCATAATTTTGTGTAAACCTGCATATATGCCCAACCTCTGTGTATACTTCTTTGCCCGACCCGGAAGCGAGACTTCTGGGTGATACTTCCTCGCCAATTGCTTGTAGGCTTGCTTGATCTCTATAAATGTCACCGTTTCCGGGATACCCTGTAGCTCGTAAAAGCTAGGATCATCCATGACAGTCTCCGACAGGGGCCATCACCATCTTTAACGGCGGCGACCGCCGATTTGGTTCTAAGAGATCTGGGAGTACCAGTGGCTATATGAAGATGAATTGTGGATAGAATGGAGATGTGGGTTCGTGAAGAAAAGACAGGTGGGGTGTAGTAGGGATTCTTGACCCCCCTTTAATTTTCGCCATTCTCTTTCACGTTTCCACGTTCGAAGATGATTTTGATCGGATCGGACGAAAAGGGTTTGAAGATCTTTGTCAATCGTGGATTTGAAGATTTTTGTGTAGATCGATGATGATATGTTGGCGTTTAATGAAGACGTGAAATTAGGAAACTCGTTTATTTCCTTATCAATTGTAAACACATTTTTAGCTTTATGACTGTAATAACCAGGTATTTTATTTTATTTTAAATATGAAATTTTAAATAGGTCTTTAATTAAAGGGTCTTATGGAGTTAGAAGTTAAGGGGTAAGTTTTAATTTTTATTTGGAAGTTTGGGGGTAAATCTTGCCAACTAGAATAAGTTGGAGGTTTGTTTGGTCACTTTTGTCAAAACTATCACCACCACCGCCACTAACACTTCCATTAGGGAATGAAGTCTTCATTCTAGCATAACAAAAACATTTTTGAGTGTGTGAGTGTGTGTTTACGGTTTAGAGAGAGAGGAAGGAAAAGAGAGTGTGTAATTGAAGAAGAAAGACCAAGATTGTTGCTGGATTTGGAAGGTTCATCTTGTGAAGATTAAAGGTATGTAACCTCTTAATCTATCCTTTTGTTTAAAATAAAGTTGTATGTAAGTCTTAGATGGGTTTTGATGATTTAAGGATGTTTTGGGAAATCTGAGCTTAAGGTTAGGTTATGTTAATAGTCTTAAACTTATCTGCACCTTTACAGCAACATGCATAGATTAAAAGTACAAATTATGGGTTTTTAGGATGAACAGTGAACTGAGACATTCAACGAAGTCGCAATGGTTAATTGCGACTTGGCTTTGAAGTCGCAATGGTCGATTGCGACTTGGTTTGGAATCGCAGTAGTTGATTGCGATTTGGGTTTAGAATCGCAATAGTGGATTGCGACTTGGGGTTGGAATCGCAATAGTGGGTTGCGATTTGGGGGTGAAGTCGCAGTAGTTGATTGCGACTTAGCACTATGCATTGCGATTCTAATTTACTTTTTAGTAGGTTGCGATTTGAGTCGAGGATTTCATAAGTTTAGTTTTAAAAAGAGATATTTGGTATTTTACATGATTTCAGATTATGTGAAGGATCGACATACGTGATATTAACTTGGGAAGACTTTTAGTGAAAAGCAAAACAGGTGAGTTTTACTTTAAAAGTATTTTACTGGAATACATTATGTGAATAACAAATATTTGATATGTGGTATGAATATGTCATACGTGGGTGATTATAATATATTGAGATATTATAACTACGTGAGTATTATATGGAAATATAATACGTGGCCGGGCTTTGGACCGGTGTGTTAAATTGGCTCGCAACCAATAGATTTGGCCATTGGTGGAGGGATAAGGTGGGATGAGACAAGTATGATGTACAAATATTGGTTGGTATTAATTTACGTGTGATATATGTATATTTATATAAAAGAGTATTTTATATAAATGAAATTTTTATTGATTTCCAAATGTCAGGGATTTACTCACTAGACCCTTAGGTCTAACCCTCATTTTCTGTTTTAAAAATATGTATTCCAGGTGATGATTCCAGTAAGAACCAGTGATTTGAATGCTTGATGTGTAACTTTTGGGAGGAGGATCGTTAAGAAAAATGTGGATACTTTTGTACTGAATTTCTTATTATGTCTAGACTTTAGTTGGGACCAAAACGTGAAGTACTTTTGTTGTAAACATGTTATGAATTATATGTTATTTGTATATTTGGATAGTGGGTTGTTACAATGACGGATTTGCCCTTGTTCATACATGCAGATCATTTAATTAGCCAACTCATCATTTAATAAATTTTAAAATAATTGAATTAATCTAAGTCATTGATTACTAAGATGAGTGGTCTATACTGGTTAACATGGTTAACACTAAATGTAGGGCCCTCTCTCTCGTATATATATATATATATATATATATAGGGTTGGGTTCCGGTGAGAAGTGCTAAATATGGTGAGAAGGTAGAGAGAGAGAGAGACGAATAATCATGCGAGAATAAGAGTTAATGTGAGAAGGTAAAAAATGATATGGACCCTTGATCACTTTTAATCTCATCCCCACCCCATGAATTGCGCCATATACAAGAATTGATCGGATGCATCTAAGTGAATCTCATTTCAGTGTATCTCATTCTAACATGCATTTAAGAGTGGAGATCCTTGCTTATCGTTTTTATCGTAACCCAACCATATAGATATATATATAGATGTATTTCAAGATTGTTATGTTTTTTTTTCTTTTGCAGATATTGGTATTTATTTATAAAAATAAAATAGAAATGTGATAAGAAATGAATGATTATGAATAAATAGGTAGTTTTAATGGTTTTTTCTTTATTAAAAAGCATAAAAAAGATCAAGACTTTATCAAGTCTTTAGTATTCATTTATGCTAGAGTAAACTCCAATTTTTGGCCCTTGAGGTATGTCGATTTTTTTGAAACAGGGACCTATGGTTTTATAATTAGACTTTTCGTCCTCAGGGTTTTGATTTTGCTCTAAAAGAGGGACCTGGTCACTAACTCCGTTAGAAGAACCCGTTAGAGTCACGGGCAAATAGTCCAACCATGTTTTTGTCTCTCATTTTGTAATTTGTTTTGTTTTTCCTTACTTTTACAAAAATCATCAAACTATAAGGACCTGTTATGTGTAACTCTAATATATCTGGTTAAGTTCATCACAGGGACGAAACATAAACCCCATGGCAAACTCCGACTAAAATGGCTGAAGAGGAGGAGTTTTCTCCCAATTCCACACCACAATGGATGCACAGACAAAAATGATAAAGAAGAGAGAGAGAGAGAGAGAGTTGCTTCATCTTCAGCCCATGGAAGTAGCCTCCTCCTCCTTTCATCGTTAAGCACTACGCTACGATACTGAACTCAATAAGTTGTGGTTCTTAATCCAACAACATTGCGTTCAAGACCAATATCTACAAAACGTATAACACAAAAATGAAAAAAAGTAGCAAGTTTTTTGGAAAACTTTCTTCTTCAACAAAACCACACCAGAAACACAATATGTATTGCAAATTTGTAATACACCAACCAGATCTGCTCTATTGATCATGAAATTTTGTGAGACTAGATGATTAATAAAAGTTGTTTAGTATAAATTGGGGGAAATCAACATCTGGAATAGATCTAAACCTAAATTGAAACAAGCAATTACCAGAATCCAACGACATGAACGGATTTTCACCGATAAACAATGTATATTCAAAACCTAATTAATAAAAACCTAATACAGGCAGAGGCAGGCAAGCAGATAGTTGAAATTTTTATATGCATTAAGGAATTAGATACCTGAAATGAAAGGAGCTCCAAAATCCAAATGGATTATAGTTCGGCAAAGCGGTTTTTGTTGCAATTAAGATGAGTTGATGAAGTTGTTAAAATGGGATCCGAATATGAAAACGATGATGGAGATGCAGTATGAACAGAATCCTTCCCACGATTCATTCCAAAATAAAATTTTTGTCACCTTTTCTTCTTGTTTGGTTGCCATTTTAGTCGGAGTTTGCCATGGGGTTTATGTTTCGTCCGTGTGATGAACTTAACCAGATATATTAGAGTTATACATAACAAGTCCTTATAGTTTGATGATTTTTGTAAAAGTAAGGAAAAACAAAACAAAATGAGAGACAAAAACATGGTTGGACTATTTTGCCCCTACTCTAACGAGCTCTTCTAACGAAGTTAGTGACCAGGTCCCTGTTTTAAAGAAAAATCAAAACCCTGAGGACGAAAAGTCTAATTATGAAACCATAAGGTCCCTGTTTCAAAAAAAATCGAATCGACATACCTCACGGACCAAAATTGGAGTTTACTCTTTATGCTATTTTATTTTATTTTTGGTTTTACTTGTTACTCTCTTTTATTAATATTGTGGTCCTCTTTTGACAAATACATCTAGTAAAAAATGTGCATTTAATTATGATGGACTTGTATCACAAAATTATACAATCATATTCATACTTGAATTTGAGAAATATTTGTTCACCATAGAATCTATCACTGAATTGCAAAAACTTCTGGATCAGATATCTTACATCTTAATTGAATTCTTTCTGGTTTAAAAAACTCAGAAACCAACAAAATCAACCCAAAAAACAATAAAGGAAAAAGTCAATTATACATACATTAATCTATCAATTCCATCAAGACATGAAGACACCTTTATGTGCTCAAATTATGTCACCTTATAAGTTTTGCATATAGAAAATAAATGGTTCACTAAAAAAAAGCCCTATTTGCTTCTTAATGAAAGAATACAATAGAATTCATTTTTTCCTTACAAGAAATGAAAACATCCATCATCATCTAGTGTACACCTCTTCTTTAACAAAGCTAACCTGCAAAATGTACACAAACCCGAACCCGACTCAATACATCCCTTTGAAAACAGGATTTGTTCGGCATATGCTTGCCCCGTATTCCTCGTACTCCGCTTTCGTATGGCAAGCCTGTTACGACATAAACACAGATATTTTCACGTCACGAGCCCATCATATCCCACCAAGATGGTCAAAAAAGAGTTATTGACCATGTTACAAAATGCGCAAAAGAATGTAACCACAAACTGAAAAGTTCAATGGTAATATATATAGGGTTTCAGGCAAAGGATCGTGTGAGAAGTTGAGGTTAGTGTGAGAAGTGTATCTGAACCGCTGATCACTTTTAATCAAATGCCCTCCCATGAATTACGGCTTAGAAAGGAATTGTTCCTGTACATCACGGTGCATCTTATCTAGATGCATCTCATCCTAATGTGCATTCATTTCTCATCCAACGGTTGATAACCACTTCTCACGTTTCTCATGTTAACATCAACTTCTTACCAGAACCCAGCCCTCGGGTTTCATTGGCAATCAAAAAGAAAAAGAATACCGTGAAAAATTCTGGTGTTGATGCGAGTACAGAGCCTCCAAACCAAACGGCGTATCTCTGGATAGGATGGCTGACTACATTGACTTCAACTGGGTGCGACTGGAACCAATATTAACAACTTTCTTGTTAGTAATGAGTAATGTATTATTCATAATGAATTCCATGAAAATCGTAAATGTTTTGAGGACCCGGGAATCAACTATTTATGCTTTATTCACAATGAATTCCATGATGAATTTACATAAAATGAATGATATTCATAATGATTATTCAAGGTTATTCATTATGAACGTAATACATGAAATAGGTGGTTCCTAGGTTCTCATTTGAACTTTCAACTAATGACATAATAGCCAAATAAGCGGGCTTACTTTTACTTCACTACTAGTACTAGTATATCTCATATTAGATGCAAGAACACGTGCATCTACAATCTTCTTCGTATCCCGTTGCAGCCTCCGTTGGAAGTCTTTAAACATGGTTGATCCTCCAGACAACACTATATTCTGAAATACATGTAATTTTGTAATTATATTATTCTTACGTTGATCTTAATTCTTGAAAGGAATTTTTTTCAAGTGTGTCTTGAATAGGAAAGCAATCCAACTCAATCTAGTTAAGTCAACAATGGTCAATATTATGGTAATTTGTACCTTATATAGAGCCCTTCTTGTGTCAATTGGCGCAGACTGAATACACTTGTCTATTACAGCAGGTAAAGGGGTCGTGAACTCTTTATTGTATATCTCTGGATTGAAGAAAATCTGCAAAGTATAGAATATAGCAAGTTACAACCATCGGAATACAATAAAACTGCCTAATAACTAGGAAACTAAAAAGATAAAAAGATAACACTAACGGTGCGTTTGGTATCCAGACCAGATAGTACAGAACAAGACAAAAAAGTTGTTCACCGTTTGATAAGACAGAACTGGACAAGACAAAACATATAGAATGACCAATTTACCCCTAATAAGATGTTTAGATTTTCTATGTAATTTATTAATTTATAATAAATATAAGTATTTTTTATAACAAAATATATCATTAGAAGTTTTCAACAACACGATTAAAATGGCGCCAAAATAAAAAGTTAATGTAGTTTCCAATTTTTATTCTATACCTTTACTATATTAATTGTTTATTATTAATATTCAATAAATTACAAAAATTAACCAAAATATAGAAACCGTATGAAAATAATATTTTGAGGACAACAAGTGAAAGTTTAAAGGAAATAAAACACAATAAATAAAATGTAAAGATGGAGACGTATTTGATGTTTTAGAAGAGAATTATATTTTATTTTGAGATTATATTAGTAAAATGTATGTCTGTTCCACTATGTTCCACATAAAAGTTCTGCCAAACATGGAAAAGATAGCCCTGTTCTGTTCTGTACCAAACGCACCCTATAAGACTGCATTTTGAGTGAAAATCCTAATCTTTCACATCAAAGATCAGTTTTTCTTATAACCCAAGAATGACAACAAGATCGAAGCACATTGAAAATATCAAAACACACCAAACTCGTATCTGCCAAGTTATAATACTTGTCCACACGTGAGTGAACGAATGAATATATACAAAAGCTAGAAGAATGTTATGGTTATAACTTATAGCATGTATTTAAATCAACTCTATCTTTGTTTAAAACAGTTTAAATTGAACAATTTGACTAGAATCCAAGTGGCGTCATTTGTTAAAAATCAAGAAGTGAAAACAACAATAGCGATATAAGAAAAGGGGAACAGACCTCAGGACCTAGAAATCGTTCATAGCCAACGTCACATGCATACGGTGCCCCGGTCTTCGGTTTAATACCTCTCCATTGTTTAATGTATTTGGATGGTTCTTTATCATGCTTATTGTACTCCTATACAAATAAAGAAAAATCATGGATTAAGCATTTTAAATAATATAAATAATGGATTAAGCTAACCGAAGAAAATGAGTAGGTATTGAGATTTTCAATTTGCTTAAGTACAAAATCATAACTACCTTGACAATGTCCGCACATGTGTAGCAATAAGTCTCCTTAACCTTCCGAGCTATTTCAAATGAATCTTCAGGGGGAACGTGTTCCCCTCTTTCCTGCATAAAGGCAATATCATGAAAAAATATTAATTCTTGAATTTTGGGGCCTGTTTGGCAGTTGCTGAATGATTAAGTGGTGCAGAATGATTAAGTGGTAACAATGATTAAGAGACTCTTATGATATAATGCAAAATGAAATATGGTTGTTTGGTAATTGTTCATAATGGAATCAGGGCGCTGAATGGTTAAGGGAGGCCCAAGATACAAAATCATTCAGAGGGTTTTAGAACCGTTAAGAGACAGGCTTTCTTTTGCCAAACAAGATTAACCTCTTAGCAATTCAGAGGTTGCCTCTTAATGGAACTATTAAGAGATGAACAAAATAGCATCATAAGTCGTTGAAATTCAATATTTGTAAACATAAACTACTGTTAAGAAACATGAAATACACCAAATACGCTACATTATCTCACTTGGGTCAGAGTCATAGTTGCCGAAGAAAAAAGATAATACGAAAACAGAAGTCAAAGTAAACATACACGCATGAGCTGTTGGACGAAGAGAGTAACATCTTTCCCGGAAATGGGTATTGACTTAATGCTGCTCCCAATAACATAACCATCTGCAACCGGTACAACATGAGTGGCTCCATCTCCAACATCTACTACAACACCTGTCATCTCACACTATGCAAAAGTATGGATTAATCTAAAACGAGAAGAGAATGGGAAAATGAAAATTATGGGAGCTTAGAACTGGTTACATTATTAAGAATAAAACCAATCCTTATATGGGTTACAAAATGGTTCAACATAAAGATAATTACTAGAGCATCTTCAACAGACTCTTCAAAATTTCTCTAAAATTGAAAATCAAAAATCAAAATCTCCAAAAAGTCACATTCAACTCCAACAGCTTCTCCATTTTAGAAATTACAACATTAATTATATTATTAAAATATTCGATACCTTCGACAAAATATTAATTCTCTCCTGGACATTTAATTTCAATGACTCTTATTGGTTGGAAATGTATGTTTCAGACAATCATTGTCTTAATGAGAACACGTGAAAAGAGGAACCCGATTTTCATCTGTTGAACAAGGCCACAACTTATGTCATTAGCTTCATTAAGCTGTCAATAGTAGATTTTTGCATAAATGATACTTTAGTTTACTTTATTACAATTAATTCAGTAACATGAAGACTCTCATTTGCATTAAACATAATATACCTTTTACTATCAAATTATTAATCACTTCAATCACAATTCCCCAATTCATGAAGTTAAATAATTGCTAACCAGCCACACTCAACTTCTGGATTCTTGCAATTTATATATCTCTCAATTCCATCATATATGTGTTATTTTACTCATAACATATGTCTACGGAGTAAAGATAATCCTGAAAAACCAACAATAATCACAATAAATGCAATTCCATAAGAATAATCCCAAAAACCAACCTTAGATGTCGTGTACCCTGCAGCAAGAGCAAGTACCGGCTGCACTGCAATATAAAGCCCTGGAACATTGAATGTCTCAAACATAATCTCACCGGTATACTCTCGACTTTCTGGTGGAGTCAGTGGACTTTCCGTCAATAAAAAGTAATGATCCTCTGGATCACAACGTAGATAATTAAATATACATTGCTGCCAAAACCGTTCCATTGCATCCCAATTTTCCACCTGCCCGTGTTTGATCGGGTAACTTAGATTGTAAGTACTACTAGTTCTTGATTTAGACACGGCTTCTTCCCCAATAAAGAAATCAAGATCAGCCATTACACCAGCACTGTGTTGTGCCATCCAACTGCTACTTCCCTTGTTAGAGCTACGGTTGGGCTGGGTTATAAATGATTCGTTAACTGCAACTACTGTTGGAGCAATGAAACATGGTTCCACGTTACCCGCAAAACCCATTTTAGTATACCTGCAAATTGCAATGCCACCATATGTTATATTAATTTTAGCCATTTAAATAATCCAAACAAATGAATAGGTAAACGATTTCTTTCAGAGACATTTCATCGAACATGTGGTGTGCATAGTTATACAGATACATCAAATACGAATCTCGTTTAATAGCCTCATCAAAAGATGGTGTCCAATTAGAATAATGAGTATAGAATCAATGAATCTTGAGAAATAAAATCAAGATTACCCTGTGCCGTTGTCGATTACTACAGCAGGACGAGATGTGGAAGGATCCATGATGAGAGATTGAGCAACAGAGAGAAACAGAGATGTTATTGAAGCAAAGGTGGATCTGCAACTGAGATCCGAGATGGGGTTTAAGTGAGGAAGTGATCATGGTCGTTGGGGGAAATCGATTGAAAACGTCGTCGTCGATTGCAAGCGAAAGCGGCAATTCAACAACCAGTGTTGTCGATGATTGAAATTGCTAATGGGTATCATCACTCCATCCATTTGATTTCATTGGGAAATAAAAAAAAAGTAGAATCAATCAATGTGGAAATTGTTACATCAAATTCACCATCATTACAATACAAATCCACTATCCACCACTATCTTTTTCCCCAATTCAACACGCGATGAAACAATCAAATAAATCCTCCTGCCCCTTTCTCTCTTCTCGTCGTCTCCGTGTGATCGTTTGGAGATTGGCGGACGATGAATCGGAGAAGTGTTTGACACGGCTTACTCCCTGCTCGTTCTCCTGGTCCGATTAGGTTAACCCGTAATAACTATGATGGCCCAGATTCACAAACTTTAACCCAAATAATAATATTTATATTTTCATGCTTTTGTATTTTTCTTTATTATGTTTTTTTTTTCTTTTGCTAACTTGCACCTTAAAATGATATTATGGGACCCTCAAGAACAATGAAGAAAATCCCAATTGAGCGTTGCAGCGGGTGTGGAAGAATGGTCAATAAAATCTCAAATGATTTTGCAGAACTTGAACCGATAATATAAAGACCTAGCTAAAATTTAACATGCATTTCAACAATATAATAAGTCCCAAAAACTTGGTCTCAAAATTTCCTTACAAATATCAAAATAGGTTTGCGAAACAACCTACACAGCTGAGAAAAATACTAAATACTATAGTGTCTCTACACTTCTTGACTCCTCTCGCTAAGCCCAGCCTACTTGCCCGAACCCTTTGAAACCTGCTTACCTGAAAAGGTTTTGGTTTGAGAATGCTAGGGTTAGACCATGAGGTCTAGTGAGTCCCTCCCAATAATTATCAAGCATTTAAAACAGTTCATCAATTTCAGCATAATCATTTATAAAATTATTCATCCAAAATCATTCACGAAAAAGGTCCGTCCCTCGTAAATCGGCACCCTGAAGTCACCCATAGATGACAACGAGTCAGTCTCATGCTGCCGTATAGGGTAGTACTCCCCTGGCATAAAAGGGACACACCCCCCGACATGATCTGGCGGGCCACACTTCCCGACTTAGCCAATTTACACCACAATCTATGTATGCATACATCCCACATAAAATTTTAAACAACATTCTTGCATTTAATAGCATATATATATATACATAGCATTTCTCATCATGCAATCGCTTCAGAAAAACTTATTTAAAAGCACACGTTTTAGTTTAGAAAACTCACCTGATAGCAATACTCTTGTCTACTTCAAGACTCGCTCTGACCGTACACCTAAGCATGAATTATCAATTAATTAAATGCGCCTTAGGTTTCAATCCTAAGACCTTCCCAACATAACTAAACTCATTTATGCCCTCCTAAACCGAGGACCTACCCAACGACTTGAAACTACACGCTCTAGCCCAACAACTATTTAAAGGAAACAGCTAAACGAACCTGAAACTCAGTCCTGAAAATGCGCCAGCCATCACTTTGCGCAAGATGCTACTTTGCGCAAGCTAAGGTAGCGAGAAGTCCACTTCATGCAAGCCAAGGTTGCGAAAAGTCCACTTCGCGCAAGCCAAGGTTGCGAAAAGTTACACTTTGCGCCACACAAGGTTACGCAAAGCTCACATTGCGCCAACTACGTCTTCTTCGTCCAGATTGCGCAATACAGGTCCGAGATACATGGTTTTTACTGTTCCATTCGAAAACATGCTAACAATTACCGAAACCCCCCTGACTAAGCTAGAAATCGGTCCAAAGAAGAATTATAGGTTCACATTACCGTCTTAGCATCCTATTCGATCCCCAACAGATCTCAAGTTTCGAAGATGCTAAAACCACCATTTTCATGGTGTTCGAAACACACCCATAGACTACCACTTCGACTTCTAGCTGCTAAAACTGTAACACCCCGCTTACCACGACACAATATTGTCCGCTTTGCCCCACTGGCTCACGGCTTTGTTCTTGGTGACCTGGCAAGGACTTCGCAAGGACTTCCCAGGAGGTCACCCATCCTGGTACTACTCCCACCCAAGAACGCTTAACCACAGAGTTCCCAAGGAACCCGCATGCTTGTGGCCCCAAAACGCGTTGTGTCTGGTAAGGCCAAGGTTTACTAATATACCCAGCATCTCTCCTATCCACGACCGATGTGGGATATGCCTAAGGTGTTACACACACCCCCCCTTAGGGACTCATCGTCCTCGATGAGGTTTGCCCCACTGTAATACCCCGAGTAAGTCCGTTAGTTAAAATCCTTTTTCGTTAAGTTTAGTTAACTTTAAAGTTAAATGTTTTGGTTAACTTTGGATCAAGTTATAAGTTAAGGGGTGTGTTGGTCATTAGTGGGTAATTCAGGGTCCATTTGGTAAGTATGGGATTAATATACACCCTTAAGATATTTCATTCAGCAGTATCATCTAAATTTTATCAGTGTGTGTGTTCCTGAGGCGAGAAGAAGCGGAAAAAGGATTCGTACGGTTAGGGCTTCGATTGATTCGTTTGGAGTCGTTATTGAGGTATAGTTTCTTCTCATGTTATGTTGTAATCGGTTATAGCAAATTCCTATCGGTTTAGAAAGTTTGATTTTAGTGAATTGTGTTAGTTTCAATTGAATCTGAGAAATTGGAACCGACAGTGTTCTTGAAGAGTCCCGGGGAAGTCCCGGTAGACTCCCGATCTTTAGGACTCCCGGTCTTTAGGACTCCCGGTATAGTTAAGTCCCGGTATAGTTAAGTCCCGGTATTATGAAATCCCGGTACTGGAGAGTCCCGGTACTGGAGAGTCCCGGTACTGGAGAGTCCCGGTACTGGAGAATCCTGGTACTGGAGAGTCCCGACACTGAGAGTCCCGGTACAGTGGAGTCCCGGTATTTTTGGTAGTGTCCGGATATAGTTTATGAATGTATTAATGGATTAAGTTCTCTGAAAATTTCCTGGGGGCCGCCCCCCAAACCCCGCAAGGGCGTTGCCCCTTGACCCCATCCGCTAACCGGGTAGCGGAACCCCCGTGTTAAGTCGCTGTAGGTGATCATTTGAGGATAAGAGTTTGATAAGTTATTGGGATTCTCAATCTGTTAGAGAGTCTTATGTGTGCTATTTGGTAAAGTGGTATATGTATTTGAATTGTTTCAGATACTAAGAGTTTGAAGTGAAAGACTGAATCCATTGGAAAGGCTTGGAAGTATTTTGATAAGCTAAACAGGTGAGTTTTACTTTAAAGTATTTTTACTGGAATGCATTATGTGGATAACAAATACTTGATAAATTGTATGAATATGTCATACGTGGGTGATTATAATATATTGAGATATTATAATTACGTGAGTATTATATGAGAATATAATACGTGGCCGGGCTTTGGACCGGTGTGTTAAATTGGCTCGCAACCAATTAATTTGGCCATTTGTGGAGGAATAAGGTGGAATGAGAAGTACGAGTCTTGAATGATATGTATATACGTGTAGTACTTGAATGTATATGAAAGGTTTTACATAAATGGTTTTGATACAAAGGTTTACTAAATTGGCAGGGATTTCTCACTAGACCATTAGGTCTAACCCTCATTTCTGTTTTAAAAATATGTATTCCAGGTGGCGGATCGAGTAAGAACAAGTGAATAGGACGATCGATGGACAGTTTTGTGAAGACTTTGTATATGAAGTTATAGATGCATTTTTGTACTCATGACTGGTTGTTAGTCATAATGTAATGTAATTCACGAAAAGTTTGTACAGTTTTGTTAGTATGTTTATCAAGACTATGGGACCGAATGTGAAATATAATGTATTTTTGTTGAAAGTATGTTATGAATTATATGTTATTTGTATATATGGAATCAGGGATGTTACACCCACCATCCCGAACGACACAGGAGTGGCTCTGATACCATTTGTAACACCCCGCTTACCACGACACAATATTGTCCGCTTTGCCCCACTGGCTCACGGCTTTGTTCTTGGTGACATGGCAAGGACTTCGCAAGGACTTCCCAGGAGGTCACCCATCCTGGTACTACTCCCACCCAAGCACGCTTAACCACAGAGTTCCCAAGGAACCCGCATGCTTGTGGCCCCAAAACGCGTTGTGTCTGGTAAGGCCAATGTTTACTAATATACCCAGCATCTCTCCTGTCCACGGCCGATGTGGGATATGCCTAAGGTGTTACAAAAACAAAATACTAAGGAGAATAGAATTAGAAATGCTTACTTGAATGGTTACTAGAAGCTTTTCTCCTTCCTTTTCCTTCAAACAACAAGAAAAACCCAGGGGTCCTTCTTCTTCTCTTCAGCGTTTCTTCCTCAGCCGCCACACATACAACAAATGATTGGGAAATGATTCCCCTAGGGTTTTGAACCCCTTTTAAAACATCTTTCCACAAATTATAACTTGACCCCTCAAGTCTATTTTATTCACAAACTTCACACAAAACTCCAACTCTTTATTTAAGAAAATTATCGGTTGTTACAACACTTCCCCCTCAAAAGAATTCCGTCCCCGGAATTCCATTCTCAAAAAGGTGAGGGTACCTGTCCCTCATATCGGATTCCACCTCCCACGTTGCTTCGTGTCCTTGGTGATATTTCCACTGAACCTTCACCAAGCGAACCTCCTTGTGTCTCGTCTTGCGCACCTTACTGTCTAGTATTTCGACTGGCTCTTCCTCGTACGTCAATTTTTCATCGATACTTACGTCCTCTAACGGGATGGTCACATCCGCATTGGCCAAGCACTTCTTCAGGTTTGAAACATGAAAAGTCGGGTGAATCCTCTTTAGCTCTACTGGCAACCTTAACTTGTAGGCGACTGGACCTACTCTTTCGATGATATCAAAAGGCCCGACATATCTCGGCCTCAACTTTCCTTTCTTCCCAAAACGAACCACGCCCTTCCAAGGTGACACTTTAAGCATCACCCTATCGCCCACTTGGAATTCAATTGGTTTCCTCCGCCTATCAGCATACTTTTTTTGTCGGTCTTGCGCGATTTTCATTCTTGCTCGGATCAATTCTATCTTTTCCGACGTCAACTGGACTATCTCTGGGCCCGTCAACTGCCTTTCTCCCACTTCATTCCAGCATAACAGCGTACGACATTTCCGCCCGTACAACGCCTCAAATGGTGCCGCTTGAATACTTGCGTGATAGTTGTTGTTATAAGAGAACTCTATCAATGGCAGGTGTGTTTCCCACGATCCTTTGAAATCAATCACACATGCCCTTAACATATCTTCCAGCATCTGAATAGTCCTCTCACTCTGACCATCCGTCTGTGGATGATATGTCGTGCTCAGTTTCACTTGGGATCCCAATTCGCGCTGAAGGCCCCTCCAAAACTTCGACGTGAACCGACTATCCCGATCAGATACAATGGATTTCGGTACTCCATGCCGAGACACAATTTCACTGATGTACAAGCGCACCAACTTTTCCAACGAATCCGATTCCCTCATAGGCAAGAAATGCGCCGACTTAGTGAGGATATCCACTATCACCCAAATCGTATCATTGCCCTTAGGGGTTCTTGGAAACTTCGTAACGAAATCCATCGTGATATGATCCCATTTCCACACCGGTATCACCGTAGACTACAACTCGCCATAAGGTCGCTGGTGTTCTGCTTTAACCTTCAAACAAGTCACACATCGCTCCACTAAATGAGCGATATCTTTCTTCATCCCCGGCCACCAGTAAAACTGTCGTAAATATCTGTACATCTTGTTTGTTCCAGGATGCATGGACAATCGCGACTTATGCGCTTCTTCAAGAATACTCACTCTTAGATTTCCAGCTTTAGGCACCCACACCCGGCCTTTCATACACTTCAAACCATTACTGTTGTCTTTGAACAACGAAGTAACCCCGACGATTCTTTCACTTTCACATTCGCTTCTGACAACGCTTCCTCCTAAAACTTTTTAATCTCTTCGAGTAGATTTGAGGTTGCCTCCACTCGGAAAGCCACAATCTTGGTCTGTTCTCCTAGTTCCTTCTGGCTCAATACGTCGACCACAACATTTGTTTTACCCGGATGATAAAGAACCTCGCAATCGTAATCATTCAACAGCTCCATCCATCTTCCCTGTCTCATGTTCAGTTCTTTTTGATCAAACAGATGTTTCAGGCTCTTATGGTCGGTGTAAATCTGACACTTCACCCCATAAAGGTAATGTCGCCAGATTTTCAACGTGAAGACAATGGCCGCTAGCTCCATGTCATGGGTGGGATAGTTCCTTTTGTGGTCTTTCAACTGTCGAGAAGCGTAGGCAATCACCTTCCCGTTCTGCATCAACACGCATCCCAACCCGAGCTTAGAAGCGTCGCTGTACACCACAAACCCTTCCGATCCATTAGGTAACGATAAGATTGGTGCACTGCATAAACTTTCCTTCAACTTCTCAAACGCAGACTTCCGAGCTTCCTGCCATACGAATTTGACGTTCTTCCTTGTCAAAGAGGTCAGCGGCGAAGCTATTCGAGAGAAGTCTTGGATAAATTTACGGTAGTATCCGGCTAAACCAAGGAAACTCCTCACTGAAGGATTTCTGGGCGCCTCCCAATCTTTGATGGCTTCAATTTTAGAAGGATCTACCTTGATTCCGTCAGTCGACACTACATGGCCCAAAAACTGAACTTCTCTTAACCAGAACTCGCATTTCGAAAACTTCGCAAGTTCGCATACAACTTCTCACGTTTTAACAACTCTAATGCTGTCCGAAGGTGTCGTTCGTGACCCCCCCGCGTACGAGAACAAATTAAGATATCGTCAATGAAGACGATTACACATTTATCCAACAATGAGCTACACGCCCGATTCATCAGATCCATGAATACTGCGAGTGCATTGGTCAACCCGAAGGGCATGACTAGAAGCTCATAGTGTCCATATCTCGTACGCAACGCTGTCTTCGGCACATCTTCTTCTCTCACCTTCAATTAATGATAACTCGACCTCAAGTCTATCTTTGAGAAGTAACTCACCTTGCAGTTGATCGAAGAGGTCATCGATTCTCGGGAGCGGGTACTTGTTCTTCACGGTTACTTTATTGAGCTCGCGATAATCTATGCATATTCGCATCGATCCATCCTTCTTTTTAACGAAAAGTACTGGCGCTCCCCAAGGCGACGAACTCAGACGAATGAAACCTTTGTCGAGCAACTCCTGCAACTGGGTCATCATTTCTTTCATCGTCGGGGCTAACCGATAGGGCGCACGAGCAATCGGTGCCGCCCCCGGAAACAGATCGATTCTGAACTCCACTTGACGTTCTGGAGGCAGACTCGTCAAATCATCAGGAAACACTTTCGGGTACTCACTCACTACCGGTACGTCCCCCACACTTTTCTTCTCCTTCTTAGCATCTAACACATACGCTAGATACCCCGCATAACCCTTTCCCAAACAACGCCTAGCTTTCATCAACGAAATTAGACACGACTTCCTACTTCGTTGATCCCCGTATATTACCACCTCTTTCTCATCGGCTAAAGGAATACATATCAACTTTTTATTACACACAATACTCACATCATTATCCGCCAACCAGTCCATCCCTAGGACTACATTGAACTCTCCCATTCCCATAGGATACAGCTTTAACGGAAAATAGTGACCATCTACGTCTATATTGCAACCCTCATAGACCTCCTTTACCCAGACTCGACAATCATCCACTATCTCTACCTCAAACCCAAAGTTCAACCTTTTGGGTTTCACTTGCAATTTTTGGGCAAAAACGGGCGACACAAAAGAACGATTGGCCCCTGAATCAAACAAAACTTTAGCAAGCATCGAGTCAATAGGAAAAGTACCTGTCACCACATCCGACGTGTTCTCTGCCTCCTCAGCAGACATGTGGAAAGCCCTCGCCTTAGCGCGAGCCGGCTCCACTTTCTTCTCACTTCCCTTTCCACCGCTGTTGCCCCCTTCACCCCCAGTCTCAACATCCCACCAGAAGATCGCCTCCGCCTTCAACATTGATCTTGAAAATAGAACCTTATCTTCCTCAGCGCATTTGCTGGTGTCAAAAGCTAACTCCATCTCGCGAACCCACTGAACAGCCCGGACGGGATCACGCTCCCCGTTGTAGGTCGTAGGCTTGCATTAAGTAAAAGCCTTGAACGTGCATCCCTTCACTGGCTTTGTCTCATTAGCGATTGGGGTAATCATCGAATTGGTGCCGATCTCAGTTCGTGGTTCGCTACCTTCCACGGTATTCTTTTCAGTTCCACTTTTACTTGGTTCCCCAGACGTAGTCTTGTTCTGATTTTCCAGTACCGCCTTCAGGGTTTGTTGTATTTTATCCATTTCTGTTGTGAACTTTTCCTCAGTTATAAAAGCTGGTGCGGCCTCAGATTTCCGCCCTTTCTTAGCCCTAGTCTTTTTCACAGGCGCGGAACTTTCCTGTTCCGAGATGGCCTGGACTTCCGGTTCCTCGACACTTCTTGTCTTACGCCTAACTGGTGCTTTCTTTTTCTTGCCTTTACCCTTGGCGTTTGCTGCTCCTATTTCAGTAACTGCCCTTCTCGGCACCGTTCCTCTTCTCCTACCCCGGCCTCTGCCTCTTCCCCGTGTAGCCGCCACTCTCAAAGAATTCACTGGCCCATCTTCTGCTAGTTCTTCTTCCCTCACTGCCTCCTCTCGCGGTGTGGTGCTTTTCGTTCGCGTGTCTTCTGCTACTGGGTTCAACCTACTTCTCAAGGTTCTCGCAGACATTCTGATATGAAACAATCAACAACAAAAGGCTCAATAAACAGCAAAACTCCCTAGTGCCACGACAACGGGGTAATAAGGTAGTTTAAGCATATACATGTACCTGTAAGTTCACAATTACACTGACCATGTGTAACTCCAAACTCACCTTACATGACCGTCCTCGATACCCTATTAATCCCACTTCTAAAATTAGTGCTCTCCTAGCGCAATCATGTTTCTCAGTTGTGATTCTACTCCTCACAGTTTAAGTCTAGGCTCATTTCGGTTACCTAAATCCCTTAAACTATGGCTCTGATACTGTAACACCCTCAATTTGGAACGAGCAACTAACTTTAAAATTTAATAAATTAACCAAAGTAAACCATTCCATTTCCCACAAATCGTTTCCTCGAATTATTTTCGAACTAAAACATCACAATGTCTGCAATGAATAACTCCAACTATTATTACTTAACATTACTCAAGCTGCTAATCCAAACCATAGCGGAAGACTTCACTAAGCAAGTCACCTCTCGTGCACTTTACTAACTCTCGCCACTTCAATGTGTAGCTAGAGCTACCCCAACCTGAGCCTGTTGCACATGCCGACAAATAAAAAGGTTAGGCTTACGCCTAGTGAGTTCAAGCATTTTATCATGACTAAGCCAAAACATAAAACAAGAGAATAGTAATTTAGCCATGATTCCAAAAGAGTTTACTTTAGTTGTAAATCATCCGGTTATCGACTCACACGTTTCCATGGGAAAGTTCCCAAAAGACATATTACAGTTTCCAAAAGGATTATATTTTCAACTCACACAATACGTGAATGAAACCAAGTTAGGCAAAGCCTTCAAAGACGGTTGACAATACATAATCAACCCGTAAAACCTGGAAAGCCATCCAATTAAATGTGACCCTTTATTAAACATAGATACGAGGTTAAACTCACGCAACCGTAGAATGTAATAAAGGTCAATGTATATAAACGGGGGAGACCCGTATCCATTGAGAGTGGATGAACACAAAAGTACGCCACTCATACAATGTTGTTGTACGGCACTTCACTGCATAAAAGCCCAAGTGTCCCATACAACCCCTTTCAAGTTACGACCCAGAGACGGGGACCTTAGCGGCATGTTACATCGCCAAAGGCTCGGCACAAGGGGGATACAACCATGGCATTGCCCCACTTGGCGGAGGTCACATTCGCCCAACGTGCTCAACCCTACTCCGCCGCTCCCTATCGCACCCTTGAAAGGAAAGGTCTATCGGCATGGGGCCGACTACAATCAACGACACCCAGCAGCCCATAAAACAAACGACTGACTCATGTGCCTATGGATCCAATACAATGCAGTCTATAAGAATAAGCCCACCCTGGAATGACTGAAGCATCCGAGCATTTAAATATCCATACGTGCAATACTATGCAAAATGGTGCAATAACCGCAACCCAAAATAAGACTCTACCCGAGCCATTTTAAAATCGGACAATTGTCCCAAAAGCCATCTCAAGGCCAAACCCGCGCAAAGCGCATCAAAGATCGTTAGACCCATAAATGTTGGTCAACCTCGCATAAAACGCGTTTAAACAATATTTAGGTAAACAAGTACCACAAAATGTTATTAACCCCAAAACATAACACGGGTTACACAAAGGGTCTTCCCAAAGAACTCACACCCTTAATATTCTCAAAATGACTCATAACACTAAAAGTGCATTTCTCAAATGGTTTATCAAAATCATTTACACTAACACGATTAAACCATCAATTAACATCATCTTGAGCAATTAATCATTTAGAGGTAAAACGTGGATTCTAATCATCCAAATATACAAAAGTCCCAAACATGGGTGTTTTACACATTTATGAAGATAAACATTTCCAAAAGAGTTAAACTAATCAAATAACTCCACATAGGCATTCTCAAGTAAAACACACATATATTTGGAAAATAACATTTTGGCATGTACAAGGTTTTCGCAAAGTAACTTGAACTCACCTTAGCTAGATTTAGCTAAATCTAGAGTTTCTCCCAACGTATGCTCCTTTGATGAAGTTACCATCCTCAAGCCAACACCTCCAAAACCTAGATCCATAAGTTCCCAACCATCAATATATAGATCTAACCATGATAAATCATTATCCATCCATAATGTACCAAACACCCAATTTATACTAAACCCTAACTTCCAAAAGAAGAGATTAGGAGATTGTCTTAACTCCATACTATCAAAATCACCCAAAATACTCCAATCAAGGGAAAGGAAGTGAAAACAACAATAATACAAGTATTGGGTAGGGAGAGGTTACCTTAATCACAAAATCCTCCAACATAAGCTCCTATTCTCCACAAGTGCTCTAAGCTTACATATGCTCAACAATGGTGGAAATGGGTTGATTTGGGTGAAGAAGATGAAGATGGAGAAGATGGATTTAGGGTATTTCTTAGAGAGAGACGAGTTTAGAGAGAGAGGAAGAGAGTTCGAGAGGGAGAGATGGAATGAGAAGAGAAGGGGGAAGAAAAAGGGTTTTAACCCCAAAATTCGGCTGACAGGTCCACGGAATACCGCCAAATCCCTCGCGGTATTCCGCCCCCCAAAAATCTGAAATTCTTTGAAACCCTCTGTTGCTTCCGCGGATTGCACGCAGAATTCCGCGACACGCGGACGTCCGGCATAAATGCCGCGGACGTCCGCCGATCTCAAATTCCATTTTCCATTTTTCTCGGGGTGTTACAAATACCAACTATAAAGACCCATCTAAAATTTAACATGCATTTCAACAATATAATAAGTCCCAAAAACTTGGTCTCAAAATTTCCTTACAAATATCGAAATAGGTTTGCGGAACAACCTACACAACTGAGAAAAATATTAAATACTATAATGTCTCTACACTGTTTGACTCCTCTCGCTAAGCCCAGCCTACTTGCCTGAGCCCTTTGAAACCTGCTTACCTGAAAAGGTTTTAGTTTGAAAATGCGAGGGTTAGACCATGAGGTCTAGTGAGTCCCTCCCAATAATTATCAAGCATTTAAAACAGTTCATCAATTTCAGCATAATCATTTATAAAATTATTCATCCAAAATCAATCACGAAAAAGGTCCGCCCCTCGTAAATCGGCACCCTGAAGTCACCCATAGATGACAACGAGTCAGTCTCATGCTGCCGTATAGGGTAGTACTCCCCTGGCATAAACGGGACACACCCCCCGACATGATCTCGCGGGCCACACTTCCCGACTTAGCCAATTTACACCACAATCTATGTATGCATACATCCCACATAAAATTTTAAACAACATTTTTGCATTTAAAAGCATATATATAAACATAGCATTTCTCATCATGCAATCACTTCAGAAAAACTTATTTAAAAGCATGCGTTTTAGTTTAGAAAACTCACCTGATAGCAATACTCTTGTCTACTTCAAGACTCGCTCTGACCGTATACCTAAGCATGAATTATCAATTAATTAAATGCGCCTTAGGTTTCAATCCTAAGACCTTCCCAACATAACTAAACTCATTTATGCCCTCCTAAACCGAGGACCTACCCAACGACTCGAAACTACACGCTCTAGCCCAACAACTATTTAAAGGAAACAGCTAAACGAACCCGAAACTCAGTCCTGAAAATGCGCCAGCCATCACTTTGCGCAAGCTGCTACTTTGCGCAAGCTATGGTAGCGAGAAGTCCACTTCGTGCAATCCAAGGTTGCGAAAAGTCCACTTCGCGCAAGCCAAGGTTGCGAAAAGTCCACTTCGCGCAAGCCAAGGTTGCGAAAAGTTACACTTTGCGCCACACAAGGTTACGCAAAGCTCACATTGCGCCAACTACGTCTTCTTCCTCCAGATTGCGCAATACAGGTCCGAGATACATGGTTTTTACTGTTCCATTCGAAAACATGCTAACAATTACCGAAAACCCCTTACTAAGCTAGAAATCGGTCCAAAGAAGAATTCTAGGTTCACATTACCGTCTTAGCATCCTATTCGGTCCCCAACAGATCTCAAGTTTCGAAGATGCTAAAACCACAATTTTCATGGTGTTCGAAACACACCCACAGATTACCACTTCGACTTCCAGCTGCTAAAACAGAAAACTAAGGAGAATAGAATTAGAAATGCTTACTTGAATGGTTACTAGAAGCTTTTCTCCTTCCCTTTCCTTCAAAACAGCAAGAAACACCCAGGGGTCCTTCTTCTTCTCTTCAGCGTTTCTTCCTCAGCCGCCACACATACAACAAATGATTGGGAAATGATTCCCCTAGGGTTTTGAACCCCCTTTAAAACATCTTTCCACAAATTACAACTTGACCCCTCAAGTCTATTTTATTCACAAACTTCACACAAAACTCCAACTCTTTATTTAAGAAAATTCTCGGTTGTTACAGATAAGTTAAAAGGATGTTTCTAAAGACTTGTGCACTTTAAACTGGTCTTATAGGGTCTCGGAAGACAGTCAAGTAAATCTAAATGTCTTGCAATACTCGAACTAATGAGCTATAAATAGGCCCTCAAATACCCAAATGTTATTGTCAGTTGAGCTTGCCCAAGTTAGTTTTCTAATTGTGTTTTATGATACAAAATTAATTGGTGCGCATTTGGCACAAGCCGTAAGAAATTAACCTTGTATTGTTTACAAAACAAAATGTTCGATAAAGAAAAACTCATAATCAAGCTCTAGTTATCAAGTCGGTGATCATATCCATATTAGCCACGATTCTTATTATTTGATCAGTTCAAACCATTTTTAAATGTTGTGGGTTATGGAACACCACAATGGTCTAGAAAATTTGATGAACTTTATCCAATGGCTATAGTATGTGATGCCAACTGATAAGTGCTTAATTTCTAGTACCACTTTCCATTCTGTTGATTCAAACAAAATTAATATACACATAAGTACATTCCCCATATAATAAAGTACTCCGGTTCAACATGCACCTGTAAAATCATGATTATACTGGCCAGGTATAAATCTGAAATTACCTTACATGATGTTCCTTTTACCTTTTATATTTAATATCCCCAGGTTCTAAAATAATTGGGACATCCTACTTCACATGCAGTTTAAGTCTAGGTATAAATCCAAATACCTAAATCCCTTAAACTATGGCTCTGATACCATCTGTAACAACCCGCAATCCCATAATACAAATAACATATATTTCATAAAAACAACCTTTCATCAAAATACATATATGGTCCCAAAGTCTAACTAAACAAAAATAAGAAAAATCAGTACAAACTTTTTGCTTAACTATTTTACATTATAACTTATAACAAAGTCATAATTACAAAATACATCCATATCTTCATATTATAAACCTTCACAAAAGTTATCCAACAGTTACTCAAATCACTTGTTCTTATTTGCTCCACCACCTGGAATACATATTTTAAAACAAAATGAGGGTTAGACCTATTGGTCTAAGTGAGAAAATCCCTGTCAATTTGAAACCATTTATACAAAACCCATTCACATAATAAATACACAATTATCAACATATAATTCCTTTATTACAAACCTTTCTTTCTCCTTTCATGACCATATTAGTTGGTTGCAAGCCAACTAATAAATTTTCTCCGCCGTACGACATTGACGGCCAACACCGCTGTACAATTTTTACAGCCAACACCACCGGTCCTAAGCCCGACCAACATATTGTTTATATAAATATAATATCTCAAAATATTATATACCAAATATAAACACAAAATCACATCATATTTCACATTACCAATATGCACATATACGTATTCCAGTAAAAATATTTTGAAGTAAAAACTCACCTGATCGTTTTAGCAAAATTTCTTCAAACTTTCTCCCAAAACAGTTTAACTTTTAACCACGATCCTTAATATCTGAAACAGTTAAAATACACAAATATTCTTCATTAATTAAACCTGAATTTCTAACTTTTCGCAACCTACAGCTTGTGAGTTTCACACTTCTCGCAACCCACTGTTGCGAGATTCTCCACTTCTCACAACCAACTGTTGCGAGATTCCTACTTCTCGTAACCTACTATTGTGAGTTTCAGACTTAATGCAATCAACATCTTGCGAGATACCCACTTTGCGCAACAGTGGCTTGCGCAAAGTACACTTTTCGCAACCAAGGCTTGCGAAAAGTTCACTTCTCGCAGGTATTGTTCATCGTCTTTTTCACAGATTCAGTTCAGTTCAGCAAATCCATTTTAACCCAGATTTCACACAGATATGTTCTAGACTCCACTTAACACACTAAATCATAACCAAAATACATATAACTTTCTAAAATCACTAAAAACCCATTTCTCAAACTAAAAAAAAACTTTTAAACATAAACAAGAAGATTATTACCTCTTTGAATTCTGAAATTTTAACTAAAAACCCAGCTGAAACTTGACTTCTTTTCTTCTTCTTTCGGTTCTATCTTTTCTCCTTTCTCTCTTCTTTCTCTCGTTCAAAATAACACACACTCACACTATTTTGTTTACTGATTTCTTTTACACAAAGAAACTAATACTCATCAATTTAGATAGCCAAAGCCTGATAAGATGACAAGTGTTCACTTTTCCCCAATCAACCCCAAACTTATCCTAATTGGCAAAACCTACCCCTTAACTTCCAACTAAAAATTAAAACTTACCCCAAACTCTAAATCCAACTAATACTAAAATAAAAACTTATATAAATAAAATAGATTTATTTAATTTATAGAAAATGAATTGATCTATTTTGGTTAATTTATTTAATTTTAAAGTTAGTTGCTCGTCCCAAATTGAGGGTGTTACACAATGGCTACTGATGACGTGAACGTTCTTCACAGGATAACACTCTTCAGTCATTTTGATATTGGTAAGACAATTTGGCAAACTTAATTTTTTAAAAGATTGGTGTATTTTTATACCTTAAACTTCCTGTTGCATTCTCTTAGGTATGTTTGTGGAAAACTATGATAGGTATCAACTCTTCTGACCATTCTTGTGCAGATGTCAAAGACATACGGGGAATTGGCCTGCACATTACAAAACTTGAAAGTGCAGACAATTTTAAGCAAAAGTAATAACTTTGGTGCCCCTGTCCTGTATTTTTCAGCAAGCAAAAGTTCACCTTCTTGATAGAAAACTAGAGTTGTTATGCATTTGGATCAACGGCAAAGATGAAATGTCCATAACTAATGGTGTACGATTACGAAGACAAACAAAGGTGATGATTTCTAAGGTAAATTCTTTTACATTGATTTGAGTATGTACTTTTTAAATGCTCTGTTGTCTCTTTTGCAACTAACCATATATGAACAAAATTTCATATATTAGTGCCAACTGCCAAGTGCCAACATTACAAGTGACGACATGTGCATGTTGAATCAACAATGTAAGTCATCTATGTGCTCAATTTGTTGAAGTTTGCTATATATGTCTAGGGTATTTACGGTCTCTGTTGTTTATACCATGAATAAGTGTTTGTTATGAATTTCTTTGGGCCAATTTTATCAAAATGCAATATCATTTCCCCCTTTTGTTGTATTTAATGGAAGTCGAACGCCTGATAAACACGGATTATAGCACGACTTCTACCCCCTTGTGGTATAATTTTTATTTGAACATGCACGTACATATGAATACTTGTGTATTTGCTTTGTTATGTTTTTGGATGATGGTGCTCTTAAATCTAATGGGTTGCTTGATTATCATTGTGGTATCTGTTTTTATTTTACAATATTTTGTAACCTAAAAGAGTTGTGTGATTCATATCTTAACTCAAAATGCGAAAAAAACATCATGATCTTCATTTATATGTTGTTGCAACTTGAATGATAATATGCAAACCTGATACAACGAAAACTTTCTTGAAGAAAAAAGGAAATGTTATAATTGATCTATGTGTGGCATTTAGTGTTGTATATATGCAGCATGTAGTAAACACCATTGAATATCTCTGTTGATTTGGACAGCAGATAGATCCATGGACTGAATAGTCTCAAAAAGTCTTCTCGAACCCGGAGGAATCGAGCCAGTCAGTTGATTCCTTGAAAGATCAATATCGGTCAACAACCCCAGCTCGAACAAACCCTCTGGTATGCTACCACTGATAGATTTCTGGAGTAGATCAATGATGTAGGAATGCTCCCACTTAAACTATTACCAGAAAGGCTCACATAAGTCAATGATCTTTAATCACCAATTGATGTTGGTAGTATTCCGGTCAAACCATTGCCTGAAATATCCAAGTAATCCAGGCCATTCAGTTTTCCAATCCATGGAGGAAAATCACCGGTTAATATATTGTTGGCTAGATTTAGATAAGTTAGAGAAGAAATAGCTCTGGAAAGAAACAGGAAGCTCTTCTGTGAAGAGATTATTGCTCAAATCCAACTTCTTTAGGTGGGAGCATAGACCTGTATCAGAAGGCAAAGCTCTTGAGAAGTGATTCCCTTGTAGAAAAAGCTCTTTCAAGTAAGGCAAACTCAATGCACCCTTTCGGTATTTGACCCGATAACTTATTGTGAGAAAGATCCAATGTTCTGATCCGGGGCAACAACCAAAGACCCGTAGCGAATTCTGGGTTACCCGAAAACCGGTTGTTGGAAAGATTAAGATGATTTAGGATAGTGAATTGAGAAAGTGAAGTAGGAATTGGACCATGAAAGTTGTTTCCTGACAATGAAAGTACTCGAAGCGAAGAACAACTTAAGAAAGTCTCCTCAGGAACAGATCCTGATGAGTTTTCAGATAAATCAAGAGACTTGATCCTGCCAAAGTTGATTAACGACGGTGGGATTCCGCCATAAAGACCATTATGGGAAAGATTAAGCCTTTGGAGATTGTTGAGGAGTGAAAGTTGAGGATTAAGATTTCCTGTAAGATTTTTATGAGCAAGAGATAGTGTTTGCAGGTTTTGCAGCTTCTTGAGGCCTCTACCAATCTTGCCGGAGAGATTCAAGCCGGCAAGAGACAACTCAGTGACTGCCAGTTGCCGGATTGCACGTTATGAACTTCCAGGCACATGGGAAGTTGTCATCTTGATTCCACGAGGATAGATGAGATGATGAGTCAATGATGTCTGATTTAAATGCTATAAGTCCTAAAACATCATCATTTAGCTCATGAGAAACATCATCAATGCTCTTGCAACCTCTCAATGAAGAAACTAAGATTAATATTTGATTTACAGTCAAGGAGTTTTGTATTTTTTTGGATAATAATTGATTCATCGATTTATTTAAGTTGTATATTTCTGTTTGTGCAGTGCTTATACCTTTTAGCGCATCCTGTTTCACGCTCATCATCTACCTTTATGTGTGAAACTAAAGACTAAAGCAAACATACAAGACTTTTAGATTAAAGAATGCTGGCAGGCAAATAGTTTTCTTGGAAAGGTGGTACAATGCATAATGCATTACATCTATATGAAGCTGATAATTTGCAAAATAACAAAATTATACGGTTTAAGATTAAAGTTATGTCGTGTATCCGGCCACCGGACGGGTATAGCACTAGTTTTTGTATGTTTTGAAGTAACTAACGGAAATAATCTATTCTTTTTATTTTATTGGTTTTTTTAAAAGTTTATTTTAATTTTGTTTTAGAAAATTGAGGAATTTATTTATTTAAAAACATTTGTAAAAATATAATCATTCAATATATGTAAGTCAGTCTTTATTTAGATGGTCTATCTCCTTGTGCACGGGGCGTGCACTATTGGGACGCATGGTTATATGCATAGGCCGTGGGGGCCACTAGCGAGTAGGCAATAAGGGACATTGAAGTCCTTGAGGTGTAACTCGTCTAGAATGGATATGCACCATGGTCCCCGTGTATGTAAGTCCTTGAGGTGTAACTCTACGGGGTATGCAATAAAGGCAATCTATTTATGGCTTGAGGTTGTGATGTCTTTATGGCATGGGAACTAAGGTCGGGACTTGAGGTGTAATCCAGTAACATCACGAGTGACTTAACTTTGTGTGCCCGTCACTTTCGATGGAATCGGGTCTCCCCCGTCACCGAAAGGTGTTGTATTTGGGTAGTTACTTTTATCCATATTTTCGATGACGTACTTTATTCATATGAAATGTCTTCATGGTTCATTGACAGAGTTTTATGCCTCATCCTATTTGGATGTTTTAAATATTTGAAATTTTGTCTATGTTTATAATTCTTAGGATATTTACGTCTAAATATGTTTTCAGTGACTTGGAGTTGGAATTCATTTTAGAAAACGCTTTATACATTTAGAAAATTATTCTCCTAGATTTGTGTGCGTGGAAAATGAGTCGTTTACATCCTTTCATAAACTCTTTTGAAAATCATGATTTATGTCGCGAACTTTCCTTCTACAAATTATATAAATCATGCTATAAACTCTTGAACTCACTAGGCGTAAGCCTAACCTTTTTATTCGTCGACATGTGCAACAGGTCACATGTTGGGAGTAGTTCTAGTGACACGTTGGAAAGGTCGTGTGCTACTAAGGTGATCGTGAGGTGAATAGCATAGGTGATGCTCCACATTATTCATTGGGATTAGCAACTTATAATTGGATTAAGTAACACCCGTGGTGAACATAGCCTTCTTATTGAGTTTTGAGTTATATATTGTTTGAGGATAACGATAGATTTTAAATTAAGGTATTTTGTAACACCCTCGAATTTAGAAAGAGCAACTAATTAAAAATTTCGATAATACATCCACAATAACATAATTTATCCCAATAAACTAACAAGGGAAACACCTCAATTTACAGTCTACGATTGACCTCAACAAATGATGACCCCAAATTTTATTACAAAGACTAAAACCACATCTGGTGTTACTTATTCCAAGTATAAGTTGCTAATCCCAAAGATGAATGCGGAAGACATCACTTAACCAATTCACCTCTCGAGCACATTTCTAGCACACAACCTCTCGCCGTGTCTCTAGAACTATTCCCAACCTGAGCCTGTTGCACATGCCGACAAATAAAAAGGGTTAGGCTTACGCCTAGTGAGTTCAAGCATTTTATCATGACTATATAAAATCATAAATCGGAAGGTAGTAGTTATAGTCATGATTTAAATAAATCTTTTAAATGAAAGTTCGCGACAAAGTCTATCATTTCGAAAAGGTTTCCCAAACGGGCATAAATGACTCATTTTCCAACGCACCCAAAATCTAGGAGAAAAGTTCCCAAAATGTATAAAGCGTTTTCTAAAATGAATTCCAAACCCAACTCACTCAAAACGTATTTGGACGTAAATAACCCAAGAAATACAAACGTGGACAAAACTCCAATATTCCAAAACATCCAATAAGTATGAAGCATAGAACCCTGCCAATAACCATGAGAACATTTCATATAAATCAAATGCGTCACCGAAAATATGGATAAAAGTAACTACCCAAATACAACACCTTTCGGTGACGGGGGAGACCCGATTCCATCGGAAGTGACGGGCACACAAAGTTAAGTCACTCGTGATGTTACTGGATTACACCTCAAGTCCCGACCTTAGTTCCCATGCCATAAAGACATCACAACCTCAAGCCATAAATAGATTGCCTTTATTGCACACCCCGTAGAGTTACACCTCAAGGACTTACAGGGGACCACATTGCATATCCAGTCTAGACGAGTTTCACCTCAGGGACTCTCGCGTCCCCTATTGCCTACTCGCTAGTGGCCCCACGGCCTAACGCATATACCCATGCATTCCCAATAGTGCCCGCTGATACCAGCCTTCCAGCACCATGTGACGGACAAAACGCGTCTTGTTGTGTGAAGGGACGAAGTCAACCAACCACACAACCGAGTGCACAAAGAGATAGACCATCAAATAAAACTGACTCACGTGCCTATGGATCCAATGCAACACAGTCTACAAAACATGCTCAACCCGAAATGACAGAAACACTCAAGCATGTAAATATCAATAATGAGCAATAAAATGCATCAAGTTGCAATAAATGCGAACCATAAATAAGACTCTACATCGAGCCATCAAAATCGGACAAATGTCCCCAAGACCATCTCAAGGTCAAAACCGAGCAAAATGCTCAAATACCCATTAGACCCATAATTACGGTCATCTTAGCATAGAAATGCGTTTAATATCAATTAGGTAAACAAGTACCATAAAATCGTCATTAACCCAAAACTCAACACGGGTTAAACACAATAAGGGTTTTCCTAAAAGGACTCACACCCTTACAATTCTCAAAATGGTTATTAACACTAAAACGTGCATTCTCCCATACGGTTTATAAAATCATTTACACATATATGATTAAACCACCAATTAAACCTCATTTTGAGCACTTAATCTTTTAATAGACAAATTATGGTTTCCAACCATCCAAGTATTCAAAAGCCCCAAATACGGGTGTTTTACACATTTATGAAGATAAATACTTCAAAAGAGTTAAACCGTTCAAATAACTCAACCACATATATTTTCAAGTAAAACACACAAATATTTGGAAAATATCATTTTGGCATGTACAAAGTTTTCGCAAAGTAACTTGAACTCACCTTAGCTAGATTAAGCTAAATCTAGAGTTCTCCAAACGTAAGCTCCTTTGAAGAAGTTTGCATCCTCAAGCCAAAACCTCCAAAAACCTAAATTCATAACTTCCAACCATGAATATTCATATTCAACCACTTTAAAACTATTCCCCAAACATCTTATATTAAAATCTTCATTTTGACCAAAACCCCAATATTAACCTAACTTCTCCAAAATCATCCAAACCAAAATTTGAATAAACAAAACACTAGGAGATCATCAATGGAACATTTATAACTCATATGAAAGTATAGGAACTAGGAGAATGAACTCACCACTTAGGTTTTGATGAAAACCTAGAAAACCCCAAAATCTCTAAGATGACGTGGATGAAACTTGCTCTTGCATCTATAGATGAAATCAATAGCATAAAATGGGTAAGGAACGCATCAATCTCCAAGAGAAACCCCAAAATCGGTTAGGGTTTTGTAAGGGAGAAAAGGGAAAACGATTTGGGAGAGAAATGGAGGAGATTCAAGACTTACCACCACCAAACACACTTGAATCATCCAATGATCTTCCAAACTCTTTCTAGATCCTTGAAGAGCTCTAAAAAACGGAACCATAGCAAGTTGAATCATCAAAATCGGAGTTGAAATGAGAGAGATATGAAGAAATGAAGTTTGAGGGATGAAATTCGCGTATATAAGCTGAACCAGTACTCCGCGCCAGTCCATCGGCGCCAAGATCGGCGCCAAACACTGTTCGTTCGGTTTCTTCTTAAACACTGTTTTGGCCATAACTTATTCGTTATAGCTCCGTTTTCGCTCCGGAAAGAACCGTTGGATTCGTATTCGAATTTCCCATCCAACAAGACCATAAAATCTAGGATTTAACCCAAAATCCTATTTTTCATATTTTTCTTAAAAGATCGATTCCACACTGATTCAAAGTTGTACTTATCCGAAAATTACGGGTGTTACATATTTCCCTTTTTGGATTGTAGGGATAAATTCTGTTTTTGTAAAAATACTATCGAAATTTTTAATTAGTTGCTATTTCCAAATTCGAGGGTGTTACAATGAGAATCCGAACGGGCCATCAAATCATTGTAGGAGAAAAACGGTGATAAGTTCAACCTACACCAATTAATAAATAAATGTTCTTCCACGTTGAGAGACTAGAAAGGCATTTCAAGAAGCAATGTTCAATACCTATATTATATGGGGATATTTCAACAAGCAATGCTTAATAAATTTTAAATAACTTCTATTGATTTATATGTAATAATTTTAAGTTTTTTTTTAAAAGGTGACTAGTTTGATCATATTTCTTTTAGTTTATGACTTGATTTAAGCAGAAAATTTATGGAGTGAACAAGTTTTCTTTGTTTATAAAAGTTCAAAATGAGAAAATAAGATATATACACGTTTTCTACTTAAATGGTCCTACATTTTATAAAACAAAAGTTTTACTTAATACAAATCATTTTTAAAAAGTAAAATCAGAACCAAAACCAGAGAGGGTCATGATTTTAGTATATTTTTTAAAAGAGATGAACTCAATTTTTGAATGTGTACATTTACTGTTTACACATATATATTTCGTATGGAGTGAATTCAAACGAGAACATTAATTATTTAAAAAAACACGAAAATGATCGTTAATATATAGAAACATTCATGGTCCACTCCAATTTTTTACCATTAATGTAAAATTACATGTGATTTTACTCATGATTTATTGTCTTCATGTTTTTATAAATAATTATCGCTCTCATTTGAACCGGAACCTTCCACTATTTTGTCGATATATATTTATGTTTTAAAATAGTTTTTGTATGCTTTGAAGTAACTAACGGAAATAATCTATTCTTTTTATTTTATTGGTTTTATTAAAAGTTTATTTTTAATTTGTTTTAGAAATTTGAGGAATTTATTTATTAAAAAAGATTTGTAAAAATATAATCATTCAATATATGAAAATCAATAAGATTTTTTAAGAATTTCTCATTATTTTAAGTTTTATAAATTAAAAGAAGAGTAAATTGTGATTTTAGTCCCTATAATTTATTAATAGTTTTGATTTTCGTCTATATGGTTTGCACTTATTGTTATTTTCATCTCGAAACTAATTCCTATCTTTCAACTTTCTAGTTGATTAAATTAGAGGACAAATTTTTGAACAAATAAACATTTAAATCTTCACTCCCTTCATTCCAAATTAATTGTCCACAATGTTATTTTTGTTTACCTCAATTTTTGAATGTTACTGTATAGACATATATTTTGTATGAGGTGGGTTCAAACGTGAACATTAATTATTTAAGAAAACACGAGAATGACCGTGAATGTATAAAATCATATATGGTTCACGTACAAAATCATATATGATTCACGCGACTTTGCCTCACGACTTAGGTTACGGCCAAAGTCACATGTACCAATTTTTTACCTTTAATGTAAAACGACATGTGATTTTACACATGATTTGTTTTTTTCATGTTTTCTTAAATAATTATCGTTCTCGTTTGAACTTGAACCTTCCACTATTTCGTATATATCTATTTATGTTTTAAAAATAATTTTTGTTTGCTTTGAAGTAACTAACGGAAATAATCTACTCTCTCATGTTTGATCTTATGTTGTATTCAATTTTGCAGCATCTGTGTTGGAAAACACGAGAGCATTTTAGGCTTATATTCGATGAAGAGAGGAACACTTAGAGAACTTTTTTACAATGTATTAGATTGCTTAACTTTTCTTCATTTCAAATGTATTACACTAACACCTATATATACTAGTCCATGGAGCATTCTAGATCGAGATATTTTCCATGACTCTCTAGATTTTTCTACTAGATATTCTATCACAACTAGCTAGATACTTCTAGTAGATATCATCTACTACAACCTTCTAAACACTTCTATAGATACCATTCTACGATTTCTAGAAGCTTCCATACCATTCTACGACTTTCTAGAAGCTTCCATACTATTTTACGACTTTCTAGAAGCGTCTTCTATATGGGCTCGGGCTTTTATGAATAGTTCAATCTTTATTGAACTAAATCAAGTTTACGATCCAACACCCCCCTTTAAACTTGATTTACCGACTCCAAGCATCATTCGTTGTCTTGAGAAATCTTTCTCGTTGAGCGGCTTGGTGAAGATATCTACAACTTGGTCTTCGGACCTCGTATGTATCACTCGAACATCCTTTCTTGCAATGCACTCTCTAATAAAGTGATAACGAGTGTTAATATGCTTACTTCGATCATGGCAGACCGGATTTTTCGCTAAGTCGATTGCTGACTTGTTATCCACGTAGATCTCAGTCGCATCTTCTTGCTCCATGTGTAGCTCCTTTAGCATACTTCTGAGCCAAATTGCGTGACATACACACGATGTTGCAGCTACGTACTCCGCTTCACAACTGGACAAGGTAACGATAGGTTGCTTCTTTGAAGACCACGTAAAAGCATTGTTACCCAAAAAGAATAGGAATCCTGTTGTACTACTTCCATCGTCTTTGTTTCCAGCCCAGTCACTGTCGCTATATCCAACCAGCTTGAAGTCTTCACTTGTTGAATAAAACATACCATAATCTACAGTACCTTTGATATAACGGAGGATCCTCTTCACAATCTCCAAATGTTTAGTCGTAGGCTCTTCCATGAAACGACTAATCAATCCAACCGCAAAGAGTATGTCGGGTCTTGTACATGTCAAATAGCGCAAACTTCCAACGAGACTCTTGAATAGAGTTGAGTCTACCGCTTCTACTCCGTCATGCTTAGAAGGCTTTGCCTTATGTTCTATGGGGGTGCCAACGGGATTACATTTCTCCATGCCGAACTTCTTTAATATCTCCTTGGCATATCCTTCTTGACATATGAAGATTCCTTCGTCTGTTTGCTTCACCTCAATGCCAAGATAATAAGACATAAGTCCTATATCTGTCATCTCAAACTCTTTCGTCATTGACCTCTTGAGTTCATCAATCATACTTGGAGAATTTCCTGTAAAGATCAAATCATCCACATACAAGCAGACGAGCAATATACTTCCATTTCCAAATTTCACGTAAAGTGCATATTCACTTAGGCATTTTGTAAAACCATGTTTTTGGAAATACTTGTCAATTCTAGTATTCCAATCATGTGGTGCCTACTTTAGACCATATAAGGCCTTCTTCAACCTTAGCACTTTACCTTATTGCCCTTTGGCAACATATCCCTCCGGTTGCTCCACATAAACTTCTTCTTCGAGAAGTCCATTTAGAAATGCAGACTTCACATCCATTTGATGGATTTTCCACCTATATTGAGCAGCAATAGCAATAATCATTCTAATAGTTTCTAAACGAGCAACAGGAGCAAATACCTCTTCGTAGTCGATCCCATGCTTCTGCTTGTAACCTTTTGCCACAAGTCTTGCCTTGTACTTCTCCACTTCGCCTTTGTCGTTTTTCTTGGCCTTGTATACCCATTTGACTCCGATAGCCTTTTGGCCTTTCGGAAGGGTTGTCAACTCTCACGTATCATTCTTTTCTATTGAATTTATCTCCTCGTCCATGGCTTGTCTCCATTTCTTGCTTTTCATAGCCTCTTCAAAAACTAAAGGTTCACAGTCAGCATATAAACAAAGAAGGGGTATCTCGTCAGTTACCTCGTAGAGCTCGTGCAAACTTCTTGTCTTTGGTTCTCCTTCACTTGAACTTGAAGGTGAGTCTTGGGTTGGAGTTGGACTTTGAGGTTGTTGGACTTCTTCACTTGATTCACCCGTCTCTTCTTCGTCATTTATAGGAAGAAAGTCATACCTTTCATTTTCCTTAATGCTCCAATCCCATGCTTCTTCTTCATTGAACTCTACGTCTCTACTCACTACCACCTTCCCCGTGATTGGATTATAGAGCTTATAACCTTTCGACTGCTTGTCGTAGCCAACGAACACATGCTTCTCACTTCTATCATCAAGCTTGGATCGCCTTTGGCTCGGAACATGGACATATGCTATGCTTCCGAATACCCTTAGGTGAGAGACGGTAGGCTTCAACCCATTCCATGCTTCTTGTGGAGTCTTATTGTCTAAACTCTTTGACGGACACCGGTTCAATAGATATACCGCACAGTCAACTGCTTCGGCCCAAAACTCCTTTGGCATTTTCTTACTTTTCAACATGCTCCGGACCATATTTAGAATGGTTCTATTCTTTCTCTCCACCACTCCATTTTGTTGTGGGGAGTAAGGAGCCGTTAGAAATCTCCGGATCCCATTATACTCACAAAATTTGTTAAAGTCTTTTGATAAAAATTCTCCACCTCTATCGGATCTCATGGATTTAATTTTTAAACCTTTCTCCTTTTCTACCATAGCTTTAAATTTCTTAAAAGCTTCAAAAGCTTGGGATTTTTCTTTTAGAAAATATACCCAAGTTTTTCTTGAAAAGTCATCAATAAAGAGCATAAAGTAAAGATTCTTACCATGAGATGGTGGAGTAATGGGACCGCACAAATCCGTGTGAATTAGTTGTAAAGGCTCCTTAGCTCTTGATGTTGCTTCTTTCGGGAACGAACTCCTAGAATGCTTTCCAAGAAGGCATCCTTCACACACTTGATTGGGATGATCAATTTGATCTAACCCTTTCACCATTCCCTTTGAGGATAATAACTTTAAGTCACCAAAGTTTAAGTGCCCGTACCTCATGTGCCATAGCCACGAATGATCCTTCAAACAACTCTTTAAGCACTTCGCTTCATCATGTTGAATGTTTAAAAGGAACATTCGGTTTTTAGTCATAGGCACTTTTGCTATGAGCTTTCCTTCGGGATTTCTTATTGTAACACTAGGATCCTTGAAATGAATATCGTAGTTTTTCTCTAAAAGTTGTCCCACACTTAAAATGTTACTTTTAAGATTGGGCACATTGTATACGTCGGAAATATATTGGTGACTTCCATCTTTAGCTCGGATAAGTATCTTACCTTTTCCTTTCCCCGGTGCCTTTGATTCGTCTCCAAAGGTGACGTTACCTTTACTTTTCTCCATCTCCACGAACAAGTCTTCTTCACCCGTCATATGGTTACTTGCAGCAGAATCTATATGCCATGGCTCTGTCCTCTCTTCTTGTTCGTCATGTCTTGCCATTAGCAAGGTAAGCTCATCTTTGTCTTCTACCTCCACAAGATTAGCTTTTTCTTCCACTTGTCTTGAGCTACTACACTCATTGGCATAATGACCATATTTGTGACAATTGTAACATTGTATATGGGGCTTACCTCCTCTTTGAGATTGAAAGCCTCTCCCACGGCCTCTTCGATATGAAGACCATTGGTTTTCATCTTCTATGTTGACATTTTCTCTTCCTCTTCTTCGTCCTCGGCCTTGGAAACCACCACGACCTCGAAAAGTACCACGTCCTCGTCCTTGCTCCTTTCCATGTAGAAAGCTCTTTTCTCTTTCTTTGAAAGAGACCTTTGAGTATAAAGCTTGCTCCAAGGGTTCTTTCCCCCTTCTTTTCTTCAACTTCTCTTCATGGGCTTGTAAAGATCCCATGAGTTGATCAATGGTCATAAAGTCTATGTCTTTTGACTCCTCTATGGCCACAACAATGTAATCAAAGCTTGGTGGCAAAGAGCGAAGAATCTTTTCTATCACCCTTGTGTCACTCAAGCTTTCACCATTTCTCTTCATTTCATTTGAAATGGTCAAGACACGAGTGAAATAATCCGAAATGGTTTCGGATTCCTCCATTTGGAGTTTTTCGAACTCTCCTCTAAGAGTTTGAAGACGTACCTTTTTCACCTTATCAATTCCTTTAAAAGCATTTTGAAGGATCTCCCACGCTTCCTTAGAAGTAGTTGCATTTGCAACTTTCTCAAACATCGCATCATCAAGACATTGATAGATGAGTGTAAGAGCACTTTGATCCTTCTTTCTTGCCTTTTGCAACTCCACCCTTTGAGTGGCACTCAACGAACTTTCATCATCAACTTTGTCAACACCTTTCTCGACTATCTCCCACACATCATGTGAACCGAGTAACGCCTTCATTCGAATGCACCAACTACCATAGTTGTCTTTGGTAAGACGAGGAAATTGGAACAAGTTCATCATGCTCGACATCTTGATCTTCTAGCTCTGATACCAATTTGTTGGAAAACACGAGAGCCTTTTAGGCTTATATTCGATGAAGAGAGGAACACTTAGAGAACTTTTTTACAATGTATTAGATTGCTTAACTTTTCTTCATTTCAAATGTATTACACTAACACCTATATATACTAGTCCATGGAGCATTCTAGATCGAGATATTTTCCATGACTCTCTAGAATTTTCTACTAGATATTCTATCACAACTAGCTAGATACTTCTAGTAGATATCATCTACTACAACCTTCTAAACACTTCTATAGATACCATTCTACGACTTTCTAGAAGCTTCCATACCATTCTACGACTTTCTGGAAGCTTCCATACTATTTTACGACTTTCTAGAAGCGTCTTCTATATGGGCTCGGGCTTTTATGGATAGTTCAATCTTTATTGAACTAAATCAAGTTTACGATCCAACAATCTGATAAGAAGATTAAGATTGGAATCAACGGTACTTGCTTCTGGCTTGATCTGTTCGTTTTTTTGTGTATTTTTTTATTTTTTTTGCTTTTGTTTTGATCTGATTGATATGTGATAGGATTTGGAAGAATTGGTCGTTTGGTTGCTAGAGTTGCTCTTCAGAGAGACGATGTTGAGCTTGTTGCTGTTAACGATCCCTTCATCACCACTGACTACACCATGGTACTGTGTTTGGATTGTTCCAGTTACTTAGAATCATTAACTGATCTGGTTGGCTGTTTGAAATTGAAATTATAGTCGAAGTGGTGCTTACGATTGTGTGCATATGGACAAGTGCTTTGGTTTAAGTAGGATTTGTGCCTTGGTGCAAAATGTTTATGAGTTTTTAATTATGTGTTTTAGAGCATTGAACAAAACGTACTCCAAAGCAGCGTTGAAATGGTGATTGTTGTCAAGACAATACTAAGACATAGAACGGTGCAAAAACCAGTGAACTGTAACAGATCTATCAGGCCAAACCAGAGCTAACCGAGGCTGATTGGTTTGGTTATTTCCTTTTCGGTTCACTGGTTTTTTTTTATCGTTTAATTTGTTCGATGCTCTAAAACACTGATAGAAGAAGCCATAAATATATATAGCATTGAACAAAGCGTACTTCAAAGCAGCGTTTATGGAGCTTGTTCTGCTAATGTAGCAGTTACTACCAATTTACCATGTGTAAATGTATGCTGTGTCATTTTGTGATGCAAATGATTAGGTTGATGCAGGTTTGGATCATTGTTTGTATGTGTGTAGATTACTATATCTCATTTCGTATAGATGTAACTGCAAATATTTACAAGTTTATTGTACTTGGCAGACATACATGTTCAAGTATGACACTGTTCATGGACAATGGAAGCATCATGAGCTTAAGGTCAAGGATGAGAAGACTCTTCTCTTCGGCGAGAAGCCAGTCGCTGTTTAATTTTGGCATCAGGTAACAATTTATATCATATTTAAATCATATATTATAAATTTTTATTAATCAAGAATTTAATCGACACCGTTTACAATCTTAGAAAATACCCTATGTTCTTGATACCACACACATGATTGACAACTAGAAACTTGTCGGCCAAAACCTTTAACACTGGGATGATGATGATGGTGGCAGTTGAAGTAGTATTGTTGTAGAGAAATCTTGTTGTTGATCCAGATTTGGTTTAAAACCCATCTCATCTTATCTCTACAATCTTGCATTTTCCAATCTCCTGACGACCTTGAGTTCAAGAGATTCAAGCCCGATTTGTCTCCGTTCGAAAGTAGAATCATGCTATATGCATACGTTGCCGCTGGATGTCCCTTCTCAGCTGCCCTCTTTAAGTAGTCGAGCCCCGATTCAACCCTTGTTAGGCTAAAGTACTCCATCTGTAAAATTCAACACCAAATTAGTAACAAGTCTCGAGGGCAGCCTAGATCTGTTAGCTAGGAATGTGACATGTGGCATATTCGTGGACAATGTGAATGTGGTATTCATGAATTATCATGGATTGAATTGGGTTAGGAGTAAAACTCACATCTCACTAATGAAAACCATATAATCTTTGGATTTTCTATTTTTTAATTTTCATGAACTCAGCACCCTCGTCATTCTTGATAATAATTCAAAAGATGATGCCTACATGCATGTTTATATATACCGGCATCATTTTTGTATCATCTCAATATATTTGTATAGAAAAATTAAAAGAAAATACACTCAATCTCATTAGTAAATTTTTATCTCTCTTCTCATATTAAAATTTTCAAGAATTCTTTAAATTCAAAAGAAAGCTATTTAAAGAATATGTTGAATCTCAAATATATTAAAATCTTTATTTTCTTTATTTAAAAAATATGTTAAAATATTTTAATTACTAAAGAAAAGTTATGGGACGTTTGGTTCATTTTAAGGAATGAGAATGAAAATGAAAATAGAAATGGAAATACAGTAGGGTTTAAAAAAATGAATGATATGAAATAATTTCATCAAAATAAACAATTCCATAAAAAAATTAATCAAAAAACCCTATGAAATCGACGGTTTACACGGGTTACACACATTTAATGGTTACAATTTAGTAGGACTTTATATATATATATATATATATATATATATATAGAGAGAGAGAGAGAGAGAGACAATATAGGGATGAGATTAGGGGAGAACCTTGAAAAAAAAAAGAATCGAAGAACCTATCCAAACCGTTAGATTGAGATGATCCAACGGATATGATTAAAAAGGTGGTTACAACCACTTTTTAAAAAGAAATAAAATAAATAAATCACGCCCTATCTTTTTAAATCGAAAATCGGTGAGTTATAAAAAGATTAGTGCCGAACAAATTACACCAAAAAATTGATCATTTTATTATTTTTAATTTGACATCCGTTTTGATATATTTTTTCAACCGTTTTTCTGCGGTTCTTTTATTTTTCAAGGTTTTCTCTTGATTTTTACCCATACAATATTATATATATACACACACAATATATACATACATACCATTCCTCGTCTGAAAAATGCCTCAGAATTTCCTTTGAGGAAGCAGCGAGTGAGGAATGAAAGCGAGTCATCACTTGGGGCAACCCAATCGACTATTGGAAACTTATCCATAGAAATATGCTGTAAAATGTATTCATCATCACCCGCTTCCAAATAATCCTTGCAACTATATATATACAAAAATAAAAAGAATATATAATTAACTACATTTAAAAAAGATGTCCCAGAAACCCTAAAGTTACATCATCTAAAAGAACCCCTGAACATCATAAAAACGACATATTGATATGGTATTTTATTTTCATCGTATATACATAAATAATGAAACAAGTCAAATTACAAGATTATTGAACAAACCACAATTTAGCGCTGAAAAGATCGGTAAAAGAGGATGAAGCAACTCGAGATAGAACATCAACCAACAAATCTCTCGGAAGAGAACCGACGATTGTGTTTGGTTGGCGATCGGGTTTGCAGATTCGTTTTTCTTTGTGGCTTCTGCTGCTACTTGAACATGTCATCTTCTTGGTGAATTTTCCAACTTTTCTTGGAACACCCATTCTTGTATTACGATCGAACTAAATTTTGGTTCCTCTAAATATAATCTTGAAAAAGAATTTCAAGAAACCTTGATTCTTGTAATATGAACACATCGATTCCAAAAACCCTTATAAAAGAGTTGGGAATAAATCTTCAAATTCTGGAATTAGGACTTATCTTGAAAGGAATTGTTAAAAACCTTTAATATACTACTACCCTTCTATATTACAAGGCAACTAAATTTTATCTTTTATTTATTTTTAAATATAAATATTAAAATATTTTACAAATCAATATTGCATATGAATTATTTGTAATTTTCGAGACTTCAATCACAATATGAGTATATTTTTTTTTGGAGATCATAAATATTTTATTACATAATTTATCATTAGTATTCATAAAAAATGTGGTTCTTGAGTTCTCTAGATATTTAAGATTCTTGAATGAATTAATTTTTCTTTGTGACTACTATATTCCTACAACATTTTTTACCATGTTATATAACATAAATTTATAAACATATTCAAATATAAGATAAACGTTTAAACAAATATGATTAAATATTTGATAGAATTAATACTCATATAGTCAACAACAGACAATCATTTCTCACAAGCATGCAAATCCTTAGAAGGAAATGGAGAGACGAAACAAGGGGATTGTGTTGTATGTTATTACACACACACATACAATTGAAATAAGAATTTGAAAGGCATAGTTGCCACCTATAAATATTTCTAAAGATTTGTTATGGTTTGTAAAAAAGAAAGTTAGTTAAAACAAACTTTACAAAAATCCACTACCTTTGAGCAATTATGTATCTAAACAATTTTTTTTTTAATTTTTTTACCAAAGGGTCTTTCGTCTAGTGGAATCAGAGTCCTTGACCTTGTAGTAAGTGATGGGTTCAGACCTCACCAAAAGTGAGGAAGATGTATGAGACTCTTTGTTAAATTTGTTGTATATAAATATTATATACTTAAAAAAATCTATTTTTTTATAAACTAATTTATAGACTTTTTAAATCCAATTAAATTCATTTGACCATAAAAATTAATCTCTAAAAGCATCTCCAACAGCTATGCTAAAATTGAAAAAAAATGAGATTTTAACAACTTTTTTGCTCCAACAGCTATGCTATACCATATGCTAAAATAGAGAAAAGAATAGAGAGAAGGTTAAAATCTTTAATTTGAAGAAATCTCTAAAACTCTATATTTAAGAGAAAGAAATAATATTTTATTCTTTTTCACCAATAAGAGACATTAAAGTTGTGTGTTTAGGAGAGAGAAATGATATATTATTAAATGTATTGAATATTTTAATGATATATTCACTTATATAATTGCTTAAATAGAGTAGCTGTTGGAGTTGAATGTAAATTTTTTTAGAGATTCTACTTTTTTATACTCTATTTTAGAAAAAATTATAGCATAGCTCTTGGAGATGCTCTAACCGTTTAGGTGGTAAACATGCTTTTACGAGCTAGGAAAAAGTCTAGAAAGAGACTACAATCTTTTCGATTACGATTTTCAATGATTAAATTAGAGGACAAGTTTTTGAACAAACAAACTTTTATATCTTCACTCCCTTTGTTCCAAATTAATTGTTCACGTTGTTGTTTTTGTTTACCTCAGTTTGTGAATGTGTACATTTACTGTATAGACATATATTTCGTATGAAGTGGGTTCAAACGTGAACATTAATTATTTAACAAAACACGAAAATGACCATTGATGTAAAAAACCTTACATGGTTCACAGACAAAATCATATATGATTCGCGCGACTTTGCCTCGCAATTTAAGTTACGACCAAAGTCGTCTGCTCCAATTTTTTTACTGTTAATGTAAAACGAGCACATGATTTGTTGTTTTTATTTTCCCTAAATAATTATCGTTTTTGAACTTGAACCTTCCACTATTTCATATATATCTGTTTATGTTTTAAAAATAATTTTTGTATGCTTTGAAGTAACTAACGGAAATAATCTATTCCTTTTATTTTATTGGTTATATTAAAAGTTTATTTTTAATTTGTTTTAGAAAATTGAGGAACTTATTTATTCAAAAGATTTGTAAAAATATAATCATTCAATATATGAAAATCAATTAGATTTTTTAAGAATTTTTCATTATTTTAACATAACTTGTTTTATAAATTAAAAGAAGAGTAAATTGTGATTTTAGTCCCTATAATTTATTAATAGTTTTGATTTTCGTCTATATGGATTGCACTTATTGCTATTTTCATCACTATTATCATCACGAAACTACTTCCTATCTTTCAACTTCAAGTATAAGGGACTCATGAACCACAGAGACCGAAACACAAATATAAATCATAATGACAAAAATAACATTAAGTTACAAACCTCAAGAAGGAAAACTTAATTTCTAAACCACAAGGACGAAAATCACTATTTTTAACAAACTAAGCATGAAAAACCTAATTTACTCTTAAAAAATCTACTTAAATCGGTTTGAAAAAATGCAGGAATTTATTTGATAAAAAAAACTATTCAAAGACTTGGAAGCCGTGTTTACTTACGTTTACCTGCTAAATGCTTACCGGGCCATTTACCTTATCGGATAACATGGCAGCACCAAAATCTTACCCGGTAAGAACAATGATAGGGATGAAGAGTCTTACCCGGTAACTAAGGGTGATAGCTCTTATCTAGTAAGCATTTTCCGGAAAATTTGTTGCATATGATAGCGTTTTGATGGACTAAAATATTGTCCGATAAAATAAGCTAAAATGTTAGACTCTTCCAGATAAGTGTTTGGGTAAACAACCCCTTAATCACTCGAAATCAATAATCCGTTTAGTTTTCCTGGACTTTACCCTTTTTAAAAACTGAACGTTTAATTTATTATGGTACACACTACACATCAGGAAACCGGATAAATGGTTTCTCTATAAGAAACGAAATTCATATAAATTTACAAGTACTTTAAATATATCCAATTCATGTGATTGGTGAAAAGAAATAGGAAGTGAGAATTTGAGAGGGAATATTTATATCCGTCAAGAGGGCAGCTACTATATAAGCGCACGCGTGTGGTTCATCCCTTTACCGGTTTCTTGGAATTATTCTTGTGGCGTACCTTTACAAAAGCTTGATGCAAGTCCTGCTGAACATATACTCATTAGTGCCTCAACGAGTAAACCAATCCGAACCGACATAGTAGATCCCACCCAAGAGTAGGGTGTGGGGAGGTGGGATGTATGATATATGCAAATTTGACCTCTCCCCCAGAGAGTAGTGCCTCAGTGGGTCTTAACTACAAATATTTAAGGCAATTAGGGGTGCTCAAAAACCCGATCAACCCAACCCAAACCGACGTGAAATAACCTAACCTGAAGCAACCTGATGTTTAATCGAGTTGTAAAATCTTCAAGCCGTATGTATTGGGTTGATATCGGGTTGCGAGAATTTGAACCCAACCCAACCTGATGAACCCGATATATATATATATATATATATATATATAGACTTAGGATCATGTGAGACCAACATGTTTCCGTGAGACCGGTGAGACCAAGCTTTAAAGTATGAAACTTCACACCAAAAAACTGTGAATGTAAAAAAAATCGAACTTTTCATAGGGAAAACACCGTAAATGTTACGTTCACGGTGTTTTTCGCTGTGAATGTTCATTTTTTTTTACCTACACAGCGTCTTCACTGTGAAGGTTCGGATATACCTTCACAGTCTTTTATCTGTGAAGGTTTGATTTTCTTAAATTTGGTTTAGGTTTTTTCACCTTCATAGTGTGATTACATTATGAAGGTTCGAATGTTTTTTACCTTCACAGTGTTTCGGTATGAAGTTTAATGTTTTAAGGCTTGGTCTCACGCGGTCTCACGGAAACAGCTTGGTCTCACGTGAACCTGACCCTATATATATATATATATATATATATATATATATATATATAGAGAGGGAGGTTCAAGAGAAAACCTCAAATAAATGAAAAACTAAAAAACACCTAATCGACCGTTAGATTAGATGATCTGATGGATGTGATTAAACAGACGGTTACAACAATATTAATTAAATTAAAAAAACCTCACCCCTCTATTTTTTATTCGAAAAAGACGAAAAATAAACAAATTTCGAACGAAATAAATTACACCAAATAAACGACAATATTTTTCTCGTTAATTTGACATCCATATTGATATACTTTTTCATCCGTTTTTTCGTGGTTTTCCGGTTTTCCATTTATTTGAGGTTTTCCCTTGAACCTAACCCTATATATATATATATATAGGGAGAGGTTCAATTGAGAAGTGCAAATATTTTAAAAAATAGTGAAGTGATCTTGACTATGCATTCGGTCAAGATCGGCGGCTTTAACCGAGAAGTAGAGGATAATTCCTCGCATGGTGTGCGCGTGGTCTGCACAAGATAGAGGGGTATTTTCGTAAAAAATACGCGGGACAGATTCATATATGAATTTGTGTGATTCATATATGAACCTTTGTGTTCATATATGAACCTTTGTAATTCACATATAAAATATTTTAACTAATTCATATATGAACCTTTGTGATTCATATATGAATCTTTGTGATTTATATATGAATCAGTTAATTTGTTCAAATAAGAATTAGTTAAAAAAAATTCATATATAAATCACAAAGGTTCATATAGGAATTAGTTAAAAAAGTTTATATTTAAATTACAAAGGTTCATATATGAACACAAAGATTCATATATGAATCAGTTAATTGGTTCAACCGATTCATATATGAACCTACAGTTAATTAGTTTCATTTATGAAACACAAAGGTTCATATATGAATCACAAGATTCATATATGAATTAGTTATAAAGAGTTCATATGTGAATTACAAAGGTTCATATATGAACGTATAGTTCATATCTGAATCACACAGATTCATATATGAACTCAGCCCGTGTTTTTTGTAAAAGTTACTAAATTGTCCTTCTATTTTTGGAGCAGCAGCGACTTTTGATCAGTTAAAGCCGCAACTCTTGACCGGTCAAAGCCGCAACTTTTGACCAAATATAACCGATCTTGACCGAATGAATGGCCAAGAGCACTTCTCTATTTCTCAAAATATTTAGACTTCTCAAATGAACCTAACACTATATATATATATATATATTACGGGATGAGATCGGGAGACAACCCTGAAAAATAAAAGAACCGAAGAACTCATCCAAAACGTTAAATTGAAAATGAGATTAAAAAGGTACTTACAACCATTTTTTTCAAAAAATAAAGCATTTGCTCCTAATTTTTAAAATAAAAGGTCAGGGAAAACAACAAAATTTGGAGCGAATTAAATTACACAAAAAATATCACTTTATTATATTTAATTTGACAGTCATTTTGATATATTTTTTCATCTATTTTATCTTGGTTCTCCGGTTCTTTTATTTTTCAGGGTTCTCTTTGGATCTTTTTCCTATATATATATATATATATATATATAATATTAACCTATATATGCAAATTGAGAAAAACGGTTGATGGCGATATGTTTACGATTTAAGAAATATGCAAATTGGAGACGTCAAGCTATTTGATCATATTTGAATTTAGACATTTTTTATATATAGTATCTAAATATTGTCTGAATTATCGGTTGTATTTTAAAGACATGTTTTCTTTATTTTTATGTTTGTAGTTTAGATTTTACCTTGTTTGAACACAACCCGACCAACCCGAACGGGTTGGCTTGTACCTTTGTTTGGGTTGAAATTTTTTCAAACCGCTTATGTGTCGAAATGTCTTCACCCCAATCAACCCAACCCGTGAGCACCCTAATGACAATGTCCTACAAAGAAAAATTGGCATTCAAAGTTAGGCGTACGTTGTTTACTTTGTTTTTTTGTATGGTTTAAATTTTTGTCTGAATAAATTTGTTTGTACGAGGAGGGACGAGAGACAAATAGGTTTGAGGAAAGCAAAAAGAGTGTTTGATTATTTTTGGGGATTTCTGGAATTAATTTATTGGGAATGGCTTAATGGGAACAATTGAGTGGTCTTGACACAATGACATGTAATTATTTTCCATTTATCCTCTATGTTTTTGTTTACCTTAACTACAATATTCTCCAACCATATATATATATATATATATATATATATATATATATATATATATATTGCTTTTATTTTCCATTAGTGTTGTTATCCAGAAAACTTGAATATGTAATTAAAGCATGATCATCTTTCTCTTCTATAGTTCTGTACATTGATTACGTATACAATCACATTTCTAAAAAAAAACACAACAAATTGCACAAAACATTACATGATTCCAAACTCGGATTGCTTTTTAACAAGTTATAACTTTCACATCTCTGAGAATATTCTCGACCTCTTCTAAGTTGAGTAATTCGAAACCATTACCGGTCTACCCGTGTTGTCGTTTGTAGCATTAATTACAGACGAACAAAACGATCGATTAAGATCTGACTTGCATTGGGAAGAGAAACAATTAATTGTGGTTCTTCAGGTGGAGGTGGGGCAAATGATCCATAATTTGGATTAGATGGACCGGTTTGAAATGGGCTTCGGAGGACCACAACGATGTTTCCAAATTAATTAGGGACTGATCCATATGACCGACTTCCAAAGGTGCAAAAGTAGTTTGTGTTAAAAGTGGGATAAAAATGGTTTAAAATCTATAATCATGGTTGAAATCAAAATCAACAAAATACTAAAAAGTAACAGGAACTCTTCCTTGGTTTTAACTTTAAAATAATAATAATAATAATAATAATAATAATATATTACATACGACAATAGTGATCGATGTCATAATATTAATTAATTAATTAAATTCGTTACCCCGAAATGGTGGCCCTCCATGACCAAAGAAGAAGAAAAACACAAAAGGTGTAAGGAGATGCCCAACACCCCCCAACTTTACGGGAAATTGACCTAAATAACCATTTTTAAAACAAAACTTCAACTTTTAACCATGCAAAATATTTTTTTACAAAAATGACCGGAATCCCGCAAGTCTGACACCGCAAGGCTTGCGGTGTCAGCTTTTTCTGACAAAACGAAAAAAAAAATTATTTCTGACAAAACGCAAGGCTTGCGGTGCGCTTGCGGTGGCTTGCGGGATCGACATTTTTTTTTAAAAATAATATTTTTTTCGTTTGTCAGAAAAAGCTGACACCGCAAGCCTTGCGGTGTCAGGCTTGCGGGATTCCGGCTATTTTTGTAAAAAAATAATTTGCATGGTTAAAAGTTAAAGATTTGGTTAAAAAATGGTTATTTATGTCAATTTCCCCAACTTTACCTAACGAGGTCAATTACAATATCTTTTATAATTTCTTTCCAATGCTTTTAGATTTCCCACACAAACAAACTCATGGGGGCTGGACGTAGCATATCTGCATATGGGAAACCGTATTATTTTTTCTCCCATGTAAAGAAAATTAGGTTCATGAAAGAAATAATTGCATCATCTTGAGAGATATTATCATATTTCTTTTTTTATTTTTTATTTTTATCCCTATTTTGGGTTTTATTTCATCTTTTTTGTCCGATTGAACCTAAATTTGTTTCTTCACTTCTCGTTTTCCTTGAATGGCATGATTCACACATTTTCTTCATATTTTTTGTTCAATAATTGTGATCCCAGAACAAGTAATCAATGTATAAACATTAAAGAAGCCATCTCTATATCATTAAAGAATCAATAGCTCACAATTACAATGAAGAACTCTCTCTTGAGTGTGTGTGGCTAGTGTGTGTGATGGATGACCTAATTCCCTAAAGGGAAAGAAACAAACATTATATACCTAGGGTATAGAATACCCCTATAACAAATATAGTCCCTCTACTTGGTACAATAAACATTTAAGCACTAACATTCTCCCCCTTTGTACCAATGTAGAGCAAAAGATTTAGACGTCCACCGGGGTCACATTCTTCTTCCGAATACCAAAGATGATCTCGAATCTTCCCAGTTCAAGGCGGTAGTCTTTCCGGTATGAGATGGCTTTCAACACTTCGTTGATCAGGTCCTTTTCTTTCTCAGTGAGCTTTACCTCTCCATTCGCATCCAGACGAATCTTACTTTCCAAGTGAAACAGAATAATCTTCAAAGTACCCTCACAGTACTTGTTGATCTCAATAACTCTCATAAATCTTTTCTTTGAGTCAGTATCAACGTAAACAACCCCGAGCTCAGGCTTGTTCAGTACAGTGTAGGCGGGGATACCTTGAATATCAGATGAGCGTCTGTTTGGTCTTTTTAGGTTCACTTGAGTTTGAAAAGATTCCAAACCCATCCGGAAGTCAGTGAGGTAAGAATACGAATATTCTTCATAAACTTCTTCACACTTCGAAAGGCAGCCCTGTATTGAATTCTATATTCTGGACGCTTCTTCTCTGGATGGACATCAAGACTGTTGTAAAGGCTCAGAAGATCATTCAGTCTCAGACTCTTGAAATCAGCTTCAGAAAATACGCATTCAGACCCGTCTGATCTCAAGACTGTGAACTCAGGATAGAAGACATCAAAGAGCTTCTTAGATTCAACTTTCAGCACTTTCATAATCATGTTGTCTAACTTGACGGCTTCTGATCCTTTGTCTTTGTTCTTCATGACGTATATAAATTCGATCTTCTTCAGCGATGGCCAGTCTTCAATCCCATATACTTTCTCCAAGTTGATCCGCTGAACATCCCGTACATACAGTTCTTTTCTCAAGGTTTCTAGATAGGGAGTTTGGATTGATACTCTCTCTCCAGTAGCTACATACCTTGGTTCAGCATCAATAATAACTTGGAAAAAACTGAGTTCTGCTTCAAGTACTTTATCTCTGATCTTTCCATCAGGTACTGTTAGTACACAATGTATCCAAGATTTAGGGATAATTGTATTTAGTCTAATTGTATTAGTCAAAGGTCAAAGTCAACATTCAATTAGGTTTGGTCAAAGGGTATATAAACCCAATTGTTAGGGTTTGTGAGAGTGTGAGGTCATTTGTGTGTCTAGCCACCAAGAGTGTGTGTGTGTGGCCTCCAAGAGAAATTGTTCCTAATTCTCATCTTCTACATTTCTCAATCAAATACAATGAGCTTAATGTGTTAATCTTGTTACCTGATTATTCTCAATTGGTATCAGAGCCTAACAGGTTTGAATTTGTGCATCGATTCCTACATTTTTATCAATTTTTTTGAGAAATTGAAGAGGTTTGAAAGTTTTTGAGATTTTATGGGAATTTCTCAAAATTTTGGAAATTGCTTTATGTTTTGAATCGATTTGCTTACATAAACTTGTTTTGTATGTGATTTAGAGCGTTTTGCAATTTAAACTTTTGATTTTCATAAACAAATCTCAATTTTGGAATATCAAAATATCCAACAGGAAGTTCATCGAAGCAGTAGCCATTCTTCACGATCGATCTTGTTTTTGTGGGTTTTGAATCGATTTTGAGTCCACAGATCGATTCGTTTTTTTTTGTTTTCGAACATCCTGCAACAATCAGATTCGAAAAAGAGTGAGAAACAAGCAAGTTGAGGATTTCGATTTTTCTGGATCTAAAAATATTTCTCGTTGTTCTTGAGAAAGTGATATTCGATTTGGATTGTTAAGGTGCCTTTGATCGTTTTTGTTCTCTAGATCGTTTTGTCTCTTGATTTTGATCACATAGCATCATTTGGAAACGAAAAACAACAACGAAATCAAGGTTTACTGTTGCAAAAAAAAAAAAATCTTAGCCGGAAACTGCTTATTTCGCCGGAATCTTCATCGGTGTCGCAACTCAAGTTAAGTCGCAACCAAAACGTCACCGGGAAGTCGCAACTCAAACTCGCCGGAAAAACGACTTTGCCGGAATCTCGCCGGATTCTGGAAATACTTCGCCGGAGTTCATCGGAGTCGCAACTCAAGTGAAAGTTGTGTCGCAACAGGTCACAACCCAAACGTCACCGGGAAGTCGCAACCCAAACGTCACCGGGAAGTCGCAAATCATCTTCGCCGGAAAAACGTGGTTCGCCGGAAAAACGTGGTTCGCCGGAAAATCTTGCTAAAAACGTTGCATAAATCGTTATTTTGTTGTGGAAATCGTTTGTTGCTTCTCTAAAAACGAAAAGAAACCAAAAACACATCGATTTAGACGTGAAAACCTCAAGAAAATCGAGTTTGAAATTCTCAGATCTGAAAAATCGACGTTTGGGGTGGTGATGAACATTAACTAACGGAAGTCCGTTAGTTGTCCGTTAAGTTTGTAACATTTTTGGTCCTTCGTTAAATTTTTCCGTTAGTTTTGTTAGTTTCATTACAAATTTGGTCCTTCCGTTAGTTTCTTAGTTAAGTCCGTTAAGTCCAATTAGTTTAGGAGTTTCACAATTTTGGTCCCTGGACTTTTAGTTTTAGATTGTGTCAAGTTCAGCCCCTGCAGTTTAGGTTTTGGTTTAAGTCTTTTTTTGTCCCTCTAGTTTTAACTTTAGATTTTTTTACAGTTTTAGTCCTTGTCTTGTTTTTTAAGTTTTAGATTTTTACATTTTTAGTCCTTAGAATTTATTTTTCTTTTAGAATTTTTCATTTTTAGTCCTTTGAGTCTTAATTTTAGAATTTTTTGTCATCTTTTAGTCCTTGTTTTTCGTTTTAGTTTCGTAAGTTGTCAGTTTTAGTCCTTATTTTCATTATTTTTCATTTTTCATCGTTCTTATCAGTTTTTGCCTGCATTTATCCGTAACTGATATATTTTTCTCGTGTTTTGCAGGTTTATCGATTTAAAGTCCAGTTTTCCGCATTAATTTTTCGAAATTAATTTTCGGAGAAAAATTTACAAATTGTTTTTCAAATTTTATTTCTAAAAAAATTCTGACTTTAATCGTGTTTTCTCTGATCGTTCAAACGCACAAATTCTACTTCTCACGAAGTATCTGTTAACGATCCGACGTTTTTAAAATTTCAGGTAACAATGTCACTAGAGGAGGAAAATGCTATTCTCAAGGACATAATGTCAACTCCCGACCCTCTTGTGAAATGTATTCAAATACAAAAAGTCCAACAAGATAAGTTAGATGATTTGACTGCTCAACTGAAGAAATCAAGAGAATCAATTGCTTATAAAAATGATATATTGCGAGAGCAAGAGATTCTCATTGATAACTTGAAAAAGAACGAATTTGATGGGGCTCTAGCGTATCATTCGGAAAGAATGACTGAATGCAAAACAAAACTAGCGTATTCGGAAGCTAGGAAAAATGAACTTGAACATCGTTTGCGTGATTATAAAGACAAAAACACCAATCTCCTTAATGAAGTTATAGGATTGGAAGGAAGACTTTACGATATCGTTCAAACTGAACAAACAAGGAAGATAGAAAATCTGAAAGAAGAAATATGTACATTACAGAAAACTAATCAAGATCTCCAACAACAACTTTCTGATCTGAAAACACAAGCTGATGTGAAGAAGTGTGATTGTGAATCTAAAGCAAGTCTGATGATTTCTTTAGAGGAAAAGAATGTCGAGCTCACAAAGAAAATATCTGATTTTGAACAAGTAATGAGAAAGGAAAACGAAGATATTCAAAAAGAAAGATATCTTTTTGAAAAAGAAAGGGCAAGCTTTGGCAAGAAGTTTTCTGATTTTTCAAAGAAATGTTTTGAAGAAAAGAAAAGTATTGAGCTTAGATGCATAAAACTCTCAAATCAAAACTCCGATTTTGAAAAGGTTTTATTTTTAGAAAAGGAAAAGCTTGAGAAAAAGATGTCTGATTTTAATGCTGAAAGAAAATCTTTTGAAGCAAAGATTGTTGAGCTTTCATTGAAAATATCTAATTTGGAGCAAGAATTAGACATCGAAATAAAAGAATCTGAAAAGAAGAAAATTAAAGATTTTCAAGCGAAAAGTGTGAAAGATGTTTATTCAGATGAAAGAAAGATGTTTCAGGCTGAAATCTCAAAGTTAACAAGGAGGTTGTCTGCTTTAGCAACGGATGCTATGAAAGAGCAGAAGATCAAATCTGATCTACAAAAAAGTTTGATTTGATTTATCGAGAAAGAAATGTTCTGTCCGACAAAGTTCAGAAACTGGAAGCAATCAACCTCAAAGTTGAATTATCTGAACAATCTAGTACCGATACTAGTGTTCAATCGCCATATGATGATTCAACTGCTTCGAAATATTCATTTAAGACTGCTTCTAGTTCAACTCATGAACATCTTTCTTTGCAAAGTCTGTCAAATCAAGCACTCCTTCAAAGGATCAGATTCGCCCTTCTAATATTTTCTATAACCATGCTGCTACAAGTCCAGATACTCCTATCTTTAAGCCTGTTAAGATGGTTTGGAAGGTAAAAGGATCTACTCCTGAAAGAGATGCCCCAAAGTCATTTGTTCCTCCACCGAAGGTGAACAAGAAGAACAATGATCCGAAAGGTAAGTCTTTTGTTAACCGTAATCTTATCTATTCTGCAAATCATTTGATTAGGTTAGCACAAAAGCACATATGTTGTTCTTATTGTGGAACTAATGATTTTGTCAAGAAAGAAGATGTTCAGTACTGGTATGGTACTTACAATATTCCTTCAAATCGAACTGCACATAACAAGCCAGGACCCAATTGGCAATGGGTACCAAAATCAACTTAATCTGTTTTGCAGGTTTATCATGTGTGGTGCTGATTGTCAGAACTATACAAACACATGACTGGGAAACAGAAGAGAATTGTGCAGATTTGAAGAAGAATACCTATGCTGAACTTGTAACGTCCCAAAAATTACAAGGAATTTAAAATTTTTAAAACATGCATTTCATTATAAAATAACCCCAATTTAATAATTCGCAACTCAAATTAAATTAACGTCGTTAACTCAAACAGTCAATAAAGTTTACGCAGCGGAAATTTCATAAAATAAAATCTAAAGCTTTAAAAGTGAAATTTAAACACTCTCAGCACCCCGCGCTTAGTGTGTGTACCGTCAAGCCCGACTGCCACTCGCACCTGAAATCACAACATATTGGGAAAGGGTAAGCTAAACGCTTAGTGAGTCAAACCACACACGTAGGTAGCAACCCCACGTATATCGCCCCTACTCGCAAGTAGGCAACAACACCATCACCATGAATATAAAACCACAAAATGATTATTATATAAATACAAACCTCGGTCCCACCGAGTGGACAAAAATACATTGATACAAGCTCAGTCCCACCGAGTAAAGATAACTGTACTAGCTCAGTCCCACCGAGCCCTCGGTCCCACCGAGTAAAGATAAATGTACTAGCTCAGTCCCACCGAGCCCTCGGTCCCACCGAGTAAAGATAAATGTACTAGCTCAGTCCCACCGAGCCCTCGGTCCCACCGAGCCCCCCAGTCCCACTGAGGTGTACGCAAGCACAAATAATCGACATATAATTTCAACAATCACAGCTAAATCATCCCATCCAAATTGGTCCACGTAAACACGTAATAACATGTAATAACACATAGCACAAAAACAACGGTACACATAAGATTCCTAACTATGCGGTGAGAGAACTCACCTCAAAGCAAAGCGACGCGCTCCCGGGCCGCAACACCAGCACTTCAACCTTCCTCACTTTTTCCCACCTAAATACGCACTAAAACGTCAACGGGAAGTCCCAACTCACGACACTTTTACTAGTTTAACAAAACTAACATTCCAGCTTTTATACTAAAAACGCAGGTCTGTTCGGGACCCATTTTACCCCTGCTAGACTGATCAAACCAAAAATCTAATTCCACATTCAGGAAGTTCAATGTCTTACGGTTCCAGGGACGTATCGCACGCGTCCTAACGATATTCCTAGCACTCTATATGAATTTTACAAAAACACCTCGCAGTGCAGCTAAAACAGGACCTGTCAGTATAAAATGGCAATTTGACACTAGCTATGGCCCGAACTGGTTTTTCCACAAAACATATAAAAGTTACTAGACTCAGAATGGGAACTTTTGGCACCAGTTTCATCCCAATCCGACATTCCTAGCAGAAGATATAGCTTTTACAAAACAGGGCAGAAACTGCACAATTTACATAAAATGATAACTTTTGAACTTGGACCCAATAAGTTATCTTAATCCAAACAGACCCACGAAGAAACATGACTTACTGAATTAGGGTTAACATGGGCTGAACAAAACCATGCACCACCCCCTGCCGCCTCCGGCGGTGGTGGTGGCTGGCGGTATTCTCGCGACAAACAAAACGAAAAGACACGGAAAGGAAAACGAACGATTACCTCGTTGCAACTCCTCCTTCTTCCCGATTCCGGTAGCACGCAGCGGCGTTCCTCTCCTTCCCGGCGTCTCTCACTCTCCGGCGAACACTCTCCCTCTCTCTCCTCCCGTCGGCGACCACACTCCCTTTCCCTCTCGATTTTTCTTCCTCGTCGATCTCTCTCTCTCTCTCTCTCTTGCACTCACTTTGCCGGCGACAGCAAAAGAGAAGGGGATGGGGAGAATGGCTTGGGGTTGTGGTAGTGTTACTGTGAAACCGAAGGGGAAGGGGGATGGGGCGTCCCTTGGGCTGACCCCTTTCCAAACTTTGGGTATAAGTCCCTAATAGCCCCTCCACTTATCCCTTTCCTTGCAAGAACCCAAGAGTTGTCCCAATTAACATTTTGGTCCGATTCGACTAACCCCCGCTAAATAAAATATTAACAATAATTAGAAAAATTAATAAATAAAAAATATGTACCGGGACACGGGCTTTACAGAACTACTCGCATAATTTCAGGGGGAGAGATTCTATATTTTTGATATATTTGTGCTTATTGACATATCTTTCTATATGCTTCTTTATAGGGGGAGCGTAATGGCTTCTGAATAATTCAGTTCAGAACCCGCACTTCAATGATGTTTATGGTTTCTATACACATCAGTTTAGAACCCGGACTTCAAAGAGATAATGGTTTCTAAACACATCAGTTTAGAACCCGGACTTCAAAGAGATAATGGCTTCTAAACACTTCAGTTTATAACCCGAGCTTTCAATGTTATTGACTTCTGATCATATCAGATCAGGACTCGTTCTTAATCTCTAATAATAAATAAAATAAATAAAATAAAATAAAAAGATTTTGATTGTTACATGTGCTGATTTTGTCAAATTAAGATCTTTGCAGATTTTGAGGGGGAGCTTATCCGATTTTTAAATCAGTCGATCATAATTTGAGAGGGAGCTTAATTGTTTAGCACTGTAAGTATCTTCTGAACTTAATCTGAGATTGTTGGAAAGAAGAACGACTTTCAAGCATGAAAAAAAATTGTTTTTAAATGTTCAAACCACTTCTATAATTCAAACAGATTTTATAATTTTAGAAGTGTGTTTTTAAATGTTTTCATGTATATCTTGGATTGTCACATCATTATTTCTGACCGTGTGTTTCTAAAGATTAATACTTGCGTGTTATCTTGTCTATATACTTTCAAGTATTCATACACACCGGTTCAGTTTCTTATTGACTTTGTTATTACCATGTCTCAAAACGAAACAACTTTTCGATGGTAATACTCCCGTTTGTAATTCAAAGTTTGTTGAGCATCATATTCATTCAACGTGAGAACTTAAGCGTTTCATTCAACGATTGTTTATATTTGTTCATATAAACAACATCCAATTCTTTGATACCCTAAGCGTTCATGATTATATTTCATGTTTGATCTGATTGATACATTGTCAGATTCACAAACAAGTCTTTCAAATTCATTTCATTCATTCAATATTCTTGTTGTGTGAAATCTTCAAAGTTCAAATGCTCAAATATTTCATGATTTTATTAAGGAGCATACATTCTGATGACAATGTAATTCAAAAAGCTGAGATTTATAATTGTTCAAGATAAACTGTTGAGCAACATATCTTTTAGGACAACATTCATGGGAATTAGTGTGAGAGCTTAAAAGAACTTCTATGGATCCACGTTAACCAGTGTTTCCTACCCAAGAAGTTATCCTTGAGTGATTGAGGGGTGAGGGGTCAAAATCAAAGAGTGGGGGAGATAACTCATCCGGTTGAGTAATCTCATTGTGCTGAGGTAAAATGAAAAAGAGAGTTTGGTTAGAAGTGAGCGAATGAAAAACAGAAAGAGGGTGTGAGAACAGAGTTAAAAGAATACGAGAACTCTGCACCAGCCACTTTCTGAGCCGGGCAGCCACATTACTGATTGGTTCACATTTCTTTGGTGACCATCATTGAAACAGGCAACTAGCCCATGCCAACTCTTGCTTTAACCCCACCAGCTACTCATTTCTTTCTCAACAAAGAAATGTTTCATTTTCTTGGGGATGCAGCATATTACCTATCTAATCTTCACTCGGAAGGTTGGATATTGAAAAAGAAGGAAGTTTGCCCCACCTTCGCACTTCAATCATGCACATTGAGTTCGTGGAAACTTGTTGTTGTCTCAACAGTTTACACAATTTGAGCCTAATTATTATTCAAGCATAAGTTGCTTCAATCATTTCTACACTTGCACGTACACACAAGGAATATGTTTTCTTGTCATAACGTTCATAGAAATTCCATTGTGTTTTTCGATGATTGAATGGAAGCCCTGGAGGAGTGAACATCAAAAAGCTCCTTTCCAAAGTACATCCGTTGTACTAAGTGGCTTTGTGCAACTTACAGGCATTTTAACTGATTCATCTGTTGTTTCAGGGTTACCACTTTATATTATCTGAATTTGAAAAGATTCGGATAAACATTTTTGGAATTGACGGTAAAACAGATCAAGAGGAGGAGATTGTTTCTGGTACTCAAAGAGAATGCTGAAGTTGAACAAGAATTTTGATGATCATGATGCTCACAATCATCAAAAAGGGGGAGAAATATCAATCAGAAGAAAAGGCGGAGATAATTCGAATATTTCAATTTCCAAGAGTTAATGTTGATATTTGCCAAAGTCAAAGAAGTTCAAGATAAAGTGTTTCCAAGAGATAAGTTCAAGACAGTTTGTTCAAGATGATTAAATGTGTGAAGATACAAAGACAGTTCGTGCTTAAAGATTATTCAAGAATGTCTTAAAGCTCAAAGCCCGTTGAAACCTCAAATCCTGTTCATAATTCAAAGACTGAAGAATTTGCAAAGATCAGTGATTCGAAGATATAAAGATTCGTTTGTTTGAAGACCTTGATCAACCTTGCACATATTTGAAGTTCGTGTTTCAACACTTGTTGACTATTTGACTTAAAAGAGCCTAATGAAGATTTAAAGCTGCCAAAGTGGATTCTTGAAGATAAAGCCTATCTGAAGATTAAAGAGCTGAAGACTATCGTCATAATTTTTTTTTAAATCTTGAATCCATAGGGGAGATTGTTAGTACACAATGTATCCAAGATTTAGGAACAATTGTATTTAGTCTAATTGTATTAGTCAAAGGTCAAAGTCAACATTCAATTAGGTTTGGTCAAAGGGTATATAAACCCAATTGTTAGGGTTTGTGAGAGTGTGAGGTCATTTGTGTGTCTAGCCACCAAGAGTGTGTGTGTGTGGCCTCCAAGAGAAATTGTTCCTAATTCTCATCTTCTACATTTCTCAATCAAATACAATGAGCTTAATGTGTTAATCTTGTTACCTGATTATTCTCAATTACAAACGGTGTTTGTGAAACTAAAGTACCTGAGCTTGGACCTGCTGCATCTTCTAACTGTGGAGTGTCTGAGATTGGACCTGCAGAATCAACCTGTGTCGGAGCATCTTCTACCACTGTCGGAATATCATCTTCAGACTCGATATCCAAATCCTGATCCCCAGTTTCAAAGTCAAAATCCAATTCATCCAGAGTTTCTATCATCTCTTCTTTAATCTTGTGGTTGAGCTGCTCTGGTTCTTCCTCAGAATCAATGTAGATATAATCTCGTATTAATTCATCTGCCATCCTTTCTTCCTCTGTTCTATTGTCAACAGCCGCAGGCTTTTCAACCCCAGCTATGACATCAGCTAGAACAAGCATTTCTGTATCAACATTCTGAACAACATCAGTCGCCGCTCCACCTTCACCTGTGTTTCCCCCAGCTTCTGATTCATTAACATTGCCAGTAGCAGCAGCAACACTAGTCTCTCCAACCCCTGCTCTCTTCTCCCCCTCATGTTAATCAGGCGGATCCTGGTCATCATGTCTTTTTTTCTAAGAGACTTCTGATTCAATACCACATCTTTCTTCTACAACTTTGAGCCGGTTACAGAGTTGGTGAATCCATGCATCACGGCATTAGTCATATCTGTGACAGAGTTGGTAAGCTTCTCAAGTTGGTTTGCTAGAAGAAGTTGTGTATCGATGGATGTTGAAGTTTGAGGTTGGGTTGGAGGTGGTGTATGATGACGAAGTAAGGAAACTAAGTCAACCTCTTCAGATGTACTCGAGTCGCTTTTGGCTAGAAGGCGAGATAACAACTCAGATTTAAGCTGGTCTTCAGGTATAAGGTGTAGTGGGATAGATGATGGATTTTGAAAGTCTGGTTGAGCTTCTGATGGTGGATCCTGAGGAGTGGATGATGGTTCAGCTATATGCTTGCCCTTTATGGCTCGGCTGACTTCAGATGCTAACTTATCAACAGATTTCTGCATTTGTGAACAGTGTTGCTTGTACGACCTGTCAATAGAACCAAGTGCAGAAGACAGTAATGGTAGAGTAATAAAATGCGGATATGGCCCGAGCATCCGAATTACTTCTGCATGAGGAAAATTAGGGAAAATAGAGCTAACTTCCGGACCACCTAGGTTACCGGTTGAAGTAGCGGTTGTAGCAACCGTACTGCCTGTGCTCATGGCTGGCAAAGTGTTGACCATGACAGGACTTCCACCCTGTCCTCGTGCGGTACCAACGAATGGCGGCCTCACTCTGGGTGTTCCGGTTGGGGCACGAAAGCCCGCAACTTGGTATTGTTCCAACATTTGTGTCCTAGGAAAGGATGTTCTACCAAATGGTCCTAGACTCAATGTGCGTGGAATAAAAGGCGGTGGCCGGGGCGGGAGCCTACCTGTTTCAATACCAGCAGATACCGATTGTATCGCCGATAGCAGTTGAGCTTGATCCCCTGTGGAAAATGAAACATCGGCAAATTGAGATGCCGATGAGTGGCTGAGTGGGGCTGTGCTATGCATGGCTGGGCGGACCACGACTTGTTCAATACGCAACGGCGACGTACGCTCGTTGGTAGAAGATGTGGCTACCCGACTTGGATCGGTTTGGGGAGAGTCAGTAGTTAAAACTTTATCTGACTCTTTCACAGCTTCACTCATTTCTTTTCTCCCTTCATTCTCACCACTAACTACCTTTTCTACTTCTTCTTGATTCTCTACTTCTTCGTTCACAGATGAAGGACCCGCAGCATCAGTAGCAGTGTCGAGAAGTTCGGTGTTCCGAGTGGTCTCAGTATCCGAACTCACAACACGTGGTCTCTTTCCCATATGTCTAGGAATTAAATTCACCAATGGGTCATAACCTGAGTCATCATCATCATCATCATCATCGTCAAAGGCAGGAAAGAAAGGTTCTACCTCATCGTCTTGATTGACTGCATCATCATCAGGAGATGATGCAGCTGCATAAGCTTCATCCCATGAGACATCATCATCAAATATCTGTACAGGAGGAGGTCGAGGTGGTAGTTGAGCTCGTCTGGAAGAGGATGCATGACCAACAGTCCGTAATCTTCTCCCAACTCTCTTTCTTTTCGTTCTCCTCACCCCTCGTTGTTCAGGAACATCCCCCTGTTCCTGAACCCCCTCGACTTGGACTTCCTCACCACCTAAAGGATTAGCATCGTGGGGAGGTCCTTCCGGTTCTGGATTGACCATCAATGCATTATCTATCCTATATTGCCTAACTACCCTGGACTGTTGGTCGGCATATGCAAGTAGATCTTCACGTAGAACGGCGGTGTGAGAAAAGTTGATCTGCTTGGGCATCCTGAGATAGTGCATATACTGGCTTGGGCCTCTAGGATGATTCTCTCGTCTTGGAATCTGATCGTTGTCTACCATAGCTTGATGAATCAAGATCTGGAAGAATCGCTGAAATGGTACGAAGTTTCGTCTCACCTTTGGTTTTAACTGATCCGCGACAAGCTCAACGATCTCGTTCCATATCAAGACGGCATAGTTGATGTTGTGGTTAAAGACGAATGCATGAAACATGCGCAGTGTGGATAGGTTTGTCTTGTCTAGTCCAGTATGCTTTGAGGTCATGCAACGGTTGAAGATTGAGCATATGGAGTAGTATATTCTCGGTAGGTAGTTCCGTCTGAAAGTGGATGAGCCAGTAAGTGGGGCATTCGGTGGAGGCTGATAACCCAAACTTCGAATGTCAGCATAGAGTTGAGATTCAGGAACCGGATCCTGAAGATTCTCACTCGGGAGATTTAGAGATCGGCTGAGTCCCCTTAGAGTGAATCGGACATCGAAGTGGTCTAGTTTGGCAGTGAAATGTGGTACTCTGGCGGTTGGATGGTATAAAGTGTACTCTAGAATTGTTTAAGATAGATCGCAGGCACAAGTTCAACTCTGGTCAAAGCAGTTAGTAATGGATGACCGCGAAGAATCTCGAGAATGACTCCGTAGTCAAAAGGAACCGCCAAGTCTAGATGATGGTTGTTGTGCAGAAATTGCACCGTATTAGTACTCGAAAAGATTTCTTCGTCCATATCATGTGCATTGACCGACGGATGTGATGAACGATGTGAACGGATGATGGTGTTTTCATCCGAGTCATTTCCATCATGATCAGCCATCTGTAACACTTAACAGTTTAGAATAGTGCCAAAATTGGATTTTGCCTTAAAATTTTTCCAAAATTTTCCTAAGTCTTGGGCAAGTCGTAACCAACAAGAAAGGGCATGTCGCGGGCCATAGCGATGTCGCAATGCAAAGAAGAGACAAAGTGAAGTCGCAACACAAGGTTGCGATTTGGTCCATGTCGCAACAGACCATTGCGACATGGTTGAAGAATAGGCCACTGCGACATGTTTGAAGTTTTGAGCATTAGTTGATTGCGACATTCATGAACACATGAATGTCACAAGGTTGCGACATGGATGAACACTGAAAATAACTAAGTGTTCAAGCCCTAAAAATTTTGTTTTTGCCCAGAAGATGTTAAAACTACCACTACTAGGCTCGCCCAAACAGCGTGAACAAACCCTAAATGATTTTCTAACACCCTAAACACACAGAAGCATCGAATAAGCAGATTCAAGAAAAAACGACCCTAAAGCCCTAAAAAATCGACCTATCATACGATTTAATGAATGAAAATCAACAAGATTCGAGATATGATACCTTGGAGTCGATCTGAGATGATTGAACCGAGCAGAAATCACTAAAACAGTCTTGAAAATCGAAGTGGCAAAGGCGGTTTTGAGAGAAAAAGGGTTTTTTTTCGAGTTGAGACTTGGTTGAAAAGTCAAAACCCTAATTTATACGATTTTCAAACTGAGGGACACGTGGCACAAAATGATTGGTCCAAAGTTTGACCTGCCACGTGTCATCAAGTCGCAGTGAACAAGCTACGAACTGATAAAAGATCAAGTCGCAACAGAAGGTTGCGACTTGGTACTGTTCACATGATGAAGTCGCAATACACAGTTGCGATTTGGCACTGTTCACATTGTCATGTCGCAGTCCATGGTTGCGACATGACACTGTTCATACCCTGAAGTCGCAGTGTACGGTTGCGATTTGGAAAAAAATTAAGCCCAGTGAGATATCGCAATAGAAGGCTGCGATCTCTCACTGTTCACATGTGAAATCGCAAGTGTGAGTTGCGATTTTAATAAAACTTGGACATTTTTCAATTTAAAAAAATGAAAAAAAGATTTATCACATTGGAAGATGTCCAACTTCCAATTGATCAAGCATGCAAGGTATTAAAACATTTTCACTCCCCCTTAAATGATGCAAGAAAGTTTGAAAAAATGATTTTCATCATCTAAGGGTTTGTGGTTGAAAAACAGATTAGAGAACATACCTTGTGATCTTCAAGTAAGGAGCACAGGAAACCAACACTTACAAGCTTAGTCAGAAATGCACACTCCCCCTATTCTTGTGCATACTACTTAGTTTGTACTCCCCCTGAGACTATGAACACACCTCATGCAGGCATAGATATCATAACAAGAAATAGAAAGTAACAAAGAGAATAAACAATGAAAAACAACAAAGACATGAGAATAAAATATTTTAGATTGAGAATAGAATGAGATGAAAACTTGTATGCATCAATCTAGATAGAGATAACTAGATTGAACTACACATATTTCCATCCATTATATGATCAATATAGAATATTAAACTTTCATGTTCAACATGCCGAGCTTGGATACTAAGAAATTAAATCGTTTTTCATCCAAGGCTTTCGTAAAGAGATCGGCAAGTTGAAACTCAGTTGTGACAAAGTATAATTCAATTGTACCTTTTTCAACATGATCTTTGATGAAATGATACCTTATGTCTATGCGTTTGGTCTTTGTATGTTGGACCGGGTTAGCTGATATTGCAATTGCACTCTTGCTATCACAGTAAATGGGGATCTTCTCATACTTGAAGTCATAGTCAGACAGATGAGTCTTCATCCACAGAACCTGTGAACAACAACTGGCAGCGGCCACATATTCTGCATCCGCAGTTGATGTTGAAACACAGTTCTGTTTCCTCGAGGACCAACTTACTAGTTTATCACCCAAAAACTGGACATGACCAGATGTGCTCTTCCGGTCTAGCATACTACCTCCATGATCCGCATCAGAATATGCAGTGAGTTCAAATCCTGTTCCCTTCGGATACCACAGACCAAGGTACGGTGTCCCCTTCAAATATCGAAAGATTCTTTTAACAACACTCCGATGTGATACCTTTGGTTGTGCCTGAAATCTTGCACAAAGACATGTTGCAAACATTATATCTGGACGACTTGCCGTCAGGTACATTAATGAGCCTATCATACCTCGGTAATTCTTAACATCTACATCTTCACCAAGTGGATCCGGACCTATTTTAGATCCAGGAGCCATAGGTGTACCAATATAGGTACAGTTTTCCATCTGAAATTTCTTCAAGATGTCAAACATATACTTCGACTGGTTGATGAAGATACCTGTTGAGAATTGCTTGACTTGTAATCCAAGAAAGAAATTAATCTCTCCCATCATACTCATCTGGAATCTGGTCATCATTATACCCGAGAACCAAGTACACAATACAGGGTCAGTTGAACCAAATATAATATCATCAACGTAAATTTGTACTAGAAGGATCTCACCATTTTCATGCAGAGTGAAGAGAGTTGTGTCGATTTTACCTTTTCGAAAGCCAGCACCAAGTAGGTAGGTAGATAAGATTTCATACCAGGCGCGAGGGGCTTGCTTTAGACCGTAGAGAGCTTTGTCAAGTATGTAGACGTGATCTGGTTTATCTTTGTCCACAAAACCCTCTGGTTGAGAAACATATACTTCTTCTTTCAATATACCGTTCAGGAAAGAAGTCTTCACGTCCATTTGATAGACAGTGAAGTTTCTGAAAGCGGCAAATGCAAGAAACATCCGAATTGCCTCTAAACGAGCCACCGGTGCATACGTCTCATCGTAGTCAATTCCCTCTTGTTGCCTATACCCTTTGGCTACAAGGCGTGCTTTATTTCTAACAACAATCCCATCTTTATCTTTCTTATTCTTCAGGACCCACTTTGTACCAATTACCGTTTTACCTTTGGGTCTAGGAACTAATCGCCACACGCTCAATGCTTCAAAAGAATTCAGCTCATCTTGCATGGCAATGATCCAATCTGGATCTTCCAAGGCTTGTCGAACTGTTGTGGGTTCAACTTGACTTAGAAAAAGCGCGCAAAGGACTTCATTAGCCGTTGCAAATCTAGTCTTCACAGGTTCGGAGACGTCACCAATGACTTGTTCAATTGGGTGACTCTTAGTCCATCTTGAAGCATGAGGATGAACAATTATAGCACCATAGTTGGGATCCACTAAGGTAGGATCCTTATCAAAATTCAACTCTATTGTCAAGGTAGGTTCCGGTTTTCGGGCGGGTTCATTGACAGAAGTGTCAACAGGAACTGCCTCCGGTTCTGCTTCAGAAGATGACTCATGTTGAGTTGCAGAATCCTCACCATTGGCGTTAGAAGTTGTAGCTGACGAAGAAGCACCATTCGTGGATACATGTTGTTTTGCTTGTGGAGATTCCATATGCGTATTACTTGAAGTTGTAGCAGGAGTTGTTGCACCAGATGAATGAGTAGTCAGTTCCGGTGTAGGCCCTGACAATGTAGCATTAACTGGTGGTGTGGCAACATTGCTCCTGTTAGATATAGATGAAGTAGGTTTATCACTACCGAAAAAATCATCATAAAAATATTCAAACAATAAATCAAGATCATTAGGTTTAGAGTTAGAAGTGGATTCTTGATCCTTGTTTGAAGATCTAGTCACCATAGGACGAATTTGTCCAGATGCTAGTACACCTGATATTACGGGTTCTGTACTGTTTTGCACAGAAACCATATCTTCAGTTTCATTAAATCTGACATTACGCTTTCCTTCACAGTTCTAGACGATTTGAAATAGACTCTGTATGCTTTTGACGTGAGCGAGTATCCGATGAAAACACCCTCAATACCCTTTGGACTGAATTTGTTCAAATTGTCCTTGTCGTTCAGCACAACACACCTGCATCCAAACACACGAAAGTAGTGTATTACAGGTTTTCTATTATTAATCAGTTCATATGGAGTTTTACCAAACCGACGATGGATTATAGAACGATTTTGTGTATAGCATGCCGTAGCAACATCTTCAGCCCACAAGAACAGAGGTAGATCAGCATAAGACAGCATCGTTCTGGCAGCTTCAACAAGTGTGCGGTTTCGTCTTTCAACGACTCCGTTCTGCTGAGGAGTTCTAGCCACAGAAAACTGATGAGATATTCCTAATGATTTAAAGAAATCATCAAGAGTCTTGTTCTTGAATTCTGTCCCGTTGTCTGACCTAACAGTCTGAACTGATTGTTGACGGTTTACTTGAAGTTGCTTGATTAACGAGATGATCAAGTCAGGTGTTTCATCTTTTGAACGAAGAAACTTGACCCAAGTATATCTCGAATAATCATCGACAATTACTAACACGTATCGTTTGGCACTGACACTCTGAGTCTTCATCGGACCACAGAGGTCCATATGAAGGATTTCTAAAGGTTTTTGTGTGCTGGGTTCGGGTTTCGGTGGATGAGGAGCTCGCTTTATCTTCCCCTTCTCACAAGCAATACAGAAGTAGTCTTTCTCAAACTGCAGAACTGGTAGACCTATAACTAAATCACCCAACGTTAGCTTTTGAATGTAACGAAAGTTGAGATGAGATAGTCGTCTATGCCATAACCAACTCTTTTCCATAGTTGCCTTAGTCAACAAACACACGTCATTCTTCGGCTTAACCTTCGATAGATCAATAGTGTAAAGATTTGACTTTCGCGAACCAACTAGAAGTTCATTTCCTCCATCGGTTAGAATTGCACACCGAGTCTTCTTGAAATGGACTTTTAGGTATTTATCACAAAACTGACCTATACTAAATAAGTTATGCCCTAAGCCTTCAACATAATTCACTTTAGTTATCCTGACGTTGTCGGCCACAATATCTCCATAACCCATGATTGGAGCGTAATGATCATTTCCAAACTTAACTTTCCCTCCATCGTGTTTCACAAAATTTCTCAACAGCTCCTTCCTTCCTGTCATGTGTTTTGAGCAACCAGAATCCAAATACCACACATGACGGAGCTGCAAAATGGAGTTTAAACAGTTTTAGGTACCCATTGCCAATTGGGTCCTTTCGGGTTAGGAGAATTAACCTTTTTCTTTGAATTGTAGTGGTTATAATATCTATTTGAATAAAAACGATTTGAACCATAGAAATTATAACCAAACCACGAAGAATAATCAGACTTGCAGATAAAATCATCTACACCACAAGAAGATCAACAAATTTGATCATATGCTAAATTAATCAGTTGTTGCATAGAAGAAATCTTGTACGGAATTACAAGTTTTTGTTTGTTTGAAGCAACACGATTACTAACATTAGAAACAAAAGTGTTTTTCTTGGAATTAAAAGCGACAGTAGATGATTTTCTCTGGGCCACATCATGTGTGAACTCCTTTATTCTCCACTCTACCCGCGAGTTGTTTCTTAAATTACGATCTGAAATGGAATCAAGATAAGAATTGTAAGCGTAGGAATTTTGAACTTTAGAAGATTTAGATTTGCGCTTATTTTTCTTCTTTTTCTTTTTCTTTTTCTCAACGGTTTTAGAAGATTCCCCCTCGAATAAATTCTCCTTGGGTTCTTCTTCCTTGACCACAAAATCAGAATGATCTGGAAGTTTAGCACTAAAGTCAAAATTAACATCCTTTTGTTGAACTTGCTTATCCTTCCTTTCACAAGGAGTGTCAATAACATGATCAACTTTAATATCATTGGAAGAGGAGTTATGAGAGAAGTCACAAGATTTTTCATTAACAGGTTGTTCCTCTATCTCAATGGGACCAAAATCATCCAAGTCATCCGCCATCATGCTTCTATTAATAGTATTGCCTATGAGGGCTTTGCATGAGGAAGCATCTGAATCAGAGGAAGCTTTGCTAGCAAACTCTGTCATAGCTTCAGTGGATAAACTTGTCAATTTTCCCATCAGTCTTGAGATTTCATTTTGAAAGTATTCTTTATTGGACTCAAGATCATTTCTCTCTTTGATCAAAATGTTTTCTAAATCAGATATTTTCTTTGAAAGAAAAACATTTTCAGTTTCAAAAGATGTTCTTTCGAATTTAAATCTCTCTCTTTCTTTCTCAATATTTTCTTTTTCAAGAAATAACTTTTTCTGAAAATCAGAGACTTGTTGTGAGAGATTCAAACATCTCAGTTCAAAAGATTTCTTTTCTTCTAAGGTTTTTGAAGACGAAACAGAAACAACCTTTTCAGATTTGTCATTCAAGGTATTTATCAAAACAGTTATCATCACTTCCTTTTCAATATCAAAAGCAAGTTGATCGTCATTTCTGACTTCTTCAATTTTGCTTTTAATATTCAATTCAAGATCGACAAGCTTTTGTTCAAGCACCAAGGGAGGATAATATATTTTTCCTTCAGAAACGGGTTTTGATACAGTTCCCTTTGGTGGCTGAACAATATAGCTATCAAAATAGTCATTAGGCAAGGTTTTCTTATCTTGCATTGCCTTCCTATTTGCCTGATCATAAATATAAGGAAGTTGTATGGTTACATATGTCTTTCTTTTAACTTCTTCCTCAACTCCTTGTTCCTCCTCATTAAGCCATTTAATCTTGAATTTAGGATCTTTTAGATACTTAAGCCATTGAAACTTGTATATACAAGGTGCCTTTTTCAAAGCATTCTCCAAATAATGAGGATTGTCATATCCTAAACCCCATTTCGAATTGTAATATCTGAAATTCTTTGGCGTGTTTAGAAAAATGGTTTGTTCAGATTGTCCAAGTTTATACAGTTTCGCTTCTAGATCACCTACCTTCTCAGACAATTCATTATTAATATCTTTGTAAGATCGCAACATTTGTTCAAGTTCATTCTTCCTATTTTCAGCAATTCTTACATTTTCTCCCATTTCATCCATTTTTCTTCGGAAATAAGTGCGTGATTTTTCGATTTCAACCCGTTCAATTTTCAAATCATCATTTAACTTTTTATGGTCAATGATAGTTTGTCTTTGAAGTTCAATTATTTTATGTGCCTTAATGAGTTTCTCACTTTGTTCATCAAGTTTTAATTGAAAAACTTTAAACTGATTACCAAAATGATTAATAGTGCAGAGATCTACCTCATCTGTCTCAGGCGCCGCATCAGCCTCTGAATCATCATCATCTCTGCTCATCAAGCACATCCTAGCAAAAGCAGCCGTATCTTCCTCTCCTTCATTATCTGTCTGGTCCAACCAAAACTCTTCCTCCACTGGAAGCTCAATACCTGACTCTTTCTGTTCAGCTAACAATGCCTTCTGCTTGTAGTAGTCAGAATTCTTCACTTTTGGTTTCCAGCAATCTTTGGAGAAATGACCGGTTTTCCCACAGTTGTAGCACTTTTGCTCTTCATCCTTCTTATCACCATACTTCTTCACCTCCGGCCTTTTACCATCTTCCTTATGATCATCAAACTTCTTTGACTCAATCCGATTCTTGTGTTCAAAGTTTTTAGAACTAGACGAGTAACGTTGGTTATTTGATCCAGGAGTTTTTACAAATCTGTGTTGAAAGGCCTTGGAAAGAAGTATCATAGCCTGCCTTAAGCTTTCTGCTTCATCCAAGTCAGCTTGGTCTAACTCATATTCTTCTCTCTGAACAATCTTGCCCTTAGCTTTTCTTGACATCAACGCTAACGGTTCACTTTCAAGCTCATCTTCTTCTGCCTTATTCTCAGACCGCACCATCTTCTTTTCCTTCTTACCATTCTTCTCATTTTTCATCAACTTCTTCCTTTTCAGCTCAACATCATCTTCATCTTGTTTTAAGGTTTCAAACATTTGTTGTAACGGAAGAGAATCCAGTTGAGAATTCTGTTTCATTCTATGAGCATACTTCTTCCACTCGGGCTGAAGCACGTTCAAGAACTTCACATTAGTCTCCATGATGGATTTTGATACTTTGTAACTGTTAAGATCATTTAGGATAGTTGTGAAACGATCATATGCTTTATCTAAACTCTCACCCTCCTTTTGCTTGAAATTCTCATACGTATTGAAGACATTTGAGATTCTCAGCTGGTTTTCCACTTCTGACCCTTTGTATAATTTGATAAGTTCATCAAACATACCTTTATCTGTTTCACTCAAACTGTCAACCTTTCGATATATGTCGTTGGTTAAGGCTTGCATAACCAATGACCTAGCCGCTTTATCGGCTTTGTATCTCAACAAATTGTCACCCGTGTAGTCCTTTGGCTGAATAACTACGTTGTTACCATTTGGGTCGGGTTCACGAACCTCTCCTAGAACCCCGTTCATCAAGGATTCATGGATAAGAGCTCCATTTTCTTGTCGTTCAACGTAGTCAAGAAATCTGTCTTTCCAAATTTTAAAGTCTTTCGGGAAAAGAACAGGTGGTTTATCTTTTGAACCAATAGTCAACATATCTCTGGCAGTCATTTTGGATTACTTGTTGTTGATCGTTAAAAATCTGATTAATCTGATTAGGAATTACTTTTAAAGTTTCAAGTTTATGTCTCAACACACTTAAAGTCGCAACCCAAACCAAGTCGCAATTGCACTGAAGTCGCAACACTGAAGTCGCAACAGTTGAAGTCGCAATAACCGAAGTCGCAACAACTGAAGTCGCAATAACCGAAGTCGCAACAACTGAAGTCGCAATAACCGAAGTCGCAACAACTGAAGTCGCAATAGGTAAAAAAAATCACCCGAGTCGCAACTGAAGGTTGCGATTTGGTACTGTTCAAAGTGTAATGGATTGCGATTTGGGGCAAGTCACAATAGACGATTGCGATTTGGGAGCCAAGTCGCAATAGACGATTGCGACAATGATGAAGGTTAGTGGATTGCGATATGTATGAAGATTCAAGGTCGAATCTTCAAAACAGATCGGATGAGGCTGAAATTTGGTGGGTAGGTTCGCGAGGCTATTCTGAGCAACTTTAGAACTTCGAGTTTTAACCAAAAACCAACAGAAAATGGGTTTTCGATCCAAAACAGTGTGCAAAAAGTTAAAGTACGAAAATGAAGAAAACTATCCAATCTGAGCTTCGATCCTTGTGTTTTTGCGGAATAAAACGCACAGGACTATCCTAGAAACAACCCTTGATCAATTCCAATCCATTAGAAGAACTCTAATGGCTAAAATCAATCAAAAATTGAAGAAAATGAAGAACACTAAAAAATGGAAGTATTTCACTCAAACCTAATCAAATCAAAGATTTACAAGCTCTGATACCAATTGTGATCCCAGAACAAGTAATCAATGTATAAACATTAAAGAAGCCATCTCTATATCATTAAAGAATCAATAGCTCACAATTACAATGAAGAACTCTCTCTTGAGTGTGTGTGGCTAGTGTGTGTGATGGATGACCTAATTCCCTAAAGGGAAAGAAACAAACATTATATACCTAGGGTATAGAATACCCCTATAACAAATATAGTCCCTCTACTTGGTACAATAAACATTTAAGCACTAACAATAATATAAAAACCAATTGTATTTTTTTTTCGTTTTATTTTTACCCCTAAAATTTTAGGGTGTCACAAAAGATATTATGTATTAAAAATAAGGTGTTGTTTGTTTTTTAAGAGGTCTGAAGTCTGAAATCTTATTTCACTTCTGTTTTATAAGAGATGGTGTTGAAGTCTGAAATCTGAATCATAATTAAGAATGTTTGTTTTTTAAATTGAAACGTCTGAATCTGAATCATAAGACTGTTTGTTTTTTTTGTAAATTGAAACGTCTGAATCTAAATCTGAATCATAAGATTGTTTGTTTTTGTGAATGGGCATAAAATCAGTATGAAGGAAGCAAAACAACTCAAACCCATATCTAAAAATAGGAAATAAACCATGAGATTATGTGAAGTTGAAGATAAAAACAAATCCACACACACAATATAATGGTGATCAACAATAGCTTTCTCTAGTTTCTTTTGGGCAATTCAAGCTGGGCACTGCCAGATCAGAAATGCATTCATTCAATTCATAGTTTATCCACAAGTTGTGACAAATTAAATTAGTCAAGACTAGACATTAGCAAACTACAGCCCCAAAATGCGTCCAATTGATGTGATCATTGTAGTCATAAAATTTCCATTCAACAAAAGCAAGCTGAATGACTAACAATTAATGGGGTATGATCATGCAAGTTTCTATGAGTGTAAATATATAATTCAAAGCCATAAATGCACGGTATGTATTAAGACAGGGGGGAGAAATTATTACATTTGGATTATATGGGGTCTAAATTAGGTTATTAAAGGAGTCCATAAAGTTAGTTTTCCAACAAATCCAAACAACTTCATAGTGATCCAAAAATTCACAAGATTTTTAAACATGTATTTGATACATATATGGGTCAAGACACTGAAGACGGACAGTGATAAATTGCTCCAAGGTTTTGGTAAACAAACAAAATTGGACCATACAAAAACGAGAATGAGATAAACGGGTAAAAAATATCATACAAGGTTTTATCACCACTAGCAGTTAAACCATGATTATGTGAAGTTGAAAAAACTACTTCGATTTGGAGGAGGCGATGGGAGCTGAGGGGTTTTAGGGCAAACAGACTTCTTAAGACGTATAATTGTCTCTTGTGAAATAAGAGGCAGAATGAGATTTAAGAGGGAATAAGATATTTTTTTTTTAAAAACAAACACACCCTAAGATTGATGGTTTGAAATCTATAACCATGATTGAAATCAAAACTAACGAAATGCTAAAAATTATAATGCAAAATTAAAAGAGAAACCAACAATAAAGTTTGAGTTAGGGGTGTACAGAAAACCGTCAACCCGCGAAACCCCCCCAACCCAAACCACTAACAACCCAATTAAACCCAACTCGCCAAACCGCCAACCCGCCAATTAAGAGGGTTGAAATTGGGTTAGGCTTAACTCAACCCGCCCAACCCGCCGCTATTATATAATTTTTATAAAGTTATATATATATATATGTAATATAAGAATAAAACTTGTAGTTTAGTTTAAACAAATTTATAACCCAAAGTGTCTATATATACGTATATATATATGTATATATAATATATTTTACTTATTGTTTCGAGTCGAGCATACACTTTTTCGAGCCGAACATTTTAAAAGTTAAAACATTATAGACGTCGAGCCAATAAGCGAGCTAATCGAACTCAAGTTTGAATCGGTAAACGAGTATCGAGCTTGAACATTGAAAAAGTATTTGAGCTCGAGCTCGAGTCCTACTAATATATATATATATATATATATATATATAATACATTTTACTATGAGAAATTTATTTGAATTCGAGTCGAGCACGATCCCGGTGCTCTTTTTTCTAGTCGAGATCGAATAACTTGCAAGTTGCAACTCGACTTGTCTCGGTTCGTTAACACCCCACTAGAGGCCATATTTTGTACTCATTTAGAAACTCTTTGAGTCTAAAAATGGTGGAGGTCATTATATATTTTGATGATTGTAATCATAAATAACTTCGTTTCGTAGATTTTTAGTAGTATTTATTGTATTTTATACCTTAATTTAATGTGTACTACCAAACCGCTTAACCCGTCCAACCCGTCATAACCCGCAAGGGTTAGGTTATACTTTTGAATGGGTTGGGTTGGGTTGAGATTGTTCCAAACCGTCATAATTGAGTTGGGTTGTAAAAATGTCCTAAACCGCCCAACCCAACCCGTGTACACCCCTAGCTTGAGTATCTCAACCAATTTCATCACTCAATGTTCCAACAATGGACCTTTCTTCACAAAAAAAACAAAACAATGATCACTCGGATACAAAAGAAACCCTTTCTTCACAAAAAAAACAAAAGAAAAACAAAACAATGATGGAACTAGATAGCCTCTCTTCGTGTCTAATTAAAAAAAAAAAAAACATAATCACTCTATTATATGGAGGCCTCATTAATGGGATCAGAATCTTACTCTTTCCTTCAGTTACAGCAGTTGAGTGAGTTATTGTTACACTCGCGACAACAATGAAATGTCGTATACAGTACCACACACCCCCACCAACTGTCATCCCCACAGCCGCCACGACTCCTCCAAATATCCTGCCCAACACATAATCCCATTTGCTTTGTCGACTATTTGGTGATATTGCTGGCTTCATGGCGGTGGTTGGTGGCGGCGACGGCGTTAGAGGTGGTGAGTTTGAATCGAGATAAGAGCAGAAACTCCAACGTTGAAGAGTGTGAACTTCTGTGCTTGCTTGTGTCGACGCCGTGAACCCAACATACATGAAATCGTTAATGTTGTTATAGTTATATTTGTCAATATGTATAGTCTAGGGGTCCTTCTGTAAGTTACTTGTATAAATAGGTAGCTCCTCTTCATTATTAGGTTAATCAGTCATATTGTAATCGCCGCTCTCAATATATGAAAAGTTGCACAGTTCAGCTATCTCTATCTCTTGATTGCTCACAGATTGATTCCTACTCATATTCTAACATGGTATCAGAGCTATAGGTACGTCTCTCCTACAAGTTGTGATTGTCGATGTCTGCAGTCCTCTTCCATTAATTTACCTGGTTGCGATCTATCGATTCATCTCGTTCGAAGTCGCCGCTGAAAACCTAATCCCGATACTCTCTCTCAATTCCCGGTACGTTTCTTACTTTCACTCCCGTTACACTTTATTTACCGGTATTTTTTCCACGCTTTGGTCCAACTCCCGCACCCTAACACCAATTATTGTTAAGTACCAATACTTGTCTTATCGGTACCGATGTTTGCCAATACCGATTTTTGTCTTACCAATACCGATTCTTGCTGCTAAGTACCGATACAACATATTACCGGTACAACACCGATTTTTGCCAATACCGATTTTTGTCTTGCCAATACCGATTCTTGCTGCTAAGTACCGATTTTCTCATATCTGTTGCTCTAAAATCGGTATTTTTAATACCGATATTCACCAAGTCCCGCAATCGGTCAAGTACCTGTTGGTGCAAGTGTACCACATCTCTATATATTTTATATATTTATTTTGATGATTACAAACACACCGTATTATTGTTTGTCTAACAATTTAATCCAAGTGTGCAGTTGTTGAAGAACACGAAGTTTTTATCTGAAGGGTTCAAGACGGAAGTTTTACGTCGTCATTATTTATATATATCTTATAATGATAAACACCCTAAAATAATATATCACTTGGATATTACGTATCTATATAAATATATTTGAATCAAATATATATATATAATACATATTTTTTTTATATTAAAAAAATATAAATCGTATATATATATATAAAAAGTATAAAGCATGGAGACATCATCTTCATCATTGCTTTTGCTTTTTTTTTGCTCTTTGACAAATTGAAAAGGAGCAGTTGAAATATTTGTCAAACTCAGCTCTCAAATCAGATATCAAGAAGTGGTTACTGTTCATGCATTTATTGAAGAAGAAAAGCTGTGCATCTCTCATTGGCTGGAAGAACACTTTTCGTCAGGCGGTATACCGCCAAGGACACCGCGGTATACCGCGCCTCATATATCCGTTGGAGATGCTGATATATAAAGAAGCATGCTGGTGATGAAGAAGAAAGAACACAAACAAACAGCAACAACAACAATCCAAACTCTCAGCTCTCTCACTCTCACTTATTTTATATATATATATTTTATAAAACATTTTTTATAAAATATCCAAGTGTGAGATATTATACAAGAGTGATTACCCATTGTGAGTTATACTCCTCTTGTAAGCATTTGAATAACGGGTGTGTGATCCTGTACATCTCATAGCAGAAGCTTGAGAATCAATTACGTTACCTTTGTACTTGGTTTGTATTTCTACCGTAAAGAATACATTTATTGGATCGTGTCGAGAAGTGTCTCGGCTGCTGGTTTATCACAGTTGGTGGTAAATCAGTAAATCTCCGTGTCAAGTATCTCTAACCTTTATCTCTTTATTTATTCCGCTGTGCATTTAAATTATATCTGTTTATATAATTGTTGTTTATTTATTATTTCTATACTCTGATTTATTTATACTGTTTCTGTACTGTATTTATTTATAAAAGAATTTTTTGAAAGTAAAAGATTTAAAATACAACCTTACCCCCCCTAGGTTGTCTAACATTTGGTATCAGAGCGGGTCTTTCAAAAATTTTCTGTTTAAATATTTTTTTAATGGCTCAACAAACTAATTTTGTGTTTTCTAAACCTCCTTTGATAGATACTGAAAAGTTTGGCATTTGGGCCGAGCTATTTGAATGTCACGTTCGTGGCAAAAGTCAAAAAATTTGGGATATTATAGAAAATGGGAATTTTAGACCAACCAAAGTTGAAAATGATCTTATTGTTGATAAACCCATAAAAGATTGGACTCCCGCTGAAGAATCTCATTATTGTTTAAATTTTGAAGCTAAAAATATATTATATGCTGCTTTAACCTCTGATGAAATTGAAAGAGTTTATACTTATAAAACTGCTAATCAAATCTGGCAAAGCTTGAGCGACACTCATCGTGGAAATACTCAAGTTAAAAGCTCTAAAATAAATATTCTTGTTCATGATTATGAATTATTTGAAATGTCAAAAGATGAGTCAATCGACTCAATGTTTAAACGTTTTAACCTCATTATGACTACTTTGAAGGGATTAGGTCGTACTTATCCTAATGAGGATTATGTAAGGAAAATTCTTCGAGCACTTCCTTCGGAGTGGATGGCAAAAATCACATCCTTGGAAGACTCCCGAGATCTCGCAACTATGAAGCTCGATGATCTCATCGGCAATCTTAAAGTGCACGAAATTGCACTAAAAAGAAATCAGGTCCGGGAGCAAGTCAAAAAGAAATCCATAGCTTTAGAAGCCGTTGCCTCTAAAGATGAGAAAGAAAAAGAAGAGGAGGAAGATGCAAGTTCCTCGGATGATGAACCCGAAAATCTTGACGATTTAGTCAAGTTGGTAAGAAAACTTTCTAAACTTTTATCTAACAGAAAGTTTGCCAAAAATGATAGGTTTCAAGAAAATGGAGACTACCGTCGTGGTGGTAAAAACCAAAGTCGCAACGTCCATAAAAGTGAAGACAAATATGACGAATCTAGCGACGATGAAAAAGCCAATAAAAAGAAAAGCTTTTGCTATGTGTGTGGTGATAAGGATCACTATGCAAGTGTGTGTCCAAAACGAGCAAAACAAATCAACACACCAAAAGCTCTCGTTGGAGGCGCGTTGAGCGCAAGCATAAATGAGGCCAAAAATTTTTGTTTCATGGCCGACCATGATAATGAGGTATCTTCATCATATTCTTCTAAAAATAATTGTGATAGTAATTATAGTGATAATTATTATAGTGACGATGAAAATAATCTTGACGAATTATATAAATCATTTCATGATATGGCCGCTCTTGCAAATAGGTATAAAGATGAAATCTCTAATTTAAAAGAAACCGTATCCGCATATAAAAAGGAAATAGATGACGGTAAACAAAAATCTGCTTATGATTTAGATATTATCACTAAATTAGAAAATAAATTAAGTGAAAAAGATATTTGCAAATCTTGTGATATTTTAAAAAATAAAATTGCATGCTTAAATAAAAAGACACATGAAAATGTTGTATGTACAAAATGCGAGATTCTTGAAAATGAAATTGCATGTTTAAATGCTAAATGTAAATCGCATGAGAAAAATGACTTATTAGCAAATGCTTTTAATAGTAGCAATGATAAAGTGCTTAAAATGCTTAATATATCAAATCGTATAAATTGCCGAAAAGGCATTGGTTCAAATACGTGTATTGAAAAATGTGATTGTATGCCAATTAAAAAGGTTTTTGAAAAACCTAAATTTGTTGTTAAAAATAAAACGCAAAAACCTCCGTATGTTCCTAAAATGAATTATGTGAATTATATGTCGAGAAAATCACATGCGTTTATGTATAATAATAAGTTTGCGAATCCTAAGAAAAATGTTAATCCGCATACTTCTTTTTACGTCTATGATGAATACGATCGTAAAATTAAAATGGTTAGAAAATGGATTCCGAAAGGAATGTTTAATGTTGATAATCCCGGTGGGATGCGTTTGTTGTTTTAAACCATTTATATGGTTTTGTATGTTTGTCGTGTTTTATTTTATGTCGACAACATGTTCTTTTTTGCAGTTTATGTTTTATACTAACTGTTAAAAGGACCCATAAGAAAAGGGTACCACAAAAATATTCTTTGCCTTTTGTAGGTGTTACCTGCCGAGGTTATAATACGTGGTTACCTGCCGAGGTTATAATACGTGGTTACCTGCCGAGGTTATAATACGTGGTTACCTGCCGAGGTTATAATACGTGGTTACCTGACGAGGTCATAATACGTGGTGATTTTTTTTTTCACATAAAATTAACCGAAAATTGAAGCCTTAAGATCCGTTTTGGTGCAAGTGTTTCGTATTGGTTTGTATATCTTTGTCTCTATTGCTTTTTGCATTTTATTTTATCCCTCAAATTTTATAAAATCAAATTGATATCGTTATTAATTTGAGGGGGAGCGTTTTAGCTCTTTTACCCATGAGTTTATGCTACCTCAAATATATGCATATTTTGAGGGGGAGCATCTCTCGAGGGGGAGCATACCGTCTTTCTTAACTCTTTTTGCTTCGACAAACGGGGGAGAGAAACCGCATATGCTCTTGCTTAGCGGTTGTGTTTGTCATCATCAAAAAGGGGGAGATTGTTGGTGCAAGTGTACCACATCTCTATATATTTTATATATTTATTTTGATGATTACAAACACACCGTATTATTGTTTGTCTAACAATTTAATCCAAGTGTGCAGTTGTTGAAGAACACGAAGTTTTTATCTGAAGGGTTCAAGACGGAAGTTTTACGTCGTCATTATTTATATATATCTTATAATGATAAACACCCTAAAATAATATATCACTTGGATATTACGTATCTATATAAATATATTTGAATCAAATATATATATATATAATACATATTTTTTTTATATTAAAAAAATATAAATCGTATATATATATATATATATAAAAAGTATAAAGCATGGAGACATCATCTTCATCATTGCTTTTGCTTTTTTTTTGCTCTTTGACAAATTGAAAAGGAGCAGTTGAAATATTTGTCAAACTCAGCTCTCAAATCAGATATCAAGAAGTGGTTACTGTTCATGCATTTATTGAAGAAGAAAAGCTGTGCATCTCTCATTGGCTGGAAGAACACTTTTCGTCAGGCGGTATACCGCCAAGGACACCGCGGTATACCGCGCCTCATATATCCGTTGGAGATGCTGATATATAAAGAAGCATGCTGGTGATGAAGAAGAAAGAACACAAACAAACAGCAACAACAACAATCCAAACTCTCAGCTCTCTCACTCTCACTTATTTTATATATATATATTTTATAAAACATTTTTTATAAAATATCCAAGTGTGAGATATTATACAAGAGTGATTACCCATTGTGAGTTATACTCCTCTTGTAAGCATTTGAATAACGGGTGTGTGATCCTGTACATCTCATAGCAGAAGCTTGAGAATCAATTACGTTACCTTTGTACTTGGTTTGTATTTCTACCGTAAAGAATACATTTATTGGATCGTGTCGAGAAGTGTCTCGGCTGCTGGTTTATCACAGTTGGTGGTAAATCAGTAAATCTCCGTGTCAAGTATCTCTAACCTTTATCTCTTTATTTATTCCGCTGTGCATTTAAATTATATATGTTTATATAATTGTTGTTTATTTATTATTTCTATACTCTGATTTATTTATACTGTTTCTGTACTGTATTTATTTATAAAAGAATTTTTTGAAAGTAAAAGATTTAAAATACAACCTTACCCCCCCCTAGGTTGTCTAACAGTACCGATATTTACTCAGTACAATACCGATATTTGCCAAGTACCGATTTTTTGCCACGTACCAATACCGATAATTGCCAAATCCCACAATCTTAGTATCAACCTAAATCATTCCAATCCCATATCTGTTGTTCTAAATGGGAGCAATTATGTCCTGTGGCATCACCACATGTCCATCCTTCTCAAATCCCATGGACTCTATACCTATGTCACGGGCACATCCACTGTTCCTGTTCAAGAGGAAGCAGAAACTACAGTCAACTTTGCAAAACTACTTCGATTTGGAGGAGGCGATGGGAGCTGAGGGGTTTTAGGGCAAACAGACTTCTTAAGACGTATAATTGTCTCTTGTGAAATAAGAGGCAGAATGAGATTTAAGAGGGAATAAGATATTTTTTTTTTAAAAACAAACACACCCTAAGATTGATGGTTTGAAATCTATAACCATGATTGAAATCAAAACTAACGAAATGCTAAAAATTATAATGCAAAATTAAAAGAGAAACCAACAATAAAGTTTGAGTTAGGGGTGTACAGAAAACCGTCAACCCGCGAAACCCCCCCAACCCAAACCACTAACAACCCAATTAAACCCAACTCGCCAAACCGCCAACCCGCCAATTAAGAGGGTTGAAATTGGGTTAGGCTTAACTCAACCCGCCCAACCCGCCGCTATTATATAATTTTTATAAAGTTATATATATATATATGTAATATAAGAATAAAACTTGTAGTTTAGTTTAAACAAATTTATAACCCAAAGTGTCTATATATACGTATATATATGTATATATAATATATTTTACTTATTGTTTCGAGTCGAGCATACACTTTTTCGAGCCGAACATTTTAAAAGTTAAAACATTATAGACGTCGAGCCAATAAGCGAGCTAATCGAACTCAAGTTTGAATCGGTAAACGAGTATCGAGCTTGAACATTGAAAAAGTATTTGAGCTCGAGCTCGAGTCCTACTAATATATATATATATATATAATACATTTTACTATGAGAAATTTATTTGAATTCGAGTCGAGCACGATCCCGGTGCTCTTTTTTCTAGTCGAGATCGAATAACTTGCAAGTTGCAACTCGACTTGTCTCGGTTCGTTAACACCCCACTAGAGGCCATATTTTGTACTCATTTAGAAACTCTTTGAGTCTAAAAATGGTGGAGGTCATTATATATTTTGATGATTGTAATCATAAATAACTTCGTTTCGTAGATTTTTAGTAGTATTTATTGTATTTTATACCTTAATTTAATGTGTACTACCAAACCGCTTAACCCGTCCAACCCGTCATAACCCGCAAGGGTTAGGTTATACTTTTGAATGGGTTGGGTTGGGTTGAGATTGTTCCAAACCGTCATAATTGAGTTGGGTTGTAAAAATGTCCTAAACCGCCCAACCCAACCCGTGTACACCCCTAGCTTGAGTATCTCAACCAATTTCATCACTCAATGTTCCAACAATGGACCTTTCTTCACAAAAAAAACAAAACAATGATCACTCGGATACAAAAGAAACCCTTTCTTCACAAAAAAAAACAAAAGAAAAACAAAACAATGATGGAACTAGATAGCCTCTCTTCGTGTCTAATTAAAAAAAAAAAACATAATCACTCTATTATATGGAGGCCTCATTAATGGGATCAGAATCTTACTCTTTCCTTCAGTTACAGCAGTTGAGTGAGTTATTGTTACACTCGCGACAACAATGAAATGTCGTATACAGTACCACACACCCCCACCAACTGTCATCCCCACAGCCGCCACGACTCCTCCAAATATCCTGCCCAACACATAATCCCATTTGCTTTGTCGACTATTTGGTGATATTGCTGGCTTCATGGCGGTGGTTGGTGGCGGCGACGGCGTTAGAGGTGGTGAGTTTGAATCGAGATAAGAGCAGAAACTCCAACGTTGAAGAGTGTGAACTTCTGTGCTTGCTTGTGTCGACGCCGTGAACCCAACATACATGAAATCGTTAATGTTGTTATAGTTATATTTGTCAATATGTATAGTCTAGGGGTCCTTCTGTAAGTTACTTGTATAAATAGGTAGCTCCTCTTCATTATTAGGTTAATCAGTCATATTGTAATCGCCGCTCTCAATATATGAAAAGTTGCACAGTTCAGCTATCTCTATCTCTTGATTGCTCACAGATTGATTCCTACTCATATTCTAACATGGTATCAGAGCTATAGGTACGTCTCTCCTACAAGTTGTGATTGTCGATGTCTGCAGTCCTCTTCCATTAATTTACCTGGTTGCGATCTATCGATTCATCTCGTTCGAAGTCGCCGCTGAAAACCTAATCCCGATACTCTCTCTCAATTCCCGGTACGTTTCTTACTTTCACTCCCGTTACACTTTATTTACCGGTATTTTTTCCACGCTTTGGTCCAACTCCCGCACCCTAACACCAATTATTGTTAAGTACCAATACTTGTCTTATCGGTACCGATGTTTGCCAATACCGATTTTTGTCTTACCAATACCGATTCTTGCTGCTAAGTACCGATACAACATATTACCGGTACAACACCGATTTTTGCCAATACCGATTTTTGTCTTGCCAATACCGATTCTTGCTGCTAAGTACCGATTTTCTCATATCTGTTGCTCTAAAATCGGTATTTTTAATACCGATATTCACCAAGTCCCGCAATCGGTCAAGTACCTGTTGGTGCAAGTGTACCACATCTCTATATATTTTATATATTTATTTTGATGATTACAAACACACCGTATTATTGTTTGTCTAACAATTTAATCCAAGTGTGCAGTTGTTGAAGAACACGAAGTTTTTATCTGAAGGGTTCAAGACGGAAGTTTTACGTCGTCATTATTTATATATATCTTATAATGATAAACACCCTAAAATAATATATCACTTGGATATTACGTATCTATATAAATATATTTGAATCAAATATATATATATAATACATATTTTTTTTATATTAAAAAAATATAAATCGTATATATATATATAAAAAGTATAAAGCATGGAGACATCATCTTCATCATTGCTTTTGCTTTTTTTTTGCTCTTTGACAAATTGAAAAGGAGCAGTTGAAATATTTGTCAAACTCAGCTCTCAAATCAGATATCAAGAAGTGGTTACTGTTCATGCATTTATTGAAGAAGAAAAGCTGTGCATCTCTCATTGGCTGGAAGAACACTTTTCGTCAGGCGGTATACCGCCAAGGACACCGCGGTATACCGCGCCTCATATATCCGTTGGAGATGCTGATATATAAAGAAGCATGCTGGTGATGAAGAAGAAAGAACACAAACAAACAGCAACAACAACAATCCAAACTCTCAGCTCTCTCACTCTCACTTATTTTATATATATATATTTTATAAAACATTTTTTATAAAATATCCAAGTGTGAGATATTATACAAGAGTGATTACCCATTGTGAGTTATACTCCTCTTGTAAGCATTTGAATAACGGGTGTGTGATCCTGTACATCTCATAGCAGAAGCTTGAGAATCAATTACGTTACCTTTGTACTTGGTTTGTATTTCTACCGTAAAGAATACATTTATTGGATCGTGTCGAGAAGTGTCTCGGCTGCTGGTTTATCACAGTTGGTGGTAAATCAGTAAATCTTCGTGTCAAGTATCTCTAACCTTTATCTCTTTATTTATTCCGCTGTGCATTTAAATTATATCTGTTTATATAATTGTTGTTTATTTATTATTTCTATACTCTGATTTATTTATACTGTTTCTGTACTGTATTTATTTATAAAAGAATTTTTTGAAAGTAAAAGATTTAAAATACAACCTTACCCCCCCTAGGTTGTCTAACATTTGGTATCAGAGCGGGTCTTTCAAAAATTTTCTGTTTAAATATTTTTTTAATGGCTCAACAAACTAATTTTGTGTTTTCTAAACCTCCTTTGATAGATACTGAAAAGTTTGGCATTTGGGCCGAGCTATTTGAATGTCACGTTCGTGGCAAAAGTCAAAAAATTTGGGATATTATAGAAAATGGGAATTTTAGACCAACCAAAGTTGAAAATGATCTTATTGTTGATAAACCCATAAAAGATTGGACTCCCGCTGAAGAATCTCATTATTGTTTAAATTTTGAAGCTAAAAATATATTATATGCTGCTTTAACCTCTGATGAAATTGAAAGAGTTTATACTTATAAAACTGCTAATCAAATCTGGCAAAGCTTGAGCGACACTCATCGTGGAAATACTCAAGTTAAAAGCTCTAAAATAAATATTCTTGTTCATGATTATGAATTATTTGAAATGTCAAAAGATGAGTCAATCGACTCAATGTTTAAACGTTTTAACCTCATTATGACTACTTTGAAGGGATTAGGTCGTACTTATCCTAATGAGGATTATGTAAGGAAAATTCTTCGAGCACTTCCTTCGGAGTGGATGGCAAAAATCACATCCTTGGAAGACTCCCGAGATCTCGCAACTATGAAGCTCGATGATCTCATCGGCAATCTTAAAGTGCACGAAATTGCACTAAAAAGAAATCAGGTCCGGGAGCAAGTCAAAAAGAAATCCATAGCTTTAGAAGCCGTTGCCTCTAAAGATGAGAAAGAAAAAGAAGAGGAGGAAGATGCAAGTTCCTCGGATGATGAACCCGAAAATCTTGACGATTTAGTCAAGTTGGTAAGAAAACTTTCTAAACTTTTATCTAACAGAAAGTTTGCCAAAAATGATAGGTTTCAAGAAAATGGAGACTACCGTCGTGGTGGTAAAAACCAAAGTCGCAACGTCCATAAAAGTGAAGACAAATATGACGAATCTAGCGACGATGAAAAAGCCAATAAAAAGAAAGGCTTTTGCTATGTGTGTGGTGATAAGGATCACTATGCAAGTGTGTGTCCAAAACGAGCAAAACAAATCAACACACCAAAAGCTCTCGTTGGAGGCGCGTTGAGCGCAAGCATAAATGAGGCCAAAAATTTTTGTTTCATGGCCGACCATGATAATGAGGTATCTTCATCATATTCTTCTAAAAATAATTGTGATAGTAATTATAGTGATAATTATTATAGTGACGATGAAAATAATCTTGACGAATTATATAAATCATTTCATGATATGGCCGCTCTTGCAAATAGGTATAAAGATGAAATCTCTAATTTAAAAGAAACCGTATCCGCATATAAAAAGGAAATAGATGACGGTAAACAAAAATCTGCTTATGATTTAGATATTATCACTAAATTAGAAAATAAATTAAGTGAAAAAGATATTTGCAAATCTTGTGATATTTTAAAAAATAAAATTGCATGCTTAAATAAAAAGACACATGAAAATGTTGTATGTACAAAATGCGAGATTCTTGAAAATGAAATTGCATGTTTAAATGCTAAATGTAAATCGCATGAGAAAAATGACTTATTAGCAAATGCTTTTAATAGTAGCAATGATAAAGTGCTTAAAATGCTTAATATATCAAATCGTATAAATTGCCGAAAAGGCATTGGTTCAAATACGTGTATTGAAAAATGTGATTGTATGCCAATTAAAAAGGTTTTTGAAAAACCTAAATTTGTTGTTAAAAATAAAACGCAAAAACCTCCGTATGTTCCTAAAATGAATTATGTGAATTATATGTCGAGAAAATCACATGCGTTTATGTATAATAATAAGTTTGCGAATCCTAAGAAAAATGTTAATCCGCATACTTCTTTTTACGTCTATGATGAATACGATCGTAAAATTAAAATGGTTAGAAAATGGATTCCGAAAGGAATGTTTAATGTTGATAATCCCGGTGGGATGCGTTTGTTGTTTTAAACCATTTATATGGTTTTGTATGTTTGTCGTGTTTTATTTTATGTCGACAACATGTTCTTTTTTGCAGTTTATGTTTTATACTAACTGTTAAAAGGACCCATAAGAAAAGGGTACCACAAAAATATTCTTTGCCTTTTGTAGGTGTTACCTGCCGAGGTTATAATACGTGGTTACCTGCCGAGGTTATAATACGTGGTTACCTGCCGAGGTTATAATACGTGGTTACCTGCCGAGGTTATAATACGTGGTTACCTGACGAGGTCATAATACGTGGTGATTTTTTTTTTCACATAAAATTAACCGAAAATTGAAGCCTTAAGATCCGTTTTGGTGCAAGTGTTTCGTATTGGTTTGTATATCTTTGTCTCTATTGCTTTTTGCATTTTATTTTATCCCTCAAATTTTATAAAATCAAATTGATATCGTTATTAATTTGAGGGGGAGCGTTTTAGCTCTTTTACCCATGAGTTTATGCTACCTCAAATATATGCATATTTTGAGGGGGAGCATCTCTCGAGGGGGAGCATACCGTCTTTCTTAACTCTTTTTGCTTCGACAAACGGGGGAGAGAAACCGCATATGCTCTTGCTTAGCGGTTGTGTTTGTCATCATCAAAAAGGGGGAGATTGTTGGTGCAAGTGTACCACATCTCTATATATTTTATATATTTATTTTGATGATTACAAACACACCGTATTATTGTTTGTCTAACAATTTAATCCAAGTGTGCAGTTGTTGAAGAACACGAAGTTTTTATCTGAAGGGTTCAAGACGGAAGTTTTACGTCGTCATTATTTATATATATCTTATAATGATAAACACCCTAAAATAATATATCACTTGGATATTACGTATCTATATAAATATATTTGAATCAAATATATATATATATAATACATATTTTTTTTATATTAAAAAAATATAAATCGTATATATATATATATATATATAAAAAGTATAAAGCATGGAGACATCATCTTCATCATTGCTTTTGCTTTTTTTTTTGCTCTTTGACAAATTGAAAAGGAGCAGTTGAAATATTTGTCAAACTCAGCTCTCAAATCAGATATCAAGAAGTGGTTACTGTTCATGCATTTATTGAAGAAGAAAAGCTGTGCATCTCTCATTGGCTGGAAGAACACTTTTCGTCAGGCGGTATACCGCCAAGGACACCGCGGTATACCGCGCCTCATATATCCGTTGGAGATGCTGATATATAAAGAAGCATGCTGGTGATGAAGAAGAAAGAACACAAACAAACAGCAACAACAACAATCCAAACTCTCAGCTCTCTCACTCTCACTTATTTTATATATATATATTTTATAAAACATTTTTTATAAAATATCCAAGTGTGAGATATTATACAAGAGTGATTACCCATTGTGAGTTATACTCCTCTTGTAAGCATTTGAATAACGGGTGTGTGATCCTGTACATCTCATAGCAGAAGCTTGAGAATCAATTACGTTACCTTTGTACTTGGTTTGTATTTCTACCGTAAAGAATACATTTATTGGATCGTGTCGAGAAGTGTCTCGGCTGCTGGTTTATCACAGTTGGTGGTAAATCAGTAAATCTCCGTGTCAAGTATCTCTAACCTTTATCTCTTTATTTATTCCGCTGTGCATTTAAATTATATATGTTTATATAATTGTTGTTTATTTATTATTTCTATACTCTGATTTATTTATACTGTTTCTGTACTGTATTTATTTATAAAAGAATTTTTTGAAAGTAAAAGATTTAAAATACAACCTTACCCCCCCCTAGGTTGTCTAACAGTACCGATATTTACTCAGTACAATACCGATATTTGCCAAGTACCGATTTTTTGCCACGTACCAATACCGATAATTGCCAAATCCCACAATCTTAGTATCAACCTAAATCATTCCAATCCCATATCTGTTGTTCTAAATGGGAGCAATTATGTCCTGTGGCATCACCACATGTCCATCCTTCTCAAATCCCATGGACTCTATACCTATGTCACGGGCACATCCACTGTTCCTGTTCAAGAGGAAGCAGAAACTACAGTCAACTTTGCAAAACTACTTCGATTTGGAGGAGGCGATGGGAGCTGAGGGGTTTTAGGGCAAACAGACTTCTTAAGACGTATAATTGTCTCTTGTGAAATAAGAGGCAGAATGAGATTTAAGAGGGAATAAGATATTTTTTTTTTAAAAACAAACACACCCTAAGATTGATGGTTTGAAATCTATAACCATGATTGAAATCAAAACTAACGAAATGCTAAAAATTATAATGCAAAATTAAAAGAGAAACCAACAATAAAGTTTGAGTTAGGGGTGTACAGAAAACCGTCAACCCGCGAAACCCCCCCAACCCAAACCACTAACAACCCAATTAAACCCAACTCGCCAAACCGCCAACCCGCCAATTAAGAGGGTTGAAATTGGGTTAGGCTTAACTCAACCCGCCCAACCCGCCGCTATTATATAATTTTTATAAAGTTATATATATATATATGTAATATAAGAATAAAACTTGTAGTTTAGTTTAAACAAATTTATAACCCAAAGTGTCTATATATACGTATATATATGTATATATAATATATTTTACTTATTGTTTCGAGTCGAGCATACACTTTTTCGAGCCGAACATTTTAAAAGTTAAAACATTATAGACGTCGAGCCAATAAGCGAGCTAATCGAACTCAAGTTTGAATCGGTAAACGAGTATCGAGCTTGAACATTGAAAAAGTATTTGAGCTCGAGCTCGAGTCCTACTAATATATATATATATAATACATTTTACTATGAGAAATTTATTTGAATTCGAGTCGAGCACGATCCCGGTGCTCTTTTTTCTAGTCGAGATCGAATAACTTGCAAGTTGCAACTCGACTTGTCTCGGTTCGTTAACACCCCACTAGAGGCCATATTTTGTACTCATTTAGAAACTCTTTGAGTCTAAAAATGGTGGAGGTCATTATATATTTTGATGATTGTAATCATAAATAACTTCGTTTCGTAGATTTTTAGTAGTATTTATTGTATTTTATACCTTAATTTAATGTGTACTACCAAACCGCTTAACCCGTCCAACCCGTCATAACCCGCAAGGGTTAGGTTATACTTTTGAATGGGTTGGGTTGGGTTGAGATTGTTCCAAACCGTCATAATTGAGTTGGGTTGTAAAAATGTCCTAAACCGCCCAACCCAACCCGTGTACACCCCTAGCTTGAGTATCTCAACCAATTTCATCACTCAATGTTCCAACAATGGACCTTTCTTCACAAAAAAAACAAAACAATGATCACTCGGATACAAAAGAAACCCTTTCTTCACAAAAAAAACAAAAGAAAAACAAAACAATGATGGAACTAGATAGCCTCTCTTCGTGTCTAATTACAAAAAAAAAAAACATAATCACTCTATTATATGGAGGCCTCATTAATGGGATCAGAATCTTACTCTTTCCTTCAGTTACAGCAGTTGAGTGAGTTATTGTTACACTCGCGACAACAATGAAATGTCGTATACAGTACCACACACCCCCACCAACTGTCATCCCCACAGCCGCCACGACTCCTCCAAATATCCTGCCCAACACATAATCCCATTTGCTTTGTCGACTATTTGGTGATATTGCTGGCTTCATGGCGGTGGTTGGTGGCGGCGACGGCGTTAGAGGTGGTGAGTTTGAATCGAGATAAGAGCAGAAACTCCAACGTTGAAGAGTGTGAACTTCTGTGCTTGCTTGTGTCGACGCCGTGAACCCAACATACATGAAATCGTTAATGTTGTTATAGTTATATTTGTCAATATGTATAGTCTAGGGGTCCTTCTGTAAGTTACTTGTATAAATAGGTAGCTCCTCTTCATTATTAGGTTAATCAGTCATATTGTAATCGCCGCTCTCAATATATGAAAAGTTGCACAGTTCAGCTATCTCTATCTCTTGATTGCTCACAGATTGATTCCTACTCATATTCTAACATGGTATCAGAGCTATAGGTACGTCTCTCCTACAAGTTGTGATTGTCGATGTCTGCAGTCCTCTTCCATTAATTTACCTGGTTGCGATCTATCGATTCATCTCGTTCGAAGTCGCCGCTGAAAACCTAATCCCGATACTCTCTCTCAATTCCCGGTACGTTTCTTACTTTCACTCCCGTTACACTTTATTTACCGGTATTTTTTCCACGCTTTGGTCCAACTCCCGCACCCTAACACCAATTATTGTTAAGTACCAATACTTGTCTTATCGGTACCGATGTTTGCCAATACCGATTTTTGTCTTACCAATACCGATTCTTGCTGCTAAGTACCGATACAACATATTACCGGTACAACACCGATTTTTGCCAATACCGATTTTTGTCTTGCCAATACCGATTCTTGCTGCTAAGTACCGATTTTCTCATATCTGTTGCTCTAAAATCGGTATTTTTAATACCGATATTCACCAAGTCCCGCAATCGGTCAAGTACCTGTTGGTGCAAGTGTACCACATCTCTATATATTTTATATATTTATTTTGATGATTACAAACACACCGTATTATTGTTTGTCTAACAATTTAATCCAAGTGTGCAGTTGTTGAAGAACACGAAGTTTTTATCTGAAGGGTTCAAGACGGAAGTTTTACGTCGTCATTATTTATATATATCTTATAATGATAAACACCCTAAAATAATATATCACTTGGATATTACGTATCTATATAAATATATTTGAATCAAATATATATATATATATAATACATATTTTTTTTATATTAAAAAAATATAAATCGTATATATATATATATAAAAAGTATAAAGCATGGAGACATCATCTTCATCATTGCTTTTGCTTTTTTTTTGCTCTTTGACAAATTGAAAAGGAGCAGTTGAAATATTTGTCAAACTCAGCTCTCAAATCAGATATCAAGAAGTGGTTACTGTTCATGCATTTATTGAAGAAGAAAAGCTGTGCATCTCTCATTGGCTGGAAGAACACTTTTCGTCAGGCGGTATACCGCCAAGGACACCGCGGTATACCGCGCCTCATATATCCGTTGGAGATGCTGATATATAAAGAAGCATGCTGGTGATGAAGAAGAAAGAACACAAACAAACAGCAACAACAACAATCCAAACTCTCAGCTCTCTCACTCTCACTTATTTTATATATATATTTTATAAAACATTTTTTATAAAATATCCAAGTGTGAGATATTATACAAGAGTGATTACCCATTGTGAGTTATACTCCTCTTGTAAGCATTTGAATAACGGGTGTGTGATCCTGTACATCTCATAGCAGAAGCTTGAGAATCAATTACGTTACCTTTGTACTTGGTTTGTATTTCTACCGTAAAGAATACATTTATTGGATCGTGTCGAGAAGTGTCTCGGCTGCTGGTTTATCACAGTTGGTGGTAAATCAGTAAATCTCCGTGTCAAGTATCTCTAACCTTTATCTCTTTATTTATTCCGCTGTGCATTTAAATTATATCTGTTTATATAATTGTTGTTTATTTATTATTTCTATACTCTGATTTATTTATACTGTTTCTGTACTGTATTTATTTATAAAAGAATTTTTTGAAAGTAAAAGATTTAAAATACAACCTTACCCCCCCCCCTAGGTTGTCTAACAGTACCGATATTTACTCAGTACAATACCGATATTTGCCAAGTACCGATTTTTTGCCACGTACCAATACCGATAATTGCCAAATCCCACAATCTTAGTATCAACCTAAATCATTCCAATCCCATATCTGTTGTTCTAAATGGGAGCAATTATGTCCTGTGGCATCACCACATGTCCATCCTTCTCAAATCCCATGGACTCTATACCTATGTCACGGGCACATCCACTGTTCCTGTTCAAGAGGAAGCAGAAACTACAGTCAACTTTGCAAAGCGCATGAATGATTGGGACATCGCAAATGCTCGGATTCTCGGCTTCATAAACACTTCTACCACCACCGAGATCAATCAGCAGTTCCTTGGTTATACTACAGCAAAAGAACTATGGGATTTCCTTGCCAACAGGTACACTTCTACAGGTTTATCTCACCAATACCAGTTGTGGACTACCTTCCAGAACAAACGGCAACTGCTTGATCAGTCCATTAACTCCTACATCTCTGAGATGCAAGCTCTTCGAGATCATCTGAGTCTGGGTGCACCTCAAATCTTTGATGAAACTGCTCGAAAGTTCATTGCTTACTTCAGCCAATTGCACTTGATTACTATTCTGATGGGCCTCACTGATCATTTTGAAAACGTTCGCGCCTCACTTCTTCATAGACATCCCTTACCTACCCTTGAACAAGCGATTACTGAACTGCTAAGTTAAGAAACCCGGCTTCAACAGCGGTTCCCACTTCCATCTGACACTGTGCTCTATACTCCAAGCTCAGGTAAACCAAAAGGTAAATAGGGCAATCATGACCAGTCTAAATCTGCAGGAAAGGGGAACACTAGTGAATGTACTTTTTGTCACTCTACTTCCCATCTTCTCCTTAACTGCCCTGTTCGAAAGTGTCGTTGGTGTGGGATCACACAACCACGTCACTATGCATCTGACTGCCCAAAATGTCCATATCCAAAGAACTCTGGAAATCAAAGACAACAGTCCAGACCTCCACCACTTGCTGGCTCCATCTCTCAGGAATCCCATCGCCAGCACCTGCAGCACAACCAAACAGTCACTCAACGCCTGACCTCATGGAACTCATGCGCATAAACCAAGAGCTCATGGAGAAACTCATGACAGGTTCTATGTGTATGAATTCTCAGTGCAATGCCACTACGTCAGGTAACCCTTGGCTTTTTGACTCTGGATGTTGTAACCACATGACACCTAAGGCTGACGGGTTTGTCTCTAAACAAACTTCCAACATGTTTTCATCAGTCCGTACTGCTGATGACACTCGTCTACCTGTTTCATTCAGTGGGAATGTCTCTACCCCTGACATCCAATTGCCAGATGTTCTACATATACCTAACTTATCTCTAAGTCTGATTTCTATCACTCAACTTATGGAAGCTAGTCTAATCGTTTTATTTCATCCTTCTGGTTGTGTTGTGCAGGATCCAAAGACCAAGCAGATCCTTGGAATAGGCCGTAAAGTGGGTCGGATGATTGAAGTGGTCTACCTTCGCCTTCTTTTACCTTCATCAAATTTTGCTGCTTCAGTTTCCAGTACTTCTTCTTTTGAACTATGGCATGTGCGCTTAGGCCATTTATCCTTAGCTAGAATAAAAGTGTTAGCTAGTTCAGGATTGTTAGGAAACACTTCCTCTGAAAATGTTTCCTGTTTATCTTGTCAACTTGGAAAACATCATGCTTTACCTTTTCAAATTAATGAATTTAAATCTGCTTATCTCTTTGATCTTATTCATTCTGATGTATGGGGACTAGCACCACACCCATCTATGGTTGGTGCTCGATATTTTGTCATTTTATTGATGACCACACACGGTTTACGTGGATTTATCTCATGAAAAACCGCTCCGAGCTACCTAAAATCTATATTACCTTCACCTGTATGATTCAAACCCAGTTTTCCAAACCCATAAAGGTTTTTCGAGCCGATAATGCTATGGAATACAAAGAATCGTCCCTACTCTCTTTTCTTCAATCTCAGGGTACTCTTTCTCAGTACTCCTGTCATGTCACCTCTCCACAAAATGGTCGTGCAGAACGTAAACACCGTCACATCCTTGACACTGTCCGTACCCTGTTAATCTCTGCCAAATGTCCAGAACGCTTTTGGGGTGAAGCAACCTTCACAGCTGTCTACACCATCAACAGACACCCGACTCCTATTCTCAATCAAAAGTCTCCGTATGAAGTACTTTATGGAGTCTCTCCTGCATATGAACTCCTCAAAGTGTGGGGTTGTGCTTGTTTTGTTCAGTTACAATCTCATGAACACACCAAACTTGAACCTCGCTCTCGCTTATGCTGCTTCCTTGGCTATGGGATTGAACATAAATGTTATCGTTGTTGGGATCTCGTTTCTAAGAGACTCCGTGTAACACCCGTAATTTTCGGATAAGCACAATTTCGAATCAATGTAAAACCGATCTTTGAGAAAAATATGCAAAATAGGATTTTGGATTAAATTCTAGATTTTATGGTCTTGTTTGATGGGGAATTCAAATACGAATCCAACGGGCCTTTCCGGAGCGAAAACGGAGCTAAAACGAAGAAGTTACGGCCAAAACAGTGTTCGGTACCTTCTGAGCTAAAGTGACATGCGAGAGTGACACTGGCACTTTAGCATGTCACTTTCGCAGAGGAAATATGGCTCTCGGTACATTTCGGGCGAAAGTGACATGCTAAAGTGACACTGTCACTTTCGCATGTCACTCTCGCGGGCGGCTGCAGTGCATAAAATCCGATTTTTCTTCATTTGGTCATATCTTTCTCATTTCTACTCCGTTTTTGGCGATTCAAATTGCTGTGGTTTCGTATTTGAGAGCTTTTTGAGGATATAGTGTTAGTTTTGGGAAGATCCAAGAGTATTTGGTGGTGGATTGGAAGCAAAGATCAAGAGTTCATCATCATCACTTCCATCTTCAAGAAAATTAGGGTTTTCTAGGTTTTCATCAAAACCTAAGTGGTGAGTTCATCCTCCTAGCTTCTATACTTTTATATGAGTTATAAATGTTCCATTTATGATCCCTTAGTGTTTTGTTTCTCCAATTTTGGTTTGGATGATTTTAGAGAAGTTAGGTTAATATTGGGGTTTTGGTCAAAATAGAGATTTTGATATAAGATGTTTAGGGAATGGTTTTAAAGTGGTTGAATATGAATATTCATGGTTGGAAGTTATGAATTTAGGTTTTGGAGGTTTTGGCTTGAGGATGCAAACTTCTTCAAAGGAGCTTACGTTTGGAGAAATTCTAAATTTAGCCTAAATCTAGCAAGGTGAGTTCAAGTTGCTTTGTGAAAACTTTGTACATGCCAAAAATAGTATTTTCCAAATGTTTGTGTGTTTTACTTGAAAATATTAATTGTTGAGGTATTTGGTTAATTTAACCTTTTTGAAGTATTTATCTTCATAAATGTGTAAAACACCCATATTTGGGATTTTGGAGTATTTGATGTGTAGAAATCATAATTATACTCTTAAAAGATTTATTACTCAAAATGGAGTCTATTTGATGGTTTAATCATATGTGTAAAAATGATTTCTATAAACCGTTTGGGAGAATGCACGTTTTAGTGTTAATAACCATTCTGAGAATTGTAAGGGTGTGAACCCTTTCGGGGAAAACCCTTTATGTTTAATCCCGTGTTGAGTTTTGGGTTAATAACGATTTTATGGTACTTGCTACCTATTTGATATTAAATGCATTTCTATGCTAGGATGACCGCTATTATGAGTCTAATGGGTATTTGAGCATTTTGCTCGGTTTTGACTTTGGGATAGTCATGGGGACATTTGTCCGGTTTTAATGGCTCGATGTAGAGTCTTGTTTATGGGTTGCTTTTATCGCACCATTTTGCATGTTATTGCACGTTTGGATATTTACATGCCTGGGTGAGTGAGTCATTCCGGGATAGGCATGTTGTTTGTAGACTGTATTACATTGGATCCATAGGCATGTTAGTCAGTCGTTGGTAATGGTCGATTGAGTATCTCAAGGTGTCGCATTTATGCTGAAGGCACTAAGGTATCTCAAGGTGTCGCATTTATGCTGAAGGCACTAAGTATCTCAAGGTGTCGCATTTATGCTGAAGGCACTAAGGTATCTCAGAGTGTCGCATTTATGCTGAAGGCACTAAGGATCTCCACTCTCAAAGGATACGGGTCTCCCCCGTCGTTGACCAACCTATTTGGGACCTTATGTTGTCCCCATTTTATTATTATTGTTGGTCTTATTTGACTGCTTTTGAATGATTTAAATATTGAATTTTCCCCATGTATGTTGGGATTTTAATAAAGCAGGTCATTTCCGTATTTACGGTATTTGGAACTTCATCACATTTTACAGTTGTGTGAGTATTGCCTCGTATTATGTTTTCAATGAAGGGTTGTAATAAAATGGATGGTTTTCCATGATTTATGGGTTGAGTAATTTGTTGTCAACCGTATTTGAAAGTTTTGCCTATTAAAGGTTTATTCACGTATTGAATGAGTTTTGGATTGTATTCATTTTGGGAAAACGCTTTATACCTTTTGGGAAATATTTCTCATGGATTTTGGGTGCGTTGAAAAAGAGTCATTTATATCCTTTGCGAACTCTTTCGGAAATCATAAAATTATATTGCAAACTTTCTTTTAAAAAATTATTTAATTCATGCTATAAACTCTTGAACTCACTAGGCGTTAGCCTAACCCTTTTTATTTGTCGGCATGTGCAACAGGTCTCAGGTTGGGAGTAGTTCTAGTGACACGTGTGAAAGGTCGTGTGCTAGTAAAGTGCTCGAGAGGTGAATAGCTTAAATGAAATTTTCCGCATTCATCATTGGGATTAGCAACTTATACACGGGTTAAGTAACACCCGATTGTGGTTATTAGTCTTAGTAACAAGGCTTGTGTTGTATATTGTTTGAGGATAACCATAGTTTGTAATTTGAGGTATTTCACCTATTGAATTATAGGAATAAATCATGTTGTTTCGATTGTAATATCAAAAAATTTAAATTAGTTGCTCTTTCCCAATTTTAGGGTGTTACACTCCGTATATCCCGTCATGTCACATTCTGGGAACATCTTCCCTTTTCTACGGTGTCAAAATTTCAGGAAACCGCTACTCATTCTACCTCTTTCTTCACCGACATGTCTATCTTTTTGGACTCTCTCCAATTAGATCCAATAATCCCATCACCAACTGTTCCACCTCCTTCCGCCTCTTCACAATCTGAACCCTCACCATCTGTTCTACCTCCTTCCGGCTCTTCACAATCTGAACCCTTACCTGGCCCATCTGTACCATCTGTGTAACGTCCCTTAAACTTACTAAGCAATAAATCACAGAACTGAGCGTTTTTCATTACAAAAGTTTAACTTGTTCAATACATCAATAAACGAGCTTAACAAAAATGACAGCGGAAGTCTACAAAATCCACAGCCGAGCTCTATCTATGTCAGTAGTCTAAATCTTGGAGTCGCTCTAATCTCCAAATGTGCTATGTCCCTCCTATTTCCTCTTCGAGGAACTTGCGGAACGCTTACCTGAAAATGGTTTAGTTTTGAAAAGAGAGGGTTAGACCAAAAGGTCTAGTGAATTCCCTCCGTAAAAGATAATGCATAAACAATATGAAATCTTTTTGTTAAAATGCATCATAAATCATCACATATGGTACTGCACTGTGTAATGGATCCCTTAACCATACGCGATCGGGGCCAAGCAGACTCCCCTTTCGCCCTTCTCGTATCGGGGCCCAAGCAGACTCCCCGATACCCGCCTAGGAGGAAACGAATTCCAACCTACCATCTCGTCAAACATATCCAAGGGATCATCAAATCCCGAGGCTCATTGATCCCACAGTACAGACCGACATCACATAGCATGCACATACGTTTCATAAAAGCATTTGACCCTTTTATAAATCATGCGCATCATTTCAACATATCAAACATTTCCTTTTCCTTTCATGCATATCAGTTCGTAAATATTTCATGCTTGATAAAACCATAATCAGTAAAAGAATCATTTAGCATTTACGTCGTAAAAGAGGTTTAGGGAACTCACCTGATAGTAGTGCTCTTCCTACACTCGTCCCGTTCCGACCGTAAACCTATTAATTTAATTATATAAAAATATAATTAGTCTTACTAATCCTTTAAACTTGGACCGTCCTCCCTTAACTCGATTCTAGCATGGGTAGACGTTCTCTCGGCCAAACCACTAAGGGAATAATCTCGCTGGACATAGCCTTGCGAAAAGCTACTTTGCGCAACAGGCGCTTGCGAAAAGCTACTTTTCGCAACAGGCGCTTGCGAAAAGCTAACTTTTCGCAACAGGCGCTTGTGAAAAGTCCCCTTTGCGCCAAAGGCACTGTTCATCGTCTTCTTCGCCGGGACACAGGCCAGAGTTCGCCTAAGGCTTATCTTTCGTTTCTATTGGCTGACCACCTAGAGATATTCTTTTTCCTTAACATCATTATTCGTTCTTTCTTAATACAATCGAGAAATTGAATGGTTTTTCCCTTGGAATCCGCAGGTCTGCCCTTTACTTTCCAAGGTCCCAAAACACAACCACTAAGAAACCCTTCTCAGACGAATTTTGAATTTAGCACTATTACATTTTGATCGGAAATCTGGAATGTACAACTAGGGGATTAAAGCATTCGATAATGGTGAAACTAGGTGGAAACCCCAGCTGACTTCACCCCTAGTTGACTTTTCAGGACAATATCGTAATTTCTGACGCAGGTAAGATATTCGGCAGATGATTGGATTATACTTCAAATGTTGTCTTCCACCTTTTCTTTTTGATTAAAGAACTACACCTTGATATATTTTCTGGAGTAAATTACGTTTTTAGTCCCTATGGTTTGTTAAAATTTGTGGATTTAGTCCATATGGTTTTGAAATTTCGATTTTCGTCCCTATGGTTTGCAATTCATTTCTATTTTCGTCCCCGAGACTAATTATTACTTTTAAGTATGAGGGACTAAAATAGAATTGAATTGTAAACCATAGGGACGAAGAAACCAATACATTTTAAATCACAAGGACGAACATAATAAATAATTATAAACTATGGGGGATGAAAATCATAATATCACAAAGCCAGAGGGACGAAAATAGAAATTTTCAACAAACCACAGGGATGATAAAAGTGTAATTTACTCTATTTTCTGAGAATTGGGCGTGGTTAGATGGTCAGGTGGTATTGAAATACAACAAAACTTCCGAGTCGATGACAAGCTTCGAGCTCTCAAAATTTGGAATACTTGGATTACCGTACTGGTTGGTGTCCCCTATGGAATCAGCTTATGCTGCATGAGTAGCCTTTACTTCTGGCATTTCTCTTTCTGTTTACCTGTAGTATTTGTCGTATATAATATTATATAGTTCATGTATAGAGTGTGAGGTTCACGGGAAAACCCCCACAAATATGAAAAAACTGAGGAACACCTTAATAACCATTCATCTGCACGGTATGCACATGTGCATAACATGCAGGCGTGTATAGAAACCATGAAACATCTTCAATTATTTGTTATTAGGGCGTTCCTTAGGCTTTTTTTTGCAGTTTCCCCCTGAACCTGAACCTGACCTGACCCTGAACCTGACCTGACCCTCTGTGTGTGTGTATATATATATTTTGTGGGAGGTTTAGGGGAAAACCCTAAAAATGAAAAACTGAGGAACACCCTTGTAGCCATTCATGTGGACGCACAAGTGCATACAAGTAATTGGAGATATTTCGGGGTTTCTATACACGTGTGCATATTATGCACACGTGCATAACGGACAAATTGCTTACAACTTACTTGTATGCACATGTGCGTACTGTCCAGATTAATGGTTACAAGGGTTTTCCTCATTTTCTTCATTTTTTTGCGGTTTCCCTTATCCTAACTCTATATATATGGTTGGGATCATACGAGAACATGGTAAAAATAGCGTTTACAATAACGCCTATATCACATGTGATTTTAGCCTACAAAATCATATGTTTTAGGTTTGATCAGCATATATAGGGTTGGGTTCAAACGAGAATATGGTCAAAATAAGAGAACATGAGAACTCCTATAGCGCATGTATTTTATTGGAAGAAAGTTGACCATTGATTTCTTAAAAGTATTTGATAGTTAAAATAGGGAAAAGTCCAATAAAACCCAATGGACTTTAGTATTAGGAATGGTTAAGTCCTTGAACAATTTTTTGAAACAAATAAACCATTGCACTTTTCAAAACCTGTTAAATCAACCATTGGACTTTCTAAAACCTGTTACATACATCCTTATGACTTATAAAATTGGTTAATGTGTTAAATATGATTGAAAAATACGAAAAAACCAAACAAAGTTACATACTTTAAACTATTAAGTCCTTATACATTTTTTGAACGGAAAAAAATACAATTTATAAAACGAAACGAATATACCATTTTTCATTATTCTTCCCAAAACATATAGAAGTTGTATCCAAAACATAAATAGATGTACATAAAAGTTAGACATAGTTTACCAAAAATTGAACCAAAATATACCAAAAGTTGCACAAAGAAATGCCAACAGTTGCACCAAAATGTCTAAAGATCAACAATCAGACATATGTTCACTTGAATTATCGCTTATAACATGGTTAAGATCATCACTACAATCATCACTGCAGTCAGATGCCATTTTGTAAACAAGAATAACGACTTCAAATTGGTGTTGCAGTCAGATAACACATATAAGCTTTAATTATATATTGTCAGAGATTGAGTAACTGCAAATTGGTGTTGCTTGATACCCTATAATTACAGATTAATCTTATATTAATAAATAAATGACCTTAAAGGATATAAAGTGTAAGTATTACAAATAATTCGTACATATTTATTATATTTAATGATATAAGGCTAAATATAAAATATCCAATATTGAGCTCACTTTGAACGTATTGACGAGACAATTATAATGGTGTAACTTGTAAAAAGCGTATTTTTGATATATAAGAATGTGAAATGTAATGTTTTTCTAAAAAATATCTTCTAATTCATTTCTTTTTATAGCAAAAAACAATTATTAAACAGAAAAAAAAATATTTGAACAATTTTTTGGAACAAACAAGTCCTTAGACATTCTAAAATTTGTTAAATAAACCATTGGACTTTTGGAAACCTGTTAAATACATCCTTAAAATTGTAATAATGGTGTATTTAACATGTTTTCAAAAGTCCAATGGTTTATTTAACAAATTTTGAAATGTCTAAGGGCTTTTTTGTTCCAAAAAATTGTCCAATGACTTAATCACTTCAAACACTAAAGTGCATTGAGTTTTTTTAGACTTTTCCCGTTAAAATATAGTAATATATTTCAGTTATCAAATACATGTGATTTGGGTGTTCTCGCGTTCGTTTGAAACCCCCCCCCCCCCCCCTCTCTCTATATATATATACAAATATATATATATGTATGTATGATGTCCCATTAAGGTGCTCATGTATTCTTTCTGCTGATGTCACAGTGGTTTTCGTATTCCGGGAGTTCACATCGATCATGTTCAACATTTCAGCTTGTTACCAGGTAATTGGCTCTTCACTTGACTCCCCCAAGTGATGAAATCGGGTAAGACTTAACCATGCCTTTGGCATCATGAAACAGGTAGGATTAACATACAGATGACAGTAGAAATCCCTCGAGATACCGAGCTTGTGGAGCCGCTAGATGAAGGTTGTATATGGCGGCAGACAAGAGGCACCGCCACTGAAGTTCTAGCAGCCGAGAACAAAGCCGATTCCACAGAAAAGGTTGAATTTCTGACCTCCTTTTAACCTCCTTATTTTTTTTTTCCTGTTTCTTGAGTTCAAATCCAACATTTACGGGATATTTACTTACATCTTAATGAGCTTAATGGTATGGGCAGCTTATTTGCTTAGTCATATAGGGGGTGTTTCTTTATGGCTTGATCGTTAAGCCATTAAGCCAAAATGGCTAATATGAAATAAGACAGGACCCTCACTTGTCCCATTAAGCCATATCGAACAAATTAATACCAGAAATAATCCATCTCTCTCTCTCTCTGTCCCTCAAACCCATCGGTCTCCCGACCCTCAAACAAACATATTTATCCAGAAAGACAACTTAACCCATACACAGCTTAATGGGAGAAAGTAAACAGCCCCTTAATTTACGTCATATGTATGCATGCAGGTTGGTATTGCCCAACAATTTTACGATGATTTGGATGGGCTTGCTTCTTTATTAACACAAGAAGAACTCGTTGATGAAGAGGATTATACGCCTAGTGATGCGCAACTGCAAGATGGAAAAGTTCGCATTGATTGTGCCGTCAATACTAGCCCTGGTACAAGTGAGGTAAATATATTATATATATATATATATATAGAGGTGGGTTCAAACGAGGAGCTTACCTATTTAAGAGAACGCGAGGAGCATTCTCAACCACTAATAGTTTTCCACCACTTACGTCTAATTTCACAGCCACATTTCCGTTCAATATTGATTTATATTTTGAAATTTACACTTTTAACCCCTATACTTATTTACTAACTTTACTTTATACCTTTTACTTTCCTAATTTTAATTTTACATTTAACATATATAATCGTTTATTAACTAAAATACGTTAAAAAAATACGTTTTAAATTTAACAAGTTACACCATTGTACTCGTCTCTTCGATACGTTCGAAATGAGCTCAATATTGAATATTTTTTGATTTATTTATTTTAATATATATCATATATACTACATAAAAATATTTTTAATATTTATAATTCATACCATTATAGTTTTGATGAGATTTTTGTTAGGAACACCTATCAAATCATATATGATTAGGAAAAAATAGTAAATCATATGTGATCTATAAGACTGTTATCTGATATCACAAGTTATTAATCATATATGATCTTGTTTTTACATTCTGATATCACTTAGTTATTAATCATATGTGATTTTATTTTAGTTGGTAAATCATATGTGATCTATAAGACTGTTATCTGATATCACTAGTTATTAATCATATATGATCTTGTTTTACAATCTGATATCACTTAATTATTAGTCATATGTGATTTTGTTTTAGTAAATCATATGTGATCATAGATGATCTTGTTTTACAATATGATATCACTTAGTTATTAATCATATGTGATTTTGTTTTAGTAAATCATGTGTGATCATATCTTGTTTTACAATATGATATCACTTAGTTATTAATCATATGTGATTTTGTTTTAGTAAATCATATGTGATCATATATGATATTGTTTTACAATCTGATATCACTTAGTTATTAATCATATATGATTTTGTTTTAAGTCGCGACTTTGGTTGCGACTTAAAGTGGAGGGAAAAGTCATGTAATCATATATGATTTCGTACATGAATCATATATGATTTTATACATAGCGGTTGTTTTCTTGTTTTTCTTAAATAGTTAGCGTTCTCATATGAACCCACCTCTTGTCAACTAAATATCAATCAAAATTTATATAAAACGACGATTTTAAATAGTTAAAAAAATCTAAGAAATTGTAAATAAAAAGATAATTTTTAGCAAACTATTTTAAAGTTGTTAATTGCGTAAATGCAAAAGAATTTCGATGAACACCAAATTTGATTATATGGATGGATGATTAGAGCGAAGAAATTAAATAATGCAAATATTTTTATGTAGTATATATGATATATAATTAAATAATTAAATAAAAAAATATTCAATATTAGGTTCATTTCGAATGTATCGAAGAGACGATTACAATTGTGTAACTTGTTAAAATTAAAACGTATTTTTTTAACGTATTTTAGTTAATAAACGATTATATGTGTTAATATGATGAAGGTGTAAAATTAAAATTAAAAAAGTAAAAGGTATAAAGTAAAATTAGTAACTAATTATAGGGGTTGAAAGTGTAAGTTTCAAATTAAAAATATTGAATGTGGCGCACGTGGGTGGAAAGGAATGCTACCGAGAATTTGTGATTAATTAGTGGTTGAGAATGCTCCTCGCGTTCTCGTAAATAGGTAAGCTTCTCGTTTGAACCCACCTATATATATATATATATATATATACATAATGTTATCGATTTGAATCACCAAGATTCCTTCAAGTATTTTATATTTGACAAATAGTGAGGGGTTTAAATAAGAAGGCAAAATATCGTGACAGAAGGTTCATATGTGAATCATTGAAAAAATGGGGAAAATATCTATTTAAAGATGCATATGTGGACCGACGCTACAGATTATTCATATGGGTTAACATATGCATCTTCAAATGATTTTTTTTTCAATGAAACCTTCACTTAACCTTTTCTTCTCATCTTTTTCACGGTAATCAAACATTTTAACCAACCATGTTGAAAATCAAAACTAGGGGTTTTCACAGAAACCACCCCTCTACTCTTTAGAGTAGAGGTCAAGTCTACATACATCTCATCTCCCATACCCTGCCTCCAGGTGGGATATACTGGACCCCACCTCCAGGTGAGACCCTACCTCCAGAGGTCAGGTATGCATACATCCCATCTCTCGTACCCTCGGGTGAGGTTGTTTGGTCTGGTTTATGTGGCAAATCAAAAGTTGCAATTTTTGTAGCTTTTATTTTACTTTGATTAGGTTAATCCGATATCTTATTTATGGCGGAAAGATTGGATGATTTTGTTCCAGGTTATTATCAATGCTGCATTGTACTTGAGAATTAAAAATGGAAGCGACGAGTCTAAGAAGCAACAGGCAGGTAGATTGGCGGATGCTTTAAGCCCGAGTAGGAACGATGAAGCGCAAAAAGATGTGTGCGCTCAGATCGTATTGAGATCGGAGATAACCCCGAAAGATTTGATATTTGTGAGGCCATTACATGTGAGGTTAAAGATTAATTCTCTTGATCACCCAAAAGCAGACAACTCCAAAGACATAATTTTGACAGAATCTTCTATACAAGTTCATGTTTCTCTCAACTAAAATTACCTTTTTGTCCCTTGGGGAGGCTCAATACCTTTGTATTGTATTTGTAGGATTCTCCTTATTTTTTTAATTCTTTTTTCTGGATTATAAATTTTTTGGTTGCAAGAGATGATATGAATTTGAGGAGTCTTTGCTGTAAAGCTGGTGCCGGTAAGCCGGAAAATTGGTGTGCCGCGGTGGTTGGTTCTCCGATGGCTGACGATAGGCAGATGGTTCTTGGTGTGGTGGCATAAGGAACATTTTTGTCTGGTTTTTTGTAAGGATATTGTGGGAAGGAAGTTTTATTATCTCCACATTCCAATAAAAGATATAATTTTTCATTTCTTTTTTATTATCATTACTTGAAATAAATGAATTTTCTCTAAAAGAAGTGAATTTGATCTTGATTTAATTATTGGGAAAAGTTTTAAAAACGCCTAACCAACTTTCATACTTTGAGTGATCCAAGTCGTTTTTGTTTTTGTTTTTGTTTTTGAGAAATAGATCCTGAACTTGTTTGAAACTTATTAGGCCATCTGTATCCCATGCGGGCTCGGGCTAGGGAGCGGGTAGGGCGGGCTCGAGCGGGCTCCGGTACGGGGTGGGCGGGCATCCGGCTCGGGCTTGGCATGCGGGTTTGAAAACCCGAGAAACCCGAGGGCTTTGTTTGTTTTTTAATTTTTTTTTAAATTTTGAAAATAAATAAACTCCAACGGCTAGCAACGGCTATATTTATATTAATTTATTTTTTAATTTTTTTTCCAATTTAATCACACTATATATATTAATCCAAACATCTTATTTTTTTAACACCAAATTCTCTCAAACTCTCTCAAATTTCATCATGAATCCAAACAAAACACCTACATCCCGTCGTAACCGACCGGATACACCGCAACCGCAAGAAGACCCGGAGTTTGGTTTCCAAGCATTTACACAACAAGGTTATCATCCGCAATTTTCGCAACAATTTCCGCCACAATTTTTATTTTTATTATTTATCTTATTTTTATTTATTAAAAAATATATAAATATTTTTATTTTGTTAAATAATTAAATGTATAAATAAAAGAATTAAAAAAATGAGGTGGCAAGAGGGCTTGAGAGTTCCCGCTACGCCACTTTAGGGCTTGGGGGTTTGAGGAGAGGGTTAGGAGAAAAGCTGATGTGGCGCTGATGTGGCGCTTGAGGGCTTGAGGGTTGGGATACGGATGGCCTTAGGCCATCCGTAGCGCTGCGGGCTCGGGCTCGAGTTCACGCCACATGGCACCCGGGTTCGAGCGGGTTCCAGCGGGTTACGGTACGGGGGGGAGCGGGCTCGGGTTCCAGCCCCGGGTTCCAAAACCCGTTCAACCCGAAGGGTTTTCTTTTTTTTTTAATTTTTTTTTAAATAATTTGAAAATAAAGACGTTGGAATACAAAATGAAAAAACTCGAACTCGAACGAGATAAGTTGGAACACAAACGAGAAATCGAACGAGAAAAACAATTTGATAAAGACTTCGAGTTTTTCACAACCCCGCATGATCACCTTACGGGAGACGTTTTGAGGGCTACTTTGGCGAAGAAAGAGAGAATTAGAAAATTACATAATTTTGGGTAATTTTGTATTTTGTAATTTTTATTTTTTTAGTGTTTTGTATTTTGTAATTTTTATTTTTAATGAATGATATGAATTTTTATTTTTATTATTTATCTTATTTTTATTTATTAAAAAATATATAAATATTTTTATTTTGTTAAATAATTAAATGTATAAATAAAATAATTAAAAAAAATGAGGTGGCAAGAGGGCTTGAGGGTTCCCGCTACGCCACTTTAGGGCTTGAGGGTTTGAGGAGAGGGTTAGGAGAAAAGCTGATGTGGCGCTTGAGGGCTTGAGGGTTGGGATACGGATGGCCTTAGTTATATCCTTAGGCCTAGTCATTGAACAATGGGTACCGACCCTCATACATCTGACACTAAAATCCACTTTCGTCTCTCCCACTGATCACCTTTTATCTTAAACACAATTCCAAAACTACGAACATTCTCCTATGATTTATCCAACACCTCTTCACTCTCGGAGTTCTTTCTTAGCTTATAGCGTAATACTCTATGACCTAGTGAGTTCATAGCCTTCATGCATGACAACTTGATAAATGAATCATTTCGCACAATTTCTCATTTTAAAGAACAACACAAGGAACAACTTGGGTACCAATGACCCCAACATTCTCATAACTCCAATGTACTGTACAACGATCTCGAGAATCGTTTGCATACAACTTTCCGTAACACTTAATCTTTCTCAACCAAACGATATTGTTACGACAGTAATAAAATGAAAATCTTTTCATGCGACCAAAGTTTGAAAGAAACTTACCGACACAAAGTATGCTAGTCGGTTCTCACATTCGTTTATATGATATCATCAAGTTAATACTTTTGTTGGTTATATATAAAAAAAATTGCTGGCCAACGCTTTCTTGACCTTTTTTCTACCATTCAACTTTTCATGTAAAATACGAAGTATTTTGCAAATTGCTAAACTCAAAATTTCATTGTGCGTCGTAACTGGAATTGCCTTTTTCTTTAAATTTACACTTGCACATGCTGACTCGACCTCGACTAAAATTGTTGTCTATGCATTTGTTTTGAAATCATAAAAACTCATGTAACACACACTAGGACACCATACATGAAACTCTATTCACAATTGAAGGCTACTCACTCAAACAAGGTCAATCATTTTACTCATGCGACTTATCAATAACACTCTACTTCCGATCAGTGGTCGCCCTCTCGGCTTTGTAACACTTACTATACATGCATTCCATGGCCCACTTACTCGACCATTTTATACTATTAAAGTTTGCCTCGGCGGACTTTCATGAGTCCTGCCAGTTCCAGGTTGTCTTTCCAACCCACAATCATTTACTGATCTAATCTCCAAAGAATTGAAGGACCTTGGTGGCGTACCCACCATCGTTCTACTATAACACATAGAGATAACCCTAAGAAATGGTTATACGAGTATAGACATGCAAAACGTACTTTACCGATCATTAGTCACTGTAACAATTTAGAAACATGTATGCTTGTGTAATAATATATTCATAATAACAGTAGCTAATTGAAATTGCGAACATATTATACATGAGAATCCTCATTACCATCGTTACAGTACTAACTTCGTGTATTTCTGTCGACTCTAAGACTACCCAATCTTAGCAATTCTACCCATACCTCACGGATCATAACTTAATTCATCACAGCTTAAGTCTAGGTATCTCAAAATCATACCTAGTTCGCTTAAACTACTGCTCTGATACCATATTGTAACATCCTAAAAACAGGGCCAATTTAAACCTTGAATAATACACAAGTTATGATCATAAAACTTCAAACTTTGATAACCTGAGGATCAATTGTAAAGGTTTTATATACAACGCATCTAACTCAAATAACCTATTAATCTAATCATACATCATAATCAGATTAACTAAGTTATCTAGCTTTTGTCCCAAAAACATCAAAAGAATAGCTAGATCCTCCATCATCTCTAAGTTTGAATCTTTCCAAAAGTTCTCATCACACATCCCTGCTTACTTCCCGGAGCTTGTACCTGGTAAGAAAATTCAACTTGAAACATTAGGCTTTCGCCTAGTGAGAACATTCGTTTCAATAATAACATTTGCAAAATCAATGTAAACAAGTTACAACAAAACTGATTACTCCTTTTCTTACCGTATAACAACTCCTTTCACTACTGGGAATCTACCCCACTTCCATAATTATGACTAATTCATCTAGCCATAATATTGCTACCAAGAGTTTACCACGAATAATCCCATATTCAAGGTTAATACTATTATTCAAGAAATTACAAGTCAAAACCTGCCTATTTCTTAATCCGGAAGTAGAGATTACAAGTTACTTTATGCCTATCTCTGATCTTCCCTCAGAAATCAGGAATTACAATTCACTTTATGCATATTCCTCGATTTCTACACTATGGAATGAGAATTACAAATTACTTTATGCCTATTCTCAATTTCCATAACACCTTTACGAAATGGGAATTACAATTTACTTTATGCCTATCCCACATTTCAGGCCAACGGGAATTACAAATCAAAATCTGCCTATTCCACATTTCACGTCCTCCCCACCTCAGAATCAATGGTCCCAATGGGATTAATATATCGCGATACACAACCGGGACCCCCGATGATTCAAGGTACACTCATCACTAGAAATTACATCCCTCTGGTCAATGGCTAGTAATCGGTTCCCATTAGACCGTACTAAGGTGCCCCCGATGACCGGATGCCTATTTCTAGCAATCGCAACATAATACATAAGTATTATAACTCTTACTATCGTATGTGCATAACATACAATATATTACATCTCAAAACATATTCTCAAATCTAAGAATACTAGATAACCTATCGTATCTTCATCCTCAAATGTCCCCCCCTTCGGCGACTTAGCACGGGGGTTCCGCTACCCGGTTAGCGGATGGGGTCAAGGGGCAACGCCCTTGCGGGGTCTGGGGGCAGCGCCTCTAGAAATTTTTTAGAAAACTTAACCAGACAAAACTTCCAGGACAGCATCCAGACCTCAGAACCTAACCTTTCTCAATTTCTCCAAAAGAGTCCGGACAACAGGGGTTTCCGGATAACAAAACTATCCGGACAACTAAACTTCCCGGATAACACAACTTTCCGGATACTGATCTAATCCGGACAACTTAAGTTTTCCGGACGCTTCACTAATCCGGATAACACCCGGAAACTAACTCAACCCGGATACTATCCGGTAACTACAATCATCCGGAAAACTAAAGCAATAAAATAAAACGTACCCGGATACTATTACGTCCGGAAACATTCATCACCCGAGGTATCCGGATACGACGATTTATCCGGAAAACTCGGTTCTGCAGCCTAAAATCCGATCCATTTTCATGTCTGTTCGATTCAGTTCATTCCATACCATCCCATACAGTTCATAACCAATTTATACAGCTATTTCAAGGTTTAATTTAACATGAAAACACTGATTTAAGCAAGGAACAAATGAACTCACCTTTTGAAGAAAACCCACTTTAAATCTCAAATTGTTGCTCCAGTCTGCTGTGAATGATTCTGGAAATCAACCCAATACACAGATTCGTTTATAAACATACCTCTACAACAATTAATCAGAAACTCAGATTAATTTCTTACCAATTGAAGACAAAACCTAGCTTTTCTTCTCTTCTTTCACTTTTCTCTTCTTTCTCTCTTCTCTTCTTTCTCTCTTGACCGACCCCAAAACCAATCTGAGATAATATCTCAGATTTCAACCCCTTATCCATATACACATTTCCATATTTACTCAATACACCCTCTAGTTTCATTATTTCCAAAAGTACAACCAACTTCCAACTCTTTTATTTTTACCCTAATGAATTATAGAAATCCCTTATAATTCAAGGTTTAAACCAAAATACAATCAAATCCCAATTCTCATTTAAATAATAATATTGAAAATTTGGGATGTTACAGAGGTCGAGTAGCTGCAAACGAGCGGCTTATGCGGGACTACTTTGGCAACAACCCGGTTTATACACCGGATATGTTTAGGCGGCGGTTCAGGATGAGCAGGCAAATATTCGAACGAATAGTTGAAGATTTAGAAGGAGAGTATCCGTATTTTACACTTCGGTTGGACGGCAGACGCAAACAAGGTTTTTCTCCGATACAAAAGTGTACTTCCGCTATTCGGCAATTGGCGTATGGAGTAGCTGCTGACGCACTTGACGAGTACATCCGTATGGGAGAGAAAACGTCACGAGATTGTCTGTACAAATTCTGCACAGGTATTATTGAACTGTATGGTCAAAAATATTTACGCAAGCCTACTTTTATTGATATTCAGAAGTTGTACGTCGTGCATGAAGCTAAACACGGATTTCCCGGCATGCTCGAAAGCATAGACTGTACTCACTGGGCGTGGGCAAATTGTCCGGTAGCATGGCGAGGTCAATTCATGAGAGGTGATCATGAGCACCCGACAATCATGCTAGAAGCAGTGGCCTCTCAAGATCTATGGATCTGGCACGCATACTTTGGTGTTGCCGGTTCCAACAACGACATCAATGTTCTCAATCAGTCGCCCATCTTGAACGATGTATATGATGGAAAAGCACCTGACTGCCCTTTTGAGGTGAATGGAGCCACCTACGAGCACGGATATTATCTAGCGGATGGGATATATCCGGAATGGGCTACTTTCGTAAAATCATTTACGTGCCCACAGGACCCTAAACGACAAAAGTTCAAGTCCGCGCAAGAAGCGGCACGTAAAGATGTTGAACGAGCTTTTGGCGTGCTTAAACAACGTTGGCATATACTTCATAACCCGGCACGCGGATGGGAACCGACAAGATTGGCAAACATTATGTACGCTTGTGTCATATTACACAATATGATACTCGAAGACGAAGACCATGCTATTTGTGGTGGCGATGAAAACGACCTTTTCACGGATGATATCGAAACCCAAATCAGTGAGGAACAACGCGCGGCAAATGTTCGAGAAGTCAAAAACCGGGGCACTTATAATAACCTTCGGTCGGATTTGGTCGAACATATTTGGCGTATCCAAGTTCCCAACAATAACGACGAGTAGATTTTTTAATTTATTTTGTAATTTTTAAATTTATTTTGTAATTTTTATTTTTAATGAATGATATGAATTTTTATTTTTATTATTTATCTTATTTTTATTTATTAAAAAATATATAAATATTTTTATTTTGTTAAATAATTAAATGTATAAATATAAGAATTAAAAACATGAGGTGGCAAGAGGGCTTGAGGGTTGCGCTACGCCACTTTAGGGCTTGAGGGTTTGAGGAGAGGGTTAGGAGAAAAGCTGATGTGGCGCTTGAGGGCTTGAGGGTTGCGCTACGGATGGCCTTATGACCTATGGAACTTGTTAATGTTGAAATAAATGAATTTTACCAGGTTGTTTCCTCTACTTTTCATTTTCTTTTTTACGGTTTTCCCCAAACCGACCTTATAATTCGAATGCAACCTAAATCAATACAATCTAACTTATATATGACAAATACTCACATACACTCCTCACTTCTGATAACCGACGGCCCTTTGGTAAAATTCGAATGCAACCTAAATCAATACAATCTAACTTAAAAGAGGGATATCTCTATACCTCAGAAAAAATGTTACAATTTATATGTAAAACCAAGTTTTGGCAGAGGATTAAACCATATATTCTTAAGAAAACAAAAGGCCACATGAATTGAAAGAAAGCCATGCCAAAAACTAGACACAAAAATCCAGAAATTTTGGCGAAAAAAACCCCGAATTAGCCATCTTTAGGTGCGGGAGGTGCGGGATTCAGGAAGCCGTATTTTTGGTCGCAAGAGCTGCAGCCTCACTGGGGCTTAGTGTTCCCTGGGCCCTGATTGCAGCAAACTCTTTAGCGATCTCGTCTTGCACCTGGCTCCTTGCGTTTCCGAGAGGATCGACCAGTGGCTGCAGACAAACCTTTTGATCATCCGAGCCTAGCTTCACCTGTGCTGCTGCTTTCGCATGACGCATTTGGTCCTATAGGTGGTTGGGCGAACTGACAAACTTTGGGACTTCACCTTCCCTTAAGGAAATAGGGGCCCAATTTTTTTAAATATATACTATATAATAGTAGTTAAAAGAAATTGTAGATAAAAAAGACAAAAACATTAGTGTATAATAGGACCCAAAAAGAATGTTACATTATATAAGGACCCAAACATGTATTAATTATTTATATTGGACAATAGAATTTATAAAATGTTAGTTGATCTTTCATTTTATAGTATTGTTTATTATTTCTCTAAGTTTTTTTATTTAGTACTAATATCTAAAAACTATTTTTGCTTAGAAACCTTGATATATATTCAATTACTCCTCTTCCACTTACTCTTGATATTATTTCGTGTACATGAATTATATTTTTGTGTTGGTATATAGTAGATTTGTTGTTGTTAACTAATAAATTTTTTTATCTATTGAAAACAATTACAAACTATATGGGACGACCCAACTTATATCATATTTAGAATTTCAAAACTATCTTCTTCTTCGTTTTTCGTATTTTATTAACTCCTTATTACCTAATATTGAATGTATAATTCTTAAGTAATTTCTTATCTCTAAAATAAGAATAAGATCTCAATCTATTTGTACTTTATTGACTCCTTTTAAAGTCGAGGCTCGTCGTATTCACAAGGCTTTGCACCTTGGTTGTGGCGCCTTGTGTGTCTAGACGCGTCTCATAAAAAGTTACTAAACATCTAGTCAAACCCTAATATTAAATAAGTTATCTCATAGGGAAATTAATTAAAATACCCTAAGTCAAACCAAGTGTTACCAAAATACCCAAAATCTCTCACAGTTTGCAAAAATACCCCTTTTTTCCGCGATGGGAGCCCGCGATCGCGGGCCAGGGACCATTTCTGTCACTTTTTTAAACTTGCAGGGACCATTTTTGAAAAATGGAATCCCGCGATCGCGGGATCATCCCGCGATGGGGTCATTTTTGTGACTTTTCAATTGTAAGGGACCATTTTTGAAAAATTCCAGGGACCATTTATAAAAATTGAACCGCGATCGCGTAGAATCCCACTGCCCGCTTTCTTTCAATTTGATGAATTTAATATAAAATGTTACACTTTCAACCCCTATACTTATTTACTAAATTTACTTTATACCTTTTACTTTCATTATTTTAATTTTACATTTAACACATATAATCGTTTATTAACTAAAATACGTTAAAAAAAATACGTTTTAATTTTAACAAATTACACCATTATAATCGTCTCTTCGATACGTTCGAAATGAGCCCAATCTTGAATTTTTTTGGATTTATATATTTTAATATATATCATATACAGTTATACACTACATAAAAAAAATATTTTTTATATTTAAAATTCATACTCTTATAGTTAATTATTTAATTTATGGTACATCTCTTATTTTTTTTTCAATTTTGTTTTACACTCCTATCGCATTAACATAATAATCATATATTAACTAATTCATTAAATCGTTTTAAATTATTATTATTTGAATGTGTTTATAGATGAATGGCAATAGGAGAAGGTTTCACGAGAAGAATATTAAATGGGGTTTTGACAAGTTGGTATCACTGGACTCATTTAAGAATTGTGAAAATGGGTATTTGGCGAATGATGATTCATGTGTGTTTGGAGCTGAAGTATTTGCAGTAACAGAGTATTGCAAATCATATTCGCAACCGAAACGGATACAGTGCATGTAAACAAAGAAATCTATTACTGGAAGGCGTCCTGGAGTCCTGTGATCAAGTTAACCTTTTCCTTGATCACGTCCTCCATTCCCATGTAGTCCGATTCGAGTTCTTCTAATTCCTCTTCAGCTTCCTTAATCTCTCGTTGCAGGTGCCGAACGTGAGCCCTAGCCATGGCCAGTTCTCGTTTCTTCCCCGCTAGATATTCCATTTTCCCCTGCTGAATCCCCCTGTTATGGTTCCACATACCCTTTACCTTTTCGATATCAGCGTTCGCCCCATGAATGGCTTTTTGCACTGCAGGAGTAATTTGTTGACTTTGTCGAAGACCCGTCGGCATAAAATCATACATTAGTGGGGTTCTCATGCCATTATCGAAGTAGTAATTGTCGGATGCCATCTCCCAGTCTGCTTCCTCCTCAGGCGTGAATGGAAAATCGGCTGCAGTTCGCCCACAGTTTCTCCACTCCTCGTCTGTTTCCGGTACCTTCCAGGTACTCCGGCGAGCTCCATCGTTCAGTGGTTGGTAGGCTCCCGAACGTGAAGTTCCAGCCACATTCGCCGACCTGTTCCCCCTTGATCTTGAACCTCCAGCCATGGTGTTAAGAAAAGCGAGAGTGTGTTTGTAAACGGTGAGGAGAATGTCTAAAAGATAGATAGGACTCCGTGAATTACTACTTCATCATGCCATCTACTTATAGCCGTGAAAATGTATGTTCTTCATCAGATATGGTCAAAGATTTCGTCTGAAAAAGTTGCCTGCATGATTCGTCTGAATAGTTCACTGCAAGATTCGTTTGAAAAGAGCCTGTAAGATTCCACTGAAAAAGTAACTGCAATATTCGTCTTCTCTTGAATAAAGGTCTTTCATTAGGCAGAAAATTAGTCTTTAAGTAGTCAAACATAGCTAATTAATGAGAATTTAGATCAGATTTATATGGTACATTACATGATACCAATTTTTGCATCATATGAATCACTTCCAGACAACAAGAACCAATACCCCAATAATCAAGAAATAAATGCTTGTTCATCCAATAATCTCTGTATTAGGATTATCGCAAGTTTCATAAACCTACTTACTAGGTGTTGGAAATATGGGTTTTACTAAACTTTTGACGCATTTAAATTTATATATATGTGTTATATATAACTAACTTTTAGTAGGTTTATGTTCTTCTATATGAGATCTTCGAAATGATATATAATGCGTCCAAAATAGAGTATGTGTGAAAGAGATATCGATACTCAAAGTTGAGTAAATGGATGAAATTAGCAAAAACCAAATGAAGTAAACAGTTATTTAATGTTACATAAACAACCTAACTTTGATTTATTTGACAATGGGCATAAATGGACTCCGCCATATGTATGCGAAATGCCTTGGCCTCGGCCTCGGCCTCGGTCTGGTCAGGGTGTACAAATACCACATCGTTATTTATCAAGATGCTGGCATTACGACATACCCAGACACCGCAATCCGCATTCATCCCGGCCTGCTGGGGTGTATTCTTGGCGAACTTATGGCGAAAGAGCTCTGACCTATCGCGACGCCTCGTGTCCTTGACCCGACAAAAGAAGTCAAATAGCACATCTTTAAACCTTCTCATCTGGTCTTCCAATTGGTCTCTGAAGAGATTGGCACTATCGCTGTCATATATGGTCATGGTCATAGCGTCAAGCTCAAACACTCCAAGCAGCCAATGTTTGGGATGAATGCATATTGGGATGTACACCTGAAATATTACAATATTAGACAACTTAGTTAGCAACAAAACAACTTAAATAAAATAAGAGTAAAACGATTTACATACCACATCGAGGAGAGCCCAAGAAACCCCTTCCACGTCGTTGCATGAGTTGGCCACGGAGGCGGGACCTTGATGGGGGAGCACCAGGTAGGCAAAGAAAATACTATACATTATGGTCCACCTGGTGTCTGTTCCACGATGTCTTTGCATCAGCGAGACCCAACAATCGATGTGCTATACATAAAAAATAGATGGTTAGACATGTAATATAAACATATTTGATTATATGACTATAGTTAAACTTCATACTAACCACATCCTGTAACTCAGACTCCAAAGGGTCATCCGCCAGCAATACTTGGAAAAAGCGGGGGGTGATTTCCAGGCTCAAGTAAGGGACGAATATCATGGGGGAGAGGTGACCAGTCCGACACATCCTCAATATTTCCGATGCCGGTTGAGGCTCCGGTGAAGGGACCTTTCCCTTTTTCTTTCCTCCCTTCTTTCCCCCCGCTTTCTTTGCTTGTTTTTTAGCGGCCGGTGGTGTCGTAGATCCTTGTTGGCCAAACGGGTGACGAAACCATTGTGAAATTGATCGCGGCCGCTTTTGAGGGAGCGGGGTCACCTGTTGTGGTGGATCTACAACATCCATCGAGTCATCGTCAGGCTCCGAGAAGTGCTCCGAGAAGTGATCCTGGATAACAGGAGACCCCGTCTGAAAATTACGTTACTCAATGTTTTAAGTACAATTTAGGAAATGTTCACAATTAAACCAAACCTACCAAAATAACTTACATTATGCATTTCCGGCCTGTAATAGTCATCGGCCGAGCCGCCAAAGATGTTTGTGATTGTTGTGGTGGCGAACGACGGCGGCATCTGCGTGACATTGAACATTAAAATAGTTACAAAATTAGGATTATCGATATATAACTATAATGGTTACTCGGTGTCACTAACACTCTTCGGGATAGTAGAATATGTTGTGGTGGCGAACGGCGGCGGCATCTGCGAGGTGTATGCCCCCGACATCCCGGCCTGCGTGACATTGAACATTAAAATAGTTACAAAATTAGGATTATCGATATATAACTATAATGGTTACTCAGTGTCACTAACACTCTCCGGGATAGTAGAATATGCTGTGGTGGCGAACGGCGGCGGCATCTGCGAGGTGTATGCCCCCGACATCCCGGCCTGCGTGACATTGAACATTAAAATAGTTACAAAATTAGGATTATCGATATATAAATATAATGGTTACTCAATGTCACTTACATTTTCAGGGAATGACGGATAGGATGTGGTGGCAAACGTCGCATGTGTCCCCTGTCCGAACGGAGCGTGGATCGGTGTCGTACTCGACAGCTAAAACAAATTTAGAACGTAATATTAATATACAAACTAAATAAACGTGGCCAACAAATTAAGTTAAACACTAACATTGACAGCGCTAAACTGTCTGTAGACTTCCTCCAGATACTGTACACGTTTCTCTAGCGGCCCGTGGACGTGGTCCCACAGGTGCTCATGAGAGCCACGCTGTGGCTCGTAGGAAGGGGCCGCATCATATGGATTGTAGGAGGAGGAAGGGCCCGGCTGGTAGGAGGAGGAACGGGCCGGCTGGTAGGAGGAGGAAGGGGGCGGCTGGTAGGAGGAGGAACGGGCCGGCTGGTAGGAGGAGGAAGGGGGCGGCTGGTATCCATCGGAAGGGGGCCTGTCGTCGTCTTCCTCATCTTCGGAAGTAGGGGGACGTCGAGCCCTTTCCGCCTTTGCGTCAATAAAGGCCACGCTGTCTCTGTACCAATCTGTGCCCATCTCGTCGGCAGTAGGCTGAAGGACAGCGAAAGGCAAGAGCGGCCGCTAAATATATGATAAAACATAAAAAAATTAATAAGCGGGACTAACGTATGCAAATTGTAAACATAGTAAAAGAACTTACATTTCTAGACGCTTTGAAGAACTCAATCCAATGCGACCTACTTAGGGTAACACGCTTGTCCCAACGGGTTCCCCTAGACGCTTTGAAGAACTCAATCCAATGCGACCTACTTAGACAAGAAGAGCAAGTACGTAAAAAGAAAAGCCAAACAGTTTGTATGTATTATTAACAATTGTTATACTACGTATCTAACCTTGAAGGCGTATGTAAAACCACAAAGATTCATCTTTGCATGTCGATCGGCGCGTCTGCCTATGGCTCGGTGCATATTAGAGTAGCAATGTGTCCAGATATGGCTACCCCACGGGTAGCTGTTAAACAGCTCAAGGTCCTCGACGGCCCTAAGGACCGTCGATGAAGCATGCTGGCTATACTCACGGCCCAGGAAGCCCATATCCACGATCACCACCAAGCATACACGGACAGCATCGTCGTCGGTTAGGGCACTAAGGCCCTCTTTCATCTTTTCCCGGGCTGCCTTCAGCTTCAAACGAGATGTCGAAATGCCGAAAACCCTAGGAACGAAGGAGCAGTCTTCTAAGGGAGGAAGGGGGGGAGCCTCTCCAAAACGTAGTCCTGTAATTAGACAGAACTCCTGACGCCCAAAATGCAATTGAGAGCCGAAGAAATCAAAATGCATCTCCTCCGGCTCAGCGTTGGCGTCCTCGACCTCCAACTGTAGAAACATGTGTACTAGCGTAGGGTCGCCACCAGAGTAAGACACATCCATCCATGGCCCGAACGGTGTCCCTCTATAGATGGTCTCAAGGGTATCCGTGCGATCACCTAATCCCCTAAACAGCGCTCCTAATTCCTCGATGTATGAAACTTTGCACCTTAGCGTCAAGTCGATGTTAAAGAAATCCTTCTACATAGTCATTCACAGATGTTATAGTTAGTGTTATATATAGATGCTGCAGTTTATTTTATTTTATATAGATGTTGCGATTTATTTTATTTCAACGTATCATATTGTTATATATAGATAAAGTGCGGTGGTATTTTATTTCAACGTATCATATTGTTATATATAGATAAAGTGCGGTTTATTTTATTTCAACGTATAATAGTGTTATATATAGATAAAGTGCGGTTTATTTTATTTCAACGTATCATAGTGTTATATAGAGATAAAGTGCGGTTTATTTTATTTCAACGTATCATAGTGTTATATATAGATAAAGTGCGGTTTATTTTATTTCAACGTATCATAGTGTTATATAGAGATAAAGTGCGGTTTATTTTATTTCAACGTATCATATTGTTATATATAGATAAAGTGCGGTTTATTTTATTTCAACGTATCATAGTGTTATATAGAGATAAAGTGCGGTTTATTTTATTTCAACGTATCATATTGTTATATATAGATAAAGTGCGGTTTATTTTATTTCAACGTATAATAGTGTTATATATAGATAAAGTGCGGTGGTATTTTATTTCAACGTATAATAGTGTTACATATAGATAAAGTGCGGTGGTATTTTATTTCAACGTATAATAGTGTTACATATAGATAAAGTGCGGTGGTATTTTATTTCAACGTATCATATTGTTATATAGAGATAAAGTGCGGTTTATTTTATTTCAACGTATCATAGTGTTATATAGAGATAAAGTGCGGTTTATTTTATTTCAACGTATAATAGTGTTATATATAGATAAAGTGCGGTGGTATTTTATTTCAACGTATCATATTGTTATATAGAGATAAAGTGCGATTTATTTTATTTCAACGTATCATAGTGTTATATAGAGATAAAGTGCGGTTTATTTTATTTCAACGTATCATAGTGTTATATATAGATAAAGTGCGGTGATATTTTATTTCAACGTATCATATTGTTATATAGAGATAAATTGCGGTTTATTTTATTTCAACGTATCATAGTGTTATATAGAGATAAAGTGCGGTTTATTTTATTTCAACGTATAATAGTGTTATATATAGATAAAGTGCGGTGGTATTTTATTTCAACGTATCATATTGTTATATAGAGATAAAGTGCGATTTATTTTATTTCAACGTATCATAGTGTTATATAGAGATAAAGTGCGGTTTATTTTATTTCAACGTATCATAGTGTTATATATAGATAAAGTGCGGTGGTATTTTATTTCAACGTATCATAGTGTTATATAGAGATAAAGTGCGGTTTATTTTATTTCAACGTATCATAGTGTTATATATAGATAAAGTGCGGTGGTATTTTATTTCAACGTATCATATTGTTATATAGAGATAAAGTGCGGTTTATTTTATTTCAACGTATCATATTGTTATATATAGATAAAGTGCGGTTTATTTTATTTCAACGTATCATAGTGTTATATAGAGATAAAGTGCGGTTTATTTTATTTCAACGTATCATATTGTTATATATAGATAAAGTGCGGTTTAGGGACCCTAGTTGTCATTCTTAAAAGTTTAGGACCTAATTGGCATTCTTAAAAGTTTAGGGACCTAAGTTGTCATTCTTAACATTTTTTTATAAAAAATTGTTAAGAGTGTGTTTTTTTATAAAAAATTGTTAAGAGTGTGTTTTTATAAAAAAATTGTTATAGTTTTATGTTTGAATGTGATATTTGTATGTTATAATGTGTATGTTGTTATAGTGTGTTTTTTCATATAAAAATTGTTAAGAGTGTTTTTTTATAAAAAAAATTGTTAAAAGTGTATTTTTATAAAAAAAATTGTTAAAAATGTGTTTTTTTTATAAAAACACACTCTTAACAATTTTTTTTATAAAAAAACTGTTTTTATAAAAAATTGTTAAGGGTGTGTTTTTATAAAAAAATTGTTAAGGGTGTGTTTTTATAAAAAAAAAACACATTTTTAACAATTTTTTTTATAAAAACACACTTTTAACAATTTTTTTATAAAAAAACACTCTTAACAATTTTTATATGAAAAAACACATTATAACAACATACACATTATAACATACAAATATCACATTCAAACATAAAACTATAACAATTTTTTTATAAAAACACACTCTTAACAATTTTTTATTAAAAAACACATTTTTAACAAATTTTTTTAAAAACTGTTTTTATAAAAAAAAATTAACAATTTTTTTATAAAAAAACACATTATAAAAACCATAAAACTATAACAATTTTTTATAAAAACACACCCTTAACAATTTTTTATAAAAACACACTGTTTTTATAAAAAATTGTTAAGGGTGTGTTTTTATAAAAAAATTGTTAAGAGTGTATTTTTATAAAAAAAACACATTGTTAACAATTTTTTTATAAAAACACACTCTTAACAATTTTTTTATAAAAAAACACTCTTAAGAATTTTTATATGAAAAAACACACTATAACAACATACACATTATAACATACAAATATCACATTCAAACATAAAACCATACATATCATGTTAAACATAGAACATATTCAAACATAAGTTATAAACACTATAACAACCTACAAATCATATATCTTAACTTAAAATAACATACAAAAAATAACAAATAATATAAGGAAAACATACCAAAGAGGTAATACGAGACATCTTCACAAAACCCGAACGCGTATTCCACACGAGAAAATTGAGAGAGTGGGAGAAAATTGAGAGAGTTTGATTAAAAATTGAGAGAGTGATTAAAAAAAGTGAGAGTGGCCGTGTGTCTTGGTCCCCCCTCCCCTTATATAGTGCGGCCGAAGAAAATTTAGGGTTTAGGGTTCGTCGATTTTAGGGTTAACCCTGTGCCGACACGTGGCACAGGAGCCCGCGATCGCGGGAGGTCAACGAAAGTCAATCGCGGGCAGGGACCAAAAATGCACACGCGGGCATTCTTGAGGGGGGAAAGCTGTACCGCGGGCATTCTTGAGGGACCAACGCGGGCAAAGTGGGCAAACTTTGGTGACACGTGTAGCCCGCGATCGCGGGGGTCAATGAGTCAATCGCGGGCAGGGACCAAAACTGCACACGCGGGCATTCTTGAGGGGGGGAAGCTGGACCGCGGGCATTCTTGAGGGACCAACGCGGGCATTCTTGGTGACACGTGGCCTGGAGCCCGCGATCGCGGGCTCCATCGCGGATTTTTTGGGTACTTTTGTAAACTGGGAGAGATTTTGGGTATTTTGGTAAGAGATGGTCAAACTTAGGGTATTTTAATTAAATTCCCTATCTCATATCCTAACTTCTTAAAAAAATATTAAATAGATGACATAAGTCAAACCATAATATACCGGACCTTAAAACTTCTCCCTCACAACTCACATTTAAACTTTTCTACCTTTTGTCTTTATCAACGTATTGTTGGTGTTGCATTGGAGGCTTCTACTTGCTGCGTATTTGAGTTGTGTAACTATATGTGTGTTTATATATATATATACTTTTTTTATAATATGCACCTCACGTTTGCGCCTCGTGCCTAGGCCCTGGGACCCCTTTGCGCTTGAGCCTTTAACAACTTTGATGATATGATATATAATATTAATTTAGAAATAATTATTGATTGATCCTGCGCTAGAAATACTGGGAAAACGATTTTATATAATCTAGTATAAAACAAGGGCCTATTTTTTACATCTCGTCCAGGGCCTAAAAAATGTGAGAAACAGGCCTGCAAGCCTCTTAAAGCTTTAAGGGCTATCAAACCTTGTTTTAGCATGGCTCATATATGGTCATTTTGTTGTCTACTTGATGGGAACTTAATGGGGATATTTATATTAAATATTAATCCATATGTCAAATCACAATTTGATTTCAATTATAAGATGCGGTGGTACCCTTAGACCCAAAAGTTTATGTTCACAAAATAACACTATGCTATCTCATGCTTGATCGTAAGGTATTGCCACTCAGAACACCCGAAACCTTTTGTTTTGCAAAGTAACATTCTGCACCCCTCCTTTAATATAAGGTATGCACATGCCATAAACTCTATAACTTGCTATTTTGCACATACTTGTTTCATACCACATTTTTCAACACTATAGTCACACATTTAGTGTTGTTTGTTCCACATGTTTTTAGTAATTGTAATATTCTTATAGACTGTCAATTATAACTAGAACCATTACTAAGATTTGGCTAGATTGCAATTTATTAAGTTAGTCCAATGTTTAAAATCGAGAACGTTGCAATAGCATTGGAGTGACGACCCATTTGAGGGTTTAGCATGGGCGGACCTATATAGGTGGTTACGGTGGCATGTGCCACCGTATTATTCTTCCGTCGAAGGGTAAAAATGTTTAGGCTTGTGAAAGGTGCAACTGTATCAATTTGTTTTGTGTCACCATATATATTTTGAAACTACAATCAAGCATAAGTTTTCGTTGGTAGAATTGGTTTGAAATACTCTTATTCCACTATAGACTCAGGTTCGAGTCTTGTTATAGTTATTTTTTGTAGTTTTTAGCTTTTAATTTCATATTCATTATGATTCTAAAAAATTGCAATAATAGGACTCGAACTTGAGACCTCTACTTTGAAAAGCAAATGACTAATCAGTAATCACCAATACCAATACCAATATTAAATCTGTAAAAAATATCTCTATATCTATTTCTTATAGTCAAATGGTGTTATCGTATGAAAAAAAAATGGGCTCGTCCCTGGGTTCAGAGGTATGCATATGCTAAGGATGTTGTTTTGGGATGTTTTGTCCGTGTTTACTATTACAATGATGGTTATCTTGAGACATCGTTAATTTTATATATATATATATATATATATATATATATATGTGTGTGTGTGTGTGTGTGTGTGTGTGTCTTTAAACAATAGCAGTTTGCTTGTATGTACGTGTTTTTAACGTTTAATGTTACTTTAAGAACCCTTTTAGTTAATTGGCCCACGTCAATGTCAAGCTATACGTATTTGGACCTTTACTATTGTTATTGGTTTTGGATCGGTTTTATACTATCAACTAGAAATTCATAAGCGACATACTTATGTTTGATATCAGTATGGAACCCAATTTTGAAGTGACCGTAAAAGCTCAGTCTACAAGACCGACGGAGTCTTTTTGTTTCATATCAACCATAAAAATTCAATATTGAACTCTAGTATAATCAGAACACGGTTTAATGCGAGTATTGTGTAACACCCGTAATTTTCGGGTAAGTGTAATTGTAACACCCCAAAATCCGAGCCAATTTAAACTTCAAGTTATAACAGGTTATGACAACAAATACTTCAACTTATAAAAACAGGCAGTGGATTAATCATCAAGAGTATATTCACATTACAAGATCCTTCAAATAACCTATCAATCTAATTATGTCACTACAACCAGATTAATCAAGTTATCTATCAATCCATCAAAACCTCTTCTTTGTTAATTTCATCCACCTCTGCTATATCAAAACGCTCGTCCCACAACCCTTTACCTCCCCGAGCTAGTACCTGGTAAGAAAACATCATTTGAAACGATTAGGCCAACGCCTAGTGAGAACATTCGTTTCCAAGATAATAATTGTAAAATCAATGTAAACAAGTTATAACAAACCTGATTCCCCTTTTCTTACCATACGTGTAACTCTATTCCGTTAACACGATTTTACCCAATTCCATGAATATGACTGACACACATTCCATCATCATATCATGTCTCAGAGCCACACTACGAATCTTTACTGATTCTAGAGTAATGCTCTTAATCCAGAAATCGCAATATACACATGCCCATTTTCGTACACATCTATTCCAGAAATTGCAATGTACACTTGCCCATTTCCACATTCCAGAAATTGCAATGCACACTTGCCCATTTCCACATTTCATGAATATGACTGACAATAATTCCGTCATCATATCACGCCCTAGAGCCACACTACGAATCCTCACGGATTCTAGATTAATGCTCTCAACCAATAAATCGCGATTACGCACGCCCATTTATCGGTAAGGAAGCAGAGATCACAAGCACTTATGTCAATCTCACTCTCTTCCTTAGAAATCAGGAATAACGATTAATACCACACGCCTATTCCATGATTTCCCACACACACTGGAATAACGATTAAACGAGTAATACCACACGCCTATTCCATGTGATTACCAAACTTTAGTGCCTATGGATCCATATCACCTAATTGTACTCATATAGGTATTTACTCAATATAAATTCCTCATAGCAACCGTATAAGCGAATTATATTTATACCTCGTAGATTCCTCATATCATTCAGTATGAGCAAATCATATATATATATATATATATATATATATATATATATATATCGTACAGATTCCTCGTAGCAACTGTATGAGCGAATCACATATAAATCTTATTTAATATAACATTATACTAGTGTTAGGCCCGCGCGTTGCGCGGTAATAAAAAAATATTGTAAAGATAATCAATTGAGTTAAAATGAAACGTAAGTCATCATTATATATATATATATGTGTGTGTGTGTGTGTGTGTGTGTGTGCGCGCGCGCGCGCATTAGATCAGGTGAGAAGTGTAATTTTTGGTGAGAAGTGTGAGAAGTACTTTTAAACCGTTAATCATTTTTAATCAAATACTCTCCCATGAATTGTGGCTTAAAAGAAAATTTATCCGGTGCATCTTATATTGCTGCATCTCATCCTAATATTCGTCTATTTCTCATCCAACGGTTGATAACCACTTCTCACGTTTCTCACCAAATTTGGCACTTAGTATTCACCATTTACACTATAATATTTACCATTTGGTTGGCTTTGATTCCAACCATGGTTATAAATTTCAAACCTTCTATCTCTTTTCTAATGCTTATCATATTCTTCCAAGCTATCATATTCTCACCAATGTATGATGATAAAACTCAACTTTACTTTAAGATTTAAGAAACAAAAAAATCTCATAGTTCCAAGTCATCATCCTTGGTTCACTTTAAATTTTGCACTATTTTTCTTTACATTTGTTTGGTTATGATTCCAATCATGGTTATGATTCCAATCATGGTTATGATTCCAATCATTGTTATGAATTTCAAAATCTTCCGAAATCCGATACCCAAATCCGGAAGTACCGAAAAAGTCATCTTCCGGACTTCGTGCGATTTCCAGTCTGATTACATACACTTCCTACTCTATTCTTTAAATCACATGTACCAATCCTTTTAACATGTACATAGGTTCAATAAAACAAATTCCAATTTAGCAAATCACTTTTGATATGTAAAAACATACTTTTTAATAAGAATGAACTCACCTGATTGAGAGTTCGTACTCAGAGTCTGCCAAGCTCAATCGATTCATAAATCCAATCTTTCACACCATCGAACAGTCCAGACTTCTCTTTCTCTTTCTCTCTCGATTTTCTCTGAAACCGACTTCAAAAATCTGCAATTGAGATAAAAATCTCAATTCAACCGCCTCTCCCTTTAAATATCCAAAACTATCAACAAATAACAAAACCAACCCCAAAGTTTCAATATTCACAAATAGGTTAAACTTTGGTCAATTACACTTTAAATCCTTCGATATCAAATTATAACATAACTTTGATCATGGAAATTCACGGTGTTACATAATTGATTGGGATAATGTAAAATGAGTGAACTTTATTAGTTATCACAAAAATATTATTTTAATTATTTGTTATATATATATATATACATTTTTTTGCAAAAATAAGGTAGACTAAATTGAACCAACCACATGAGTATTGAGTAGACACGAAAACAATCACCCCTTATTTCTTATACACGCTTCATGCTTCAAAACTTGCATCTTGTAACCAATTGGGATGATGCAAAAGTAGGGTAAGCCAAATTGAGCCAACCACGTTAATTGACACAAAAAAACATTCACCCTTCATTTCTTATAGTCACTTGCTACTTCAAAATTTTCATTTCTTCACCAATGTGGGATGATGAAACTCAACCACATTTCAAGATTTGAGGATTACTCAAATCTCATGGTTCCAAGTCACTTTTTGTGGTTGTTCTTTTAAGGTTATGATTCCAATCATGGTTATAGATTTCAAAATCTTATGTCATTCTTTTATATTGGCTATTACTCCAACAATGGTAATAGATTTCTAAACCTTACATCTCTATTTTTATACCATAGTTTTCTTTCAAACTATCATATTACCAACAAAGGAAAATGATAAACTTTAACCTTATTAAAAAATTTGAGAAATACTCAAACCTCATGGTCCCAATTCACCAACATTGGTTTATATTTTAATTTTTCACTATATTTTTACCATTTGGTATATTATGATTCTAACCACGATTATCGATTTCAAAACCTTTCATCATTCTTTTATATATCTTCACTACCTTCTTCCAAATAATAATCTTCCCACCAATGATGAAACTCAACCATATTTAAAGATTTGAGGATACTCAAACCTCATGGTGCCAAGTTACTCTTTGTAGTTGTTCCTTAAATATATATATATATATATATATATATATATATATATTGATATATTAATTTATTGGGATAGTGTAAAATAAAACTTTATTAGTTATCACAAAAATATTATTTTAATTATTTGTTATATATATAAAGTTTGTTTTGCAAAAATAAGGTAGACTAAATTGAGCCAACCACGTGAGTTGACACAAAAACATTCACCCATTATTTCATATACACACTTCATACTTTAGAATTTGCATCTTCTCATCAATGTGGGATGATGCAAATGTAGGGTAAGCTAAATGAGCCAACCACATGAGTTGACACAAAAGTATCCACTCCTCCTTTCTTATAGCCACTTCATAGTTCAAAACTTTCATCTTTCCACCAATGCGGGATGATGAAACTCAACCACAATTAAAGAAATGAGGAATTCTCAAATCTTAGGATGCCAGATCATCTTTTGTGGTTTTCTCTTTTAATATATATATTGATTGATTTCATATACACACTTCATACTTTAGAACTTGCATCTTCTCATCAATGTGGGATGATGCAAATGTAGGAAAAGCTAAATGAGCCAACCACTTGAGTTGACACAAAAGTATCCACTCCTCCTTTCTTATAGCCACCTCATGGTTCAAAACTTTCATCTTTCCACCAATGTGGGATGATGAAACTCAACCACAATTCAAGAAATGGGGAATTCTCAAATCTTAGGATGCCACATCATCTTTTGTGGTTTTCCTTTCAAACTATCATATTACCAACAAAGGAAAATGATAAACCTTAACCTTATTAAAAAAATTGAGAAATACTCAAATCTCATGGTCCCAATTCACCAACATTGGTTTATATTTTAATTTTGCACTATATTTTTACCATTTGGTATATTATGATTCTAACCACGATTATCGATTTCAAAACCTTTCATCATTCTTTTATATATCTTCACTACCTTCTTCCAAATAATAATCTTCCCACCAATGATGAAACTCAACCATATTTAAAGATTTGAGGATACTCAAACCTCATGGTGCCAAGTCACTCTTTGTAGTTGTTCCTTAAATATATATATATATATATATATATATATATATATATATATATATATATATATATATATATATTGATATATTAATTTATTGGGGTAGTGTAAAATGAAACTTTATTAGTTATCACAAAAATATTATTTTAATTATTTGTTATATATATAAAGTTTGTTTTGAAAAAATAAGGTAGACTAAATAGAGCCAACCACATGAGTTGACACAAAAACATTCACCCCTTATTTCATATACACACTTCATACTTTAGAACTTGCATCTTCTCATCAATGTGGGATGATGCATCTTATGTCATTCTTTTATATTGGCTATTACTCCAACAATGGTAATAGATTTCTAAACCTTACATCTCTATTTTTATACCATAATTTTCTTTCAAACTATCATATTACCAACAAAGGAAAATGATAAACCTTAACCATATTAAAAATTTTGAGAAATACTCAAACCTCATGGTTCCAATTCACCAACATTGGTTTATATTTTAATTTTGTACTATATTTTTACCATTTGGTATATTATGATTCTAACCACGATTATCGATTTCAAAACTTTTCATCATTCTTTTATATATCTTCACTACCTTCTTCCAAATAATAATCTTCCCACCGATGATGAAACTCAACCATATTTAAAGATTTGAGGATACTCAAACCTCATGGTGCCAAGTCACTCTTTGTAGTTGTTCCTTAAATATATATATATATATATATATATATTAATTTATTGGGGTAGTGTAAAATAAAATTTTATTAGTTATCACAAAAATATTATTTTAATTATTTGTTATATATATAAAGTTTGTTTTGCAAAAATAAGGTAGACTAAATTGAGCCAACCACATGAGTTGACACAAAAACATTCACCCATTATTTCATATACACACTTCATACTTTAGAACTTGCATCTTCTCATCAATGTGGGATGATGCAAATGTAGGGTAAGCTAAATGAGCCAACCACATGAGTTGACACAAAAGTATCCACTCCTCCTTTCTTATAGCCACTTCATAGTTCAAAACTTTCATCTTTCCACCAATGTGGGATGATGAAACTCAACCACAATTCAAATAATGGGGAATTCTCAAATCTTAGGATGCCACATCATCTTTTGTGGTTTTCTCTTTTAATATATATATTGATTCCTGTCTAGTATCGACTAGCGCAGTCTATAAACCTAACATACTACTTTTCAAGGGTATGTATGTTCAAGCTATATAATTCCCATCACAATTCCTAAATCGCATATTTCCACGATTTACATAAATGCACATTTCATTACATCCGGAAAGATACATATAATACAAGGCCTCTAGATACTTAACTTATCAGATCCTTGAGCCATATCTAATTTTGATACCATTTAGATATACTGGTTTCTTTACTCAACTCCCGATATGATGTACCGGGACTCACCTGTACCGGGACTTGCCTCTACCGGGACTTGCCACTACCGGGACTTGCCACTACCGGGACATTCCACTACCGGGACTTTCAAGGTTTTGCGTACTGTCCGTTCAACAAGTCCTCAAATCGATTTAAAACATGAAATCAGTTAAATCTACTCATTCTAATCAATCCTCAGTCAGTTCATACAAATATACCAAGGTTAATATAACTTAAAAACACTGATTTGTACAAAGAGTCGAATGAACTCACCTTTGTTACCCAAGACTTGCTTCTCTGCACAAATCCAATCCCAATCTGTTGTTTATGATTTCTGAAATCCTATTCATTAATCAAAATCGATTACAAACATAAAACTACAACAGATTTTATCAAAACCAAACTCAGTTCCTTACCCATTGAAGACCAAAGCCCTTCTTTTCCTTCTTTCTCCCTTTTTCCTTTTCTCTCTTATTTTTCTCTCCTTTTCCTCTGCCGACTCACACGCACAAAGCTTAGATATTTATTTATCTCAGCTATTTCATCCATGCACACTTTCTTCAAATGACCAATTACACCTCCAAGTTCCATTATTTCCAAAATAACTCCAAACCTCCATCTCTTGTATTTTAACCCTATTGAATTATGAAATTCTATATAATCCAAGGTTACACAAAATAAGATATATCCCAATTTCATTAAAATAATATTATTGAAAATCCAGGATGTTACAATACTCCCCAACTTGAAAATGATTTCGTCCCCGAAATCAGAGTCAGGTAAACAAAGAAGGGTACCTATCTCACATACTTTCTTCCGACTCTAAAGTCATACTAACAACTCAAAGATATAATACCATTATACCTATAATCACCCTCTTAGATTGTAATTTATCAAAAGATTTTTCTAAAATCGATTCCCGCTCCTTCACATAACAACTTTTCTCATCAATTATGCTTCAATAACTACGGCAATCCATCATTGCATCCATGACTTACACGTTTCTTAGACACAAAATGCTATCACCTTCTCACATCACTATCGCACCACACAAACACGTTGCAACCAAGCACTAAAGGGTTGTATATCAAAGGTGATAACTCCAATGAACTTGTAGTAAGACTACATTCTTAAGTCTAATCTTTCTATCATTGCTCCCCAACGTTAGCGTGGAATACTATCTTTCAAGTATTACTTGTCTCTTTCTCCCAACTTTTCACATACCGATAGTATTTTCTCATTACGAAACATAATCAAACAGTTTCACCAAGATTTCTAACTTAAAACATTCAACCAAGTTATCTTGAAACGACATTACCGTTCGAAGTTACTACCCATTCTTAGATCTTCAACTAATCTTTTCTCGTACAATTCTTTCACACATAAGGAGCAACGTATATTCCTTAACGATTTTTTTTTGCCTCCACTATACCACACCAATTTACAAGCCACATGCTCCATCAACTTTATTGACAAATGGTACTTTTCATCCGGAATCCCCGAAAACTTCCATTCGGATACTCCCTCTTTCTGACTTCACATTACATACTAGTTGACATATCTATCTTGGCAATTCATGCCACTATTCGTTCGTACAATCTCCACCCATAACATTAACCACAGACCAGGTCTCTCATAGACTCGTACACAAAACATTTTATATTCCTGTTTTCTCGCCCAAATAACCGAGTTTATTTCACTAAATATCTCCTCCCCAACTTTAGTTGAACAATCACTCACGGTTTTTTTTTAATTAACTTGAACTTAATCGTTCATACTAGCTCCTTGTGATTCCAAACCAAAACAAAAACATGGTACAATCCCTCATTGTTCTTACCATCCCCACAAGGTGGTCCTTCAACTTTTAAACTTCTGATTCAAGACTTAACATTCATACATGACCCCAAAAAGGATAACCAATGCATTCACGTCAAGTAAACTTCAATTACAATACCGTTCATGCAATTTCAACCCCAAGCCTATGTTGAGCTCATCAAATCGGGCCAATACTCTTAAGACTCAACTGAGTTTAAAACCGAGCCATCTACTCAAGGATCTAATGATCATTATGCAATACACGTTCTGAGGCATGATAATCCTACGACCCCTTCATTACTACTTTCCCAATGAAGTCAATTCATATATGCATTTGTATGTACTCTTATGTGCAACTCTTTTTATACTCCACAATGTATATAATACGCCAAGATTCATTAATCATTAGTTCCAAAGGTACTATGAACACGTAAATTATCAAACCGTCTTTACACCTAAGACCGACACTTAAACCGGTACTCAATCAAATAAAATGCAGTTAAGCATATAACACATCCAAGACTCCAACTCGAGTCACTAAAACTGACAAACATTCAAAAGACTCATTTGAATATAAATCAAGCCTTTAAGGCCAAAATAAACGTTTGGTTAAACATGTGTCGCTCACACGGTTACGTAAACCAAAATACATTGTTACTCAAAATCTTTACCTTTTTAATCCCTTAATTGGCCATCGGCCCCAAAACAAAGGTTTACCACTCTTAAAACTTTACATGGTCGGATTTACCAAAATCCCCCAGCCCACACGTTCACATTTTTAAAACGTAATACATCATAAATATTGCACATCCACAATAAACATTAAAACGTGCTTTAACTACATAACTTTCGCTTACGCAACAATAAATCAAAACTTCTTTCATTAGTGATTTATTCGTCAATCGCTCAAAATCCTTAACTATGTCGTACATAATAATATTTGCTTTGCGCATACCCTCTGCATAACAGCATACCGGTACCGCTCACGGTTTTGTTCCTGCCCGCACAGGCATACGCGGGACGCACCCAGACTGCACCCAATGACAGACGAAAGATCTCATACACCATACACAACTATCGACTTCAAAGTCAAAATTTGACATGTCGACACTTCCTTAACCTTAAGGTCCCTAACTGAACCTAATTCTTCCTCCGGACACAACAGTCCCTCGGCAACTGTATTTCTAGTCAGCGAACAAGGGTACAGACTCTCATACAACCGACACTAAAGTCCACTTTCGACTCTCCCACTGTTCATCTCTCATTTGAACACAATTACAAAAACTACAAACTTTCTCCCAAGGTTTATCCAACACCTCTCCACTCTTGGAGTTCTTTCTTAGCTTATAAAGTAATACTCTACGACCTAGCGAGTTCATAGCCTTCATGCATGACAAATCATTTCACACATTTTCTCATTTTAAATAACCCCACTTGGAACAACTTGGGCTCACATAACCCCAATGCACTGCACAACGATCTCGAGAATCGTTTGCATAATAAATTTCCGAAAACTCAATCTTTCTCAACCAAAACAGTGTTATTACGACGGTAATATACTAAATGAAAATCTCTTCATACGACAACAGTTCGAGAAAGTTTGACCGACACGAAATAAACTAGTCGGTTCTCTCACTTATTTATATGATGTTTATTAGGTCAATACTTCTGTTGGTTATTAAATGTTTTGCTGACCAACGCTTTCTTGCTACAATTCAACTTTTCATGTAAAGTAAGAAATATTTTGTAAAAACTTCAAAATTTTCGTTGTGCGACGTAAATGGGATTGCCTTTTCTTTAAATACACACTTGCACATACTAACTCAACCTTGACTAAAACTGTTATTTATGCATTTGGTTTGAAATCATGAAAACTTTTGTAACACACACTAGAACACCAGGCATAAAACTTTACTCGCAATTGAAGGCTACTTACTCAAACAAGGTCAATCGCCTTACTTACGTAACTTATCATTGACACTCTACTTCCGACCGATGGTCGCCCTCTCGGCCTTATGACGTTTTCTATACATACATTCCACGATTCACGTATCAACCATGTCATACTATTTTCATCTTAGATCAATCATCTCATATTCTATCTCAACACATATCAATCCACCTATTAAAGGTTGCCTTGGCGAACGTTCATGAGTCCCGCCAATTCCAGGTTGTCCTTCTAACCCCCAATCATTTACCGATCTGTCCTCCAAAGGACTTTGGTGGCGTATTAACCATCGTTCTACTATAACCTAAAGGGATAATCATAAGAAATGGTTATGCACCTATACATATACAAAACGTACTTTACCGATCGTTAGTCACTGTAATAATTTAGAAATAAGCATGCTCGCGTAACAATATATTCATAATAACAGTATCTAATTGTAATTGTGAATATATCGTACCGGAGAATCCTCGTTACCATTGTCACAGTATTAATTTCACGTATTCCCGTTGACCCTAAGACCATCCCGTCTCAACACTTCTACCCATATCTCACATATCATAACCTACTCCATCTCAGCTTAAGTCTAAGTATCTCATCAGCATACTTAGTTCGCTTAAACTAGTGCTCTGATACCATATTGTAACATCCCAAAATCCGAGCCAATTTAAACTTCAAGTTATAACAGGTTATGACAACAAATACTTCAACTTATAAAAACAGGCAGTGGATTAACCATCAAGAGTATATTCACATTACAAGATCCTTCAAATAACCTATCAATCTAATTATGTCACTACAACCAGATTAATCAAGTTATCTATCAATCCATCAAAACCTCTTCTTTGTTAATTTCATCCACCTCTGCTATATCAAAACGCTCGTCCCACAACCCTTTACCTCCCCGAGCTAGTACCTGGTAAGAAAACATCATTTGAAACGATTAGGCCAACGCCTAGTGAGAACATTCGTTTCCAAGATAATAATTGTAAAATCAATGTAAACAAGTTATAACAAACCTGATTCCCCTTTTCTTACCATACGTGTAACTCTATTCCGTTAACACGATTTTACCCAATTCCATGAATATGACTGACACACATTCCATCATCATATCATGTCTCAGAGCCACACTACGAATCTTTACTGATTCTAGAGTAATGCTCTTAATCCAGAAATCGCAATATACACATGCCCATTTCCGTACACATCTATTCCAGAAATTGCAATGTACACTTGCCCATTTCCACATTCCAGAAATTGCAATGCACACTTGCCCATTTCCACATTTCATGAATATGACTGACAATAATTCTGTCATCATATCACGCCCTAGAGCCACACTACGAATCCTCACGGATTCTAGATTAATGCTTTCAACCAATAAATCGCGATTACGCACGCCCATTTATCGGTAAGGAAGCAGAGATCACAAGCACTTATGTCAATCTCACTCTCTTCCTTAGAAATCAGGAATAACGATTAATACCACACGCCTATTCCATGATTTCCCACACACACTGGAATAACGATTAAACGAGTAATACCACACGCCTATTCCATGTGATTACCAAACTTTAGTGCCTATGGATCCATATCACCTAATTGTACTCATATAGGTATTTACTCAATATAAATTCCTCATAGCAACCGTATAAGCGAATTATATTTATACCTCGTAGATTCCTCATATCATTCAGTATGAGCAAATCATATATATATATATATATATATATCGTACAGATTCCTCATAGCAACTGTATGAGCGAATCACATATAAATCTTATTTAATATAACATTATATTCCTGCCTAGTATCGACTAGCGCAGTCTATAAACCTAACATACTACTTTTCAAGGGTATGTATGTTCAAGCTATATAATTCCCATCACAATTCCTAAATCGCATATTTCCACGATTTACATAAATGCACATTTAATTACATCCGGAAAGATACATATAATACAAGGCCTCTAGATACTTAACTTATCAGATCCTTGAGCCATATCTAATTTTGATACCATTTAGATATATTGGTTTCTTTACTCAACTCCCGATATGCTGTACCGGGACTCACCTGTACCGGGACCCACCTGTACCGGGACTTGCCTCTACCGGGACTTGCCACTACCGGGATTTGCCACTACCGGGACATTCCACTACCGGGACATTCCACTACCGGGACTTTCAAGGTTTTGCGTATTGTCCGTTCAACAAGTCCTCAAATCGATTTAAAACATGAAATCAGTTAAATCTACTCATTCTAATCAATCCTCAGTCAGTTCATACAAATATACCAAGGTTAATATAACTTAAAAACACTGATTTGTATAAAGAATCGAATGAACTCACCTTTGTTACCCAATACTTGCTTCTCTGCACAAATCCAATCCCAATCTGTTGTTTATGATTTCTGAAATCCTATTCATTAATCAGAATCGATTACAAACATAAAACTACAACAGATTTTATCAAAACCAAACTCAGTTCCTTACCCATTGAAGACCAAAGCCCTTCTTTTCCTTCTTTCTCCCTTTTTCCTTTTCTCTCTTATTTTTCTCTCCTTTTCCTCTGCCGACTCACACGCACAAAGCTGAGATATTTATTTATCTCAGCTATTTCATCCATACACACTTTCTTCAAATGACCAATTACACCTCTGTAACAACCCGGTTCCCATAACATACATCATAATACATAACATTCATACATATCATTGATGTACAACAAAAGTTACATAACAAACCAAGTACGGTCTCATTAGTCTTGACATTACAAAATATATAAAAAAGCTTCCAAATCAACATCCATCAAAAGCTTCCTACACTTCATCCTCTCCTGCCGATCCTTAACCTGGAAAACATATTTTTGAAAACAAAATGAGGGTTAGACCAAACGGGTCTAGTGAGTTAATCCCGGTCCTTTCCAAAATCATTATAAAACCTTTTATGTAAATCATTTGTATCAAAATAGTTTAGATAAACCTTTGGTAATCCTTTCGTAAAATATAAACATACCACACGTATTTAAATACCAACCTAGACTCGTGCATCGTGTACATCTCATTCACCTTATTCCTCCACAAATGGCCATATTAGCTGGTAGCAAGCCAACTAATAAATCAACAACCGGTCCGCTCACCGGAACCCGGCTACCCGTCGGTCCGCACACCGGAACCCGACTACTCACCGGTCCGCACACCGGAACCCGGCTACACACTGGTCCGCACACCGGAACCCGGCAACAAGTGCACTCGTGTAGTGCAAAGCTTATATAAATACAATATATATCTCATTACATCATATTGTCATTTATATACACATAATCATATTTCTACCACATAATCATCTCATATATATATATATATTTATACACATATATGTATTCCAGCTCAAAAACGTTTTAAAGCAAAACTCACCTGAATGCTTACAATATGCTTCCAAACCTTTCTCCGAGCTATCCGATCCTTTATCCAAAATTCTCAGAATCTGAAACCATTTACATACAAATATCTCCTTACCAACTTATGTATAAGACTTACTAGCAGGTTATGGACTCTAGATACATCTACATAACTTTTATCCTCAAAATTACCCAAACAGCCAAGTTATCCGGAAACCTCAAAGTATCCGGACAACACAAAGAATTCGGACAACATGAGGAATCCGGATACCATCCGGTATCCCATTCCATCCGGAAAAGTATAACAATAAGGACTTACCCGGATAAAACCCTGTCCGGACACCTTCAGAAAGTCATCCGGACACCATCGACATAATCACCCGGACACCCCCAACAGAACTATCCGGACACATTCATACTGTGTCCGGACACCTCTGTCGGTTCTTCCTATTTTACCCAGAAATCGACAGAAATTCCTACCAGTTCGATTCTATTGATTCTAATCCGACAGAAACCATTTACCAACCATTACAAACACAAAATACAAAGGAACTTGCCTTATTTTCACTTCCACATACTCCAAATTGAATTCCTAGCCTTCTTTCCTTCTTTGGCTCCTTTTCTTCCCAACACACACACACTTAGGTTTTCTGGATGATTACTGAATGAAAATATCTGAAGTCTACAAGATGATAATATCAAACTTATTTTACCATTTTAGCCCTTGAACTTCTCACTAATGACCCAAACACCCTTAACTTATAAACTTATCCAAACTTTCCCTAAATAGCAACTTTAAAGTTAACTAAACTTTAACGGAAAGGTATTTTTAACTAACGAACTTACCCGGGGTATTACATTATCTCCCCCTTAAAAGAATTTCGTCCCGGAATTCGGATAAGCGAAAAGGTATGAATACTTATCTCTACTACTTCGAACTCAATCAAAACCATAGAAACTAAATGAATAGCCACCCCACACCCACCTATATTTCTAACACAGATAAGCAACAAAAGCACGGAAATACCAAAAACCATTTTGCACCGAAGTCAGATAACACCTTAGCACGTATAGAGTTTATAAAAATATACCTGTAACCTTATCAGGACTTTCTTCCACCTCTTGTTCCGTCATCTGAAAAACTCGACCCTTTGCTTTCGGTACCTCAGGCCCTTGTTTCTCTCCCGGTCTAACACTCGTTGGTCTTACCGTCATACTACCCTGTTGTGCTTTCCATTGCGGACAATCTGACTGAATATGATCCGGGGAATTGCAAACGAAACATAATCGGTTTGCACGACAATTCTTAGCGACATGTCCAGCCCCTCCACACTTGTAACAACTTCTAGGCTCAACATAACAATTTCCTTGATGCACACGATTGCATTTTGGACATGGTCTTTCAACTGGTCTGAAAGGTGAATAACTATCAAACCTCGGGGATTCATATTCTTCCGAATCGTACATCGTTTCTTCCAGTTTTCTTTTCCCAGCACTCTTATCACCAACGTCTCTCCGGTTATCCTGTTCCACATTTTCCGCGGCATCCACTGCGGCTGAGAAGGTATCGGGTCCTCTTGCAGTCACTAGCTTTCTAATTTCTGCATTTAACCCAAAAATAAACCTTTCCATCTTTAGAGCCTCCGTGGCAACATAGTACTCCGCAAAGCGAGACTTCTCCAGAAAGAGAGCGGTGTAATCCCTAACCGATAAACTTCGCTGGTGTAGGTTCATGAACTCCTCTTCCAACTGTCTAATTGCTGCTTGAGAACAAAACTGTCTTTTGAAAGCTGTTGTGAATTCGTCCCAAGTAAAAGTAGAGTATACATTCGACCCTATGGAATCAATGTGAGCTACCCACCAGTACAGAGCTTCTTCCTTCAACATCGCCGTTCCGTATAATACTCTGTCCTCATCCGTACACTTACTGGTCTTGAAGATGGCTTCTATTTCTTTTAACCATCTCATCGCCTTCACTGGGTCTCTATCTCCTGAGTAAGTTGGAGGTCTACAGTTTAAGAACATCTTGTAATCACACCTTCTTGACACTGGTATGACCGTAGGTGTAATGGGCATTTCGTCTTCCAAACCAGGATCTGGTGTTTCAGTATGACGAGCTTGGTCGAACATAGCCTGGATATTTGCTTGAAGTCTTCCCATCTCCGCCATCAAATCGTCTCTTGTAATAAACTCCGTACCTCGCCCCTGAACTCTACCTCCGGTTCTGCCCCCAGTTCTACTCCCCGTTCTACCTCCGGATCTACCTCCCCCTCACTCTCCTCCTCTTCCCCCCGTTCCTATTGGTGGATTCGTACTATTCGGATTTCCTCCTCCTCTTCTATTCGTATTTCGAGTACCGCTTGCCATTCTGTAGATTCAGACAAGATTAATATACACATAAGCACATACCCCATATAATAAGGTATCCCAGTCCAAACATGCACCTGTAAGATCACAATTACACTGGCCAGGTGTAATCTGAAATTACCTTACATGATGTTCCTTCTACCTTTTATACTTAGCATCCCAAGGTTCTAATATATCAAGGACATCCTACTTCACATGCAGTTTAAGTCTAGGTATGGGTACAAATACCTAAATCCCTTAAACTAGGGCTCTGATACCATTTGTAACAACCCGGTTCCCATAACATACATCATAATACATAACATTCATACATATCATTGATTTACAACAAAAGTTACATAACAAACCAAGTACGGTCTCATTAGTCTTGACATTACAAAATATATATAAAATGCTCAAGAAAATTAGTGGTGGAGTGGAAGCAAAGATCAAGAGTTCATCATCATCACCTCCATCTTCAAGAAAATTAGGGTTTCTAGGTTTTCATCAAAACCTAAGTGATGAGTTCAGCATCCTAGCTTCTAAACTTTCATATGAGTGTAAAATGCTCCATTGATGACTTTCTAGTGTTTATATTTTTTAAATTTCGGTTTGGATGATTTAGGGGAAGTTAGGTCAAATTGGAGTTTTGGTCAAAATGAAGATTTTGATATAAGATGTTTGGGGAATGATTCTAAGTGTTTGGACATGTGTATTTATGTTTGGAAAACTTTTTAATCTAGGGTTTGAAGGAATTGCTTGTGGATTCAAGTTTCTACAAGGAGCTCTTATTGGGGTAAAATCTAAATTTAGCCTAAATCTAGCAAGATGAGTTCAAGTTGATTTGTGAAAATTTTGTACATGCCAAAAATCTTATTTTCCAAATGCTTGTGTGTTTTACTTGAAATTATCAATTGTTGAATTATTTGATGAGTCTAACTCTTTTGAAGTATTTATCTTCATAAATGTTGTAAAACACTCATATCTGGGATTTTGGATATTTTGATGTGTAGAAATCATAAATATGTTCTTAAAAGATTTATGGTTCAAAATGAAGTTTATTTAATGGTTTAATCATATTGATATACTTGATTCTATAAATCATTTGGGAAAATGCACATTTTAGTGTCATGGGTCATTTTGAGAATTAAAAGAGTATAAATTCATTTTGGGAAAATTCATTATTATTAATCCGTGATGAGTTTTGAGTCGTGAGGATTTTTATGGTATACGTTTACCAAAACGACGTTTAATACGTTCATATTTTGAGAACTGTTATTCATGGGTCTAATGGGTTTTGAGCATTTGCTCGGTTTTGACTTTGAGGAAGTCTTGGGGACATTTGTCCGGTTTTAATGGCTCGATGTGGAGTCTTATTTATGGTTTGCTTTTATTGCACCATATTGCACTTTATTGCTCATTATTGATATTTACATGCTTGGGTGTTTTAGTCATTCCTGGTTAAGCATGCTTTGTAGACTGTGTTGCATTGGATCCATAAGCATGTAAGTCAGTCTTTATTTGATGGTCTATCTCTTTGTGCACGAGGAGTGGATTAGGGGGACGCATGGTTATACGCGTTAAGCCATGGGGGCCACTAGCGAGTATGCAATGTGGGACATTGAAGTCCTTGAGGTGTAACTCGTCTAGATTGGATAGGCAATATGGTCTCATAAGTCCCTGGGGTGTAACTCGACGGGGTATGCAATAAAGGCATGGGAAAGGTTTGAGGTTGTGATGTCTTTATGGCATGGAAACTAAGACCGAGACTTGAGGTGTAATCCAGTAACATCATAAGTGGCCTAATTTATGTGCCCGTCACTTTCGATGGAATCGGGTCTCCCCCGTCACCGAAATGTGTTGTTTTTTGGTAGTACTTTTATCCACATTTTCGGAGACGCTCTTTATTTACATGAAAGGTCTTCATGGTTTATTGGCAGAGTTCTATGCCTCGTCCTATTTGAGTGTTTTAAATATTGGGGTTTTGTCCACACTTACATTTATTGGGATGTTTAATGTCAAAACACGTTTGAGTAATTTGGGATCGGGATTCATTTTAGAAACGCTTTATACATGTTGGGAACTTTTCTCATGGATTTTGTGTGCGTTGGAAATGAGTCGTTTACATTCTTTCATAAACTCTTTTGAAAATCATGATTTATGTCGCAAACTGTCATTCTATAAATCATGTTATAAACTCTTGAACTCAATAGGTGTTAGACTAACCCTTTTTATTTGTCAACATGTGCAACAGGTTCAAGTTGGGAGTAGTTCTAGTGACACTGCGAGAGGTTGTGTGCTAGAAATGTGCTCGTGAGGTGAATTGGTTAAGTGATGTCTTTCGCATTTATCCTTGGGAATAGCAATATGTACTTGGGTTAAGTAACACCCGATGTGAATTTTAGTCTTTGTAATGAGACTTGATTTATGTATTGTTTGAGGTTAACCATATATTGTAATTTAAGGTATTTTACCTAATGAATTATAGGAAGAAGTCCTATTATTTTGAATGTACTATCAAAAATTTTAATTAATTATTCTTTTCGGATTTGAGGGTATTGGAAAGGGCTCATGTGGAAATTAATTGAAGTTGTCGACCACACCTATTTTAACCAAAACACAAGCCCATTGGTTTTCCCTTTTGTGCCTTATAATCTGTCTCAACATAACCTGCTTTGGGTCGGGTTCAAATTGATCCAAATTTCTCCCTTTCAAAAATCACTTTAAAACATGTAAAAAATAGTATTTGAATAAATTTCTTTTAACAATATCTTGTTGAAATACACTTTAAATATTTTGTATACAAAACTACTATACATGTTTTTTTGGTAATTTTTTTGAAACGGTTAAAGAACACCTGATATAACTCATAAAAGCTTAATCTAAAAAAACGATTATATGTTTAATGGTCCCACAACCAGACCACGGCCGGGACGGTACTTGAATTTTCGTAAAAATCATAAATAGCACCGAACTATCGGCTCATAACCGGCCCCAAACATTTATGGGTCGGGTCGATCTCAATTTAGCTATATTTAGAAATTAGATCCGGGTGTTGGATACTGACAAGAGTCTTGGGTAGTCCATGTGAGGCCCACATGTTAGTGGATCTGGGCTTTGCAAGTTGGGCCAAACAAAAATGGACTCCGTCAGTGGGCTTTGTAATGGGTTTTAATTCGGGTTATCCGCATTTTACCATTTTAAAATAATAAATTAAACTCTATTTTCATACGTTTTCGTGTGTTATGTTTTAAGTAAGATATTAAAATATAAGAGCATCTGTAACGGCTTTTTCATTTTGGAGAAAATAAAGAATATGAGGATTGTGATCTATAATTTTGCTCCAACAACTTCTCCAAAACTATCACTAAAATAGAGAAATTACGAGAGATATGAAGTTTTTCTCCAAATATAGAGATAACCGCAAAAATGATTACTAAACGAGAGCACCAATAGAAATCTTTGAAAATAAATATTTAGAGAGACAAAAATATTTTAATAGATGAATGAAATATTTTAATATTATAATCAATGATTGTTTCTTCAAAATGGAGAATGTGTTGAAGATGAATGTTTTTTTTTGACGTTTGGTTATCCATTTTGGAGAAATTTTGGGGAATATGTTGGATATGCTTTAAGTAAGTAAGTAGACATGACCAAAAGGGGTCCGACCCGGGCCAGGACTGGTTTAGGACAAGGATGATAGGGATCGGCTATAGTTTTCACGAAAATTCAAGGTTTGGCCCGACCCCACCTAGGACCGGTCATACATAAGTCTGATTTATAAATAAAAAATAGGTTTGTAAGTTATATATCTAGTTTTCAAGATTTCTACAAGATTTATTTTATCATAAACTTCAGTTTTTTTTAAGTTTTCCAAATTCTTTTTGAACATTTTTGAAGTTTTAAAAGTGTTACGATACTTAAATTTCAAAAATCGTAATTACAAAAAGAGTATAATATTTGTGTGTAATTTTTTTTTGAAAATGCTTAAAGTGTATTTGAATAACTCCATTAGAGGTTTGAAAGTGTATTTATATCATCCCAACAAATCTTCAAACAATATTTTTTGAAGTTTAAAATGGATTTTGGAACAAAAAGTGGAAACGGTTTGGGCTCTGGGACTAGTTATAGCGGTCGGGTTTTGTACATCAAGAACATGCCAGGTTTTTTGGTCAGTACCCGGTCTGATGACGATGGGTCCAATTACAAAAGAACAATCTTTGACCGGGTCCGATTTTTGTTCATCTCTAAATATAAGTATGAGGTATACCCGCACTATTAATTGATTTCAGCATGTAAAGATGATTATATGAATAAATCAAGAAAACATTTAACAATCAATAAGGAGTGAAGCCTTTTAAACATGTAAGGCCATCAGTACCGCAAGCCCTCAAGCCCTCAATGTCACATCAGCGTCACATCAGCTTTTCTACTAACCCTCTCCTCAAGCCCTCAAGCCCTAAAGTGGCGTAGCGCAAACCCTCTTGCCATCTCATTTTTTTTAATTCTTTTATTTATACATTTAATTATTTAACAAAATAAAAATATTTATATATTTTTTAATAAATAAAAATAAGATAAATAATAAATAAAAATAAGAAAAAAAATGTCGTAACTTAAGGATAAAAATGTAAAATTTGATATACAATAAACAAGGACCAAATATGTAATTTTCTCAATTATTTTTTGGAAGAATTAACTCTAATTTTAACAAAGTTGGATGGAGGGATGAAAATGGAAGGAAAATAGAAACCATAAGGATAAAAAAGCAGTTTTAAAATATCAAAGACGAAAACCGTTGTTAACAGTAAACCACAGGGACCAAAATCATAGTTTACTCAAAAAATAATTTTATGTAGTTTATATGATATATATTAAAATATATAAATCCAAAAAAATTCAATGTTGGGCTCATTTCGAACGTATCGAAGAGACGATTATAATGGTGTAACTTGTTAAAATTAAAACGTATTTTTTAACGTGTTTTAGTTAATAAACGATTATATGTGTTAAATGTAAAATTAAAATAATGAAACTAAAAGGTATAAAGTAAATTTAGTAAATAAGTATAAGGGTTGAAAGTGTAAATTTTAATTAAAAATCATTAAATTATGGCAAATTTTCACTCGGGTTCCACGGGCTTACAAACCCGCTCAGCCCGAGCCCGCACCTAGCCCGCTCCCCCCGTACCGTAACCCGTTGGAGCCTGCCCTACCCGCTGCCTAGCCCGAGTCCGAGCCCGCATGCGGTACTGATGGCCTAAGACACATAGATTCAATTTTATGTTTTATCTTCTTGTGGTTTTTGATTGGGCAGAAGATAAAACAAAATCAACAAAAGAATAAGAGTGCCACTTATTTTACAAAATAATTTAACGAGCATTAGAAAAATGGATCAAATCTGGACGTTTACAAACCACGATGGTCATCTAGTGATTTTCAAATTGCAACAACGAAAAGTGTTACTTTCGACAAACCATGGTCCATGTGGTTTGTCAATAATAACATTTTCATCACTACAATTTTGAAATTACAAGATGGTCATTGTGGATTGAAAAAACGTTTGAATTTAATCCATTGGTATACGGTCGTTAAAATTTCCCATCGAATGAGGCCATTTTCATTATTTTTATTGATTTTTTTTTTGTCTACTATCCAATCAAAATTGATTTTATGCTTTGGTTCTTGTGGTTTTTTATTGAGTAAAAAACAAAAAAATGAATAAAAGGACTTAAATGCCCCTTCTTTAGCAATTTTCTTTTACCAAATTGTTAGAATAAGAATAAAAAATCTAGACGTTTTCACAAACTATGATAATCATCTTGTAACTTTAAAACTACAAGAACTAAAATGTTATTTTTGATAAAGCACAAGAACCAAATTTGTAGTTACTCTTCACTTTTTTTTTTCTTCAAGGACATCTTCAATGGGTCACACTATATTTTATACCAAATTCAAAAATAGTGTAAAATTTAGTGTTAATGGTAAATCTTTTTCAATGGGTAACACTATTTTTTTAAAGTGATGAAAAAAATAGTGTAAATGAATAGCGTTACACCAAATTTAGTGTGAAAAATAAAGACTCCATTGAAGATGTGAATAATATGATTTGCACCAAATTTAATGTTTAGTGTAAGATTTAGTGACCTCGTTGGATGTGGAGTAACAAAATACCAAATTGTAAAACCTTCTATTTACTTTTGTTCCCATTCATTCGTCATCATTACCAACTCAGGCTCTTTTCTTAAATGACAAAAACACCCCTAGTTGACCAATTTAGTCAACTTTCACAAAAACAAAGCCTGTGAAGGCTAAATGTGTCATTTTCACAAGCTTCTGCGAGTACACCAGCCAAAACCATCTTCTTCACGAATCACTCTCATCCTCCGCAACGGACAAAATGCCCTGCGCTTTTTTTTTATATCCTACATTTTAGTAAATATATTTCATAAATCAATATTAACTAAAATATTTATAGAGATAAATTCTGTCACTCATTTTTACATAATAAGATGTAAAAAGTATGAGTTTGTTAGAGTATATACATATACATATATTAAAATTGTATTAGTCAGTGGTGGATCCAATATTTTTTCTTAGCGGGGTCACCTTTAAGGTAGTTTAAATGTCCATAAAGTTGTTCTGACGTATTTTTAGCCTAAATCCAACATTTCAAGTGTTTTTTGAAGTTTTCTTTGCTTGATTTTAAAGAATTTTTAAGTTTTTTTGGTCTATTTCGAGGGTCTTTTTGGTCAATTTTAAGAGTTATTTTTTGTTGATTTCAGAACATTTTTTTTGTTGATAGAGTCCCGGACGAAAAATTTAGGGGGAGGTGGACACGAAGCTAGAAACCAAAGAAACCTATGTTTTTACCCTTAAAAAATTATTTTCTTCTTTCCCCCCTCCCCCAAAAGCACAAAGGGGATCCGCCAATGGTATTGGTGTTGCGCGATATATTAATTTTATTGTTTCAGTTTATTTTTTGCTTTGTTAATTTATTAATATGATTTTAGGTGGTTTTGAGAAAGTAATAATGTCCTTTTATTTTGTTTGATTATTTTAATTTAATTCAGGTTTAACACTTATTGTAGGTTTAATAATATAAGTTTCTATATAAAGAAATATAATTAAGTATTCGGTTAAAATTCAACGATTATTATAATTATGTTTTAGATTCTTTATATTTAAAATGTGGTGTTTATTTTGTGTTTGATTATGTTTATTAACTAGTTATGAATTCAAACTTGCAGTTTTAAAAAGTTATACTCATGCATCATTTAGGCCATGCGTAGCGGCCGGCGGGTAAGGCCCGGGTAAGAAGAGGGTTCGAACGGGTTCCGATACGGGGGGGCCCGGGTAGCAGCCGGGTTCAGCTACCGGGTTCCCCAACCTGATATACCCGTTCCATTTTATTTTAATTTTTAATTTTTTTTTAAAAAAAAATAAAAAAAATGTCGTTGAACGGCTAGTTTGTTTTAAAAATATTTTTTTTTCAAATTAATCACACTATATATATTAATCCAAACATCTTATTTTTTTTCACACCAAATTCTCTCAAATTCAATACTTTCTTACATTTCTCTCAAATTCAATACCTTCTTCCATTTCTCTCAAATTTCATCATGAATCCAAACACCACACCTACATCCCGTCGTAACCGATCGGATACACCGCAACAAGACCCGGAGCTTGGCTTCCAAGCGTTTTCTCAACAAGGTTATGTTCCGCAACAAGCGTTTTCTCAACAAGATTATGTTCCGCAACAACCGTTTTCTCAACAAGGTTATGTTCCGCAACAACCGTTTTCTCAACAAGGTTATGTTCCGCAGCGAGGGTTTTCTCAACAAGGTTATATTCCTTATCAATTTACACGTCCTGGTTTGCTTCAACAAGGTTTTACTCCCTCCAATTACCAACTTCCTCAACCCGCAATCAATCTCGACGACGACTTTGTTCCTGAAACCCAACAACCGCACACACCACAATCGATCTCCACACAACAATCAATCCCGGAACCATCAAACCCGACACCAACGCAAAAAGAAAAAAAGAAAAAATTTGAAACAAGGCAAAAACGACAGGTGTGGACTAAAGAGGAGGAAGTGGCGTTAGTGTCGGCGTGGGTTGACGTTTCGGAGGACCCCGTTGTCGGAAACGCACAAACCGGTGGTAATATTTTTATTATTATTTTTATTATTATTATTATTATTATTATTATTATTAATATCCTTGTTATTATTCTTATACTTGAATTTATATAAATGTAGACAGTTTTTGGAACCGAATCTCGAAGGTGTTCTATGATTCTATGGGTCGCCAAGATTATAGATCATTGCATCAACTGAACACCAAGTTCAAAGACCTCAACAAGAGAATAACGTTTTTTGCCGGCATCTACAACAACGTGTTCTATAATAGATCAAGCGGAATGAGTGAAGCCGATATTTTACGAATGGCACACCAACGGTACCAAGCGGAATTTGGGGTTGCTTTCACCCATGAACAAGCTTGGGATGACCTCAAAAAATGTCCAAAATGGGCAACGGTTCCAACGATGTCAACAAATTCATCCCGGGGTTCAAAACGTACCAAACCTTCCGATGATGACGATGAAGATGTTCGGGTCGACGAGGTCGAGCAACTTCAACGACCCATCGGGAGAAACAAGGCAAAAAAAACATCAACGAGTAATACGACCGGGTCGAATACGGACGAAAGTGTTACTCAGTTGTTGACGACCATAGGCTCGTTCAACGAGCAGATTGAGGGTACAATGGAGTACAAAATGAAAAAACTCGAACTCGAACGAGATAAGTTGGAACTCGAACGAGAAAAACGATATCAACAAGACTTCGAGTTTTTCATATCCCCGCATGATCACCTTTCGAGAGACGTTTTGAGGGCTACTTTAGCGAGAAAAGAGAAAATTAGAAAATATCATAATTTTTAGTGTTTTGTATTTTGTAATTTTTATTTTTTTAGTGTTTTGTATTTTTAAATTTTTAATTTTTTAATGAATGATATGAATTTTTATTTTTATTATTTATCTTATTTTTATTTATTAAAAAATATATAAATATTTTTATTTTGTTAAATAATTAAATGTATAAATAAAAGAATTAAAAAAGATGAGGTGGCAAGTGGGTTCATTGGGTATTAGTACTCCACTTTTGGGTAAGGATTGGGTAAGGCCATCAGTACCCCATCCCTCTATCTTTCAAAGATTCCAGCGCCACATCAGCTTTTCTCAATCCCTCACTCAATCCCTAAACACCCTTACCCCATTCCCTCAAACCCCTTTGCCACCTCATTTATTTTAATTCTTTTATTTATACATTTAATTATTTAACAAAATAAAAATATTTATATATTTTTTAATAAATAAAAATAAGATAAATAATAAAAATAAAAATTCATACCATTCATTAAAAATAAAAATTACAAAATACAAAACAGTACCAATTATGAAATTTTTGAATTTGCTCTTTTCTCGCTAAAGTAACCCTCAAAGCGTTTCCCGTAAGGTGATCATGCGGGGTTATGAAAAACTCGAAGTCTTTCTCAAATCGTTTTTCTCGTTCGATTTCTCGTTCGTGTTCTAACTTTTGAAGTTCGAGATCGAGTTTTTTCATTTTGTATTCCATTGTATCATCAATCTTGTCGTTGAACGTCGTCAACAACTGAGTAACACTTTCGTCCATATTCGCCCCGGACGTATTACTCGTTGATGTTTTTTTTGCCTTGTTTCTCCCGATGGGTCGTTGAATTTGCTCGTCATCGTCATCATCGGAAGGTTGGGTACGTTTTGAACCCCGCGATGAAGTTGTCGTCATCGCTTGAACGGCTCCCCATTTTGGACATTTTTTTAGGACGTCCCAAGCTTGTTCGTGAGTGAAAGCAACTTTATGGCGTGCTAGATACCGTTCGTGTGTCGTAGCCCATCCCCGCCATATATAGTGAGATTAAATTGAGAATTTTTTTTACAAAGAGCCGTTCAACGGCATGATTTTTAAAAATTAAATTAAATAAATTTTTTTTTAAAAACCCTTCGGGATGAAACGGGATGGGGAACCCGGATTCCATCCCTTCCCGCCGAACCCGCTTGAGTTTTTAGCTACCAGCTACCAACTAGCTTATAAGTTATTAGCTAGTTTGCCAAACATAGCCTAACTTAAACTTAGGGGTTGTTTGTTTTTCAATTTAAGAACTTATTTACCACTTATCACTTATTCGGTCGGATGTTTTTAAAATAAGTGTGTTTATTTTTTTCCTCTATTCAGATCCACTTATCACTTAATCTCATCTGCAACAAAAAGTGATAACCCAATCACTTTTTTTCCACTTATTTCTTCATCACAACCTCCAAGCCTGTCGCTCCAAATCTTATTTCAAGAGTTTTGCAGTAAAACCCAAATTATGATCCCAAGCTTCATTATCGATTGATTCTTGGGTTTTGTTAAGATATTTCACCATAAAAACCAATTCTTTCCCCACCGCCATTAAAGCACCTTAAGATTTTTTATTTTTGTTTCTGTAAGACCTTTCAAGGCACACAAACTCGTCATTTCATTGTGATTATGCCATTGAAGATACCTCTACACAGAATTCATCACAGAAAGTGGATTAATTTGAGATTTATGTGTGTTTCAACAGAGAAGATAAAAAGGGGGTTTGTGTATGAAAGAGAGCAGAAGAAAGGTTGCATAGTTTCTTGATCTGGAATTTATCCAGAAGAGGAGAAAGGGTTGAAGAGCAAGCAATTGATTAATCTACAAATCGCAGTATGTATATTCGTGTGTGAAAATGGATTATGTAATGTGTTTTCTTTTTTTGTTGCTACAACCCAACATTTGATTTCTCTATTAATTTCTTGATTTGGGGTTTTTCCAAAAGGGAAGAAAAGTGTTGAAGAATGGAAAATTGATTGTAACGTATGTGTGAGTATAGTGGAACCTAAAGATACTATATATTGGAACCAATTAACGTATTTCAGTTGTTATGAAGACTGATTTTAGTAGTATAATTAATTTAATTCAACAGTATCACATTTTCAGAGATAAAATAGACAATAATACGTATTCAGATGTTTTCAGATTTCAGCTTACAAAAAACAAACAACTTTTTTTATTCAGATTTCAGACTTCAGCCCCATCACTTAAAAATCAGAAGTGAAATCAGTCTTCAGACTTCAGCACCATTTAAAAAACAAACGTCACAAAGGGTTGATACGAATAAACAAAATTCTCATATAAACAAACATTATATTGACTTTCCATATTTGGAGAATATTAAAACATTTGTAATAAATTCTTCAAAAAAAAATTCAAATGAAGAATCTAAAACTAAAATTTTCCAAAAATAAAATAAGTTACATTCAATTTCATCACATTTTTTACTTTTAAGCTACAACATCATTTATTAAAATTCAACATATTTGATATTAAGGCTATGTTTGGCAAACTAGCTGATAAGCTAGCTTATGACTTATAAGCTAGCTGGTAGCTGATAAGCTAGCTGATGAAAAAGTCACGTTTGGCAAAACTAGCTTATAAGCGTGTAAAATGACTAAAAATGACATATTAAAAAAATAGTAAATAAATAATAATTATATAATTGAGGGTATATTTGAAAAAAAAAACAAAAAAAGCTCCTCATACGCTACATAAACTAGCGTTTTGATAAGCTAGCTTATGGTCATCCAAACATGTACCTAGCTTATAAGCTAGATTTTTTTTTGCCAAACAATGCCTAAATATTTGATTTCCATTAAACATTTAATCTAGAGATTTCCAAACATTCTAGTGTTAGACAACCTAGGGGGGGGTAAGGTTGTATTTAAATCTTTTACTTTCAAAAATTCTTTTATAAATAAATACAGTACAGAAACAGTATAAATAAATCAGAGTATACAAATAATAACGAAGAGTGTAAATATAAACAAATACACAGAGATTATATAAATAAATATAAATGCAAAGCAGTTTATATAAACAAATATAATAAAGCACAGCGGAATAAATAAAGAGATAAAGGTTAGAGATACTTGACACAGAGATTTACTGATTTACCACCAACTGTGATAAACCAGCAGCCGAGACACTTCCCGACACGATCCAATAAATGTATTCTTTACGGTAGAATACAAACCAAATACAGAGCAAAGTAAACGGTTCTCTAAGCCTCAGCTTATTGAGATGTACAGGATCACACACCCGTTATTCAAATACTTACAAGAGGAGTATAACTCACAATGGGTAATCACTCTTGTATAATATCTCACACTTGGATATTTTATAAAAAAATGTTTTATAAAATATATATATTATAAATGAGAGAGCTGAGAGTGTGGTTGCTGCTTGTTGTTACTGTTATGTGGTCTGGTCTGCTTGTTCTCTTCTCCAGCATGCATGTATATATATCAGGAAGCTCCAACGGCATTGTGCATCCGCGGTATACCGCCAAATGCACGCGGTATACCGCCGTCAGAAAAAGTATTATCAACCAATCAGAGAAGCACACGGAACCTGCCGCGGTATACCGGCTGAACACCCGCGGTATACCGCCAAATGTGTACCCGCGGTATACCGGGTATTCTCCACGGTATACCGGCGTCAGAAAAGACATCTTCCAGGACTGCAACCAAATCTTGCTGGATCTTCTTAAAACAAAAACTTATTTAGTTAAAATCAATTATGGGTTTTTAGAAATATCCAAGTGGTATATTATTTTAGGGTGTTTATCATTATTAGTTATAAACAATGATGACGACGTAAACACTTCCGTCTTGAACCCTTCAGTTTAAATCTTCGTGTTCTTCAACAACTGCACACTTGGATTAAATTGTTAGATAAACAATAATACGGTGTGTTTGTAATCATCAAAATAAATATATATAAATATATAGAGATGTGGTACACTTGCACCAACAATCTCCCCCTTTTTGATGATGACAAACACAACCGCTAAGCAAGAGCATGTGCGGTTTCTCTCCCCCGTTTGTCGAAACAAAAAAGGGTCAAGAAAGACGGTATGCTTCCCCTCGAGAGATGCTCCCCCTCAAAATATGCATATAATTGAGGTAGCATAAACTCATGGGTAAAGAGCTAAAACGCTCCCCCTCAAATTAATAGCGATATCAATTTGATTTTATAAAATTTGAGGGATAAAATAAAATGCAAAAAGCAATAGAGACATAAGATATACAAACCAATACGAAACACTTGCACCAAAACGGATCTTAAGGCTTCAATTTTCGGTTAATTTTATGTGAGCAAAAAATTACCACGTATTATGACCTCGTCAGGTAACCACGTATTATAACCTCGGCAGGTAACCACGTATTATAACCTCGGCAGGTAACCACGTATTATAACCTCGGCAGGTAACCACGTATTATAACCTCGGCAGGTAACCACGTATTATAACCTCGGCAGGTAACACGTATTATATCCTCGTCAGGAAACCACGTATTATAACCTCGCCAGGAAACCACGTATTATAACCTCGGCAGGTAACCACGTATTATAACCTCGGCAGGTAACACCTACAAAAGGCAAAGAAAATATTTCGTGGTACCCTTTTCTTATGGGTCCTTTTAACAGTTAGTATAAAACATAAACTGCAAAAAAAATATGTTGTCGACATAAAACAAACACGACAAACATACAAAACCATAAAAATGGTTTAAAACCACAAACGCATCCCACCGGGATTGTCAACATTAAACATTCCTTTCGGAATCCATTTTCTAACCATTTTTATTTTACGATCGTATTTATCATAGACGTAAAATGAAGCATGCAAATTTACATTATTCTTTGGTCTAGAAAATTTGCTATTATACATGCAAGCATACGGTTTCTTCGGCATATAATTCACATTATTCATTTTGGATACATACGGAAGTTTTTGCACATAAGGTTTTCTCGTTTTAACTTTAGGTGGTTCAAAACACCTTTTAATTTGAATACACGAGCACGTATCAATACATGTATTAGAACCAATGCCTTTTCTACAATTAATGCGATTAGACATATTTAGCATTTTTAACACTTTATCATTGCTATTTTGAAATGCATTAGCTAACAGATTATCTTTTTCATATAAATCGCATTTAGCTTTTAAACATGCATTATCATTTTCAAGTATATCGCATTTTGTACATAAAATATTTTCACATGTTCTTTTCTCTAAACATGCAATTTTATCATTTAAGACAATGCAAGACTTGCAAACAATATTTTCGCATGCTTTCTTTTCTAAAGTGATAACTTTATCATTTAACTCATTTTTGATTTTATTATCACATGCAATGGTTTGTTTACAATTATTCAACTCATTTTGACATAATAATAATTCTTCTTTTAATTTAGCATTCTCATTTTTAAAACTATTAACGAGAACAATCAATTTTTGAAAAGAGACATTTAACATATCAATATCATCATCGTTATCACTACAACTAGAATAACTTGAGTATGAAGTACATACCTCTTTCTCGCAGTCGACGATGAGACAAGTTTCTTCATTTCTTTGATCTCGGGTTTCGTCTCTCTTTTCTTTTGAGTTTTCACCATAGGTGATGTTCAAGTTCTCCCAAATATCACGAGCAGTTTCAAAGAGATAAACACGCTCAATATCATCGTTAGTAAGAACCGAAAAGAGAAAATTTTTGGCTTCATAATTTAAACAATAATTAGCCTTATCTTCGTCGGACCATTCCGAGCTAGGTTTTTCAACAACTTTGTTGTTTTGAAATTTTGTGGGTTTGAAATTTCCTTTAATAATAATATCCCAAATTTTTTGATTTATCCCACGAACATAACGTTCAAAAGAATTTGCCCAAAGATCAAAATTTTCGAAATCAATAAGAAGAGATTTAGAAAACCAAGTATTTTGTTGAGCCATTAAATAAAAGAATTAAAGAAATAACTTTAAAAATTTAAACAGATAATTTTTGAAAGCCCTGCTCTGATACCAAATGTTAGACAACCTAGGGGGGGGGTAAGGTTGTATTTAAATCTTTTACTTTCAAAAATTCTTTTATAAATAAATACAGTACAGAAACAGTATAAATAAATCAGAGTATACAAATAATAACGAAGAGTGTAAATATAAACAAATACACAGAGATTATATAAATAAATATAAATGCAAAGCAGTTTATATAAACAAATATAATAAAGCACAGCGGAATAAATAAAGAGATAAAGGTTAGAGATACTTGACACATAGATTTACTGATTTACCACCAACTGTGATAAACCAGCAGCCGAGACACTTCCCGACACGATCCAATAAATGTATTCTTTACGGTAGAATACAAACCAAATACAGAGCAAAGTAAACGGTTCTCTAAGCCTCAGCTTATTGAGATGTACAGGATCACACACCCGTTATTCAAATACTTACAAGAGGAGTATAACTCACAATGGGTAATCACTCTTGTATAATATCTCACACTTGGATATTTTATAAAAAAATGTTTTATAAAATATATATATTATAAATGAGAGAGCTGAGAGTGTGGTTGCTGCTTGTTGTTACTGTTATGTGGTCTGGTCTGCTTGTTCTCTTCTCCAGCATGCATGTATATATATCAGGAAGCTCCAACGGCATTGTGCATCCGCGGTATACCGCCAAATGCACGCGGTATACCGCCGTCAGAAAAAGTATTATCAACCAATCAGAGAAGCACACGGAACCTGCCGCGGTATACCGGCTGAACACCCGCGGTATACCGCCAAATGTGTACCCGCGGTATACCGGGTATTCTCCACGGTATACCGGCGTCAGAAAAGACATCTTCCAGGACTGCAACCAAATCTTGCTGGATCTTCTTAAAACAAAAACTTATTTAGTTAAAATCAATTATGGGTTTTTAGAAATATCCAAGTGGTATATTATTTTAGGGTGTTTATCATTATTAGTTATAAACAATGATGACGACGTAAACACTTCCGTCTTGAACCCTTCAGTTTAAATCTTCGTGTTCTTCAACAACTGCACACTTGGATTAAATTGTTAGATAAACAATAATACGGTGTGTTTGTAATCATCAAAATAAATATATATAAATATATAGAGATGTGGTACACTTGCACCAACAATAATTTAAAGTTATCTCCAACATCTATGTCTCTTACCCAACGGTTACCCGTTAATCGCTTACATGTAATAGTCAAAACATTCACTAAACTTATCGGATAAGATGTTATCCATTAAAACAACATAATATTCAACACTTTTATCCGGTAAGCATGTATCGGGTAAAAGTTGTCACTCTAGTTTACCGAGTAAAACTCTTAACTTTAGTCATCGCTCTTACCAGATAAGATTTTAAACCACTGTCATGTTCATCCGATAAACACTAACCAGATAAGTATCCCTTAGGGGTCGTTTACCAAACGTTTATCCGGGTAAAATTCAAAATTAGACCACCAAAACGGTATCGTATGCAACAATTTTTCCCAGTAAGCGCTAATTGCGGTAAGAGTAAAATCTTACCCGGTAAGTAAGTGATAATTTTGAATTTTATCAGTAAACACTTACCGAGATAAATATTTGATAAACAACTTCTTATTGATAAACACTTATTCGATAAGAATTTAGTAAACGATGCCTACATCCGGTTATTTTCATTCCGTATAATAAAGAAATAAAAGAAATGTGGTGGATTGATTTATAAATGTAATTGAAATATACCCAATGGACAAAGCCGGCCATGCGCAGGTTAGCTGGGGTTCACAATCATGATTCATGATACCCCTCTTAACTGAATTACAAACCATGTATTTATTTATATGGACCGATTTACCCTTTATTTATATGGACCGATTTACCCTTCTCTGACACAAATACTTCTCTCTCGCACAAACACCCAAAAACACACACTAGTTTCACAACTGTTGCAGGCGACGGAAATTAATGGATCTCTTCTCTCCACTCATACATCTTTATCGTCGTTGTCTGCAAGCTTAATTGCGCTGTACTGTAACCTAAACCCCCCATCTCTCTCTGTATCTATATCTATATCTAATATCATCTCTGTGATCTACATTTCACTGTACCACTCACTTTTTACTCTATGTCATTCCTTCATCGCAAAATTTTCAATTGCATCATTGCGGTTTTTGTCCTACTGATAAGCTCCGATCGGCTGCCATTGTGTTTGTCTCCATTGGTGTTCTTGTTTCCGACTGGGATCGTTTGAAGATCTGTACATGTTTGGTGTTTTGAGGCTACTGGTTTTGTGGATTTGATTGATTTTGTCGAGATTTCGATTGGGGGAAAAGATGAATCCGTTGTGTTGTATTGCTCCGGTGTCGATTGAGAAGGGTCGGACGAATTCTCCGTCGTCGGTGGTTGTGAAGCCGCAGAGTGAGTGTCAGTTAGGGTTCGAGAGTTCAGTGAGGAGTGTGAGGCCGTCGAGTTTTTCGGCGCAGGTCTCGTCTGTCGGAACTGAATCGGACAATGTGATTCATGAAATTGAGGATGGAGAGATTGAAGTTAGGGAGAAGGATTGTTCGATTTCGAAATCGGTGGTTTTTTGTGGGAATGGTGGTGGTGTTGTAGCTGGGATTTTGTATAAGTGGGTGAACTATGGGAAAGGATGGAGATCGAGATGGTTTACATTGGAGGATGGGGTGTTGTCGTACTATAAAACTCATGGACCTGATAAGATCGTGGTCAGTCCGGCGAGAGAGAAAGGGATTAAGGTCATCGGAGAGGAGTCCATTAGGTATTTGAGGAAATGCGGCAATGGGAGCAATCACAATCGCTCTGGTGCAAAACAATGGAAACCATATGGGGAGATACATTTGAAGGTTTGAGCTTCTATCTTACTCCAATTTCTAATGTATACATATACATATACATATATATATACACACAACATACATTGTTGTTTTTAAAATGCGAAAACGATCCAAGATCTATTTATAGCAAACCAACCATTGTTGTTTTTAAAATGTGAAAACAAAGAAAGAAAGACACTAAAGTACGCTATAATGAACGATTTCACACAATTTCTAGTGGTTAAAGATCCCCCAAAATTGATTCAAAAGCTGTCAATAGAAGCATTCACTCACATGTTTTAGTGTTCTTTTTGCCAGTTTTTAGTTTCCTGTGAAACACAACTATGATGGTTAACTTCTTATGCAATAAATGATCTTTTTTCATGAATTTTGCTGTCATTGCTACCATAGATCCATAGAGGCATTTGGTTTAGTTGTGTTACATGAATGTTCTTGTTGATGTTTGCTATGCTGAATTTCAGAAGTTTGTGAATGATGTTCTGAATGCAACAACTTCTATGTGTTGAATAGACTTAATAAAGCTCATTTGCTCATGGTGACACACTGACACTTGAGGTTGAAATGATAGTATTACTAGTGTTGCCATTTAGCCAAGCGGAAGTGGGAATTTGATAAAAGAAAACTAAATGATAGCCTTTTTCCCTGAATCTATTGTATCCCCATGATCTGAATGCATATCTAGGAACTAGCCATGGATCATATTTTGATTTTAGATAACGTAGATACAGTTTTTAGTAATTTTTGAAGTGTGTACCTCTACATCCTGCTGTTTTCTAAAGTGTATAGTGATTTTATCTAAAAGTATTTCAACTGATTTAGAAGCTTCTTCTTGTAAGACTTTCATTGGAATTAATTCTTGTGAATCAAAAGCTTCACCATCCTCAAATGATTTTGTTGAAATCTAAATACTGAAAAAGAGTTTGATGCCTTAATGAATGCTGAGTATGTTTGGATGATGATCTACAGGTCTCTTCTGTAAGAGCAAGCAAATCAGACGACAAAAGACTATCTATATTTTCTGGAACAAAAACTCTTCATTTACGGTGCATATCTAGAGATGACAGAGCTGCATGGATCGAGTCCCTTCTAGCTGCTAAGGATAAATTCCCTAGATTGTCTACAGGGGATCTTGCTCCCTCTGAAGACATGGTTATTTCGACAGAAAAGCTACGATCACGATTGTCACAGGAAGGCGTAACAGAGGAAGTAATAAAAGATTGCGAGTCTATCATGTTGGGTGAACTTGCTGCCCTTCAAAACCAAATGAAGGCTCTTCAACTTAAACATATTGTGCTCCTTGACACATTAAGACAATTGGAGGTACCCCTTTAAATTCTAAGGGTGCGCTTGTACAAAACATCACTATCTCAAGTTTGGCAGGACTTTTATGTGGAACCGACATGAACAAAGTGGAACAGACCTATCCCACCCCCACCCCATGGAACTTATGTTTTACCAATATAACCTCAAAATAAAATCGAATTCTCTTCTAAAACATCAAATACGTTTTTTTTTATTTTATTTTATTCATTCGTTAAATTTTATTTATTGTATTTTATGCTCTTTAAACTTTCACTTTATTGTCCTCAAAATATTATTTTTATATAGTTTCTATGCTTTGATTAATTTATGTCTATTAAATATTAATAGTAAAAAATATAGAAAATGTTAGAAAATAAAATTGGAAACAACGTAAACTTTTTATTTTGCTGTCACTTTAATCGTCTTGAAGAAAACTTTCTAAATAATATGTTTTGTTATAAAAAAGTATCTATTTCATTATAATTTAATAAATTACATAATTAATCAAAATATATAAACAACTTATTAGGTGTAAATTGGTCATGTTATCTATTCTGTCCCGTCCTGTTCTATCATGTCTACATACCAAACGCACCCTAAAGGTTTACATTCGTTGACCTTTTGCAATTCCATTTATCTTGGAAATCTTTTGTTAATGTGATTCGCAGACTGAGAAAATTGAGCTGGAAACAACTGTGGTTGATGAAACAAAAGAGCGGGATTCTTCTTGTGGACAAGATAGAAGATTCAGTGGTAATCTAATCTTTTATGAGCTTTACCGTTATACAACTTTTCGTTATTGGTAACACTTTGGCAGCCTTTAATTCAATTATCTTGCTGAACAGATTTCTATTCCATCATGTCTGAGGGGAGTGGAACCGATTCAGATGCAGACAATGAAAGCCGATATGGAGTGGACATTGAATCAGATGAAGAAAACGGAACCTTTTTCGACACAAATGAATTCATGTCGGCTGATGTTTTAAGGTGTGCTTCCTATCGGAGTAGAGAAAGTACTACTTCTTTGGGAAATGAGAAGGACTCTTTCTTATCTGGTCGTCTACGCGGGGCTGGAACTGAAATCAATTTAATCCAGTATCCTTCCATCAAAAGAAGGGATAGTTTACCTGAACCAAAGGAAAAAGAAAAGCCGGTTGGTTTATGGTCCATAATCAAAGATAATATTGGAAAAGACCTGTCTGGTGTTTGCCTCCCTGTTTACTTTAACGAGCCACTCTCTTCATTGCAAAAATGCTTTGAGGATTTGGAGTATTCTTGTTTGGTTGACCGAGCATTGGAATGGGGAAAGCAGGTCAGGTACTCAACCTATGCTTATTTGTAACAATTCCATTGAGTAGGAATTTACTCCACAATAATTTGCCAATTTCCTTTGAAGTTTAACTATTAATATTGATGTTAATTATCTTGTTAATCTCGTTCCTTAACACCACCATGACTTCTTTCAAACAATTTTTAAGCATTTTGGAAATTGTTCTTCGTCAAAGATACGAGTTCCATGTTTGTTCAACTGAACTGAAACTTGTACTGCTGCAGGGGAATGATTTGATGAGAATATTAAGCATTGCAGCTTTTGCTGTTTCTGGTTATGCATCAACGGAAGGTCGACAATGTAAACCCTTCAATCCTCTTCTTGGAGAGACATATGAAGCAGATTATCCGGATAAGGGCTTACGTTTCTTTTCTGAAAAGGTAAAGATTTATTCTTTCTTGATTCAATTATGGTTAAACACACATTCCTAGATTTCCCATTTGCTTCTTGTATTACATGGTTGGATTATTAGAAAAAAAGAGAGATCTTTTTGGTTAAAACTTAAAAACACGTTACTAGATTTCCCATTTGCTTGTTGCTATACATGGTTGGATTATGAGAAAAAAAAAGAATATTTTTTTGGTTAAAACTTAAAAACATATTACTAGATTTCCCATTTGCTTGTTGCTATACATGGTTGGATTATGAGAGAAATTTTTTTTTTGGTTAAAACTTAAAAACACATTACTAGATTTTCCATTGTTTCTTGCTATACATGGTTGGATTATGAGGGAATAAATTATACTTTTTTTTTTGGTTAAAACTTAAAAACACATTACTAGATTTCCCGTTTGCTTGTTGCTATACATGGTTGGATTATGAGAAAAAAATAGATATTTTTTTGGTTAAAACTTAAAAACACATTACTAGATTTCCCATTTGCTTCTTGCTATACATGGTTGGATTATGAGGAATAAAAAGATATTTTTTTTGGTTAAAACTTAAAAACACATTACTAGATTTCCCATTTGCTTGTTGCTATACATGGTTGGATTATGAGGAAAAAAAGATATATATATTTTTGGTTAAAACTTAAAAAAACACATTACTAGATTTCCCATTTGCTTCTTGGTTGCTATACATGGTTGGATCATGCGGGAAAAAAATATATTTTTGGCGTTAAAGATCTGGAACTGTAAAGAACAATGACATGATATAATCAAGATTTTGACACTTTTTAGGTGAGTCACCACCCAATGATCGTTGCATGCCACTGTGAGGGCAGAGGCTGGAAATTCTGGGCAGATTCCAATCTTAAGGGCAAGTTTTGGGGGCGTTCTATTCAGCTCGATCCTGTGGGTGTCCTTACCCTACAGTTTGAAGATGGCGAAACATTTCAATGGAGCAAGGTCACTACCTCTATATACAACATCATTCTTGGCAAAATCTATTGTGATCACTATGGTACCATGCGCATAAAGGGCAGTGGCAATTACTCTTGCAAACTCAAGTTCAAGGAGCAGTCGATTATAGACAGAAATCCACATCAGGTAACAAATGTTATCGAAAAGATTTGTAATAAATAATAATAATTATCTCTTTTTGCAACACTTGTCTCCATTGATTTTGTTTTACAGGCAAGGAAAAAGTACCCTTAGACCATCCACTACAAGGATTTCTAATAGATTCCTAATCGCCACGAAGGATTTCTAATTAAGAAATTGTGGTGGTTGTGTTATGATTTTTAACGGAAATTGGTTTTTGGTAATTGCTAATGTCACATCAGTTTTTTTTCCTGATGTGGCAACGAATAGTGTAAGAAATTGTAGGGTATAATTTCTTAGAGTAAATTATGTTTTTCGTCCCTGTGGTTTGTTAAAAACTGCAGATTTTGTCCCTATGGTTTGCAATTCATTTCTATTTTTGTCTTTGAGGCCAAAACACTACTTTTAAGTACGAAGGACTAAAATAGAAATTAATTGTAAACCATAGGGATGAAAAAAGCAATATATTTAAATCGTAAGGACGAAAAAAGTAGTGAATTACAAACCATAGGGATGAAAATTGTAATTTCAAAACCATAAGAATGAAAATGGAAATTTTCAACAAACTACAGGGACTAAAAACGTAATTTACTCAATTTGTTAATGAGAAATTGTAGGATATGTTTTATGTCACGTCATCCTGCTTTTTTGATGTTGTGTGGAGTATGTTTATAAAAAAAATGTATGAATAGTTAATAAAAAGTGTAAAAAATTTATGTCACATTATGCTTTAAGTTATAGTAAATGATATTTAGTTGTAGTTTTGTTGTTATTTGATTAAAATCTAGTTTTTTATGAAGAGAGGTCACTTCAGAAATCGGTAAGAAATCCTTCCAGTGGTGGGTCATTTCTAGATAATTTCTAAAGGTGACGTGACACTTGTAGAAATTGTATTGTAGTGGATGGTGTTACAAAAGCATGGCATAAGCATTACATAATCAACCAATAATTGGTTCTTAATGCAGGTTCATGGGTTTGTGCACGATAACAGAACGGGAGAAAAGGTGGCGATGTTAATGGGAAAGTGGGATGAGGCTATGTATTACGTGTTGGGAGATCCAACAACAAAGCCGAAAGGGTATGATCCCATGACGGAAGCCGTGTTGCTATGGGAAAGAGATAAGTCTGCTACCAAAACAAGATACAACTTCACACCGTTTGCGATATCTTTGAACGAAATAACTCCTGGTTTAAGGGAGATGCTTCCTCCAACCGACTCTCGGCTTAGACCCGACCAGCGCCACTTGGAGAATGGCGAATGTGAATTGGCGAATGCGGAGAAACTCAGACTAGAGCAATTACAGAGACAGGTAACCTTTTTACATAGCAATCACATTTGATATCTATATCTATATCTAGGGTCAGGTTCTGGGGAAAACCGCAAAAGAATGAAAAATTAAGGAACACCCTGGTAACGGTTCATCTGGACGGTATGCACATGTGAATACAAGTAATTTGTAAACAATTTGTCCGGTATGCACATGTGCATAACATGCACACACGCATAAAAACCAAAACACAACTTCAATTATTTGTATGCACATATGCATACTGTCAAGATGAAAGGTTACCAAGGTCTCTTGAACCACCCTCTGTATATCTATATCTACACACACATTTAAGTCGAAATTTGTAATAAAAGAGTCTGATTTGCAATGGGTGTGAATGATAGGCAAGAAAACTGCAAGAAAGAGGATGGCGACCACGGTGGTTCGAAAAGGACGAAGATGGTTGTTTCCATTATGTGGGTGGATACTGGGAAACAAGAGAGAAGAAAGATTGGAATGGAATTCCAGATATATTTGGGCAGAATGCAGGAGATTTGGCATAATGATAATAATAGGTGATATGCTTATTTTTCTCTCATGACTTTTAGTGTTTGAATTGAGACCAAATATATCTATATATAAGTAATTTCTAAAAAGAAATAAAAGGAAATCATCATGGAAAACTAGGTTGGTTTGTTATCATCTGTTTTCCTTAAATGACTGATTGCATCAAGGAAGGAATATAGGATCTTAGCTTGTGGTTCATGGAGTTGTTTATGGTTTTATGGGTTGTTTACCAAACGCTTACTGGATAAGCGCTTGCCGCGTTTATCGGTAAGAGTCACCATCCTCACTTACCTTATCAGATGACATTTCTGGCCATCAAAAACAATTGTTGGTAAGCGTCTTTCCACCTGTTAATGTTTATTGGGTAAAACTCTCGATCCTTGCCTTGCCACGCCACTTACTAAGTAAGATTCTCGATCCTTATTATGCTCACCCGGAAAAGTAAGTAACGGTTATTCAGTAAATGTTTGGTAAACAGACTGTTTGATTATTTTTTAGTGATTATTATTTTATTGCTCCAATTTATGTGGAATTATTAGGGGTGTGCAGAACCCGTCCAACCCGAAAAACCCGACCGCCCCCGACCCGCCCGAACCCGAAAAAGAGCTACCCGGCTACCCGATAACCCGATCCCCCCGAACCCGAAGACTTTAGGCGGTTTTATCGGTTCGGTTTGGGTCACGGTTTCCCAAACCCGATCCCACCCGAACCCGTCCGATTTACTCTGATAAAAAAAAATTAGGTATTTAGATTTTAGGGTTTAGATTACACTCATTTCAGGGGTTTTTTTACGTCTCACTCGTCTCTCTCGTCTCACACAGTCACACTCGACCAGACGACGACCAGTCGACCTCTCCGTCTCTCGTGTGTGGTCTGAACTCTGAATCAAGTTGTAACTTGTAAGTGGTCTGAACTCTCAACTCTGAATGTCTGATTTGTGTGGTCTCGTTCTCATCACTCATTTGTTTACATTTACAAATTACAATTACATATTTGTGTGGTCTCTGAATGTCTGATTTGTGTGAATGTCTGATTTGTGTGGTCTGTACTCTGTACTCTCAATGTCTGATTTGTGGACTTGTGGTCTAATAACTCTAATTTGTGGTCTCAAGTCTCAAGTCTCAACTCATAGTCTAAGATGATTTGTCTGTGGTATGATTTGTTGTGATTTTGTGGTCTCTGATTTTGTGTTACTGTTGGTTGGTTATCACATTATTATCATTCAAACTAATCTGTGTTACTGTTGGTTGGTTATCAAACTATTAAACTAATAATGTCTACATATTATTAGCAAACTAATAATGTAGTAATAATGATGTTCGTTGTTTATTTAGTTGTTAGATTTGCATGTCTAATTCTATGGCGGATAGTAGTCCACCTGCACCACCACCCCCTGAAACAAAGAAGAGAAAAGCAGTTGAAAAACGGTCGGCTGTATGGGATCATTTTGAGAGAATTGTAGATGAGAACGGTAACATCCTTGCAAAATGTAATTATTGCCCTAAAACATATGCGGCCGACCCCAAAAAGCATGGCACGTCCTCTTTAAGAAACCATTCCCTTGCATGCTTAAAAAACCCTCACTCTAGAGAGACAAGACAAACAATGTTAGCATTCGGTTCAAACTCTGAGAGTGAAAGTGTCTTGACTAGCTGGGTGTTTAATCAAGAAAGAGTTAGGAAAGCCACAACTAGAATGATCATCATGGACGAACTCCCCTTTAAGTTTGTAGAGGGTAGGGGTGGAAACAGTGGGTGCAAGAAGCATGTCCGTTGTTTAAAATACCGTCGAGGTGGACGGTTAATAGGGACATCTTTGCTATTTATTATGAAGAGCGGAGTAGCCTAAAAAAGTTCTTTAAAGAACACTCACAGCGGGTTAGCTTGACCACAGACACTTGGACATCCGTGCAACAGATCAATTACATGTGCCTAACTGCACATTATATTGATGATAGTTGGAGATTGAACAAAAAGATTATCTCTTTTGTGCCAATCCAATCTCATAAGGGTGAGGCAATAGCTAGAGCTTTGGAGTGTTGTTTGGTTGAGTGGGGCGTAAAGAACATTACGACCATCACTGTAGATAATGCATCTTCAAATAATGTTGCACTCGGGTTTTTGAAAAGCAAGCTAGTTTCTTGGGGTTGTTCATCCGTTAGGGCACAATATTTGCATGAGATGTGTGGCACATATTCTGAATTTGGTTGTGCAAGATGGGTTAAAGATGGCAGATTCTTCGGTTAAGAAGTTGAGAGATACTGTTAGGTGGGTGAGGGGATCTCCGGCTAGGTTGTTGAGGATAGTGGCAATCGGTTTGATTTGCTTATGTGGTGGAGCGTAAATAGTTTGCGGTTTCCGATCCTTTCGAAACTTGCGAGAGATGTCCTTGCCGTACCCATTTCTACGGTTGCATCCGAGTCTACCTTCAGTACGAGTGGGTGGGTGTTGGATAACTTTAGGAGTTCTCTAACTCCTAAAATAGTTGAAGCACTCATATGTACACAAGATTGGTTACGAGGACCTACTGAACCAGTCTCGGTGGAAGAAAACTTGGAGGAGCTCGAGAGGTTTGAGAAAGGTACGAGTATAACATTAATTTATGATTTTAATAACTTATAAATTACAATTACGACTTTAAAGTTTGTTACTTTTTAACTTAAACTTGTAGAAATGGAAAATTTGAGGATTGGAACTCCTTCGAGTTCGGTTCGTGAAGATAGTCCGAGCACTCAAGCTTCGGGAATGGAGGGGTTTTCTGAAGATGATTCGATTCTTGATCATTGAGAAAGGTACGACTTTTATTAATAATTCTCATTTTTTAATATTCATTCCCGAATTATACCCAACACAGCAGAGATGCACATTGGGCCTGGTTTATAAAAGGGCCTGGTCCAGGCCTTTTGGGCTTGGATCTTTCTACTTTTTCTATAAAAGGGAAGGTAAATAAATAATTAAAAATATTTATAAAATATCATACATACCCATTAATTACAATTAGCTGTGAAATAGTCAACGGTATTTTTTTTAAATAACATTTTGTTTCTCTCTTGCTCAAGAAAGACAAGAATATGAAAATTGAAAACAATTGGTACGAAAAAGTTCAAGAAATTTGTGTTTTTTAGTCCTTGTAGTTTTTTAAAAGTTGTTATTTCTATGGAAATCACGATTTTCGTCCTCAAGGTTTACAATTTATCGTTGTTTTCGTCTCAGTGTGGTTTTAATTCTTTACTATTTTCATCTCTCATACTTAAAGGTAGGAGTTAGTATTAGGGATGAAATACGAAATTTCGAAATCACAAGGACGAAAGAAGGCACAATTTTTAAGAAACTATAAGAACTCAGTAGAGAACTGAAAATTAAAATTTATAAGGAAAATTATATTAAGTCCAACATATTATCTAATTTAGATGAAATGATATCACTTTTCTATATAGAATTTTATAAGTAATGATTAAAAGGTTTTATAAAAGACCACATAAGAGCATCTCCAACAACTTCCATTTTTTTGGAAAAAATTGAAGAATACGAAGATTTTGGGTTTTTTTTTTTGCTTCAACAGTTTCCCCAAAACTATCTCCAAAATGAAAAAAAAAGTAAGAGAGAGAAGAAGTTTTTCTCCAAATATGGAGGTAACCCCAAAAATGATTATTAAGTGAGAACACCAATAGAAATATTTGAAAAATAAAATTTAGAGAGAGAAATAATATTTTAATAGATGAATACAATATTTTAATATTATAATCATTATTTTTTTTCTCCAAAATGGGAAATCTGTTGGAGATGAATGTAATTTTTTTTTTAGATTTTTCATTTTGGTTCTCCATTTTGAAGAAATTCTAGGGAAACTGTTGGAGATGCTCTCAATATCTTATTACAAATCAAATGAAAAGGAATGTAATTGGTGTAATACATATATTATTAATATTTCTTAATAAAATAATTACACAGATATAATAATCATTTTACCAGATTTTATAGAATTTGATCAATACCTTCTACTTCCTCGTCGTCATAGGATTCTAATCTCTTTTTACCCCTATCTAACCCTTCTAAATTTTTACAAATCTTGATATAGGGGGTGTTTGGGATTGCTTATTTAAAACAATTTATGCTTATTTTTAAAGGTGTTTATCAACTTATGTCGTGATAAAAAGAAGTTGGGGGTAAAACTGTAATTTGGATAAATAAGTTATAAGCAGTTTCAAATAAGTTAGAATGAATTAGCTTATCAAAAACAACTTATTTGTGGTGGGAAAAAGTCATAAGCACTTTTCTTTTTTCAATCCAAACACAAAAAATAAGGCAATAAGCAAATAAGTCAAAAAAATAAGCAATCCCAAACACCCCCTATAATTATGACATTTCTAGTCATACATTATTCAATTATTTCTTAGGGGGGCGTTTGGTTCAATTTAAGGAATGATAATGAAAATAAAAATGGGATTGCAGGAGAATGGGAATAGGAATGAGCATTTCATTGATGCTGTTTGGTTAAACCAATGTAATTAATAAAAGAATATTTTATATAAAATTTTTAATACAAATATTTGACGTCCAACGTGAAAATAAAAAATATTTTTCATTCAACATCGAGAAATGAAGAGACGGGTGAGAAAAAATGACTAAGCGCGAATAAAATTTTATTCCCCCAATTTTGGTCGGGAATGAAAATTAATGAGCTTGGGGTAATAATTTCATTATATTATATCAAACCAAACAACAGTTTTCATTATCATTCCATTTCTAACCCCTCAATACCCCAAACCAAACACCCCGTTAAATAAAGCGAAAACTTAGATAAATTGATACACCCATTTCTAGACCGGTTGAAAATGAAGTACATAAGACCACGTTGGGTCTAATAAACTATTATTGACCATTCTTGAATGTAGTGTTGGTCTCATTTTCAATTTGCTAGAAACCATAACATAGATTCCAATTATAAAAAACCAACCCATGAAAACCCTTTTACCATTACCCACGCACCCACACGTACGTCGAAAACCCGGTTCCCGACGCACACCTAGAGACACAAATGGTGCACTACTTGGTATGGGTGCAACCATAATGGCATGAGTCCTTGTTACAATGACAAAACATGGAAGGATGGTCTTATGGAACCAATGTCTCTAATTATGGTATTATCTATTAAATACTTGTGTTCATAGCACTTATGTGTCGGTTTCAAGTTTTTTAAGTTCCATACTCTGTGTTGAGATGGATGGTTCTGTATGCCGCATAGATGTAATATGGAATAAGACGGTTAAACTGTAAGGCTAAAAGTATGTAAGACAGTGTCACTATCTTTTGAGAAAAATATTCTCAAAATATTGTAGAAACATTTGTTTTTTGTAAGAGGATAAAATGGAAAATTGACGCAATCAGTATCCTTTGTGTATCTTTTTATATATGAAATTGTCTTTCCTAACGTAGCGGTGAACCAAGATTTTTGTCAAGCAGATGCTTCTTTAAGGTAGATCAAAGACCAACAAAATCATCTGATGTGTTTTTGAGCGAGTTCCACTATTTCGATGGATTTTTAAGTTTTTTGCTTGATTTCGAAGGACCTTTTCGGTTTTTTGGTTGATGTATTTTTTATTTTCTAATATATCTCAAAATACTCCTCAAAGTTTAACACGTGCATCCGTTATATCCAAGAGAATTCTTTTTACGAAAATATGGCTAAACGGGCTCACTAGACCCCGCTGAGGCCTTCATAAGTCGGACTCTAACAAGCTTTAAAGGATTAAACTCATATCTCGACATAAGCCAAGAGGCAGATCTTGTGCCACTCCATCTGGTCGTATGAAACTGACATGCATCCTGGCTCTCGAGACTCTTTCACATAATTCAAAAGTCAGATATTTAATCAAGTTTTTATTATAAAACAACTTTCTAAACACTAACGTTGTGTTCTCGAAACTCATTTTAGGGAGAAAGAAAAGGAAAATGAGGGAGAGAGAGGAGGAAATTAAAAAACTCGTATTCTCGAAACTTTTTTAGAAGGGAAAAGAAAGGAAACGGAAAGAAAGCAATGACAAGTTTTCTTCTCTTCCCTTCCCTTAAAAAAACTCGTATTCTCGAAACTTTTTTAGGAGAGAAAAGAAAGGAAACGGAAAGAAAGTAATGACGAGTTTCCTTCTAAAACTTTCCTCCCAAATGTATGACGAAAGGGAAGGGAAGAAAATGAAAAGAAAGAATTTTAAAGAATTACTAAAATTACCCGATCTTCATTATAAAAGACGTATTTTTAATGGTATATTAGTAAAAATGACGTATTTTATTTCCTTTCTCTCGTGTTCAAGGACACAAACAAATATTTTCTTTACTTTCATTTCCTCCTTTTCCTTCCCTTTAGAGAACATAACATGAAAATTTTATTCTCGTTCTCTTTACTTTTCTTTTCTTTCTTTTCCATCCATTTCCTTTTTTTTCTCTCTGGATTAGAGAACACAACGTAAAAGATATTAAATATCAAGTTTACAGTTCATAAATTTTTTTTTTTTTTTTTTGCGGATATAGGTATTTGACAATATCGCCTTTTATTCTGCTTTTATTTTTTCTATAAACATAAACATAAGTACATAACAACATAAAACAAAAAGTTATACATATTAACAACATAACATATTCAACAAGGGTAAATGTACATTTTTTACCAATCATCTATATAACAAGATAACAGGATAAATAAGACAGTGTAAAATTAAATCAATTATAAAATAAAAAATACATAAAGTTGTTTCATTCCATGTGTTGGAAGGTAACATAGGAAAAGGGGTTTTCTTGGCAAAAAGACATCACCTTTCACACACTTCTATTTGGGCATCAAAAAGGGGCTTTAATTTGATGCAAACATTCTTTTTTTTTTTTACAATAATAGGACCCAAGATAATGTGTAAATCAATTGGGGAACATAAACCTTAATTGCTTAAAAAATTAATATATATTTTTAATAAAATAAATAAATCATTTTTTAACATTGTAAATATCTTATAACTCAAAAACAAATATTTTTAGTATTTACAAATATGAGTTGGGTTTCGGTGAGAAATAAAAAAGTTATGATGAGAAGCGTAAAAAAGAATCTAAAACCTTTTTATCACTCCTAATTGAAGATCAACACTAACCATAGGCGGACCCAGCCTTGTGCATACGGTGGCACGTGCCACCGTATTATAACAACCAGACGATTTTTAAACATTCAATTCTTACAAATAAAACATGCAAGGTCATATATCATAGAATATTCCAGAATCGGGTCCCAAAATTTCCTTACATCATAACAAAATTGGTTGGCGAAAACAACCTACACAACTGAGAAATAACTAAATAGAACTAGAGTGTCGCTATACTACCCAGCTTCCTCGCTAACTCCTTGCTCACTTCTTAGAGCCTTTCATCACCTGTTTCCCTGAAAAGGTTTTAGTTTGAAAATGCGATGGTTAGACCATGAGGTCTAGTGCGTCCCTACTAACAGTTATCAAAGCATTTAAAACAGAGTATCATTTTCAGCATTAAATATTCATAAATCTGCTCATTTAAAATCGTTCACGGAATAAGGTCCGCCCCTCGTAAATTGGCACCCTGAAGTCACCTTAAGGTGACAACGAGTCAGTCTCATGCTGCCTTAGATTGGGGCCACACTACCCCTGGCATAAACGGGTCACACTTCCCGACAGGGGCGGACCTACCCTTCCTCCGGGGGGGTCCCGTGCACCCGCTCACTTGTTTACCGTAAGGGAAAAAATGTAGATCGTTTGGCAGTGCACCCGCTTAATTTTTAGAGTGCTCTTAAGTATTTTAAACTGGATATCTAACCAAAATGAGCTTTCGGTGAGATGGTTTGTGTCAACTTATTTAGTGCTTCTAGTTTCAAGAGGTTTGGGGTTCTATTCCTACTCTAGGCACTTATGTTTTTAATTTTTGTCTAAAACTAGAGAAAGCTCATAACTTTTCTTCATAAGTTACATTTAATACACTAAATACTCTATTCTCATTAACTATCTCTAGAATTTTAAAATTTTCATTTTTTTAGTTAATTACATGAAGGTCTATATGCATAGTTAATTTTGATTTGCAAAAATCTAAAAATTTATTCTCGAAATCAACCAAAGAATCAAAATTTTATTTTGAAATCAATAAAAAACCCCCCCAAAAAAAATCTCGAATCGACACAAAAAAACCAAAAAAAACAATTGAAATCGACAAAAAACTTAAAAAATCATTCGAAATCAACCAAAAGATTGAAAAAAATATCTAGAAATCAACTAAAAACTTAAAAAGTCATCTACGGCTAAAACACATCGACAACAATTTTCTTAGACTTTTCATTTGTGCACCCGCTCACCTAAAATCTTGGGTCCGCCACTGCTTCCCGAACACAAGCTGAACGGCCACACTCCCCGACTTAGCCAATTTACCACTAAAACAATGTATGCATACATTCCACGTAAATTCAAATATCATTCATGCGATTAAAGCATAAGTATAAAACATGGCATTTTCTCATCATATATTTGCTTTAGAAAACATATCAAAAGCCACACATTTTAGTTTAGAAAACTCACCTGAAGCTCTTACTTCCCCTTTCTAAACTGATCCTGACTCCCGATCGATTTTCCTGAATTAAGGGTCAACACATAAGCTGATTAACCAAACTGTCCGGACAAGACTTACCGGACACCACTCTAATCCGAACGTTTCTACTTACCGAACACCAAACATTCCAGATACACTACTATCCGGTTGATTAACCTTTCCGGACGACTTCTACTTTCCGGATACTCACACTTACCGGATGTCCTTCCGGAAACCCTCAACAAATGAAACTTACCGGATATTTATCCGGAAACCTTCATCATTTGAGACTTTCCGGGTAAGGCGCTGATACGCATATTCAAGGCCAAATCCCACTTAAAACCCTTAAAGCGATGAAATAAAGTAGCAAAATAACTCCATAATGATCTACAATCAATTCCCGCGAAGTTTTACTTCTAAACACGATTATAAGACACTTAAATCTTCCTTTAGAGCCAAAAATGGCTTTAACTAGAAAAACCTTCAAATCCTATCAATCACCAACAGATCTTAAATAGAGTTGTAGATTTAGGATTACCTGATACGATTCTTGCAGAAAACGAGTTCCAATCCTACTCTTTCTCCTGATTTGCAACTTGAAGGATCTTCTCTTCAAATGCTCAAAACCTTCAAAAAGCTCTCATCTCCTTTCTCTCAAAACCCAGCTGTCAAATGCACAAGAAATGGAATGCTACATAGGGTTTTGTGCCATTTTATACCTTGTCCCTTATTTACCAACTAGTCCCTCAACTTCCACTTTTATTACTCCTTTCCACAAAACGTAAAACTGATTCCATTTTGGGTCTTGGTCGTTACACGTATCGTTTGTCCGGCGAAGGGTAAAATTTTGTAGCGGTATGAAGAGTGCAACCGTATTATTTTGGAGGATGCAACCGTATCGTTTTAAATGGGGCAACCGTATAAAAAAAACTCTTAAAATCAACCAAAAAACCCCGAAAGTTCTCTCGAAATTGATTTTTTTTAAAAGTTCCTCGAAATCGAGAAAAAAAATAAAATAAAAATCTCAAAGCAATGGAATTAGGCTAAAACAACATCGGACGATGTGGAAAATTTTTAGGTTCGTCAAAGGTGCCACCGTATGAATTTTTTTTTGAGTCCGCCTATGACACTAACAAGATGCAACGAGATGTACTAGATCAATTCTCGTGAGAAACACAATTCATGAAAAATGGTGAGTTTAAAAGTGATCAATGGTTCACATTCATTTTTACGTTTGTCACCTTCATTTTTTCTCTCTCACACTCTCACAGTAACAGACATATTAAATATCAAACACAATATTTTACGTTTTTTGAATTATTGGTTTATGTGTTACATTATATATTGTAATATTTTATTTATTATTTATGAACAACGTTCAATAAATATTCGATTAAAAATATCAACAATTCAGATCTATTTCTCACGTTTCTCATGTTAACTTTAAATTATCTCTCTCTCTCTCACACACACCTATATATATATATATATATATATATATATATATAAAGGATAGGTTCCGTTAAAAAGTTGAGATTAACGTGAGAAACGTGATAAATGATTATTAACCGTTGGATAATAAATAAATGCATATTAAGATGACATGTTTGAGATACCAGATCAATTTCTTTCTAGACAACAATTCAACATTCGATTAAAAGTAATCGATAGTCCAAATTCAATTTCCATGTTTCTCATGTTAATCTTAATTTTTCACGTGATCCTCTACCCATATATAAAAAAATAAAAAATCAATATATATATATATATATATATATATATATACATAAAGAAGAATGTAGGAGAGATAGTTAAGGAGATAGTTTCTTTCATATTTATCTTTTTTCTCATAATTTTAAATTATTTTTAAATAATTAACACAATAAATGATAAAACTTTTGATTTTCTTTTTTAATTTAATTATTTAGAAAAAGAAAATAAATCATGTGGTCCAGCTGGGCTGCCATTGAATAAAACAAAATCGTATCAAGGAGTCAGACTGGTAATATGACCCAAAATTACTATTTTGACCCTCACTAGTTTACCCTTGCAATTCATTTTACAAAAGTGACCCCTCATGTATTCCAAATTTGCAGGTTTAATCAATCTACTTCTATGCAGGTTCTCTTGAAAGAAAATAAGAAATGCAAAACATTGTAGGCTATGTTTGCCAAACTAGCTGATAAGCTACCTTATGACTTATAAGCTAGCTGTTGACTGATAAGCTAGCTGGTAGCTGATAAGCTAGTTGATGAAAAAGTCACGTTTGACAAAAAGTAGCTTATAAGAGCATCTCCAACAGCTTCCCAAAAATGGGGAAAATAGAGAAAATGGGGATTTTTAGCTAAAATTGAGCTCCAACAGCTTCCCCAAAACTATCCCCAAAATGGAGAAAATTGGAGAGAAAAACTTTTTTCTCCAAATATGGAGATCACTCCAAAAATGATTACCATGTGAGATGACCAATAGGAAAATTTGAAAATAAATATGTAGAGAGAGAAATAATATTTTAATAGATAAATGAAATATTTTAATATTTTAATTAATGTTTGATTCTCCAAAATAGGGAAGCTGTTGGAGATGAATGTATATTTTTTGGGGGATTTTGGCTTTTGGTTCCCCATTTTAGAGAAATTATGGGGAAGCTGTTGAAGATGCTCTAAGCATTTAAATGACCAAAAAGAACATATTAAAAAATAGTTAATAAATAATAATTAATATTGATGAGGGCATAATTGGAATATTTACAAAAAACTACTTATAAGCTACTCCAAGTAGCTTTTCAAAAACTAGCTTATAAACTAGCTTGTGGTCATCCAAACATGTACCTAAAAAATAAGTTATAAGCTAGCTTTTTTTTGCCAAACAATGCTGTAGTGATAAATATCCAACCATTAGATAGTTATATAGTTATAAAAATAAAATTCAAGTAATAAAACAAGGAAATAGATGACTTTTTATGATTGTTAATGATGTAAACTCTAAAAAAAGGTAAAAAAAAGGTTTAAAAAAACTAAAGTTATCAATCCCCCTGGTCGAAAGTAAAGTTGATGCCATCCCTATGTGCACCCAAATGACAAAGATAAAGTACATGCAGTTGCTTCTAATCAAAGAGGGAAAGTGATGAATGATTTAATTTTTCTTTGGGCGACATCTTCTTTGACTGACGTCGTCATCGAGCCCATCGCTGTTGTGGCTTGGAGATCTCTTCGAGGGCATCGTTATCTGGACGGATTTTTCTCCATAACGATTGTGACCTATCTAATAAAAATCTTGTGTTACGTTTACACATATGTTTTTGACATTTTTACTCTTTTTGTATCTTTTGGTGAACATACAGTGTAAATCTTGCGAAGTGGTTATGCATATAACGACATCACTTCCATTAGGCCGATTTTAGATACATGTTGGATATGTGAATATTCGTTTCCTTTAATTCGATTCCCCTGTTCAATATTTCATGTTTACCCTTTTTTCTTCTTTGTTTTTCGTAAACATATATTAATACATAGTCTTGTGAGTGCAAACAATGACATCATTTCCATAATGCTAGCTTTAAATAGAATATGGATTTGTGAATGTTCGTTTCTGTAAGTTGATATGACATCTATACATTATGTCATTTTTACCTTTTTTGTAATTCATTCATTAACGGGTTTCATACTATCCGTTTTAAATCAAACTTGGATTAGTGAACGCTCGTACCTTTAACTCAATTACAGATATGTAATGAATCCAAAAGGAAACAAACGACACAATATGTAGAGAATGGGTGGTGGTTGATGGTATGTATCATATTTGTGAACACCTATGATTTTCGTATTAATTATGTCTTTCTTAATCCTTTTTGTCCATCTTTTGTCAAAGTGTAAGATGCGTTATGCATCAAGTGTCGTGACTTCCATAAAGTTGATTTTAAGTATAAGTTGGATTTGTGTATGCTCATATCTTTTATCAATTATAAGTTTATAACGTATACAAGAGTAGCTACTCCAGAAGGAAATATACAAACAGACTCGAGGAGGTTTTTGGTGTATATTTTTTATAAGTTATTGAAAAATGATATACTCAATACATGATATTATATCACATGTTCGAGAAGCGAAAATACTGAAGTGATTTAAGACAAAATTTTGAATGCAACATTAAAATCTAAGGACCTGTTTACTAGCCGCTGACCGGGCTGACTCGGTCAGCACATCTGACCCGGTCAGCAGTCAGAGCGTTTACCAAGTTCTGGATCTGACCGAGAAGCTGACTGTGATCTTACCGAGCCAACACCAAAATCATGCTTACCCGGGTCAGATTTTGTTTCTACACACTTTGCCCTTTTTGCGATTAGGGTTTTCTACAGCCGATCGTTTTTTTTGCACAACAAGGAGATAATATTATTAATAAGAGCTCACAATACAAACCAAAGCCACTCACCAAAACAAACAGTGGCCAATAAACCCACAAGAAAGCACCCAGTGGCTTTGGTTTGTATTTAATAAAAACCCACAAAATCATAATTTACTCAAAAATCAATATATTTTATTAAATATATATATTTAATAAAAACCCACAAAAGTGCTCAGTGGAAGGAGAAGTCGTTAAAGTTTGCTTTTTTCTTCCCTTAAATGATTTGTAATAGAAATAATTACATTTAATTTAGAATATAATTATAAAAGAGTTAAAATGGTCATTTTTTGTCGGTAAGCACTTACCAAAAAAGACTTCGTAAACACTCTTACCCGGATAGCACTTACCGGGGACATCACTTACCCGAGACAACACTCTTACCCGGAAAGAGTTGGTAAACGGCCCCTAAGTTGCTGTTTACTAAACGCTTTTTTTTCGTGTAAGTGTTTACCAAACGACTTCCTTGCCGAATGAGTATAAAAATGACCCGAAATGTGTTATGTGATAAGGTGAGTGACTTTTATCCAATTAACGTTTAAGAGGTCAAATACATTTACAAACAGTTTTACTATGTAATTTTGACACCAATTTTTATCCCATAAAGAATGTAATAAGTGATGGTTATCACTCAACTTATTGTATCTTTCATCCTCTCTCCCTCTCTCTTCCATTTTATTTTATTGTATAAATGTCAAATATTTTGTTTTTAAAAGAAATTAAAGCTTATTTCTTTTATATAATTTAAATAAAATTATGAAGAAACTTTATAAACCGTACACAATTATTAATGAGCAAATCGGTATTTTTACAAAACAATATTTAATAAGGATAAATGCATTTTTAATCCAATAAAAGAAATGATCTATTAGAGCATCTCCAACAGCTTCCTTAAATTTTTTTCAAAATGGGGAAACAAAAGTCAAAATCCCCAAAAAAAAATTGCTTCCATCTCCAACAGATTCCCCATTTTAGGGATTTCTAGTTTTGGGGTATTCTCCAAATATGGAGAAAATTTTAGGGAATCTCCAACTTTCTCCAAAATGGGAAAGGGTTTGGGGAAGCTGTTGGAGATGAGTTTAGGACCAAAATCCCCATATTCCCCATTTTCTTCAAAATGAGGAAGTTGTTGGAGATGCTCTTAGACTATTACAACATCCACAACAATGAAATTCCAACATAATTTTTAAAGTGTCATATCAGGGTTACATCAGTTTTGCAATTGTTTTGAAAATATCCTCCACAACAATGATATTCAACCACTTTCTAAACTAACACCTCACTATAAAAAACTATATTTTAATCAAATAACAACAAAACTACAATTAATTAATGAAAGGAAATGAAGGATAACTCACCAAATAGGGTTTGTAAAGTGAAAACCCTCAAAACACGACCGACCCGAAACCCGACTAGGCCGATTTTGGCTCACCCGATAACCCGAAACCCGAAGTACCCCGAACCCGACTTGCAGCCTCGGATAAAACGGTTGGGTTTGGGTTTGGGTTGGGTTTTTCCTAACCCGAACCCGTCCGAAACCCGAAGTTTTAAAAAAAAAATTAATTTAATAAATTGTAAATATATATATATATATATATATATATATATCGATACTACTAATTCAGTGATTTGTTTCTTCATTTGCTTCCTGTTTTTCATTTGCTTCCTATTTTCAATTTCTTCACTTTGCTTCCTTTCTTCTTGTTGGTATGGTTGCACGGTTGTTGGTATGGCATAATCTTTAGTGTGTAAATATATATTTAGGACAGAGTTTCGGATCAGTGTGTGACTACTGTGTGTGTGTATCACCTGCATGTGTGTGTAGGTGTTTAGTGTGTATTGCGTATTTTTTTTTAAAGTGAGCTGTGTGTGTGTAAGTATCAGTTGTGTGTGTATATCACCTGCATGTGTGTGTGTTTAGGTGTTTAGTGTGTATTGCGTATTTTTTTTAAAGTGAGTTGTGTGTGTGTAAGTATCAGTTGTGTGTGTGTGTGTGTTTAATTTGGTTGTCGTAAATATAAATATATATATAAGTTCCAACCCGACCCCACCCGACCCGAAAACCCCAGACCCGAACTCACCCGAAACCCGAGGCCCGAACTCTACTTTGGACGGGTTTCGGGTTCCACAATTTCCACCCGATACCCGATCGGGTTTGGGGTTTTGGGGCTCGACCCGACCCGACCGTTGCACACCCCTAATTGGAATAGCTTTTTGGTAGAAAGGGTTGAGGAAAATGTTTTTCAAAGGTTTCTTGCATTGGAGAAGGTTTTTAAAATAATTTTTTGTTAAAGAAAATTAGTGGAATTATTATGTAGCAAAAAGAGAAAGTCATTAAATAACTATGATTGTGTTTTAATAGTAAAAAATTGAATTTTAATTGTATTCCTTTTCCATTTTCGTTTTGTTATATATATATATATATATATATATATATATATAGAGAGAGAGAGAGAGAGAGAGAGAGAGAGAGAGAGAGAGAGAGAGAGAGAGAGACTTTTTGTTAATCGTCGAATTGTCCTTTTCTTCCCCAATCTTCCCCCAAAAGATTAAAGGGTTCCGTTCCATATTTCATATAGATAGAAGTATTTTATTATTATATGTTGAATTAATACAAACTATGTTAACGTGGGTATGGGGAAAAGGGAGAGATAAGGGACAAATTTAAGGAATAAGTTGTGTGATGAATATTTTTCAAAAATAAATTACCAATTTATTCTAATATTACCCTTTATTTATTTATTTATTTTCCCTTTCAATCAACTTGTGATCTCCAATTTAAGCATATATACAAACGAAGAATTATTTGAGAAGTTGAGATTAACGTATGAAACGTGAGAAGTGGTTATCAACCGGCGTATGAGATGGACCAAAATCAATTTTCTTCTAAGCCGCAATTTGTGGAAGGACATTTGATAAAGTGATCAACGGTTCAAATCCATTTCCTATGTTTCTCACGTTAACCTCATCTTCTCACACGATCGTTCGCATATATATAGGCTCCGTAAAATACAAACGTTGCATTTGTTGCACACTTTACAAACCACAGTGTGCAGTGTGCATATGTGAAAGCAAAATATATGGGATCAGGGTACATGATGAAGAGGTGCAACTATGGGCAAGAAGCTTGGGATGTGGGTGGGGCAACATACCGTTTATCTACCTCGGTCTTCCGGTTGGAGCCTCGATGAGCCGGATCGATCATTGAAAATCGGCAATCGACAAGGTAAAGAATAAACTAGCCTCATGGAAAACAAAAATTATGTCAATTGGTGGTAGATTAACCTTGGTTAAAGCGGTACTTGGTAGTTTATCATTATATTCTTTCTCATTGTTTCGAGCCCCGAAAGGAGTCATTAAAGAAGTGGAGAAAATTATAAACAAGTTCTTTTGGGGAGCGGGAGGAGGGGAAAGAGAAAAAAACGATGGTGTGGATCAAATGGGCTAGAGTATTGGGATCATTTAAAAAAGGGGGGTTGGAGGTGGGTTCGCTACAATCGGCCAATTGGGGACTTATGGGAAAATGGTGGTGACGGTTCCTAACGGAAGGTGGGTCGTTGTGGGTTAATGTCATAAAGAGCCTTTTATGGGGAAGACGGTGGGTTGAGGGGCCAACAAAGTGGGTATAGTGGTAGTGGGTCAACGTGGGGGAATATTATTAAAGTAGGATCGGAATTGGAAGAAGCGGGGGTGGAGTTTGTAAACTCATTCGGTAAAGAAATTGGAGATGGGTCGGGGACGAAGTTTTGGGGAGACATGTGGGTGGGAGATAAAATCTTACAAAGCCGGTTTCAACGTTTGTTTAGGTTGGAAAGTAACAAAAATGTACTAGTTTCGGAAAAGGGGGAATGGAACGAAAACGGGTGGACATGGAAATGGAATTGGAGAAGGGAACCGAGGGGTATAGAACGTGGGGAATTAGAGCAATTATATTCGAAACTTCAAGAGTGGACCCCGATAAAAGACCGCAAAGATAGGATAGTGTGGTCTTTAGACCCGTCAAGGACCTTCAATGTAAAAACGGTTAGGAATCTTGTGGAGGGGGCAAGGGAGGTGGAAATATTGTGGAGACAAGGTGGTGCAAAATGATCCCGAAAAAAATTTGTATCTTCATTTGGAGGGTACGGTCGGGGCGAATCCCAACACGATCGGTCTTAGATAAGATGGGAATAGATTTGGACTCGGTTCTTTGCCCGAGGTGCGGAGACGAAACCGAAACGGTGGATCATGCTCTTGTGGGGTGTAGAGATGTAAAGAAGCTTTGGAATCACACCGGTAAGTGGTGGAGAAGGAATGTTGACGATGTGGGATCGATACAAACGCTTCTCGAAGAGGATCAAACCCTGGGGGGTGACTAAAGGAGACGAGCATTATGGGAAGCGGGTTGTTGGAGTTTTCTCTATCTCATTTGGGCACATAGAAATAAAATCGTGTTCCAAAAGGAGAGTGGCAACATAGACGATCTTTTCTTCGAATTCCAAAGAAAGGTCTTCGAGTGGATTCACAAGAGAGATAGAAAGGCGAGCTTGGTTGCCGTCTCCTGCCGGGTAAACGTGAACGTCAAATACATCGGCATCGGAGGGACCGGGTGCTGTGTCCTACTGCGGTGCTGCTGTTTGGTCTAGGCTCCACATTTTCGGCCGACTATTAGAGGTGACCGACTACACTTCTGGCCGTGGGTAGTTTACAACTTGCAAACTGACGGTGGCCAATGTGTGTCTTAATTGCTTTGGTTCTGCCTCTTTGTATTGCTTCCTGTGGTGTATTACCTTTTAGGAGGTTGCTATTGTTTGATGTAATTGTTGCACCTTTTTGTTTGGTGGTGTTTAATTAAAATTCTTGATGCCTTTAAAAAAAATGCATAATATAATATGATGAACATACATTCATATGGAATAATGCATATATGTACATTGGTTTGTATTTGATTTGTATCATATATATATATATTCTCATTCTTTTGTTTACCAAGTAAATAGTATTAATTTTACAAACTAATCTAAGCCTTCCATTTTTTTGATCAACGACTGCGATTAAATGAGAGATTATAAGCTGATAAAAAAAGAAAAAAATAAATGAAATTAAAATGGTGGGAGATTTTAGAATAAACTGTTTTATTTTGGGAAGATAATTATGTTTTAAAATTCATACTGTTGTTTAATCTATGTTTGATTGTTCCATTTTTTTACAAAATTTCATAAGTGAAATTATAAAGTTCAAAAACGAAACAATAATATTTGTTTGAAGTTCATAAATGAAACAATGATTTTTGTTTAAAATTAATAATATTGTTGTATGTTTGAACTTTGGTTGTTCTAATTTTTTTTTACCAAAGTTTATAGGTGAAACAAAAAAGCTATTGTGATAATTAAGTAAGTTTAAATAAATTCATAGATGAAATCAAAATGTTCATATGAGAAACAAATAACTGAATGAGATAATTAAGAAAACATGATAATTAAGTGAATGATATATTTAACGAATGTGGATATCAATATATGAAAACCACAAAATAGTTTATTTAATAAAGTTAACACTAATTATTTGGTTAACAAACGAATGAAACGTTATATATATATATATATATATATAATTGTTAAAATGTAAAATTTGAATTTATAATTTTAAAAGTGTAATATTTATAGAAAATATTTTGACAGTTTTTTTTATTTCCTTTTTCATAAAATTATAGTATTACACCTTTTCATCTACTCTCCAAACAAAATTAGTATTTATTTTTACCATTCTAATTTATTGATTATGATCTATAATAGCAGTTTAATTTAATGTAATTAATTAAATACGCATTTACACATCATTATGTTTTCACAAAAAAATATTTGGTTAAAGAACAACCATTTTCAAAAATTAAATTAAGGGCCGTTTGTTTACCTTCTAAAGGTTCCATTAAGAGGCAACCTATAGATTGTTAAGAGGTAAATCCTGTTTGACAAAAAAGATGACTGTCTCTTAATGGTTCTAAAACCCTTTGAATGGTTTAGTATCTTGGTCTCCCTTAACAATTCAACACCCTGATTTCATTCTAAACAATTACCAAACAACCATATTTCATTTTGCACTATATCATAAAAGTCTCTTAATCATTCTGACCACTTAATCATTCTGCACCAAACCATTCGGCAACTACCAAACATCCCCTAAATTTGAGTTTTAAGATTTTTATATAATATACATACATATATGGAGGGAGCTTTATATTTTTTTAATCCTTACAAACCTTGTAAGTTAAATCTTAATCCTTAATTTTACGTATTTTAAAATTTAGAGACGATTATAAAATCAAGTAAAGATACAATTGAGAGTAAAATTCAGAAACGATTTAATCCACACTGTTGACTATCTACATTGACTATTTAGATTGATTATAAAACTAGGTAATAGCACCACGCCTTGCGCGGTGAAAACATATATTTTTATAAAGATTATTATTAATGAAATTATTGATTTATAAGCAGTAATTATCTTACTTAAATTCAAAAAAATAAAGAACACTATATATTTTATTAAAATAAGTATTGATTTATAACCATTGTTAACTTACTAAAAGAAAAGAAATATAAGCATTGAAAATAAAACAATTTATAAGTTTTGATTTATCATCATTGTTAACTTATTAAGAAAAACAAAAACTAAATAAATAAAAAATAGACATTATTAATTAAATTTTGATTTATAAATATTGTTAGCTTACACATAAAAATGTACCATATTAAAAATATTTTTGATTTATAAGCATTATTGTTGGCTTACTAAATGAAAAAAAATAATGTCTATTAAAATAAGTATTTATTTATAGGTATTGTTATCTAACTTAATAAAATAAGTTCATATAATATTTAGTTCATTTAACCTTACAAAGTAAAATATAAATAAATAAACACAATAAAAATAATAATAAAATAACCAACGTTATAACATAATGATTATATGTAACACCCTAAAATTTAAACGATAAATATAGGGGGTTTCCGGAAAATGGGTGAAATTTAAACTTCAAAATCTAAGCCAACTAAAACCCTTAAATGCAATGGGGTAGTTTGGACAATGTTCAAACTTAGGAGTTTTGAGACATAATACATAACAACCTAATAATCTAGAATTATAGCCAACTAGATTAATCCGGGTGTCACTATATCTCCAAAAATCTCTCATCTCGATCCCAAAAGCCCGACCTTCCCAAGCTCCTAAGCATGGTCGGCAACACGACGATCTAGACGCCGCTAGGTGGAACCTGAAATCAACAAACATGTAACATCAAGTGTTAGACAACAGTCTAGTGAGATCTCGTGAAATGTACATTTATATATATATATATGTGACAAAGAAACATAAAATAATGTTACCGGCTCCGTGTGATCTCAAATTACCACAATTCAACTCGTTAAGCGTTCCCACCAGAACATGATTATATAACCGAGAAAACATTTCTTTAACAACAAAATACGGGGGAGACCCGTTACCATCGGGGTGGCAAGAACACGGGAATGGAGTCATCCACGACGTTATCGGATAGCACCTCAAGTCCTGGTCCTAGTTCCCATGCCATAAAGACATCACAACCTTAAACCATCTCGTACCATGCCTTTAGTGCCTACGCCGTCGAGTTACACCTCAAGGACTTATGGGACCACATTGCATATCCGAACTAGCCGAGTTACACCTCAAGGACCTCAACGTCCCCTATTGCCTACTCGCTAGTAGCCGCCCAACGGCTTACCCAACCCGGACATAAGCCCAGAAAGGTCTAACTCCTCGTGCACAAGAAGTTAGGCCAAACAATTCCCATAACATGATCATAATGCATTTAACACATTTATAACAATTATAACATGCTAAAGATTCCCAACATGATGCGATGCATAATATAACATGTTCCATTTCTTTATCACTGATGCGTGTTTTGAATACACCGATAGACGTGTGATAATTAAACCTCAACGCAAGTATACATCGAGATCTAATGTCGTCTTTTCAAGTAATAAAGTGGTAAAATACCAGATATCGTTCCCACAGAGATTGGAGTAAAAGCGCAATAAAAGTCTAATAAAAGAAATGATTTCCAAGGATCAATTCGAAGATAATATTTTTAGTTGGTTTTGGATTATCGCAGATTATATAAATCAGATAAATAAAGAAAGCAAGCAAGGGTGTAAGACGTTGGGGTGAAGCTTAATTATAAATTCCAGCAGACCAATGCTATGTCAATGCTACAACATTGGTTCCTCAATACTTAAATTCACCATCTATTTGATAGGATGCCCTTCCGGATCTTCAACATTATATTATTAATCTAGCTTTCAACAACCCATTCCTGGTGATGTATCAGGACTATTAATAATAAAATGATGTCTTTCAAATATATGGATAAACAAATTACTTTGTTAAAAATCACTCTTCCAAGTTGATCCCATATCTGTTAAGTTGACGTGTCTGAGTGGTCCATTCCTGATACACACTCTACACTTTTACCATCATCACGATGACCAACTTATCGGGCAAAATCAACCTAGAAAAGACAGAGACGACAAATTCCTTTGTCAGTAGCTCTTCCAAGTCTTACTTTCTTTGTCATTCGGATTGACGTGCATATCAATGGCTCATTCCTGATGCCATGGCACTTTAACACTTTCAAAGTGATCAAAACGTCATGAAGTAAACTTATCTTTATAAAACTTAACATGAAATGGTGAACATCATTATTGAGAAATAATGTCCACTATTCTTTATAATTAAAACCTCACCCTTTAATCTCACACCCAAGCTATAAAACTTAACTACTCATACTTGAAATTAAATTGCAATAAATGTAAATTACTGAAATTAAATACATAATGTAAATGACGTAAAAGTAAATGACAAGAATGTAAAGAACAAGAATTTAAAGTGATAAAGAAGTGCAACAATGTTGTCACCAATGCTGCAGCAACTCATGCACATGAACAACAAAAAGAAGAAGATGAACAAGATAACTTGCATAAAATTGAAGAAAGCATAAAAATGGATTCAAATCAGTTTGTGAACTGATTTCTCCTCCCCTAAAACAACACAAACACCTCCTATTTATACAAAAAGAGTCATGGACTAAGTCATACCAACTCACAACAACTAACACTATTTATGTACCATGCATGCACTATTCATGGTACCAAAAACTATTCCTAGGAGATGTCTTTTGTACTAATACCATTACAACACATAAACTAGTTTATAAAAAACCTAAAGCAATGAAATCCGGAATGCATGCTGCTGTCTTCCCAAAAATTTCGCATTTCCAGCTTTGTTCTTCATCTCGTTGCCATCAGTCCTGGATGCTGCAGCATTGAAGTAGCATTGGCTGCAGTTTTCTTATTTTAGCCATTTTAGTTAGTAAAACAAGTAAAATCCATCACTTAGCTCCATGATTAATAAAGATACAAATAAGAGAATAAAATGACACAAAAGTTGGGATAAAACAAAATATTATATATAAAAATATAAGAAAATGATACAATATGCATTAAATAAATAATGCATATCACACCCTCAAATTTAAAGTGTTGTTTGTCCCCAAACAACTAAAAGACTAAAAAGAAATAGACTCAATTTTGAAATTTTAGGCAAGATCATGCCATTAAAATGCACACACAATGTAGAACATACCCCATGGAATTCATAGCTTTTTATAAATCTTTTATCATTCATTTAAAACCTAAGTGTGTGTGTGTGGATCATAAGCTAGCATTAATCTTCTCTTTGTTAGACTCAACACATCCTACATTTAGAATCAATAGGGCTTTTGGGGTCACTCTTTGGCATATCTTTTCTCACCAAGCCTTTTCTCTCAACAAAAATTTTCAAATTTTGGCACTTTGTGCTCTTTTCTTGTTGACTTTTTATACCTTGCCCCTATGGGACATTTTTGGTATATTTTTGAATCATCTATATCATATTAGAGATTTGCTCTTTTAAGTGATCTTTAAATGCTTAAGGTGTAACATTTCCACCCTCAAATTTATCTTTTACAATGTCCTCATTGTAACATTGACGTTCATAGGTGTATAAAGGCTACAAGTGGCTATTGGAAATTGAAAAGATGGCCTAGATCATTCTCTAAATGTATATAGGGTATGTAAGTCAAGTTGTGTCCCAAGAAGAATTTTGCTAGTTCTAACAAGAACACATAACTTAGGTAAATTAGTGATAAAAAATTATTTGAACTATGAACAAAAAATAAGGTATGACTTTATGTGTAATCTTGCAAAAGAAAAGTAACCTAAAATTTGTAAAACTATCCCGGACACAAAATAAAATAAAACATGGAGACTACGATAAGTGATTTGAACCTGCCCTACTCCATAGGAGTAGGTTGTGAACCAAGTGGTTGGAATGAATGTTTCGGCACAAGAATCCGCATTTTCTTCTTTTAACAAGGTGTTCTTCTTTTTCAACAACCGGATCTCTTGTTGACAACTTATTGTGGCATGGTGGAATTTGCTGGAGCACCTCAGTATGCTCCTCAGCCCAAACTGTTCTCACCAACTTAAATTGGTGTTTCTCTTTCCACTTATGTTTGTACACGTTTCTCATCACGTGTTTCTCTCTTTGATCATGGCACAAGATTTTAATGGAACAAATGGGGGAACAATCCATCCCACAAAAAGTTTTCCACACCACCTCACCAACAATCGACTTTGATTTTATGAAGTTTCCCGAGTCCATGGATTGATCATCATGTCCCTTTTTAAAAACAATTTGAAAGTTTTCTGCGCAGCTTTGCTGTACGAATGCTGCAGCATCCACAACAATATGTTTTTTCTGCACATGTTCAAAGTAGGGGTTAATGATAATCTTGGCATTGCGTTGCACCTCTTCACTATTTTGAAGTGAAGATGGATTGCTTAAATGCTCAGGTTTTTCCTCATAACTTTCCATCTCTTGACTATTTTCCAAAGTATCGACCTCATCCTCATCCTTACCAATACATTCAAAATTTTCAATATCACTTGGTATAGGAATTTGGTTTTGTCTGTTGATCTCTTCAAGATGAGTTGAAATGTTGGCAACAGATGTCACTATACTTTGTGAGTAATCTTTCTTACTTTGTATGTGCTCATTCACGAAAGTTTCAAAAGATTTGAAGTTTTCGATTAGTTCTAAAGAGGGTGTAGGGGGTAAAAATGAGTTGTTAAAGTCATCCCCTTGAAAACTCTCAGAAAAAGCAACTTGTTCCTCCCAAGATTGGTCAAAAGTATTTGCGCAAGTGTTACTCCAATCTTGGTAAGGTGGTATTGGCGATGTGAAAGTGCCATGATCTTGATTATTTAAAAACAAATTAGGATGATCCTCCCATGATTGAGTATAACCATTGAAGTGTGAGGTATCCCAATTACTATCTCCCATGAAATAATTGGATTCGGGGTTCGAAGGACAATAATATGTGAAATGATTTCCGCCACAGATGTTACAGAAAACAGTTTCATATGGCCCAAACGAATATCCCATTGAATCCATATTCACAGAAAGATAAACTCAAAGATTTATTACTTGTGCACACATGGAGACGTATGACAAGCAACAAAGGTAGTAGAAAAATCAAATCTTTTAAAATACTTTTATAGACTTTTAGCGTGCCAATCCCCGGCAACGGCGCCAAAAACTTGACAGTGCTTTGAATACACCGATAGACGTGTGCTAATTAAACCTCAACGCAAGTATACATCGAGATCTAATGTCGTCTTTCAAGTAATAAAATGGTAAAATACCAGATATCGTTCCCACAGAGATTGGAGTAAAAGCGCAATAAAAGTCTAATAAAAGAAATGATTTCCAAGGATCAATTCGAAGATGATATTTTTGTTGGATTTGTCACAGATTATATTGAACAATTAATAAAGAAAGCAAGCAAGGGTGTAAGATGTTGGGGTGAAGCTTAATTATAAATTCCAGCAGACCAATGCTATGTTAATGCTACAGCATTGGTTCCTCAATACTTAAATTCACCATCTATTTGATGGGACGTCCTTCCAGATCTTCAACATTATATTATTAATCTAGCTTTCAACAACCCATTCCTGGTGATGTATCAGGACTATTAATAATAAAATGATGCCTTTCAAATATATGGATAAACAAATTACTTTGTTAAAATTCACTCTTCCAAGTTGATCCCATATCTGTTAAGTTGACGTGTCTGAGTGGTCCATTCCTGAAACACACTCTACACTTTTACCATCATCACGATGACCAACTTATCGGGCAAAATCAACCTAGAAAAGACATAGACGACAAATTCCTTTGTCAGTAGCTCTTCCAAGTCTTACTTTCTTTGTCATTCGGATTGACGTGCATATCAGTGGCTCATTCCTGATGCCATGACACTTTAACACTTTCAAAGTGATCAAAACGTCATGAAGTAAACTTATCTTTATAAAACTTAACATGAAATGGTGAACATCATTATTGAGAAATAATGTCCACTATTCTTTATAATTAAAACTTCACCCTTTAATCTCACACCCAAGCTATAAAACTTAACTACTCATACTTGAAATTAAATTGCAATAAATGTAAATTACTGAAATTAAATACATAATGTAAATGACGTAAAAGTAAATGACAAGAATGTAAAGAACAAGAATTTAAAGTGATAAAGAAGTGCAGCAATGTTGTCACCAATGCTGCAGCAACTCATGCACATGAACAAGAAAAAGAAGAAGATGAAGAAGATAACTTGCATAAAATTGAAGAAAGCATAAAAATGGATTCAAATCAGTTTGTGAACTGATTTCTCCTCCCCTAAAACAACACAAACACCTCCTATTTATACAAAAAGAGTCATGGACTAAGCCATACCAACTCACAACAACTAACACTATTTATGTACCATGCATGCACTATTCATGGTACCAAAAACTATTCCTAGGAGATGTCTTTTGTACTAATACCATTACAACACATAAACTAGTTTATAAAGAACCTAAAGCAATGAAATCCTGAATGCATGCTGCTGTCTTCCCAAAAATTTCGCATTTCCAGCTTTGTTCTTCATCTCGTTGCCATCAGTCCTGGATGTTGCAGCATTGAAGTAGCATTGGCTGCAGTTTTCTTATTTTAGCCATTCTACTTAGTAAAACAAGTAAAATCCATCACTTAGCTCCATGATTAATAAAGATACAAATAAGAGAATAAAATGACACAAAAGTTGGGATAAAACAAAATATTATACATAAAAATATAAGAAAATGATACAATATGTATTAAATAAATAATGCATATCAATCACCATAATTTAACTACTTATCCAAAGCATGCAGGTAATACCTCTAATTATGGTGGTTCCATATACATGCCTCACACTTGAACTCTCATAATTTACCAAGTTATCGATATCTCTACAAGCATATGTTTGAGACCAACATTTACATAAACACGTCTAACCATTTAATATTATATATATACATATAGGTATATACATGTATATATACCCACACGCACATATTTATATTCAATAATGAATATACATATACCTATGTACATATATATATATATAGAGGTGGTTTCATTTGCAAACCACTACTATGTTGCAAACTATGAAACCCACCTTATCATCATAGATTAAGATAATCAATGGCTTAGATTAAATTAATGTAAATATGGTAATAATGAAATTTAACAAATTAATTTAATTAACCTAAAAAATAAAAATGGGTAAATGGGTAATTCTTTCAACTAGGTTAACAAAGGAAAGTAATTAATCATATTGAATATACGGTTTCTTGCGCCATTTCAGGGAAATCTCGATGAAACAACAGCAAGCAAATCCACCGATTATTCTGGAGAAGAAGATCACGATCAACAAATACGATATTCTTGATATTTTATACACCGATTTTACTGCATTAACAATGGTGGAGGTATGAAATTAGGGTTTGTATGTTGTGAAATTGTTATGATGAAACTGATGTGAAGCTCGTGTGATGTTATTTTGAGCCATAGTTTCATCCATGTTTCCTTTCGATATCATGACCAGTAATGAATCTGGTAGTAATGAATCTGGTATATTGATTGACCCACAATGAAACTGATGAACATAAAATTGATATGTGTTTATGGTGAAATGCACCATAATGAAACTGGTAATGAAAAGTAGGTGAAAATACGAAAATGATGCATATGAAACTGTTAATGAAACTGATTCATGTAAACAACTACATTATTGTGAAATCACATTAGAATGAGACAGATTCATGTAAACAGATTCATGTATGAAACAGATTAATGTAAACATAATCATTTAATAGTAAAATCAGATTAGAATGAAAGTTAGGTGAAAAATATGAAAATATAATATTATGTGATTATATTGTATATTTTCACTATTAAATCAAACATCACCATCGTTATTTTCATGTGCTACCACTATTAAATCAATCACCATAATGAAACCAACGAAGATAATGAATCTTTTGCATATAAACTGATGAATAGAAAATTGATATGTGTTTAAGGTCTGATGAAATCTTTTCTGTTATGTGATGAAATCTTTCATACGATGAGTTGTTGCTCCTGATAAGCCAAGGCTGTTCTTTCGTTAGTTGGGGGGCAGTAGCGGCTTCATTAAGCTACTGTCTCGGTCATCTGTTCGGGGAGGTCTTGAATGTACTCGAGGGGACAACAGATGCGTCATTAAGCTGCTGAACCCAGATGAACATGGTGATGATGAACCCAGATGAACCCAGATGGCGATGAACCCAGATGAACCTAGATGAACATGGTGATGATAAACCCAGATGATGATGATGACCATGGTGATGAACCCAGATGACGATGAACATGAAAACTCAGATACAAAAATTAGATGATGAATCCAGATGATGATGATGAACCCAGCTGATGAATACTCAGATTGAAAACCCAGCTTGTTGGGAACTGAAGATATGCTAAGTATGGTTAGTACTGCTAAGTCTACATTACTACTGCCAGTTCTTCGTTACTACTGCTGGGCAAGGTTACTGCTGCTAGACGAAGTTAGTACTGCTAGATGAAGTTAGTACTGCTAGACCAAGATTACTACTGCTAGACGAAGTTAGTGCTGCTAGACCAAATTACTACTGCTAGACATGGTTAGTACTGCTGAGCTGAGTTACTACTGCTTGAAGACTGTGAAGGTTAATACTGCTGAAGGTTGTTAATGCTGCTGAGCCAAATCATCATTAATACTGCTGAGTTGATAAGTTTGGGATGCGATGCTTTTGGAGACAAATAAGGAATTGATCAAGATATGTTTAACGAAGATTCAGAAGATCAATTTACTTTTGATAGTTATCTTGTAATTACTTTTGTATAAATAGTATTGATAGATAGCTATTAGCATAGATGAAAGTGACGAAAACAGAAGATAGATAGATATACAGAATTCGATATTCATTCAAGAGTGAATTAACCTCAAGATTATAGATCCTATTTCTAGAGAAGTAGAAATCGTCTTGTTGAGCCTGTTCAACAAGATTGAGGTTTGGTGTAAAACTTGTGAGTAATAACTGTTTGATATATATACAGTTTATTGAATTTCTATTGATTGTTCTTTAATTGATTTAGAGTTCTATTCCGCAAGATTCTCTAAATTCTGTTTCTAAGAAGTTTAATTCTTGTTAAGAATCGATCCTGACAAGTGGTATCAGAGCATTGGAATCTTAGAAGCTATGGACAATTCAATGGATTCTCACAGTACTCTTGTTTCAAAGGTTCCCATGCTCAAACCCAATGAATTTGACATGTGGAAACTAAGAATCAAGCAGTACATTCTTCTTACTGATTATGCAATATGGGACATCATAGAAAATGGCCCATGTAATGAAGGAAAGATTGGAGCAGATGGAAAGAGACCTCCTCCTAAGACAGATGCTGAAAAGAAAGTCAGACAAACAGAGATGAAGGCCTTAAGCACTCTGCTTTTGGCTATTCCTAATGAGTACCAACATCAATTCCAACACTGCACAGATGCACAGATGTTGTGGAATGCTCTGGAGAAAAGATTTACTGGCACAAAGAGCACAAAGAGAAATCAAAAGGCCATTCTCAGGCAACAATATGAGAACTTCATGTCTGCAAAGAATGAGTCTATGACTCAAACTTTTGACAGATTTAACAAGTTGATTGGAGAATTAGCAACTGTGGGTGTACACATGGATGCTGATGATGTCAATAGAAAGTTCCTTAGATCATTGGGAGAAGAATGGACCATGTACACAGTCTCATTCAGACAGAATGACCAATTGGAGGACAAAGAGCTAGATGACCTCTACAATGATCTGAGAGTATTTGAGGCTGAAGTTGAAGCCAAGAAAAAGCCATCTGGATTTGTTTATAATGCTGCTTTATTATCTTCATCCTCTGATAATGCTGCTAATCCTGATTCTGTTAATACTGCAGGTTCTATTAATGCTGCTGGTGGAACCAATCAAGAGAAGACTACAGATTCTGTACTAGAAGCATTCTTTTCTAGTCATGTCCACTCTTCTCTAATCAATGATGATTTAGAGCAGATCAATGCTGATGATCTGGAAGAGATGGACATCAAGTGGCAGATGGCTATGCTATCAATGAGGGTGAAGAAATTCATCAAAAGGACTGGGAGAAACAACTTTTCCCAAAGAAGAGAAGATGGTGCAGGCTTTGACAAGTCCAAGGTTGAATGTTATAAGTGTCACAAGATGGGACACTTTGCCAGAGAATGCAGAAGTGGAGGATCACAGACTCCAAATGGAAACCAAAACAGAAGCTCCTCTCAAGCCCTTGTTTCTCAACAAGGAATGGGATTTGATTGGAGTGATCAAGCTGAAGAAGCCTGTCAGAATCAAGCTCTTATGGCAGAAGTATCTGATATTCCCACTGAGGTACAATCTAAACTCTGTTCTCAAGCTTGCATTGATGTTGTTAAAAGATATAGGGATCACAATCAGAGTATGTGTGATGACCTTAAGAGGCTAGAGAAAGATGTGAAAGATTATGTTAGGATTGTAGAAAGGTTTGAGGAACAGATTAGAGCTTTTCAAGCTAATGAACTTCAACACCACTATGATACTAACTATTGGAAGTGGGAGAAGAATGAGTATGAGATTAAGCTGAAAGTGTCTGGGGAGGAGAATGAGAAGTTAAAAGAAGAGCTTAAAAAGGTTAAACTTGATGTTGAAAAGTTTACCTGTGCTTCTAAAACCATGGACACCATCATTAAAGCACAAATCCATGACAAGATGAAAGTAGGGATAGGATACAATACCACACCTCCACCCTACAATAACAACTACATACCTCCTAAGTCTGATTTGTTAGAGACCAAGGATAGAAAGGAACCTGAATTAAAGATTAATATAGATCCTTGTGAAAAAGAAATAGTTGTTGAGAATGAGACTGACAAAGTAGACTCTGATGAGGAATGTGAGAGTCCATGTGTCAAGAACACTGAGATCAAAAGGACTGAAGAGAAAAAGGAAGTTCATTACACACAGCCCAAAGTTGTGAACTCCAATATCTGTAAACAGTGTACTTGCAGGAAATCTAAAGAAAACAAGCCCCAAAAACATGATAATCAGAGGGGAAATCAAAGGAACTGGAATAAACAGTGGGCTATGAGACAAGGAGTTGACCTGAACAGAATCAACAGGCCAAAACCTTGTTTCATCTGTGGTAAGCTAAATCACTTAGCCAAACACTGTTATTTCAATCCTGTTAACCAAAGGTTTAATGCTCAAAGATCTTTTCAAAAACCTGGTGGTTACAGAAAGAATGGTGGATATAAAAGGTCTGCAAAGAAGAATGTGGCAAAGAAACAAGATAAACCCAAAAGCCACATAAAGAAAACGACTGAAAAGGAATGTGATACTATGTGGGTTCCAAAAAGCACTAAAAACAATACTGCTGCTAGCAGTGTTAGTACTGCTAACACTGTTAGTACTGCTTCAAAAGTTAGTGCTGCTAGCAGTGTTAATACTGCTAGTAATCATTCCAAAGTTAGTGCTGCTAGCAGTGTTAATACTGCTAGTAATCAGTCCAATGTTAGTACTGCTAATACTTTTAGTGCTTCTTCTTCAGATAGTACTGCTGTTAGCAGTATTAACTCTGTTAATACTGCTTCTAGCAGTGTTAACTCTGTTAATACTGCTACCTCTGTTAGTACCTCTGAGGTTAATACTGCTGCTAACAATACTGTTGCTCCCAGTATTAGTACTGCTAGCACTGCTAGTACTTCCAAGGTTAGTGATGCTGCAAGTGCTGCTACACCAATAATTTTGACAAAGTACTCCAGCACAGCAGTACCCAAATTTAAAAATCTCATCAAAACCAAGTGTAAGTACTTTGATGAGCAAGGGAGACCCAAGACCACTTCGGCTTGGGTTCCAAATAAAACTAACTGATTTATCTTGATGTGCAGGGCAACCAACAGCTCAAGGGGAAGAGCATTTGGCATGTTGATAGTGGTTGCTCCAGGCACATGACAGGTAACATGGCCTGCCTCAAAAATTTCAAAAAGATTGATGGAGGACATGTTGCATTTGGGGATAATCCTGCTGGTGGAAAGATAAGTGGTAAGGGTGATGTTTCAAAGGGTAAGATGACCTTTGAAGATGTGTACTATGTTGAACAATTGAGATACAACCTGTTAAGTGTATCACAGGTTTGTGACAAGAAGCATAGCATATTGTTTACTGACTCTGAATGTATTATCCTTGCTCCTGGATACAAAGTGGTTGATGAAAACATGATACTTCTGAGAACTCCTAGGAAGGATAATGTTTATTGTTTAGATTTGGAAAGTGTATCATCTGATTCATCCCTAAATTGTTTAGTTTCAAAAGCTTCTTTGGATGAATCATCACTGTGGCACAGAAGGATGTGTCACATGAACTTTAAAACAATAAATAAACTTGTTAAGAATAACCTTGTAAGGGGTTTGCCATCCAAAGTCTATTCATGTGATGATCATTGTGTTGCATGTCTCAAAGGCAAACAACACAAAACTTCTCATAAGTCCAAAGAGATAAACACTATATCAAATCCTCTTCAACTGTTACATATGGATCTGTTTGGTCCTACTAATGTGATGAGTATTGGCAAGAAATCATATTGCTTAGTTATTGTTGATGATTATTCTAGATTTACTTGGGTATATTTTCTGAGAACTAAAGATGAGACAAGTGGACTGATCAAATCTTTTATTCTCAAAATTGAAAACCAATCAAATCAAAGAGTGAAAGTCATTAGATCAGATAATGGAACTGAGTTTAAAAATTTTGATCTAAACACCTTTTGTGAAGAAAAAGGAATTGAGAGACAATACAGTGCTCCTAGGACTCCACAACAAAATGGTGTTGCTGAGAGAAGGAATAGGACACTGATTGAGGCTGCTAGATCTCTGTTAGCTGACTCAAAGTTACCAATTACTTTTTGGGCAGAAGCAGTTAATACTGCCTGCTATGTTCAAAACAGAGTTTTAGTTGTAAAGCCTAAAAACAAGACACCTTATGAGCTTTTCCATAAAAGGAAACCATATATTGGATTTTTCAAGCCATTTGGATGTCCTTGTACTATTCTCAATACCAAATCTCACTTAGGCAAGTTTGATAGCAAAGCAGATGATGGTTTTCTTGTTGGGTATTCATCTCAAAGTAAGGCCTACAGAGTTTTTAATACCTCTTCTAGAATAATTGAAGAAAGTGACAATGTCAAATGCAATGAGAACACACCAAATCCTATTGGTTCAGGTCCTAATTGGCTATTTGACATTGATTCACTCACTAATTCTTTGGGTTTTAGTGGTGATGTATATGCAGGACAAAGGGATACACCAACATCAGAACACAGAATCCAATCTGTGATATTTCCAATCCCTTCCATTGATCCTGTTGAATTCTGTGAACACCATGAGGAGACTGAACCTATTCAGAATGAAGAAGAGAGGAGAGCAGAGGAAAATCAGTCTTCAGGTTCAAATTCCAGAGAATCTGAGGTGACTGAAGAAGCAGAAACAAATCCATAATTAAATGAGTCTAATCTGGATGAGGACTTACAAGAGGAAGCTGGTCATCCAACAAGAACTCAGAAAAATCATCCTCCTGAGTTGGTGATTGGAGATATTGCATCTCCCATGATGACTAGAAAGCAAAGCAGACTCCAAGAGTTGCAAGAGCAGCAAAATACAGTTAACACTGTTCTTACTTGCTTTCTGTCCCAGATTGAGCCCAAAAAGGCTTATGATGCCATGAAAGACCCAAGCTGGATAGAGGCAATGCAAGAGGAGCTGCTACAGTTCAAATTACAGGATGTTTGGGACTTGGTAGACCTTCCAAAAGGTCATAGAGCAATTGGCACCAAGTGGATTTTCAGGAACAAGAAGGATGACAGAGGAATTGTAATCAGAAACAAAGCTAGACTGGTTGCACAAGGGTACACTCAGGAAGAAGGAATAGATTATGAGGAAGTCTTTGCTCCTGTGGCAAGGATTGAAGCAATCAGGTTATTTCTAGCCTATGCCTCCTACATGAAGTTCAAAGTGTACCAAATGGATGTCAAGAGTGCATTTCTGTATGGAAGTATTGAGGAAGAAGTATATGTCTGTCAACCCCCTGGATTTGAGAATCCATTGCACCCTGACAGAGTATACAAGCTGAAGAAGGCTCTTTATGGTTTGCATCAAGCTCCAAGAGCATGGTATGACACTCTGTCTACCTATCTCTTGAAAAATGACTTTGAAAGAGGAGTAATTGACAAGACCCTGTTTATCAAGAGGAGAAAGAGAGGTACACTACTTGTTCAGATCTATGTGGATGACATCATCTTTGGATCCACCAATGATCAAATGTGTAAAGAGTTTGAAGAATTGATGCACAAAAGCTTCAAGATGAGTTCCATGGGAGAACTTACATTCTTTCTTGGGCTTCAGGTAAAACAGAGGAAAGATGGGATTTTTATTAGCCAATCCAAATATGTGAAAGACATCCTGGACAAGTTTGGTTTATCAGACTCAAAGCCAGCAAGCACACCAATGGAAACACATAAACAGATCACTGCAGATCTTGAGGGGGAGGATGTGGATGTCCATCATTACAGATCAATGATTGGATCTCTCATGTATCTCACAGCCTCTAGACCTGACATTATGTTTTCAGTCTGTGTTTGTGCCAGATTTCAGGTTTCTCCTAAGCAATCACACCTTCATGCTGTCAAGAGAATATTCAGATACTTAAAAGGGCAACCTAGATTAGGTCTCTGGTATCCTCATGAATCCTCTTTTGACTTGCTTGCATATTCAGATAGTGATTTGGGGGGAGCCAACATGGATAGGAAGTCTACTTCAGGTGGATGTCAGTTTTTGGGTACAAGACTAGTATCTTGGCAGTGTAAGAAACAAACCACAGTGTCCTTATCTACCACAGAGGCTGAGTACATAGCTGCTGCAAGCTGCTGCTCTCAGGTTCTATGGATTCAGAATCAGATGTTGGACTATGGGGTAACATTTCTTCACACACCAATCTTCATTGATAACAACAGTGCTATTAGCATTGTAAATAATCCAGTCAAACACTCAAAAACAAAGCATATAGAGATAAGGTATCACTTTATAAGAGATTGCAATGAAAAGAAATTAATTCAGGTTGCTAAAGTTCATACAAATGACCAGTTTGCTGATCTATTCACAAAAGCTTTTGATGTGGGTAGATTCACCTTTTTGGTAACAAGTGTGGGCATGATCAACCTAGAATAAATTTATGACTTTCTGTTTTTATACCTGTATTTCTTCATATATTTGGTGCTACTAACTTTCTTTCTCAGGATCCTCTGTTTCCCTCAGATTACCAAGTGCAGAAAAGTGTAAGTGTGGTTACTACTGCCTGTGCAGCGTTACTACTGCCAGTACAGAAGTTACTACTGCCTGTGTTCTAGTAGTTAATACTGCTTGTGCAGTTAATACTGCTCAGTAGTTAATACTGCTCAGTAGTTAATACTGCTAGTGCAGTTAATACTGCTAGTGCAGTTAATACTGCTAGGTAGTTAATACTGCTAGGTAGTTAATACTGCTTGGTAGTTAATACTGCTTGGTAGTTAATACTGCTCAGTAGTTAATACTGCTAGTGTAGTTAATACTGCTTGGTAGTTAATACTGCTCGGTAGTTAATACTGCTAGGTAGTTAATACTGCTAGGTAGTTAATACTGCTCAGTAGTTAATACTGCTAGTGCAGTTAATACTGCTAGTGTAGTTAATACTGCTTGGTAGTTAATACTGCTAGGTAGTTAATACTGCTTGGTAGTTAATACTGCTAGGTAGTTAATACTGCTCGGTAGTTAATACTGCTAGGTAGTTAATACTGCTAGGTAGTTAATACTGCTTGGTAGTTAATACTGCTCGGTAGTTAATACTGCTAGGTAGTTAATACTGCTTGGTAGTTAATACTGCTCGGTAGTTAATACTGCTAGGTAGTTAATACTGCTCGGTAGTTAATACTGCTGTGTAGTTAATACTGCCCTGCAGTTAATACTGCTCAGCAGTTAATACTGCTTATGTCGTTAATACTGCTTTTGATAATCTAGGGCATATAAATACCCCTGTTTGCCCGCCCAAGTTCATAACGACTCTTCGCATTTACTTCTTCTCTCTCGTTCTAACCTAGTCTCCCAGAATCTCTGTGTTTTTCTTTTAAGAATCCTCAGGAATCATGGAGTTTGTGGATGAGCACAATGAAATAGCCATGCTACAGAAGCCGAAACAAGCTGCGGGATTCCACGATATAGTCGATTTTCTCAAATCCTCGCACATCTCCTATGCCCTAACGGTGAGCCCAACAATCTATATCGAACATCAGACGCAATTTTGGGAGAATGCCACTGTTGGTTTCGAAGAAGGGCAGAAAACCATTCGAACAAGGGTTTGTGATAAACCCTTGAAAGTCACTGAAGAGGTTATTCGCATCTCTCTTCAGTTGAATGATGCTTCAGGTATGTTGGTGCAAGTGTACCACATCTCTATATATTTATATATATTTATTTTGATGATTACAAACACACCGTATTATTGTTTATCTAACAATCCAATCCAAGTGTACAGTTCTTGAAGAACACGAAGATTTTATCTGAAGAGTTCAAGACGGAAGTTTTACGTTGTCATTAGTGTTTATAATTTATAATGATAAACATCCTAAAATAATATACCACTTGGATATTTCTAAAAACCCAATAAATGATTTTAATTAAATAAAGTTTTTTTTTTAGAAGATCCAGCAAGATTTTGCTTTTTCTGACGCAGGTATACCGCGAAGGTTCAGGAGGTATACCGCGGCGGCTTGTTGTTACCTCTGTTTGATTGGAAGTACTTTTGTCTGGGCGGTATACCGCGATGTATAGCCGGTATACCGCGGGTACAGTTTCCGTTTGTTTTTGCAGGGTTGACCTTTCTCTTCTGACACGTACTTTATTACTGCACGGTATACCGCGTGCTTTTGGCGGTATACCGCGGATGCTTATATCCGTTGGAAGAGTTGCTATATAATGCATGCGATGGTGGAGAAGAAAAATAGACAAGAGAACAACCAACAGCCATCTATTCTCCCAACTAATATTCCATACTACATATTATCACTACATATTTATTTTATAAAACGTTTTTATAAAATATCCAAGTGATAAATATTATACAAGAGTGATTACCATTGTGAGTTATACTCCTCTTGTAAGTGTTTGAATAACGGGTGTGTGATCCTGTATATCTCAATAAGCTGAAGCTTGAGAGCCTATTGCTTACCTTTGTATTTGGTTTGTATTCTACCGTAAAGAATACGTTTATTGGATCGTGTTGGGAAGTGTCTCGGCTAGTGATTTACCAAGTTGTGGTAGATCACTAAATCTCCGTGTCAAGTATCTCTATCCCTTATCTCTTTATATTTCCGCTGTGCATTTAATTATATCTGTTTATATAATTATTGTATATTCATTACTCTGCTTTATTTACTGTATTTATACTATCCTGTATTTATACGTATCTGTTGTGTTTTCATATACTCTGTTGTATTTACATTATTAAGATATTTTTATAAAAGGATTTTTTGAAAGTAAATTATTTAAATACAACCTTACCCCCCCTAGGTTGTCTAACAATTGGTATCAGAGCAGGGCTTTCAAAAATCGTCTATTTAATTTTTTTTAAATCCTTTTTTTTGTTATGGCTCAACAAAATGCTTGGTTTTCTAAATCTCTTCTTATTGATTTCGAAAATTTTGATCTTTGGGCAAATTCTTTTGAACGTTATGTTCGTGGGATAAATCAAAATATTTGGGATATTATTATTAAAGGAAATTTCAAACCCACAAAATTTCAAAACAACAAAGTTGTTGAAAAACCTAGCTCGGAATGGTCCGACGAAGATAAGGATAATTGTTGTTTAAATTATGAAGCCAAAAATTTTCTCTTTTCGGTTCTTACTAACGATGATATTGAGCGTGTTTATCTCTTTGAAACTGCTCGTGATATTTGGGAGAACTTGAACATCACCTATGGTGGAAACTCAAAAGAAAAGAGAGACGAAACCCGAGATCAAAGAAATGAAGAAACGTGTCTCATCGTCGACTGCGAGAAAGAGGTATGTACTTCATACTCAAATTATTCTAGTTGTAGTAATAATGATGATATTGATATGTTAAATATCTCTTTTCAAAAATTGATTGTTCTCGTAAATAGTTATAAAAATGAGAATGCTAAATTAAAAGAAGAATTATTATTATGTCAGAATGAGTTGAATAATTGTAAACAAACCATTGCATGTGATAATAAAATCAAAAATGAGTTAAATGATAAAGTTATCACTTTAGAAAAGAAAGCATGCGAAAATATTGTTTGCAAATCATGTGATGTTTTAAATGAGAAACTTGCATGTTTAGATAAAAGAATAGAAGAAAATGACATATGTGCAAAATGTGATATTCTCATAAATGATAATGCTTGTTTAAAAGCTAAATGCGATTTATATGAAAAAGATAATATGTTAGCTAAAGCATTTCAAAATAGCAATGATAAAGTGTTAAAAATGCTAAATATGTCTAATCGCATTAATTGTAGAAAAGGCATTGGTTCTAATACATGTATTGATACGTGCTCGTGTATTCAAATTAAAAAGTGTTTTGAACCACCTAAAGTTGAAACGAGAAAACCTTATGTGCAAAAACCCCCATATATGTCAAAAATGAAAAATGTGAATTATGGGAGGAAACCGTATGCTCGTATGTATAATAGTAATTTTTCTAGACCTAATGCGAATATAAATGCTTCATTTTATGTGTATGATAAATACAATCGCAAAATTAGAATGGTTAGAAAATGGATTCCGAAAGGAATGTTTAATGTTGACAATCCCGGTGGGATGCGTTTGTGGTTTTAAACAAATTTTGTGGATTGTATGTTGTCATGTTTTATTTTATGTCGACAACATATTTTAATTTTTTTATTTGCAGTTTATGTTTTATACTAACTGTTAAAAGGACCCATAAGAAAAGGGTACCACGAAATATTTTCTTTGCCTTTTGTACGTGTTTCCTGGCGAGGATACAATACGTGTTTCCTGACGAGGATATAATACGTGTTCCCTGACGAGGTCATAATACGTGGTAATTTTTGCTCACATAAAATTAACCGAAAAATCGAAGCCTTAAGATCTTTTTTTTGGTGCAAGTGTTTCTTTTAGGTTATTTTGTTTTATGTCTATTATATGCTTTTTTTTATGCATATTTTTTTTCCCTCAAATTTTTTTAAAATCAACAATTAATATCGTTATTAATTTGAGGGGGAGCGTTTTATTATCTTTACCCATGAGTTTATGCTACCTCAATTATATGCATATTTTGAGGGGGAGCATCTCTCGAGGGGAAGCATACCGTCTTTCTTGACCCTTTTTGTTTCGACAAACGGGGGAGAGAAACCGCATATGCTCATGCTTAGCGGTTGTGTTTGTCATCATCAAAAAGGGGGAGATTGTTGGTGCAAGTGTACCACATCTCTATATATTTATATATATTTATTTTGATGATTACAAACACACCGTATTATTGTTTATCTAACAATCCAATCCAAGTGTACAGTTCTTGAAGAACACGAAGATTTTATCTGAAGAGTTCAAGACGGAAGTTTTACGTTGTCATTAGTGTTTATAATTTATAATGATAAACACCCTAAAATAATATACCACTTGGATATTTCTAAAAACCCAATAAATGATTTTAATTAAATAAAGTTTTTTTTTTAGAAGATCCAGCAAGATTTTGCTTTTTCTGACGCAGGTATACCGCGAAGGTTCAGGAGGTATACCGCGGCGGCTTGTTGTTACCTCTGTTTGATTGGAAGTACTTTTGTCTGGGCGGTATACCGCGATGTATAGCCGGTATACCGCGGGTACAGTTTCCGTTTGTTTTTGCAGGGTTGACCTTTCTCTTCTGACACGTACTTTATTACTGCACGGTATACCGCGTGCTTTTGGCGGTATACCGCGGATGCTTATATCCGTTGGAAGAGTTGCTATATAATGCATGCGATGGTGGAGAAGAAAAATAGACAAGAGAACAACCAACAGCCATCTATTCTCCCAACTAATATTCCATACTACATATTATCACTACATATTTATTTTATAAAACGTTTTTATAAAATATCCAAGTGATAAATATTATACAAGAGTGATTACCATTGTGAGTTATACTCCTCTTGTAAGTGTTTGAATAACGGGTGTGTGATCCTGTATATCTCAATAAGCTGAAGCTTGAGAGCCTATTGCTTACCTTTGTATTTGGTTTGTATTCTACCGTAAAGAATACGTTTATTGGATCGTGTCGGGAAGTGTCTCGGCTAGTGATTTACCAAGTTGTGGTAGATCACTAAATCTCCGTGTCAAGTATCTCTATCCCTTATCTCTTTATATTTCCGCTGTGCATTTAATTATATCTGTTTATATAATTATTGTATATTCATTACTCTGCTTTATTTACTGTATTTATACTATCCTGTATTTATACGTATCTGTTGTGTTTTCATATACTCTGTTGTATTTACATTATTAAGATATTTTTATAAAAGGATTTTTTGAAAGTAAATTATTTAAATACAACCTTACCCCCCCCCCCAGGTTGTCTAACAAGGTATATCTTCTATTCCTAATGAAGAACTCTTTTCTACTTTACAAAGAATGGGGTATGAAGGTCCCATTGGTGTTTTTAAATTCTACAAATCAAAATTTTTCAACCAATGGAGATTTCTTGTTCATACCCTGATGCACTGTATTTCCAAGAAAACTACTGGATGGAGTGAGTTCAGCAGTCCCATTGCATATGCCTTAGTCTGCTTATCCACTGCCAGAAAGTACAATTTTTCAGCAATGATCTTTAATGATCTTGTATCAAACTTGGAATCCAAAAAGACCTTTTTCATGTATCCATGGTTTGTGCAAGAAGTTCTTAACAAGGAATTGATGGACTTACCTCAGTTTACTGAGGTATATGTACCCAAATCCCCTAAAGGGAAGGTTTTTTCAAATATGAAAAGACTTCCTAGGGACTCGGAAGGAGTTGACACACCATTGTTCTCTACAATGATGGTTGTGTCCCACCCCTCTGAAGGTATGGCATCAGGATCAAGGCCCTCATTAGATCAACCCACTGATGACCAATCCCAACCTTCCATCTCAAAAGACATCCCTCAGTCCATTCTTGAACAACCAACTCCCACAATCACCAAAAGGTTTCAAAGAAGAAAGGTGCACAAGGTTCCTTCCCTTGATGTACCTACTCAGAGCCCTAAGCCTTTAAGCCCTCAGTTGGAGCATTCTCCAATTGAGAATATCAACAGGGAAACCACAGGGGTGTCTCCCAACCCCAAGAAGGTGGTCTCTAAGGAGAAGGATGACCATATGGGTGCTAAGGCTGCCACTACTTCTGCTAGCACAGAGAAGGACAGTGGTAACATAAATAAGACCTTCCCCATGGCAACTCTAAATGAGAAATCATTAGGAGGACCCAGGTGCCAAGAAACCAAGGGGGCAGGTAGTGCTTCTGCTAGGCAGAAGGCTTCTGCTAAAACTTCCAGTGATCCTTTAAAGAAGGTAAACACTTCTAAACAAGGTGAGGATAGATATAACTATGAGGAATTGATGGAAACCATAGGGAATATCAACTTGGATGTTATGGCACAAAAGAAAGAGATTGAGCAACTGAAGACTGTGGTCACCTACCAACAGTCTCAAATTGAGAAGCTCAAAAAGATGGTCACCAAGTTGCTGCACAAAAAGAAAAAGGCCCAATTTGTGCTGAAAAGAAGAACTTCAACTGATGATGCTCCCAAAAAGGGGGAGTCAGAGTCAGAAGCAGATCTGAAAATGAAGGGTCCACAAATTGAGGGGGAGACAGTTCACATGGAGAATGAGATGGAAATGGATTATGCACAGTTTAAGGGGGAGTCCAGTGAGACAGAAAAGGGGGAAGAGTGTGTTAAAGCAGCAGAAACCACATCAGAAGAAACCACAGCAGCAGAAACTGTTAATGCTGCTGAGTTTGAACAAGCAGCAGAAACTGTTAATGCTGCTGAAGGCCAAACAGACAAAGCAGCAGAAACTGAGCAGGAAGCAGTGACTACAACTCAAGATGAAATAGATGAAGAAATATACTGGATTGTGAAGAACAGCATTGAAGCAGCATCATTACATGTTCTAAGAGAAGCAGTAACAGCCATAGCAGCAGAAATGGTTATTGCTGCTGAAAAACTTAAAGCAGCTGAACCAACTCCTGAAGCTGTTAAAACTCTTAAAAGAACTAAGATGATGTCAAAGAAAAGACCAAGAACCCAGCCCATAACTTCAAAGAAGAAAAATGAAAAGAAGCCAAGGGTGGAGTCATCTGCAGAAGAGGCCCAGGAGGAAACAGTGAAAGAAAAATCTGATCCAAAAGTTGCTGAAGAAGAAGTGGCAACTCCATCAGGGCAATCAAGCAATGTGCAATCACAAACGGATGCCCAATGTGATTTGTACATTACTAGTGTTGACTCTAACCCAATTCCTCTTCAGGCTGAACCAATATCATCTAAGGCTCCTGAAATCATCTTTTGGGACACTTTGAAAGATGGTAGAAAGGAGTTCATTAGGATAAAAAGAGCAGATGGAAAATTTGAAGTCTTTTCAACTTGGGGAAAATTTGTCAGAACCTGCTCAAGATCAGACTTAGAAGAGATGTTCAAAGTTGGGATGAAGATATATGAAAACATGCTGACTGAGCAAGGGATGTCAATCTCTAAAATGGTACTTGAATTCTTGTGTCAAATGTTCAAACCTGAAGCAGTTCAGCATAGGATAAACACACAGTTTCAAGCCATTACCAACTGGATGCTCTATGAAAACTGTGGAGTATATGTCATCTCCCTTGACTCTGCAACTCAAGAATACTATCTGGTAGATGAAATATACAATCACAGCATGAAGAGGCTGCAAGGAATGTTACATACTAAGCTGACCTGCAACAAGGATTCAGCAATGGGTAGATTCTTGGTAAAAAGGATTCTCAATCAGAGCCTAGGTCTAAGTCCTAATCTGTGTGTACATGATGACTAAGTTTTGGAAGCATCATCTGAAGAACTTGACTTCTTTTCCTAAAAGTCAAGTTAGGGGGAGATTGTTGGGAACTGAAGATATGCTAAGTATGGTTAGTACTGCTAAGTCTACATTACTACTGCCAGTTCTTCGTTACTACTGCTGGGCAAGGTTACTGCTGCTAGACGAAGTTAGTACTACTAGATGAAGTTAGTACTGCTAGACCAAGATTACTACTGCTAGACGAAGTTAGTGCTGCTAGACCAAATTACTACTGCTAGACATGGTTAGTACTGCTGAGCTGAGTTACTACTGCTTGAAGACTGTGAAGGTTAATACTGCTGAAGGTTGTTAATGCTGCTGAGCCAAATCATCATTAATACTGCTGAGTTGATAAGTTTGGGATGCGATGCTTTTGGAGACAAATAAGGAATTGATCAAGATATGTTTAACGAAGATTCAGAAGATCAATTTACTTTTGATAGTTATCTTGTAATTACTTTTGTATAAATAGTATTGATAGATAGCTATTAGCATAGATGAAAGTGACGAAAACAGAAGATAGATAGATATACAGAATTCGATATTCATTCAAGAGTGAATTAACCTCAAGATTATAGATCCTATTTCTAGAGAAGTAGAAATCGTCTTGTTGAGCCTGTTCAACAAGATTGAGGTTTGGTGTAAAACTTGTGAGTAATAACTGTTTGATATATATATACAGTTTATTGAATTTCTATTGATTGTTCTTTAATTGATTTAGAGTTCTATTCCGCAAGATTCTCTAAATTCTGTTTCTAAGAAGTTTAATTCTTGTTAAGAATCGATCCTGACACAGCTGATGATGATGAACCCAGATGACGATGAACATGAAAACTCAGATTGAAAACTCAGATGATGAATCCAGATGATGATGATGAACCATGTGAGCACAACTGCACAAGTCGAATAATACCACCGGAGAAGAAGATGGTATCAAAAAAAATTATTTTGCAGATTATCTTTAAAATCATCAACCCACTTTTTGAGAAGATTATGGAGATAATCGTAACCCACAAGTTAGATAAAGATTGAATTAGATTTAATCTTCCATAAAATAGGGAATTCATGGAATTAATTACACAATCAAAATAATTAATCTTGGTTACGGTTTCCTTAATTAATGAGACAAGCTACAAAAGACAACATTGCCCTTTCCCATTAATTTAAAATAAAAAATCAAGAAAAAATATGATTGGTTGGTTGAGGTTTGTAAAGTTTGCATATTAATTATGGTTTTCTCATGATCCCTCCTCTATATATATATATATATATATACACATCTATATATGTACATGAGCAATCACACATAATCATTTACACATTTAATTTCAACAAGGATCCAACTAAACATATATTTATATATATACATACATCTGCCTATTTATGCATATGTAGGTAATTCCTCCAAAATATACTTAGGGTAAAACCCTAAATTTGACCCAACTCTTCAACATAGTGAACAAGATTATTTTTAAGATCTTGAGCATTAATTAATGAAAGGAAATGAATGATAACTCACCAAATAGGGTTTGTAAAGTGAAAACCCTCAACCTTTGAAGAGACCCTAGATTTAGTAAAAACCTTGTGATTAGATCCCATAATAAACGAAATCTATAGCTCAAGAGAAGAAATGGATACTAATACACCTTACCTAAGAGTTTATGAGGAAACCCTAGTTCTTTGGTGAAAACCCTTAGGGAAGACTTGAAGTTCTAAGCTCTTGAACACTTGTAGTAACTTGAGATCCTAACAATAAAGAGAACGGTAACCCTAGTTTTGAACTAATGATCACAACCCTAAATATTTATGGAAGGAATAAATCAGGAAGAAAAAGAAAGAGAAGGGTGAGATATGAGAGTGTCGGCCGAGAGAAAAGAGGGAAGCAACCAACCAAGCAGCAGGAAATTAAATGCCCTAAAAGAAAAAGTGGTCGGCTGCCTTTTATGAAACAAATCCCGTCGACGATAAAGCCTTCTCGCGAGAGTGACACGGCACAACCGCCGGCACTCTCGCCAACCTGGTACCGCAGCTCACGAAGGACAGCAGCAACACACATGGCGACTGTGACACCTCGCGAGAGTGACACGACATGGTCGCCGGCACTCTCGCCGACCTGGTACTGCCGGCAACAAGAACCAAATTGGAGCTCACGTGATCAGCATGCAGGCAACCATTCTTAACATGAAACCAAATAAATTATTTGCTTAATTAATCATATATATATTATCTTATATATATATATATATGGGGCTTAATCAAATGAGAACTATTTTGTTTGTGGTAACTGTAAGAACCAATATGAGTCACTAATTTAAGATAATTAATATTATTTACAAAAATAGAGTAAGGGGTAAATTAGTAAATTGAATTAAATATTTACTTTATTTTAATTTTTTTAATTTACTCTTCTCTCTCTTCTTTAAACTCATACGTGTCTCTCTCTCTCTCTCTCTCTCTCTCTCTCTCTCTCATTAACCCTAAAAATAATTCTTTTCTTTAAACTCACACACTTTCCTTCTTCCTCTAAAAAAAGTAAACGCACAATGGGTAGTGGTGGTCTCTAGCGGCGGCTGTGGTGGTGGTGGTCTCTAGCGACGGCGGTGGTGGTCTCTAGCGGCGGCGGCGGCGGTGGTGGTGGTGGACTCTAGCGGCGGTGGTGGATCTACACCATCGACGAACTCCGCCTCTCTCTCTCTCTCTCTCATCTTCGTCGTCACCAGCCGCCTACCACCCACCATCATCCTCCACCGTCGACTGCAGCGACCAACCATCGAGAACCACTCTAGTTCATAATCTGACTTTGACGAAAAGAGAGACGATTTCTTCATCTTCCAAGAACAAGTCTTGTTGGTGGCCCACGGGCAAGATGGAGATCGGAGGAATCTGTGAGGGTGAAGTCCTCGCCACTTTTCTGCTCGTATTTTTGTGGTTTGAATTGTGGAATAGAATTTTTGTAAGTGAAATCATCGTCATTTTTCTTGATTTGGGTTTTCTTTGCGGTCATAGTTAAATTATAATAATGGTAGTGTATTTTGTATCACGCTAGGTATCACACTGTATTTTGTATCACAATGGGTATCACAGTATATTTTGTATCACACTGTATTTTGTATCATATTGGGTATCACAGTGATATCACATTTGTTCTTGTATGTTTACTGGGGTTATCACAGTGATATCACATTTGTTCTTGTATGTATTATGTGTATCACAATGGGGTATCACAGTGATATCACATTTTTCTTGTGATATCATTATCATAATCGATTATCTGCCGGAGAGAGGAGAGAGGAGATTTTAAAAATACCTAAAATGCCATTTTATTTAAATTTCAAACAAAATTACCAAAATTAATAATTTCCTAATTTATAGTTTAATATGTGGCTCACATTGATTCTTACAGTTACCACAAAATAACTAGTTCTCCCTTGAATGGCCCATATATATATATATATATAGAGAGAGAGGAAGGTTCACGTGAGGAGCGCATCAAAACGTGAGAAGCGTGAGGAGCACCGTCCATGTACAAAATCACATGTGATTCACAACACAAGGACTAAAAATCATATGTGATTAACATTTGGGACACGCGCGGTTTGTCCCGCGGTTTGCGGACACGCGCGGTTTGTCCCGCGGTTTGTGTTGTGAATCACATGTGATTTTGTACATGGGTGGTGCTCCTCACGTTCTCACGTTTTGATGCGCTCCTCATTTGAACCCAACCCTATATATATATATATATATATTATCTCTCTTTTTTTTCTTTAAAAAGCAAAAGTCTATAATATGTAATGCTCAAGGTAAAATGTAACCCAACGAATTTGCGTCGAACGGAAAAATACGGTTAAGTGGCTTACTACGAGATTCGGGGTGTTACAATCCTTCCCTCATTGAAAAAAATTTCGTCCTCGAAATTTGCCTTTGACGTAAAGAGAATAACGATTTAGCGATAATGGCCTCAAAATACGACACTTTTACAACAACTTACTCTCTTCTATGAGAGTGCCTTTAAGGCCTTAGTTCAAACTCTAACTAGAACTTGATAAATTCTATCCAACTTCCACATCGATTTTGCTGAAACTCGCTTCTAAACTTCACATCGATGTGCTACACTAATACTCCGAATAAAATTTGAACGAAGCACCTTCTAGACACATGATCTCGATGGTCTCCCAACCTGAGGAGACTCATACTACCCCAATAAAGTTTACGATCCTATTGACCTCGATTGCTCAATTCTTGTTGATTCCCATAAATGAATTCACTCTTAAAGGCTTCAATTTAACCTCTATTGTATCGTCCGATACTCTCCCTTGTCCTTGAAACTACGATGGCCCTTGCACAAGTCAATCCGACCATAAACGACCATATTCATTTTAGTACAGGGTATTCTTTACATTGATGACTTTACCCTACCGCTAAGGAACTCACACAAGTAATTCTTGAACCGTTCACTCTTTGGCCATTACCACCATTGTACCATCATATAGTTTCCTCTACTATAATCACTTGAATAGGATAAATTCCACTTAAGATATACTTTGGGTATTCCAATAAATTTCGACATCTAGGATATTCTACTACTTGAACCAACAATTTCCACGAGAAAATGACAGTAGGTATACCCAACCATAACTTTCCTTAAAATGTACCACCGTAAAAGATTTGGCATTCCCTCGTCGAAATTCTTAACGACTTAAACTGTCTAATTCAGCACAACCTCCAAATCCATAATCCAAACGGCCATAAGGCGCACCATCCAAAAGGATTCTCAAAAATTTCTTTAATTAACCATTCTAGTAATTGGTCATGTTCCATCCCAGAAGCACCAATAGACCCCTGAGATAGCTGATCATCCCCAACTCATCAATTATATAAATATCATATTTCAACCACACACCGTTCATTATAAATGATAAAAGCATTACAAAGCGATAAATCTTAACCATCGATACCTATTCACCAACATCTAATTTCCTTAGAGTTACCACAAATATTGTAATCACTCCAAAGGACTCAACGGAAGTACCCCAAGTACTCCAACAGTTCATGACTTCCAAAGATCAAAAGTCGCGACCTATATATCACAAAATGAGTATGCAAGACGTTGGTACACCAACAAATACCCCATCCCTAGTTTGCACCGTGTCGATTTCTCATATCAACTTAAGGTTGATACATGATGTGGGAACTCAAATTCCATAGCTACAACACTCTAAAACATTACCCCACGATTTCCTATGATCGCATAGAATCACTAAAACGACACACTACCAATAATTCAATCTTGACGTCAACCAGATAACTCATCAACTAGGGCAATTCATATGCAAGCAATCGCATAAAAAAATCAACCTAAGCTACCGAGGCGATAGAGATTGCTACTTACTAATCGAGAAAACACGTAATCTAATACTTCAAAATTCAAACGTGCACCGAACTATCAAGATGGAATCCTGAATTTCGAAACTAAACACAAGTTAATCTTCCGGCACACTCCATTCTCAAGGACCCTTCTAGTTCTCAAATATCATACCTTCTACAAAGTAAAATATAAATAAATAAACACAATAAAAATAATAATAAAATAACCAATGTTATAACATAATTGTTGGTGCAAGTGTACCCAGCTTTAATATTGTGATATATTTTTGGTACACATAAAATCACATCTCCATATTTATTTTGATGATTACAAAACACACCGCATTCTTTGTTATCTAATATTTTATCTGAGTGTGCAGCATTTAAATAATCTCGATAATTTTATCTGAAGAAACCAAGACTGAAGACTTTCGTCGTTTTATTTTTAAAATGATAAATCACCCTAAAATAATATACCACTTGGATATTTCTAAAAACCCAATTTTAATTAATTAAGGTTTATTGAGAAGATCCAGCAGATTGGTTGCGTCTTGGAGAAGTTACCTATTTCTGACGCCGGCATACCGCGAAGGTTCAGGCGGTATACCGCGGCGGCTTACTGCACCTCTGATTGATTGAAAGGCTTTTTGTCTGGGCGGTATACCGCGGTGTTTAGCCGGTATACCGCGGGTACAGTCTGCACGGTATACCGCGGTGTTTAGCCGGTATACCGCGGGTACAAGTTTACGTTGGTTTTGCAGGGTTGACCTTCTCTTCTGACAAGTACCTTTTCCTCTGCACGGTATACCGCGAGAGTTAGCCGGTATACCGCGAAAGCCTCAGGCCATGTTGCTCATCCAGTATAAATACATGCAAGCACCAGCCTTCAATGCTACCAATTTACAATAACTCTCCCTGCATTTGATAAAGACTCTGCAGCATCCTCTCTTGATATTTAAACTGTTAAAATTATAAAACTCGTTTTTTGAGTAAGAAATCTTGAGTTGATAGCAGATTAAAATCTCTCGATTAGTTGAATCAGCAACACAACTCAAGTGATCAAACTCTCTAAAAATATCCAAGTGATAAACCTTATTCAAGAGTGATTATTCATATTAAAATTATACCCTCTTGTAAGTGTTTGAATAGAGTGAGTGATCCACATAAATCTCTCAAAGTAGAGTGATTCGCGTTTGTTGTACTAAGGTTTGTGTTCTACCGTAAAGAACACGTTTTCGTATTGGATCTCCGAGAAGTGTTATTTTCTCGAGGTGGACTAGCCAACTTTGTGTTTGGTGAACCACTTTAAAAATATCGTTGTCAAGTATTTTCTTTCCCTTATCTATTTACATTTCCGCTGTGCTTTTAAATTATATCTGTTTATATAAATTGCTTTGCATTTATATTTATTTATATAATATTTGTGTATCTGTTTGTATTTACACTCTTCTGTATTATTCCGTACTTACTCCGTATTTATTTATAAAAAGAATTTTTGAAAGTAAAAGTTTTAAATACAACCTTACCCCCCCCCCCTAGGTTGTCCAACAATTGGTATCAGAGCAGGTCTTTCAAAAATATTCTGCATAAATTTCTTTTATTCTTTTAAATGGCTCAACAAACTAATTTTGTGTTTTCAAAACCCCCTTTGATAGATACTGAAAAGTTTGGCATTTGGGCCGAGCTATTTGAATGTCACGTGCGTGGCAAAAATCAAAAGATTTGGGATATTATAGAAAATGGGAATTTTAATCCTACTATTGTAAAAGATGATCTTATTATTGATAAACCTTTAAAAGAATGGACTCCCGCTGAAGAATCTCATGTCTGTTTAAACTTTGAAGCTAAGAATATATTATATGCTGCTTTAACTACTGATGAAATTGAAAGAGTGTATACATATAAAACTGCTAATCAAATCTGGGAAAGTTTAAACAACACTCATCGTGGAAACACACAAGTTAAAAGTTCTAAAATAAACATTTTAGTTCATGATTATGAATTATTTGAAATGTCAAAAGATGAGTCAATCGACTCAATGTTTAAACGTTTTAACCTCATTATGACTACTTTGAAAGGATTAGGTCGCACTTATCCTAATGAAGATTACGTAAGGAAAATCCTCCGAGCACTTCCTTCGGAGTGGATGGCAAAGATTACATCATTAGAAGACTCCCGTGATCTCTCCCTAATGAAGCTCGACGATCTCGTCGGCAATCTTAAAGTGCACGAAATTGCACTTAAAAGAAACAAAGATCGGGAGCAAGTCAAAAAGAAGTCGATCGCTCTTAATGTCTCAACTCCGAATGACAAAAAGAAAAAGGAGGAAGCTAGCACTTCAAAAGATCAATCTGATAAACTCAACGAAGTCGCTATGTTGGTAAGAAACTTCTCTAAATTTTTTACTAACAATAAATTTTCTAAAAATAGCAGATTTCAAAGAAACGGTAACTACCGTCGTGGCGGTGAAAACCGGAGTCGCAACTTCCATAAAAGAGAAGATAAAGTGAAGAAAAATGACGACTCAAGTGACGACGAAAAAGCCAAACCAAAGAGAGGTTATTGTTACTCATGTGGTGATAAAGACCACTATGCCAACGAATGTCCTAAAAAGAACAAATTTCAAAATAAAAAGGATAAAGCCTTCGTTGGAGGCTCGTGGAGTGGAAGCGAAGAAGAAGACGAATATCAAGCTATTTGTCTTATGGCCGAAAGCGACGACGAGGTAAAATCTTGTTACTCAGATTACGCTAGTGATTATGAAAATGAAGATGAAAATAATCTTGACGAATTATATGAATCATTCCATGACATGGCCGCTCTTGCAAATAGGTATCAAGATGAAATCTCAAAATTAAAAGAAACCGTATCTGCATGTGAAAAGAAAATTAATGACGGTAAACAAAAATCTGCAAATGATATGGATATAATTGCTAAAATAAAAACTAAATTAGGTGAAAAGGATTTTTGTAAATCTTGTGATATTCTAAATAAAGAAATTGCATGCTTAAATAAAAAGTCACATGAAAATATTATTTGTACAAAATGTGATATTCTTGAAAATGAAATTGCATGTTTAAAGGCTAAATGTGCTTCATATGAAAAAGATAACATGTTAGCTAAAGCCTTTGAAAGTAGTAATGAAAAAGTTCTTAACATGCTTAATATGTCGAACCGTATAAATTGTAGAAAAGGTATAGGTTCAAATACATGTGTTGAAAAATGTAATTGCATGCCTATTAAAAGATGTTATGAACCACCTAAGTTTAATACACGAAAGCCGTATATGCAAAAACCTCCGTATGTACCTAAAATGCATAATGTAAATTATAATACGAGAAAACCGTATGCTCGCATGTATAACGATAAGTATTCTAAACCTAAAAATAATGCGAATATAAATGCTTGCTTTTATGTGTATGATAAATACAATCGCAAAATTAAAATGATAAATAAATGGATTCCAAAAGGAATGTTTAGTAATGATAATCCCGGTGGTATGCGTTTATGGTTTTAAATGTGTTATATATATATACATACGTACTACATATATATATATATATTCTTTTTGATCTATTATATATATATTTTGCTTAACTTTATATATATGTTGGTTGTTATCTTGAAACTAATTTACAAGGACCCACGAGAAATGGGGACCATAAAAATTACATCTTCATCATTATAGATAAACCTTGATATGGACTGGATACTCGATAGTGGTTGCACACGTCACATGACCGGAAACATCAATCTCTTTTCATCATATAAGTCATGTGATGGTGGACAGGTAATTTTTTGAGGAAACTCCAAAGGAAATATAATTGGGAGAGGGTTTTATTTTGAAATTGGTTGTGTGTAAGATTGGTTAAAGGAAACCTTGAATTTCGTAAAAGCCGAATGCTGCCAGACAAACTTACTGTCGCGGTATACCGTGACCCTAAGGCGGTATACCGTTTTCTGTTCACCACCACCACGTGTCACTCTGTGATTATCCGACAGAAACTGTTCCAGCTGACCCCGGTATACCGCGTTCCCTAGGCGGTATGCCGCACCGCTGTTTCTACACTATCACGCGTGTTTAAAGAAGTCAAGTCTTTTCAACTCTTTTTCTGACTCGGTATACCACGGCCCCCTAGGCGGTATACCGCGCGCCTTCGACGGATTTAAATCCATAGCAATCTATTGAGAGATATATTGAGCCGGTAAGCGGGGTTGACTTGCCGAATAGTGATATGATGTCACGAAAAACGGCTGCTCATTTCGTATCTTGAAGAACGTCTGCTGGATCTGATCTATAGTTAGGGGGCAATACATACCAAAAGGTTCGAAGAAGGATAATGAGTGAAGATCTGCCCCAACCAAGTCGTCGACCGCTGCGGTACCTGAACTGAATGCTCTGAGGTTGGATATAGATGGAGTCTCGCTCAGTAAAGAGAGTTGTAGATTCGTAGAACAGGAGAAGAGCCTTGACTTTCTATTATATTAGTCCAACAAGCTTTCATCTGAGTAGTCACTACGCCCTACCCTATCGCTGAGTCTTTGGAAGCAGGTAAGGTTCTTTTCCTTTCTTTTTATCCTTGAGCACTATCTCTCTCTCTCCCTCCTCTTGCCGCCGACCGCCGCCTACGACGTCCGCCGTCAACAACCGAAGTTTTTTTTTTCTCGGCCACCGGAACTCCAACCTTTCAACAACAGTTTTTCTCTCCTTCCTTCAAATGGCTCCAAAAAGGGCTCGTACCTCTCGGGGAGCTTCTAGCTCTCAAAACCCATCTGACCCTCCTCAAAACCGTCGTGATTTTAGACGACATATTTTTGAATCCCGACCTTGTAACCCAGGTCGATCTGTCGATTTAGTGGGTCTAGAACATCTTGGTACCTTTGAAGCTTTCTCTTCTATTGACTGGGAACCTTTTCTTTCTTTTCAAGGAGATGTACCTTTTTCAAGTATGGTCGATTTTTATGCTGGGTATGACTTTAACGAGACCACCCATCGTGTCTCTCTTCAAATTTTCAACCACTCTTTTGACTGGAGTTTAGAAGATTTTTCTCGTGTACTGGGTCTAACCCATTCCAATATAAATGTGTTTTCAAATAATACTGCCTTTACTTCCCTGCTTACCCAGGTTCAAGAAACTCAGGAAACCATTCTCCAATCTATTTTAGCTCCTGCTTTTCGAAATAATTTTCCCTCAATTTTAACTGATCAACATCTTCCGGAAAATCTTCGTTTTTGGAATAAAATTATCCTTTTTAACGTTTTGGGACGCGCTGGAAATTTTGACAGATTGGGTGCACTTCAGTGCTATATCCTTTACTGTCTCCGGCATGGCATCCGTATTAATGCCACCTACATTATTGCTCACCGTATGGTGATTTCCGAGTCTGGTCACCAGTCTCTTCCGTTTGGTTACTTAATTCGAAACCTTTTTACAAACCTTCAAATTCCTATCATTGGTAGGATGTTAGCTCCTACTCCTTCTCTCAATGCACTGACTGTTAGTCGAATGAGTGCTCCACCGGGACGGGCTCTTCATCGCCCTCAAGATCCGGCTCCCGAGGAAGACGATCCATACGCAATCCCGGCGGGTGCAATCTCAAATCGTCAAATATACTCCGCGATCATTGACTTGCGCCGGAGTTACGATGCCGATCAACGTGTGGTGCAAGACCGCTTGGAAGACATTGACGAGCAGTTGTGGACTTTATCTAATCAACTGAACGAAATTGAATTTATAGATAGCGATTAATTTTTTATGTCTTCTTAAAACTTTATTTAATTAACATTATTATTGCTCTGTTCTAATGTTTATTCTCCTGCTTCGTTATTCTTATTGAATTTTTTTAAGAGAGCTTTTTTATCTAACCCTTGAGAAAATGCTAATTCTCAAATATTTCATATTTTAAGGGGGAGCATCTTTCAAGGGGGAGCATAGCGTCTTTCCTAACCCTTTTTGCTTCGACAAAAGGGGGAGAGAAACCGAGTATGCTCTCGTGTTTAGCGTTGTGTTTGTCATCATCAAAAAGGGGGAGATTGTTGGTGCAAGTGTACCCAGCTTTAATATTGTGATATATTTTTGGTACACATAAAATCACATCTCCATATTTATTTTGATGATTACAAAACACACCGCATTCTTTGTTATCTAATATTTTATCTGAGTGTGCAGCATTTAAATAATCTCGATAATTTTATCTGAAGAAACCAAGACTGAAGACTTTCGTCGTTTTATTTTTAAAATGATAAATCACCCTAAAATAATATACCACTTGGATATTTCTAAAAACCCAATTTTAATTAATTAAGGTTTATTGAGAAGATCCAGCAGATTGGTTGCGTCTTGGAGAAGTTACCTATTTCTGACGCCGGCATACCGCGAAGGTTCAGGCGGTATACCGCGGCGGCTTACTGCACCTCTGATTGATTGAAAGGCTTTTTGTCTGGGCGGTATACCGCGGTGTTTAGCCGGTATACCGCGGGTACAGTCTGCACGGTATACCGCGGTGTTTAGCCGGTATACCGCGGGTACAAGTTTACGTTGGTTTTGCAGGGTTGACCTTCTCTTCTGACAAGTACCTTTTCCTCTGCACGGTATACCGCGAGAGTTAGCCGGTATACCGCGAAAGCCTCAGGCCATGTTGCTCATCCAGTATAAATACATGCAAGCACCAGCCTTCAATGCTACCAATTTACAATAACTCTCCCTGCATTTGATAAAGACTCTGCAGCATCCTCTCTTGATATTTAAACTGTTAAAATTATAAAACTCGTTTTTTGAGTAAGAAATCTTGAGTTGATAGCAGATTAAAATCTCTCGATTAGTTGAATCAGCAACACAACTCAAGTGATCAAACTCTCTAAAAATATCCAAGTGATAAACCTTATTCAAGAGTGATTATTCATATTAAAATTATACCCTCTTGTAAGTGTTTGAATAGAGTGAGTGATCCACATAAATCTCTCAAAGTAGAGTGATTCGCGTTTGTTGTACTAAGGTTTGTGTTCTACCGTAAAGAACACGTTTTCGTATTGGATCTCCGAGAAGTGTTATTTTCTCGAGGTGGACTAGCCAACTTTGTGTTTGGTGAACCACTTTAAAAATATCGTTGTCAAGTATTTTCTTTCCCTTATCTATTTACATTTCCGCTGTGCTTTTAAATTATATCTGTTTATATAAATTGCTTTGCATTTATATTTATTTATATAATATCTGTGTATCTGTTTGTATTTACACTCTTCTGTATTATTCCGTACTTACTCCGTATTTATTTATAAAAAGAATTTTTGAAAGTAAAAGTTTTAAATACAACCTTACCCCCCCCTAGGTTGTCCAACAATAATGATTATATTTTAAAATTTTTGTGAATGTTGAATTTATTAAACTATGTTTTGATTAAGTAAAAAAATAAATTTGATTTAAATCAATTAAAAATATATAGAAAATGAAAGGTTAAAGACATTTAATGCTACATTTTTTATTTAAATAAAATGCAAAATTCTCATAAAATTTTAAGGCATCAATTGTGGCATCTTCTTATGTCTCTCTCCTACATTCTCCTATATATATATATACATATATTGATGATTGTTAGCTTACACATAAAAATGTAAATAAATAAAAATGTACCATATTAAAAATATTTTTGATTTATAAGCATTGTTGGCTTACTATATGAAAAAAATAATGCCTATTAAAATAAGTATTTACTTATAGGTATTATTATCTAACTTAATAAAATAAGTTTATATAATATTTAATTCATTTAACCTTCCAACGTAAAATATAAATAAATAAACACAATAAAAAAATAAAAAAATAATCAATGTTATAACATAATGATTATATTTTAAAAATTTTGTGGATGTTGAATTTATTAAAATATGTTTTGATTAAGTATAAAAATAAATTTGATTTAAATCAAGAGTTAAATACGAATTTGGTCCCTGTGGTTTACAAATATTAACGGCTAAGGTCCCTTAAAGATTTTTTTAACGATGAACGTCCCTTAACTTTCCATTTCATAACATGTAGAGTCCCTGTGGTTTACAAATATTAACGGCTAAGGTCCCTGTGGTTTACAAATATTAATGGCTAAGGTCCCTTAAAGTTAACTAACTTTGTAAGACAACTATATATTGATGACTTTTAAATATCTATTTAAGAAACACAAGTTGTTTTGAATCATTTAGAGCATCTCCAACAGTTATGATATATCTTTTATAAAATAGAGTATTAAAAGTTAAAAGTTTAAAAAAAACTTGTTTTCAACTCCAACAACTATTATATAAAAGAGACTGTAGTATTAATTAAAATATTAAAATAATCAATACATTAATAAAATATTTTTTTTTTTAATATTTTAATTCAAATGTCTCTTATTGGTGGAATGAATAAAATATTATTTTTCTTTTTCATATTTTCTTTAATTTTAGCATACAAGAAAATATCTCTAAATTTGGAGATTTTTAACATTTTCTCTTATCTTTTTTTCTATTTTATCATACAAGATAACATAACTATTGGATCAAAAAATTACTAAAATTCATATTTTTTCTATTTTAGCATAGTTGTTGAAGATATTCTTAGATGTATATAATCATGAATAAGATTTTAATTACATTTCACAACCTTCTAACTTATTAAAAAAACAACTTCATATTAATAAAAAGCTTATATATCATCAAAATATACATATCTACTAAATATTTTCTAAAAAATTTTAACAAAAAAATCGATCTTATTGATCACATAAATATAAGGATGATTTACTTGATATAAAATCCAATTCTTGGAACTAAAAAAAAATCCTTTCCATATACTTGAATATGGGAATGTCTAAAAAGGTAATTTCACATAAAAATACAAAAGACCGTACGTTTTATTATTTTTCAATTTTGGAAATATATAGAATAGAGAGAGCTAAAGATTTTCCGCCATTAATGTCCATGGAACACCTCAACCCCCTTTTGTTCCTTTCAAGAGACACACACATATAAACACACACACACACACACGAATTCATCCTCTCATACACAAACACTTTCATCTTCTTCCGCCGGAAAATCAACGTCGCCGGCCATGGGAGACCCCGGTTTTGGCCACTTTCCGATCACCTTAAACCCTACCGCAAAGGAATTCCGACCAGCCGATCCGTACACTCCAAACGGAGATTTACCTGTTTACTACTCATATCCTTACAATTTTCCATCACCGCCGCCGCCGCCGTCGGCGGTAATGGTACCTGTTCCACATCCGACACTTCCGCCACCGTCGTCCGTACCAACACGTGCACTCCTCTTGAGCTCCGTTCCCACCGACGTGAGCGTATCGACGGTCAGGCGAGAATTAGAGGTTTTCGGCGACGTGAGAGCCGTACAGATGGAGAGGCTTCGAGACGGCGTCGTTACAGTTCACTTTTACGATCTCCGGCAAGCGGCGGAGGCGTTGAAAGTGATTCAGGAACAACACATTCAACAACAGTGTCGGCTACGGAAACACTTTGACGGACTTATGTTATTGTCTCCGGTCAATGCTCCGCCGCCTCCACCGCCACCACCATATATTCACGGCCTCCTCTCCGGCCACGTTATTTGGGCTCAGTTCACTTTTCCCGTCGCTGCCGGACTTCCGGACGGCTACAACCAAGGCACTATCGTTGTATTTAACTTGGATTCCGATGTCTCCACCGGCGATCTTAAAGAAATTTTTGAAGCTTTTGGTAATTTAAATTCAAACCGTTCATATTCATTCTGCATTATCCAATTTTCGATGCATAATATGTATGTATGTATGTGAATAATATAGCTTCCTATGTGAAGTTTCACTATCATATATGATTACGACATAGTAATAAACAAAGTTAATTACATATGGTTAAGCGGAAATTGTTTTGATATTATATAATGATATTGCAATTTTTGGATTTCATGTACAATATATATATATACAAATCAAATACAAACTACGCATATTTGCAGAACCGGTCTGTGTATATGCATTGTCCCATATGAATGTATGTTCATCATATGTATATTCTTGCATATATGCAGACCGGTTCTGCACATATGCAGACTTTGGTTTGTAAGGTGTGCAACAAATGCGAGGTTTGCATTTTACGGAGCCTCTTACGTTAACGCCTAAAAAATGCACGCTGATCTGAAGCTGTTGCCAAAGTTCTTTTTCCGTGCGTTAATGTAAAATCACTAATGATTTTATTCGTTCTCGTCGTGTTCTTTTATAATCGAGTTTGACATGGGGATTGATATAATGTATGTCTGTAAACCCATGAAAGTTTTAGAAAAAGACACCAATTTCTGGTTATTTTTTCATTTTTTGCAAATTATGGTGTTAATTTCATGAGTTTTAAGGAAAGTGTTTGAAAAAATAGATGGATTTGAATTTTATCCATAAATGTGTAGGGCAGTTTTGTGGGGCAAAAATTTGGGGATGTTTGTTTAATCTGATAGGTCGCTTTCTCCACCTATTTGAATACAAATCTTGTTGATGTTGATATTTTTGTTGTTTTTTTCTTTAAAAATTCTTGATTTTAATCCATTTTTTAATAAAAAATTGATGGTTTTTTTTTGTAGGGTGTGTGAAGGAATTCAGAGATTCCCCATTGAAGAAGAACCAAAAATCTGTAGAGTTTTACGACACACGTAGCGCAGCAAAGGCCGTCGCCGCCGTTAACGGCCGTGAAATTAACGGGAAGCAGGTGGTGGTGGATTTCAGCCGTTTTGGTGGCGCTGGGCATAAATACAATAACTACAAAACCAAGTTTCATCCCATTAATTCCGGTGCAGATATCAACTTCCACCGTAAATCCCTACCGGTACCCATCGTTCCTTACCACCCACAATCACCACCACTGCCGTCGCCATCGCTGCCACATAGGGTGGTTGATTACGGTGGCATTGGCGGCAATAGTGTGGATTTTCTTGGTCCGAAAAAGAATGGGAAAGGTTTCTTTAAGCAACACCAAGTGCCGCCACCGGAGCAACAAGCGAGATGGGTCGGCGGCGGTGGTGGTTGTAACGGTGGCCGGAGTAAAACGTGGAAAGGATCACGATACACGAGAGAAAAATCCGATCCGAGGTTTTTGATCAAAGACGACGATATTATTTCGAGCTTTCAAGATTCAAGAACAACAGTAATGATAAAAAATATTCCAAACAAATACAGGTCTTTTTTTTATAAAATGTATCATAAAATTTATTATTATAAATTTATATAAAACGAATATGAAATTTGATTTCGACGGTGGTTTTTGCAGTCAGAAGCTGCTGCTGAACATGTTGGACAACCACTGCATTCACTGCAACGAGCAGACGGTGGTCGCCGGCGACGACCAACCACTGTCATCCTACGATTTCGTGTATCTTCCGATCGATTTCGTGTATGTTTTCATCTGGGTTTATTTCTAAATACTCGAAATTTAATTATTGAAAATGAATAAAACATGATTTCATGTACGAATTTCAGGAACAAATGCAACGTCGGATATGGGTTCGTAAACATGACGTCACCGGAGGCAGCACGGCGGCTTTACACGGCGTTTCACCGTAAAAATTGGGAGGTTTTCAACTCGAAGAAAATCTGCGAGGTTTCTTACGCACGATTACAGGTGATTTTATTTCTCTTCTTAATTTAATTGAAATTATTATTTAATTCTGCGCCAGAGCATCTTCAACAGCTATGCTAAAATAGAAAAAAAATTGTGATTTTAGCATTTTTGTTGCTCTAAAGCTACGGTAAAAATCTCCAAGTTTAGGTAAATTTCTTAATCGATTGCCTTCTTTCCAAAATTAATTATTACCGAAAAAAGCAAACTTTTATTTATTCCAACTTTCCATATATTTTCAATTTTTCATATATTGAATATTTTAATAAGATAATTCTAAATAAGAAAAGGAAAATGTGAGCAGGGTTTGGAGGCACTAAAGGAGCATTTCAAGAACTCAAAGTTTCCAAGGGAGGCAGAGGATTATATGCCGGTTGTTTTTACGCCGCCACGTGATGGCCGGACTCTGACGGAACCAATGCCGATCGTCGGCCGTAGCAGCTGTGTCACCGTCACTTCACCACCACCATCATCGTGTTCGTCGACGTCAGAAGTAGGAGGACATGATTTGACAGATGGGAGATCTTTATTGGATGATAGTTTGCTTGTGGAAGATGGGAAACGTGATGGTGGCAATGACATCACGACGGCGGCGACCAGTAGCACCACCACTAGAGATGGCGGCGATGGCGATGATTGATGGGAGAAGTGTTGAAATAATGGAAGTGTATTAATTAGATGAGATGTTTTGTACTGTGCATGGATGGCATCACCAGTAGTAGTAGTAGTAGTAGTCTATAAATTCAGTGACATATATTACATACCATCATTTTTATAGGAATTCTTTTTTGTTATTGATATTTAGGGTTGTTTTGGTTGGTTTTTCGTTTAGGCTATGATTGTCAAGCTAGCTTATGACTTATAAGCTAGTTAGTAGCTGATAAGCTAGCTGTTGACTGATAAATTAGCTGATGAAAAAGTCTCGTTTGGTAAAAAGTAGCTTAATAAGCATTTAAATGACTAAAAGGACATTAAAAAAATAGGTTAATATTAATGAGAGTATAATTGGAATATTTACAAAAAGCTATTCATAAGCTAGCTATTATAAGTAGCTTTTCAAAAACCTAGTTTTTTTTTTTGCCAAACAATGCCTAAATGGTTGATGTTTTTTCTATATAAGTTGATTAAATTGGTTTGTGCAAGCGAAGAGTCCTGGTTTACTTGGTATAGCCATTTTGGCTTAAACATCCAACGTAAGTTGTAAAGGAACACTTCTATATGGCTATAAGTCGTATTAGCTCTTTGAAGCAGTTAACAAACAGACTCTTAACCAACATCTATTATTTTTAAGCCTTAAAAATGCAAAATCATTTGAACGAAAAGAAAAATGATCAAACGAGAGCAAGGTCAAAGCAAGAGAACACAAAGTTAGTTAATTCATATGCAATTATCGAACTTGACTGACATAAGTTCGCAACCTAGGTTGCCGCCAATGTTGTGCTTAATCACATGTGTGTTTACTATAAGAACACTTGTATTTGAATCACTGTTATCATTTCAAACCGACCTTAGATAACACTGCCAGTATCGCTTAAAACGACTTCTAGTTACTGACCGGAACTTTCATCGCTCTCATTCTTTGATTTAAAAACAGTTTTAGTTTTGTTTTTGTATTTCATTGTATGCAAAGACGACCCCAATTTATCGGTCGGTGTTTTACATGTTTGTAAAATTTATAACCCTCGATCTTTCATCAAAATAAGCCTGTGATATGTTTTAGCGATTGGAACTTCACTGACAGAAAAGGATATGGAATAAAACTAAAGGGGTTGGACATTATTTTATTGGGTATTTATTTATTGTTTTAGAGCATCTACACACGTTCCTGCAAGAGCCCTTGCAAGATGACATGACATGTCATATGTCTTGCAAATCCTTGCAAGACCACCCTCGTCTTGCTAAACTTGCAAGGTCTTTCAAGTAATTAAATATATTAAATAAACACATTTTTTTAATTTAATTAGTTTGTTTAAACATTAATTATTATTAATATGTTTATTAAATTTAATTCATTTATTAGTTTATTTGAACATTTTTATTAAAATTTCTTACCAACGCTTTATTTAAAAAAAATGATATTTTTATGCAATTTTTTTATTTAAACTGCTAAATTATATTTACACAAAATATAATAAAAGAAAACAAAAGTAAAATTTTAGCTATCTATATTTTATAATTAATTTATTAGTTATATTATAATTATCTATATTATTTATAGTATAATTATTTATATTATAATTTATTAGTTTAGAAAGGAGTTTGGTCTTACATGTGTGTGAAATGTGTTATTGCAATGATTATGTGGCACTTGTGAAAGAAGTAAGGTCTTACAGGTGTGTGTGGAAGGTCTTAGACCATATCTAACCCACCTCTAAAAACATTAAATTAAGGTTGTTTTCATCTTCAACCACCACTAAAACACACACACACACACAAAAAATGAAGGTTAATAAAGCATCCCTCTATATTTAGAGGTCAATAAAATATGCCTCTAAAAATAATATTAGTATTATATTCAACTTTTATAATTATATGTGTATATATATATATATAGATTAATAATTTAATAGATTAACCAATACTTTGTATTAGGTTTACATTATTATATTATTAACAAATATGTCGTCCAAGAAATTCGTACCGCAAATATGAGGTATGGTTTTCACGCTGCAAAAACTTTGGGTCCACCATTATTCACTTTTCTATAATATTTATTTTAACTTTTAAGTATTATATAATTAACATATATATATATATATATATATATATATATATATATATATATATATAAATAAATAAAGGGGGTGCTATTTGCACCAAAAAGGTGCTAATGTCACCAAAAAAGTCAAATGTTGATTACATTGTTTTCATAACCAATCATTTTTTGATTTAAATATATATATATATATATATAGAGGCGGGTTCAAACGAGGAGCGCATCAATTTAAGAGAACGTGAGGAGCACGCCCATGCTTCTGATCACATGTGATCAACAACTGCTAAAAAATCGGAACAAATCGAAAATTCGCGCAAGATGTGGCGCGAGGCGTGGCGCGAGGTGGCAAGTCGCGGATCATTAATGATTCACAACTGTTAATCATATGTGATTCATAACTGTCAATTGCTCCTCCAGATCAGTTGTGAATCACATGTGATCCACAACTGCCAATCACATGTGATTCATAACTGTCAATTGCTCCTCACGTTCTCACGTTTTGGCGCGCTCCTCGTTTGAACCTTCATCTCTCTCTCTCTCTCTCTCTCTCTATATATATATATATATATATATATACATATATATATATATATTATTTGACATATATATATAAATATTATTATTTATTTGTTTTATATATATATATATTATTTATTATTTATTTGTTTTATATATATATATATATATATTAGAAATATATATATATATATATATATATATTATTCTTTTTGTTTATATATATAGGAGTGTCAATTTTATACCGAGACAAACCAACCAATTACCATACCAACCGTACCAATTTAGTTGGTACCGACCTAATTGGTTGGTATACCGTACCAACTATTTAAACTTGGTTGGTACGTGTTATTAGAAGTCGTGTACCACGGTAATACCGTACCGTACCGACTTATTTTTCTAAATATTTATTAATTAAAGTTTAACAATAATATTGTATATTTTGATTTATAAAATTTTAAATTATCTTGTTTTACGTTTTGTTAAATTGTAATACAAATTGATATATAGAACTTGATTGAATTCATTCGCTTATCCTTAATAACTTTGATAACTCGCCTACATCTCCACTTTTCTTGATTGAATTCATTCGTTTATCCTTAAATTATAAATTATATTCAACTCTCATAGTTTATCTATATTAGAGACTAAAATAATTAATTATATTATTAAAGTAGCTTATACATGTAATAAAATATTATTTAACTCACATAAATATCTAATTTCAAATTCTATTATCGATGAGATTATAATATATATATATATATATATATATATATTTTCTTGTCTATTTTTTCATCAATTTTTAGAAATTCTAGAGAACATGATAGTGTGAAAAATTATCCAAAATCATAATTTTTATCACTAAATAGAATGTTAGATAAACTCTTTAATTAGCAGTTTAACGAGACTTACAATTTATTTGATCAGTTATACATGACTATTTGTTAGCGGTTTAATGATGTTTATTTAATAAATTTTAGGGTAACTTTGTCCGAAAGTGCCAATTGAAAAACATGTTTCTCGCAAATAAATAAATAAATTCACATAATTTTGTTTATAAAAAAACCAATTAACAGCGTTTCAAATTCGGGTATTATTGACCAAAAAGAAGTTCATTTTGCAGGAGAAGAAGAGAGAGGGGGGGGGGGGGGGGGGTAGCGTCTACTCGTATCGTACGGCAGTAAACACCAGTGTGTAGTTTAGTTTCATTGAGAGATGTTAAAAAAGAAGCTAACCTGCGCCATGTCCGTAAATGTATGACAATGTGCGGTCTATTTTTCAACTTTTTTAAGAATCAATATATATATATATATATATATATATAAAGAATAACACGTGAATCTCACATGTCTATCTTCCAAATTTATTAATGTACATGGCTTTCCCTTGGCCCAAGATTAATGGAAACAAAAAAACAGTCAAATTAAATCAATCATATATATATATAGACTTGAAATTACGTGAGACCAAACTATTTTCATAAGACCGTGAGACCAAAAAATTAAGGGGAGGCTAATGGCACCCTAAATTTGGCTATTTGCACCCCATGATTACCCCAATGATTAATATTCATGATTTTTTTTGTTTTTTGTCTTTTTATTGTCTTTTGTTTTTCTATTTTATTTATTTATTTGTATTATATATTTTTTCTTTTACTTTTTGATTTTATTTAAAAATAAATAAATATTTAAAAATATTTATATTACTAGTTTTTTATAATTATATAATTATAAAAATAAAGCATAAACATTGCGATTTAACATATAAATAGAACATAAAATAATCTATATTACATTCGATTATTCTAAAATAACATTATCCGTAGTACAATTAACACGTAAAAATCGCTGGTACTTCTGTATTCGATCTGAATACGGGGTAGCTCATCCTGCAGCACATTGATGACTGTAGTGGAAAAAATGTTGAGTTATAGTAGGGAACGGGTATCCTTCTGCCATATCTAATTTCACATAATGGTTACCATTAACGTACCCAATTGTAAAAACAACATGTTGATACCACGCTGGCGGAGTGGACCTAAGCGGCAAGTACGTCACACAGCCTGTCATATTTATAACGTGTAATATCACATTATACTTTGAAGCAATCAAGACACCTATTTCAGGCATTGTCATCCAGTGTTCAACTGGTGCACCTCCATCATATTGAAAGAAGTTTAAAGTGTTGTAAACAATATTCCAATATTGACCTCCAAAAACGTTCCAGTATTCTGTCTTGTGTGTATCTAACTCTTCCATCAAGTTAGACCGAATTGTGGGACATGCATCTTCATGAAGACCGAGACAGACAGCTATTGCTCTGAATCCACAATTTCCATCACCTCTCACATCATGTACATGCGTAATGTAAGGGTGAAACATCTTTGGAAATTGATTAATGTATGGATGTGCATTATAGTTTTTGCCCATGAAAGAACTGTGTCTTGGTGGTTCATTGTAACTCATTTTTTCCAAGTCAACAAATGTTGACGCGTTCGAACTACTACGTCTAAGGGGTCTTTCACTTGTAAAAGACGGGTCAACATGAGTTGCAAATGAGGTATCAACATGAGTTTTTCTAGAAAGCTTATGTTTTTGATGCACTGGCTATCTCTTTTATCTTCTCAGAAAACTGAACTTACCAGATCTCGATTGCTTGTTAAATTCCTCAGTAAACATTTGTGTTGGTGCAAGTGTACCACATCTCTATATATTTATTTATATTTATTTTGATGATTACAAACACACCGTATTATTGTTTATCTAACAATCTAATCCAAGTGTACAGTTCTTGAAGAACACGAAGATTTTATCTGAAGGGTTCAAGACGGAAGTGTTTACGTCGTCATCATTGTTTATAACTAATAATGATAAACACCCTAAAATAATATACCACTTGGATATTTCTAAAAACCTTTTAAATAATATTTTAAATAAGAAATTTTGGTTCTAGAAGTATCTGTCATGCGTACTGTTTCTGCAACCACCTTCTGACGCAGGTATACCGCGAAGGTAGAGCCGGTATTCCGCGGTGGTACGGCCGGTATACCGCGGGTGTTCAGCCGGTATACCGCGGCAGGCGTGGTGTTTGTTTCTGATTGGTTGGAAGTACTTTTTCTGACGGCGGTATACCGCGAGTCCTAGCCGGTATACCGCGGGTACGTATTCCAGAAGTCAACTTTGCATGAGAGCCGTTGAGTGTCAGTGTACTTTTGTCTGCACGGTATACCGCGTGCATTTGGCGGTATACCGCGGATTGCATGTTTCCGTTGGAGATGCTGATATATAAAGAAGCATGCTGGTGATGAAGAAGATAGACCAAAACACAACAGCAACAAAAAACAGCAACTCCATCAGCTCTCTCACTCTCACTTATTATATATATATATATTTTATAAAACATTTTTTATAAAATATCCAAGTGTGAGATATTATACAAGAGTGATTACCCATTGTGAGTTATACTCCTCTTGTAAGTATTTGAATAACGGGTGTGTGATCCTGTTTATCTCATAGCAGAGGCTTGAGAAACTATTACAAATTCCTTTGTATTTGGTTTGTGTTCTACCGTAAAGAATACATTTATTGGATCGTGTCGAGAAGTGTCTCGGCTGCTGGTTTATCACAGTTGGTGGTAAATCAGTAAATCTCTGTGTCAAGTATCTCTATCCCTTATCTCTTTATTTATTCCGCTGTGCTTTTAATTATATCTGTTTATATAATTGTTGTATATCTATTATTTGTATACTCTGATTTATTTATACTGTTTCTGTACTGTATTTATTTGTAAAAGAATTTTTGAAAGTAAAAGATTTTAAATACAACCTTACCCCCCCTAGGTTGTCTAACATTTGGTATCAGAGCGGGTCTTTCAAAAATTTCTGTCTTAATTTTTTTTTTAAATGGCTCAACAAACTAATTTTGTGTTCTCTAAACCTCCTTTGATAGATACTGAAAAGTTTGGCATTTGGGCCGAGCTATTTGAATGTCACGTTCGTGGCAAAAGTCAAAAAATTTGGGATATTATAGAAAATGGGAATTTTAATCCTACTATTATAAAAAATAATGTTATTGTTGATAAACCTGTTAAAGACTGGACTCCCGCTGAAGAATCTCATTTTTGTTTAAATTTTGAGGCTAAAAATATATTATATGCTGCTTTAACTTCCGATGAAATAGAAAGAGTATATACCTGTAAAACTGCTAATCAAATCTGGCAAAGCTTGAGTGACACTCATCGTGGAAATACTCAAGTTAAAAGCTCTAAAATAAATATTTTAGTACATGATTATGAACTGTTCGAAATGTCAAAAGATGAGTCAATCGACTCAATGTTTAAACGTTTTAACCTCATTATGACTACTTTGAAGGGATTAGGTCGCACTTATCCTAACGAAGACTATGTAAGGAAAATTCTTCGAGCAATTCCTTCGGAGTGGATGGCAAAAATTACATCTTTAGAAGACTCCCGAGATCTCGCAACGATGAAGCTCGATGATCTCATCGGCAATCTTAAAGTGCACGAAATCGCACTAAAAAGAAATCAAGTCCGGGAGCAAGTCAAAAAGAAATACATCGCTCTCAAAGTCGTTGCCTCAAAAGAAAAGGAAGAGGAGGAAGATGCAAGTTCCTCGGATGACGAACCCGAAAATCTTGACGATTTAGTCAAGTTGGTAAGAAAACTTTCTAAACTTTTATCTAACAAAAAGTTTACTAATAATGATAGGTTTCAAGAAAATGGAGACTACCGTCGTGGTGGTAAAAACCAAAGTCGCAACGTCCATAAAAGTGAAGACAAATATGACGAATCTAGCGACGATGAAAAAACCAATAAAAAGAAAGGCTTTTGCTATGTGTGTGGTGATAAGGATCACTATGCAAGTGTGTGTCCAAAACGAGCAAAACAAATCAACACACCAAAAGCTCTCGTTGGAGGCGCGTTGAGCGCAAGCATAAATGAGGCCCAAAATTTTTGTTTCATGGCCGACCATGATAATGAGGTATCTTCATCATATTCTTCTAAAAATAATTGTGATAATTATTATAGTGACGATGAAAATAATCTTGACGAATTATATAAATCATTTCATGATATGGCTGCTCTCGCAAATAAATATAAAGATGAAATTTCTAATTTAAAAGAAACCGTATCTGTATATAAAAAGGAAATAGATGACGGTAAACAAAAATCTGCTCATGATTTAGATGTTATCACTAAATTAGAAAATAAATTAAGTAAAAAAGATATTTGTAAATCTTGTGTTATTTTAAATGATAAAATTGCATGCTTAAGTGAAAATAAAAATGAAAGTGTTGCTTGTGCAAAATGCGAGATTCTTGAAAATGAAATTGCATGTTTAAATGCTAAATGTAAATCGCATGAGAAAAATGACTTATTAGCAAATGCTTTTAATAGTAGCAATGATAAAGTGCTTAAAATGCTTAATATATCAAATCGTATAAATTGCCGAAAAGGCATTGGTTCAAATACGTGTATTGAAAAATGTGATTGTATGCAAATTAAAAAGGTTTTTGAAAAACCTAAATTTGTTGTTAAAAATAAAACGCAAAAACCTCCGTATGTTCCTAAAATGAATTATGTGAATTATATGTCGAGAAAATCACATGCGTTTATGTATAATAATAAGTTTGCGAATCCTAAGAAAAATGTTAATCCGCATACTTCTTTTTACGTCTATGATAAATACGATCGTAAAATAAAAATGGTTAGAAAATGGATTCCGAAAGGAATGTTTAATGTTGACAATCCCGGTGGGATGCGTTTGTGGTTTTAAACCATTTATATGGTTTTGTTTGTTTGTCGTGTTTGTTTTATGTCGACAACATATTTTTTGCAGTTTATGTTTTATACTAACTGTTAAAAGGACCCATAAGAAAAGGGTACCACGAAAAATTTTCTTTGCCTTTTGTAGGTGTTTCCTGGCGAGGATATAATACGTGTTACCTGCCGAGGTTATAATACGTGGTTTCCTGCCGAGGTTATAATACGTGGTTTCCTGCCGAGGTTATAATACGTGGTTTCCTGGCGAGGATATAATACGTGTTACCTGCCGAGGTTATAATACGTGGTTTCCTGCCGAGGTTATAATACGTGGTTACCTGCCGAGGTTATAATACGTGGTTACCTGCCGAGGTTATAATACATGGTTACCTGCCGAGGTTATAATACGTGGTTACCTGCCGAGGTTATAATACGTGGTTACCTGCCGAGGTTATAATACGTGGTTACCTGCCGAGGTTATAATACGTGGTTACCTGACGAGGTCATAATACGTGGTGATTTTTTTTTAATCACATAAAATTAACCGAAAATCGAAGCCTTAAGATCCGTTTTGGTGCAAGTGTTTCTTTTTGGTTATTTTGTTTCATGTCATTTATTATGCTTATTTTATCCCTCAAATTTTATAAAATCAAATTGATATCGTTATTAATTTGAGGGGGAGCCTTTTATTATCTTTACCCATGAGTTTATGCTACCTCAAATATATGCATATTTTGAGGGGGAGCATCTCTCAAGGGGAAGCATACCGTCTTTCTTGACCCTTTTTGTTTCGACAAACGGGGGAGAGAAACCGCATATGCTCATGCTTAGCGGTTGTGTTTGTCATCATCAAAAAGGGGGAGATTGTTGGTGCAAGTGTACCACATCTCTATATATTTATTTATATTTATTTTGATGATTACAAACACACCGTATTATTGTTTATCTAACAATCTAATCCAAGTGTACAGTTCTTGAAGAACACGAAGATTTTATCTGAAGGGTTCAAGACGGAAGTGTTTACGTCGTCATCATTGTTTATAACTAATAATGATAAACACCCTAAAATAATATACCACTTGGATATTTCTAAAAACCTTTTAAATAATATTTTAAATAAGAAATTTTGGTTCTAGAAGTATCTGCCATGCGTACTGTTTCTGCAACCACCTTCTGACGCAGGTATACCGCGAAGGTAGAGCCGGTATTCCGCGGTGGTACGGCCGGTATACCGCGGGTGTTCAGCCGGTATACCGCGGCAGGCGTGGTGTTTGTTTCTGATTGGTTGGAAGTACTTTTTCTGACGGCGGTATACCGCGAGTCCTAGCCGGTATACCGCGGGTACGTATTCCAGAAGTCAACTTTGCATGAGAGCCGTTGAGTGTCAGTGTACTTTTGTCTGCACGGTATACCGCGTGCATTTGGCGGTATACCGCGGATTGCATGTTTCCGTTGGAGATGATGATATATAAAGAAGCATGCTGGTGATGAAGAAGATAGACCAAAACACAACAGCAACAAAAAACAGCAACTCCATCAGCTCTCTCACTCTCACTTATTTTATATATATATATTTTATAAAACATTTTTTATAAAATATCCAAGTGTGAGATATTATACAAGAGTGATTACCCATTGTGAGTTATACTCCTCTTGTAAGTATTTGAATAACGGGTGTGTGATCCTGTTTATCTCATAGCAGAGGCTTGAGAAACTATTACAAATTCCTTTGTATTTGGTTTGTGTTCTACCGTAAAGAATACATTTATTGGATCGTGTCGAGAAGTGTCTCGGCTGCTGGTTTATCACAGTTGGTGGTAAATCAGTAAATCTCTGTGTCAAGTATCTCTATCCCTTATCTCTTTATTTATTCCGCTGTGCTTTTAATTATATCTGTTTATATAATTGTTGTATATTTATTATTTGTATACTCTGATTTATTTATACTGTTTCTGTACTGTATTTATTTGTAAAAGAATTTTTGAAAGTAAAAGATTTTAAATACAACCTTACCCCCCCTAGGTTGTCTAACAATTTGGACTTCAGCTTCACAACCTATGTCATCATCTTGTAAAGATTGGCACGGTGATACATCAAGCGTCGTCCAAAATACATCAATTGAATCAATTGGGATAGGATGACCTTTGTTCAAGTATTGCATTTGTTCGTGCGCACATGGCAACCCATAACTTGTACGTAGTAGACAACTACAATTTTCAGAAAATAAGCCATATGATTGAGCTCGCTCATACTCTTGGAATATTATGTCTAATACATAATGTGAAACGAAACCACACAATTGTTGGAAGTGTGATATGCGATGACGATGTTTCGTGACACTTTTGCTCACTTCAATACTTGCTTTAATTTCTGTATCTTGTGACTGAATGATTTGATTGATCTTGCTCATAAATGTCGGTAGACTTGATTGCGTTGAATCCAAGTAAGTTTTCAACTTGGAATGTTGACTCTCCACTCTGTTACTTGTCTGATTTCTAAAGTGGAGAAATTTGTCAGTCCAAACAGATACAAACATTTCTTTATATGGTTTCAACCATGTGTCATTCAGATAAGCAAGAACACCTGAAAATTAGAACAATTTAATTGGCCCCACTCATCAAATCAAATGTCCGTTCCTCCCTCTCCCTTTTTTAATAATTAACATCTGAACATATTATATATTTACATTTTTGGTCCCTGTAATTAGTTATTATATTACTTTTAATCCCTTACTTTATCATTTTTCATTTTATACATTTATCATATTAACATAAATAATCGTATATAAACTAAAATATATTAAAAATACATTTTTTTATTACAAATTATATCATTGTATTCGTCTCGTCAATATCTTCGAAATGAGTCTAATATTGAATATTTTTTGATTTAATCATATTGGACTCATTTCGAATGAATTGACGAGACGAATACAAACGTGATGCGGCGCGAAGTATCTTGAATCTAAAGCCGAGAATTCGAAAAAATAATTTTGTTTTATGGTTAATTGGTCAAAAAATTAAAGGTTAATATGGTTAATTGGTCAAAAAACATAAAAAATATTCGTGCGATAGTGGGGTCTTCAAACCAACATTTGTGCTCATTTTGAAGGTTTTGATGAACGGTTATAATGGAGTATTCGTCTCGTTATATATTAAAACAAAAAGAAAAACAATATATATATTTTTATATTTCAAATATATATATATATATATAAAACAAATAAATAATATATATATATATGTCAAATATATTATATAAATATATATATTATATATATATTTAAATCAAAAAATAATTGGTGCGAAAATAATTGCATTCAACACCAATCAAAAAAAGATTGGTGCGAAAATAATTGCATTCAACACTCCCTTTTTGAGGTGCCATTAGCACTCCCCAAAATTAATACTAAATCTTCACAGCAAAAGACTGTGAAGGTACTGTGATGGTAAACCTTCACAGTGTTTTTGCTGTGAAAGTTTGTTGTTTTTCTTACCTTCATAATGAATCATTGTGAAGGTTTAGTGTTAATTTCTTGGTCTCACGAAAACAGATTGGTCTCACGTGAACCCAACCACACACACACACATATGTATATATATATAGGGGTCTAATCAAATGAAAGCTGTTTAGTTTATGATAAACATGAGATCTAATGTGAGTCAATCATTTAAGATTATTGATATTATTTTAAATTAATATAAAATGATATTTTAGTAATTTGGAACTTTTACAACTAATCAAATCTTTAATTGATAAATATATGGCTAATATTAAGGAGGAATCGATTTGTAGCGCTATTATTATGGAAGTTAATTATTTTAAAATCCACTGTTTCTCTCTTATCTCTTTTCCGATCGAACACCAGGCATAAGCATAAACAACTCTTTACCATTGTTCATCTTCTTGAATTGTAGGCTCACCACATTCCCTTGAGCCATGTGATGTCCTTAAGTGCATACATCCTCTTTTATATGAGGTAATCAATCTAATTTGTAATTTTCTTCTTTGTTTATCACCATCTTCAAATATTTGAATAATGGTTTTTCAATCTAGTGGAAGTGAAGGAAATAGAAATTGAAAAGCTGATCCGGAGAGGTTATTGAGAGTGAGAGGAGGCTACGAAGGGATTTATCTATGGATCACATCGTGTATCACAGAGTTATCATATTTGGTATCAAAGTGGTATATAATGGACTTAAATCTTTAAAAATAAAAGGCTCGGAACGGTATCACAATGGGTTTGTGTCTTACTGTATAAAAATATTTGGGTATCACAGTGGGTTGGTGTCTTACTGTTTAGAAATATTTGGGTATCACACTAGTGTACATCAGAATCATATAGGGTTTACTAGAGTAAGGTTCGCTGGCCGAAAAGAGGAGAGAGGATAATCATCAAAATTAATATTTTATGATAATTACTAAAAGTAATATTTTTTATAATTACCAAATGACTAATTTACCCAAACTATTATCCATAAATTTATTTATTTTGAAAATTAATGGATAATTACCAAAATTAATATTTTTAATAATGGTCATTGATTATTAATAATGTGTGGCTAAGATTGGATCTCACAGTTATCACAAACAATCAAATTCTCCCATGAATGACCCCCTATATATATATATATGGTACAAATCAAATACAAATCATGTATTTGTTGCACCCCTTACAAACCACAGTCTGCATATGTGCAGACTGGTGCTGCATATATGCATTGTCTCATATGAATGTATGTCCATTATATGTATATTCTTGCACGTATTCATATGCATATATGCAGAACTAGTTTGCACATATGCAGACTGTGGTTTGTACGGGGTGCAACAAATGCAGACTGTGGTTTAACTTGTTTTTGAAAGTATTCTTTTAGATATGAAAGGTGCATTTGTTAAGTTTTTTAATTGTTGGTTTTGTTATTAAATATCTAAAATAGATGTATCTTTTATCCTAAATTGCATTAATTTCATTATTGACCGCTTAACTTGTTTTTGCAAGTACCTTGAAATCAACCAAAAAATCGGAAAAATCTCCCGAACTTTACCCAAAAAACGGAAGAAAGTCTATCAAAATCGACCGAAAAACTTAAAATCCTCAACGGAATTCGGTTAAAAAAAATTGGACGACTTTGCGAGCCTATGATCTACCTTAAATGTGCCCCCGCTCGGCAAAAATTCTGGGTCCGCCACTGCTTGCTCCTCCAAATTAAGAAACGTGCTTCTTACAATTATGAAAGAACCTTCTCAATCTATACAGACAACTTTATCCATACGAATGTTTACTTGCAAATTAATGAGCTTAATAGTCTGAACGATATTCGTAAAACCATACACGAGTGTTTCTTTGCGGCTTAATCTTTAAACCATTAAGCTAAAATGGCTATATAGAATAAGTCATAACCCCTCACCCGTCCCATCAAGCCACCGTAAACAAATTAATACCACAAATGCCCACAAATAATCCCCAAGATAAACAGATTTATCTAGACCGACAACTTAACCTATACAGAGGTTAACGTAAAATAAAGTAAACAACCCCTAATGAAAAACCAACCAAACAACCCCTAGCACATGGAATCAAAAAATTTTAACAGGTAGAGCATTCATAGAAAGTTCAAACTTCATTTGCTATGTTCCTTCAATAAATTGCATCATGAGTCGTCAAAGCAACAAGCAAGACACCAATTGTTTAGGCACAAAGTAGTTATTAAAGAAGACAAACTTATTCAACAATAATCAGGTATCTGCTTAATTCAGAAGGGATGTCCTGATCAAAACTCAGGCAAATCAAACAACCATTTGATCTGAAGGAAAAGCATAAAGGGTATTTAGAGATAATGAGAAATCAAACCAAGAATTGGGAAAATCAAGCAAGAGGGTCTCTTTCTTTGTTTTCTTGTAGCAGCTGCTCCCTCACTCTCCTGATCTCTGCTTCCTTCTCCATTCTTTCTTGCTGCAGTCATGGATACAATCAATCATACATAAAAAAAAACCCAATCCGTGTCATTCTGTTATCAAACCAAATGAGCCCAGTATATCCAACCCGAAGGTGGGGTTTTTTTTTGGGGGGGGTAGGATGTAGGCAGGCATGACCTCACATTTATTAAAAAAATACATCCGTTCTCAAGAAAGTAATACATTTTGGACTTTGAGGTTGAATTTATGGTCTCACAATTCTTACACTGACCTTTTTTCACTTATAGTACTTGTTATCAATTTCAACCTAGGTATAAAATACTTGAATGGTTCCACCAAAGTTCAAAGATTTCAAATCTTGAGGTCGAAAAATGCTTCATTTATTTCCAAGAAAGCATCATTGTTCTCAACTCTCTAGCCAGAAAATGCAAACTTCAAGGTCAGAAAACTAAAAACTCAGGCGGGATTCTGATGGCTTAGGGATTGTTTACCAAACGCTTACCGGATAAGCGTGCTTACCATGTGTCACTTACCTTCCACATGACCATGACAAAGACCAAGAATCTTACCCGGTAAGAGACGTACCAAGGATCAAGAATCTTACCCGGTAAGCGCTTACCGGGTAAAACAACGTTTACCAACAATCCGTTTTGATGGTCAAGAATGCTACCGCAATAAGGTAAGTGATAATGATGATATTGTTGGTATGAGCTTACCCGGTAAGCATTTGGTAAACGGCCCCTTAGTCTAGCCAGACGACTGATGAGTAGTACTCATGGTTCAAAAAATATTTGTAAGAAATAGTTTTCGTTATAAGAAGATATTGATTAAAACAGTTGTATCATATTATTTGCTGACACGGTACAAAAAACCAAACACCTTGGTTAAAAATAACAGCCTTCGAATTTGTACAACCATTGTAATTCACATTTATTAGGGATACATTATTCACATTTCATATACTGAAAATAATTTGCATGCCAATGAAGACATGATTTTCTGAAAAGGCAGAAAAAGAGTGGATTCATGATAAGTTCAAACTTTCTACCCTATTTGTTTGAGCACTTGACACACACAAAATGGTTAATATCATCACCTGGAGCTATTCAGTAGCACCAAACTCATTAACATACAGTTAGCAAGTACCAAGTTCTAGGTTTGAAGTTGAAAGTTAGCACATTTTTCAACTGATTTTGCTCCCAACAGACTACAAATTCATTGAATTGGATCACAGAAAATGAAGTTCACAAAAATGGCCTATTAAAATTGACCCAAATCCCAATTCTAAATCCAAAATCCAAATCTCCGAACTTCAGTCAATTGGTTATCGTTATTAATGTTTAGCAATTAGATTAACGATTCAACTAACAGGAAATTTATGAGCTTTATTCTGGTTAAAACACAACTTTAACAAAACCATCTACCACGAGATATAATTTGAACCCTAATTTTGAAAATCATGCCAATACATTTAGAAGCATACATCAAAGCACAATCAAAATCAAAATCAAAATCAAACAACATAAGCACATACCTAGATACGTGCATATATTGATAAATACAGATATAGATATAGAATAATCGAGAGATTGTGAGACCTTCTCGTCCTGGTGAAGAGCAATCCAGACATGAACTTTATCCATTGATTGCCAGAAGACGAAAGCGCCAAGTGACATCCCGAAAAACGTCGTCATGTTCACCATCTTCGCTTCACTCTTCTTCTTCTTCTTCGATCAGATCGAGCTCTGCTAATCGGAGATGTATTTCGCCCCCCAATTTTCTCGATCGATATCAAAAACAGCGAGACTAGAACCCGAAAGAATGAATACGTCGTCGTTTAAAAGGAAAGTAGAATAACGTATATTTTAACATTTGGTCCCTCATCTTTTGTATATATTTATTATGGCCCCTTTGGAATATTTGAATTGTGAAAGGGGAGTGCTAATGGCACCCCAAAAAGGGGTGTTGACTGCATTATTTTCCTCACCATTCATTTTTTGATTTAATATTATATATAGGCTGAGCATCAAATACAAATCAGATAGTTTGTACAAACTCGTACAAACTCAATCTACCTTCATGAATTTGCAATTTTTTTAATTTGGCTTCATGAATCTATATTTTGGCTTCATAAATATAAAATTTGGCTTCATGAATCTATATTTTTCGGTGGAGTCCTAAAATACCCTTATAAATATAAAAAGAAGAAGTTATGGAGCCAAATTATATATTCATGAAGCCAAATTTTATATTCATGAAACCAAAATATAGATTCATGAAGCCAAATTAAAAAAAATTCAAATTCATGAAGGTAGATTGAGTTTGTACGGATTTGTACAAACTATCTGGTTTGTACCCGATACCACCCCATTATATATATATATATATATATATATATATATATATATATATTATTTGACATATATTTATTTGTTATATATATATATATATTAGAAATATAGAAATATATATATATATATATTAGAAATATATAAATAAATATATATATATATATATATTGTTATTCTTTTTGTTTATAGGGAAATTAATTAAAATGCCATAAGTCCAAGTCAAACTTACCAAAATGCCACAAATCTCTCCAAGTTTGCAAAAATACCACAAATACCCGCGATAGAAACCCGCGATCGCGGCCAGTGGCATTTTCGTAATTAATTATCCCGCGATCACGGGGGGAAGCCGCCCGCGGTGGACCAATTAGGTTGTATTTGATGATTTTTAAATGAAATTTTACACTTTCACCCCTATACTTATTTATAAACTTTACTTTATACCTTTTACTTTCATTATTTTAATTTTATATTTAACACATATAATCGTTTATTAACTAAAACACGTTAAAAAAATACGTTTTAATTTTAACAAGTTACACCATTATAATCGTCTCTTCGATACGTTCGAAATGAGCTCAATCTTGACTTTTTTTGATTTATATATTTTAATATATATCATATATACTACATAAAAATATTTTTAATATTTACAATTCATACTTTTATAGTTAATTATTTAATTTATGGTACTCTTATAGTTAATGCGATAGGAGTGTAAAACAAAATTGAGAATACGTTAAAAAAATGAATTTCCGCAGATAAAAAATATTTTTTAGGTAGTGTATATGATATATATTAAAATATATAAATAAAAAAAATTCAAGATTGGGCTCATTTCGAACGTATCGAAGAGACGATTATAATGGTGTAACTTGTTAAAATTAAAACGTATTTTTTAACGTATTTTAGTTAATAAACGATTATATGTGTTAAATTTAAATTTTAATTATGAAAGTAAAAGGTATAAAGTAAAGTTAGTAAATAAGTATAAGGCCTTCCGTAGCCATGGCGGGGAAGGGGCTCGGGATGGGGAGGTGGCAGCGGGATGGCTGCGGGGATGGGGTACGGGGCGGGATCGAATGCGGGAAGGGATGGTTTTCGGGGATGGGATCCCGATCCATCCCGAGGGTAACGGCTCTTTCTTAAAAAAAAAAATTCTCAATTTAATCCCACTATATATTTAACCTTCAACCTCTTATTTCTCACACCTCTTATTTCTCACACCTCTCAACCTCTTATTTTTCACACTATCAAATTCTCTCAGTCTCACACCTCTCAAACTCTCTCAAATTCTCTCAACCTCTTATTTTTCACACCTCTCTCATCATGAATCCAAACAGAACACCTACATCCCGTCGTAACCGACCGAATACACCACAATCGCAAGAAGATCAAGAGCTTGGTTTCCAAGCGTTTACACAACAAGGTTATCATCCGCAATTTTCGCAACAAATTCCGCCACAATGGTCGCAACAAAATCCGCCACAATGGTCGCAACAAAATCCGCCACAATATCCGCAACAATTTCCCCAACAATTTCACCAACAATTTCCGCAACAATTTCCTTACCAATTTACACGTCCCGGTTTGATTGAACAAGGTTTTACTCCGGCCAACTACAATCTTCCTTCACCCGCAATCAATCTCGACGACGACATTGTTCCGGAAACCCAACCTTCTACCCCGAACTCACCACAATTTATCCCGACACAACAATCTAACCCGGAACCATCAAATCTGAGACGAACGAAAGCCGCCAAACAAACGTGGACAAGAGCCGAGGAACTCGCGTTAGTGTCGGCGTGGGTTGACGTTTCGGAGGACCCCGTGGTCGGTAACGCACAAAGCGGTGGTAATTATTTTTATTGTTTTTATTATTATTATTATTATTATTATTATTCTTATACTTAATTTTACATAAATGTAGGAAATTTTTGGGGCCGAATCGGGGATGTGTTCTTTACTCGCATGGGTCGTGAACCAGGTTATAGATCAACCCATCAACTCAATAGCAAGTTCAACGACCTCAATAAAAGAGTTAATTCGTTTGGCGGCATCTACAACAACTTGCTCAATAATAGATCAAGCGGGATGAGTGAGGCCGATATATCCCGAACGGCACACGAACGGTATGTAGCACGCCATAAAGTTGCTTTCACTCACGAACAAGTTTGGGACGTCCTAAAAAAATGTCCAAAATGGGGAGCCGTTCCAACGATGACGACAACTTCATCGCGGGGTTCAAAACGTACCCAACCTTCCGATGATGACGATGACGAGCAAATTCAACGACCCATCGGGAGAAACAAGGCAAAAAAATCATCAACGAGTAATACGTCCGGGGCGAATACGGACGAAAGTGTTACTCAGTTGTTGACGACGTTCAACAACAAGATTGATGATACAATGGAATACAAAATGAAAAAAATCGATCTCGAAATCGAAATCGAACGCTCAAACCGATTTGAGAAAGACTTCGAGTATTTCATAGCCCCGCATGATCACCTTACGGGAAACGCTTTGAGGGCTACTTTAGCGAGAAAAAAGCAACTCCAAAAATTTCATAATTGGTAGTGTTTTGTATTTTGTAATTTTTATTTTTAATGAATGATATGAATTTTAATTTTTATTATTTATCTTATTTTTATTTATTAAAAAATATATAAATATTTTTATTTTGTTAAATAATTAAATGTATAAATAAAAGAATTAAAATAAATGAGGTGGCAAAAGGGTTTGAGGGAATGGGGTACGGGTGTTTAGGGATCGTGAGGGATGGAGTGAGGGATGGGAGAAAAGCTGATGTGGCGCTGAGGTGGAGGGGAATCTTTGAAAGATAGGCTTTATGGGGTACTGATGGCCTAAGGGGTAAAAGTGTAAATATCAAATCAAAATCACAATTTTGTCGGAAAAATTGAAATGTTACACTTTCAACCCCTATACTTATTTACTTACTTTACTTTATACCTTTTACTTTCATAATTTAAATTTTACATTGGCGGCTTCCCCCGTGATCGCGGGATAATTAATTACGAAAATGCCACTGGCCGCGATCGCGGGCTCCTATCGCGGATATTTGTGCCATTTTTGCAAACTGGGAGAGATTTGTGGCATTTTGGTAAGTTTGAGTTGGACTTATGGCATTTTAATTAATTTCCCTTGTTTATATATATATATATTGTTATTTTTTTGTTATATATATATATTTCTATATATATATATAGTTATTCTTTTTTGTTATATATATATATATATATATCTTTTCTTTTTATAAATTATATCATTGTATTCGTCTCGTCAATACCTTCGAAATGAGTCTAATATGATTAAATCAAAAAATATTCAATATTAGGCTCATTTCGAAGATATTGACGAGACGAATACAATGATATAATTTGTAATTAAAAAATGAATTTTTAATATATTTTAGTTTATATACGATTATTTATGTTAATATGATAAGGGTATAAAATGAAAAATGATAAAGTAAGGGATTAAAAGTAATATAAAAACTAATTACAGGGACCAAAAATGTAAATATATAATATGTTCTATAAAATGGTGATGAGAATGCATGTGAACATACCTTATTTGATTTTCTGGTGTACATCGAGAGAGAGAACAACGAGAGAAAGAACAGAGAAGTTCGACGCATAGTTTTTTGGTTGTTAAGTTATAGCAGCACTCAGCAACATCCAACAGCTCCACTCCTTCTGGTTAGAAAAATAGAAATTTCAGTTCATTTTATTTTGACTGAGGGTTTCGATTTCTGCTGTTTATAAGGTATGTTCTTTCTCTTATGATTTATAAGTTTTCTCTCGGTTTAGATTTTTGGGTTATGGTATTTTTGAAAGTATTGAAAATCTGCCATTAGAAATGTTATTTAAGCATATTTATGTACGAAAGGTTATGTTTTTGGGTATTTGATGAAAACTGTACGGGGGATGATTCCTCCCATCCACACTTCCAACAATTGTGTGTATTCCAAATGTTTACTGAGGAATTTAACAAGCAATCGAGATCTGGTAAGTTCAGTTTTCTGAGGAAGATAAAAGAGATAGCAGTGCATCAAAAACATGGGTTGGTGAACCTGTTGTTAACAAGACTACTCGTGGACGACCCTCGTTGAAGGATAAGCTTTCCAGAAAAACTCATGTTGATCCCTCATTTGCAACTCATGTTGATCCGTCTGTTGCAACTCATGTTGACCCGTCTTTTACAAGTGAAAGACCCCTTAGACGTAGTAGTTCGAACGCGTCAACATTTGTTGACTTGGAAAAAATGAGTTACCAGGAACCACCGAGACACAGTTCTTTCATGGGCAAAAACTATAATGCACATCCATACATTAATCAATTTCCAAAGATGTTTCACCCTTACATTATGCATGTACATGATGTGAGAGGTGATGGAAATTGTGGATTCCGAGCAATAGCTGTCTGTCTCGGTCTTCATGAAGATGCATGGCCCACAATTCGGTTTAACTTGATGGAAGAGTTAGATACACATAAGACAGAATACATCAACGTTTTTTGAGGTCAATATTGGAATATTGTTTACAACACTTTAAACTTCTTTCAATCAGATCGAGGTGCAGCAGTTGAACACTGGATGACAATGCCTGAAATAGGTGTCTTGATTGCTTCAAAGTATAATGTGATATTACACGTTATAAATATGGCAGGCTGTGGGACGTACTTGCCGCTTAGGTCCACTTCGCCAGCGTGGTATCAACATGTTGCTTTTACAATTGGGTACGTTAATGGTAACCATTATGTGAAATTAGATATGGCAGAAGGATACCCGTTCCCTACTATTGTACCATATTTTTTCCACTACAGTTGTAACACCCTAAAAACAGGGTCAATTTAAAACTTAAAAATTGCCACAAGTTATGATCATAAAACTTCAAACTTCTATAACCTGAGGATCAAATGTAAAGGTTTTATATACAATACATCTAATTCAAATAACCTATTAATCTAATCATACATCATAATCAGATTAATTAAGTTATCTAATCCTTTGTCCCAAAAACGTCCAAATTAACTAGATCCCCCGTTATCTCTAAGTTTGATTCTTTCCAAAAATCCTCATCACACTTTCCCGCTTACTTCCCGGAGCTTGTACCTGGTAAGAAAATTCAACTTGAAACATTAGGCTTTCGCCTAGTGAGAATATTCAAATCAAATTAAAGTTAAACAATTAAAATCTCAACAGATACATCAAACCTGTTCTCGCTCATCTTACCGTACAATAACTCCTTTCAATACTGGGAATCTACCCACTCCCATACTTATGACTAATTCGTCTAGCCATAACCCCACTACCAAGAGTCTACTATAAATCATCCCAGATTCAAAGTCAAAACTCTTATCTAAGAAATTACAAGTCAAAACCTGCCTATTTCTTATTCCTCTTTTCATAATTGGGAAATCTCTGATCTTCCCTGTAACAATGGAAATCTCCGATCTTCCATTTGAAATAGGAATTACAAATCAAAATCTGCCTATTCCACATTTCATATTTTCCTCACCTCAGAATCAATGGTCCCAATGGGATTATTATATCGCGATAGACAACCGGGACCCCCGATGATTCAAGGTACACTCAATTACTAAAAATTACACCCCTTTGGTCAATGACTAGTAAGCGGTTCCCATTATACCGTACTAAGGTGACCCCGATGACCGGATGCCTACTTTTAGCAATTACAACATAATACATAAGTATTATAACTCTTATCAGTGTATATGCGTACACACAATGTAATACATCTCAATATATGTTTTACATATACATTTATAAAGAATCTCAAAATTCTAACACCTCGACTTCTTAACTATCCCCTCTTGCCTTTTAGCACGGGGATCAACATAACATAACTTTTAATTATCTACTCGGACTCATTACTGATTAAGACGAGTCCTTTATTTATCATGTTTAGACATACATATTACATATCTATTTCAATATTAATTGCTGAACTTTAAAGAGAGTTAAATAAACTCACCTGGTATGAAGTCACTCTTCTTTTAATTCTTTTAAAAACGTAAGGACCTCTGTCTTCACCACCACAGTTTACTGTAATACCCAATATACAAATATACTGATATTAATTTACAGAACAAGACTCTCTAAAACTAAGAATCCTTAATATCTGAAATTTTCGTCTCAAGTCGCAACCAACTAATAATAAAGTCTCTAGTCGCAATGCATAAAGCCAAGTCGCAACCAATTACTGCGACTCCAACACCAAATCGCAACCCACTATTGCGATTCCAAACCCAAGTCGCAACCTTCTATTGCGATTTCGACACCAAGTCGCAATCAACTGTTGCGACTCCAATGCAAAGTCGCAACCTTCTATTGCGACTTCAACACCAAGTCGCAACCGTCTATTGCGACTTCAACACCAAGTCGCAACCGTCTATTGCGACTTGCTTGAATGTCGCAATGCACTACTGCGACTTGCTTGAATGTCGCAACCCTCTGCAATTTATCTAAAACCCAGATTTATACTTTTCAGCTATGTTTGTTTCTGTAAACATGCAGATATGTTTAATACCTCTAACATAACATATCTATAAACTCAGATTTACCATAATCATCCAAAACCCATTTTCTAAATCATATATACTTTTTAACTAAAAGATAGAGGATTATGGAGATGTTTACCTTTGAATGATTCTTGCCTCCAAACTGAATTAAACTGATTTCCTTCTGAATTCCTTCTTCTTTTCTTGTTAAACTTTATCTCGCTCTCTAAATCTCTCTCTCGCTTTTCTCCTTTCTTTTGCCGTAAACACCCACCAAACAAAAGATACCAAAAATAAAACATACGAGGTGTCCCAAATTTGGTATATTTCTTCTCCAAAAATCGGTGGAGGTGACACCTCACACACCTTTTTCTCTAACCATCCTCCAACTAACAACATTTGACATATTTAGTCCCTTCACTTATAAATTCCATTCAAAGTTTACCCCTTAAGTTATAATTTCAATAAAATATATAACGTACCTTTACTCGGGGTCAAACTCTCAATTTAATTTATCAAATAATTGATCACAACCTATTAAATAATTATACCCAAATTATTTAATAAACCCAAGCATAAACTTTTACAAAAATTGGGATGTTACAATACTCCCCAACTTGAAAAATGATTTCGTCCTCGAAATCGAAGCTAGATAAATAAATGAGGATATCTAACCTTATATCCTCTTTCAATTCTAAAATCATACCACATTCTTAGATTGTAGCTTCTCAATAGATCTCTAAAATCGCTCCCAGTTTCTCCACACAATAACTCTATACATCCATTAATACCGCAGTAAATGAAATCACATCTTACCATCATAAAGTATGTCATATATTCCATTCAATTTCTAGTCTTAAATACTTAATCACTGAAAGAAGTCCAGAAAGAACAAGGATTCATCTTTTCATATTTTCTGAACCTTACTCTTTCATCATTACCCACTCCCCAATCTTAGATTTACAAACCTCCTTAGAGTAATTGTTTATCATTTAAATCTTTATCCGACTATTGCTTAGTCTACCATACCGTTATCATTTCCTTTATGCCTACACAAAACATCCACTACACACAGCTGCAGTCCAAAATACGGTCTCTCTATAATCATCAGTCAAGACCTTTAGTCCAGTCCTCGTACACCAAGAACTGTCACAAGTTTCTATTTTCCAACATGGTCGACGCATTCAATTCATTTCCTTTATACATACAAAGGAACTCACATTCCTTAAAAAAAATTGCATCTACTACACCATATTTTGACTAACACACCCATCATCTTCCTTAAACTTCCAATGATTCAAAAACGTAAACTTACTTAGCAACTCATACAACCAAAATTACATTGGATAAACACCCACTACCACTCTGACATTCTATTCCGATATTAGTCATATCACCACGCCATCTTACAAACCACATGCTCCAACAACTTTATTGACAAAAATTATACTCTTCATCTGGAATCCCGAAAAGACTTCCATCGGATGCTTCCTCTTTCTAACTTCACATTACATAATAGTTGACATAATTATCTTGGCATTTGATATTACTACCCATTCGTACATTCTCCACCTATAACATCTCACAGCAGACCAGGTCTCTCATGACAATTCGTACATAATTCAATCTTACTTTCATGTTCTCCCGCATGATCAACTAAGTCTATTTCACTATAATATTTCTCCCCAACTTTAGTTGAACCACAACTCCCGAGTTTCTAATTAATTTAAACTTACTCGTTTCTTGCTAGCTTTTTGTGATTCCAAACCAATACATAGACAAGGCACAATCCTTCACAGATTAACACAGTCTATACACTCACTTCGTTTGTGCCTAATACTCCATCCTTTAAAAAAAACATCCACATCGAAAGTAAAACGCTTATCTAACACAACAATCCTTCACTATTCTAATACCCCTACAATGTAGTCCTTCAATTTTAAAAATTTCTGATTCAGGACTTAACATTCATACATGTCCTCAAAAGGATAACCAATGCATTTACGTCATGTAAACTTCAATTATAATACCGTTAATGCAATTTCAACCCCAAGCCTACGTCGAGCTTATCAAATCGGGTCAATGCTCTTAAGACTCAACTGAGTCCAAAACCGAGCCATCTGCTCGAAGGATCTAATGATCATTTATCAATATCAACTCACGCAATATAATTACATCTAACTCACATTATGCAACACACGCTCCGAGGCGTGATAATCGTACAACCCCTTCATTGATTCTTTCCCAATGAAGTCAATTCATATATGCATCTGAATGTACATGTATATGCAACTCTTTATATACTCCACAATGTATATGATTCGCCAAGGTTCATTAGTTCCAAAGGTACTAGGAACACGTAAATCATCAAACAGTCTTAACACCTAAGACGACACTTGTTCACATAAAATGCAGTTAAGCATATAACACATCCAAGACTCTATCTCGAGTCACTAAAACTTACAAACATTCAAAGACTCATTTGAATATAAATCAAACCTGTAAGGCCAAAATAAACGTTTGGTTAAACATGTGTCACTCACACGGTTGCGTAAACCAAACAAAAAAAAATTGTTACTCAAAATCTTTACCTTTTTAATCCCTTAATTGGCCGTTGGCCTCCAAATAAAGGTTTACCACTCTTAAAACATTCATAATAAACATTAAAAGCGTACTTTGACTACATAGCTTTCACTTATGCAACAATTAATCAAAACTTCTTTCATTAGTGATTTATTCGTCAATCATTCAAAATTCCCCAAGTGTGTCGCACACAATAATATCCACTTTGCGCATACTCTCTGCATAACAGCATACCAGTATCGCTCACGGTTTTGTTCCTTCCCGCACAGGCATACGCGGGACGCACCCAGACCGCACCCAGTGACAGGCAAAAGGCCTCATTCACCTCACACAACTGTCGACTTCAAAGTCAATAGTTGTCATGACGATACTGTTGGGTCATCAAGATTTGAAGATGACCTCATGATCTCCTTTTATACTTTGAAAAACATTTTATACTTAGAGAAATTTTGGATGCATGGTTCTCTGTAATGACTTGTACAAGATAGCAAATGTTTGGTGAAGTCAAAGATCAACCAAAGTCAAGATTAAAGATTCTCTCATTGTGGAAGTGAAAGATCTATTCTCAACACATACAAGTCATTGTCCACCGATGGTGTTCTCACACATCGGTGGACATATCTCCACCGAAATCTCTCTCTGTTTCGGCCAAAGAATCCCACCAATGGAAGTCCAATTTCGGTGGGATCTCAAAGAAGTCTCAAAGATGCTTTCTCCAAAGATGATGTCACATATCCCAAAGATGATGTCACATATCTCAAAGATGTGTCACATATCTCAAAGCTATCATCGGTGGGATCTCAAAGAAGTCTCAAAGATGCTTTCTCCAAAGATGATGTCACATATCCCAAAGATGATGTCACATATCTCAAAGATGTGTCACATATCTCAAAGCTATCATCGGTGGGATCTCAAAGAAGTCTCAAAGATGCTTTCTCCAAAGATGATGTCACATATCCCAAAGATGATGTCACATATCTCAAAGATGTGTCATATATCTCAAAGCTATCATCGGTGGGATCTCAAAGAAGTTTCAAAGATGCTTTCTTCAAAGATGTGTCACATATCTCAAAGATGTGTCACCGAAGTCAAAGATGTTTTATTCAAAGATGTGTCACCGAAGTCAAAGATGCTTTTCTTCAAAGATGTGACACATATCTCAAAGATGCTTTTTCTTCAAAGATGTCACATATCTCAAAGCTTCCTTCGGTGGTGTAATCTTTAGAAGACAAATTGAGAAGATATTTTCTACATGAATAAAGTGACATTTTGTCTTATTATCCATTACCATGCAAAGTCCTTTTCTTCTGCATGGGCTCTTCTGACTGTACCTTGTAAAAGGTGACAATGACTTCACAACTCTCCAGAAGTCAACATCCTCAGCAAGTGTGAAGATGACAAGTGTCCCAAGCATTCAATGCTTGCACACTCCTTGTCACTATAAAAGGAAGACCTCTCCATGTAGAAAAGATTAACATCTTGAGAGACTTGAAGATTACTGTGTGCTCCTAGATATTCTACGCAAACTGGAAGATTTCTCTCAGTGCAAGAATTTCCAGTTTGCTTGAAAAATTTTATAGCTTTGTTCTAAGTGTTCTTAGCTATTTTGTTAGTATACTTTGTGTAAGATTGTTAGAATAGTTTATTTGTTCTTTTCCGCAACAGTCTTAAGTTTTATATGTGTAATTCTTGTTGAAAGATTTTCAATAATAGAATTAAAATTGTGAAAATTTTGAGTATTGTATTCAAGCCCCCTTCTACAATACTTGTTATAGCCATCTGGGACTAACAGATACTTCCTTAACCCATTTTTAAAAAGGGTCCCTAACTGAACCTATTTCTTCCTCCGGACACAACCATCCCTCGGCAACTGTATTTCTAGTCACCGAACAAGGGTATAGACCCTCATACAACCAACACTAAAGTCCACTTTCGACTCTCCCACTATTCACTTCTCATCTTGAACATAATTTCCAAAACTACAAACCTTCTCCCATGCTTTATTCAACACCTCTCCATTCTTGGAGTCCTTTCTTAGCTTATAGTGTAATACTCTATGACCTAGCGAGATCATAGCCTTCATGCATGACAACTTGACACATAAATCATTTCGCACAATTTCTCATTTAAATAACAACACTTTGAACAACTTGGGCATACATGACCCCAACATTTTCATAACTCCAATGTACTGCACAACGATCTCGAGAATCGTTTGCATACTAAATTTCCGTAAAACTTAATCCTTTTTCAACCAAAACGATGTTGTTACGACAATAATGTATTGAATGAAAATCTTTTCATACGCCAAAAGTTTTAAAGAAATTATCAACACAGAGTAAATTAGTTGATTCTCACATGACATCATCAAGTCAATACTCTTGTTGGTTATAAAAGTTTTGCTAGCCAATGTTTTCTTGGCCTTTTTCTACAATTTAACTTTTCATGTAAAATATGAAGTATTTTGCATTTTACTAGACTCCAAAATTTCGTTGTGCAGCGTAAATGAAATTGCCTTTTATTTAAATACACTCTTGCACATGATGACTCAATCTCAACTAAAATTGCTACTTATGCGTTTATTTTGAAATCAAGAAAACTTATGTAACATATTCTGGAACACCATGCATAAAACTCTACTTGCAATTGAAGGCTACTTACTCAAACAAGGTCAATTGTTTTACTCAGTCAACTTATCGTTGACACTCTACTTCCGACCAGTGGTCGTCCTCTCGGCCTTATAATACTTGCTATACATGCATTCCACGGCCCACTTACTCAACCATGTCATACTATTTCCGTCAATCATCTCACATTCTATCTCTACACATTTCAATCCACCTATTAAAGGTTGTATCGACGAACTTTCATGAGTCTCGCCAATTCCAGGTTGTCTTTTCAAACTCTAATCATTTACCGATCTGTCCTCCAAAGAACTGAAGGATCTTAGTGATGTATTCACCATCATTCTGCTATAACAAAAAAAAGGATAACCATATGGAATGGTTACACAATTCTAGACATACAAAACGTACTTTACCGATCATTAGTCACTGTAACAATTTAGAAATAATCATGCTCGCGTAACAATATATTCATAATAACAGTAGCTAATTGGAATTATGAACATATTAGACATGAAAATCCTCATTACCATTGTCACAGTACTAATTTCACGTATTTCTGTCAACCCTAAGACTATCCCGTCTTAACACTTTTACCCAAATCTCACAAGTCATAACTTAATTCATCACAACTTAAGTCTAAGTATCTCCTCAGCATACTTAGTTCACTTAAACTAATGCTCTGATACCATATTGTAACACCCTAAAAACAGGGCCAATTTAAAACTTAAAAATTGCCACAAGTTATGATCATAAAACTTCAAACTTCTATAACCTGAGGATCAAATGTAAAGGTTTTATATACAATACATCTAATTCAAATAACCTATTAATCTAATCATACATCATAATCAGATTAATTAAGTTATCTAATCCTTTGTCCCAAAAGCGTCCAAATTAACTAGATCCTCCGTTATCTCTAAGTTTGAGTCTTTCCAAAAATCCTCATCACACTTTCCCGCTTACTTCCCGGAGCTTGTACCTGGTAAGAAAATTCAACTTGAAACATTAGGCTTTCGCCTAGTGAGAATATTCAAATCAAATTAAAGTTAAACAATTAAAATCTCAACAGATACATCAAACATGTTCTCGCTCATCTTACCGTACAATAACTCCTTTCAATACTGGGAATCTACCCCACTCCCATACTTATGACTAATTCGTCTAGCCATAACCCCACTACCAAGAGTCTACTATAAATCATCCCAGATTCAAAGTCAAAACTCTTATCTAAGAAATTACAAGTCAAAACATGCCTATTTCTTATTCCTCTTTTCATAATTGGGAAATCTCTGATCTTCCCTGTAACAATGGAAATCTCCGATCTTCCATTTGAAATAGGAATTACAAATCAAAATCTGCCTATTCCACATTTCATATTTTCCTCACCTCAGAATCAATGGTCCCAATGGGATTATTATATCACGATAGACAACCGGGACCCCCGATGATTCAAGGTACATTCAATTACTAAAAATTACATCCCTTTGGTCAATGGCTAGTAAGCAGTTCCCATTATACCGTACTAAGGTGCCCCCGATGACCGGATGCCTACTTTTAGCAATTACAACATAATACATAAGTATTATAACTCTTATCAGTGTATATGCGTACACACAATGTAATACATCTCAATATATATTTTACATATACATTTATAAAGAATCTCAAAATTCTAACACCTCGACTTCTTAACTATCCCCTCTTGCCTTTTAGCACGGGGATCAACATAACATAACTTTTAATTATCTACTCAGACTCATTACTGATTAAGACGAGTCCTTTATTTATCATGTTTAGACATACATATTACATATCTATTTCAATATTAATTGCTGAACTTTAAAGAGAGTTAAATAAACTCACCTGGTATGAAGTCACTCTTCTTTTAATTCTTTTAAAAACGTAAGGACCTCTGTCTTCACCACCACAGTTTACTGTAATACCCAATATACAAATATACTGATATTAATTTACAGAACAAGACTCTCTAAAACTAAGAATCCTTAATATCTGAAATCTTCGTCTCAAGTCGCAACCAACTAATAATAAAGTCTCTAGTCGCAATGCATAAAGCCAAGTCGCAACCAACTACTGCGACTCCAACACCAAATCGCAACCCACTATTGCGATTCCAAACCCAAGTCGCAACCTTCTATTGCGATTTCGACACCAAGTCGCAATCAACTGTTGCGACTCCAATGCAAAGTCGCAACCTTCTATTGCGACTTCAACACCAAGTCGCAACCGTCTATTGCGACTTCAACACCAAGTCGCAACCGTCTATTGCGACTTGCTTGAATGTCGCAATGCACTACTGCGACTTGCTTGAATGTCGCAACCCTCTGCAATTTATCTAAAACCCAGATTTATACTTTTCAGCTATGTTTGTTTCTGTAAACATGCAGATATGTTTAATACCTCTAACATAACATATCTATAAACTCAGATTTACCATAATCATCCAAAACCCATTTTCTAAATCATATATACTTTTTAACTAAAAGATAGAGGATTATGGAGATGTTTACCTTTGAATGATTCTTGCCTCCAAACTGAATTAAAACTGATTTCCTTCTGAATTCCTTCTTCTTTTCTTGTTAAACTTTCTCTCGCTCTCTAAATCTCTCTCTCGCTTTTCTCCTTTCTTTTGCCGTAAACACCCACCAAACAAAAGATACCAAAAATAAAATATACGAGGTGTCCCAAATTTGGTATATTTCTTCTCCAAAAATCGGTGGAGGTGACACCTCACACACCTTTTTCTCAAACCATCCTCCAACTAACAACATTTGACATATTTAGTCCCTTCACTTATAAATTCAATTCAAAGTTTACCCCTTAAGTTATAATTTCAATAAAATATATAACGTACCTTTACTCGGGGTCAAACTCTCAATTTAATTTATCAAATAATTGATCACAACCTATTAAATAATTATACCCAAATTATTTAATAAACCCAAGCATAAACTTTTACAAAAATTGGGATGTTACAACAGTTATTCGTGTGCTGCAGGATGGGCTACCCCGTATTCAGATCGAATACAGAAGTACGAGCGACTTTTACGTGTTAATTGTACTACGGATAATGTTATTTTAGAATAATCAAATGTAATATAGATTATTTTATGTTCTATTTATATGTTAAATCACAATGTTTATGTTTTATTTTTATAATTATATAATTATAAAAAATTAGTAATATTTATATTTTTAAATATTTATTTATTTTTAAATAAAATCAAAAAGTAAAAGAAAAAAAATATTTTTAAACTATATAATACAAATAAATAAAAATATATAATACAAATAAATAAATAAAATAGAAAAAGAAAAGACAACAAAAAGACAAAAAACAAAAAAAAACAAAAAAAATAATGATTTTAATCATTGGGGTGCAATTAGCCACTTTTGGGGTGCAATTAGCCTCCCCTTGTAGAAATATTTTTTCTTTGTGAATCACAAATAATCGGAATAATTTTTTTTACCAAACTGTAATAACAATAATCCTTATTTTCAGTGTTTATGGAAGTTTAGGGAAGAGACCATAATCTTCACTAGGGGTGCTCAAAAACCCGACCAACCCGATCAATCCAACCCAACTCGACGTGAAATAATCTAACCTGAAGCAACCCGATGTCCAGTCGAGTTGTAAAATCTTCAAACCGAATGTATTGGGTTGATATCGGGTTACGAGAATTTGAACCCAACCCGATGAACCCGATATATATAATCTTTTATCCATCTCTATATAACTCCTTCACACACACACACACACACACTCACACACAGATATATATATATATATATATATATATATATATATATATATATATATATATATATATATATATATATAGGGGAGGGATCATGTGAAAACCCCTTCTAAATTGCAAACTTTACAAACCTCATCTAACCAATCAGATTTTTTGTACCTTTCTAATTTTAATTTAATGATAAAGGGTAATTCGGTCTTTTTCATTTAACTTGTTTAAATATAGAAACTGCATAATTTATAGTTAACTATTATATCAGATTCTTAATTAATTCAAATCCCTACTTTTGTGGGATAAAAAATCGGTTAGCATACACATCATTAGTTAGTGGGTTTCAGTTTTGGATGATCCACAATATCTTTTTGAATTAAGAAACGATCGTCCCTATCTCCATCTCCACGTTTCATATGATCGACCATATCTCCATAACCAGTGCATGTTTTTAGAGATAATATCCTTAATAATAAAAATTTCTACACCTTCTTCTTCTCCCGTGGGTTCATCGATTTGTGCTTAACTATTGTTCATCGCCCATGTTCATCATCATCGGCTGGGGTTCATCACCATGTTCATCATCATATCGGTTGGGGTTCATCGCCCATGTTCATTGTCCGAGTTCATCACCATGTTCATCATCATCAGTTGGGTTCATCACCGTGTTTGCAGGTTCCCGTTCTTCACCATGTTCATCGGCTGGGTTCATCGCCATGTTCATCATCATCGGCCGGGGTTCATCGCCATGTTTGCAGGTTCCGTTCATCACCATGTTCATCATCATCAGCTGGGTTAATCACCATATTTGAAGGTTCCCGTTCATCACCATGTTCATCGTCTGGGTTCATCGCCATGTTCATCATCATCGGCAGTTTCTGCAGTTTCATTACCTACTGTTTCATTGCTGGAATGTTAAACTGGAATGTTAAAAAATCGGCAGTTTCTGCAGTTTCATTGCTGGAATGCTTCATTATAGTAGCATTGCTGGAATGTTTCATTACCTACTGTTTCATCATTGCTGAAATGTTTCATTACAATAGCATTGCTGGAATGTTAAACGGTTTATCATTTCATACTACTTTCGTTACTGAGTTTTAATTAGTTTTCATTATTAATTTGGATGGAAAATTACCCATTTACCCTTTTTTGTATTACGGTTAATTAAATTTATTTTTTTAATTTCATTATAACCATATTTAGACTAATCTAATCTAAGCCATTGATTATCCTAATCTATGGTGATAAGGTGGGTTTCATAGTTTGCAGATTAACAGTGATTTGCAAATGAAACTACCTATATATATATATATATATAGGGGTGGTATTTTTTGCAAACCAGTATATTTGTACAAACTATGCAACTAATGTAAATACCATAGGATCAATTGATGGACGATTGTGATTAATCCGGTGGCAATCATTGTAATTAGTAGGTATTTTTGAACTAATTTCATACACAAAACACCCTTGTAAGGGTCTATTTGTCAAAAACAGATACGTCTCCCATAAACATCCCAAAAAATCAGGAGAGAGAGAGAGAGAGAGAAAAAGTAGCGATTGAAGAATCAGGATAGAGAGAGAGAGAGAAGCAACAATGGGAGATGGAAGAATCAGGAGAGAGAGAGAGAGAAAAGCAGCGATGGAAAAATCAAATCCGCCGCCGGCGGCGGCGGCAACACGCACCACCCCCACCGCCAGTCGATGTCCACCACCGCCAAACGCACCACCACCACCGCTGGCAACAGCACCACCCCCATCGCCAGTCGCTGTCCACCACCGCCAAACGCACCACCACCACCGCCGCCGACCATGGTTTTGGGTTTCGATTTAGGGTTTCGATTCATGATTTTGGGTTCCGATTTTGGGTTTCGATTCATGATTTTGGGTTCCGATTTTGGGTTTCGCAGATGATGTTCTTCAACCGATTTTGGGTTTGGGTTTCGCAGATGATGTTCTTCATGATTTTGGGTTTTCCTGATTTTGGGTTTCGATTCATGATTTTGGGTTCCGATTTTGGGTTTCGCAGATGATGTTCTTCAACCGATTTTGGGTTTGGGTTTCGCAGATGATGTTCTTCATGATTTTGGGTTTCGATTTTGGGTTTCGCAGATGATGTTCTTCAACCGATTTTGGGTTTGGGTTTCGCAGATGATGTTCTTAATGATTTTGGGTTTCGATTTTGGGTTTGGATTCATGATTTTGGGTTTCTCCGATTTTTCGATTCATGATTTTGGGTTTCTCCGATTTTTCGATTCATGATTTTGTGTTTCCAGATTTCATGTTTATGTTTATGAATCTTACATGATGTTGCATTCATGATTTGGTGAATCATGATTTGTTCCTGGGTTTCATGATGAAGAACACGAGTGATGCTAAACATAATCGTGATACCGTGGAATCACGTATTTGATATGATGATGCTAAACAAAAATTATCGATTACGTTAATGACAATTCAATTTGTGATAATGAATAAAAAATGGATTACGTAATCACATAAATTTTGGTTAGTTACTATAATTAAGATTAATCAATAAAAATTAAATAAAAAATTAAATTACGTAATTACCTTTTAGCCCTTATAGCTTATAATAAATGAAAAGATTAAAAAACTGAAATTAATAAATTTGATTGATTATAAAGTGGTTTTTATAGTTTCTACGAATGTGGTGGTTTGCAAAAGAAACCTCCCCTATATATATATATAGTAAATGTTAACATATATATGCAAATTGAGAAAAACGGTTGATGGCGATATGTTTAAGATTTAATAAATATGCAAATTGGAGACGTAAGCTATTTGATCATATTTGGTTTAGACATTTTTATATGTAGTATCTAAATATTGTCTGAATTATCGGTTGTATTTTAAAGACATGTTTCCTTTTTTTATGTTTTTAGTTTTGATTTTACTATGTTTAAACACAATCCGATCAACCCGAACGGGTTGGGTTGGGTTGGATTGTACCTTTGTTTGGATTGGTTTGGGTTGAAATTTTTTCAAACCGCCAACATTAGGTTGATGTGTCGAAATGCCTTCAACCCGATCAACCTAACCCGTGAGCACCCCTAATCTTCACTGTTTAGAAGGGCTAATTTGGTAATTAAAGGACTAGAAGGGCTAATTTGCTAATTAAAGGACGAGAAGAGGTTAAACCCTATTTCCCATTCTCATTTGGTAGCAACGATCTTGAAAAAACAAAGAGAAAATGGAAGCTTTTAATAGATTGATCACTGATAACTCTCATTTTGAGCGTTATTTACACATCATTTGTGTGAGTTTTTCTTCCGTTTTAGTTGTGTTTTTTATTTATGAGTCCGTGTTTTTCATTTTATTAATTTATTTTTATTTGGAGTTGTTGAGAACTTTTATGGTTATTTGCATCAGTTTTAGTTATAGTTTTAGTTGTAGTTTTAGTTGTAGTGATAATTGTAGTTGTAATTTATTTTCCTCTTTTTAAATTTATGCAAGTACTTTTTATGTATTCTCTTCATCTTATTATGTCTTTCTTGTTAATTATTAGCTAAGCACCTCTTGGGTGTGGGTGTGAGCAAACTTGAGACTAGTAGGCAACACTTGGGTGTGGCCATCGTTACTAACTCTCGAGATTGGTCACTTGAGTCGGGACTTAAACTCAACGTGGATAAGCCGATCATTTTGAAGTGTTAATATTAGATCTTAGACCTCGAGAGGGGCGGATTCGAAATACGGCTTAAGTGATGCACAAAGATTTGAGAGAGTCTTTGATAACCACGTCGAGAGACGGATTTTGTATGATTTATTAAGGTTCAAACGCCGATCGAGATTTATATCACAAAGAGATTTGGGTATAACTCTCCATATTGGTAGAACTTGACGTTTAGAGTCAAACTTAATTAAATCGGCAAGATCGAGAGTCGGTAATAATGGAAACTTTATGGGAACTTTGTAGGACCGGTTTATAAAAATCATCATTTCGAGAGATCGGATTTTTTATAGACATTTCGTGTTACAAAGCAACTAACCATTTTGTTACTACGTTCATCTCAAGAAAACTTACACCCATACTCATTTTAGTTACTTGTTTAGATTTTATTATTATTAAAAAAACACTAAACTCGCTCAAAATATTTTATTCTTCTAACATTGAAATCGGTGTATTCTCGACTTAGGACTCGAAACTTTGAAGTCCAATCCCTGTGGATACGATCTCGGTATATTTACCACTTTATTACTTGTAGCGATCCCATTGTTAGTATATACTTGTGCCTTCATTGTGGAATTATTGTGCCCATATTTTGAATACGCGATATTTAGCTACCAATCACCCATTGGGGTCGTGGAGAGATATTGAAGTTTGGAGAGCAATAACATCATCATCTCTTAAGCTCAACATCTTCATAAATGGAGTTTTGTATTCTTAGTGGAGATTTCTTCATTCTTTGAAGTTTTGATTGAAATCTTGGTGTGTATTAATGTCTTAGTGTGATGTTATTGGTTTTCAATTGTTATTTTAAGAGAAAACTCACCATGGTTGATGGTATCATCAAAGGTTTCAAGATTTCAAAGTTTTAAGGGTTTGAAATCATCACTCTTAGATGGATTTGGATGGATTAAAATGTGTTTTATTTTATAGATGGCTGAATGTTTAAGATGGGTTTTATACATTGTTTCTCTCAATTTTATCTCATAGAATCGAATTGGGAAAGATTGGACAAAAGTGGACATTGGGATCTGTTGAAATGCTAAGTGAAATTCTGGGATGAATGCGACTTTCATATGACTTTGGTCACATGAAACCTGCATTTGGTACTGCCAAGTGTGTTTTTGATTTTGCTTCGTTTCTTGTTTGAGAATACCTTCGAGGCATCGATTAAGAGATTGTCTTTGGATTGTAGTGGATGGTTTTAGGATGATTTAGATGGTTTAACACCATTCCTTTGTCGTTTAATTCAGGTGTTTGGTTTGATCCTAAGTGACTTTTAGGACATGTAGTGGCGTGTCGAACCTTAGGTGAGTTTCTATGACCCCTTTTTACCAACGTGGAATCGTTTATACATGTTTCTAAACGTTGATTATGGTTCCATGATTAGAATTGGTTTTGCTCGTTTTTATGCCATGTTTGATTAAATGATTAATTGTTGTTTAATCATAAAAACGTATCGATTTTGGGCATGAGTTATATAACTGAAAAGCTTGGACTGACGTTAATCTAAACTTGTTGATCTTTGAGTGATCACTATTTAACTGCGGTATATCTTATGGTATTTTGGTTTTTAATTTTGGTTGCACAGTGAGATTAGTGTACCTTCGGATAACGTTAATCGCTTGGGAGTTTATAATATTCCATGTGCCTTGAATTCGTTTCATGAGCACGTTGGATTGACATCTTTTAGGGCCACGGGCATCTACTGGAGGCCCGATTGTGGACGTCACAGTGGAGTGACGGTGGTTCGATGGGCATCTACTGGAGGCCCGATTGTAGACGTCACAGTGGAGTGACGATGGTTCGATGGGCATCTACTCGAGGACCGATTGTATACGCCATCGTGGAGTGACGGTGGTTAAATGAACATTGTGCAATGTCTGTTATTTACATATGATTATCTATTCGGATACGTTATATTGGGCCTTATGGCGGTTTACTACCTATATGGTTTTTGTTTAGGCCTTTATGGCGGATTATATGTTGTCTTAAACAATTTAAACTATGTTTTGAGAGGGAATTCACTAAACTTTATGGTCAAACCCTTGCTTTTAAAACTTAAAAACCATTTTCAGGTAGGAGTGTAGTTGGAAGTTCTTTCAAAGGGAAATAGATCGAAGAGGTGATTCCGTAGAAGAGGTACAACTTATAAAGCATGGTTATTGATTTTAAGTTTTTTATTACCGACTTTTTCATTTGGGCATTTGAAAGTTTGCAATTTAAAGCTCTTAAACATGATATAATTACCTACAAACTCAAAAAGTCACTTAAAGTCAATTTTCATAAATGTAACTTGAATTTTGTATAAAACCGGTACAACCAAAGACACTTGTACCAAATACACTCGGTTTGTATATTGTATAGAACTTGGAAGGTCGTTGGAAGTTTGACAACGAAAACAATCTTTATGAGTGATAAACATATATCAAAGTTGGCCAATTATATACCTTTAACTATTCAAGTTGGCAAATGTATTGTATGTTATTAATTAGTTTAATAAATGCATTAACTTTAATTATCCATTGGAAGGACGTTGGTGTTCGATGGCTACTGCCCGTATGTTAGTTGTCGGTCAAATGATGCAACATTTTATGCGTTAAACACGTTGTGCAGTAAAAGTTTTATCATATATCCCCTGACGTGTAGCTCGGTTGGTTTAAGGATTAAAGAGATGTTTGCTCAAAAAGCTCTTGGTCTTGGGTTCGAGTCTGAACCTCCTCATGCACCTTGCCGTCGGGTGAGTCTTCGATAGCCGTTTCACATTAGATTCCTTATACAAGAACTGAGTGTCGTGTAGGATTGGTAAAAGTCGATTACTTTTTAATGTATTTATAATTATATGTTCTATATAACATTTTTCAAACTTTAATAGTACTTTTGTAATTTATATAGTATCCTTAACAATAAATATATATAGAGAGAGGTGAGTTCAAACGAGAACGCTAACTATTTACGAGAACACGAGAACGACCGCCCATGTACAAAATCACATGTGATTCACGTACAAAATCACATGTGATTTTACACTACCTGGAAATCTGGACGTGAATCACATGTGATTTTGTACAAAATCCAGGTAGTGTAAAATCACATGTGATTTTGTACAAAATCCAGGTAGTGTAAAATCACATGTGATTTTGTACAAATCACGTACAAAATCCAGGTAGTGTAAAATCACATGTGATTTTGTACGTGAATCACATGTGATTTTGTACATGGACGGCCGTTCTCATGTTCTCGTAAATAGTTAGCGTTCTCGTTTGAACCTTTCTCTCTCTCTCTCTCTCTCTCTCTCTCTATATATATATATATATTGGATAACCGTGGGTTTCCGGGCCAGCTTACGCGCACCGACTAATCCCCGGGAGACCACGAATGGCCTGGAGTCATCGCATGTGAACCTCCATGGCCACAAGGGCTTTGGCGGTGCCTGGATTTGAACCCTGAGTAGATGAGCTTCCACTACATCTCCCAAGAGCTTTACCAGTACACTACAACCCAAGTGGTTAATGGAATTGTTCCAATGTTGGTTAATAAAATAAAATAAAAATCAGAAGATTAATTCATTATTTAATATTAAAATCATTAAAATAAAAATAAATTCAAATCTCACTTTCTATGAAAGATATGGCATGCATAATTGCATATGGATCGTCATGTCGCACCTCACCCATGCCTTATAAAATTAGTGTCGTCGTTTTTATTAGCATTTTCCTATAATTATTAATTCCGACATTATATAAAATATGAACCCAGAAGAGTCTAACTACTTTTGGATTAATATGGACCCTTTAAACTCAATCCAACTTTCAATCTCAGCCGTTTAAAATCAATAAGCTACACAGTCGAGCAAGCAGAACCCATCTCCATCTCTAATAAAGCTACAAATCGACATTTCATCAGGTTCGATTTCAGTGTTCTTTGATTTCAAGTTCCATCTTCTAACAGGTTCGATTTTCAGGTTTGTTATCTGGGAATTGCTGGTTAGTTTACATCCTTCTGGTTTGATTTCATTATTCGTTTTCCATCTTCTGGTTTATTTTCATCCTCGATTTCAGGTTACATTTCTCCTCAGTTATTGATTTCTCATCAGTAATTATATAAATTAAATTTTGTTACCATCTTGATTCCAAAATCCCTGCTATGAGACACTTAATGCCCCTACACTGCAAGGTGTTTTATGAACTTATCTCTACATGACATGATTTAGGGCAAGGTTTGATAACTAACTAACTCTTATCTATTTGGTGTGCAGAAGAGAGTCATCTGAAGCACATACAGAAATCATCAGGTGTCAATCACTTGTCACTGAATGACGTATCTGCAATTGATTTGTGAGCTAAGGCTACGCAATATCACCACATTACGAATCAAATCCTTCAGGTGTCACCTCAAAGGAAAATCAAGTTGCATTAGATTTTGGCGGAATTGCTGTCCGAGAACTACAGTTGAGTATCCTCACAATTCTTATATACATTCTGGTTTCTTCCAAAATCAAAACATAATTGAGAAATAACTTTACAATTTGATTAGCCTATCTTTGTTTATTGACAGAGTATAGAGAATTCTGATGATCTTATTAATCAGGATAGTATACTTTACATATGTCTTTATGTCTTTTGGGTCTTTTCCATGTTTATGTTTTTGGGTCGAAAAAAGTTCCATTTCGCGATTGTATGAGAGTTTAACAAAGGTGCCAGATACACAGGTTGCAGTTAGGAGTTTCAGATTATTAGTTGCTCAAGTCTCTTCATGCCCCCACATGGCTTCATTTTGAATCTTGGATAAAAAACTAATATTGTGCAGGTACAAAATTGACAAGGATCATGATGGCAAAATGCAGTTCATGTTTGGAATAAGAAACTGGATGCATAATAGTCCTGGAGCATCCCTGTTTCTTTGTTCCTGATTAAAATCTACAGATTCTATAATGGACAAAATAAAGAATTTGGGTTTAAATGGGACAAAATGATCTGGAGATGAACTAAGACATGTGTGTTTCAGTGTGTGTGTGTGTGGTGGTTCTAAGTAGATGGACTCTGTAGATAAATGTGTTCCTAAAGTTCGAATTACGTTATTGTAATGGTAGTGCTTGAGGAACATAATATACTTATATACAAATAGGAACAGGGCTAACTAAGAAACCCACTAGCATCCATAGAATCTTTTGATGCTTGAATTTCGTTAGAATTATTTGAGGATCAATTTGAAGCTCTATCATGTCTCCCTTGGGCATTAATGTTCACTATTGACTCTATAGACACTGTTTACAGTTTTTGTGATTTTGTTTCAGGTGTTGAACTGATATCTTACTGCACAAGATGGATTTCTCCTATGTGTTAAAGTTCTCTATGATGTCTTCTAACATAATTTTCTTATGTACTACTAAATTACTGTTTATATCTTCAAATTTGAGAAATTCTAATTTTATTTGGGTTAATCTCCGTCTTGCTTATTAGGACCATGTATGTATTCAGACATTTTAAAGGTGACGAGCAGCAGTATTGATTGACAGTTGTATTGGAGAGAAAGGATACGACCGTAAGTGGTTCAATTAGGGGTGCGATGGGTTGTGAGTGAAGAGAAACATCAACAGTTTTGGGCACACCGATTGTGGAGGTATTGTACTGAGGTAATTAAAATTATTGTTGTAATTTTAATGTTTTTGTTATAAGCCTTTTATTGCTCTTAAAACACCAAGAATGCTGCAACATCCTGTGATAGATTTGTAATTGTTTGTTGTGAAGGAAGTCCTTTCTCTGCGGTGGACATCACCATTCTTGAAGGCATGCCTACGTATACATTACATACATAGTGCATTAGCATTAATTAATTTACCAACATCATAACTAGAACTATCAAGGAAAAGGAAATACTTGTCATTAAGCTCATCACATAAGGAAGGCCAGAATAAATGTGATGAGGTAAAATTTTCAAAAAAAATGATACCATTTTTGTTTTACATTACTTAAAAGCAAACAGGAAAGGTCTTGCATAAGCATAATATATTGATAGGTGATAGAAGTTAAACTTCATTCATCTCTCTCTCTCTCCCTCTTTCTCAATTTACCATGTTGTTAAGGTTGTAGTTTTTGTTGCAGATTCATTTTGTTCTCTTGATAAGCTGGCAAGGAAAAGTTAGGTTGACAAAGTGGTATTCATCTTACTCTCAGAAAGAAAGAAAGAAAGAAAGAAAGAAGTAAGATATGTAAGATTAACTAGAGCATCTTTCTTATTTCCACCAACATTTCTATCTCTTGGTTCCAGAAGGCAGATTATATGGTAGTGGAAAATACCAAAATAAGTAATAATTGTTGCTTCAAGTCGAAGATGTAAATTAAGCACTCAGATGGTTAGTGACCTAAAATCTCATCTTATCTCCATGTATATTTGAATATTATTTATTTTTAAAAATAATATCTTATTATATACTAACTTAAATGTATGTGTTACCAATTACTAAAGGCGCAAGGTAAAAATAGGGTCTACCTTATATAAATATATATAAGGATGATTCATGGATACCGTGGGATACAATAAAGAAACATAACTTTTGAAATTGTAATATCAAATAACTGAAATCTAGATTAAAGTCATATCGTATATCCGACCAACGGACGGGTATAACGCTAGTCATCTTCTGTTGAAAATGATTACACTTCTAATCTTCATTATATTCCTAAACAATATACATTTAAAAATATTTGGGACAACGGTATAACACTACCATGCCCCGCCCATAACAACGACAAACGGGAAACATTTATGTCGCCAAACTTAAACTAAAAAGATATTCGGGGTTTTATTGCAATGGTTCGGTTATATCGTTCTATTTCTCATGTTTACTTATTATTTTCGACATTTGAGTGAGAATCGCATGATCGTTAGTTCGTTACTCGTTTTAGTTGGAAAGCTATAGAGTTGTAAGAACAAAAGATCAGTAAATATTGTAGTTGCATATTTTAAGAATTTGTTTATCTTTATGGTCATTAGAATTAGAGTAATTCATTGAAATGCTTCAACTTGGACTCCTCACTTACCAAAATGCCCAAACTCTCCCCAACTTAATCAAAATACCCAAAAAAATCCGAAAATACCCCGTGATCATGGAGTCCTTAAAAAACCAAGCATTGAGGACCCAAACCAACCCCTTCGCGGTCCATTTTCCCTCGATCGCGGACCAATCACCCCTCCATCGCGGACATTTCATGGGTATCGCGGACACTTCATGGCTGATCGAGGACATTTCAAGGGTGAAAACCAACTTTTTTAAGGATTCCGTGATCACTGGGTATTTTCGCGGACTTTTTGGGTATTTTGGTTAAGTTGCGGAGAGTTTGGGTATTTTGGTAAGTGAGGACCCCAACTTGTGGCATTTCGAGTAATTTCTCTTATAATTAAATGGTTGTTATAGCATATATAATCTCATAGCCATCATAATAAATTCTATTTTAATTATCTATATTAATAATTGAAAATATGTATGAAATTATAAATAATTGAATTACTTTGATTTGTGTATAACTTGGTACAAATCATTTTCACTTGCATATAAATATGGCAAGTTGAAATACTAGTGGCATATTTTAGATTAAAATGAATAGTAAATGGGATTAGCAAGACTTTGATTGCTCTCAATTGACAATGACAATTTTAATTATATAATTTCTCTTATAAATATCGTAGTTATTGAACTATTACATATTTTAATATAAATCTGTAATATTATCCGTTCCAAAATATCTATACTTATCTATACTATATTATAAAATATTTATGAAAAACTCTTAAAAACAATTCATAAAGCCTTATGTACTGCTATTTAATGCTGGTTACTTAAAATTTCTAAATAACAACTAACGAAGCTTTATGTACCACTGTTAATGCTAAAAACTTAATTATTCCTTATCTCTAACTCCTTCCTTTTAGTCCTTATCTCTAACTCCCTACAAATTCTCAAATGGTAAACCCCTAAAAAAGCATCATTCTTTAATCTTCATTAGTTACCTAATTAATCCTTATCTCTTAACCCCTTTCAAATACTCAAATCATGAACCCCTAAAAAAGCGGCATTCTTTGTACAAATTTATAAAAAAATATATTATAATTTTCTCAAAACTACACAAAACCGTTTTATATAATCGACAATGATAAAAAGTAAAACAAAACATTAAAATTAAGATATATCGTGCTGCATTGCGCGAGCACCCTTCTAGTATATTATAAAACATTTATGAAAAAGTCTTAAAAACAACCTCTAAAGCTTCATGTACCGCTATTTAATGTTAATTACTTAAAATCTCTTTAAAACAACTAATGAAGCTTTATGTACCGCTTTTAATGTTAATTACTTGATTAATATTTATCTCTAACAACCTTCAATCCTTAAATCGTGGACTCTTATTAAATAATCTATATCTCTAACCACTTTCAAATACTCAAATCATGAAGAAGAAAAAAACGTCATTTTTTAAACAAATTTATAAAAAAACATGATCGTTTTCTCAAAATCACACATTAAAATAAATTAAAACATTAAAATCGAGATATATCGCGCTGCATTGCGCGAGTAGGCTTCTAATGTGTAATAACCGGGATCTTATTTGAAAGGATTAAGGTTTTGTGGAGGAATTGTAAAGTTGAAAGATCAGGGGCTAAATTGTAAATTTTGGAGAAGATATAAAAGCCCAAATTTGGGCTCAAAACCCTAGAAGCAAATCACTTGTGTGTGTGTGAGTGTGTTGGTGGCGGCTTAGAGAAAAGAGCGGGGAAAGAAAGAGTTTGGTTTCAATCCCAAATTTGAGAAGAAAGCAGCAGAAATCTACAATTAAAGAAGAAGCGGAATTGAAGTCTAATTCCTACAGTGATTCTATCAGGTAAATTCTTATCTCAAACTCTAATTTTCTGTTGAAATGGGTTTTGATTGAGAGTTTTGACTAAATGAGGAAATAGGGTTCTAATAAGAAGATTAAACAATCATAATTGTGTTAAGTAACAAAGAATGATAGAGTAAGAAATGAAATACGTTTGTGGTGTTGTGTTATCGCGAAATCGGGATGTTTAGGAATCTGTTAAAAAGCTTTCGTTATCGTACCTCGTCTTCCAGAACAGTTCCGGTGTGGAACTTCCGGAATGAGTGGAATCCGGAACCCAAAAAAGTAAGATCCAGAGTTGAGCCTAAATAAATACCGGAACTGTAGTTAAAAAAAGATGTAGTCCCGGAATGCAAATATGTGGATCCGGAGTCCATTCATGTGATCCGAAATTAATTGGTAAATGGGTTTTTCAATAATGAATCCGGTATGCAATTCATGGAAATCCGGAATTGGACTCAAGAATCAAGGAACCGGAATTTGGTTTTTAAGGAACCGGAACTTGTAAATTAAAAACCCGGAATCTAGGAGTGGGCTGTGGACCGAAATATAATTTAAAAGATCCGGAATTGTGAATTCTGTTTGGGGCCAAGTCACGTGATCCGTTGGGCTAAATCACGTGGTCCAAATTGGTGTAATTCTTTTGGGCTTAATTATTATTAGCAAGATCTGGTATTGTTGTTATCTAACATCCGGTATCTTAATTAAAATAAAGGACCCGGAAGTGGGTTACTTAAATTAAGATCCGAAGTCCAAAAGAAGGGGATCCGGAATTTGTTATTTATTTGGGCCTTAAGTGGCAGATCCGGAATTTGCATAATAATGATCCGGTAATTGGGCCTTGAATAGTAGATCTGGTAATGTATTAATTATAGACCCGGTTATGTTTATTAAAAAGAATCCGGTAAGGTTTATTAAAAGGACCCGGTGTCCAAAGATCCGGAATTTTGAACTAAATTATAAGATCCGGAAATTTATGTGTTGGGCCGGTAAGCAGAGTCCAATAAGTTTGATTTTGGACTAGGAGTGTAACCTATCAACTTAGTTAGTGTTGGGTTATGTTCGGAAGTAAACTCGAGTAGCAATTGTTAAATTAATGCTATGTGTTCCTAAAAATGATAGGTGTTTCACTTAGAGATCGGAAGCTTAAGTGAGAAGTATTGAAGCGAGGAAGCCAGGTGAATTTTTCTAACTAAAATACGTGATTTTATACGTGTTTTCAAAGTAAGTGATTGAGTAGAAATGCCATGTTATTTTACATGATTTTTACTTGTTTAACGGAGGAATTGCAAGGGGGGAGCCTGGAGGTCTCGAGGAACGCTGTGCTGATTTTGAGGGTGCTAACGAGGCCGTGGAGGATATCGGTGAAGTGGATGCGCAATATGTTGGAGAATTTGCATATAAACCGAAGGAGCTAACACCGTTGCATGTTAAGGCTCCTACGGCCGCGGCGGTGATTAAATCCTTCCGAGCCGTGAACAAACAAATAAAAGGCAATCTGAAAACGTCTAATCGATTTAATGTGTTGGGCGATGTGCGTACGGATGGCAAAGACACCAGGAAGAAAGGAGATGCGACAAATAGAGAGAAGAAACGGATAGAACGAGACACGGGGGCGGTGATGGAGGAAAACAACCGCAATTCGCACGATAAGAAATGATTAATATTGCTATGTGGAATATTCGGGGTCTCAATTCCCCGGTTAAGCAACGGGAAGTTAAAGAGTTGATTCGGAGTAATAACATTAGTGTATGTGCGGTGGTTGAGTCCCATATTCGTAAGGATGCTCTTAATACTATTTGTTCTCGTACCTTTGGAAGATGGTCTTGGGTATCCAACCAAGCTTGGTGTGAAAGCGGGACAAGGATTATCCTTGCATGGGACGTGAGATGCATGGATATTATGATTTTGGAATCACATTGTCAGTTCATGCATTGTGAGGTGCGCATTAGGGGTGAATTTAAGGTTTTTTGCATGACAATCGTGTATGGGGCTGATACGGGGTTTTCACACCCCGAGAATCTAACCGCAAGTGTACGGTGTCGAATCAAGTAATAACGTACGGTAAGTACGAGTATCGAATCCACGGGAACTAGGAACTAAGTATCACAATTACTATAAGCTCTATTAACTGAACTATCGATAATTGAAAGGTTGGTATTAAACTACTTAATTGCGAGAATTAAATCAAACACAAGACAAAACAGTAAACAACTTTGGAAAATCAGATAGAGAAAACAGTTGAGGGTTGGAAATCCAATGGTTCTCGCATACAAACGTCTGACTCAATTCAAATACCAGTTATTCCTATCAATGAATACCCAATCTTTATCTAATCATTGTTCTTTCTCAAGCTACAACGATTTTATTTGCAAAGCATGGTTCGTTTTCAAGCAACCATGATTTCTATTTTGAAAACATAAGTTTTATCTTTCGATCTCAACATATAGGGTTCAAAACGCATTAACCTTTCAACCAGGTCTTTACGAGGGTTATACTGGGGCTAGGGCTATGGCTGAGAAACGAAGGGTAAAATGATCAAAAATCCTTGGCGTGTCAATCATTGGCAGTTCTGAACTTTTCTACTTCAACCTCTATCATTTGGCCCTCTTTGTCACTATTGGAGTCGCTTGACTCTCTTATTCAGCTGCTGTAAACACTAACAAACTGTACTTATTTCTTTTTTTTCAGTTGGGACTTCATTGGCCCTCTTTTCTATTTCTCGGGTTACATTGACCCGTTTTATTCTCATGACTGGCCTGTTCTATTTGTTTCTGCTCTATCTTTCGTAGTTCATCACTGCCTTTGATTTACACGCTTTCGGATAAGGGTTGGCTAAGGTTTATGGCTAAAGGTGTACTGGTGGGTTTAGAAACGAATAAGGTGCGTGTTTGGCTGTAAAAGGGCTATGGATACACACAAAAGGGTGAAAGGGAACGATAGCTAAAATGGTTAAAAACAAAACACATAGTGCCTGGAATCATATCTTAAGGTCCACACGATATGGTCTACTATACCCTTACCTAATATCCCGATGTTCGTCTTTGCTACTCAATGCAATAATGTAGCGAGATCATTCTACATTCACGACAAGGAATTCGAAAAAGTGTATAAGAATTAGGTGTATGAATTCCTCGAAATGAAAAACGTCTTTTAGGCTCAAAACTCACTATAGGGTGGTCTCCACTAATGTCCCTAGTCATGTCCTTTCCCGGCCCTTCCCTAACGGTCACGTCACTATCACAAGATTCTTCCCACAATGGTTGGTCTCAATCATTCAAAACAAAAATTTAGCTGTTATGATCTAGACACTCAGAAGTGCAGGAAATCTACGTGCATAACTTGGGCCCGATTGGGCAACCCCAAACCTTACCCACACATTGTCCCCAATGTGCAAGTAAAGTCGTAGGTGATGCGACTCGAATCATTGTGCAGTTATTACAGTTATCAAAAGGACAGGCAAGGCATTACATAGCAAGCAAAAGAAACCCAATATTTCTAAAATGGGCACCCCAAACCTAGGCCGTGGCCTAGGTTTGCCAATAAAAGCCAACCCCAAACCTCGGTGAAACCGAGGTTTGCACATGGTTAAAAGTGAGTGTGTAGATGTTTAAAAGATGAGGCACCCCAAACCTAAGTGAAACTTAGGTTTGTTGCATCTCGTGTGACTAAAATAGACTGAAACATCATACACTACTCGTTTAGCAGAAAAATTTATAACATACCTGTTTTGTCCGGCCGGAGGAGATTCTTCTCAAAAGATTTGAGCACTTAGAGGAGACGGAGAGAGCATGCAAAACCAAAACACTCAAAGCAAAAGACAAAAGACAAAAAAAACAAGAAAAGGAAACACACAAAGCAAGAAAGGAACAAAGATTTCACGAACAACGAACGAGACACAACAGGGGGCTCCCGCGGTTTTGGCCGCGGGATGTAAGTCGCGGGATAACCCGCGTATGTCCCTGTTTCAGAAAACCAACAGGGTGCCCCGCGGCTTGCTGCGCGGTATGCAAACCGCGTGGCAAGTCGCGTATGTCTCTGTTCCAGCTATTTTTGATTTTTTTGATTTTTTGATTTTTATGGTTTTTCGGAAATAAAAGCACACTCAAACTAAAATTAATAAAAGGAAACAAACCTTGGTGGGTTGCCTCCCACCCAGCACCGTATTTAAAGTCGTGGAACGACTATGTGCTTTCAGCTCGGCTCCGTATCCGCTGACTCGAACCGCCCACACTTGCGGTTCTTCGCGGATTCTTCTATCTTCGGTCTTCCATGACCAGCTCCGGATCCTTCTTCTCTTTCAACTCGCACTTTCTCAAACATTTTGAACATCACCTTCTCGCCGCCAACTCTGAAGGTCACCTCTCCTTCCTCCACATCAATCAGTGCTCGGCTCGTGGCCAGGAATGATCGTCCCAAAATTAACGGGACCTCTTCGTCTTCGTCTATATCTATGACTACGAAGTCGACTGGAAAGTAAAACTTACCGACCTTGATCAACACGTCCTCGATCACTCCATACGGGTATCTGATTGATCGATCGGCGAGCTTTAGCGTCATGTACGTTGGCTGCACTTCACCCAGTCCGAGTTTCCTAAAAACAGAAAGAGGCATCAGATTAATACTTGCCCCTAAATCACATAAAACTTTATTAAAACTATACTCCCCAATCTGAATAGGGATAGAGAAACTCCCTGGATCTTTAAGCTTTGGGGGAAGCTTAATCTGAAAAATCGCGCTGCACTCTTCAGTGAGTGCAACGGTGGCCTGGTGATCGATCGCCCTTTTCTTGGATAAGATCTCTTTCATGAGTTTCATGTAAGAGGGCATTTGTGCTAAGGCATCTGCAAAAGGGATGTTAATAGTTAGTTTTTTAAATACATCAATAAATTTCGAAGAATTAACATCGTCCTTATTTGCTTTCAGTCTATTCGGGTATGGAACTCTCGGAATTTCCGGCTTGACCGGTGGTTGCTTTAGCTTGTTCTCTTCACACTGCTTGCTCTCTTCACCCTCCGAGTTCTCTTTGATTGCACACTCTTTATCAGCTTCTAGTTCAGTCACTTTAATACTCTCTATCTCTTTCTCTTTCGGACCGGTCTCCCTTGATGATGACTCTCGTAATGGCTCTCCATTCAGCTCCTTGCCATTTCTCAGATAAATGGCATTGCATGTTTCCCGGTTAGTCCTTTCGGTTTGATTGGGAAAGGTTCCGGGGGGTCGGTTTTGTAGGGCTTCAGAGATTTGCCCCGTTTGCCTCTCGAGAATCTTGATTGAAGCCGTATTCTGATCGGTTGCGGCTTTGACTGTACTCACCGTGCTCGCTAATCCCTCAACCGTGCTTTCCATCTTCGTCATGAACTTCATCATCATGTCCTCTAGCCCCGACTTCTTCTCTCCGGATGGCCCTTCGTTCCTTTGGTTGAAACATGGAGGATGGTAAGCATTGTTAGCATGAGAAGAATTAAAAGAGTTAGACGAATTACCTGGTTGTTGTTGAGGTTGACCCCATGAAAGATTAGGGTGCTTTTTCCACCCCTCATTGTAAGTGTTCGAGAAAGGATCGTTCCTCGATTGGTTCCGGTTTTGCACAAACTGAACCTGATCAGGTTCTCCCGGATTACCTCTATTCAGATGATTCGTGATAAAGGCTAGTTGAACTTTCAGTTCATTCAGCTCACTACTTTCCTGCACACTTGCTACTCTTCTAACATCGGATCGTGGAGTAGTAAAACTATGTTCAGCCAGATTCTCGATCAGCTCACACGCTTCCTCATAAGACTTATCCATTAATGCTCCACCCGCCGCAGCTGTGATGTCGTTCTTAAATTGCGGGTGGAGTCCACTGTAGAAGGTTTGGATGATGACCCAACCATGTAACCCGTGATGTGGACACTTCTTCAACATGTCCTTATACCGCTCCCAAGCCTCATATAACGTCTCTTGGTCCCATTGAGCGAAATGGGTGATCTCGGCCATTAACTGCGCGGTTCTTCCCGGTGGAAAGAATTTCTGAAGGAAGGCTGCCTTCAGTTGCGCCCAAGTGGTGATCGAGTCTGGTTGGATGCTCTCGGTCCATGTCTCGGCTCGGCCTTTGAGAGAGAAACCAAATAATCTCAGCTATATGGCATCCTCGTTCATGCCATTGATCTTAAAAGTATTGCAAATCCTCTCGAATGCACGAAGATGTGCATGAGGATCTTCCGTCGGCGTTCCTCCATATTGGTTCTGTTGCACCATCACGATGGTGCTCGGTTTAAGCTCAAAATAGTTTTCTCCGGTCGTGGGAGGTTGGATCCCTATACGTGCGGCTGCCACATTTGGGTTGGCAAAAGACCGCATAGGTACCCTTTCCGGAGGTGGTGGTGGTGGATTGTTGCGAGGTGGTCTCTCGTCGTCTGACATCTCGATCTTGATATTTTTCTTGGCTTTAGCTTCTTTGCGTAAACGACAGGCAGTTCGTTCAATCTCCGGATCAAATTTCTCGAGCTCTTCCCCTCGGGTCTTCCTTGGCATCAACCAATTAGTACCTGAAATGAAAAGTGAACAAAATCAGCAACCCAAAAATTGAACGTGACAAAATAAAATAACAAGAAAAAAAATGCTCAATCTAATAGCGCGTATAGCTGGTAGTGCTATTAGTTGCAACTAGTTCCCCGGCAGCGGCGCCAAAAACTTGATACGGGGTTTTCACACCCCGAGAATCTAACCGCAAGTGTACGGTGTCGAATCAAGTAATAACGTACGGTAAGTACGAGTATCGAATCCACGGAAACTAGGAACTAAGTATCACAATTACTATAAGCTCTATTAACTGAACTATCGATAATTGAAAGGTTGGTATTAAACTACTTAATTGCGAGAATTAAATCAAACACAAGACAAAACAGTAAACAGCTTTGGAAAATCAGATAGAGAAAACAGTTGAGGGTTGGAAATCCAATGGTTCTCGCATACAAACGTCTGACTCAATTCAAATACCAGTTATTCCTATCAATGAATACCCAATCTTTATCTAATCATTGTTATTTCTCAAGCTACAACGATTTTATTTGCAAAGCATGGTTCGTTTTCAAGCAACCGTGATTTCTATTTTGAAAACATAAGTTTTATCTTTCGATCTCAACATATAGGGTTCAAAACGCATTAAGCTTAAGATTCAAACGGGACTAAGATTTACTCGGTATATCTCTATCCTTTCGTAACTTAGACATGCAATTCCTAATTCTACTTCTCAATTACTTCTCTCGAACATAAATTGAAAGCAATAAAACAATTGTAAGGTAGCTAATCTCACCAAAGCATTAAACACCAAATTGCATTCATTCATTAAAATAGGAAAACTGAAAAAGGTCTCAGGTCATCTGTTTACAAGCTTAAACCACATTTATTCCAACCCCCAACATGAACCGGTTAGTTCATGTCGGTGGTGGATTCAAACACAATAGAAAAAGATGGAAACAAGTATGTAAACATGATAATCGTGGCAACTGTAAATGGAATGGTTACTCCCTTCTATCGTGCTCGTCTCTACTTCGCGTGATGAACGTGTATCTGATCCTCCCTCTATCGTGGCTCCAACGGGTGTCACTCGGCTCTGAAAATCGCCCCCGGAACTGCTCTGGCCGTCGTGTGAAAGTTGCGTCGTATCGAATGACCTAAAAACTGAAAATTATATCTGAAATTCGCGAAACAGAGCCTTACGCGACTTGCTGCGCGGCTTGCAAGTCGCGTGGCAGGTCGCGCGTATCCTTTTGGCTGCGTGGGTCGTCGTCTGGTTCGCGGTTCGGGTCCTGGTTCGGTCGCGGGTCTTGGGCTTGGCTTTTGGGCTTCCGTTAGGCTTCGTTTGGACTCGTTTTGGGCTCTTTTTAGCTTCTTTTCTCGATGATTGCCGCCTTTTAGATAACCTGTATAAATCACTCGATAAACCATAAAATACCCGCCTTTTTACTTGAATACAAGCCAATCTCATTGGTTTGAGAACTGAAAATAACGCCAAAAAGTGGCGTTATCAGGGGCCAACTTGGAACAACATCGTATGGAGCTATGGGCGGGATTACGAAAATTTAAAGCCATAATGGGCATGCGTCCTTGGACGTCGTTGGGAGATTTTAATGCCATGCTATTCCCACATGATGGACTGGGCGACTCCTCGAGAAGAAATAAGGATATGGATGATTTTAGTAGCTGTGTGGATGACGTGGAAGTGTTTGATGTATCCTACTCGGGGATACAATACACTTGGTGCCAAAAACCAAGTGAGGAGGGGTGTGCGACGTAAGCTTGATAGGGTTCTTGCTAATGTGGAGTTCACTAACCTTTTCTTTGATGCTGCGGTCAAATTTTTGCCAAGAAGTATCTTTGACCATTCGCCTGCCATTTTATCTTTCAAGGGTGGTGTGCGACGGAAGGTTTGGGGCTTTCGATTTGACAATTTCATGGTGGACAACCCAAGGTTTTTAGAGGTGGTAAAAGAGATATGGGACATTCCTGTGGAAGGCTCGTTCATGCATAAAGTCACAAGTAAGCTGAAGGCACTTAAGGCCCCCCTCAGGTGCCTTCGGTCAACTTACGGAAACCTGTCTTCTCGTGTGGAATTGCTGAAAAAGGAAGTGGATGTCATCCAGCGCCAATGTGATCATACCCCAGATAATGTTGAGCTTATAGAGGACCTGTGCCATCTTCGGTTTTCTTACCAACAAGCACTTTGGGATGAAGAAAGGGCGGCTAGACAGCGTGCGAAAGTCAAGTGGTTGAGCGAGGGTGATTCTAATACTAGATTCTTCCATAATGTGGTTCGTGAGAAAAGACACGCAAACCATATTCACTCGATAAGTAATGCGGAAGGGGTATTTGTGTACGGTGATGAGGTTGCGGATGCGTTTGTAAAGCACTTCCGTGCTTATTTTGGAACAAAGGATGATATGGTGATACCTAATAAGCCGTTGGATCTTTTTCATAAAAGATTGTCCTTGACCGAATCTCTCACCATGATTCGGCCAATCTCAGACAAAGACATTCAAGATGCCATGTTCCAAATTGGTAACGACAAAGCTCCCAGTTCCGACGATTTTTCATCTAAATTTTTCAAGGCAGCGTGGGGTGTTGTTGGGCGCGATGTGCAAGTAGCGATTCACAATTTCTTTTATCGGGGCCACCTTTCAAAAGAGGTAAACCATACGATTATTTGTTTAATTCCAAAGTCGCCTAATGCTTCCAATGTTAAGGATTTTCGGCCTATTGCTTGTCGCTCGGTATTATATAAATGTATTAGTAAACTTATAGTGGAGCGCATGAAACCGTATCTTGGTGCGTTGGTGGGGGATAGTCAATCAGCGTTTATTCCCGGGAGACGGATATCTGACAACATCCTAATGGCCCATGAACTAGTGGTGGGCTATGATAAGAATAAGGGGCCTCCCCGGTGTGCTTTCAAGATTGATGTTAGACAACCTAGGGGGGGGTAAGGTTGTATTTAAAATCTTTTACTTTCAAAAATTCTTTTATAAATAAATACAGTACTGAAACAGTAAAAATAAATCAGAGTATACAAATAATAAAGAAGAGTGTAAATATAAACAAATACACAGAGATTATATAAATAAATATAAATGCAAAGCAGTTTATATAAACAAATATAATAAAGCACAGCGGAATAAATAAAGAGATAAAGGTAAGAGATACTTGACACGGAGATTTACTGATTTACCACCAACTGTGATAAACCAGCAGCCGAGACACTTCTCGACACGATCCAATAAATGTATTCTTTACGGTAGAACACAAACCAAATACAAAGGAATTTGTAATAGTTTCTCAAGCCTCTGCTATGAGATAAACAGGATCACACACCCGTTATTCAAATACTTACAAGAGGAGTATAACTCACAATGGGTAATCACTCTTGTATAATATCTCACACTTGGATATTTTATAAAAAAGTTTTATAAAATATATATTATAAATAAGTGAGAGTGAGAGAGCTGAGAGTTTGCTGCTTGTTGTTACTGTTGTTGTGGTCTGAGGTCTGCTATTCTTCATCACCAACAGCTTCTTTATATATCAGCATCTCCAACGGCATTGTGCATCCGCGGTATACCGCCAAATGCATGCGGTATACCGCCGTCAGAAAAGGTGACTGACACACCAACGGCTACATGCAAAGTTGACAGGAATTATGTACCCGCGGTATACCGGCTGTACCGCCGCGGTATACCGCCGTCAGGAAAAGGTAACTTCAACCAATCAGAGATGCACACGGCCTGCCGCGGTATACCGGCTGAACACCCGCGGTATACCGGCTGTAGTGTACCCGCGGTATACCGGCTGTACCGCCGCGGTATACCGCCGTCAGGAAAAGTCAGCTTCCAGGACAGCACCCAAATCTTGCTGAATCTTCTCAAAACCTTATTAAAATTAATTGTTGGGTTTTTAGAAATATCCAAGTGGTATATTATTTTAGGGTGTTTATCATTATTAGTTATAAACAATAATGACGACGAAAACACTTCCGTCTTGAACCCTTCAGATTAAATCTTCGTGTTCTTCAACAACTGCACACTTGGATTAAATTGTTAGATAAACAATAATACGGTGTGTTTGTAATCATCAAAATAAATATATATAAATATATAGAGATGTGGTACACTTGCACCAACAATCTCCCCCTTTTTGATGATGACAAACACAACCGCTAAGCAAGAGCATATGCGGTTTCTCTCCCCCGTTTGTCGAAGCAAAAAGGGTTAAGAAAGACGGTATGCTTCCCCTCGAGAGATGCTCCCCCTCAAAATATGCATATAATTGAGGTAGCATAAACTCATGGGTAAAAGAGCTAAAACGCTCCCCCTCAAATTAATAACGATATCAATTTGATTTTATAAAATTTGAGGGATAAAATAAAATGCAGAAAGCAATAGAGACAAAGATATACAAACCAATACGAAACACTTGCACCAAAACGGATCTTAAGGCTTCAATATTCGGTTAATTTTATGTGATAAAAAAAATCACCACGTATTATGACCTCGTCAGGTAACCACGTATTATAACCTCGGCAGGTAACCACGTATTATAACCTCGGCAGGTAACCACGTATTATAACCTCGGCAGGTAACCACGTATTATAACCTCGGCAGGTAACCACGTATTATAACCTCGGCAGGTAACCACGTATTATAACCTCGCCAGGAAACACCTACAAAAGGCAAAGAAAATATTTCGTGGTACCCTTTTCTTATGGGTCCTTTTAACAGTTAGTATAAAACATAAACTGCAAAAAAATATGTTGTCGACATAAAACAAACACGACAAACATACAAAGCCATATAAATGGTTTAAAACCACAAACGCATCCCACCGGGATTATCAACATTAAACATTCCTTTCGGAATCCATTTTCTAACCATTTTTATTTTACGATCGTATTTATCATAGACGTAAAATGAAGCATGCAAATTTACATTATTTTTTGGTCTAGAAAAATTACTATTATACATACGAGCATACGGTTTCCTCCCATAATTCATATTTTTTATTTTTGACATATATGGAGGTTTTCTCGTATCAACTTTAGGAGATGCAAAAAATCTTTTAATGGGTTTACACGAACATTTATCAACACATGTATCGGAACCAATGCCTTTACGACAATTTATACGATTAGGCATATTTAGCATTTTAAGCACTTTATCATTGCTACTATTAAAAGCATTTGCTAATAAGTCATTTCTCTCATGCGATTTACATTTAGCATTTAAACATGCAATTTCATTTTCAAGAATCTCGCATTTTGCACATATAATATCTTCATGTGTCTTTTTATTTAAGCATGCAATTTTATCATTTAAAATAACACAAGATTTACAAATATCTTTTTCACTTAATTTATTTTCTAATTTAGTGATAACATCTAAATAATGAGCAGACTTTTGTTTACCGTCATCTATTTCCTTTTTATATACAGATACGGTTTCTTTTAAATTAGAAATTTCATCTTTATATTTATTTGCGAGAGCGGCCATATCATGAAATGATTTATATAATTCGTCAAGATTATTTTCATCGTCACTATAATAATTATCACTATAATTACTATCACAATTATTTTTAGGAGAATATGATGAAGATACCTCATTGTCATGGTCGGCCATGAAACAAAAATTTTTGGCCTCATTTATGCTTGCGCTCAACGCGCCTCCAATTAAAGCTTTTGGTGTGTTGATTTGTTTTGCTCGTTTCGGACAAACACTCGCATAGTGATCCTTGTCGCCACACACATAGCAAAAGCCTTTCTTTTTATTTGCTTTTTCATCGTCGCTAGATTCGTCATATTTGTCTTCACTATTATGGACGTTGCGACTTTGGTTTTTACCACCACGACGGTAGTCTCCATTTTCTTGAAACCTATCATTTTTGGCAAACTTTTTGTTAGATAAAAGTTTAGAAAGTTTTCTTACCAACTTGACTAAATCGTCAAGATTTTCGGGTTCGTCATCCGAGGAACTTGCATCTTCCTCCTCTTCTTTTTCTTTCTCATCTTTAGAGGCAACGGCTTCTAAAGCTATGGATTTCTTTTTGACTTGCTCCCGGACTTGATTTCTTTTTAGTGCGATTTCGTGCACTTTAAGATTGCCGATGAGATCATCGAGCTTCATCGTTGCGAGATCTCGGGAGTCTTCTAAAGATGTAATTTTTGCCATCCACTCCGAAGGAAGTGCTCGAAGAATTTTCCTTACATAATCCTCATTAGGATAAGTACGACCTAATCCCTTCAAAGTAGTCATAATGAGGTTAAAACGTTTAAACATTGAGTCGATTGACTCATCTTTTGACATTTCAAATAATTCATAATCATGAACAAGAATATTTATTTTAGAGCTTTTAACTTGAGTATTTCCACGATGAGTGTCGCTCAAGCTTTGCCAGATTAGATTAGCAGTTTTATAAGTATAAACTCTTTCTATTTCATCAGAGGTTAAAGCAGCATATAATATATTTTTAGCTTCAAAATTTAAACAATAATGAGATTCTTCAGCGGGAGTCCAATCTTTTATGGGTTTATCAACAATAAGATCATTTTCAACTTTGGTTGGTCTAAAATTCCCATTTTCTATAATATCCCAAATTTTTTGACTTTTGCCACGAACGTGACATTCAAATAGCTCGGCCCAAATGCCAAACTTTTCAGTATCTATAATAGGAGGTTTTGAAAACAAAACAGTTTGTTGAGCCATTATATAAAAGATATAACTTTAAAAATTTAAACAGAAAATTTTTGAAAGCCCTGCTCTGATACCAAATGTTAGACAACCTAGGGGGGGGTAAGGTTGTATTTAAAATCTTTTACTTTCAAAAATTCTTTTATAAATAAATACAGTACTGAAACAGTAAAAATAAATCAGAGTATACAAATAATAAAGAAGAGTGTAAATATAAACAAATACACAGAGATTATATAAATAAATATAAATGCAAAGCAGTTTATATAAACAAATATAATAAAGCACAGCGGAATAAATAAAGAGATAAAGGTAAGAGATACTTGACACGGAGATTTACTGATTTACCACCAACTGTGATAAACCAGCAGCCGAGACACTTCTCGACACGATCCAATAAATGTATTCTTTACGGTAGAACACAAACCAAATACAAAGGAATTTGTAATAGTTTCTCAAGCCTCTGCTATGAGATAAACAGGATCACACACCCGTTATTCAAATACTTACAAGAGGAGTATAACTCACAATGGATAATCACTCTTGTATAATATCTCACACTTGGATATTTTATAAAAAAGTTTTATAAAATATATATTATAAATAAGTGAGAGTGAGAGAGCTGAGAGTTTGCTGCTTGTTGTTACTGTTGTTGTGGTCTGAGGTCTGCTATTCTTCATCACCAACAGCTTCTTTATATATCAGCATCTCCAACGGCATTGTGCATCCGCGGTATACCGCCAAATGCATGCGGTATACCGCCGTCAGAAAAGGTGACTGACACACCAACGGCTACATGCAAAGTTGACAGGAATTATGTACCCGCGGTATACCGGCTGTACCGCCGCGGTATACCGCCGTCAGGAAAAGGTAACTTCAACCAATCAGAGATGCACACGGCCTGCCGCGGTATACCGGCTGAACACCCGCGGTATACCGGCTGTAGTGTACCCGCGGTATACCGGCTGTACCGCCGCGGTATACCGCCGTCAGGAAAAGTCAGCTTCCAGGACAGCACCCAAATCTTGCTGAATCTTCTCAAAACCTTATTAAAATTAATTGTTGGGTTTTTAGAAATATCCAAGTGGTATATTATTTTAGGGTGTTTATCATTATTAGTTATAAACAATAATGACGACGAAAACACTTCCGTCTTGAACCCTTCAGATTAAATCTTCGTGTTCTTCAACAACTGCACACTTGGATTAAATTGTTAGATAAACAATAATACGGTGTGTTTGTAATCATCAAAATAAATATATATAAATATATAGAGATGTGGTACACTTGCACCAACAATTGATATCAAGAAAGCTTACGATACGGTAGACTGGAATTATCTTATTTCAATGCTAGATGGTTTTGGTTTCCATCCGGTTATGGTGGGATGGATAAAAGAGATGATTTCCACGGCCTCCTATTCGGTTGCTCTAAATGGTGATACTTATGGGTTTTTCAAAGACGGAAGGGGAATTCGACAAGGGGATCCGTTATCTCCGTACTTGTTTACTATTGTCATGGAGGGATTTGCAATGCTCTTTAAACAATGTATTAGTGAAGCTGGGTCATTTGGGTACCATCATGGTTGTGAGGCTTTGGGTCTTACCCACTTATGTTTTGCCGATGACTTATTTGTTTTCACAAGGGGGGATGTCCATTCGGTTGAGATTCTGAAAAAGGCGCTTCATCTTTTTAAAAGGCGCTCGGGCCTTGACCCAAGTCTTGAGAAAAGTGAGGTGTTCTTTGGTAACGTTCCGGATAGTACGAAAGACGCTATTCTACGTTGCTTGCCTTTCAAAATGGGTGCTTTCCCAATTCGTTATTTGGGAGTGCCATTGTCACCAAGTCGATTGAAAGCGGTGGACTTTGGAGTTTTAGTTGCCAAGGTGAAAGCAAGGATCCAAAATTGGAAAGTTAAATTCCTTTCTTTTGGAGGTCGTCGCCAACTTATTATTTCGGTCCTCCAATCTTTACAATTGTATTGGATGGCGATTTTTGTTCTTCCTTCGGGTCTAATTCATGAAATTGAAGCGCTTTTTCGGAATTTTTTATGGGCGCAAGGTGACTCTTCTAAAGGAAAGTGTAGAATTGTGTGGGAGAAGGTTTGTAAACCTTGTAAAAATGGGGGCCTTGGGTTTCGAAGACTAGCGTTGTGGAATCGTGCTTTGCTAGCTAGACATGTTTGGGATCTATTGACGCGTCGTAACTCATATTGGGTTCGATGGGTCTATGAGCATTATGTTCGATTATATCATTTTTGGGGAGTGCAGAGAACACCTAGATGGTCGTGGGTAATGACTAAGATTATGGACTTACGTCCCCAACTTCGAAGGTTTTTTGTCATGCAAATTGGAAATGGGGGGATACGAATGCTTGGAAGGACTCTTGGTTAGTGTGTGGTCACCTTGAGGCTTTCGTCTCATATCGATTCATTCATGCGCATGGTTTTTATACGACTTCATCGGTGCGTGATCTGGTGCATGGGTTACAAGGTGTTTGGCCTTTGGTTTGGAAGCAATAGTATCATACACCCACTAATAATCCTTTGCCATTGTTGGACCCGTCTAAAAGGGATGGGCTTCGTTGGCGCGACCTTTCGGGTGATATGGTGGAGTTCTCGGTGGGTGGGGCGGTACATGGGATGATGGGTGTTCTTGATACGGTTCTGTGGCACGTAATAGTGTGGTTTAAAGGTAATATCCCAAAACATGATTTTTGCCTTTGGTTAGCATGTCACATGAGGCTTCCGACTCAGGATCGAATGCGTGAATGGAAACAAGAACCCCCGGACCTTCGATGTGCTTTGTGTGGAGTGTGTGAAGACTCGCATGAGCACCTATTTTTTCGATGCTCTTTTTCTTTCGATATTTGGACTCGGGTGACTACGGCGGTTAATTGGAGTGGGTTTCCTAGCTCTTGGAATGATATGTTACTAGCATTTGGTGATGTTCAACGGCGGCCGAAGACTCTTTTGCAACGATTGGCTCTTGCGGCTTTGGTGTACTTTGTTTGGCAAGAACGGAACAAGCGTATTTTCACGGATCATAAGCGCACTTTTAACAGATTGCTAAAGAGATCGTGGATGTGGTTAGAATGCGCGAGACATGGAGGACTAGGAAAAAAAGGAGTTGTCTCAATGTTGGGGGAACTTAAGTGGTATCGTTTGGTTCAGTTGATGGACGGTTTTTGGGCGCTCTTCTGGTGGCTTTGGCTTAGCATTCCGTTTTTTAGCTATTTTCTTTCGATTTGCCTTTGCACCTTTTGGTTACTTGTTGCTTGGTATGGTGATGTTTTAGCATTTTACTGCTTTGCCGTTTGGCTGTGACTTGGCTTTTTGCCTTGTGCTTGTACTTTTTTGGTTTTTTATAATTTTGCCTGGGCTTGTTCCTCTAAAAGAAAGTTATATCAGATGTATGCATACATTGTGTTAGACGTAAACTGGCTAAGTCAGGAGGTATACCCGCCAGTGCTCATTCCGGGAGGAGTGACCCGTTTATGCCATGGGAGGAGTGACCCAGCAAGGCAGCGTGAGACTGACTCGTTGTCACTTTCGAGTGACTTCAGGGTGCCATTTACGGGAGCGGATTTTATCCGTGAAAGTTTTACTAAAAGATATGTGAAAGTTTTATGAAAGGATATGTGAAAGTTTTACATGTGAAAGTATGAAATGTTTTTTTAAAATGATTTTGAGAACTGTCGGGAGGGAGCTCACTAGACCTCATGGTCTAACCCTCGCATTTTCCAAACTAAACCTTTTCAGGTAAGCAAATAGTAGGAGGCTCAGGTAAGTGAGCAAGAGCAAGATAGAGTACAGATGCAGATAGAGGCAGTGTCATTGACACTTATAGAAACTAGTATGTTCTCAGTTGTGTATAAGTTGTTTCCGCCAATGTTGAGACAGATGTAAGAAATTTTTGAGACCCAGTTTTGTAATGCCTTATATTTATGTTATGCATGCTCTATTTTAGACCGGGTTGTTACATAGTGTTCAATAATAAATGTTTATTTTCAAGGATAAGTGTACGTTTTCTTATATCACCCTTAAGTTTTAATTATAAGATGGAAAAGTATTTCTCAATCTATTATTACGAGTAAAATTATCATTTTGTTAATTAAAAAAATGTAATAATTACGAATTTTTAAAATTGTATGTATTTTTAATTGTAAACATTTCTTTTGGGGCGAAGAATATAATGTTTTCAGTAAATAAATTAATAACTAGATAAGTAATACTCAGTTAAAATTTGAAATAAAATGGAAAATGTTGTGTTGCTAAACTGGATTTTCGAGATCTTTAAGATAGTCAGTTGTACGTGTGTGTGTGTGTGTGTGTTTTTTTTTTCTGGAACAAAATTTATAATCAACCAAATTTACTAGAATTAAAAACAATTTTATATTAACAAGTTACAAGCTCACATAATATAAATCTTCTAATGAATATATTATTTGAAAGAAACAATGTTGTTATCATTGGAATAATTATCAGTTCATTATTAATATTAATTAATCCAAGACGGCCTTGACAAGGCCAAATTATAGGATTAATTAAATTAAATATTGTATATGCCGAAATAAGCTTTTATTCTTGAAAACTGCCTTCAATTTTACAACCACTGTAGATTATTATAAGAGCCAAAATAACGTATAAAACATATATTGTATTTGACTTTAACTCAAATTACATGCAATAGCCGATCAAACAAAATAAAAAGGACAAAAAGACGCGACAATAAATCTTAATTACATAATTAAAAAAATATATCATGATATTTATACAAGAAATGATGTTATAATCGAAGTGAGATTAGTTATATATACTACCATAATTATATATATGAACATTTAATCATTTATTTATTTAATTTTATCAAATATCGAACATAATAATGCCTCTGGCGTGTGTAGTCCAAATTGACAAAGGGACGGGACGGCTGTACAAAAATATAAGATATGTTTCGTGTTCGATTACCTCAGCTAGCCCCCAACCGTTGAGTGTCCTTAGAGGCAGCTTCTGTATAGAACCGATTAATTAGAATTGTCGATAATCAATGTTTAACCTATAAATCGACCACAATAATATCTTGAAAGTAAATCAATATTTTCTTTGAAAGCATCTAATTCCATACGGTTCTCTACATTTATCTTGTTTTTGTTTTTGTGGTCATGGTCTTTTTTTTTTCTATAAAAAACATAAATGTCTTTTTGAAACTCTAAGGGGCTGTTTGTTTTTGAAAAAATACCTCTTAAGTCTGAAAATTAAGAGGTTTTTAGATTTAAGACCGTTTGTTTTATTTTTAGAAAAAAGTCTGAAAACCTCTTAATGTCCTCTGAAATTTTAGAGGTGCACCATCCACTTAATTCCTCTTATTTTCTTGAAGGGTTCAGTTCCTTCTACCTCCTCTTCAATTGCTCGCATGGTTGATGGGTATGAATGTATGTGTTATCAAATAGTGGTATCTTTCAAGTTGGAATTTTAAAACATAATATTTTTAGTCAATTAAGATGTTTATCATTTTATGAAAACAAACAGTCTTAATATTTCAGACTTCAGACTTCAGCACCACCTCTTACTTTTTAGATGTAAAATCAAATTTCAGACTTCAGATCTCTTAAAAAAACAAACAGCACCTAAGTCATTTTTGACATAAATAAATACTTTGTAATATTCGTTTCTTTTATAACAAAGAGAATATTTATTTGTAATAATAATTTTATTACAAATCCACCACCTTATTTATTTTTAAATATTTTTAGAAATGTTTGTATTGTTAATAAACACCATCTTAGAACATCTCCAACAACATTGCTAAAATAGAAAAAAATAGGTTTTTGTTTGATATTTTTCTCCAACAGCATCAATTGCTATCTTAATTGCTAATATATAGATTTATGAAAAAATCTCTAAATATAGAGAACTCTCTATAATTCTATAAATAAGAGAGAGAAATGATTATTTTATTCAATCCACCAATAACACAAATCTTTTATCATTTTATATTAAGTTTTTCTTTTAAAATGTATTGGGAATATAAATTAGAGAATATTATATTAATATAATTTGTGTTAAAATCTCTAAAATAACAAAGTTGTTGGAGACGAACGTAACTCTTTAGATATTTTAACATTTGATTATCTATTTTAGAAAAATTATAGAAAACTTGTTGGAGATGCTCTTAAGATTTAAAGTCACATTACTAGTGGTCAAAATGTGGCATTAATGGACCAAAGATAATATTATTGATATATTTTAAAACTTATTATGGTCGACAAAGTAAAATTATTCTCTTGAAAAATTATTTTAAAACATATCTGTTTTTAACATTTTAATTAAAATAAACATGAAGATTGTATGTTTTACCTAATCTAGTTGAGAATAATAATAACCTGTAATAAATATCTTTTAAACTAAACAGAAATCATACATGTATTTATATATAGTTATATTTCACTTGTATGCATACACATCTCCAATAGTAGTTTAAAGAAAGCTTGAAAATGACTTGAATCATCGGAGAAGATGACTTGACTTGAGTTTTTTTTATAAACAACTTGAGGTTTCTCAAGTGTTTGAAGAAATTGTTGTGAGAGAAAAAAAGGTATAATATAGTGGGACCAGTACTTTTTTATAGTACTTTTTTATACTTTTCTATTTTGTTCGAGTCATTGACCATTATCACAATTATGATGTGATATTACAATATAAATGGCTTGAAATTAACCAACGTCAATGTTGAATTTCACAAGCGGCTTTCAATTCATTTAGTGACTCATTAAACTTTTATGTAAAGAGTTAACAGAATTGGTATGTATCAGAACTTAAAGGTGTTTGCGAATTATGATGGTTCATCAAGACCTCTTTACTTCTTAACCTTACTCGTAGGGGTCCATACCCTACAAATAGGGAGGAAGTCGACTAAACATCTCAATCGCTAATAAAAACCTCGTTCACATCTAATCCCTAATTTTTGTTTGTTATGAATGATTTGTTAAACATACTCATTTAACTAGTACGAAGGACACACACGAAACAACTAAACGTTTGTCAAGAAATTCATCACGTAAGCCCCGCTATTGAAAATAAGAGTATCAAGAGATGTCAGAAATGTTTGAAATGATGACATTCCCAAATTTATGTTATAGGGGTTGAAAATGTAAATTTGAAATCAAAAATCACCAAATTGTGGACTTTGAGTAGGGGTGTGCAGAACCCGCCCAACCCGAAAAACCCAACTCAAAGTCTCAAATAGTCAAATTATTGAAGCCTTGAAGGTATTGATTACCATTTAAACTTTAAAGAATCTTGAAATCTGTTTAATTCTTTGCTTGTGTTATACTGTTATTACTTATTAATTGATTACCATTTAAAAAAATCTGTTTCCTTACATTTCTTATATGAACTGATTCAACATTCAAGAATATTGAAATCTTGTTTCTTTTACTTTTGTGTTATGAACTGAATCACTGATTACCATTTCCTGCCTGTAATTTTTTGTTTTATTTTTCTATTTTTACCTTAAATATATGTAAGCAAACATTTTATTTCTTTAGCTATTGTTGTTGAAAAATGATCCTGTCTAACATATTGTTTAGTACAACTTTTATTTCAGAGAGTTGGTCTTTACATTTAACATATTAACATATTAATGTTTACTTTGTTTAATGTTTAATTCTATTATGTCATTATGTGTTTACGGTAAACTTTAATGTTTACATTAACATATTGCTACTTGGGTTTTTATTGGAATATTTAGATTCGCATGTCTATGGCGGATAGTAGTGCACCACCACCCCCTGAAACAAAGAAGAGAAAAGCTATAGAAAAACGGTCGACTGTATGGGATCACTTTGATAGTATTCTAGATGAGGGGGGTAATCCGCAAGCAAAATGTAAGTATTGCCCTAAAACATATGCGGTCGACCCAAAAAAGCACGGCACATCCTCTTTAAGAAACCATTCCCTAGTATGCCTAAAAAACCCTCAGTCTAGAGAGACTAGACAAACAATGTTAGCATTTGCTTCAAACTCTGAGAATGAAAGTGTCTTGACTAACTGGGTTTTTAATCAAGAGAGAGTTAGGAAAGCAACATCTAAGATGATCATCATGGACGGACTTTCTTTTAAGTTTGTAGAGGGTAGGGGGTGGAGACAATGGGTGCAAGAAGCATGTCCGATGTTTAAAATACCGTCGAGATGGACGGTTAATAGGGACATATTTGCTATTTATTATGAAGAGCGGAGTAGCCTAAAAAAGTTCTTTAAAGAACACTCACAGTGGGTTAGCATGACCACAGACACTTGGACATCCGTGCAACAGATCAATTACATGTGCCTAACTGCACATTATATTGATGTTCTTTAGAGATTGAACAAAAAGATTATCTCTTTTGTGCCAATCCAATCTCCTAAGGGGGAGGCAATAGCCAGAGCTTTGGAGGGTTGTTTGGTTGAGTGGGACGTAAAGAACATTTCTACCATCACTGTAGATAATGCATCTTCAAACGATGTTGCACTCAGGTTCTTGAAAAGCAAGCTAGTTTCTTGGGGGTGTTCATCCGTTAGGGCACAATATTTGCATATGAGATGTGTGGCACATATTTTGAATTTGGTTGTGCAAGATGGATTAAAGATGGCAGATTCTTCGGTTAAGAAGTTGAGAGATACTGTTAGGTGGGTGAGGGGATCTCCGGCTAGGTTGTTCAAGTTTAAAGAGCTTGCTACGTTACTTGGGGTAGAAGAAAAAAGTTCACTTTGTCTTGATGTTCCAACTAGATGGAACTCCACTTACATGATGATCAGGAATGCCATTCCTTTTAGAACCGTGTTTGAGACCTATGAAGGACATGATGCCACATTCAAGCTAGATTTGGATGATTCGGTGCTTGCTGATTATGATTGGGTGTATTTAGAGATCTTTGTTAGCCTTTTGAAGACCTTCTATGATTTGACACTAAGAATCTCAGGCTCTCTATATGTCACGACTAATACTTACTTGACAGAGATATGTGAATTAGGGTACGCGCTTACGGAGATGAATGATTCTCAGAATTTAACTGAAAAGGTACATTGTTATTTATATATTATTGATTGTTATTTACTTATTTATATATTGTTAATTGTTATTTATATATTGTATTGTTCATTCATTGTTAATTTGTTATTTATATATTTATAAACAGAATATGGGTTTAAAAATGAATGAGAAGTTTGATAAGTATTGAGGTGATCCGGAGAAGATGAACTTGGTTATTTTCTTTGCAAATATTCTCGATCCAAGAGATAAAGTGGACTACATGCTATCCCAGTTGATTCAGTTGTTTGGGGAAGAAAAAGGCGAAGCATGTTTTAGGAAAGTAAAGTCTCAACTGACTGCCTTGTTTGAAGATTACGTGCAACAATATTCTGAACCTTCCCGACCCCAATCCGAATCCCAATCACAATCCCAATCGGGAAAAGGTCTCCCCCTCTTGGAAGGTCACAAAAAGAACCTAAGTTCAAAAGCTTGTTGAAGAAGCAAAAGCTTGAAAGTGGGGCCTCAGATGGCAAACGGAGTGAGCTCGACATATACTTAGGTAAGTCCATTGTTTAGGAGTTAGATAATTCTCATTTATAAATAATCATTCATGATTCATGATTTTTGTATTCTTTATTCGACATATACTTAGGTGAGTCCATTGTTGAGGATAATGGCAATCGGTTTGATTTGCTTGTGTGGTGGAAGATAAATAGCGTACGGTTTTCGATGCTTTCGAAAATTGCGAGAGATGTCCTTGCCGTACCCATTTCTACAGTTGCATCCGAGTCTACCTTCAGTACGAGTGGGAGGGTGTTGGATAACTTTAGGAGTTCTCTAACTCCTAAAATAGTTGAAGCACTCATATGAACACAAGATTGGTTACGAGGACCTACTGAACCAGTCGCGGTGGAAGAAAACTTGGAGGATCTCGAGAAGTTTGAGAAAGGTACGAGTACGACATTAATTTATGATTTTAATAACTTATAAATTACAATTACGACTTTAAAATTTGTTACTTTTTATTTTAAAACTTGCAGAAATGGAAAATTTGAGGATTGGAACTCCTTCGGGTTCGGCTCGTGAAGATAGTCCGAGCACTCAAGCTTCAAATGATTTGGGGGATTTTTTTGAAGATGATTTGATTCGTGATCTTTGAGAAAGGTATGACTTTTATTAATAATTCTCATTTTTAAATAATCATTCATGATTGTTGTATTGTTGTATTGTTTATTCGTTTTTGTTGTTAGTTTGTTATAGGATTGGTTTGCACGTTGGTCAATGGTCGGTTTGGTTGAAGAAAACGAGCTTGGAAGTCGGTTGGTCGGTAAGTCGGTTGGTAATTTGGACATTAATTGGTAAGTTGGACATTTGGTATTTTGGACATTTGGTTTGGTATTTTGGACATTTTCTTTGATGTTTGAACTTTGAACTTGCTTTGGACATTTGGTATTTTGGTTGGAACTTCTAAGTCTTAACTTTTACGATTGGAACATTTGTTATTTTGTTTGATTAGACTTTAGAGTTTTGTACTTTGTAGTTTAGTTAATTAGTTATGTAGTTTAACTTTTAACTTTATTTAATTTTAAACTTCTAAGACTAAAATACTTGTTTATTTAATTTTAAGTTATATTGTAGACTTGTAGTTGTATAATTGTATTATTATTGCTTTATTCCTTACCAAAAAACAGGGTCTAAAAACAACAAAAAAAGCCAAAAAAACTGGGCTGAAAACAACAAAAAAGCCAAAAAACTGGGCTTGACAATTGGGCTTGGGATCAGGCCCAACCCGCTGGACCCGACAGAGGAACCCGAAACCCGAATATAACTTCGGTCGGGGTTCGGGGTCTGAACCGTCCACCCGAAACCCGATCGGGTTCGACTTTTTTGGGTCCGACCCGACCCGTGCTCACCCCTAACTTTGAGTGCACACCAAAAATCACCAAATTGATGACTTTGACTTTGAGTGTACACTCGAAATTGTGGGGACATTTTTTTGGGTTCGCGATCGCGAGTCCAATCGTGAAAAATTTGGGTATTTTTACAAAAATCAAAGAAATTTAAGTATTTCTGCAAGTCAAAGTTAAACTTTGGTATTTTAATTAATTTCCAAAAAAATTGGTTTAATTTATTTGTTAAAAATATATTATTTTTAAGAAAGTAAAAAGTTAAAAAAAAATTTGAATATTATCTTCACGTTTTTTAGATTCTCAAGGCTCTATATATCGTTCCCCTCGCCTAATCACCACTTCCATCTTCAAACACACCCGACCCTCTCAGGCCGCCGGCGACATGAAACTCCGTTCGCTGCTATCCACATGCTCCGCCACCATCTGCACCGCTACTGACGACACCACCATACCGCAAACGGAAAAGTCTGGACCACCACAACCGAATAAACTCCTATTCTACGATACAAGCAGTAGCATCTCCGATACAACCACCACCACCAGTCCGTCACCGGACACCAGTTCCAGCTACAGTTACGGCAGCAGTCTCCATAGCAATCTCAGCCTACAAACTCTACCCTCCGTTCCCTCCCTCCAAAACCTCTCCCCTGAAACCCTAAACCTCGCCGTCTCCCATGGCTACCTCACCTCCCTTAAACCCTCGCCGGCCGGCCATGTCAACTTCCTCGCCGTTCACAACCACCTTCTCTACGCCGCCTCCGGCAATCGCATTCACGTATTCAACACCACAACATTGGCGCTACTGGAAACCCTCACCGTCCATGACTCTTCGTCAGGTTCCGTTAAATCTGTTACGTTTCATAACGGAAACGTGTTCACGTCTCATCAGGATAGTAAGATCCGAGTATGGAAATTAACAGAAAACAAACGGCACAAACACGCAGTGACGCTCCCGACGCTAGAGGATCGGTTACTCCGATCGATTCTACACAAAAACTACGTGAACGTCCGCCGTCATAGACGGCGGTTATGGATCCAACACCAGGACGCCGTCACCGGCCTAGCCGTGATCAACGATCAGCTAATGTGTTCGGTTTCATGGGACAAATACCTGAAAATCTGGAAAACTTCAAATTTCCGATGTGTCGAGAGTATCAAAGCACACGACGACGCAATCAACGCCGTCGCGGTAGCTGCCGACGGCACTATCTACACCGGATCCGCTGATCGTCGAGTTAAAGTTTGGGGAAAACCGATCGGCGAGAAGAAGCATGGACTGATTGCGACGTTGGAGAAGCACAAATCAGCGGTGAACGCACTTGCTATCACCGATGCCGGATCGGTGCTATTTTCCGGCGCCTGTGACCGTTCGATTCTGGTGTGGGAGAAGGAAGACAGTGCAAATCATATGGCGGTGACCGGCGCGTTGCGGGGTCACCGTAAGGCTATCCTGTGTCTACTCAACGTTTCAGATTTATTATTCAGCGGATCTGCTGATCGGACGGTTAGGATTTGGCAACGGGGGTTTGACGGGAAGTTTTGTTGTTTGACCTTTTTAGACGGGCATAGACAACCCGTACGATCATTGGCGGCGGACTCGGATCCACAAGGATCCGGATCTGGATCCGAATCCACATTAAAGGTGTTTAGTGGAAGCTTTGAAGGAGAGATTAGGGTATGGAAGGTTGTGGTTTCGAATCTTGTAAGTCCTGTGTCAAGACATATGTTTAAATTGAAACCATAGTGAAATCGCGTTTTTTTGATCATGTTTATGTTGTGTGACGTTTTAGTACGAAAAGGGTGAGAATCTTGTTATGCATTTCGTTATTTACATGAGAAAACGAACATGATATTTTTTTATACCAGTTATTGATCTGTTTAATTTGTATCAAATGTTTTGTTTTTGAGTGAAATTGATTAAATATTAATTTGTTGTTTTCGTGTTTTGTTTATATTATGACTTGGTTACGATAATACAAAAAAGAGTATGAATAATGGGATCATGAGATATAAATTAATTAATCAATTATCAGATAAAAGACCAGAGAGAAGGAGGTTATTCGAGGGGCGGAAATAATTATATCAGTAGGAGAGAAACATAGGTTTACTCGTAGAATGTAGTTAAACTTGAAGTCAACATCTTAACTAAGTTGCCAGCGAGACATCCTATCTGGCAACTGAATTGTGGTTCTTTCAGAAGGTGCATACCATCGAACCTTACAAGTAGTTACATATATATAAAGTTAGATATAAATATGTAGATATAGGCGAAGGATCGTGTTAGATGTTGAGGTTAATATGAAAAAAGTGAGAAGTGATCATTTTTAATCAAATGCCCTCCCATGAATTGCGGCTTAGAGTGAAATTGATCTGGTGCATCTCGATAAAATTTATATCGATGCATCTCATTCTAATGTATGTCCATTTCTCATCCAACGGTTGATAAGCACTTCTCAAGATTCTCATGTTAACTTCAACTTCTCACCGAAAGCTAACCCTATATATATATATATATATATATATATATATATATATACACACAAGAAACCTTTATTGATCTCCATGTTGATCCCGGCCATTCTTCAGATATATCCGTTTCTTCAACGATCACTCCCGCATACCTGATGAAATAAAACACAAACATGTGAATACCGGAAATGGGGAACAAGGAAGAAGAAAAGTTTGTTGGAGGAAATTGATCGAAAAACTTGCCTTATTTCGGTATGGGAATCCTCTTCCCCGTTGAATCGCATCATAACATTCATGCCTGGAGAGAAATTTATTGCATTCGCTTGCATGTATTTGTGTAGTCTTACAACGAATGGCCATGCCCTGAAAAATTCCCACGAATCCCGTTAATTTTCTTGAAGAAGATACATTAAAGCATACAGATAGATTATGTTATTGTCAATCTGCTACTGCTAATAGCCGAGGTAAGAAGGTAGACATCCTTACAGAATGAATGGATGGGGATCTGTCTGCCTACCCTTGGGACAGAGATAATTAATTTACATCCCCTGGTCAGGAAGAGAATGTGATACCGTTGTCAGAAATTAGAGTGGAAAACAAGCATTGTATAGAAGAACCTGAAGCTATTTTGGAACGTTTGACTAAGGGAACTCGACGAAAAGAGATCAATATGGTCAAGGTACAATGGAAACATCACCGTGGAGCTAATATCACATGGGAGTCGAAGGAGAATATGAAGCGACGATACCCACATTTGTTTACTTAATCTAAGATTTCGAGGACGAAATCTAGTTCAAGTGGGGGAGAATTGTAACACCCGGAAAATCCTCGTAAGTAATAGTAGGTCTAATATTTCTTAATATTTTGACTTTTTAGATTATGATTGATATCTTAAGTAATTTCTGTGATTTTTACTTGTTATTTGATAATTCCCGATAGAAATCAGTAAGTTTATTCCTTAAGAAAATTAATGGAAAATAAAGGATAAAGTGGAATATTAGATTTTATGGATTAGTTGGATGGGTAATTTGAATACGAGTCCAACGGTACTTTCCGGGGTAAAAACGGAGTTCTAACGAAGAAGTTACGGCTAAATTAGTGGAAGTTGTTATGTTTGGCAAACAGAGGCTGGCGCCGATGGGTTGGCGCCGATGCATCGGCGCGGGTGATCGGCGCCGAACACCTGACGTGCCAAAAGGGGGATAAACCCACCCCTTAGTCCTTAGTCATTTCATTATTCAATTAGAACTCACAAATCAGATAAAATTGCTCTGCTCATTTCCTCTCAAACGACTTCTTCATCTAACCTAAGGTAATTTCATATCTCAATCCTAATCCAATTCAAGTAAGTGTTATACGAATCTTACCAATTAAACTTCAATTAGGGCTTTGCATCATTCATCTTCTTGTTGGAGAAATTAAGCTCAAATCCTCAAGATAGGGTTATTTCAATTGAAGATTAGAGGTGAGTAATTTGTACCTAATTGATTGTATTATACTTATCTACCATTCCTTATCTTGATTTTAGTATTGCTTAATGTGAAATCTTGAATTATATGCTCTTAATGGCTAAGAGGAGAAACAAGAGGAGTTCAAGTAAGTTATGGTGGATTAATTGTGTTTATTACTTAGTATATCATGTTAAATGTTGGTGCTAAGGGTTTGGCTTTGATTATCTATCAATGGTATGTGATTTTGATGATGGCTTAATATATGTCTTAATGAAGTCATGATGGCTTAATGGTCAAAATGGACTTATTACTGAATTGTAAACATGGATGTTTATTATTGATGTCATATAGAATGTAATTTGATACATATGGATGTATATGAACTACATGGAAGTAGTATTGATTATGATAAATGGTTGGACCATTGTTAAGTGTTTAATATGCTTTAAATCTTATTTGGATTAACATATTTGGTATTCACATAATTGGAGGAGCACCTAGTATGCATTGGAGGATATATTCTTACATACCGTGGGGTAAGTGTAATTGGTTCATACCTTCGGATACCGTGGTGTTTTCCGTTGTGTTATGCCTTGTGACAATACCGTGGGGTACCGATCAAGGTATATCTTCGATTATGATGTAACTGGGTAGCGATATGGACCTTCTCCATGGAATCCAATTTGTGAATGTATCGAATTGTTCTTCCTACATGCTATGATTATACTCTATGTATTATGTGTAAACCTCACTTAGGCTTTAAAAGCCTAACACTTGTTATGTGTTTTATGTGTTACAGATATTAGTGGTTCCGGACACAAGAAGGTTTAGTACGGGGTGTGAGCATGGGATCAATGTTGGAGAGTTAAAGATTTGAAGATTGATATTAGAACTTTCCGACCTCCTTTTGATATATGATTACCATAGTAATGATCAAACAAGCAAGTAGTCCATTAGTAGTTATAAATTAACTAAATCTTGATTTTGGTTTTGTAATGATAATTATGTACACTTTCACTTTGGTAATGTGTACCACTCTTCCGTTTTATGGAAGTTTTTGTTAACCCCTGTTTTGGGGTGTTACACTTGTGGCTAAGGCTTCAATTTGGTGTACTTGGAAGTGATTTGAGGTGTGTTTCCTTTGTGTTTTATGTCTGTAATTTCTAGTAGATAGTTTCTATCGGAGTAGAATCATCGATTTCATGTCTGGGGTTGATTCAGTCGATTTCTGGGTAAAAATGGGGTAAACCGACAGAGGTTTCTGGACACAATATGAATGTGTCCGGTAGTTTCTTTTGGGGGTGTCCGGTAGTTCTTCCTTGCAGGTTTCCGGTAGATGAAGTGTCCGGGTAAGTTCCTCTTTCTATAGTTTTCGGTTGAAATTAGTTACCGGATGGTGTTCGGATTGCTTTGGTTTCCGGATGTCGTCCGGATTGTTTAAGTTGTCCGGATTGTTATGTCATCCGGATTGGGTATGTGTCCGGAAAGTTGTGTTGTCCGGATTAGTCATGTTGTCCGGATAGTTCTGTAGTATCCGGAAACCTTAGCTGTTTGGTCACTTTTGAGAATTCAGATACTTTTGAGTATCCAGTGGCTTGTGTTTTGTCGACTCTTGGATAGTTTATGAATGAGGACTGAATGTACTGTAGACTTGACTTCAGTTCGGGTTGGGGGAATCAATTGAGGATTTGAATTATCTAGAGTTCTTAGTTTTAGTAAGTCTTATGTGTTCTATTTGATAAGGATATACTTGTATCTATTTGTTTCAGATTCTGTGAATACTGGGTGAAAGACTAAATCTTTGAAAAAGGCTTGGAAGCATTTTGATAAGCGAACGGGTGAGTATTACTTTAAAATGTTTTCAAACTGGAATACATATACGTGGATTGAGTATGTGATAAGTAGTGTGATTATGTGCATATGTATGAGGTATAATATATTGAGGTTTATATTATATTTATACGAGTATTACACTACACGAGTGCACATTGGTCGGGCTTAGGACCGGCGGAGTTTGGCTGTACGGAGGGACAGCGGTGTTGGCTGTATTTAGTACAGCGGGGTAAATTTATTAGTTGGCTCGCAACCATCTAATATGGCCATGGAAATGAGACAGGAAAGTACACGATGCATGAGTTATAATTGGTATTTATATTTGAAGGATGTATATGGTGTTTGTGCAAATGGTTTTAAACTAACAAGGATTTTTTCACTTAGACCACTAGGTCTAACCCTCATTTTGTTTTAAAAATATGTATTCCAGGTCGTGGATCAAGTAAGAGCAAATGAAAAGGGTAACCTGTATCTAGCTTTTGGAAGACGTATGTTTTGAAGACTATGACGTGTTTTGTAGTTATAACTTTGTTATTTAGTAGCAAAAAGTTTGTAATGGAATCCGTAATATAGTTGTAAAGACTAAGGGACCGAAGTTGTTATGTGATGTATCTTTTGTTATGTAACGTTGTTATGCACTATATGTTATTTGACGCATGTTTGAGAACCGGGTCATTACAGATGGTATCAGAGCCCTAGTTTAAGGGATTTAGGTATTCGGATCTATACCTAGACTTAAACTACATGTGAAGTAGGATGTCCCTATTATGTTAGAACCTTTGGGATGTTACATATAAAAAGGTAGAAAGGACATCATGTAAGGTAATTTCAAATTACATTTGGCCAGTGTAATTATGAACTTGCAGGTACATGTTTGACCTTATTATATGGGGTATGTGCTTACATGTATATTAACCTTGTTGAAATCTACAGAATGGCAAGTGGTACTCGACGTACAAATAGGGAGGAAGAAGGAAACCCTAGTAGAACTAATCCAACAGTCGGGACAAGGGGAAGAGGGGGAGAACGAGGCAGGGGCAGAACTGGAGGTAGATTTCAATCGCGAGGTACAAAATTTGTTACAAGGGACGACTTGACGGCTGAAATGGGAAGACTGCAAGCGAGTATACAGGCTATGTTCGACCGAACTCGTAATACTGAAACTGAAATACCAGATCCTAATCTGGAAGACGAGATGCCCATTACACCTACAGTCATACCAGTGCCAAGGAAGTGTGACTATAAGATGTTTCTAAGTTGCAAACCTCCAACCTACGCAGGAGAAAGAGATCCAGTGCGCTAAAGAAGATAGAGTGCTATACGGAACCGCGATGTTGAAAGCAGATGCTCTATATTGGTGGGAAGCTCTCATTACCTCTAGAGGATCTGATGTGTACTCTACTTTTACTTGGGAAGAATTCACTATAGCTTTCAAGAGACAGTTTTGTCCTCAAGCAACAGTTAGACAACTGGAAGAGGAGTTCATGAACCTACAACAGAGAAGTTTATCGGTTAGGGATTACACTGCTCGTTTTCTGGAGAAGTCTCGTTTCACTGAGTACTATGTGGCCACTGAGGCACTTAATATGGAAAGGTTTATCTTCGGGTTAAATTTAGAAATTAGAAAGCTAGTGATTGCAAAAGGACCCGATACCTTCTCAGCCGCAGTAGATGCTGCGGAAAATGTTGAACGGGATAATGGGAGAAACGTTACTGATAAGAGTGCTGGGAAGAGAAAATGGGAAGGACCACAGTATGATCCCAAGAAGTCCAGATTTCAGAGATTTGATAGTCGTACACCTTTTAGACCAACAGAAAGACCTTGTCCAAGATGCAACCGTGTTCAATAAGGAAATTGTCAAGTTGACCCTCGGGTTTGTTATAAGTGTGGAAAGACCGGTCATATCGCTAAAGACTGACGGGTAACTCGATTTTGTTTCTTATGCAATTCTCCTGATCATATCCAATCTGATTGTCCACGGGGAAGAGTACAACAGGGTGGTACGTCAGTGAGACCAACAGGTGTAAGACCGGTAGTACCAAGACCAGAGTTACCAAGAGCTAGGGGTCGTGCCTTTCAGATGACAGCACAAGAAGCGGAGGAAACTCCTGCTGTGGTTACAAGTACATTCTTAATAAACCCTACACGTGCTAAAGTGTTATTTGACTCCGGTGCAAACCGATCGTTTGTGTCTCCTTCGTTTGCTGCTTATATGCATTTAAAGCCTAAAGTGTTAGATCATGCTTTAATGGTAGATACTGCAAATGATAACCAAGTACCGGTTAAAGAGGTATTTGATAGTTGTGTGATAAATATAGATGGGTGTGGAGTACCTATCCAGTTGTTTCCTATAGCTTTGATTTAATTTGATGTGGTAGTGGGAATGGATTGGTTAGCCGAGAATCAGGCTAGTATAGTTTGTGATAAGAAATTGATTAATGTTTTTTTACCTGAGAAGGGACCGGTAGTGATTTATGGTGACCGTAGAAATCATCAGTCATGCCTTATATCTATGTTAAAAGCTCGTAAGTGTATCAGTAAAGGCTGCCCGAGTTACTTAGCTTATGTGATAGATACTAAGCTAGAAAAGAATAAATTGGTAGATATTCCGGTTGTTTGTGAATTTCCGGAAGTTTTCCCTGAAGATTTAATAGTCTTCCGCCCGCTAGACAAGTAGAGTTTGGCATAGATCTGATTCCTGGAGCCGCTCCTGTTGTCCGTGCACCGTATCGTTTGGCACCTCCAGAGATGAAAGAATTGATGACGCAACTGCAAGATCTTGCAGACAAGGGCTTTATCAGACCCAGTTCTTCGTCGTGGGGAGCATCGGTTCTGTTTGTGAAAAAGAAGGATGGTTCTATGAGGATGTGCATTGATTATCAGGAACTAAATAAGCGCACGATCAAGAACAAGTATTCGCTTCCGAGAATTGATGACCTCTTTGATCAATTAGTTGGAGCTTGTTATTTCTCCAAAATTGATCTAAGATCTGGTTATCACCAACTGAAGGTTAAAGAAGAAGACATTCTGAAGACTGCTTTCCGCACAAGGTATGGTCATTACGAATTCTTAGTAATGCCCTTCGGCCCGACGAATGCCCCAACTGCCTTTATGGATTTAATGAATCGAGTATGTAAGCCATATCTCGATAAATTTGTTATTGTGTTTATCGATGATATCCTTATCTACTCCCGATCCAAAGAAGAGCACGCACAACATCTTTGTTTGATTCTGGAGTTGTTGAAGAAAGAACAATTGTATGCTAAATTTTTTAAATGTGAATTCTGGCTACGGGAAGTTCAATTTCTGGGACATGTAGTTTCCGAGAAAGGCATTCAAGTTGATCCGACGAAAGTAGAAGCAATTGAAAAGTGGGAACCGCCGAGAACGCCAACCGAAGTAAGAAGTTTTCTGGGTTTAGCTGGTTACTATCGAAAGTTTATACAAGATTTCTCTTGCATTGCAACGCCTCTGACCAAGCTGACCCGAAAGAATATAAAGTTCGAATGGAAAGCAGAACAAGATGAAGCATTCATAATTTTGAAAGAAAAACTTTGTAGCGCGCTGATACTGTCACTACCTGAAGGTTCCAACGACTTTGTTGTTTACAGTGATGCTTCCAAACTAGGATTGGGATGTGTACTAATGCAGCGTGGGAAAGTTATTGCTTATGCTTCTCGTCAATTGAAAGATCATGAACGACAGTATCCTACACACAACATGGAACTTGCAGCAGTTGTTTTCGCGCTAAAGATTTGGAGACATTATCTCTACGGTTCTAAATGTCAAATTTTTACCGATCATAAGAGTCTCCAACACCTCTTCGATCAACGAGAATTGAATATGAGGCAAAGAAGATGGTTAGAACTGGTGAATGATTACGACTGTGAAATTCTCTATCGTCCGGGAAAGGCGAATGTGGTAGCTGATGCACTGAGTCGTCAAGAAAGGAGTGGAACAATTAAAGCCATTGCACTACGAGCCGAACTCTTACCTAACATCTTTGACGAATTGAAGAAGTGTCAAGTAGAAGCCTTTCAAGAAGAACACTTGAAACCAGAACGGTTAGTGGGTATATCAGCATCACTCGTAAAAGATGATCGTGGGTTACTGTGTCTGGGAAACAGAATTTGAGTGCCTCGTTTGGGTGGTTTACGTGATCGGGTACTACAAGAAGCTCATCAATCTCGTTTCTCTATTCATCCAGGTACGAATAAGATGTATAAAGATCTACGACAGTTCTACTGGTGGTCGGGAATGAAAAGAAGTATTGCCCAGCATGTGGAAGGTTGTACCACTTGTAAGAAAGTAAAGATTGAACATCAAAAGCCTTTTGGTCAAGTTACAACGATTAGAAATACCTATGTGGAAGTGGGATCAGATTACTACAGATTTCATCACGAAGCTACCAAGGACTCCGAAAGGGTTTGATGCCATTTGGGTGATCGTTGACAGGTTGACAAAGTCTGCTCACTTTCTACCGATAAAAGAAACCTATCCGTTGGAAAGACTAGCCAAATTGTATATCGATGAAATAGTAACTCGACACGGAGTTCCAATCTCGATTATTTCTGATCGTGATAGTCGTTTTACTTCAAGATTTTGGAGGAGTTTTCAAAAAGAAATGGGAACGCAAATAAAGCTGAGTACAACGTATCATCCTCAAACTGACGGTCAGAGCGAACGAACAATTCAGACTTTGGAAGATATGCTACGGGCCTGCATTGTTGACTTTGGGGGATCGTGGGATAAGCACTTGCCGTTGATCGAATTTTCCTACAACAACAGTTATCATTCCAGCATACAAGCAGCACCGTTTGAAGTTCTGTATGGTAGAAAATGCCGAACGCCTCTGTGTTGGAATGAAGTGGGAGAAAAGCAATTAGCAGGGCCAGATATAGTTCAGTTAACCGCGGATAAGATTACTCAGATTCGGGAACGATTGAAAGTGGCTCAAGACAGACAGAAGAGCTACGCTGACCGACGCCGAAAACCGTTAGAATTCCAAGTTGGAGATTTCGTAATGTTGTCTCACCTTGGAAAGGAGTCATTCGATTTGGGAAACAAGGCAAACTGAGCCCAAGGTACATCGGACCGTTTGCAATTACAGAAAGAATCGGTGAAGTGGCCTACAGGTTGGATCTTCTGCCAGAGTTAAGCAGAATCCACAATGCCTTTCACGTGTCAAATTTTCGAAAGTGTTTGGTTACTCCAGATCAGGCAGTTTCTCTACCAGATATACAGGTTGATGAAAGGTTGAATTACGTGGAGGAACCTGAAGCCATTGTTGACAGTAAAGTCAAAGTTTTGAGGAATGGTAAAGAGACCAAGCAAGTAAAAGTTCAGTGGCGACATCATAAAGGGCAGGACGCTACTTGGGAATCAGAATCAGAAATGAGATCTAAGTACCCGTACCTCTTTGCCTAACCGAATTCCGGGACGGAATTCTTTTAAGGGGGAGATGATGTAATACCACGGGTAAGTTTGTTAGTTAAATTCTAGTTCCGTTAAATTTATTTAACTCTATAATTGATGTTTAGGGTAAGTTTGGGTAAATTCATAAGTTTAGGGGTGTTTGGGTCTTTATTGCATAGTGCAAGGTCTAAATTAGTAAATATGGTTTAATATTATCTCTTAAGGTATCCAGATATTTTTCAAAAAGCAGAAAACATCCAGATTAGTGTGTGTTTTGAGAAGAGAAGAAGAAGAAAGAAGAGTCTTGTGGCTAAGGCTTCAATTTGGTGTACTTGGAAGTGATTTGAGGTATGTTTCCTTTGTGTTTTATGTCTGTAATTGCTAGTAGATAGTTTCTATCGGAGTAGAATCATCGATTTCATGTCTGGGGTTGATTCAATCGATTTCTGGGTAAAAATGGGGTAAACCGACAGAGGTTTCCGGACACAATATGAATGTGTCCGGTAGTTTCTTTTGGGGGTGTCCGGTAGTTCTTCCTTGCAGGTATCCGGTAGATGAAGTGTCCGGGTAAGTTCCTCTTTCTATAGTTTCCGGTTGAAATTAGTTACCGGATGGTGTCCGGATTGCTTTGGTTTCCGGATGTCGTCCGGATTGGTTAAGTTGTCCGGATTGTTATGTCATCCGGATTGGGTAGGTGTCCGGAAAGTTGTGTTGTCCGGATTAGTCATGTTGTCCGGATAGTTATGTAGTATCCGGAAACCTTAGCTGTTTAGTCACTTTTGAAAATTCAGATACTTTTGAGTATCGAGTGGCTTGTGTTTTGTCGACTCTTGGATAGTTTATGAATGAGGACTGAATGTACTGTAGACTTGACTTCAGTTCGGGTTGGGGGAATCAATTGAGGATTTGAATTATCTAGAGTTCTTAGCTTTAGTAAGTCTTATGTGTTCTATTTGGTAAGGATATACTTGTATCTATTTGTTTCAGATTCTGTGAATACTAGGTGAAAGACTAAATCTTTGGAAAAGGCTTGGAAGCATTTTGATAAGCGAACAGATGAGTTTTACTTTAAAATGTTTTCAAACTGGAATACATATATGTGGATTGAGTATGTGATAAGTAGTGTGATTATGTGCATATGTATGAAGTATAATATATTGACGTGTATATTATATTTATACGAGTATTACACTACACGAGTGCACATTAGTCGGGCTTAGGACCGGCGGAGTTTGGCTGTACGGAGGGACAACGGTGTTGGCTGTATTTAGTACAGCGGAGTAAATTTATTAGTTGGCTCACAACCATCTAATATGGCCATGGAAATGAGACATGAAAGTACACGATGCATGAGTTATAATTGGTATTTATATTTGAAGGATGTATATGGTGTTTGTGCAAATGGTTTTAAACTAACAGGGGTTTTTTTCACTTAGACCACTAGCTCTAACCCTCATTTTGTTTTAAAAATATGTATTCCAGGTCGTGGATCAAGTAAGAGCAAATGAGAAGGGTAACCTGTATTTAGCTTTTGGAAGACGTATGTTTTGAAGACTATGACGTGTTTTGTAGTTATAACTTTGTTATTTAGTAGCAAAAAGTTTGTAATGGAATCCGTAATATAGTTGTAAAGACTAAGGGACCGAAGTTGTTATGTGATGTATCTTTTGTTATGTAACGTTGTTATGCACTATATGTTATTTGACGCATGTTTGAGAACCGGGTCGTTACAGGACAGTCTCCTTATCCGGAAACATTCAAACGGATTAATGTGTTCGGACGCCCATGGGACTTTTCGGACGCCGACCTGACCCCTTTTTGAACCGAAAATCATAGATTAAGCCCATAATCCGCGAATCTAAAATTAGTAATACTATTCTAATAACTAAGCTCAATTAGTACAGAACTCATAGCTGCCAAAAACACATTTGAGACATCTAATTTCTACCACAAGGTCTTAAACTCAACTTTTAGACAAAACCCCAAAATGTCTATCTTAACAACATACCACAGATTAGAGATGAAGAGAAGGAATTACCTGTTTGATTGAGGATGATGAAAACCTTCCTTTCCTCTCAAATAGCTTGGAAATTCTTTCTTCTTACTTGCTCTATCTCTCTCTCTTCCTTCTTCTTTCTTTCTCTCTTTCTTTCTATCTCGGCCGCAAGCCACCCCAATGATTGCCAAAACTAGGGGTTTGTGTCAATCATTGGGTTTTTATACCCCATTCCTAATTTACCAACTAGCCCCTCAACTTCTATTTTTATTAAAATTGGCACAAGACATAAAAATCCTTCAAAAATAGTCTTGGTCGTTACAACACTCCCCCCTCAAAAGAATTATGTCCCCGGAATTCCCCTTTTAAAAGGTGGGGGTACCGGGACTTCATATCTGATTCTACTTCCCACGTTGATTCTCGTCCCTTGTGATACCTCCACTGAACCTTCACCAAACGAACTTCCTTGTTCCTCGTCTTTCGTACTTTACTGTCTACGATTTCGATTGGCTCTTTTCGTACGTCAAATTCTCGTCAATGCTGACATCTTCTAACGGAATAGCCACAACGACTTCTGACAAACACTTCTTTAAGTCCGAGACATGCAATGTCGGATGAACACCCCTTTTATTCCTCTGGCCAGACTTACTTGTATGCCACTGCTCTCACACGCTCCAAAAATGGCGAAAGTCAACTCCTTATCGCCTGTACTTCTTGCAAGGTCGCCATCATTATAGCTTCCCTCATCTGTTCCCCATAGCAGAGGCGCGCATCACACTACGAATTCATCCAAAATTCCATCGAGTACCTCAAGATCGCGCACTATTTGTTCAACTCCCAGAACTTCGACAGATTCACATACATAGTTCACTTTACCTTCTCTCAAACTTCAAGGTTCAAAAGTCTTATGTTTTTCAATCCAACCAACTTTGTTCTACTCGGTTACCCCAAACCGTTCTGATGGGAAACATAACCGCACTCCATACTTTGAAACCGCCCTCGGCAAGTCACCACTTGTTAAATCGTGTCATCTTGCACTATTTACTTGTACCCTCTTCGTTCACTATACTCGCTTAAAACTACCTGATAAATCTAAGGCCAGACGCACCTCAATTTGCTCGCTTCCGTCCACACACTGGGACTCACGGTTTTAAAACGCGTCTAATCAAGGTCTCTCATACATCTCTACTTCCTTAAGAGGAACAGCTTAGCGGAACTCCCCGCCACAACAGCGAGAATCTTCAACCAGGAAAATTCACTCGCCGACGTCTTGGCACCAGCCAACCTTGTACATCCCGACAACCTCACACCTAGGAGTTCCTTCATCGGATTACAAACCACTCTAGATTACATCTCCCAACCAACATTCGTCTATGCGGGTAACACCTCCTTCTCTCAAAACACATCGGCTACAGCTCATCAACTATTCCATACATTCTCACCACTTCCTCACTCCACACTTATACGTGACTAAGAGCAGAAAACTTCCTGTAAAGCCCGTAATCCGGTAGGTATTTTCCTTGCATTATTTCTTTCTCTTAAATTAATTAAATGTAATTTCCGTTAGCGGGGTTAGAAGGGGCGAACCTAATCGTTAAAATGTCAGGATTTCGGGGTCATTTGCGAGGAGAACGAAGTTGAGGGACCAAACTTGCAATGGGCCAAACTTGCAATGTTTGTGTATTGTAATCGTGGGTTAGCAATTGAATAAAAGAAAAAGGAAAAATAGGAAATAACAATTTTGTAACCGAGAAAGAGAAAGGGTCGTGGAAGGAAGTGAGAAGCCCCATCGCCGGTGACCCCTTCCCTTACCCTTTTTCTTTCTGTTTCGTCGGCTGGAAGTGCAGCAGCAGCGAGGATTACCGAGAGAAAGAGATAGATCGTGAAGGTCTTTGTTGATTGCTGTCGCTGCTGATTGCTGTCGCTGTTGTTGCTGTCGTTGTGGTTGCTGTTGCCGGAGTAACGCCGGAGCGGAGGGAGGAGAGCGGGAGCGAGAAGGAGTAGAGAACCGACGTTGTCTTCGTCGAAAAGGTAACCCTCGTCTTCTTTTGGCTATTTCTTTTCGTTTTCCGGCGAGCAACCGCCGCCGCACGCCGCCGTACGCCGCCACTGTGGTGGCTGGGCGTGGGCAGCAGTGGTTGCGAGTGTGGGTGTGTGTGCACGCTTAGAGCGATCGAGAGAGAGAAGGACGGTGACGCGAGAGGATGGCGTGAGTTGTGTGTGTGTGTAATCACCGCCGGCCGCCGCCTGCTGCCGCCGCCGGCAACCACCCTGCCGGAGAGGGTGGTGGGTGGTGCTCGTGTGGCGGGACCCTACTGACCTAAACCCATCGTTGCTTAGAAATCCCGAACTCGTAAAATCAGCTGCGTAGTCGTATTATAAAAATCGTCAATTTATGTGATTAATCGTTCTGCCACTGTTTTGCGATGGCTATAACTTTCCCGTCATAACTCCGATTGAGCCGAAACTGGCGCCCACGCTTCGAGCTCGGGACCGGGCACGTTTTCTGTGTTTTAGCGGAAAACTGGTTCGGCCTCGAGCTAGGAGAAAAAGTGGCCGCAAGTTCAGCGGTTCGTCATTTCATGTAAAGAATTCTGGATTCTGCCCTGTTCTTGCGTAGCCGATAACTTTTTACTCGTAGCTCGGTTTGGGGTGAAATTGGTGCCAAAAGTTCCCTTTCCGAGTCTAGCAACTTTTCTGTGTTTTGTGCAAAACCCAGTTCGGACTGTAAATAGGGTCGAATTGCTGTTTTATATCGAACAGTGCGGTTTTTCGCTGTGCAGTTAACCGGACTTGTAAAATCTATAATAAATTGTAGAAAAATCGTTAGAGCGCGTGCGATATGTCCTTGGAACCGTAACTCAGAGCACTTTCTAGTCATATAAAATGTTTGAGGATTTTCTGGGCTTAAGAGGGTCGAATCAGGTCCCGAACAGACCCGTTTAGTTAGGTGGAAAAGTCATTTTAGTGACGGTTGTAGCGTGCGTCGCGTCTTTAGGTCCGAGTCTCGTATTAATGCATGTTAACGTTCGTTTAGGTATTGGGAAGTGATTTTTGGATTGTGGAGCTTGGAATTTTGATTACGAGCTAGACGCGCTTTTGAGGTGAGTTCTTTCACCGCGTAGTTAGGAATTTCATGTATGTTGTTTTTGTGTTATTGGTTGTTACGTGTAATTATGTGGTTGCATGAGATAATTGGTAAGTCGTAATTGTTAATGGTTTTTGATTTGTATATCTGTATTTGTTTACTCGGTGGGACCGAGGGCTTAGTGGGACTAAGCTTAGTTATATTTTATTTACTCGGTGGGACCGGGGGCTCGGTGGGACTGAGCTTATAATTAATTTATCTTGTTGCTCGGTGGGACCGAGGTTTGTGTTTATATGATAATTGATTGTGGTTGTATTCAAGGTGATAGTGATGTGGCCTACTTGCGAGTAGGGGCGATATACGTGGGTTGCTACCTACGTGTGTGATTGAATTCACTAAGCTTTAGCTTACCCTTTTCCCTTATGTTGTGATCTCAGGTGCGAGGGGCAGGCAGGCTTGACGGTACACACAAGCGCGGGTGCTGATGATGTTTATTTTACTTTTACTTTTAAACCCTTAGACTTTGTTTATAACATTTTCCGCTGCATAACTTTTTGAATGGTTTGGTAAACGAAATGTTTCAACTTGGTTTGCACATTATTAGATTGGGGTGATTTTTATAATGAAATGTATGTTTTAAAATTTTTTAAAATTTCTTGTAATTTTTGGGACGTTACAACTTGGTATCAGAGCACAGCTTGAGTGAATCAAGCACATCTCGGTGTGTTTGGTCTCAAGTTGCGGCTAAGAGATTTTAAATTCTTTTATTTGATCTTTTTAAAAATTAAATGAAAAGAGAAAACCCGTTTGGGAAACGGTGATCGTGGGCGCAGTGTGTACAGTCAGCCGATGCCAGCTGGGAAGGTAAGGAGCTTAGTGTAAATATCGCTTTCTAGGCATAGGGTATGCATGCTAGATTGCTTATGTGAACTGTATGGTACTGTATGCTTATTACTTGCTTATTGGAAATCATGCTAGCTCTGATAGGTGGTTAAGCGAATGCACTTTAGGTTGTATGCGGTAGGAACTGAATAGCCTTAGAATATTGGATTTAGTTCTATTGCGCAGCTCTTGTTTGAGTCTAACCGTTCTAGGGTAGAATCTTTTACTCGAACGCCTATCTGGTTTTACACTGTATACGACTGTGTATTTACGAGGCGACTCGTCAGGGTTAGTGGGATTTCCGTCTTAGCAAGGGTAGTGGGATGATATGACTATTCTAGAGAGCAAGGTAAAGTGTTAGCAATTTCTGGAATGTGTATACGTGTTGTTTGTGGTAATCAACTACTTGGACGTCCCGGGACAGGACTCGAAACGAGTAAGGATAGGTGTGAAGGGTAGTAGCCGAGCTCCTACTATCTGAAGCACAGGATCCATGCTCGAGTCGGGGAGAGTCGCTAGGAAGCCAAGGAGTGGAGCGTGAGGGTGGTAGGGTGAGTTATTTGTGTTAATAACTCTCTGAAATTTTTTTTTTTTAGAATGGTCAACACTAGAAGGAACCGCGCGGCTGCGCCGCAGGCTGAGGCAGGACTTACTGAGGAACGTATTAGGGAGCTGATTGCTACAGAGGTGTCTCACGCGATCGGGGAGGCGATTCCCGAGATCATCACCGCTATTCGAGATGAGGTGGTGATTCTTCTAGAGGAGCGTATTGCGGCTATTCCCCTGCCTGCGGAGGGTCAGCTTCGTACCCGAGAGTTCCAGTATCGGGATCTCTCTGCCTGTTCCCCACCAGAATTTAAAGGAGACCCGAATCCTATTACCAGCATGAGGTGGGTATCCGACATGGAATTCGCTTTCCTGACCAGTGGCTGCCCGGACAACCTAAAGGTCCGTTTTGCAGTAAACCTACTTCGTGACGGCGCGAAGGATTGGTGCGCCACGGCATTGACGCCTGCCGAGCGCACTACCTTGACTTGGGACGAGTTTGTCACTCGCTTCCGTGCAGAGTATGTACCGCCGGTAGAAATGGAACGACTCGCGAAGGAATTTCTAGAGCTCACACAGACTACAGAGACAGTAAAGGAAATGAACAAGAAATTCACCGAGATGGCATTATTTTGCCCACAGTATGCTGCCTCGGAAGAGATGAAAATGTCACGGTATAAGGATATGTTGCGCACGGAGATTCGGGAATTTGTTAGCACGGCTCAGTATACTACGCTGTCTGCCATGATGGACGCTGCTCGGAGGAGGGAGATTGAGCTGGAAACCCAAGCCAAGAAACGGAAGACAGCACAGCCGGTGACGCCTATCTCGGCAGTACCGAAGAGATCGAGGTTCACGGATACGCGCACGGGTTCTAGGAGTGGCGGGTTTAAACCCCGAGATACCGGGGTGAGGAGAGTTGAGGGGTGTTTTAAGTGTGGCCAACCCGGTCACCTTAGCCGGGATTGTAGGGTACCGTTAGTGGTTTGTTTCAGCTGTAATCAGACAGGCCATGTAAAGGCCAACTGTCCTAGGGCAGGGGTAGCTACTGGGGGTGGAGCACCGAGGGCGCCTGGGAATGCCCCGTTACGTATTACCGATGGTCGAGCAGGCCCGTCGGGGGCGGGAGCGGCTCGAGGCAGAGTCCACCAGTTGACGGTAGATGAGGCGCAGGCGACGCCTAAAGTGGTTACAGGTACATTCCCTTTGTTTCCCTCTTCTTGTTTTTCCTTTGCATGTTGTTTATTATTTTGTGTCGGGATTATATGGTAGGTACGTTCCTAGTTAACTCGGTGCCTGCGGTTGTGATGTTTGATAGTGGGGCTACTCACTCTTTTGTGTCACGCACGTTTAGCGAGGGTTTGGGCCGAGTGGTAGGACGTTTGAGTCATCCTCTTGTTGTTGAGGTGGCTGATGATAGGACCTTGACGGTCACGGATGTGTTTCGCGGGTGCATTTTAGAGATTTCAGGAGTGCGGTTTCCCATTGACCTGATCCCGATTGCCATGCGGGAGCTTTGTGTGATTGTGGGAATGGATTGGATGGATAAGTTCGACGCGGAGATTGTTTGTCGCCACAAACAAGTGCGAGTTCGAACCCCAAGCGGGGGAGAACTGTTAGTACAGGGAGATTCGTCTAGGCGGACTACGGCTATATGTTCGGCTGCGAGAGCTCGAAGGTACCTTCAGCATAGTGGTCAGGGGTTCCTGGCATATGTGTTAGACACAAGAGTTGGGGAAGTGAAGGAGTCTGCGGAAGATGTGCCAGTTGTACGGGAGTTCACCGACGTATTTCCCGAGGATTTGCCGGGGATACCTCCCGAACGACAGGTAGAGTTTCGGATCGATCTGATCCCGGGTGCTGCTCCGGTGGCAAAGGCACCCTATCGCTTGGCCCCACCGGAAATGAAAGAACTGTACGCCCAGTTACAGGAACTACTCGAAAAGGAGTTCATCAGACCGAGCTGTTCGCCGTGGGGAGCACCTATTTTATTTGTAAAGAAGAAGGATGGGTCACAGCGAATGTGTATAGATTACCGGGAGCTGAATAAGCTTACGGTAAAGAATCGTTATCCGTTGCCGAGGATTGACGATCTATTCGACCAGCTTCAGGGAGCCTCATGGTTCTCTAAGATCGACTTGCGGTCAGGGTACCACCAGATGCGGGTCAGGAGTGAGGACACAGAGAAGACAGCCTTCCGTACACGGTACGGTCATTACGAGTTCGTGGTGATGCCTTTTGGGCTCACCAATGCACCAGCAGCATTCATGGACCTCATGAACCGTGTGTGCAGTCCGATGTTGGACAGATCGGTGATTGTATTCATCGACGACATTCTGGTGTATTCCAAGTCCAAGGAGGAGCACGAGGTACATCTTCGGGAAGTGTTGGAGGTTTTAAGGCGAGAGAAGTTATACGCGAAGTTTTCCAAGTGCGAATTCTGGTTACGAGAGGTCCAGTTCTTAGGACATGTCGTGAACCAGGATGGTATCATGGTTGACCCAGCTAAAATCTCAGCAGTGTTACGGTGGGAAGTACCGAAGACTCCTACCGAGGTGCGGAGCTTCCTAGGTTTGGCGGGGTATTACCGAAGGTTTATTCAGGATTTCTCCAAGATCGCGTTGCCGATGACGCGATTGACGAAGAAATCTGCGGCCTTCAGCTGGGGTGAGGAGCAACAGAAGGCGTTTGAGGAGCTACGCAGGCGGTTGTGCGAGGCTCCTGTACTAACCTTGCCTGAGGGTATGGAGGATTTGGTGGTGTATTGCGACGCATCACATCAGGGTTTGGGTGCCGTGCTTATGCAGCGCGGCAAAGTCATAGCCTATGCTTCTAGGCAGCTGAAGCCTCACGAAGCGAATTACCCGACTCACGACTTGGAGTTAGGAGCGGTAGTGTTTGCCCTAAAAATTTGGAGGCATTATCTTTATGGCGTCAAGTGTACGATCTACACTGATCATAAGAGCCTCAAGTACTTGATGGATCAACAGAATCTTAATATGCGCCAGCGAAGATGGCTCGATGTACTGAAGGATTATGACTGCAAGATACTTTACCACCCGGGTAAAGCGAACGTGGTCGCGGACGCACTCAGCCGACACCCGGTCGGTGAGCCATTGAGGGGTTTATGTCAGCGATTGACAGTGGTTGCCCCTATCTTGGAGTCAATAAGAAGCGCTCAGGAGGTGGCTGTCTTAGAGGAGAATGCGAAGCGGGAAAGAGTGTCGGGGGAAATCCCGAATTTTATCCGTGATAGTCGTGGGTTGTTAACTCGACATGGTAGGGTTTGGGTTCCACTCCTCGGTGGGAACCGTCAGGTGCTGATGGATGAGGCGCATAAGTCAAAGTTCTCGATTCACCCGGGAGCTACAAAGATGTACAGAGACTTGCGTGAAGGTTACTGGTGGCCCGGTATGAAGCGGGATGTTGCTAGGTGTGTTGAGGTTTGTATGACCTGTCGGAAGGTCAAAGCGGAACATCAACGACCACATGGGAAGGTGCAACCGTTGGAGGTCCCGGTTTGGAAATGGGAAAAGATTACTATGGACTTCATAACGAAACTCCCCAGGACTCCCCGTGGGAACGATGCGATATGGGTGATCGTTGACCGTCTGACCAAGAGTGCCCACTTCTTGGCTATTAGGGAGAGCTCCTCGGCGGAGAAGCTTGCGGAGGTGTTTGTTCGTGAGATCGTGGCCAGGCACGGGGTGCCAGTTTCGATTGTCTCTGACAGGGACACTCGTTTTACCTCCCGGTTTTGGGAGAAGTTCCAGTCAGAGATGGGTACACGGTTACACTTTAGTACAGCCTTCCATCCACAGACGGACGGTCAGAGCGAGCGAACCATTCAGACCCTCGAGGATATGCTTCGAGCTTGTGTCATTGACTTTGGAGGTAGTTGGGATCAGCACCTTCCTCTAGCAGAATTTTCCTACAACAACAGCTATCACTCTAGTATTGGCATGCCGCCGTATGAACTGTTGTACGGTAGGAAGTGCAGGACGCCTGTTTGTTGGGGCGAAGTGGGTCATCGGGTGCTAGGGAGCACTGACATTGTGTTAAGGACGACCGAGATGATACAGATTGTGCGGGATCGTTTGGTTACAGCTCAGAGTCGACAGAAGAGCTACGCCGATAAAAGGCGATCAGACTTGGAGTTTCAGGTAGGCGACTATGTGTTGTTGAAGGTTTCACCCTGGAAAGGGGTGATCCGGTTTCGTAAGCGAGGGAAGCTAGGGCCTCGTTATATCGGGCCTTACCGGATCATCGCCCGTGTGGGGAAAGTAGCTTACCGATTAGAACTACCGGATGAGTTAAGTTTGATCCACAACACCTTCCATGTTTCTCAGTTGCGGAAGTGTGTAGTAGATGAGTCTGCCGTGATTCCTCTCGAGGACATTCAGATCGACGAAAGACTCAATTACGTGGAGAAGCCGATAGCCATTGTTGGGAGAAAGACAAAGACTCTGCGGAACAAAGTCATTGGGTTGGTGAAAGTCCAGTGGCAACACCGTAAAGGTTCAGAATGGACCTGGGAACCCGAGGCCGAGATGCGAGAGAACTACCCGGAACTATTTGTAGGCGGGGACTTCGAGGACGAAGTCTAATCCAAGCGGGGGAGAGTTGTAAAGCCCGTAATCCGGTAGGTATTTTCCTTGCATTATTTCTTTCTCTTAAATTAATTAAATGTAATTTCCGTTAGCGGGGTTAGAAGGGGCGAACCTAATCGTTAAAATGTCAGGATTTCGGGGTCATTTGCGAGGAGAACGAAGTTGAGGGACCAAACTTGCAATGGGCCAAACTTGCAATGTTTGTGTATTGTAATCGTGGGTTAGCAATTGAATAAAAGAAAAAGGAAAAATAGGAAATAACAATTTTGTAACCGAGAAAGAGAAAGGGTCGTGGAAGGAAGTGAGAAGCCCCATCGCCGGTGACCCCTTCCCTTACCCTTTTTCTTTCTGTTTCGTCGGCTGGAAGTGCAGCAGCAGCGAGGATTACCGAGAGAAAGAGATAGATCGTGAAGGTCTTTGTTGATTGCTGTCGCTGCTGATTGCTGTCGCTGTTGTTGCTGTCGTTGTGGTTGCTGTTGCCGGAGTAACGCCGGAGCGGAGGGAGGAGAGCGGGAGCGAGAAGGAGTAGAGAACCGACGTTGTCTTCGTCGAAAAGGTAACCCTCGTCTTCTTTTGGCTATTTCTTTTCGTTTTCCGGCGAGCAACCGCCGCCGCACGCCGCCGTACGCCGCCACTGTGGTGGCTGGGCGTGGGCAGCAGTGGTTGCGAGTGTGGGTGTGTGTGCACGCTTAGAGCGATCGAGAGAGAGAAGGACGGTGACGCGAGAGGATGGCGTGAGTTGTGTGTGTGTGTAATCACCGCCGGCCGCCGCCTGCTGCCGCCGCCGGCAACCACCCTGCCGGAGAGGGTGGTGGGTGGTGCTCGTGTGGCGGGACCCTACTGACCTAAACCCATCGTTGCTTAGAAATCCCGAACTCGTAAAATCAGCTGCGTAGTCGTATTATAAAAATCGTCAATTTATGTGATTAATCGTTCTGCCACTGTTTTGCGATGGCTATAACTTTCCCGTCATAACTCCGATTGAGCCGAAACTGGCGCCCACGCTTCGAGCTCGGGACCGGGCACGTTTTCTGTGTTTTAGCGGAAAACTGGTTCGGCCTCGAGCTAGGAGAAAAAGTGGCCGCAAGTTCAGCGGTTCGTCATTTCATGTAAAGAATTCTGGATTCTGCCCTGTTCTTGCGTAGCCGATAACTTTTTACTCGTAGCTCGGTTTGGGGTGAAATTGGTGCCAAAAGTTCCCTTTCCGAGTCTAGCAACTTTTCTGTGTTTTGTGCAAAACCCAGTTCGGACTGTAAATAGGGTCGAATTGCTGTTTTATATCGAACAGTGCGGTTTTTCGCTGTGCAGTTAACCGGACTTGTAAAATCTATAATAAATTGTAGAAAAATCGTTAGAGCGCGTGCGATATGTCCTTGGAACCGTAACTCAGAGCACTTTCTAGTCATATAAAATGTTTGAGGATTTTCTGGGCTTAAGAGGGTCGAATCAGGTCCCGAACAGACCCGTTTAGTTAGGTGGAAAAGTCATTTTAGTGACGGTTGTAGCGTGCGTCGCGTCTTTAGGTCCGAGTCTCGTATTAATGCATGTTAACGTTCGTTTAGGTATTGGGAAGTGATTTTTGGATTGTGGAGCTTGGAATTTTGATTACGAGCTAGACGCGCTTTTGAGGTGAGTTCTTTCACCGCGTAGTTAGGAATTTCATGTATGTTGTTTTTGTGTTATTGGTTGTTACGTGTAATTATGTGGTTGCATGAGATAATTGGTAAGTCGTAATTGTTAATGGTTTTTGATTTGTATATCTGTATTTGTTTACTCGGTGGGACCGAGGGCTTAGTGGGACTAAGCTTAGTTATATTTTATTTACTCGGTGGGACCGGGGGCTCGGTGGGACTGAGCTTATAATTAATTTATCTTGTTGCTCGGTGGGACCGAGGTTTGTGTTTATATGATAATTGATTGTGGTTGTATTCAAGGTGATAGTGATGTGGCCTACTTGCGAGTAGGGGCGATATACGTGGGTTGCTACCTACGTGTGTGATTGAATTCACTAAGCTTTAGCTTACCCTTTTCCCTTATGTTGTGATCTCAGGTGCGAGGGGCAGGCAGGCTTGACGGTACACACAAGCGCGGGTGCTGATGATGTTTATTTTACTTTTACTTTTAAACCCTTAGACTTTGTTTATAACATTTTCCGCTGCATAACTTTTTGAATGGTTTGGTAAACGAAATGTTTCAACTTGGTTTGCACATTATTAGATTGGGGTGATTTTTATAATGAAATGTATGTTTTAAAAATTTTTAAAATTTCTTGTAATTTTTGGGACGTTACACTTCCATGATCCCTCATTGAAGTGTTCACCTATCCAAATTGAACTTATCCTGAAAACTCATCATATCCTCACTGCTTGCCACAAGCGTTTAGTCATATGCATCATAACTTCGGTTACCCTCACTCAACAAGGAGTAGTAACCATGCTCACCCAAAACTATTCCCAATAACATAACACCGAACGACCAATTCGATTGAACATCTCTCGCAACGCCACTAACTTGAATCATTCAACTGTCTTATCCACTTCTTTCTTGCACAAAACATACATAAATCCCCTTCCTCAATACCTTTCCAGGAGTTCACACACTTACCGAAGGCAATCTACACGTACTACTCCACCTCTCAGTGTTACTGTCAACTTACTACTTTCAACCTTCTCATTTATTCTGACATACAATCTTCACTCTCCCACGTTAGCGTGGAGCACCGCCCACCAAAAATTACTTGCCTCTCTCTCCTGACCTTTCCACATGCTGCGAACACTTTCTTAATACTATACATAACCAAACAGTTGCACCAAAATTCTTACTTAAGACATTCAACCAAGTCATCTTGAAACGACACCAGTGTTCGAAATCTTTACACGTTCTCTGATCTCCAACTATTACTTTCTCGGACAATTCTTTCCCACCTAAGAAACAATTCACATTCTTCAAAGATTTCGCATCTACTACACCACATATTCGACTAACCCATCCATCGCCTTCTTTAAACTTCTAAAGATTTCAACAACATACTTACCTGGCAACTCACACAATCAAAAACACTTGGTTTCTCATTTGGGTAATCATTCACTTCCGCTCCAACATTCTATTGTGACACAAGCCAAATCACAACGCCAACTTACAAACCACGTGCTCCAATCAACTTGATTAACCAATTGTACACCTCATCCGGAACTCCCGAAAAGGCTCCTATCTGATGCTTCCTCTTCCTAACGCCACACTACTACAACACTGACTGGCACATTTATCTAGGCAATTGATGCCACTACTCGACCGTACGTTCTCCACCCATAACATCTCGCTGCAGACCAGTTCTTCCATGGTCATTCGTGCACAACTCAAACTTACTCCCATTGTCAGGATCGATTCTTAACAAGAATTAAACTTCTTAGAAACAGAATTTAGAGAATCTTGCGGAATAGAACTCTAAATCAATAAAGAACAATCAATAGAAATTCAATAAACTGTATATAGATCAAACAGTTATTACTCACAAGTTTTACACCAAACCTCAATCTTGTTGAACAGGCTCAACAAAACGATTTCTACTTCTCTAGAAATAGGATCTAAGACCTTGAGGTTAATTCACTCTTGAATATCGAATTCTGTATGCTAACTCTCTTCTATTTTTTCTCATCCTCTAATAGCTATCTATCAATACTATTTATACAAAAGTAATTACAAGATAACCATAAAAAGTAACCTGATCTTCTGAATCTTCGTTAAGCATATCTTGATCAATTCCTTCTTTGTCTCCAAAAGTATCGCATACCATCTTTATCAACTCAGCAGTATTAATGAAGATTTGACTCAGCAGCATTAATAACCTTCAGCAGTATTAATCTTCACAGTCTTCAAGCAGTAGTAACTCAGCTTAGCAGTACTAACCATGTCTAGCAGTAGTAACTTGGACTAGCAGCACTAACTTCAACTAGCAGCATTAACTTCATCTAGCAGCAGTAACTTTGCCCAGCAGTAGTAACGAAGAACTGGCAGTAGTAATGGAGACTTAGCAGTACTAACCATCCTTGGCATATCTTCAGTTCCCAACAATCTCCCCCTAACTTGACTTTTTAGGAAAAGAAGTCAAGTTCTTCAGATGATGCTTCCAAAACTTAGTCATCATGTACACACAGATTAGGACTTAGGCCTAGACTCTGATTGAGAATCCTCTTTACCAAGAATCTACCCATTGCTGAATCCTTGTTGCAGGTCAGCTTAGTGTGTAGCATTCCCTGCAGCCTCTTCATGCTGTGATTGTATATTTCATCTACAAGATAGTATTCATGAGTTGCAGAGTCAAGGGAGATGACATATACTCCACAGTTTTCATAGAGCATCCAGTTGGTAATGACTTGAAACTGTGTGTTTAACCTATGCTGAACTGCTTCAGGTTTGAACATTTGGCACAAGAATTCAAGTACCATTTTAGAGATTGACATCCCTGGCTCAGTCAGCATGTTTCCATATATCTTCATCCCAACTTTGAACATCTCTTCTAAGTCTGATCTTGAGCAAGTTCTGACAATCTTTCCCCAAGTAGAAAATACTTCAAATTTTCCATCAGCTCTTTTTATCCTAATGAACTCCTTTCTACCATCTTTCAAAGTGTCCCAAAAGATGATTTCAGGAGCCTTAGATGATATTGGTTCAGCCTGAAGTGGAATTGGGTTAGATTCAACACTAGTGATGTACAAGTCACATTGGGCATCCGTTTGTGATTGCACATTGCCTGATTTCCCTGATGGAGTTGCCACTTCTTCTTCAGCAACTTTTCCATCAGATTTCACTGTTTCCTCCTGGGCCTTTTCTGCAGATGACTCCACCCTTGGTTTCTTTTCATTTTTCTTCTTTGTAGTTATGGGCTGGGTTCTTGGTCTTTTCTTGGACATCATCTTGGTTCTTTTAAGAGTTTTGACAGCCTCAGGAGTTGGTTCAGCTGCTTTAAGTTTTTCAGCAGCAATAACCATTTCTGCTGCTATGGCTGTTACTGCTTCTCTTAGTACCTGTAGTGATGCTGCTTCAATACAGTTCTTTACAATCCAGTAAATTTCTTCATCTATTTCAGCTTGAGTTGTAGTTACTGCTTCCTTCTCAGTTTCTGCTGCTTTGACTGTTTGGCCATCAGCAGCATTAACTGTTTCTGCTGCTTGTTCAACCTCAGCAGCATTAACAGTTTCTGCTGCTGTGGTTTCTGCTGCTGTGGTTTCTGCTGCTTTAGTTTCTGCTGCTTTAGTTTCTGCTGCTTTAACACACTCTTCCCCCTTTTCTGTCTCACTGGTCTCCCCCTTAACCTGTGCATAGTCCATTTCCATATCAGTCTCTATGTGAGTAGTCTCCCCCTCAATTTGTGGACCCTTCAGTGTCAGTTCTGCTTCTGACTCTGACTCCCCCTTCAGTGTCAGTTCTGCTTCTTGTAAGTCCTCATCCAGATTAGACTCATTTAATTCTGGATTTGTTTCTGCTTCTTCAGTCACCTCAGATTCTCTGGAATATGAACCTGAAGACTGATTTTCCTCTGCTCTCCTCTCTTCTTCATTCTGAATAGGTTCAGTCTCCTCATGGTGTTCACAGAATTCCACAGGATCAATGGAAGGGATTGGAAATATCACAGATTGAATTCTGTGTTCTGATGATGGTGTATCCCTTTGTCCTGCATGTACATCACCACTGAAACCCAAAGAATTAGTGAGTGATTCAATGTCAAATAGCCAATTAGGACCTGAACCAATAGGATTTGGTGTGTTCTCATTGCATTTGACATTGTCACTTTCTTCAATTATTCTAGAAGAGGTATTAAATACTCTGTAGGCCTTACTTTGAGATGAATACCCAACAAGAAAACCATCATCTGCTTTGCTATCAAACTTGCCTAAGTGAGATTTGGTATTGAGAATAGTACAAAGACATCCAAATGGCTTGAAAAATCCAATATATGGTTTCCTTTTATGGAAAAGCTCATAAGGTGTCTTGTTTTTAGGCTTTACAACTAAAACTCTGTTTTGAACATAGCAGGCAGTATTAACTGCTTCTGCCCAAAAAGTAATTGGTAACTTTGAGTCAGCTAACAGAGATCTAGCAGCCTCAATCAGTGTCCTATTCCTTCTCTCAGCAACACCATTTTGTTGTGGAGTCCTAGGAGCACTGTATTGTCTCTCAATTCCTTTTTCTTCACAAAAGGTGTTTAGATCAGAATTTTTAAACTCAGTACCATTATCTGATCTAATGACTTTCACTCTTTGATTTGATTGGTTTTCAATTTTGAGAATGAAAGATTTGATCAGTCCACTTGTCTCATCTTTAGTTCTCAGAAAATATACCCAAGTAAATCTAGAATAATCATCAACAATAACTAAGCAGTATGATTTCTTGCCAATACTCATCACATTGGTAGGACCAAACAGATCCATATGTAACAGTTGAAGAGGATTTGATATAGTGTTTATCTCTTTGGACTTATGAGAAGTTTTGTGTTGTTTGCCTTTGAGACAAGCAACACAATGATCATCACATGAATATACTTTGGATGGCAAACCCCTTACAAGGTTGTTCTTAACAAGTTTATTTATTGTTTTAAAGTTCATGTGACACATCCTTCTGTGCCAAAGTGATGATTCATCTAAAGAAGCTTTTGAAACTAAACAATTTAGAGATGAATCAGATGAAACACTTTCCAAATCCAAACAATAAACATTATCCTTCCTTGGAGTTCTCAGAAGTATCATGTTTTCATCAACCACTTTGTATCCAGGAGCAAGGATAATACATTCAGAGTCTGTAAACAATATACTATGCTTCTTGTCACAAACCTGTGATACACTTAACAGGTTGTATCTCAATTGTTCAACATAGTATACATCTTCAAAGGTCATCTTACCCTTTGAAACATCACCCTTACCACTTATCTTTCCACCAGCAGGATTATCCCCAAATGCAACATGTCCTCCATCAACCTTTTTGAAATTTTTGAGGCAGGACATGTTACCTGTCATGTGCCTGGAGCAACCACTATCAACATGCCAAATGCTCTTCCCCTTGAGCTGTTGGTTGCCCTGCACATCAAGATAAATCAGTTAGTTTTATTTGGAACCCAAGCCGAAGTGGTCTTGGGTCTCCCTTGCTCATCAAAATACTTACACTTGGTTTTGATGAGATTTTTAACTTTTGGCACTGCTGTGCTGGAATACTTTGTCAAAATTATTGGTGTAGCAGCACTTGCAGCAGTACTAATAGTGCTAGCAGTATTAACCTCAGAAGTACTAACAGAGGTAGCAGTATTAACCGAGTTAACACTGCTAGAAGCAGTATTAACAGAGTTAATACTGCTAGCAGCAGTACTATCTGAAGAAGAAGCACTAACAGTATTAGCAGCACTAACATTGGACTGAATACTAGCAGTATTAATATTGCTAGCAGCACTAACATTGGACTGAATACTAGCAGTATTAATATTGCTAGCAGTACTAACTTTGGAATGATTACTAGCAGTATTAATATTGCTAGCAGTACTAACTTTGGAATGATTACTAGCAGTATTAATATTGCTAGCAGCACTAACTTTTGAAGCAGTACTAGCAGTGTTAGCAGTACTAACACTGCTAGCAGCAGTATTGTTTTTAGTGCTTTTTGGAACCCACATAGTATCACATTCCTTTTCAGTCATTTTCTTTATGTGGCTTTTGGGTTTATCTTGTTTCTTTGCCACATTTTTCTTTGCAGACTTTTTATATCCACCATTCTTTCTGTAACCACCAGGTTTTTGAAAAGATCTTTGAGCATTAAACCTTTGGTTAACAGGATTGAAATAACAGTGTTTGGCTAAGTGATTTAGCTTACCACAGATGAAACAAGGTTTTGGCCTGTTGATTCTTTTCAGGTCAACTCCTTGTCTCATAGCCCACTGGTTATTCCAGTTCCTTTGATTTCCCCTCTGATTATCATGTTTTTGGGGCTTGTTCTCTTTGAATTTCCTGCAGGAACACTGTTTACAAGTATTAGAGTTCACAACTTTGGGCTGTGTGTAATGAACTTCCTTTTTCTCTTCAGTCCTTTTGATCTCTGTGTTCTTGACACATGGATTCTCACATTCCTCATCAGAGTCTACCTTGTCAGTCTCATCTTCAATAACTGTTTCTTTTTCACAAGGATCTATATTTATCATTAATTCAGGTTCCTTTCTATCCTTGGTCTCTAACAAATCAGACTTAGGAGGTATGTAGTTGTTATTGTAGGGTGGAGGTGTGGCATTGTACCCTATCCCTACTTTCATCTTGTCATGGATTTGTGCTTTAATGATGGTGTCCATGGTTTTAGAAGCACAGGTAAACTTTTCAACATCAAGTTTAACCTTTTTAAGCTCTTCCTTTAACTTTTCATTCTCCTCCCCAGATACTTTCAGCTTAATCTCATACTCATTCTTCTCCCACTTCCAATAGTTAGTATCATAGTGGTGTTGAAGTTCATTAGCTTGAAAAACTCTAATCTGTTCCTCAAACCTTTCTACAATCCTAACATAATCTTTCACATCTTTCTCTAGCCTCTTAAGGTCATCACACATACCCTGATTGTGATCCCTATATCTTTTAACAGCATCAATGCAAGCTTGAGAACAGAGTTTAGATTGTACCTCAGTGGGGATATCAGACACTTCTGCCATAAGAGCTTGATTCTGACAGGCTTCTTCAGCTTGATCACTCCAATCAAATCCCATTCCTTGTTGAGAAACAAGGGCTTGAGAGGAGCTTCTGTTTTGGTTTCCATTTGGAGTCTGTGATCCTCCACTTCTGCATTCTCTGGCAAAGTGTCCCATCTTGTGACACTTATAGCATTCAACCTTTGACTTGTCAAAGCCTGCACCATCTTCTCTTCTTTGGGAAAAGTTGTTTCTCCCAGTCCTTTTGATGAATTTCTTCACCCTCATTGATAGCATAGCCATCTGCCACTTGATGTCCATCTCTTCCAGATCATCAGCATTGATCTGCTCTAAATCATCATTGATTAGAGAAGAGTGGACATGACTAGAAAAGAATGCTTCTAGTACAGAATCTGTGGTCTTCTCTTGATTGGTTCCACACACAGAATTAACAGAACCTGCAGTATTAACAGAATCAGGATTAGCAGCAGTATCAGAGGATGAAGATAATAAAGCAGCATTATAAACAAATCCTGATGGCCTTTTCTTGGCTTCAACTTCAGCCTCAAATACTCTCAGATCATTGTAGAGGTCATCTAGCTCTTTGTCCTCCAATTGGTCATTCTGTCTGAATGAGACAGTGTACATGGTCCATTCTTCTCCCAATGATCTAAGGAACTTTCTGTTGACATCATCAGCATCCATGTGTACACCCACAGTTGCTAATTCTCCAATTAACTTGTTAAATCTGTCAAAAGTTTGAGTCATAGACTCATTCTTTGCAGACATAAAGTTTTCATATTGTTGCCTGAGAATAGCCTTTTGATTTCTCTTTGTGCTCTTTGTTCCAGTAAATCTTTTCTCCAGAGCATTCCACAACATCTGTGCATCTGTGCAGTGTTGGAATTGATGTTGGTACTCATTAGGAATAGCCAAAAGCAGAGTGCTCAAGGCCTTCATCTCTGTTTGTCTTACTTTCTTTTCAGCATCTGTCTTGGGAGGAGGTCTCTTTCCATCTGCTCCAATCTTCCCTTCATTACATGGGCCATTTTCTATAATGTCCCATATTGCATAATCAGTAAGAAGAATGTACTGCTTGATTCTTAGTTTCCACATGTCAAATTCATTGGGTTTGAGCATGGGAACCTTTGAAACAAGAGTACTGTGAGAATCCATTGAGTTGTCCATAATTTCTAAGATACCAATGCTCTGATACCACTTGTCAGGATCGATTCTTAACAAGAATTAAACTTCTTAGAAACAGAATTTAGAGAATCTTGCGGAATAGAACTCTAAATCAATAAAGAACAATCAATAGAAATTCAATAAACTGTATATAGATCAAACAGTTATTACTCACAAGTTTTACACCAAACCTCAATCTTGTTGAACAGGCTCAACAAAACGATTTCTACTTCTCTAGAAATAGGATCTAAGACCTTGAGGTTAATTCACTCTTGAATATCGAATTCTGTATGCTAACTCTCTTCTATTTTTTCTCATCCTCTAATAGCTATCTATCAATACTATTTATACAAAAGTAATTACAAGATAACCATAAAAAGTAACCTGATCTTCTGAATCTTCGTTAAGCATATCTTGATCAATTCCTTCTTTGTCTCCAAAAGTATCGCATACCATCTTTATCAACTCAGCAGTATTAATGAAGATTTGACTCAGCAGCATTAACAACCTTCAGCAGTATTAATCTTCACAGTCTTCAAGCAGTAGTAACTCAGCTTAGCAGTACTAACCATGTCTAGCAGTAGTAACTTGGACTAGCAGCACTAACTTCAACTAGCAGCATTAACTTCATCTAGCAGCAGTAACTTTGCCCAGCAGTAGTAACGAAGAACTGGCAGTAGTAATGGAGACTTAGCAGTACTAACCATCCTTGGCATATCTTCAGTTCCCAACACCCATGTTCTCCCGCATAAATAACCGAGTCTATCTCGCTACTTTGTCTTTCCCCAACTCTAGTTGAACCACAACTCACGAATTTCTGATTAACTCTAACATACTCGTTTCTTGCTAGCTCTTTGCGATCCCAAACCATTACATAGATAGGGCACATTCCCTCTCAGATCGACATAATCTATATACTCCCTTCGTTTGTGCTAAATACTTCATCTTTTATGAACCATCCACTTCGTAAGTAAAACACTTATCTAAAGCAGCAGTCTTTCACTAGTTTAACACCCCTACAGGGTGGTCCTTCAACTTTCCACCTTCTGATTCTAGCCTTCGGCCTCATACACTTTACACAACTGCCGACTCCGACGTCAATAGTTGACCTGTTGATACTTCCTTAACTTATTCTTCAACAAGGGTCCCTTACGGAACCTAATCCTCCCGACATATCATTATCAAATTTACATCTCGCCATCCTCATTTCGAACTCACTCATGCAACGTCAATATTACAAGATCACCTTATAACTCTTATTCGAAGTCGAGGATATTTCATTCCTACTTCACCATACTACTTATAACGAGTTGCTAATACCAACACCTTGATGACTTCTAGTCCTTCCCCTGCACACAACCGACTCTCGGTAAATGTATTTCCAGTCACCGCACAAGGGTACAGACCCTCATGCAACCGACACTAAAGTCCACTTCCGACTCTTCCACTGCTCACCTCTCCTCTTGAATACAAATATCAAAACTACAAACATTCTCCCCTGGTTTGACCAGCACCTTTCTGCTCCCGGAATCCTTCCATATCTTAAAAATGTAGTACTCTACGACCTAGTGAGTTCATAGCCTTCATGCATGATAACGCGATAAATAAATCATTTCACACTTTTTATCATTTTTAAAGAACAATACTTAGAAACAACTTTGGTACACTCGACCCCAACATTCTCATAACACCAATGCCCTGCACAACGATCTCGAGAATCGTGTGTACGCAACCTTCCTTAAAACTTAATCTTACTCAGCCAAAAATATTTTGTTACGACAGAAATATATTTGGATGAAAATCTTTTCATACAACAAAATTCTGAAGGGAAGTTACCGACACGAAATAAACCGGTCGATTCTCACCATCATTTATATGACATCAACTTTTCAATACTCAGTTTGGTTATAAAAGTTTTGCTGGAAAACGTCTTTCTTGACTTTTTGCAACGACTTAACTTATCATGAAAATTGTGAAGTATTTTGTAAATTGCTAAACTCAAAATTTCATTATGCGACGGAATTGTCTCTTTCTTTAAATACACGCTTGCACATGCTGACTCAATCCAGACCAAAATTGCTATTTACGCATTTTCTTTTAGTCACGAAAACTCATGCAACACACACAAGAACGCACTGCATAAAACTCTACTCGCAAATGAAGGCTACTTACTCAAACAAGGTCAACCGTCTTACTCACGCAACTTAACATTGGCACTGTACCTTCGACCAGTAGTCGCCCTCTCGGCCTTGCAACAACTTGCTATACATGCATTCCACGGCCTACTTACTTGACTGTTTCATATTATTTTCATCTCGATCAATTATCTCACATTCTACCTCTACACTCTTTCAATTCTCTACTGATATCTCCCTTCAACGATCCTGTCACTGAAAAGCTCGACTAAAGAGTCAGAGCTCCAATCCTGCACTAGCTATTGAACTTATGCTTTCAAGATCTCGACACTGTCCTTTCTTATCATCCCAACTGATCTACCCCACGATTTCTAGAATCGGGACTCTCCTGATCCAGAAGACTTACTCAAAAGTAATCACTCATCCTCTTCGAACCTACGAAGATCTACCTCTAGACGGCTCATAATAATCCAAACAACATTCCGTCTCTACGATGTATACATACATCACATCATCAATGACTTCTCAAGATACTCCCTCAACAAGGGGTCTCAATCTACCCCTTAGGGTTCTTGCTGACATTCTAGATTACTGGGATACGTCATATAAACCAGCTTAAGGCTACAACATCGGAATAATAAGGTAGATTAAGCACATACATGTACCTGTAAGCTCGTAATTACACTGGCCAGGTGTAATCCCAACTTACCTTACATGACTGTCGTCGGTACCTTATTAGTCCTATTTCTATAATAGTGCCCTCCTAACGCATTCTTGATTCTTAGTTGTGATTTCTACTCCCCAAAGTTTAAGTCTAGGCCCATCCGGTCACCTAAATCCCTTAAACTATGGCTCTGATACCAATTGTAACAACCCAGTCTAAAATAAGCATACAATTCATATAAATCATAACATCCCAAAAATGGGTCCCAAAATTTCTTACACAAGTCTCGAAATTAGGTTGGCGGAAACAACCTATACACAACTGAGAATGAGCTAGCTACTAAAAGTATGAGTGGCACTGTCTCTATCTGCTTCTGTCCTCTATCATGCTCTTGCTCACTTACCTGAGCCTCCTACTATCTGCTTACCTGAAAAGGTTTAGTTTGAAAAATGCGAGGGTTAGACCATGAGGTCTAGTGAGTCCCTCCTGACAGTTCTCAAAATCATTTAAAACCAGTTCATCACTTTCAAATATCTTTGCATAAAATTTTCACATACTTTTCATGAAACTATCATATAACTTCACATAAAACTTTCACGGATAAATCCGCTCCCGTAAATGGCACCCTGAAGTCACTCGAAAGTGACAACGAGTCAGTCTCATGCTGCCTTACAAGGTCACTCTTCCCATGGCATAAACGGGTCACACCTCCCGGCACGAGCTGGCGGGCCACCCCCCCCCCCCCCGACTTAGCCAATTTACGTCTCACACAATGTATGCATACATCCCATATAAAACTTTAAACAACTTTCATGCAATTAAAAACATAAGAATAAAACATGACAATTCTCATCATGTACTTGCTTTAGAAAACACGTTAAAAGTCACGTATTTTAGTTAGAAAAACTCACCTGATACGCTTACTATCTTTTCTTATTTGCTCTTGTCTTTCAATCGGTCTAACTGAGAAATGGATAAAAATATAAGCTGATTACCCATCTTTCCGGACACACGACTTTCCGGACAACACTACAATCCGGACAATACCACTTTCCGGACAACACTGCATTCCGGACAATACTACTTTCCGGACAATACCACTTTCCGGACAACACTGCATTTCGGACAATACTACTTTCCGGACAATACCACTTTCCGGACAACACTGCATTCCGGACAATACTACTTTCCGGACACATGACTTACCGGACACTTCTCACCCGGATAGCTTTCCTATCCGGACAGTCTCCTTATCCAGAAACATTCAAACGGATTAACGTGGTCGGACGCCCATGGGACTTTCCGGACGCCGACCTGACCCCTTTTTGAACCGAAAATCATAGATTAAGCCCATAATCCGCGGATCTAAAATTAGTAATACTATTCTGATTACTAAGCTCAATTAGTACAGAACTCATAGCTGCCAAAAACACATTTGAGACATCTAATTTCTACCACAAGGTCTCAAACTCAACTTTTAGACAAAACCCCAAAATGTCTATCTTAACAACATACCACAGATTAGAGATGAAGAGAAGGAATTACCTGTTTGATTGAGGATGATGAAAACCTTCCTTTCCTCTCAAATAGCTTGGAAATTCTTTCTTCTTACTTGCTCTATCTCTCTCTCTCTTCCTTCTTCTTTCTTTCTCCCTTTCTCCTTCTCCTTTCTTTCTCTCTTTCTTTCTATCTCAGCCGCAAGCCACCCCAATGATTGCCAAAACTAGGGTTTTGTGCCAATCATTGGGTTTTTATACCCCATTCCTAATTTACCAACTAGCCCCTCAACTTCTACTTTTATTAAAACTTGGCACAAGACATAAAAATCCTTCAAAAATAGTCTTGGTCGTTACACCTTGCGTAACTAAGGTTACCTTTTAGTGTTTGTTTTTATTTTCATATGAGATCCAATAACAAGATTGTAACATCTCAAACTAGCCATTTTAGATATTGTCCTTTTTGTCCTTATTTAATTAACCATGTTTGATGGATGGGGGTATTCACTCCCCTCGAGGCCAACATCCTTGTTGGCACACTAGTCAAGTTATCGACTCTCGTACCATTTGTGACATTCAGGTCAACCGTATTAGATATTGTCCTTGCTAGCACACCAGTCAAGTTCTCGACTATGATACCATTTGTAACATCACATGTCAACCGTATCAAATATTGTCCGCTTTGTTTACATGCGGACTCGCGGTTTTAATACACATTTGATAGAATAATTTTCGTCCCTTATAAGGCGACATTCGTTCCCCTCCCCAATCGACATGGTATCTCACAATCCACCTCCTTAGGAGCCCAACGTCCTCACTGACACACCAGTCTGGTTTCTAACTCTTATACCATTTGGAACATCTTAATCTAACCTTATCAGATATTGTCTCTTTTATCCATACCTAAACTCGCATCTAATAAATAAGATATCCAGTTTCTATAAGACAATATTCGTTCTCTTTCTCAGGAGTCTCACAAAGATGTAAAGTTTTGAATGTATTTTTAAGTTCTTTTTTGTTAGGTGTATCACTAACAAAACTTGCATGTTATATATTTATTTATGTGCAACAAGTCAAACATTTTTGAAAATATATAGTTTATTGATATGTTAATTTATTATATCCACATGTACGTTAAAATTCAAACATTTTATTATAATGAAGCATTATATAATCATATCATTTGGGATAAAAAGCCACAAACAGTGGGAATAAAGAAAAACATACACATACTTCAATACAAGTCTTAAGCAAGTTGTCATGTGCCAAACACTTTTCATAAGTCAACAAAACTTAAATAATTTATAATTCCATTCTTGTTGTATATATATACTAAGACCTAGTACCTATATATATTATTTGAGTAGTTAGATAATATATACTAACAATAGATCATAGTTGTATAGGTTTAACTAAAGATAATTAGAGAATCTCAATCAGGTTTTCTAAAATAGAGAATCAAAAGTCAAAATCTATAAAATAAATTACATTCATTTCCAACAGATTCTTCATTTTGGAGAAACAAACATTGATTATAATATTAAAATATTTCATTCATTTATTAAAATATTATTACTCTCCAAATATTTATTTTCAAAAATTTCTATTGGTACCCTCATTTAGCATTCATTTTTTGGGTTATCTCCATATTTGGAGAAAAACTAATTTTCTCTCTTACTTTCTCCATTTTGGGGAAGCTGTTGGAGCAAAATTTTAGCTCAAAATCCTCATATTTTCTCCAAAATGGAGAAGCTGTTGGAGATGCTCTTATAGTTTTCATCCTGTCTAAATTATATATTGTAACTATATTAGTAGGAGTTTTAAGAGTGAATTGCATTTTTGGTCCCTGTGGTTATCTGATTTCTTTGAAAGAGGGACATGAACTTCAATATCTCATGAGGTGGTCCCTCAGTTTTCAAATTTGCTCCAAATGGAGGACCTGGTCACCTATGCTGTTAAAATCGAATATCGGTGCGATATCGATCAAGGACCGATATTCGATATCTCGGATATATCGGTGATATATCGGAATATCGGTTTATATAATATTTTTTAGAATTATATATATATTGGAAAATTTAGTAAAAAAATATGTTTTTACTAACTTTGGACACATTTAAATACATATATATGTATTATATATAATTAACTCTTAGTGGGTTTGTGTTCTCATATATGAGAGCTTCGAAACGATGCATAATGTGTCCAAAATGGAGTATGTGTGAATGAGATATCGGTACTCAAAGTTGAGTACTTGGATGAAATTAGCAAAAACCAAGTGGGTGTGGGAATGTATCCCATATAGGAAGAAAGAGTAAAACCTTAATGGTTTATAACCATGAAAGTGTGAAGGGTTTACAAGCTCCTTTGAATGGTTTTACTCCAACACCTACCCGCCCGCAGGGGGGGTGCCGATTGAGGATTTCGTAAGCTAAAATCGCTGAACTTGTGTGTGGGCGCGACCTGCGGACACGAATGCAACTCCGAAATCTTTCGTTTTGACCCAGTTTCAATTTTTTTGGAAGGGTTCGTGGAACTGTGGTTACCAATTACAAGCCCAAAAAAAACACCCTTTAAAAATCGCGATTTTTGGACCTAAAAATCGGCAAAATCGGCCGATTTATCGGTCAATATCGCCGATATATCGTTGGCCGATATTTTGCACCGATTTTTTGAGTTTCACCGATTTCCGATATATCCCGATTTTAACAACATAGCTGGTCACTAACCTCGTTAAAAAGTTTTGTTAGAGTCAGGAGCAAAATCGTCCAATCATGCTTTTATCCTCCTTTTGCACTTTTTTTGTTTTTCTTATTATTGAGACAAAATCATTCAACATAAGGGGCCAATGTTGTAATGTGATTAATCATACATACATATATACATATATATGATATATATATATAGGACCATTGTTCCAATTACATATATATACCATAAATTTTAGATTTGTTAAAACAAGTTTTAGGAAAAATATATATTAACTTATGATTTTAAATACCGTTACATACAATATAAAAAAATAAACAAATAATAATTAAAAAATAGTAGCAATTGATAATTAAAAGGGAAATTAATTAAAATGCCACAAGTTTGACCCAAACTTACCAAAATGCCACAAATCTCGCCCATCTTACCGAAATGCCACAAAAAACCGCGGTGGGCCCCGCGATTGCGGGCCCCAGGCCCACGTGTCACCAAAGTTTTCCCACTTTGCCCGCATTGGTCCCTCAAGAATGCCTGTGGCCCACCTTTCCCCCCTCAAGAATGCCCGTGTTGGCAGTTTTAGTCCCTGCCCGCGTTGAGAGCCCGCGATCGCGGGCTAATTTTTCGAATTTACTGTTTGGTCCCTGAAGTTTGTTGCAAATTTAAAAAAACATTAATGGTCCCTATAGTTTTTAGGTTATCATTTTATGTGGTTTTTAATGTATTGTTTCCTTTCCATTTTAATGTTTTTAATATAGAAATTCACTTAAGTTATTTAACAAGGAAATAAATTAACAACATCATATAAAAATTATTGCAAATCATCTTCCCAACCGAAACGGATACAGTGCATGTAAACAAAGAAATCTATTACTGGAAGGCGTCCTGGAGTCCTGTGATCAAGTTAACCTTTTCCTTGATCACGTCCTCCATTCCCATGTAGTCCGATTCGAGTTCTTCTAGTTCCTCTTCAGCTTCCTTAATCTCTCGTTGCAGCTGCCGAACGTGAGCCCTAGCCATGGCCAGTTCTCGTTTCTTCCCCGCTAGATATTCCATTTTCCCCTGCTGAATCCCCCTATTATGGTTCCACATACCTTTTACCTTTTCGATATCGGCGTTCGCCCCATGAATGGCTTTTTGCACTGCCGGAGTAATTTGTTGATTTTGTCGAAGACCCGTCGGCATAAAATCATACATTGGTGGGGTTCTCATGCCATTATCGAAGTAGTAATTGTCGGATGCCATCTCCTAGTCTGCTTCCTCCTCAGGCGTGAATGGAAAATCGGTCGCAGTTCGCCCACAGTTTCTCCACTCCTCGTCTGTTTCCGGTACCTTCCAGGTACTCCGGCGAGCTCCATCGTTCAGTGGTTGGTAGGCTCCCGAACGGGAAGTTCCAGCCACATTCGCCGACCTGTTCCCCCTTGATCTTGAACCTCCAGCCATGGTGTTAAGAAAAGCGAGAGTGTGTTTGTAAACGGTGAGGAGAATATCTAAAAGATAGATAGGAAGTTGTGAATTACTACTTCATCATGCCATCTACTTATAGCCGTGAAAATGTATGTTCTTCATCAGATATGGTCAAAGATTTCGTCTGAAAAAGTTGCCTGCATGATTCGTCTGAATAGTTCACTGCAAGATTCGTTTGAAAAGAGCCTGTAAGATTCGACTGAAAAAGTAACTGCAATATTCGTCTACTCTTGAATAAAGGTCTTTCATTAGGCATTAATTTTTGCATCCAATAATCTCTGTATTAGGATTATCGCAAGTTTCATAAACCTACTTACTAGGTGTTGGAAAAATTTGGTAAAAATATGGGTTTTACTAAACTTTGGACGCTTTTAAATATATATATATATATATATATATACGTGTTATATATAACTGACTTTTAGTAGGTTTATGTTCTCCTATATGAGAGCTTCGAAACGATACATAATGCGTCCAAATTGGAGTATGTGTGAAAGAGATATCGATACTCAAAGTTGATTAATTGGATGAAATTAGCATAAACCAAATGAAGTAAACAGTAAGTCAATCACAATACTTTAACAAAATAAGTTAATAGTAAAAATAACAATTATTTAATGTTACATAAACAACCTAACTAATTAGACAATGCGCATAAATTGACTCCGCCATATGTCGGCGGAAATTCATAGCCTCATATTCGGTTTCGTTAGGGTGTACCCATATGTCCTCATTATTTATCAACTTTTGGACATTACGGCATACCCATACACCGCAATCCGCATATAACCCGGTCTGTAGGGGTACTTGGCCGGCGATCTTTGTGCGAAAGATACTTGACACTTCGCGACGTCTATGATCCCCTATCAATGAAAAGAACGTATATAGTTTTGTTTTAAACAATTGCATCTGCTCTGTCAATTGTTGTGTGCAGAGACCGTTCTTGTCGCTGTCATATAGGGTCATGACCATAGTGTCTAGTTCAAACACTCCAAGCAGCCAATGTCTGGGATGCAAGCATATGGGGATGTACACCTGAAATATTACAATATATGTCATATATGTTATTAAATAAAATAACAGTAAAACGATTTACATACCCTATCGAGGAGAGTCCAAGAGGTCCCTTCCGAGCCATTGCATATTTCGATCACGGAGGCGAGACCTTGATGGTCCATCAGTATGCACTGAAAGAACATAGTGTGCATGATGGTCCACCTCGTGTCTACGCCACGATGTTTTTGCAACAGGCTAACCCAAGAATCGACGTGCTATGCATAAAAAACAGATGGTTAGACATGTAATATAAATATATTTGATTATATATGACTATAATTTAACTTCATACTAACCGTATCGTCTAAGTCAGAGTTCACAGGGTCATCCGCAAGCAATGTTTTAAAAAACGAGGGGTTGATTTCTAAGCCCCCGTAAGGGGTGAATGTCAAGTTGGGGAGGCGACCAGTCTTGCACATCCTCAATATTTCTGGTCCCTCAAGAGGATCCGGTGAAGGCTCCTTTCCCTTTTTGTTCTTTCGTCCCTTCTTTCCCCCCGCTTTCTTTGCTTGCTTTTTAGCGGCCGGTGGTGTCGTAGATCCTTGTTGCCCAAACGGGAAACGAAGAAATTGGGAAATGAAGTGCGGCCGCTTTTGAGGGAGCGGGGTCACCTGTGGTGGTGGATCTACAACATCCATCGGGTCATCTTCCGGATCCGGCTCCGAGAAGTGCTCCTCGACAATAGAAGACCCCATCGTCTGAAAATTAAGTTATTAGATGTTTTAAGTACAATTTAGGAAATGTTCACAATTAAACCAAAATAACTTACAGTATGCCTGTGCACTGGCGGTGTGACGTACGACGACGGCCCCGACATTTTCGGTCGGTAATACTCTCCGGCCGGAGCGCCAAAGATGTCCGTGAATGCCCCCGACATCCCGGCCCCCGACATTTGGGAGGTGTATGCCCCCGACATCCCGGCCCCCGACATCCTGGCCTGTGTGACATTGATCATTATAAGAGTTACAAAATTAGAAACTAACATATAACTATAATGGTTACTCAGTGTGACTTACACTCTCCGGGATAGTAGAATAGGATACCGTGCCAAACGGCGGCATCTGGGAGGTGTATGCCCCCGACATCGCGGCCTGCGTGACATTGATCATTAAAATAGTTAGAAACTTAGGAACTAACATATAACTATAACTAACATATAACTATAATGCCATAAATAAGTGTGACTTACACTCTCCGGGAATGACGGAAATGATGTGGTGCCAAACGTCGCATGTGCCCCCTGTCCGAACGGAGCGGGGATCGGTGTCGTACTCGACAGCTAAAACAAATTTAGAACGTAATATTAATATACAAACTAAATAAACGTGGCCAACAAATTAAGTTAAACACTAACATGGACAGCGCCAAATTGTCTCCAGACTCCCTCCAGAAACTCTACACGTGACTCTAGCGGCCCGTGGACGTAGTCCCACAGGTACTCATGATAGCCACGATGTGGCCCGTAGGAAGGGGCCGCCTGATATGGATCGTAAGGGGGCGGCTGGTAGGAGGAGGTAGGGGGTGCGTATAGGAGGAGGAAGGGGGCTGCTGATATCCACCGGAAGGGGGCCTGTCGTCGTCTTCCTCATCTTCGTGAGATGTGGAAGGAGAGGTACGTCGAGCCCTTGCCGCCCACGCTGTCTCTGTACCAATCCGTGTCCATCTCGTCGGCAGTAGGCTCAAGGCGAGCGAAAGGCAAGAGTGGCAGCTAAATATATGATAAAACATAAAAAAAAATTAATAAGCGGGACTAACGTATGCAAATTGTAAACATAGTAAAAGAACTTACATTTCTAGATTCATTGAAGAACTGAACCCAAAGCGACATACTTAGGGTAACACGCTTGTCCCAACGGGTTCCCCTAAGTACTCGGTCGTCGCGCTTGACGAAATATCGGATTGATGCGGGAAACATCTCCAAGATCCATATCTGGAATTAGACAAGAAGAGCAAGTACGTAAAAAGAAAAGCCAAACAGTTTGTATGTATTATTAACAATTGTTATTCTACGTATCTAACCTTGAAGGCGTATGTAAAACCACAAAGGTTCATCTTTCCATGTCGATCGGAGTCGCGTCTGGTTATGGCTCGGTGCAAGATTGAGTAGCAATGTGTCCAGATATGGCTACCCCACGGGTAGCTGTTAAACAGCTCAAGGTCCTCGACGGCCCTAAGGACCGTCGAGGAAGCATACTGGCTATACTCACGGCCCATGAAGCCCATATCCACGATCACCACCAAGCATACACGGACAGCATCGTCGTCGGTTAGGGCACTAAGGCCCTCTTTCATCATGTCCCGGCCTGCCTTCAGCTTCAAACGAGATGCTGAAATGCCGAAAACCCTAGGAACGAAGCCGCAGTCTGCTAAGGGAGGAAGGGGGGAGCCTCTCCAAAACGTAGTCTTGTAATTAGACAGAACTCACGACGCCCAAAATGCAATCGATCGCCGAAGAAATCAAAATGCATCTCCTCCGGCTCAGCGTTGGCGTCCTCGACCTCCAACTGTAGAAACATGTGTACTAGCGTAGGGTCGCCAGCAGAGTAAGACACATCCATCCATGGCCCGAACGGTGTCCCTCTAAAGATGGCCTCAAGGGTATCCGCGCGACCACCTAATCCCCTAAAGCACGCTCCTAACCCCTCGATGTAGGAAACTTTGCACTTTAGCGTCAAGTCGATGTAAAAGAAATCCCTCTACATAGTCATTCATAGATGTTATAGTTAGTGTTATATATAGATGTTTTTGCTTGTTTGGTTTATTGTGTTGATAATTATTCGTTTGTTTTAGTTTTAGAAAAGAAACCACTCAATCTATTGGACTTCCAGGTAGCAGGGGAATCACAAGGATTGCTTAAATCCCGACATACCTTAGGGCTATTTACACCCGTTTGACAAATTCCAAATAGATATGTTGCGGTTTATTTTATTTCAACATATAATAGTGTTATAAATAGATAAAGTGCGGTTTATTTTATTTCAACGTATAATATTGTTATATATAGATGTTGCGGTTCTTAAAATGAATTTAAGTGTGGCATGTGAAGTTTAGGGACCTAATTGGCATTCTTAAAAGTTTAGGGACCCTAGTTGTCATTCTTAAAAGTTTAGGGACCTAATTGGCATTCTTAAAAGTTTAGGGACCTAAATTGTCATTCTTAAAAGTTTAGGGACCTAAGTTGTCATTCTTAAAACCGTAGGGACCTAAGCTGTCATTCTTAACAATTTTTTTATAAAAACACATTGTTAACAATTTTTTTTATAAAAACACACTCTTAACAATTTTTTTTATAAAAAAACACATTGTTAACATTTTTTTATAAAAGCACACTTTTAAGAATTATTTTTATAAAAAAACACATTTTTAACAATTTTTTATAAAAACACATTCTTAACAATTTTTTTATAAAAACACACTCTTAACAATTTTTTTATAAAAACACACTCTTAACAAATTTTTTTATAAAAAACACATTGTTAACATTTTTTTATAAAAGCACACTTTTAAGAATTATTTTTATAAAAAAACACATTTTTAACATTTTTTTTTATAAAAACACATTGTTAACAATTTTTTTATAAAAACATATTCTTAACAATTTTTTATAAAAAAAACACATTGTTAACATTTTTTTATAAAAGCACACTTTTAAGAATTATTTTTATAAAAAAACACATTTTTAACATTTTTTTATAAAAACACATTCTTGATAAAAAATTTTATAAAAACACACTCTTAACAATTTTTTTATAAAAAAACACATTGTTAACATTTTTTATAAAAGCACACTTTTAAGAATTATTTTTATAAAAAAACACATTTTTAACAATTTTTTATAAAAACACATTCTTAACAATTTTCTTATAAAAAAACACTTTTAACAATTTTTTTATAAAAATACTCCTATAACAACATACACATTATAACATACAAATATCACATTCAAACATAAAACCATACATATCATATATCTTAAAAATGTTAAACATAGAAAATATTCAAACATAACAAAACTTATAAACACTCTAACAACATACAAATCATATATCTTAACTTAAAATAACATACAAAAAATAACAAAAAACATAAAGAAAACATACCACAAAGGTAATGCGAGACATCTTCACAAAACTCGAACACGTGTTCCACACGACAAAATTGAGAGAGTGGAGAAAATTTAGAGAGAGTTATTAAAAAATTGAGAGAGTTATTAAAAAATTGAGAGAGTGGCCGAAGTTGGTCCCCCCCACCCTTTATATAGTGCGGCTATAGTATAAAATTAGGGTTTTTGTCTTCAAATTTTTTTTAAGGTTAACCCTGTGCCGACGCGTGGCGGGTTAGCCCGCGATCGCGGGCTCTCAACGCGGGCAGGGACTAAAACTGCCAACACGGGCATTCTTGAGGGGGGAAAGGTGGGCCGCGGGCATTCTTGAGGGACCAACGCGGGCAAAGTGGGCAAACTTTGGTGACACGTGGGCCTGGGTGTAACACCCTAAAAACAGGGCCAATTTAAAACTTAAAAATTGCCACAAGTTATGATCATAAGACTTCAAACTTCTATAACCTGAGGATCAAAGGTAAAGGTTTTATATACAACATATCTTAATTCGAATAACCTATTAATCTAATCATACATCATAATTAAATTAATTAAGTTATCTAATCCTTTGTCCCAAAAGCATCCAAAATAGCTAGATCATCCGTTATCTCTAAGTTGAGTCTTTCCAAAAATCCTCATCACACCTTCCCTCTTATTTCCCGGAGCTTGTACCTGGTAATAAAATTCAACTTGAAACATTAGGCTTTCGCCTAGTGAGAATATTCAAATCAAATTTAAAGTTAAACAATTAAATCTCAACAGATACAACAAACCTGTTCTCGCCCATCTTACCGTACAATAACTCCTTTCAAAACTGGGAATCTACCCCACTCCCATACTTGTGACTAATTTGTCTAGCCATAATCACACTACCAAGAGTCTACTATAAATCATCCCAGATTCAAAGTCAAAACTCTTATCTAAGAAATTACAAGTCAAAACCTGCCTATTTCTTATTCCTCTTTTCATAATTGGGAAATCTCTGATCTTCCCTGTAACAATGGAAATCTCCGATCTTCCATTTGAAATGGGAATTACAAATCAAAATCTGCCTATTCCACATTTCATAATTTCCTTACCTCAGAATCAATGGTCCCAATGGGATTATTATATCGCGATGAACAACCGGGACCCCCGATGATTCAAGGTACACTCAATTACTAAAAATTACATCCCTTTGGTCAATGGCAAGTATTCGGTTCCCATTAGACTGTACCCAAGTGCCCCCGATGACCGGATGCCTACTTTTAGTAATTACAACATAATACATAAGTATTATAACTCTTATCAGTGTATATGCGTACACACAATGTAATACATCTCAATATATATTTTACATATACATTTATAAAGAATCTCAAAATTCTAACACCTCGACTTCTTAGCTATCCCCTCTTGCCTTTTAGCACGGGGATCAACATAACATAACTTTTAATTATCTACTCGGACTCATTACTGATTAAGACGAGTCCTTTATTTATCATGTTTAGACATACATATTACATATCTATTTCAATATTAATTGCTGAACTTTAAAGAGAGTTAAATAAACTCACCTGGTATGAAGTCACTCTTCTTTTAATTCTTTTAAAAACGTAAGGACCTCTGTCTTCACCACCACAGTTTACTGTAATACCCAATATACAAATATACTGATATTAATTTACAGAACAGGACTTTCTAAGAACTAAGAATCCTTAATCTCTAAAATCTACGTCTCCAGTCGCAACGCACTGGGCCAAGTCGCAACCAACTACTGCGACTCCAACCCCAAATCGCAACCCACTATTGCGATTCCAACCCAAGTCGCAACCTTCTATTGCGATTTCGACAACAAGTCGCAATCAACTGTTGCGACTCAAATGCCAAGTCGCAACCCTCTATTGCGACTTCAACACCAAATCGCAACCGTCTATTGCGACTTCAACCCAAATCGCAACCTTCTATTGCGACTTGCTTGAATGTCGCAATGCACTACTGCGACTTGCTTGAATGTCTCAACCCTCTGCAATTATCTAAAACCCAAATTTTTATCCTTTTAAGCTATGTTTGTTTATGCAAACCTGCAGATAAGTTCAATATCCCTATCTTAACATATCCAAAAACTCAGATTCTCATAATCATCAAAATCATCAAAACCCATTTTATCTTCATAAAAGCTTATGAACACAAATTCATACTTTCAAACTATAAATGATTATGTAAATCTACATATATGTTTAATATCACTAGCATAACAATATTAATCAATTCAGATTAACATATTCTTCGAAATCATCATAACCCACATCAACTCCATGGAACTTATAAACACTAAAGAAGATAAATTTAGAAGAAGAGGTACCTTGATTTCTTCTTTAATTTGTACCAAAATTTCCAGCAAATCTTTACCCTTCTCCTTCTCCTTTCTTTCTCTTGAATTCATTCTCTCTCTTTTCTCTTGGTTATGAACCGTAACACACACAACCATTTGCACAAAATTGCCTAAATGAGCTAAATAGAGGACACCTCATCCCCCTTTATCATAAAGGTACGGTGATGTGTTCACCATTTACCCAAACAGCCCTCAAACTTCCATCTTTTGGCGAGTTTAATCCCTTTACTTATAAATTAAAATTAAAGTTTACCCCTTAACTCCTAATCTTAATAATAATAAATATCGTAACTTATTCGGGGTTAAACTCTAATATTAATCTATCAAATAATAAATCATATCTTATCAAATAATTATACTCAATTAATTAATAAAAACCCATCATCATTATTTATGAAATTTCGAGATGTTACAATACTCCCCAACTTGGAATTGATTTCGTCCTCGAAATCAAAGCTAAGTAAATAAATGAGGATATCTAACTTTCATATCTTCTTCTGACTCTAAGGTCACATTAGCACCTCGATGATGCTCCCATTGAACTTTCAACATCACCATCTCTTTACCACTGCGTAGCTTTCTAACTGATCTTTCTAAAATTGCCTCTGGTTCTTCCACACAGCGGTTCTTTTCGTTCACTTTCACTTTAGTTATAGGAATCACATCATTTTCTGAACTTTACCTCCTTCATCATTACTCACTTTTCAACTTAGATTTATAAGCCTCTTTAGAGTAACTGATATCATTACAACTCAATCTCCAGGTCTCAAAATAACATTAATATATACTACCTGAAAATCCACATACTTTAAAACAAGCATACTTATCTCTTTTGAATACATCAACAAATCATCATTACATCCATGACTCACCCGTTTCTTCAATACCAAGTGCTACCACTTCCTCACACCACTATCGCACTACGCGACCGAATTGCAATTAATCACTTAAAATGTTGTTTATCAACGGTGATAATTCTATTGTATCTGTAGTACAACTATATTCTTAGATCCGACCTTTCTATCATTACTTCCCATTACCTACTAGTTGACATATTCATCTGGGCAATTGTTGCCACTACTCGTTCATATTTTCTCCACCCATAACATCTCATAGCAGGCCAGGTCTCTCATGGTCATTCATACACGATTCAAACGTACTTTCATGTTCTCCCGCATGATTTATCGAGTCCATTTCACTAATATATTCCTCCCCAACTTTAGTTGAATCACAACTCACGAGTATCTAATTAATTTAAACTTACTTGTTTCTTGCCAGCTCTTGCGATTCCAAACCAAAACATAGACAGGACACAATTCTCCACAGATCGACACAGTCTATACACTCACTTCTTCCTTCATAAATCATCCACATCGTAAGTAGAACGCTCATCTAAAACAATAGTCTTTCACTATTCTAACACCCCTACAAGGTGATCCTTTAACTTTTAATCTTTCGATTCAAAACTTAACATTTATACATGTCCTCAAAGGATAACCAATACATTCACATCATGAAAGCTTCAGTTATAATACAATTCATGTAATTCTAACCCCAAGCCTACGTTGCTTATTAAACCGGGCGAATACTCTCAAAACTTAACCAAGTCAAAAACCGAGCCATCTGCTCAAAAAGATCCAAAGATCATTTATAATTATCAACTCATGCAATGAAAATACATCTAACTTACATTATGCAACACACTTCGAGGCGTGATAATCTCACGACCCTTTCATTGCTAATTTTCCAATGAAATTAATTCATATATGTATCTATATGTACAAGTATATGCAACTCTTTTATACTCAACAACATATATATATTACCAAAGTTCATTAGTACCAAAGGTACTAAAAATACAAGACCAATACCTAAAACGGCATTTATTTAGATAAAATGCAATTAAGCACATAACACATCATACTTATTGCACAACCATAATAAACCCTAAAAGCGTATTTTAACCACGTAGCTTTTACTTAAGCAACAAATTAACCAAAACTTCCTTCACTCGTGATTTATTCGTTAATCACTCTAAATTCCCAAACGTGGGTATTTCGCAAGATATTTACCCTTCTACGGATACCCTCTGCATCCATTCTGTAACATCTCCAGTCCACCGTACACGATATTGTCCGCTTTGCGGATACCCTCTGCATAACAGCATACCGGCACCGCCTACGGTTTTGTTCCTACCCGCACAGGCATACGCGGGACGCACCCAGACCGAACCCTATGACAGGCAAAAAGGCCTCATACACCTTACGCAACTGTCGACACCTTACACAACTGTCGACTTCAACATTAATAATCAATCTGTCTATACTTCCTTAACCTATTCTTTAACAAGGGTTCCTAACTGAACCCAATCCTTCCAATATATCATAATTCATTTCATATCCCATCGTCTTTATTTCAAATTAATTCATACAACATTAATATCACAAGATTACCATAGATTCTTATTTAATCTCGAGGATATTTTCCTTTCCGTCTCACCACACTACTCATAGCAAGTTTGCTAAATCCATCACCTTAATGACTACTAATCCTTCCCCCGGACGCAATCGTCCCTTGGCAACTGTATTTCTAATTATTAAACCAGGGTACAGACCTTCTTACAAACGACACTAAAGTCTACTTTCGATTCTCCCATTATTCATCTCTCCTTTTGAACACAAATACCAAAACTATAAACATTCTCCCAATTTTATCCCACACCTCTCCACTCTTGGAGTTCTTTCTTAGCTTATAATGTAATACTCTACGACCTAGTGAGTTCATAGCCTTCATGCATGACAACGTGATAAATAAATCATTTCACACATTTTCTCATCTTAACGAACAATGCTTGAAACAACTTGGGCACACATGACCCCCAACATTCTCAAAACTTCAATATATTGCACAACGATCTCGAGAACCGTTTGCATACAACTTTCCGTAAAACTTAATCTTTCTCAACCAAAATGATGTTGTTACGAGAGTAATATAAAAAAATCTCATACTTTAAAAAGTTTTAAAAGAATTTTCCAACACAAAGCAAGCTAGTCGGTTCTTACTTGATATCATCAAGTTAATACTTTTGTTGGTTACAAAGGTTTTGCTAGCCAACGTTTTCTTGGCCCTTTTTACAGTTAACTTTTCATATAAAAATACGAAATATTTTGCAAGTTGCTAAACCCAAAATTTCATTGTGCATCAAAATGAAATTGTCTCTTTCTTAAAATACACATTTGTACAAGCAACTCATTCTTGAATAAAAATTGTTATTTATGCATTAAAAATCAAGAAAACTCATGTAGCACACTCACTAGGACACCATGCATAAAACTTTACTCGCAAATGAAGGCTACTCACTCAAACAAGGTCAATCGTTGTACTCACATCACTTATCATTAACACTCTACTTCCGACTAGTGGTCGTCCTCTTGACCTTGTAACATTTTCTATCCATGTGTTCCACGGCCCACTTACTCAATCATTTCATATTATTTCCATTTTGATCAATCACCTTACATTCTATCTCTACACATTTCCATCCGCCTATTAAAGGTTGCCTCGGCGGGCTTTCATAAGTCCCGCCAATTCTAGGTTGTCCTTCCAACCCCCAAATCATTTAATTATCTATTCTCCAAAGAATTGAAGGACCTTGGTGGCATATCCACCAACGATCTGCTATAACACAAAGGAATAACCATAAGAAATGGTTATACGAATATAGACATACTAAACGTACTTTACCGATCATTAGTCACTGTAATAATTTAGAAACAAGCATGCTTACGTAACAATATATTTGTAACATCTAGAATTTTGAGGTATTTTTATAAACTACATAATTAACCATAAGGGTCATTTGGTAAATTGATTAAAGTAATTGTGAAATGTTACTTGAGGGTCCCTTGTGGCAACTAGTTGAAGTTGGGGGTTGTTTTTGAAAGATTGGATGACTCATGTAATTAAGGGTTGAGGTGGCAATCTCTTAGTCATTATAGACTAATTGGTCAAAGTGTGAGTGTGAGGTTTGTGTGTCTTTTTCGGTTTTGATAGAAAGAGAGAGAGACCGAGAGTTAGAGATAGAGAGATCGAGAAAAGAGAAGGAGAAGCAAAAAGGGAAACAAATATTTTCAGTTGGGGTTTTGGAAGAAATTAAAGGAATACAAGGTAAACCATTCTTAAACTTTTATGTTAATAATTGTTAGATGAGTTTAGAAATGGGTTTTATGAAATATAGATGTTTTGGGAAGTTTGATTATATGAATAGGCTTAATTTATAGCCTTAAACATATCTGCACTTTATCAGAAACATTCTTGGTGAAAAACTGCAAAAATCTGGGTTTAAGGATGAACATAGTGGACTGAGACTCGGATGAACATCATAGCTGTCGCAACCTTAAGCTGCGACAGTCATGCTTGTCGCAATAGACCGTTGCGATAAAAAGTTGGAATCGCAACAGTTGGTTGCGACTTAGCATTGGAGTCGCAACAGTTGGTTGCGATTTAAGATGGAATCGCAACAGTTGGTTGCGACTTGGTTTTGGAATCGCAACAGTCGGTTGCGACTTGGGGTGGAATCGCAATGGTGGGTTGCGACTTAGGTTGGGATCGCAACAGTTGGTTGCGATTTGGAATTGGAATCGCAATAGGTGGTTGCGACTCCAGTTCACTGCGACTTGAGATGCAGTTTTTAGAAATTAAGGATTCTTAGTTGTAGAGGGTTCTGTTTTGTAAATTAATATCAGTATAATTGTATATTGAATATTACAGTAATTTGTGGTAGTGAAGAAAGGAGTTCCTACGAGTTTTAAAAAGGATTAAAAGAAGTGTGATTTCATATCAGGTGAGTTTATTCAACTCTCTTTAAAATTCAGTAATTAATATTGAAATAAATGTTTTATATGTATGCTTGAATATGTTTATAAAGACTTGATTAAGTCAGAGATAAGTCCAAGAGGGCGATTAAAAGTTATGCTATAATGATCCCCGTGCTAAATTGCTATGAGGGGATAATTAAGAAGTTGATGAACCAGGGTTATTAATATTCCTTATAATGAATATGATTATTTGTTATATGCAATCTGTTATATGACTATGAACTCTAAATACGACTTTGAGGCTATATTATGATAGATTATAAAGACCTATCTTTGAGTCCGAAAATGTAGATAACATTTGAGATGTTGATCCCCGTGCTAAATTGCAGAGAGGAGATTGTGATGAGGAGCTAATAATATATTCTAAATTTGTTGTATATATAGAATATGCTCAGAGAAATGATATATTGTATGTCGGACGCATATACTAGTATCGATTATTATATTTATATATTATGTGCTTTTACTAAAAATAGGCATCCGGTCATTGAGGGCACTTGGGTACGGTATAATGGGAACCGATTACTCGCCATAGACCAAAGGGGTGTAATTTTTAGTAATTGGGTGTACCTTGAATCATCGAGGGTCCCGGTTGAGTATCGCGATATCATAATCCCATTGGGACCATTGATTCTGAGGTGGAATGTGGAATAGGCAGATTTTGATTTGTAATTCCCATTTCGATTTTGGAAGATCGGAGATTTCCATTGTTATAGGGAAGATCGGAGATTTCCCAGTGATGAGAGGAAGCTTAGAGATAGGCATAAAGTAATTTGTAATCTCTACTTCCTGATTAAGAAATAGGCAGGTTTTGACTTGCAATTTCTTGTGTAAAGAGTATTAACTGTGAATCTGGGATGATTCATAGTAAACTCTTAAATTTGTTGTTATGATTAGATGAGTTAGTCGTAAGTATGGGAGTGGGGTAGATTCCCCGATTTTGGAAAGGAGTTGTTGTACGGTAAGATGGGTGAGAACAGTTTTGAGTTATCTGTTCATATTTTAATTATTAAATTTTATTTTGATTTGAGTATTCTCACTAGGCGAAAGCCTAATGTTTCAAGTTGAATCTTCTTACCAGGTACAAGCTCCGGGAAGTAGCGGGAATGAGAGAAGAGAACTTTTGGAAAGATTCAGACTTAGAGATAACGGAGGATCTAGTTATTCTTTGAAACTTTTGGGACGGTTGTTTAGATAACTTGATTAATCTGATTGTCATGACATGATTAGATTAATAAGTTATTTAAGTATTGTTGTTTGTACATAGAAACCTTACTTTTGATCCTCAGGTTATATAAGTTTGAAGTTTTTGATCATAACTTGTAGTAAATTTTAAGGTTTAAATTGACCCTGTTTTTTGGGTGTTTCAATATGGTATCAGAGCATTAGTTTAAGCGAACTAAGTATGAATTTGAGATACTTAGACTTAAGCTGAGATGAATTAAGTTATGACTTGTGAGATTTGGGTAGAAATACTAAGACGGGATAGTCTTAGAGTCAACGGAAATATGTGAAATTAGTACTGTGATAATGGTAACAAGGATTCTCATGTATGATAAGTTCACAATTTCAATTAGCTATTGTTATTATGAATATATTGTTACGCGAGCATGCTTATTTCAAAATTGTTACAGTGACTAACGATCAGTAAGGTACATTTTGTATAGGGGTATGTGCATAACCATTTCTTATGGTTATCCCTTTAGGTTATAGTAGAACGTTGGTGAATATGCCACCAAAATCCTTTGGAGGACAGATCGGGAAATGATTGGGGGTTGGAAGGACAACCTGGAATTGACGGGACTCATGAACGTCCGCCAAGGTAACCTTTAATAGGTGATTGATGTGTGTGGAGATAGAATATGAGATGTTTGATCAAGACGAAAATAGTATGACATGGTTGATACGTGAATCGTGGAATGCATGTATAGCAAACATCATAAGGCCGAGAGGGCGACCACCGGTCGGAGGTAGAATGTCAATGATAAGTTGCGTAAGTAAGACGATTGACCTCGTTGAGTAATTAGCCTTCATTTGCGAGTAAAGTTTTATGCATGGTGTTTTAGTGTGTGTTACATGAATTTTCATGATTTCAAACCAAATGCATAAATAACAGTTTTAGTCAAGGTTGAATTAGTATGTGCAAGTGTGTATTTAAAAAAAAAAAAGGTAATCCCATTTACGTCGCACAATGAAATTTTTGGAGTTGTTACAAAATATTTCTTACTTTACATGAAAAGTTGATTTGTAGCAAGAAAACGTTGCCCAGCAAAACGTTTAATAACCAACAGGAGTATTGATCTAATAACATCATATAAATAAGTGGGAGAACCGACTAGATTAATTCGTGTCGGTAAATGTTGTATGAAAAGATTTTTATTTAATATATTACCGTTGTAACAACTTTGTTTTGGTTGAGAAAGATTGAGTTTACGGAAATTTAGTATGCAAACAATTCTCGAGATCGTTGTGCAGTACATTGGAGTCATGTGAATGTTGGGGGCATGTGTGCCCAAGTTATTCTAAATGTTGTTATTTAAAATGAGAAAATGCGTGAATTGATTTATGTATCAAGTTGTCATGCATGAAGGCTATGAACTCGCTAGGTCGTAGAGTATTACGCTTTAAGCTAAGAAAGAACTCCAAGAATGGAGAAGTGTTGGATAAACCTGTAGTTTTGGTAATTGGGTTAAAATGAGAAATGAAAAGTGTGAGAGTCGAAAGTGGACTTAGTGTCGGTTGCATGAGAGTCTGTACCCTTGTTCGCTGACTAGGAATACAGTTGTCGAGGGACGGTTGTGTCCGGAGGAAGAATTAGGTTCCGTTAAGGACTTTAAGGTTAAGGAAATGTCGACATGTCAAGTATTGACTTTGAAGTCGATAGTTGTGTAAGGTGTACGAGACCTTTCGTCCGTCATTGGGTGCGGTCCGGGTGCGTCCCGCGTATGCCCGTGCGGATAGGAACAAAGATTGTGAGTGGTACCGGTATGCTGTTATGCAAAGGGTATGCACAAAGCAAATATTATTGTGTACGGCATGGTTAAGGATTTTGAGTGATTGACGAATAAATCACTAATGAAAGAAGTTTCCAATTATTGTTGCACAAGCGAAAGATTTGTAGTCAAAAACACTTTTAATATTTTGTGGATGTACAATATTTATGAGGTATTACGTTTTAAAAATGTGAACATGTGAGTTGGAGGATTTTGGTAAATCCGACCATGTAAAGTTTTAAGAGTGGTAAAACTTTGTTGTGGGGCCGATGGCCAATTAAGGGATTAAAAAGGGTAAAGAAATGGGTAACAATGTATTTTGGTTTATGTAATCGTGTACGTGACACATGTTTAACCAAACGTTTATTTTGGCCTTAAAGGCTTGATTGATATTCAAATGAGTCTTTTGAATGTTTGTCAGTTTTAATGACTCGAGATGGAGTCTTGGTTGAGTTATATGCTTAACTGCATTCTATTTAAATAAGTGTCGGTCTTAAGTGTAAAGACTGTCTGATAATTCTCGCGTTTTTAATACCTTTGGAACTAACGAACCTTGGCGGAGTATTTACATTGTGAAGTATATAAGAGTTGCATATACCTATATAAATTGACTTTGTTGGGAAAGTAGCAATGAAGGAGTCATAGATTTATCATGCCTCAGAACATATGTTGCATAATGATCATTGATCCTTGGAGTAGATAGCTCAGTTTTGAACTTAGCTGAGTCTTAAGAGCATTGACCCGATTTAATAAGCTCGTTGTAGGCTTGGGTTGGGATTACAGGGGTTGTATTAAAATAGAAGTTGCATGATGTGAACGTTTTGGGTATTCTTTTGGATTTATTTATTGTTAAGTCTTAAATCAGAAGAATAAAAAGCTGAAGGACCATTTTGTAAAAATATTAAGATTGTGAAAGACTGTTGTGTTATAGAAGTGTTTTACTTGCGATGTGGATGGTTTACAAAGGAGAAAGTATTAGGCGCAAATGAAGTGAGGTATGGAAAATGTTGAGCTGTGAAGAATTGTACCATGTTTTGGTATTGGTTTGCATTCACAAGGAGCTAGTATGAACGAATAAGTTCAAGTTAGTTAGCAAATCGAGAGTGGTAGTTCAACTAAAGTTGGGGGAGGAGATATTTAGTGAAATAAACTCGAGTAATATGTGTATGAATGATTGTTAGAAACCTGGTCTGTGGTAAAAAGGTTATGTGTGGAGAATGTACGAGTGAGTATTGGTATCAACTGCCGAGATAAATGTGTCAACTAGTATGTATTATGAAGTTAGAACTAGGAAACATCTGATGGAAGTCTTTTCGGGGATTTCGGATGAAAAGTACCACTTTGTCATTAAAGTTGTTGGGGCATGTAGTTTGTAAGATGGAGTAACGATATAGATAATATCGAAACAGAATGTCGGAATGGTATTGAGTGTTTACCCAAAGTGATTTTTATTGTGTGAGTTGCTTCCTATGATAGAAAGATTAGACTTAAGAATGTAATCATGTTGCAGGTTCAATAGAGTTATCACTTTTGAGGTTCAATACTTTGGTGCGTGGCTGTATTGTGGTTGTGCGATGAGATAGTGAGGTGAGGAAGTGATAGCATTCTAATACCGAAGAAACGTGTAAGTCAAGGATGTAATAATGGACTGCCGTAGTTATTGTAGTATTTAATAGTAACGAGTATGCTTAATTTATAGTATACGTGGAAATTTCAGGTAATACATGTTAATGTTATTTTGAGACCTGGAGAGTGAGTTGTGATGATAATGGGGTAAAAAGAAGACTCTTGTTCTTCTCAATCCCATTGGTTTTAGGTGAAAAGAATACTGTAACCGTTAAGCTATGGTATATTAGTAAACCTTGGCCTTACCAGACACAACGCGTTTTCACAATATGGGTAATCGTGGATAGATTAACTAAGAGTGCTCATTTTCTAGCAATGAAAGAGACATCACCAATTGAGAATTGGCAAAACTGTATATTGATAAAGTGGTGTCGAGGCATGGTATACCGGTGTCGATAGTGTCAGATTGTGATAGTCGGTTTACCTCGAGGTTTTGGCAATCACTGCAAGAAGAATTGGGTACTAAAGTTAATCTGAGTACTGCTTTTCATCCACAAACCGATGGGCAGAGTGAACGGACCATTCAAACTTTGGAAGATATGCTCAGGTGTTGTGTTTTAGATTTTGGTGGTAATTGGGATACGCATCTACCGTTAGTAGAATTTGCGTATAACAATAGTTATCATTCGAGCATCGGGAGAGCACCCTTCGAAGCATTGTATGGTCGAAAGTGTAGAACTCCGGTATGTTGGTTAGAAGCCGGAGAGAAACAATTTGCGGGTCCAGAATTGGTACAGCAAACAGCGGACAAGGTGAAAGAAATACGGCAGCATATGAAAGCAGCACAAGATAGACTGAAAAGTTATGCTGACCCGAAACGGAGACCAAAGGTTTTTCAAGTTGGGGAGCGCGTGATGCTCAAAGTACCCCCATGGAAAGGTGTGATAAGGTTTGGAAAGCGTGGGAAGTTGAGTCCTCGTTTTCTAGGACCTTTCACCATTATTGAGAAAATTGGATTACAAGCTTACAAGATAGATCTTCCACCAGAATTGGAAGGGGTTCATAATACCTTCCATGTATGTTATCTTCGGAAGTGTTTGGCCGAAGAGGAAGATGTGATTCCGCTCTCTGATGAAAGAATAGATGAAAAGAGCCGCTGTGTAGAAGAGCCAGAGGCAATTTTGGAAAATCGGTTAGAAAGTTATGTAGTGGTAAAGAGGTAGCTATGTTGAAAGTACAGTCGAAACACCATAGAGGTACTAATGTAACTTTAGAGTCGGAAGAGAGTATGAGGGATAGGTATCCTCATTTGTTTACCTGACTTTGATTTCGAGGACGAAATCATTTTCAAGTTGGGGAGTATTGTAACATCTAGAATTTTGAGGTATTTTTATAAACTACATAATTAACCATAAGGGTCATTTGGTAAATTGATTAAAGTAATTGTGAAATGTTACTTGAGGGTCCCTTGTGGCAACTAGTTGAAGTTGGGGGTTGTTTTTGAAAGATTGGATGACTCATGTAATTAAGGTAGCGTTTGGTATGCAGACTGGATGAGACAGGACAGAACTGGACAAGACGGGACAGGACTGGACGGGACAGAACTAATTTTCTGTTCTGCGTTTGGTACGACTAGAACAGGATAGGACAAAACTGTTAAAATGACCAAATTGCCCTAGAATATAGATTAATATTTTTCATCACGTAATAATTATAAATAACATCAAATCAATTAAATAATAAACTATTATATACATCAAAATTAAAGTAAATTAAATAAATCACATTTATGTAATTTTATATAATATATAATTTTTCAAAAAATGTCTGTAAAACATTATATAACACAGATCTGTGCATTTTATATAATATATAATTTTTCAAAAAATGTTTGCAAAAAATGTAATTTTATATAATATATAATTTTTCAAAAAATGTTTGCAAAAAATGTTTTCAAAAAATGTTATGCAAAATAATTTTTATATAATATATAATTGAAGATGAAGGGTAAATGTGTCATTTTATGCTTAGTCCCATGTTGTTCCACCTTTTTTGGTGGAACAAAAAATGTCTCATTTTGTCCCATGAAAATGGATTTTAGTCCCATCTTGTCCCACCTTGTTTTAGTCCCATGTCATACCAAACGCAGTACTATTTTTTTTTGTCCCGTCCCGTCCCATCTAGTCTGCGCACCAAACGCACCCTAAGGGTTGAGGTGGCAATCTCTTAGTCATTATAGACTAATTGGTCAAAGTGTGAGTGTGAGGTTTGTGTGTCTTTTTCGGTTTTGATAGAAAGAGAGAGAGAGACCGAGAGTTAGAGATAGAGAGATCGAGAAAAGAGAAGGAGAAGCAAAGAGGGAAACAAAGATTGTCAGTTGGGGTTTTGGAAGAAATTAAAGGAATACAAGGTAAACCATTCTTAAACTTTTATGTTAATAATTGTTAGATGAGTTTAGAAATGGGTTTTATGAAATATAGATGTTTTGGGAAGTTTGATTATATGAATAGGCTTAATTTATAGCCTTAAACATATCTGCACTTTATCAGAAACATTCTTGGTGAAAAACTGCAAAAATCTGGGTTTAAGGATGAACATAGTGGACTGAGACTCGGATGAACATCATAGCTGTCGCAACCTTAAGCTGCGACAGTCATGCTTGTCGCAATAGACCGTTGCGATAAAAAGTTGGAATCGCAACAGTTGGTTGCGACTTAGCATTGGAGTCGCAACAGTTGGTTGCGATTTAAGATGGAATCGCAACAGTTGGTTGCGACTTGGTTTTGGAATCGCAACAGTCGGTTGCGACTTGGGGTGGAATCGCAATGGTGGGTTGCGACTTAGGTTGGGATCGCAACAGTTGGTTGCGATTTGGAATTGGAATCGCAATAGGTGGTTGCGACTCCAGTTCACTGCGACTTGAGATGCAGTTTTTAGAAATTAAGGATTCTTAGTTGTAGAGGGTTCTGTTTTGTAAATTAATATCAGTATAATTGTATATTGAATATTACAGTAATCTGTGGTAGTGAAGAAAGGAGTTCCTACGAGTTTTAAAAAGGATTAAAAGAAGTGTGATTTCATATCAGGTGAGTTTATTCAACTCTCTTTAAAATTCAGTAATTAATATTGAAATAAATGTTTTATATGTATGCTTGAATATGTTTATAAAGACTTGATTAAGTCAGAGATAAGTCCAAGAGGGCGATTAAAAGTTATGCTATAATGATCCCCGTGCTAAATTGCTATGAGGGGATAATTAAGAAGTTGATGAACCAGGGTTATTAATATTCCTTATAATGAATATGATTATTTGTTATATGCAATCTGTTATATGACTATGAACTCTAAATACGATTTTGAGGCTATATTATGATAGATTATAAAGACCTATCTTTGAGTCCGAAAATGTAGATAACATTTGAGATGTTGATCCCGTGCTAAATTGCAGAGAGGAGATTGTGATGAGGAGCTAATAATATATTCTAAATTTGTTGTATATATAGAATATGCTCAGAGAAATGATATATTGTATGCCGGACGCATATACTAGTATCGATTATTATATTTATATATTATGTGCTTTTACTAAAAATAGGCATCCGGTCATTGAGGGCACTTGGGTACGGTATAATGGGAACCGATTACTCGCCATAGACCAAATGGGTGTAATTTTTAGTAATTGGGTGTACCTTGAATCATCGAGGGTCCCGGTTGAGTATCGCGATATCATAATCCCATTGGGACCATTGATTCTGAGGTGGAATGTGGAATAGGCAGATTTTGATTTGTAATTCCCATTTCGATTTTGGAAGATCGGAGATTTCCATTGTTATAGGGAAGATCGGAGATTTCCCAGTGATGAGAGGAAGCTTAGAGATAGGCATAAAGTAATTTGTAATCTCTACTTCCTGATTAAGAAATAGGCAGGTTTTGACTTGCAATTTCTTGTGTAAAGAGTATTAACTGTGAATCTGGGATGATTCATAGTAAACTCTTAAATTTGTTGTTATGATTAGATGAGTTAGTCGTAAGTATGGGAGTGGGGTAGATTCCCCGATTTTGGAAAGGAGTTGTTGTACGGTAAGATGGGTGAGAACAGTTTTGAGTTATCTGTTCATATTTTAATTATTAAATTTTATTTTGATTTGAGTATTCTCACTAGGCGAAAGCCTAATGTTTCAAGTTGAATCTTCTTACCAGGTACAAGCTCCGGGAAGTAGCGGGAATGAGAGAAGAGAACTTTTGGAAAGATTCAGACTTAGAGATAACGGAGGATCTAGTTATTCTTTGAAACTTTTGGGACGGTTGTTTAGATAACTTGATTAATCTGATTGTCATGACATGATTAGATTAATAAGTTATTTAAGTATTGTTGTTTGTACATAGAAACCTTACTTTTGATCCTCAGGTTATATAAGTTTGAAGTTTTTGATCATAACTTGTAGTAAATTTTAAGGTTTAAATTGACCCTGTTTTTTTGGTGTTTCAATATGGTATCAGAGCATTAGTTTAAGCGAACTAAGTATGAATTTGAGATACTTAGACTTAAGCTGAGATGAATTAAGTTATGACTTGTGAGATTTGGGTAGAAATACTAAGACGGGATAGTCTTAGAGTCAACGGAAATACGTGAAATTAGTACTGTGATAATGGTAACAAGGATTCTCATGTATGATAAGTTCACAATTTCAATTAGCTATTGTTATTATGAATATATTGTTACGCGAGCATGCTTATTTCAAAATTGTTACAGTGACTAACGATCAGTAAGGTACATTTTGTATAGGGGTATGTGCATAACCATTTCTTATGGTTATCCCTTTAGGTTATAGTAGAACGTTGGTGAATATGCCACCAAAATCCTTTGGAGGACAGATCGGGAAATGATTGGGGGTTGGAAGGACAACCTGGAATTGGCGGGACTCATGAACGTCCGCCAAGGTAACCTTTAATAGGTGGTTGATGTGTGTGGAGATAGAATATGAGATGTTTGATCAAGACGAAAATAGTATGACATGGTTGATACGTGAATCGTGGAATGCATGTATAGCAAACATCATAAGGCCGAGAGGGCGACCACCGGTCGGAGGTAGAATGTCAATGATAAGTTGCGTAAGTAAGACGATTGACCTCGTTGAGTAATTAGCCTTCATTTGCGAGTAAAGTTTTATGCATGGTGTTTTAGTGTGTGTTACATGAATTTTCATGATTTCAAACCAAATGCATAAATAACAGTTTTAGTCAAGGTTGAATTAGTATGTGCAAGTGTGTATTTAAAAAAAAAGGTAATCCCATTTACGTCGCACAATGAAATTTTTGGAGTTGTTACAAAATATTTCTTACTTTACATGAAAAGTTGATTTGTAGCAAGAAAACGTTGCCCTGTTTTTGGGGTGTTTCAATATTCATAATAACAGTAGCTAACTGGAATTGTGAACATATTATACATGAGAATCCTCATTACCATTGTCACAGTACTAATTTCACATTTTTCTATCAGCTATAAGACTATCCCGTCTTAGTACTTCTACCCATATCTCACAAATCATAACTTAATTCATCACAGCTTAAGTCTAAGTACCTCCTCAGCATACTTAGTTCACTTAAGCTAATGCTCTGATACCATATTGTAACACCCTAAAAACAGGGCCAATTTAAAACTTAAAAATTGCCACAAGTTATGATCATAAGACTTCAAACTTCTATAACCTGAGGATCAAAGGTAAAGGTTTTATATACAACATATCTTAATTCGAATAACCTATTAATCTAATCATACATCATAATTAGATTAATTAAGTTATCTAATCCTTTGTCCCAAAAGCATCCAAAATAGCTAGATCCTCCGTTATCTCTAAGTTGAGTCTTTCCAAAAATCCTCATCACACCTTCCCTCTTATTTCCCGGAGCTTGTACCTGGTAATAAAATTCAACTTGAAACATTAGGCTTTCGCCTAGTGAGAATATTCAAATCAAATTTAAAGTTAAACAATTAAAATCTCAACAGATACAACAAACCTGTTCTCGCCCATCTTACCGTACAATAACTCCTTTCAAAACTGGGAATCTACCCCACTCCCATACTTGTGACTAATTTGTCTAGCCATAATCACACTACCAAGAGTCTACTATAAATCATCCCAGATTCAAAGTCAAAACTCTTATCTAAGAAATTACAAGTCAAAACCTGCCTATTTCTTATTCCTCTTTTCATAATTGGGAAATCTCTGATCTCCCCTGTAACAATGGAAATCTCCGATCTTCCATTTGAAATGGGAATTACAAATCAAAATCTGCCTATTCCACATTTCATAATTTCCTCACCTCGGAATCAATGGTCCCAATGAGATTATTATATCGCGATGAACAACCGGGACCCCCGATGATTCAAGGTACACTCAATTACTAAAAATTACATCCCTTTGGTCAATGGCAAGTATTCGGTTCCCATTAGACCGTACCCAAGTGCCCCCGATGACCGGATGCCTACTTTTAGTAATTACAACATAATACATAAGTATTATAACTCTTATCAGTGTATATGCGTACACACAATGTAATACATCTCAATATATATTTTACATATACATTTATAAAGAATCTCAAAATTCTAACACCTCGACTTCTTAGCTATCCCCTCTTGCCTTTTAGCACGGGGATCAACATAACATAACTTTTAATTATCTACTCGGACTCATTACTGATTAAGACGAGTCCTTTATTTATCATGTTTAGACATACATATTACATATCTATTTCAATATTAATTGTTGAACTTTAAAGAGAGTTAAATAAACTCACCTGGTATGAAGTCACTCTTCTTTTAATTCTTTTAAAAACGTAAGGACCTCTGTCTTCACCACCACAGTTTACTGTAATACCCAATATACAAATATACTGATATTAGTTTACAGAACAGGACTTTCTAAGAACTAAGAATCCTTAATCTCTAAAATCTACGTCTCCAGTCGCAACGCACTTGGCCAAGTCGCAACCAACTACTGCGACTCCAACCCCAAATCGCAACCCACTATTGCGATTCCAACCCAAGTCGCAACCTTCTATTGCGATTTCGACAACAAGTCGCAATCAACTGTTGCGACTCCAATGCCAAGTCGCAACCCTTTATTGCGACTTCAACACCAAATCGCAACCGTCTATTGCGACTTCAACCCAAATCGCAACCTTCTATTGCGACTTGCTTGAATGTCGCAATGCACTACTGCGACTTGCTTGAATGTCTCAACCCTCTGCAATTATCTAAAACCCAGATTTTTATCCTTTTAAGCTATGTTTGTTTATGCAAACCTGCAGATAAGTTCAATATCCATATCTTAACATATCCAAAAACTCAGATTCTCATAATCATCAAAATCATCAAAACCCATTTTATCTTCATAAAAGCTTATGAACACAAATTCATACTTTCAAACTATAAATGATTATGTAAATCTACATATATGTTTAATATCACTAGCATAACAATATTAATCAATTCAGATTAACATATTCTTCGAAATCATCATAACCCACATCAACTCCATGGAACTTATAAACACTAAAGAAGATAAATTTAGAAGAAGAGGTACCTTGATTTCTTCTTTAATTTGTACCAAAATTTCCAGCAAATCTTTACCCTTCTCCTTCTCCTTCTCCTTTCTTTCTCTTGAATTCATTCTCTCTCTTTTCTCTTGGTTATGAACCGTAACACACACAACCATTTGCACAAAATTGCCTAAATGAGCTAAATAGAGGACACCTCATCCCCCTTTATCATAAAGGTACGGTGATGTGTTTACCATTTACCCAAACAGCCCTCAAACTTCCATCTTTTGGCGAGTTTAATCCCTTTACTTATAAATTAAAATTAAAGTTTACCCCTTAACTCCTAATCTTAATAATAATAAATATCGTAACTTATTCGGGGTTAAACTCTAATATTAATCTATCAAATAATAAATCATATCTTATCAAATAATTATACTCAATTAATTAATAAAAACCCATCATCATTATTTATGAAATTTCGAGATGTTACACTGGGGCCCGCGATCGCGGGGCCCACCGCGGTTTTTTGTGGCATTTCGGTAAGATGGGCGAGATTTGTGGCATTTTGGTAAGTTTGGGTCAAACTTGTGGCATTTTAATTAATTTCCCTAATTAAAATATATTTATTAATATTAAAAAGTAAATAACAATAATTTATATGATTAACATTAACTTTAAATAATTAAAACTTTAAATAATTAAAAATTAATATCAATGTATAATTAAATTTAATTTAATAATTTTTAGTTAGTATTAATTAATATTTATTAATTAATAATAGTTAAATTTAAAAAAGTAATCTTTATTTATAATAATAGTTAATAAACAATAATTAATATTAATGAGAGCAAAATTGGAATATTCACAAAAAGATACTGAAAGCTACTCTAAGTAGCATTTCAAAAGGTTAGCTTATATGCTAGCTAGCTTAGGCCATCCGTAGCACACTCGGGCTCGGGCTAGGGCGCGGGTAGGGCGGGCTCGAGCGGGCTCCGGTACGGGGGAGGGGGGGTGGGCTCGAGCGGCGGGCTTGGCATGCGGGTTTGAAAACCCGAGAAACCCGATTGTTTTCCTTTTTTTTTGAAAATATTAAAAACTAACGGCTCTTTCAACGGCTCTTTGTTTATATTTTTTAAAATTTTTGTTTTCAATTTAATCACACTATATATATTAACCCAAACCTCTTATTTTTTCACACCAAAATCTCTCAAATTCTCTCAAACTCTCTCAAATTTCATCATGAATCCAAACAAAACATCTACATCCCTTCGTAACCGACCGGATACACCACAACCGCAAGAAGACCCGGAGCTTGGTTTCCAAGCGTTTACACAACAAGGTTATCATCCGCAATTTTCGCAACAATATCCGCCACAATTTTCGCAACAATTTCCGCCACAATTTTCGCAACAATTTCCCCAACAATTTCACCAACAATTTTCGCAACAATTTCCTTACCAATTTACACGTCCCGGTTTGATTGAACAAGGTTTTACTCCGGCTAACTACAATCTTCCTTCACCCGCAATCAATCTCGACGACGACATTGTTCCGGAAACCCAACATTATAGCCCGCACACACCACAATCCATCTACACACAACAATCTATCCCGGAACCATCAAACCCGACACCAACGAGAAAAGGAAAAAACAAACAATATGAAAATAGAGCCGCCAAACAAATGTGGAGTAAAGACGAGGAACTCGCGTTAGTGTCGGCGTGGGTTGACGTTTCGGAGGACCCCGTTGTCGGTAACGCACAAACCGGTGGTAATATTTTTATACTTGAATTTACATATATTTTTATTGTTATTATTATTATTATTGTTATTATTATTATTATTAATATTATTATTATTAATATTATTATTATTTTTGTTAATATTCTTATACTTGAATTTACATAAATGTAGAAAGTTTTTGGACCAGAATCGGGCAAGTGTTCTTTAGTTTGATGGGCCGCGGAAATTATAGAACAACTCATCAACTCAACACCAAGTTCAACGACCTCAATAAAAGAATAAATTCTTTTGGCGGCTTCTACAACAACGTGGTCACTAATAGATCAAGCGGAATGAGTGAGGCCGACATTTCACGAATGGCACATGAACGGTACCGAGCACAACTTGGGTTGGCTTTCACTCACGAACAAGTTTGGGAAGTCCTAAAAAATGTCCAAAATGGGGAGCCGTTCCAACGATGACGACAACTTCATCGCGGGGTTCAAAACGTACCAAACCTTCCGATGATGACGATGACGACAACTTCATCAAGCAACTTCAACGACCCATCGGGAGAAACAAGGCAAAAAAACATCAACGAGTAATACGAGCGGGTCGAATACGAACGAAAGTGTTACTCAATTGTTGACGACGTTCAACGAGAAGATTGAGGATACAATGGCGTACAAAATGAAAAAACTCGAACTCGAACGAGATAGGTTGGAACTCGAACGAGAAATCGAACGAGAAAAACGATATCAACAAGACTTCGAGTTTTTCATATCCTCACATGATCACCTTTCGGGAGACGTTTTGAGGGCTACTTTAGCGAGAAAAGAGAAAATTAGAAAATATCAAAATTTTTAATGTTTTGTATTTTGTAATTTTTAATTTTTTAATGAATGACTAGTTACTGTACCCGCGCGATGCGGCGGGTGTAAAAGATTCTAAAGTGTTTTTCATTTGCTTGAATTAAGAACTTTAAAACCATTGTGGTCTTATGGAAAAACGGTTAGGATGTGAATGTAAAATCTTGTTCAACCCATGTCCTCATAACCAATACATCCCATTCAAGAAAACGACCTTCTGAGAAGGTTTTCTTCTGTATTTAAAAGTCTGAGAAGCTTATCTAAATGTTTAATTTGTCTAAAAAGCTTAAGAGACGTTTTTCAAGCATTAATGACGATTTTAAAAAGTCACTAAAAGGTACCTTCAGAGAAGGTTTCTCGAAGAGTTCAGAGATCTCGTTGCTTGAAGATCTGTTAATGGAGGCGAATTCAACGAACAAATCAATTCGAGAATTTGCTTTCCGCTTTTCGACAACATGAATCTATCAGATCTAACCGTAACAAATTTCAGATTTACGATCTATACAAGACTTCGTGAAACTGTTGATTTGTGATATGGAAGCTGCAGATTGGAATATCGATGTTGCTGTAAAAGCAATCGATATTTTCCCCAAATCGAGTCACAAATGTTTCTCAATTCAAAATCAGATGAAGATGAAGAAGATCGTGAACACAATTTCAATCAATTCAAAAACCTAAAATCGTTATCAACTACAGATCACCGTTTGTGAAGTTCACACGCGATTAGTGCATCCGAAAATGGAGTTTTCATTCTACGGCAATCTCAGTCAACGGAAAACGTTAAACGCATGGCAGTTTCCGGAGATGTGAAAAACGCAATACTTCATTGTTGATTAGGAGAGGGAGATATATACCAGGAGCAAACCAAAATTAATTGCAAAGCTGATGTCTAAATTTCTAGTTCATTCTTTAGAAAGTGGTTGAAATTTCATTGTTGTAGAAAATAATTTCAAGATAATTGCAAAGCTGACATGACACATTTGCAATTGTAATGAAATTTCATTGTTGTGGATGCTCTTAGTTTCATGCTAGAGATTATCAATTTTCGAATTACACAATCGTCAAATTACGTTTTGGTTTTTAGTTATTAAGTTGTGGTTTTGATATTCGATTTCAGTTTATGTAATATGCTATACTGCTAGATTGACATTGTTTTTGAAGGATTTAAAATTTAAAGGTCCTTGATTTTAGAGCAAAAATCAGGAAAAAAAATTATAGCCATCTATTTTTTGTGACATACATTGAAATAGTTAAAGTGTTGTTTTGACTATTTTTTTCCTGAAGTTCTTTTATGATTTATGTCCATCATTTTAACATATTCGATTTTACTGTAAAGGTTAGGAATCTATTAACATAATATCGTTGTTTTTGTCATAAAATTAATATTTGTTTTATTGCGTGCTCTCCCTCGTATCAATTCTTGGCTCCGCCACAGAATGTGCTAGTTTCTTTTTTATTTGGTGTCTGATTTTTTTTTTTCGTACAGGCAAATCCCCGCAGGTGGGGATGGATCAATAACATTCAAGCTAATCACTTGATGGTCACATACAAGTAACTCCTCTTTCACATTAATCTTACCTCTTTCACATTAACCTTATCTAAGGTCAAAAGCAACCTCAATTATCTCTGTTCGACACTAAAAGGGTGTGTGGCGGGGGGGGGGTTGAAATGAAAGATAAAGTACTTGTAACCTGTTAAGAAATAGAAGTAGAAGAAACCATACCATTTTCCTTGTAGGTACTTAAATGGCTGGACCTATGCTTTGAGTGAAAAAGGCAAGCTACCTGCATCCATACCAAGAGTGATCAATCCATGATAAAAACTCACATCAAGAAAAATTCAAAAATGGGAAATGTGATACCAACTCAACTCACATCATACAAATATAATATTTAAAACAATAATTAAACAAGCATTAGTTATTAGAAGAAATGCAAAATAGTATTTAAAATGAATGATGTATCCATCTTGTTATAAACACAAACCCCATGAATGCTATGTGTAAATCTGTAAGAAAATTTGTCATAAAGGTTTCTTGTTTGACCATAAAAGTCAAAATATGTAAGAATTATTTCAAGGATGAACACACCTCAGGTTCTGAATTGACAATTCTTACTGCAATGGCAATTGTATGACGACCCCCACAAGCCACATATTTAGCGCACCATCGTCCTACTTCACTGCCACTCTCATCATCTTCCGGGACGAAAGGTCAATGGGTACTTCTGATAGATGGTCGGTCGTCACCTTTCTACCATATCTCAATCTTCCATGATCCCACGCCCAAACTAACAAAATTCAATAAACTTTTATCAGACACATATATAATTAAATCAAATCAAATAACTTAATTTCATCGATTACTTACAGAAAACATACGACCATCACATGTCAATGCAACAGAATGAGTGCCACCACATGAGACCTGCATCATTACCCATAAAAAAGGATGTAAAAAGCTTCAAAGTTTATTAATGGAAAATACAAGAATCAATCATGGAGAATCCATTGAAATGAAGTCAATTTGTTATCTGACCTGAACAATATTCTCCTCAGCTAGAAGCTGGACTTGTTGCGGCACCAATTTACTGCTTTTGTCGTCTCCAAATCCAAGTCTTCCATGTTCCCCTCTCCCCCACCCATACACATGTTCTATAACATGCCCTATATATATATATATATATATATATCAACATATACCGACCTTTGGAAAGAACACGAAGTACCTCTCCTTCATCTGTTAAAGCAATAGAACTACAACCACCAGCAACAACATCAACCTGAAAGAAAGTACATGGATGGATGTATCAGCCATTTGTATTGCAACCATAAAGGATCAGAATATTTAAGCATGATTAATTGTCTGAACGGGAGCATTCACTAAGCAAAAGCCATGAATCCTGATGGAACATGGGAACAGTTATTGCTATCAAACAGACTGTTCTTAAACCAACAATATGAAATCGAGCAATTCAAAGCATATACATCCTGTTAGACATGGTAGGAATAAAAACTAACCAAAGTAAGTCCAGATAATCCATGAACACAAACTGGTTATGATCTCAGATGAGTATCCCATGTTCCTAGCTGTCCATATTCGTTATTCTCCCAAATCCAAAGACTTCCATCCTCAACAAGGACCAAATTGTGGAAAGCCCCCACTTCAATCAACTTAACCCTCTCAAGACCTTGTACTCGAACGGCTGTGGAGATTTGTTTTCTACAATAAAACCATAAAATGTGATGCAAGTATTTAACATCTAATCAAAATAACCATTTGCAGCGTGTGCAAAAAATAAGAAGAAAAAGAAAAATATACATGTCTCCAGGAGGCCATGGTTGACTTACGTGGCCTTCACGTGTGAGCACCACTGAAAGCATGCCTCCAGCAGCTACCTGCATATTAGATGTCAACTGATGTTAAATAAAAAGGATAGCAACACAACTCTTCGTTTATATATACAGAAAACGAACAAAATCGAAAATGATTTACAAGATCCATACCTATGAGTAAAAGACTGAAATTGCAAGGAAGTAATAGAAGCCAAAGTAAGAAAGAAAAACGTTCTTGATTTGTGGTATTTCTCGAACTAAAAAAGACACAACTACGTGAAGTAGAAATCAGTCGAATTCTAACCTGTAGATTTTGGCATCATAAACCCCTTTCAAATTAGCCTAGAAATTGAATCACAACCCATATAATCGAAGAAAGATTCTTCATCTTTCTCTGTCGTTGAAACCCTACCTAAGTTTGTATCCCAAGGCAAAAGAGGTCAACAACATTTAGGGTTCCAACGTCTTCCTCCATTTTGCAATCATCCTGTTGGTTCGATGATTTGTTCCAATCAAACCCACCAGTAATAAAACCCATTGAAACTTGAGAAATGTTGCTGAGTTTCTCCATGTTTGAAGCGTGATGACCACAATATGTTGGAGATGGGTTTTGCAGTGGGTATTGTTCAAGAGAAACTCCTTCAACCTGTGATGGAGGAGCCGACGTCGTGGGGAAGAGAAAGGGAGGAGTAGAAGTAGGTCGTGGTTCCTCTAAACTAACTGCCTGCTGCTCATCCCTTAAATCCAACTTTCGCAAGTTATTTTTCCATTGTAGGTCTTTGAATATCATCGCTGCGAATTTTTGAGGAAGTAAAACGCCATTTGAGAGAGAGCATCAATCAAGTTTCTCGTTGTGTGATAGCGAAGAAATGGAAGATGATGTGGAGTGGGGAGAAATCAGGGATGTGGAAGTGGAAGGTAAAGAGGGAGACGAGATCGTGGGAAGGAGAAGGATCCGGGGAAGTGAGACGTCGTGGCTAAGAAAAAAAACTGTTCTTGAATTCTTGAAAAAACCGCTCCTTATTCTTTTAATAAAGGAGTATAGATATGAATTTTTATTTTTATTTTTATTATTTATCTTATTTTTATTTATTAAAAAATATATAAATATTTTTATTTTGTTAAATAATTAAATGTATAAATAAAAGAATTAAAAAATGAGGTGGCAAGAGGGCTTGAGGGCTTGCGCTACGCCACTTTAGGGCTTGAGGGTTTGAGGAGAGGGTTAGGAGAAAAGCTGATGTGGCGCTTGAGGGCTTGAGGGTTGCGCTACGGATGGCCTTATGGTCATTCAAACATGTAACTAAAAAGTAACTAGCTTATAAGCTAGCTTTATTTTGCCAAACAATGCCTTACCTGGTATTCCTTTATGTATATAAATATGATACTACAATTTGTTACATATTTTGTTCATTTAAGGGAAAAGTATAAAAAACCAACAAACTATTTAATTTTACTTCTTAAAGTTTTTAGCCTATTTTTGTGGATGATAAAACCCTTAAACTTTTTAAATTCAGTTAAATATATCTTGTAACTTGTTAAAACAAATTAATGTGATACAAATTTAGAAAAAAAACGTATTAAAAAAACCCAACATGCTATTTGATTTTGAATGATTAAGTCCTTCCAATTTTTTAACAAATAAATCTTTACTTCTTTTCCTTAAAAAATTAACAAATAAATCTTTAAACTTTTTCCTAAATTTTTTTACCAAGTAATTCTTGAACTTTTTTTGAACAAATAAATCCCATTTTTTTGAAGAAACAACATAATACACTTAATTTTGAAAAATAAATCCGATACTTTTTTTAAACAAAATGTACAATTCCTATCACCGAAAACAAAGTAAAATGAACCAATTAAACAAATAAAACTTATACCATTTCTTTTACTAATTCCAAAACATTTAAAAGTTATTCATGTTAGTGAGATAAATATATCTTTTGGACATTATATATATATATATACATATACATATAGAGAATGGTTCAAACGAGGAGCGTAACAATTTAAGAAAACGTGAGGAGCACCTCCCATGTACAAAATCACATGTGATTCACAACACAAGGACTAAAATCATATGTGATTACACGCGCGGTTTGTTACGTGGCTTGCGAAAGCGCGCGGCTTGTCCCGCGGTTTGTGTTGTGAATCACATATGATTTTGTACATAGACGGTGTTCCTCACGTTTTCTTAAATAGGTACGCTCCTCGTATGAACCCGCCTCTATATATATATATATATATATATATATATATATATAAACGATTTTTGGTATGTTTTCTTAAAAAGATGGCGCTTTTTTGGTATATTTTCTGAAGGGATGACTGGATGAGTATATGTTTTGTATGTATCTATTAATGTTTTAGACATAATTTTTGAATAAATCAGAATTGGTAATGGGAATAGTATAATTTTTTCTTTGTTTAATTAGTTCATTTTATTTTGTTGTTAGTGAGATTATTAGTATATTTTTTGTTCATGATTTTGTTCAAAAAAAAGTTTCGGATTTAGGGGCCGTTTACCAACTCTTTCCGGGTAAGTGCTGTCCGGGTAAGAGTGTTGTCTCGGGTAAGTGTTGTCCTCGGTAAGTGTTGTCCGGTTAAGAGTGTTTACCAAGTGTTTTTTGGTAAGTGCTTACCAACAAAAAAAATACCATTTTAACCCTTATGTGATTATATGCTAAATTAATTGTAATTATTTCTATTATAAATCATTTAATGGAAGAGAAATACAAACTTCAAACTTTAAATAATTGCTTACCAACAATATACTCTTTTTTTATATAATTAACATGCAAATTAGACAACAAAATATAATTTTCATACTTCAAAATAAACGTCGAAACGTATTAATAGTCATTCACATTTGAATACGAAACATTAATATCAAAAAGAAATTGTTTGTTGTTTCATCCAAAACAAAATAAAATTTAACTAGTGCTATACCCGTTCGGTGGCCGGGTATACAACATGACGTAAAATTCTAGTAAATGTAAAAACAAAGTTAGGTGATATCTCTCATAAAACTTTGAACTATTAACCTAGTAGGCATCTCCAGAAACCAAAAGACAAGGAAACATCATAGATTGGTCAATTATTTCAACATTCGCGAATGCTGTTTTTAAATCCAACATAAGAACAATGGCAAACAAAAGTCCAAACAGGGTTGAACAAAAAATAGAAATCAAAGTTTGTAACAACCGGGAAACAAAAGCCTAACTCTGATCCAAAAGACTACGAAAGTGTGACACCCTAAAATAGGGGTCAACAAAAACTTCCATAAAACGGAAGAGTGATAACATTATTATTACAAGAGCTCATAAACGGGAAAGTTACATAAGACTATTCACAAAAAGATGTGTGAAATAGATGGCTAAATGACAACTAATTAAGTCCATCTCTATTATAGAGACGATATTACAAAAAGGTGTCATCTTTAATCCAAGTTCGATCCTTCTATTCTTGACACCACCCCAAAAGCATTCCCGCGCTCACGAGATCCCAACTAAACCTTCTTAAAGGTAGTACCGCTACGATCTGTTACACACATTCACAAGTAGCAAGTGTTAGGCTTAAATCGCCTAGTGAGTTAAACATGTAGCAATCATATATATATATATATATATATATATTTATAAGAGATGTCAAGTTGGTCAATCACAAATTGAACTCCATGGGGAAGGCCCAAATCACCAACCCAAGTTACACCCGATTCGGATATGCTTAACGTCTACCCCTCTGGTAACGCCTCAAGGCCCGACACATTAGGACTACCTCAAATGGTATCACCCCAATTGCCACATTAGTATACTTAGGGGCTCCTCCAATTTGTGAGTACCAACCATTAATCACTTCATGAAATTCATATAACACATAATATATCTCATGACGAGTGGTCTCACCGCTTCATTTACATATGATGAGTATATTCATGTATTCTAAACTTCCACATACATACAAGTATCACATGAGTATCATCATCATATAAACTCATGTATAAATGCATATTAAGCCAATTTCCTCATTAAGCCAAATTCCTCATTAAGACAATTTCATTCAATATAACATACCATGAATATTTCCAAGTAAGGTGAATATATACATAACCTTTCTCTTACCCTCAAGCTCCTAATCCTCCTCTTAATGGAGATAAGAGCTTATTGGCTCGAATACACTTCAAGGTAAATTGTTAGAATAAATCACATGATAATAGAAATCACATAGTATGTATGATATTAGGTTCAGATCCCTCACCTTAGAAGATTTGTGACAAAACCCAAAACCCTAGATGGAGTGGGTGGAGTTGATTCTTGAAGAAAGAGTAAAACCTTGCACTATGATGAGATTGATCACCTAAGATCCAACATAAGTGTTCATAAACACTCCCAACAACTAACACTTAATGGAAAGAAGAAAGAGTAGCAAAACCCTACCTTTTTGGAAGGAGAAGTCGGCTGCCAAAGTGTTCTGAGTTCATCAAAATAAGCTAGAAACCCGTAACCCCTATTTATACCAAAACAGGTCGGCGACGATTGTAACATGGCGATAGTGACACTGTCACTATCGCCGGGGCACTCTCGCTCAAAGCTCCCAAATCTCTCGGTACCTCACCAGCGATTATGACATGGCGATGGTGACACTGTCACTATCGCCGGGCATTATCGCCCAAACTGCCAAAACCCTCGGTACAACTTGAGCGATTGTGACTATGCGATAGTGACATGGGCACTCTCGCCGGTCACTATCGCCCAAAGGGTTTCCAAGTCTCATTTGGTCTCCTTTTCAGTCCTTGATCAGATTCTAACGAGGTACAAGTCATACTATAACAAAATAGTACTTGAACATGCAAAATAATTACCTAAATAACTTATAACGAAATTCGGGGTGTTACAGAAAGCACAAAAAATTGGAGTAGAAACCATAGATCAATCAAAATAAGAAGTCTGGAACAAAAAGCCCAATCATAAAAGTAGTCCCACCACTCGAACGGTTGCATTACAACACCCACATCAATCATCATCATACCCGTCCGTTGGTCGGGTATACTACATGATTTTAATCTAGTATTATACTCGTCCGTTGGTCGGGTACACGATATAACTTTAATATGGATTAAGTTATTTGAATGGTCCGTTTTTAACTAATACTATTAAAGCAATTAAGACATTGCAAAACTAAAATATAACAATAATGCAAATATTCATTAAGTTCTCAAGTTATTTCTTAAACAAAATAGATTACATAAACATTTATAAAAAGGAAAAGACGCAAAAGTATATTGATAAGATAATAAGACATATTTTGCCTAAAAAGATATACATGAAGACTATGGTTGGCCTAATCAGCTAAACCCAAAACATACTCTATCATTTTGGCACCCCTTAATCCCTTATAACACCAAGCCGAATTATAAGACCTAGAAAATTAAATCGATTTGAGACCTGACCGTTTGGCACATGCCGAACCATTAAATAAATGGTGTTACACCAACATTTGCATTCGAATTAGAACAGCACCAACTTCATCACATTGCATAAGCCAAGACCAAATTAACACCGAGCATCAAAGCATGATTAGGGACGAAAACAGGGCAGGTAATGCATCCCATGTCACCGTCCATGACCTCGATCCTAAGTAATCTCCAACTGGTTTTGCGGGATGCAATCCCCTATTATCACCTAGGGGTGTGCACAAGATCATCAAATCCAGTAAGAATCGACTGACAATAATGGTATATCTAATTGTAATCAGATTGGATTTGATCGAGATCTTTAACATCTAAAATTGGATCAATCTGTTTTTGGATGGCAATAAAAAATCCAATAAAATCGAACCGATCTAATCCAATTATCATCCGGTTAATAATTGATAATACTCCCTCATTTATTGCATTAGCCACTCAGACCAGAAATTGAACCATAAACGACCACTCCCTCTTATGCTCCTTTGCCATCGACTAATAAGCCTTCAGATCAAGAAGATAACGCTATTATATTATTTATAGAGTTCAATATGGTCAAGTTATCCATTTCTTGTTGTTCTATATCAAAACAAAAAATACCCTCAACAAACTACCATTTCCATTTGTTCTAAATATCAATCATAACAAATAACCCAAAGAAAAAGAAACTTTATCTGAAAAAGCAGACAAATGAAGCAAATAGCTGATCCATTTCAGCTATTTATCATGTTGTTTAAGGATCATAGAGTTGAAGATACTCTAAAACATCCACAACGCCTTGCTACTTGATCTTCTCTAGATGCAAGGCCTCACAAGGGAGGGTGATTTTAGACTCATTGTTCTTTGGAGGAGTTCTTTGGAATTGATGAATTAGAGTGTTCCATTTTGGTACATAACAGAGCCATTGTCCGCTAGAGTTCTGCATCAAAATCAAGAGAATAACTAATTCATTAGTCAATTTTTATTCATTTATAAATCTAAGTTGTATATTTGAGCAACACATTTTTATTCTTAAATGATTCCATTTTGGTACATAACAGAGCCATGTCTTTTTAAGTATATAATATTTATACACAATAAAACTAAACACACATTTCTCGAGACTTGAAAGCAATAGCAATGAATCCATGGTAGAGATCCTTTCGAGTATTTCCTCTGTATAAGTCCCCTAAATACATATGAGATGAATAAAGTTGATTATTTTCATTTTAGTTTGTTTTCATTCACGTTAATGTAAAAATAAAGCATGTTGAATGCAAAATTGTATATGTGATGTACATCACCAAATTTACCTAGAAACTGTAGAGTAGAAGCAGGCAGATTCATTATCACATGATCAAAATGCTCCAATGGCTTATTAGTAAACGGCACAGAAGTTTTTATTCTTTTATTTTTGCTTTCTTTTGTCTCCACAGCTACATGGGTGGCATCGATACTCGATCAACCCAGTTCCATTCATGGGAATCTAGAAAAAACAGAGATAGTATTACACTTCCAGTGCAGTTCATCTGTAACTTTTTAGCATTCCAATTCTTGTTTTAAGAATCAAGATACCTGAAACTCTGAAAGTTAGTTAAATGCATAAAAGGGGTTTCAATTTCATAAGCATAGTTTTTGCTTACATATTGAAAGCAGACTTCACATTTGGGATGAGTCAAGTCTTTGAAACAGGATTTATGGTATGCATCTTTCCCTGATAAAGAGAACTTGAATCAACAGAAAAAACTAATAAGAGCTGGCAAACTAATATAAGCAATTAAGAATGCAAGAGCACAATAGCATATACAAGTACAAGAGTCAGAACCATAAATGGCACTACTGTCGAATATTTCTGAAAACACGAAAAAGTAGTGCCACTTATTTCAAAACCATATAAAAAAGACTTATCAATTAAAAATATGATATAAACTCAAAAAAGTTAAAAGAGGAAAGAACCCTCAAAAGAAGAAGACTCACCCATCTGTGGGGACATTTCAATGTCCAGGTATGCTGGACTCCTCTTTAAAAAATACATACTACTCTTTCCGATTTACTCAATTACAAGAAACATATATATTTACCATGGCTTCGTTGAATGCAGATCCATGGATTTTACTCTTTCTAATATTTAAGCAAGTTTCCTCTGCAGAAAAGTGCTCTTTATTAGCATGATTAATAAGCAAATATCCAAACATAACAATAAAAAGCATATCAAATTGTAAAACTAACAAAACCTTGATATCGAGTATGAGAGGTTGTCCCAAAGTGGAATATAAACAAAACAAATTGAAGCTTCAGTTAGTAAACCGGATCCGGGTAGTAAATCAAAACAATGCACCAATTCAACAAATATAGATACATCAATAAGCATTCAACTTATGAGTAGCAGACCCCAAAACTATGGCATATGACTAAGACATAGTTCATAGAAAGCTGTGTAATGCAGAGGTTGAAACTTACAACAGGGTCATCATCACGACCATTGGCTCCCAGCAGTTGGGAGCCAGGTCTATTGATTGCTCGCACCGGCATACCTGTTAGGTAACAAAGAGAAGACACTCAGCACAAAAAGGATTCAAGTTCTCATATATAAAAAATTCATCTAGTCAATAGATTCAGATACAGCATACCATTGATTTGTAAATCTGCATATTGTGGCCATTGCATCCTAAAAGAAACTTTGTCATTCAGGAGCATACACCAGGCCTACATGTTTTATAAATTATTAAGATTGTCTACTGTAATCATCAGAGAAATATGTTGATAAAGCCAACCTGGATTTCAAATTCTGGTTTTGCCAACATATCCCTGTCCGTTTTTGTAAGCTGAAAAGACTTTTCAACACTCTGCACAGGGCTTGTACTGCAAATTATTTTAAAATGTATGTTAGCAGCAGCAAACTAATATAAATGCAAGAGCACAATAGCATATACAAGTATAAGAGTCAGAACCATAAATGACACTATTGTCGAATATTTCTGAAAACACGAAAAAGTAGTGCCACTTATTTCAAAACCATATAAAAAAAGACTTATCAATTAAAAATATGATATAAACTCAAAAAAGTTAAAAGAGGAAAGAACCCTCAAAAGAAGAAGACTCACCCATCTGTGGGGACATTTCAATGTCCAGGTATGCTGGACTCCTCTTTAAAAAATACATACTACTCTTTTGGTGGAAATGTTTGATATCAAAAGCACATATAATAAATTCTATTAACAGATTTCTAATAGAAGGTAGGGCTTGAAATGGCGCATTTTTCATGAAACAAAACTTACTTAGAAGGGCTTGAAAGAGGATCGAACCTGTAGATTAGAAGGGCGTAGTCCTTGAAAAATCAAAAGCCATATCGGGTCACAACAGAGGCATATCCTGCAAACCAATCAAAAACCTGAGAAAATCAATTCAAGAACCTGAGATTGGTTAATACACCAACTTAAACAAAGAGAGAATCAAGATTGAATTACCGGATAGTTAAATAAGCTCATACCTTAAATGCAGGATTGAATCCTATAGCAAAGTCGAACTCTCGATATCTTCTCAATTAATTGCAGCCTCCAAGTTCGACAGAAGAAGTCGTGAAATCGTGGACTAAGGGGTGGGAGGGAGAAATCGACAGAGGATGGAAAGAAATTGTGGAAGAAATTTGGGTACAACAATCGACATTTATAATCGAAATTTGGGTAGAACCTTTTACCAGTCAGATTTGTGAGCATCGAAGCGAGCATCGATCCCTGTCGAGAAAGTGAAGCGATCGAGAGAAGTTTGTCAAAGAACTCCGTTTAGGGAAGTTGAAATCGAGTAGAGAGAGACATTAAGGGAGAGCGAGATATTGCAGCGATTGAAAGTGAGGGGAGTGGGATTAGGGTTTTAAACATCATAGCGGTTTAGGTATCAGGGAAGGAGGAGGTGAGTAGCAGTTGAGAGAAATCAGAGGAGACGTGGAGGTTGCAGACGTGAGACTGTGAGAGGGAGGGAGAGACAGAGTGAATGGCTTAATGGTCTGAATAAACTGGCTTAATGAATTTGAGTGGTCCAGATTGAAACTTGAGTTTAGTTTAAAAGGCCCAGATTCATCCAAAATTCTAGTAACGAAAATTGTAACAAAATCTGAAAGACATAACAGTAAGCCTAGTGTTATACTCGTCCGTTGGTCGGGTATACGACATGACTTTATTTAATTGAAATCCCATTATAAAATAAAACCTCATCTCCTCTCGTGAATTTGATAAGTGGATTTGATTAAATGATACTCCATTGTTAATAAATTTCCAAGTATCAAATGCACTTTTTACAAATGTAATTAGTGTGTTATATGATCCCGCAAATTAGCCATATATCCATTGTCCTGAGAAGTCCCCCATTGTCCTTCAACAATTTCTTCTTCACTGCCTCCTCCATTTTCCTCTTCCGCAGTAAACATGGCACCCTCATCGTATTCCATAAACAACTGATCTTGGATATTACATCTTCTTATAAATTTATGGATTGCAAAACAAGCAACCACAACCTCAATTTGTTTTGGAAAAGGATAAGAAGCCATTTGCTTCAAAATCGGGAATCTTGCTTTCATCCTCCATTTGTAATCAATATGACCAACAGTTTGCAAATGGCCCAATGAGTAGGAAACAGTAGCAAACATCATGGATTGGAAGACAATGAAAAAACCATAGCAACAACAACAATTAAAGAAGATTGAATGGCAAGGCAATGGGAGAACCTCCAAGAAAAATGATGGGGAATTATGGAAGTCCAATAAAAGAGTGCAAAATGATTCGTAAAAACAATAATTTATCTACTTGGATCTTCAATCCTGTGGGAATTACTATATAATACCATCAATTTGAAATGAGCAACAGGCTAGGTAGGACAAGAAGTAGTAGACTTGGTAGGAAAAAAGCATGCCAGAATCCCCATTTATCATGTCCATAATGTGCTGTATTTGTAACACAGTTTTGCTCATTTAATCATCTTGGTAACTATATCAATACAGCACCCGTAATAGATACAAGTCATGCTTAATGAAACAGCCGATTACTAGCGAACCACAGCCACACAGAATACCATAACAAGAGAACCAAGAATACCATAACAAGAGAACCAAATTGGGATTCAAAAGCATCATCATTCAATATACCATACATTGTGCATCTTTATTATCGATTAAGTTCAACTCAGAGTATCAAATCATGACTACAGAGAAATGCAATGCAGCCAAAAGATTTTCAAAATTATACCATTATCTCTGTGGTAAGATTAGAAAGCTCTATGGGTATTATCAAGGAAGAAAGAGTTTATAAAAACCCATTGGTAAACGGTATTAATTATCAACCAAAAAAACAAGGAAAAGATGGCAACAGATCACCATTGGCACCCCTTTTCATCTTGACACATGATCAGGAACTAACATCATCTGCCAGATACCAAGTTCATAAGTCTAAAGCCTATGCGGCATCCTGTTGTGAATGTATTCAATTTGAAATCGGTGGCTACAATCAAATTGTTTGAAAGATTTTCAAATTGTTTCAACTTTTAAAACCCAACTCTAGATGACCATAAAAACTTAAAATCGAGAGAGATTATCTGAGTGGGAGCGACGAGTGGGTGGTGCGACGAGGGTGTGGAGCGACGACGATGGAGGAGGAACGATGAGGGATAACGAGAGGGAGGAGGAGGAGGCGAAAGGGTTGTATTTTGACCTAATCGCAACGTGAAAAAAAAAACTGACCCGGGTCAGCTTCATTTTGGAACGGGCTCAGACAGATCTCGGTCAGACTCTCAGACAGATCTCGGTCAGATCCGAGAATTGGTAAACACTCTGACTGTTGACCGAGTCAGCCTAGTCAGCCGTTAGTAAACAGCCCCTTAGTTGTTCATAATTAAGTTCATGATTTTGTTTCTTTAACAAATACCTGGTTTTTTATTGGTCCATTCTTACCAAGTGTGTGTTGTTTTTTCCTCTTCAATCAAACTAATAATATTGGGATACGTGTAAACAAATCATTGGTTTTTGTGAAAACTAATATACATGATCGTACTGGTTGAAATACGCAAAAGCTCGAAAAAAGACTAAAATCTAGTATAAATAATGAAGATGCGAAAACAAGTGTTAACTTTAAATAGTTATGATGCCGTTTTTTAAGAAATTCATGAAGCTAAATGCCCATCCATTAAAGTTGAAAATTTATTTTACAACTTTAGCTAAATCTCTCAAACTAGTTTTGTTGTCGCAATGGTTTACCAATGTAGTAATATAAATATTTGGGCAAAAGTTGATTACCCTAATCGGCCTCACACGGAACACCAATGTGATGAGGCATGTTTCTGCTCACTCAGCGGCTGAGGCTAGTGGAGGGGCCTGGATTGAACCCAGAACATGCTATAGAACAAAATATTAAGTATATTTATGTACACTCGTTGACGTAATAAAAAAACAGCATAAACTCATACATTACTTAATTTTAAAAAATCAAATGATTATTTTATGAATTACAAAAACTAAAAATGCCCCCATGCAGGATCGAACTACAGACCTCCAGTTTACAAGACTGGCGCTCTACCACTGAGCTATAGGGGCTCATGTTTTATAAATAAGGTATATTTCTTTTCTATCCTAAAACACAAAATAGAAAAGCAAAGTAGAGTAACCCAAGTTGTTCTAATTCTTTATTTGTTTTTTATATATAAAACTATATTTACTTACAATCTTATCTAACCTAAATTTTATTAACTACAAACTTTTTTTATGGGTATAAAATTGTTGTTGTTCTAAAAAAATTGGTAGTTACATGCTGTTGATTTATTAGCTAAAATTGGTAGTTACCTGCTGCTGATTTATTAGCATATATGTATGTAAACAAGTACCTGCTGTTGATTTGTTAGCTAAACAAACAACCCATATTTGTGAAATATTTTTTGTATTGATTTGTTAGCTAAACAAACATCCCGGTAAGTTTTGTATTACTTTTTGTAAAACCAAAACATATAATTGTGTCTAATAACTTGTATTTTATAATAAAGGGGGCAATAGGTGCGTTAGATGGAACTCTCATACATGCAAGGGTGAATGTTACCAAAATGTTTTAGGTATTTGGGATTTTAATATGCTTTTCACGTTCGTTTGGGCTGAATGGGAGGGTATAGCACATGATGCTAGGGCGTTGAGAGAAGTTGCATTCAGTCCAACCTCTGGCTTTCCATTTCCTCCACAAGGTATGTACATATTTTACTTAACTTTAAATGTTTACCATTTATTATACATTTTATATAATGCAATTATACTCGTATTTCAATTGTAGATAAATATTATCTTTGTGATGCTGCATATGCCAATACTCGTGGTTTTATGACTCCATACCGCAATACGAGGTATTGGCTTGCTGATTTTCGACGACAACGTGCATTGACAAAAAAAGAAAGGTTCAACCATGCTCGTGCACAACTCATAAATGTTATCGAGCGTGCCTACGGTGTCTTGAAGGCAAGATTTCCAATTTTAAAGCAAATGGCTCCATATCCGTTTCGAATACAAAGAAACGTTGTAATTGCTTGTTTCGTTGTTCATAATTTTATAAGAAGATGCAATATCCACGATCAGTTATTCATGGATTATGACAATGACCCCATGTTTATTGCTGAGGGACAAGAAGAAATTGAGGGAGGCGATGAAGATGACATGGATGGAAGGCCTTTTGGTACTCAAAACAATCAATACATGGCTAATTTACGTGACCAAATTGCGAATCAGTTAATATCAAATGCGTCAAATTAAGAATTGTTGTAAAACTACTACGTTGGAATTTGATTGTTATGTTTTTGTTTATTTTAGAACTTGAAAAATTGTTGCTATGCTTATTTGGATTAATATGAATTTTTTTTGGAGTAGTAATATTGAGTATGTATTTATATTTACAAAATAATTGTTTAATTCAGTTATCTGTCAAACAATTTTATTTCATTCAGAACTAAATGATACAGAGGGTTAAAATGGTAATTTGTTGTCATTCAGAGTTACCATTCAGAACAGTTACCAAACAACCAAATTTCATTCTGCACTCAACCATACAAAACCTCTCAATCATTCTGCACTAAATCATTCAACAACTGCGAAACAACCTCTTACTCACTTGCCCCTTTATATATTTTTTATTTTGGGCTTGTTTTGGTTTAATTGGTGGGCTTCACTATATTATGCACACTTATTATTTTTGGATTTACATTTTGAGGTAATGATGATATATGACCTCCAAATATTCGAATCCATAACATTTTTAAGAGCATCTCAAATGGAATAAATTTTAAAAACTTCTTTTTTTTTACATTTTTTTGAATTATATTATTCGCAAATTAATAACTATTAAACAATCATTTATTTCAATATCATATCAATTAATACAATCTCACAATGCCATTAATCACAAAATACAAATATATCTATTACAAATTTATCGGTCAATTCAGAGTTTGGTAATCAAATACTTTATAAATTAGTGTAGTATAATTAACAGATGTAGTAGTTAATGTATAACCTTAGTTAATCCGTACAACATCGATACAATATAAACCTCTCCATCGACCTCCCACATTCTGCACACACCACTCTCTCCGGCACCATCCCGGTGGTTCCCGGCAAGATCAGCCGGTTACAATGGTGTTCCGACCGATGCGCCTCCAAATGATCATTCAACGCCGGCAAAAACCCTCTTTTTCCGGCGTCCTCCTCCCACTCCGCATGGTTCATCAGGCTCGTTAAAACCGTGTCCCCATTCGCCCTTCGCATCCATTCCTTTGATCCACGGCAGATCACCGCCCACCCCTGATCATTTCCGTCATACGTCAGCATCACGTTGATCTCCCTGAGAATCGGATCGTCCTCAAAAGACCTGCCGTGCTGCAACTTGGAGTGCAGCATGCTTTCTAATCTGACCCAGAAGTACCAGATGAGATTCAGATCCGGTAGCACGTCGCTGAGCTTTTCTTGTTGGATGATCTCGTTGTTCTTTCGGACTTTCTCTTTTGGGTTGCTTTTTCCGACGTACAGCATTTCCAGCTGGATTCCGGCGGTTTTCGCTACTGATCGTGCGGTTTTTGTGAACTTTCGTATCCAGTCCAAGTCGTCACCTCCGTACAAACAAATGTATTTATCGTCACGAATCTGCAAGAAGTTAACCATGAAATGAATGTAAGATCGACCTATGAAATAGAGGTAAACACTGAACTAAAATTGGATTTATACAACGTTAGATATGTCTAAATTTAATAATTTATGAATAAGTTACAAGACTTAGTTTATATTACTAAACAATTGTTTGTATTATATAAATGTGTTATGATAAGTTTTTAGGGTCAGGTTTAGTGAAAACCCAAAAAAATGAAAAATTTAGGAACGACCTGTTAGCGTTCATCTGGATGGTATGCATATGTGCATAAAAGTAATTGGTAACATGCACATGTGTATAAAAACCAAAAAACAACTTCAATTACTTGTATGCACATGTGCAAACCGTTCATATAAATCGTTTCCAAGGTGTTTCATAATTTTTCATTTTTTTTTTGAGTTTTTCCACTAAACCTCCTCTTATCTTTTACATGACATTATTTAAAAATCTGTCATTTAAAAGATGTGTTTACATGACACTTCTCGAAAGTGTTATGTACAAAAAGCTAATAGAACATTTTATTTCAAAGGTGTTCAATAAAACTTGGTACGATGTGAAACCCATTTTAGATAAAATGTACGATTCTTTTGTACTTTTGTATATATATATATATATATTAATTTTTAAAAAACAGTCTATTAGGACATTTAAATATATTTGCGGTCATATAAAGACGATTTTTGTTGTAGTGAAAGACTAATGTAATTGGGTTAATGAACGATCTTACCCAATCGATAATCATAGGCTCAATGGAATCGACTAGTAACTCGATCCTCCAATCTTCGTCCCGCCAAAGGGATTCTTCCCTCAATCTAGTGAACGGGAACGCGACGATTCCCCATATCCAAATCATATGCATTGCGTTAGGGTTGACGATATTACCATGAGGATCCATAACCACAAGCAACGGCTTGTGAGTAAAGTGCCACACCTCCTGGATGTACTTGATCGCAGCTGGATCAAGTAACGAGGGGTGAAACACTGAAAACCACGACATCGTGTTTTGCAGATCCTCGAACTTCTTTTGGTTCACTTCGGTCCACGGTACCGACCTATGATTCGGCACCACCGGGACCCACACCACCTCAAACTGGTCCGGCCCGGCCCCAACCTCCTTGTACATTTGGTCAAGCAACAAGATCTCATCTGGGGATATGTCAAGATCCGAGATAAGGAGCAACACGATCTTCTTCCTTAGTACGTCGATGCTAACCTAAGATTGCACAAAAGAAAACAATGATATATATTTTTATCTGGATTGAGATAGACAACTTAATCCATACAGAACTTAATGGAAAAATAAGTTACGATGAATAATACCGACCCGATTCTTTGTTGAGCTCTTGTACAACGGAAGTTGATCGTCTTTCAAGTAGATCAAATGCTTTAGAGGCTTGATGTTATCGAGATGTGGAGTATCCATAACGCGAAGAAGCGTTTCGTATGCTTCGATTTGCTGCTTTTCATCTGATTATTATTTCAAAAAGTTCGAGTTATACAGCAATGAATTGATATGTGTGTGTATATATATATATATATCAAAAGTTCTTAATAACATTATTGATCTTACTAATGTGGTGATTGCAAAGTTGTAAGTTGTGCCTGAGATGATCATGAATATTGCTGATCTTATGGGCCAAACTTGATAGCTCCCAAGCTTCAGTGGTTGTCGTATTATGCCTGGATTAATTGATAAAAGCAGTTTTATAGTACGTCAAATACATCTGAATATCCTAATAAGCTGTTATATAAACGCAATAAGACTTACGTTTACAGAACATGAAATTGTGTATCATGTATAAAAATGAAATGATAAGCTAACACTTTTGAAATATATGTCCTAAGGGGAGTTCCGCAGGAACTCGGGAACCGCCCACAACGCATCGCCTGTCCCTTTTCAGGATAAATAATACTAGCCAACTAGAAGAAGCAAGGCTTTAGATTACCTATTCATTATAAATAACACACTCATGAAAGAGTTATTATCATGAACCACACATTCATAATGAATATGAACGTGTTATGGACGTATTATTCATAATGAATCACATATTTACAATGAATAAGACGTTCATATTCTTGATTAATATGCATGCCACGAGTCATGTTGTAGGCGGTTTCTGGGTTTCTAATCAATTTTAAATTGCTGACCGAACTTGCCCTTATATAAAAGACACGTTTGAGAAATGTTCTATGAACACATCTTTTTATTGGACATTTATTGTTATAAGACACTTTTTCGTCGTATAAAAAAAACTTTTATGAAGCTTTATTTTAGAAGATTCTATTTTTTTGTTAAAACGTCCAAAAGTGTCGTATTAACTTATTGTAACACTTTTTACGGTTGATGTATAATATTGTTCGGTTTTATAAACTTAAGTCCTGTCAATGAAACTATCATGACATTTCGACATATTTTACGTGCTATAAAACTAATTTTGTTACGGTTTGAGGAAACAAGGTGAATGGATAACATACTCATGTCCCATTCCGATGAGGTTCATAAGTATGGATGTGCACGCCACAATGCTTCGAATGATCCAATAAACCGCAGTTGGGATATGAGCCGTGGCCGTCACTAGTTCTGGCGTATCGGGGCTAATATACTGACCCGGGAGCTCCTTAAACTTAACGATGCAACGAGTGAGGTCGAGCATGGCCTTGATGAGGGTGGTGACCGCCTCGAACCTTGGCTTCAGAACTTCACCATGCTCTAGTATGTCCGGCAGTTGCTTTAGATGGGCTAATGATTTGGCGAGCGGGTTGGCGGTGTGAAGTTGAACCACCAACCAAAATTCACCATAATTCATTGCAAAAGCTGCCAGAGTAATGGCAGCTTTTGCATCCCACCCGTAATTAGAAAGTAGGTGAAAAAGCTCCGTCGTGGTTGTATGAGCATCTCCTCCGCCGGTACATTTGCAAGAAATCTGTCATACATTATTAACTCATCAATGAACTCCATAACACACACACTGACACACACACACTGACATATATATATATATATATATATATATAACAATAATCAAATGAATTACAAAAAAAACTATAAACCTATGAGAACCGATGTACAAATAATTTATTGCATGATCCTTTTTGTCATTAAAGACTATGATTTAACAAATTGTTTCACGTATATTTGTGTTTACATGGGGAAAAATACATGTACACTCTTCTTTTGTTCACATAGTGAAATGCAAAATACACGTTAAAAAGTTTCACATGGTGAAACAAATATATATGAAATTATCACATTATGAAACAAATATGTATGAAACAATTCCTTAAATCCTAACATTTAATGGGAAAAAATAATGTAAAAATATATTTAAATTGATTTTCACATGTTTGTACCTTTTTATGCTTCTCATTTGATTTGATATATCTATATATATATATATATATGTGTGTATGTGTGTGTGTGTTGGGTTTCGATGAGAAGATAAGTTATGATGAGAAGATAAGTTATGGTGAGAAGCGTAAGGAGGGATCTGGGCCTTTTAGATCAATCGTAACTTTTTTTCTCATACGATATTCATCTCTATATATACACACATATACGCATAATCATTTATAAACCTGGTAAATCGCAGAAACTTACAAACCAATTTTCATGTGCAATTTCACATATGAAACAAAATATGCAGTATTTATACAATGTTGTTTCATGTAGCACAAATTTGTACCTCACACGACACCTTGTTGATCGTGATCGCCATAATTTCAAGCATCTCGTTGAGATCGTTATAGATTTCAGTGTCAGCGATCGGAGCCAATGGCGCTACATTTTCCTGCAAATCACGAATCAAATTAGCGGTGGAAGTTGACGGCGGAATTATAAACGATTTGCGTACATGAAGGTTCGCGGTGGGAACAACAACGGTCGGATCAACCCTCTGCATGATGTCCTCGATGATCTGAATAAGTGGCCGGACGTTGAAAAAAGTGCCATCGGGAGAATGGGTGGCGACTATGTGTTTCATCATGGCATTGTCGTCGGAGGCGGAGAAGATATGGCGGTCGTTTCGGAGACGACGGTTTGGGGTGGTGGCAGCCATTGAAGGAGATTTTGAGTTTGAATTGAGGAGCAACAAATAAAAGAAAGATATAAACTCCAAAAAAGTGGGAATGAATCTTGTGCCTTGCTTGTATACCTTCAAATCTTATCTTGCCTTTGGAACCATCTTTTATCTTTAATTCTCTTTCTTTTTGTCATTTTCATTTCTTTAGTTTTTTATGTTAAATATGCTTTTAAAAGTTATGAGTTTCTCTTTTGAACTCAAAAACAAATCCTAATAAGATGAACGTATGCTTAATTCATTTCTTTTGTGTATATATATATATATATATATATATATATATATTTCTTGCATGCTTACTTTTCTTTGTTTTTATTTTTATTTTTATTTTATGGTGCATCTATTTATCAAATATATGCCAAAAGTGGCAATTGAGTCTTTGTTTAAAGTTTAAACTTTAATGGCCCTAAACTTATAAGGGGTATTTGAAAAATATGCTTAATTATATATCAAAAGTATACCTTAGCTTGGACAAAATGAACTTATAAGTTATGATAAATCATATGACGAACGTTGTATTATTGTTAGTTGATGAATGAGATGGTGGTTTATGTGAAAAGACTTGTAATTCCAAGGAAAATAGAAACTGTGATACAAAAAGATACTACTTCTTTATGGCATCTCCAATTAGTCACATTATATTTTACATCAAATTTCAAAAATAGTGTAAAAGGTAGTGTTAATAGTAAATCATCTTCAATGGATAACACTATTTTTTAAAAGTGATGTAAAAGTAGTGTAAATGAATGGTGTTATACCAAATATAGTGTAATACTATTCATTACACCAAATTTAGTGTGAAAAATAGAGACCCCATTGGAGATGTGAATAGTGTTTTTACACTAAATTTAGGGTGCGTTTGGTTCGCAGAATGATTTCTGCAGGAATGGAATCTGTCAAAGGAGTTAGAATCTGGAAGAAATTGGAATGAAATGTTATCAGGTTTGACCAATTGTTTGGTTGGCAAGAAATGGAATGTAATATTGAAATCTATCTGTTTGGTTTGTAATGGAATCGGAATGGAATTATGAAAAATGACAAAAATACCCTTTCTTTAATTTTAATTTTTTTAATATAAATAATTATAATATTAACATTTAATGAAAAAAAATGTAATTTATCATTGTTTCCATCAAATTATTTTCAAATTTATTAACTGAATTATTAATGAAGAAAAAATTAACCAGCTTCCTAATTTCCTTGTCCCTTTGTCTAAATCGCAGGACCTTCTCTCTTATCCTCCCCCCAATTTTTTTGACCTAGTTGCTGCTATCTCTCGCCCTCCTCTCTTTTCCCTTTGTCTTCCCCATCGCAGCACCCCTCCTCTCTTTTCCATTCTTCTTCTCCATCGGTAACCATAACACAAATCATAACCATAACACACAAGAGAAGAAATCAAGAAATCGCAAGAGAAGATGGAGAGCATAACTTCAGACCTGCTGTTCGTCGATTTCACACTGCTATTCTTCGATTTTGAAGTTGTCGTGCGATGGCAAAGAAAGCCCTATGTCGGCTTCTTCAATCGTGAAGCAGTATACAAATGAAACGATAGTGGCTGGGGTTTTTAGAATGAGATGAGGGTATTATTGTCATTTTTGTAAGTTGGGGTGGAATGGATTTCAATTCCATCAATTTTAGTAAGGAATGGTGAATTCCTGATTTGGAGGGAATTTATGGAATTCAATCCCATTCCAGGAGGAACCAAACATTGGAATGGAATTGACCATTCCAATTCCGTCCAAATCCGTCGAACCAATCGCACCCTTAGTGTTTGGTGTAAGATTTAGTGACCCATTTGAGATGGTCTTAGCAATCATTTTTTTCTAGTACACTTTCATGGATTTTGTTTTTTTAATTTCATTGTTCTTGTTTCTTTAATTGACTTTAAGAAATAAAGAATGAAATCGAAAGAGATGACCACCTAGCCAGTTGAAAAAAAAATGTTTTACCTAAATAGTTGCACCTATAGGTTCTCAAATCTCAATAGCTTCTTCAAATTCTTGATTAATGTCACACGTCAATCACGTTGAATGTGACTCTATAGTTACTCGGTTAAACATCAATGGTTGATCGAAACATCGTTCATTCGTTTAGAACGGATAACCAATACTTCATAAAACTGATAACCAAAAGAAAAATAAAAAACAGATAAGAAGAAATACACCCAATCCTACCGATCCATAAAATGAATCTGAGAGGGACAAAATAAAAATGTAATACATTCATTATAGAGATACAGTGCTAGTAATGAATAAACAAGTACATATGGATTTTAAATGGACTACGAAGTAGAGATGGCCAAAAACTGATCGCGGTCCAAAATTATTCTGTTACACCCGTTCCTGACCAAAAACACCCGACCCATTTTCTATGTACGAAGCCCCGTCCCGGTCCTATGTCGGGCCGGGGTCAAATCGGTCCCAAATTTAGAAAATAAGTCACTTAAGTGGGTGATTCAAATACACTTTAATTCTTTCTAAATATTTTTTTACACAAAAAATTATACATGTATTTATAATTACGCTTTTTAAAATAAAAAACCAAAACACTTAAATTTGCATAAAAAAAATAATTGGTCCATCCAGGATCTTCAGCCATACTAGAGAAGTAGAGATGGCCAAATTGGCACGACCTGACTCGGGACCGTTTGGAACTGGTTTGGGTCCGCCGATCCTTAAGCGGTTACGATTTTAATCCAAAAATAAGGTTCGACCCAGCCCGAGACCGGTCATGGGACTGACCTGATTTTTTATTTAAAATTTATTTTTAAGTATATTTTTTAAATAAAATGTATTTTTTAGTGTATTTAATTGACCCAATTACAACCAAAAGTATTTTTTAATGTATTTGATTGACCCAATTATACAAAAACGTTTTTGTTAGTGTATTTTAATGACCATATTATTCAAAAAATATTTTTTATAAGTTAAAATCAATTTTATAAAAATAAAAAATTAAGTGGGACCGGGACTAGTTAATAACCGGTCCTTTTTATGCTTAAACGGGCCTTCGTATTTGGATCGAGACCGATTACAAAATCACTATTTAGTATCAAGACCGATTTGGCGCCGACTCTTCCATGAACCGATTTTTGGCCATACCCGTTCCCTGCCGCTCTTAATCGATCCCGAACTGGGCCAGGCCGGACCCAATATCTCTAAATATTATCTGATTTGGGCCTGAGGCCCAATTGCATATTTGTAATAGGCCCAACTTTATTTTGGTATCATCTCCTTCTGTCTCATGATTCCTTTCACCTCCCTCTGGTTGTCCAGACACGAATAATAAACCCTAATTTAAACCTTAAACCCTTCAACCTCCCTTTTTGCTTCCTTCTTCTTCTTCCTGTAACTATCAATCATGATGAAGAGTAAAAAGTTCAACAACACTAAGAAGAGTCAAAACGGCCATAGAAGCAAGAGGTTTAAATCGGACAAACCCGACCCGTTCTTCGACGGTGATTCCAAGCGCCGGAAGAATTTTGAAAACGGAGACAATGACGATGACAGCATTAAGAGCAGTGATTCCGACGATTATGACGACAGAGAAGTGGCGGCGGCGGTGGATGATGATGATGCCGGAACTGAATTGGTGGTGGAGGAGACGGCGGCCGAGAAGCGGAAGAGAGTAGCTGAGGCGTATTTGGAGAAGATGAGAGCGGCGGCGAGGAGAGAAGAGGAGGAAGGTGATGAGTTTGAGGTCGATGAAAGAGGTGGTAAAGAGGAGGGAGAAAAGGATTCTCTAGTTGCACGTATGTTGCAGGCACAACAGCTTGAAGACAGTGGCCGTGTTCGTAAATTGATTGCTTCCAGGTACATCATACTCTATTTTGAATCGATTTGAAGTTGTTTTAGAACTGATAACCTAACAATCATGGAAATGGAAGCTTTTTCGAGTCATTATTCAAATCTGTCAATTCACCATATTCATCAATCATGAGCAATTTGTGAATCGATTTGAAGTTGTTTTAGAACAATCATGGAAATCTACATACTCTCTTTCTAATCGATTTGAGGTTGTTTTAGAACTATTTAACCTAACAATCATGGAGAGGAAATCTACATCAACAGAACAATCATGGAAATGGAAGCTATTCCGAGTCATTATTCAAATTTGTCAATTCACTATATTCATCAACCATGAGCAATTTATGAATTGATTTGCCATAGAAATAGTAATCAAGTTGTTCATATTATGAGTTGATTTGCCGTAGAATTAGTAATCAAGTTGATTTGCTACTTGATAGCTTAAAGAATATTTGTAGCATCAAACTATAACAATCCTTTGCAATAGTAAAACAATTTGAAACTGTATGTTTAGGATTATCCATGTTAATGGTTAGCTATTTCTGTATATTTAGGGTTCAAAATCCAAAAACAACGGACGGATTTGAAGTTTTAGTGAAACATCGACAGTCTGTAACGGCTGTGGTTTTGTCAGAAGACGATTCTAAAGGTTTTTCAGCTTCGAAGGATGGGTATATTGTTCAGTGGGATGTGAATAGTGGGAAAGCCGAGGCATATTCTTGGCCTAGTGAGGATGTATTGAAGTCTCATGGTGCCAAAGATCCACAAGGTCGAGCTAAAAAGCGTAGTAAGCATGTTTTAGCTCTGGCTGTAAGCTCTGATGGTCGGTATTTGGCAAGTGGAGGCTTTGATCGACATATTCATCTATGGGATACACGTACACGGGAACATATTCAGGTACTGTTTTCAAACGGGCAAAACCTTGAAAGGTTATTATTGTCATTTTATTTGAATTGTTCTTATTTTGGCAGTGGGATGTTTTTGCAGGCTTTTCCGGGCCATAAAGGACCTGTGTCTTGCTTGACCTTCAGGCAAGGGACTTCGGAATTATTTTCTGGTTCGTATGATCGAACCATCAAGATATGGAATGCAGAAGACAGAACTTACATAACGACATTATTTGGTCATCAAAGTGATGTTTTGACCATTGATTGTTTAAGGAAAGAACGGGTGCTAACTGTTGGTCGTGACCGGACCATGCACTTATGGAAGGCAAGTGGTTTCCTCATTTTACTTGTTCTAAATGGGAGGAAAGTTCCCTTAGGAACCCAAATTTGATTAGGAACCCATGAACCGCCCACAGTGTCTCGCGTGTTCCTCTTCTAGATGAATATTCATCATGATTAACACATTCATGATGAACGCGGAAGTGTTATTCATCATGAATGTGGAAGTGTTATTCATCATGAATAACACATTCATGATGAATAACATTCATGATGAATGCGGAATTGTTATTCATCACATTCATGATGAATATGTTACAACATTAATGATGAATAACACTTCCATATTCTTGATGAATATGCATTTATGATGAATAACACTTCCATATTCTTGATGAATATGCCATGTGTTGCGCTGTGGGCAATTCCCGGGTTCCTAATCAATTATAAGTTTCTAGTGGAACCTGCTAAATGGTTCCCATAAGTATCTTTTTTTTCACTGTGGGTAACATATCACAATAAAAAATAGTTGATAGTATGCCACATCAAAATTATTTTGATATGTCATTCATCTTTTCTTTGGTAAATACAGGTTCCCGAGGAGTCACAACTAGTCTTTCGGGCTCCTGCATCATTATTGGAGTGCTGTTGTTTTATTAGTAACGATGAATTTTTATCGGGCTCAGATGATGGTAGTATCGAGCATTGGAGTGTGATGCGGAAGAAGCCCCTTCATATTGTAAAAAATGCACACCCTACATTGATTCCGAATAAGCTTGATAGAGGACAAAATGGTGATTTATCAAATGGTAGCGAAGGTAATCAACTTCAAATGTTTATACAAATATATAATTAGGTAAATTGTCCAAAATAGCCAATCATGCCTCCCCTCTTCACTTCATAGCTACCTTTTCAAGAAATTGACCTGAATAGCCGGAGATTACACACTTAGCCCTTACGCAACCTGCTTTCTCTAACAAAATAATCGTTAAAAGTAGACATTAAGCAAGTTGTGTAAGTGCCACTTGCGTAATGTCTAGGTGGCATGTCTATATATGTAATCTCCGGCTATTTCGCTATTTTGGTTCGTTATAAGACTTAGTTTTTTTTTTAAGTTTTACTACTATTATTGATCACCGTAGCTATTTAGATCTTGAATTGTTGCAATCCTGATCGAAAAATCATTTATGTTCTATTTTTCTCAGATAATTTGCATCCTACTTCTGAAAAGTTATGCCCGTCTGCACATTCGTGGGTTAGTTCTGTTGCTGTATGTAGAGGCAGTGATCTTGCAGCATCAGGAGCCGGGAATGGTGTCGTTCGTCTGTGGGAAATCGAAAATGATGCCAAAGGCATTCACCCACTTTTTGAGCTCCCACTGGTAAGTTCTCAATTTTCAGTTTATATTAAACGAATGGAAGTTTAATTGTTTTAAATTTCAGGGATAATTTTAAGAAAATTCCGTAGAGAATTTGTCATCATCCCTTTCTAATCGTAACAAAAAAGTGTCTACGTTTTTATGGCATTTTGTTCTGATATCGATCTACTTGTATGTATATAGGTTGGGTACGTGAATTCTTTGGCATTTGCCAAGTCAGGGAAATTTTTGGTTGCTGGTGTTGGCAAGGTGAATTTCGATTTTTACCTTCAAAGTTTTTTCTGCTTCATAATCAGTATTTGTCTTCAAATATGCGAGAGGTTTTGATCACCAGACCGTTTCTTGATCTACCGTTCCACAATTTTTCGAGTGATTGATGTTTCAGCCTTTTTTTCGGCTTTTTTTTTGCAAAAATCACATCGTTCTTTCGAAAATGCAGGAAAAGAAAGTATGATGATAAGTGATTCTGGAACCATCTCTTGTCTTGTTTTCTCAAATCGTTCTTGCGAAATCTAGGGTTCTTTTAGAGTTTTTGCAAGAATGATTGTTTCATTACAACGAGAGCGGAATAAAATGGTTCGAAAATTTGTTAATTCTTTTTTCCAAAGGATGATCTGTTTGAAACGGAGAGGATGGATTCTTTTTTGCCAAATTTCATTTTGTTTCCATTAAGCCTTGTATGAATTAAGTCGTCTGTATTGGTTTTGGTTGGGTGAAAAAGATGACCTTATATTTAACATTTTTTACAATTCAGGAACCCCGATTGGGTCGATGGGGGTGTCTTCCTGCTGCTCGGCATGGTGTTGCGTTGCACCGTTTGCAGTTCTCGTGATCCAATCGTTGTACCAGCTCCAACCCCGTTATATCAGACCAATCCGAGATCATGTGACGGAGGTGCTAGTGGACACGAAGATTAAACAGCCAAAAATGATGCTTCCGGAGTGAACACAATGATCTCGAATTCGGCCTTGTTACATTTTTTTTTGTGCTCTATTTGTTAAATTAATTTTGGTTACGGTTTTTTTAACATTAACTTGGGTGGATTCTATAATCCCAAAAGATATTACCATTTGCATCAATGATCCACCTCGATACAAATTTTGATTGGTTGATGCTTCCGGAGTGAACGGGAATGAACCGGGGGTGGATCGAGTCTTTGGAGTTGTGGTTTTTGCATCTTGATATATAGAATCCCATCTAAATCTTGTCTCCGATATCATGTGAGAATGTATTGAACCCCATTTGAGGGCCTAGTTGGTAGCAACTTAATGAACTTATTAGGACTCATAGCTTATTCGGTCAGCTGTTTGATAGTGGCTTAATGATATAGAAAGTGACTAATTGATAGTGGCTTAATGATATAGAAAGTGACTTAGGTCACCTACAGATGATTGTTTATAGCTTATTCGGTCAGCTATGCATGACTGTTTGATAGCGACTTAATGATATAGAAAATGATTTATTGATAGTGGCTTAATGATATAGAAAGTGATTTATTCGGTAAGGCTTGCTTAATGATATAGAAAGTGACTTATTCAGTAAGGCTTCTAGGGGAAAGCTTTATGCACCCCTCTTAATTAAAAAACACACTATTTTCACGAAAAACTCTCTCAAACAAAAACTTCCCAAACAGGCGGATTAATCCATACAAACAACTTTATCCATATAAGACTTAACGAAAAAACCAACCAAACAGCCCCTGAGTACTCTTCGAAAGAGCTTTTCAGGAGAGAAAGAAGGTTTCGACATATATTAACAAAAAATGATTAATTTAGTTGATACGAGACTTCAACAACAACGATATCTTACACTATAAATACAAAAAGACTCAAATATTCTGCTAGAGAGAAACACATTCAACAGTTTTCTTGTTACAACCTTGGTATCGGTCCCTATTTATACAACCTTATTTTGGTCTCGATTAGATTCAGACAAATCGGACACAACGAAAGATCAACTCCACACTCGCAACACGTCTGTAAATCCCAACAAGAATAACAACCACGACAACAATAAGAATGATTAATTATTCAGTAAATTTCATATTTACGACGGATTGTGTTTAAACTCACCTGATGCCCACAACCGAAAGCCATGTCCTTCGGGTTTTTACGACACACGAGGCACACCTGAAAACAAGAACCGAATGCAAATTGTTGTTATCAGTACACACCAACTCATATTTCTTAACTTTCACGACAACTTACCTGATGGTCGTAAATAGAATTCAAAGATGGAGATCCCGTCTCATGTACACTCCGATTCCCGAAATTTGAAGCGCCACCATAGGGCGGAGGAAGGGGGATGGTGTTTGGAGAATAAACCGTTCTTCGACTAATCAACAACATGATGGAAACGTAAATATCTTAACTATCACAACCAAAATCCATCAATCGCGTGTGTGATTGTTAGATCTACGAAATATTTGATCTTACCCGAGTAGATTGAGCTCGATTGTAGCTTTATATTGCGAAGGTATTTCCATCAACGCAGTTAACGCGAATTCCGTTTGTTTCTTCAATGGATCCACATTCTTTGACATAATTTCCGTAAAATTCACAAACTAGCAACAAGTAAGAATACATCAGTTAGATTACTCTCTAAAAGAGCTCGTAAGCAGATAAAATGGGTTCCAACATATATTATTAAGAAATGGTCCAAATATAGCTGATGTAGGACTCCAAACAGTTGTAAACCTGAAAATTGTCGAAGGCTCGAGAAGGTATGTTGTCATCGAAGTCCTTCATCAAGTCCCAAGGACCGTCGCCAACCCCGACCAGTATTATCGATAATGGATACTTACTGCAACGATGAAAGCAACAACGGACACTGAGAACACTACAACAAAATCGGTTATAGGACGCCATAAATTTGTAAAAATTTTAATACACTGTTTTATAGAACTTAAGTTTACGCGTGCGTCATTTGTACAAGTTTTTATGATATTTTTGGTTGTTTTAAGTTTTTTAGGACCTTTTGAAATAAAATGTCCTATTAACTTTTTTATATAAGACCTTTGAAAAATTTCTCCTGAACACATCTTTTTATACGACACTTTTTTAAATAATGTCATAAAAAAATTAATAGTACGTTTTATTTCAAAAGGGTCTTATAAGCTTATCGTGACACTTTTATAAAGATGTTTGGTCCTAAAAACTTAGGTCCTATAAAATAGTCCAATAGGGTGTACAAAAAACCGTCAATCCGCGAAACCCGACCAACCCAACCCGCTAACAACCCAATTAAACCCAACCCGCCAAACCGCCAAACCGTTAATTATAAGGGTTAAAATTGGGTTAGGAAAACTCAACCCAACCCAAACCGCCAAACCACCGCTAATATTATTTAGGGAATTTAATTAAAATACCCAAAGTTTGACTTTGACTTACCAAAATACCATTTTTCTCGCTGATGTTACCAAAATACCCATTTTTTCCGCGGTGGGTCCCGCGATCGCGGGCTTGTGCCCACGTGGCACCCATGTTTGGGCAAAATGTCCCGCGGAGCCCCCCAACTATGGCCGCGGTGACAAGTTTGGTCCCTGTCGGTCCGCGGTGGTTGCCCGCGATGGGCCCGCGATAGGCCAAAAAAATTACATTTTTGGTCCTTTTTCACGTGTACTGTTTTTGTGTGTCTTTGGATGAAAATGAGACCTTAAATTCGCAAACACAGTTCAGTTTAAAAAAATACAAACTGGCCAAAAGACAGTACACGTGAATCTTGCATTCGTTCAAATACAGGGGCCAAAAGTGTATTTTTTTTGCCCACCGCGGGCCTATCGCGGGCAACCTCTGCGGGGGAGGGACCAAAAGTGTCACCGCGGCCATAGTTGAGGGGCTCTGTGGGACACTTTGGCCAAACATGGGTGACACGTAGGCCCTAGCCCGCGATCGCGGGGCCCATCGCGGAATTTTGGGGTATTTTGGTAAAGTGATCGAGATTTTGGGTATTTTGGTAAGGGTGGGTCAAACTTGGGGTATTTTAATTAATTTCCCTATTATTTATTTAATAAAAAAAATATTATATATATATAAGGTGTGCAACAAATGCAAGATTTGCATTTTACGGAGCCTCTCTCTCTCTATATATATATATAGAGAGAGGGATAATAAAATGTAAACTGCTAAATGTGTGTAAACTTGTAAACCTTTGGATTTCATATATTTTCTTGATGAAATTATTTTATAAAATTGTTTATTTTGATAAAAATGTTTTATATCATTCGTTTCCTAATGAAATTGTTTCATATATTTGTGTTTTTTTATGTAAAACGGAAAAGTTTCATCAAGTTTCATAGGAATGAAAAAAAATATATGAAACTACATAAAAAACACAAATATATGAAACAATTTCATCAAGAAATGAATGATATGAAACAATTTTATCAAAATAAACAATTTCATGAAAAAATTTCATTAAAAAACCTATGAAATCCAAAGTTTACACGAAAAAAAGTTTACAAAATAGTGAACCTCTATATATATATATATATACACACACATGATACTTGCAAGTGCAACCCAAATTTAAAAAAAAAGTTAATAATTGTTAACTAGTATAATTCATGAGGCCTAAATTACTTTATAATAACATCCCAAAATACTTATCCTTGAACAAGGGTTTCATCTTAGAATCATAATTGTTAGATATTGGTACAAGTTTTGTGGAATCACTTAAGAAACAAATGTAAGAAGTATTTGGATAGTGTGTGCGATAAGAAACAAAAATTGCTTAGCCTTCGGTGTCGTTTAATAAAGAGAGATGCCGAAAAGTCGTGGTTAGGTTTATGCTTAAGGACGAATAACTTATGTTTTTGAATTGGATGTTACAATTTACACTTTTGAGTTTAAGACTTAAGAACTTTAATATTTATTTAGATGCTTGTAATAACTAATAACTTCGTTGGGTATATTTTTAATTTAATTTAATTTATCGGCGAATGTGGCTGGAACTTCACGTTCGGGAGCCTACCAACCACTGAACGACGGAGCTCGCCGGAGTACCTGGAAGGTACCGGAAACAGACGAGGAGTGGACAAACTGTGGGCGAACTGCAGCCGATTTTCCATTCACGCCTGAGGAGGAAGCAGACTGGGAGATGGCATCCGACAATTACTACTTCGATAATGGCATGAGAACCCCACCAATGTATGATTTTATGCCGACGGGTCTTCGACAAAGTCAACGAATTACTCCTGCAGTGCAAAAAGCCATTGATGAGGCGAACGCCGATATCAAAAAGGTAAAGGGTATGTGGAACCATAACAGGGGGATTCAGCAGGGGAAAATGGAGTATCTAGCGGAGAAGAAACGAGAACTGGCCATGACTACGGCTCACGTTCGGCAGCTGCAACGAGAGATTAAGGAAGCTGAAGAGGAACTAGAAGAACTCGAATCGGACTACATAGGAATGGAGGACGTGATCAAGGAAAAGGTTAACTTGATCACAAGTCTCCAGGACGCCTTCCAGTGATAGATTTCTTTGTTTACATGCACTGTATCCGTTTTGGTTGGGAAGATGATTTGCAATAATTTTTATATGATGTTGTTAATTAATTTACTTGTTACATAACTTAAGTGAATTTCTATATTAAAAACATTAAAATGGAAAGGAAACAATACATTAAAAACCACATAAAATGATAACCTAAAAACTATAGGGACCATTAATGTTTTTTTAAATTTGCAACAAACTTCATGGACCAAACTGTAAATTCGAAAAGTAGCGGGTTAGCCCGCGATCGCGGGGGCCCAACGCGGACAGGGACCAAAACTGCCAACACAGGCATTCTTGAGGGGGGAAAGCTGGACCGCGGGCATTCTTGAGGGACCAACGCGGGCAAAGTGGGCAAAGTTTGGTGACACGTGGCCTGGAGCCCGCGATCGCGGGGCCCACCGCGGATTTTTGTAAGATGGGAGAGATTTGTGGCATTTTGGTAAGTGATGGTCAAACTTAGGGTATTTTAATTAATTTCCCTATATACTATATATATATATATATATATATATTTAGTTAATCTTTTTATCTATTTTAAATTATCAACTGAATAAGTTTAATAGGATTCGAGAAAAAAAAAATAGTTTAATCTTATACCAATCGGTTGTTTTTTAACTTTATAAAATGCATTTTACAAGCACTATTACATATTTTTATTTAAACTTTATTTTTATTAATTAATCAAATTTGTTAAATATTTAAATTGAAAATAAATATATGTATATACACTATATGTATATATATATATATATAGAGGGAACTTCAAATGAAATCAGTCAAAAAGATGAAACCAATGAAACCCGATCTCAGCCGTCCTTTTTCTTGATCGACGGTTGAGAGATTTTCGCATTTTAACTAATTAAAAAAATAAGTAAAGGGTAGTTTAGGAATATATTTTAGGTATTTAAATTTAAAATCTATTAATTAATTTGAATTAATCTAATTATGGTTAGATTTCCTTAATTTTCTAATCATTTACCTTAATCTTTCTCTCTCTCTCTTTCTCTCTCTTCTCTATCGCTCTCTCTCAATTTTCCGGTGAGCCTACTGCATCGTGATCATCATCAGCATAATCTTCATGTTTTTTTATTTGTTTCCGGTAAGCCTACTGCATCGTGATCATCATCAGCATATTCTTCATGTTTTTTTATTTGTTTCTTACATTGTCATCATCATCATCATCATCATCATCATTTACCTCATGTTTTTTTATTTGTTTCTTACATTGTCATCATCATCATCAACATATTCTTCTTTTTTTGTTCTTTTTTGGCGGATCGATTTCATATCGATTCTGGGTTTCATATCTACTAAAAAACCGTTTTATGAAAACTATTTTTTTCTCCTATGAAACGTGAAAATTTCGAAAAAACTGTTTATGAAACTCGCAAAAATTATGAAACTCGATTCTGGGTTTCATTATGATTCATGATTCTGGGTTTCATATCGATTTTCATCTACTAAAAAACCGTTTTATGAAAAACTATTTTTTTCTCCTATGAAACGTGAAAATTTCGAAAAAACGGTTTATGAAACTTAAAAAACTTGAAAGTTATGAAAAAAACTGTTTACGAAAAAACTGTTTATGAAACTCGCAAAAATTATGAAACTCGTCGGAATTTGGGGGAGGTCGCTGGAGTGGAGATCGCCGGAGTGGGAGGAGGTCGCCGGAGTGTAGGTCGCCGGAGAGAGAGAGATGAAGATAATTGAGAAAATTAAGGAAGTTTGTTTGTTGCTAAAATTATGAATATGCCTAAAATTACGAAATTGGAGAAAAAGACCCAAATACCCTTGGTTTCATGGTTTCATAAAATATAACGGTTTCATAATAAGAGGACTCTCTCTCTCTATATATATATATATATATGTGTGTGTGTGTGTGTGTAGTGCTAAAGTATAATAAAAAAAGAAAAAGTGATAAATGAAATTTAAGGATAAAAATTCTAAACTCTTTATACCACAAGGACTAAATATGTAATTTCTCACATATTTTTAACACCTATATTTAACAGAGTTGGATGGAGGGACAAAAACGGAAGCAAAATGGAAACCTCAGGGATGAAAAAAGCAGGTTTTAAAGGTTAGGGACGAAAATCGTTATAAATGTCAAACCACAAGGGCGAAAATCGTAATTTACTCTTATTTATTTCAAGTTCTTGATTTTAGATTTGAGATGTTCATCGCACACACGAGTATATATCTAGTTCCGAAATTGCTTGAGCCCTCTTGTTCTAATCTTTTTCTTAGCAACTTGCTCGAGTCGTAGAATGCGATTTCGCATTCGTATAAACCTCCTACGACTTTTGTTAATATTTTATATTGTATTTAGTAATTTGTAAAACACAAACATTTGCAAATTTGAGATTTAATAATTAACAATAATAAAATATAAATACCTTACCTACATTTGTCGATACTGACTTCTATTTGGTAACCGTAAAACACAAACATTTATCCACATCCATCTTAGTTTATACAATTAAAAAAAAACTCAAATAAATTTAAAATAATATATCAAAAAAGCTTCAATCAAAACAATATTTAAAATGTTGTTACAACAATTTTTAACAATGCCTTTTTCGCGACAAAAATCCTTCCGTCACCGTTTCGTGATGCAACTTTTCGCGACCAAAATTCCGCTCGGAGGACCACTCACCACAAACTTACAATGCCCGTGTAACCAATACGAGTACCGAAAGAACCCACCAAGCGTCGACGTCGTTCGAAGAAAACTCTTGGTTTCAAACATGATTCTCCCCATTCGCATTTGCTCGTTTAAACGCGCAACGTGTTTTCTTGAAAACGGAATTTGGCTACTCACCATATGAACATCTCGAAGCTCGTACCCTTTTCTTGAAACCGATAAGGGTTCCACGTATCTAGCGGCAATCAAAGTACCATCGAAGTAAAGATTAATCACCATATAACGAAATTCCACGTTCACTTTCTTGTTAGGATTCGTGAAATTGGCTAGCAAAGTTAAGTCGCCGTTAAGAAGGTATCCAAGATCAAGATAAACCGCGTTCAAGCTCGCACTCGCGATATCGAATTTCGGGTAGTGTGGGCGGTACGCAAGGTAGACGATGAGAAGAATCAAGCCACCGAGAATTACGATGATCCAAAAGAAAACGCAACAAATTGCGATGAGCCAAGTAAGGCGTTTGGTTTTTCGCGGCGGTGGGACCCGTAGCGGTGGTGACGGGTAGCGGGAGAGGGCTATGCCTTGGCGGCCGTTGGCGGCAGGTGGCGGCCGTGACGGTGGTGAGAGACGTGGAGGTTGAGATGATGCAGGGGAGGATATCGGCAAATGGGCGGTTGGTTCTTGTGATGGTAAGATGGGGACCATGGGGGGAATTGACGAAGACGATGATGGCGGAGATGGTCTGAACCGTTGGGGTAGTTGTTGTCCGTGTGGGTTCGAGCCATCTGGGTCATGGAGTTGGGCGTATCGTTGGGTCCTGGGCTGGAAATGAGGGTTGGTCTCGCGTGGGTGAAACATGGGTGGTTCGAGCCAAAGTGGTTTGGTTCCAAAATGGGGATGGTGAAACAAGTTATGAATATTGAGGTGACTTTAAGACAAGTAAAGTAAAGAATCAAAGGTTTGTTAGGCAGGGAAGGCAAGTAACGTTAATGATACCAAAGCTTTTTAAACCCTAAAAAGAACTTAAAAATATATTTTTCGAATTAATTCGTTAAAAGTTCACAATCGTCCATAACCCTTATTTCAAAAATGTTCTAAAAAACTTGTTAAAACGCCTAAAAACGTACTATAAATATATATATATATATATATATATCACTTTTATATGTCAGACTTAGGGTCTGTTAATTAGCAGCTTAATAAGCAAGCTTAATAACACTCACAGCTTATTCGGTTATCTATGGCGAAAGATCGTTTGAGAAACGTAAGAAGAAATCTGGACCCTTGATAACTTTTAATCTCAAACCCACTCATGAATTGTGATTGATACGGGAATTGATCTGATGCATCGCATCCTAATGTGCATCCAAGGTGGAGATCACTTCTTACACTTCTCTTCTCAGTGGTTCCCAAACACGTCATACATACATGATTGTTTAATGACTTAATAATATAGAAAGTGACTTATTCATTAAGCTTTTAGGGAAGAGCTTTATGCAAAAATTCAAGTTCTTCCAAACTTGTTATTTCAATCAAAAACACTATGAAAAAAATCTCCCAACAAAACAGTTCCCAATCCATACAGTTAGACAATTTTATTGATACACGAGTTAATGGAAAACCAGCAGAACAACCCTTTATATAATTGTTTGATTGTATAAACTCAAATCATATAAACAGTCTAGTAGCACATTTAGATCTGTATTATAATCAACAAGTTGAATCACCGTTTTAGCAATGCCAAAAAATCAAGTTTTGATTTTGGAGTGTCAGCGACAAGAAAGCGAAAACAGAAAAGCAAATGGAGGCGATATCAAGAGAAAGATGACGTCCACTGAAACCTTCGACCTTAAACAAGTTGTTGCTCTTCTTATCGTTTGTGGTTTGACCATTTTCGATCCACTTGGCTTATCGGTGCATAACAAATTAAAGCTTCACCTTTCACATTCTCGTATGATTCATTGTTGGTCTGGTTCAACCCCAATCTAACTGTTATACGGTCTTCCCCCCGGCTTTTAGGACTGCATGTTGCATCTTTGTTAATTTTGTCACTAGAAAAAAGTCTCTTAAAACAATAATTATATTCTAACGTCACAATTCAAAAAATACGGCAGCTTTATATATGTAACATATATATGTGGTTTTTACCTTGACATAAAAAGATTGTGGGAGGGATGAGAAAAGCACCTGCACCTCTCCATTGGTGATCTTTACCAAGAAGAAGAGAAGAATATAAGCTCTCCACAAAAAATAATACTTCATTTCTGAATGAAAATGTGACAGAATTTTAAAACTTTCAAGGCTAATATTATTATTATGACATGAATGGTGGTGGTGTGAAGTCAAAATTTGACCAAAATTCATATATGGGTGTCAAATTATCGATTAGTGGCAGATCTAGGATTTTAGTTGATCGGATGCATCTTTAAGGTGAGGTGGATCAAAGACTCACAAAGTCGTAACGATGTGTTTTAAGCCTATGTTCATTGTTTTCAGGGTTTTTTGGTTGATTTCCAGAGACTTTCCGGTTTTTGTTGTTGATGTTTCTAGTAATTTTTTAATATCCCGTAAGCAACCTCAAAGTTTAGCGAAAATTGGTTGAGTGAGTGCACGAAACCCCGCTTGAACCTCATCAACAAATGAATCAAAATAAGATATCCGGTTATGTTGACACATATAACTCACTCGATTTTACACATTAGAACGGAATAGAGAGACTGTTGGGTCGGTTTACTAAAGGCTTACCCAAACAAGCACTTACCCAGTTAGGGGCTGTTTGTTTACCTCTTAATAGTTCCATTAAGAGGCAACCTCTGAATCGTTCAGAGGTGAATCTTGTTTGGCAAAAAAAAGTCTGCCTCTTAATGATTTAGCATCTTGGGTCACCCTTAACCATTCAGCACCATGATTTCATTCTAAACAAATACCAAACAACCATATTTCATTTTGCACTGTATCATAAAAGACTCTTAATCATTCTAACCAATAATCTTAGCACCAGTAAGATCTAAGGCAATGACGAAGAATCTTACCCTGTAAGTAAGAGATAATGCTCTTACCACAACTTGGGCTTACCGGAAAAATTGTTGTATAAATCTTACGCGATAAATAAATAATAATATAGAATTTTACTATTGAACATTTATTCGAATAAACGTTTGATAAAACGACTCATTAATTTATTCTAAACATTTTTTTTAGGGATCGGTAAAAGATTGGAAATCTTTGGATATAAAATTAAAGAAACACCACTATTAATTTCTGTAAATTTCTGATATGAAATTTATAAATTTATAATTTAAAAAAATACATAATTTCTCGGATTACAACATTAATCATATTATTAAAATATTTCATATATTTAATAAAATATTATCTTTCTTCTAAATATTTGATTTAAGGAGTAAACTACACTTTTGGTCCCTGTGGTTTGGTGTTTACAAAAATTTAGTCCCTACAATTTAAAAATTACAGTTTAGCCATTAAAATATGCATTTCGGTCCGGATTTGGTCTCTGTGTCTAACAGCCGTTAAAAATCTCGTTAGATGAGGGGTATTTTAGTCTTTTTTCACTTTTTACTTTATTTTTCTTTGGTAAATAAATTGTAGGGACTAAATGTGTTATACCATAATTATATGTTTTTTCTTGAATATTCATCTTCCCCAAATAAACCGTAACATAATGAATATATTTAGGGTTTTTGTCAGAAGTTTGAACATATAAAAATTTGACTTTGATATCGAAATCAAAATGGATTCCCAACCCTATATTTGTTCAAAATCAAAATCTGGAACAAAATCCATTTCTCTCTAACTCTAATGCAATATGTACGAAACCCTAATAAGATTTGTTCAAAATCAAAATCTGGAATAAAACTCATTTCTCTCTAACTCTAATGCAATCTGTTGGCAGAAGCTTCTGTTTGCTGTTGAAGACCTGCTCCACAAAGAGTTTGGAGTGCAGTGAATAAATCCCTCAAGTCTCGGGAACGTGGGTGTTTTCTTACATTTGATTTAGTCTTTCTGTTGCAATCTCTTATCCCTATAGAATACGATAGTTTGTTTTTCAGCTTTTGTTCTTGTAAGCCTATAAAAGAAAGGCACCTCTGGTTATTCAATAAATTCATCAGTTCAGCTCTCAATTTCTGATCTTCAAATTTCTTTCGTAAGGTCCAACAAAATCAAAATCTGTAACAAGTATATGTTCCTCTCTAATCCTAATAAAATTTGATCGAAATCAAAAGGTAAAATCGAGTAGATTAAGAATGGAGATGGATGAATTGAAGACTGCACATCGAACATATCCTACGATGAAGACGCAGATGCTTTTGGAAATCGAAAAAAAAAACCCAATACGTGATGAAGATGTAGATGCATTTGTAACTCAAACAAAGATGAAGTTTCTTCTGCAAATTGAAACCAGGTGAAGAAGGTTTCTGCAAATCGAAACACCAAGGGGGAGTTTCTTCTGCAAAACAAAATCAGATGAGGAAGATTTCTACAAAAAAAAAGTAGATGAGGAAGGTTTCTGCAAAATAAAAGTCTACGAAACAAGTTTCTGCAAATCGAAACCTAAACATTAACGGAAGTTGGATGGTTTCTTTTTGGCTTTTTTGAAATAAAGTGGTGCATTAATATAATCATTAATTATGATTATGTAATCAATTTGAACCAAACATTATTAAACATTATCATTTCTATTCCATGTATTTTAATACCCCCAACAAATCACCCCCTCGGTTTTTTTGGATTTGGGTTTGATTGAGAAAATGAATCTGCGTTTAATTTTAGTTCTTTTGGATCTTGATTGAGGACATAATTTTGGGTTTAAATGTTCATCTTGATGATTTATTTGGGGAAGATAAATATTCAAGAAAAAAACATATAATTATGGTATAACACATTTAGTCCCTACAATTTATTTACTAAAGAAAAATAAAGTAAAAAGTGAAAAGGACTAAAATACCCCTCATCTAACGAGATTTTTTTAACGGCTGTTAGACACATGGACCAAATCCGGACCGAAATGCATATTGTGATGGCTAAACTATAATTTTTAAATTGTAGGGATCAAATATGTTATAAACATGAAACCAGAGGGACCAAAAGTGTAGTTTACTCTTGATTTAAGTCATTAAGGGTGTGTTTGGTACGCATACATGACAGAACAGGTATCCAGCGTTTGGTAAGATAGTACAGGACAGGACAGGTGTCCAGCGTTTGGTAAGACAGTACAGGACAGAACAGAACATGACATAACTGGTTAAAATGACCAATTTACCCCCTGATGAGATGTTTAGTGTTTTTTTAATAAATAATCAATCCAAGTGAATATTAACAAATAATATTTAAAAATACAAAACCATCTAATATAAATAATGATAAAAAAAACTCACATTCATAACTCAAACCATCTTACACAAATGTTTGAATGTTCAAAAGACATAAACACAAATCTCAAATGTTTAGCATTGTGTAGCAAAGGACGTAAACACAAAATCTCAAATGTTTATAAACTAACATCAAATCACATGCCTAACTTTTGAAGTACGAATTCCACAAATGATGGTTTGAACTTCATCCATGTCATTCCAAAGGCGTAGTTGAATCGGGTTGTCTGCAAAGTACATGCCAATAGCAACACATTGGCGGTTATCAAAACCCATCTTTTTTAACTCGGCGGGCATAGTTCCCAAGCCCGGAGTGCCGACAACCGATACCAACTTACCCATTTCTTCAGATACGGAGTTTAAACCCTTTTCAATCAACTTAAACACATTGTCCGCAACACTACCTTTTCTTTTTCTCTTCTTGGATGATGCTTCTCCTTCTTGTGTAACGGGGGATGCGGAAGCACCATTCGATGGAGTAGACAAAGGCACGGTAAAGTCTTCTGTATCGGCGCCGACTTCATTTTCCAGATTTATGTTCTCCATTGCATCAGCTGCAGATTCGGCCAACGATCCGGTAGCCCTATCTTTTCCGAATATCGTCTTCAATCGCTCGTAATGGGGAAATTGTTTGTTGGCAATGCAGTTTTTGTTTGGATGTTTCTATTAAAACAAAAAAATGCATATATATATATATATATATGAATACCAAATAATTACGTTAAAAATAAAATCATTACCTATATATATATATATATGATAAGTACCAAATAATTACGTTAAAAATAAAATATTACCTTCAAGTATTCCTCTAACACTTGAGCATCAACCGTTACGCATTGATGCACATCATTCCAACCGAACCCACTTGTATTTAGCATGTCATATACTCATATGCGGCCGACTATTTATCTTTTAGCCGCTTCATTTTGTTTTGAATGTGTTTTGATGTAATATTCAAGCCCGAGATTCTTTCACGCATTTTTACAACGATTTGCTCATATATGCCATTTCGAAAACAACCGTTGTCACTCCTACCACCGAAAGCTACGACGTCTTGTAGGATGCTAATCAATGCATCCTCTTCCGCCATACTCCAATTACGTCTATCCGCCATCTTATAAAATGCAACAATAATAAACTTTTAAAATGCCACAATTACAACAAAGTACATCAAATTACGCAAATAATAACAAAGTCTTAAAATGTAACAATAACAACAAAGTACATCAAATTACAATCTACTTGACATCCATGATTCAAACATCTCTTGGGCTATGTCATCTCTCCATTGAGTCCACTCATTACCTGACTCAACAACATCAATGGATTCAAAGTCATCATTCGATTCTGACATCTCTTCCCCGATTGACATATCTTCTAGCGTGAGTGTTGTGTTTTCCTCCGGATCAAGATCCATGTATGTCCTAATAAAACTATATAGCAAAGCACATGCTAGGACCATTCGGCCTTGAAGTTTTATTGGATAGAAGGACGGACTTCGTAGTATGGCCCAACGTTTCTTCAAGATACCAAAACACCTTTCTATGATATTCCTAGCTTGTGAATGTTTCATGTTAAAATATTCTTCCTTATTCGTAGGTGTATGACCAATGTGTTCCCATTCCCGTAAATGATACCTAGTGCCTCTATAGGGTGCCAAAAATCCATTGCCATTGACATATCCTGCATCGGCCAAGTAGTAATTACCGAATGGGACCTTGAAACCATTATTCCGTGTAACGGCATCTCGTAGTACTCTAGAATCGGTAGCCGAACCTTCCCAACCGGATAAAACATAGACAAATTTCATGTCCCTAGTGCATGCACCTAATACATTAATCGCAACATGCCCTTTCTTGTGCGGTATCTTGGTTTATCCGACTCAGGTACGGTCACTTCAATGTACGTTCCATCTATTGCACCTAGGCAACCCTATAAACAAAATAACTTAGTTTTAACTAAATCGTAGATGTTTATACAATAAAATAATAAAAAGGGGGTAACAATTATTACCTTAAACCAATTCCATCTTCTGTCGGTACAATCATCCTCTACCGGAGTTGGTTTCACAAACAATATGTCTTGCAACCGCAATAAAGCACTTAAAACTCGATGAACATATCTACTTATTGTTTCTCCCGACCTATAAAATCTTACTTGAAGACATCTATTTTTGGTGTGATGTGCTAATATGTTTACAAATGTAGCTACTTGCTCTTCAATTGTCACATTACCATCATCTAATAGACCACCACGAGTTTTTAGCAACTCACACAAAATAGCAAATGCATTCCTATCCATCCGCAACTCATTAACACAAATAATGTCACTCTCACGTGTGATGCGTTGGATCTCTATCGCTCTAACTTGAAATCTAGTGAAGGTTCTTTGTCTTAAATTTCTCCTCTCATGTTGTCTTTGTTCATACTCAACTAACCAATTCGCAAGATTGACCAAAACTAAGAGCAAGTGTTATAAAAATATAACAATGATATATTGAACAAGAACTTACTCTTTACAGAATAAAAGAAAACTATTATGAAGAACTTCTAACCCTAAACCTATCTCTAGTAAGATATTAGAGAGAGAAAGTATTTAGAGAGAGATGAGAGCTAATTGATAAAACTCGTCCGAATCTATGAAATGTGAAAGAGTATGCACATTAAATACTCCAGCACAATGTTACATTTCAGTCCCTTGAGAATCCATCAAGAGCTCCGCTACCCTTCATGTTGTTCCCAATATGAGGCGCAGTCCACATCAAAAGACAGATCTACCATATCAACCAACACCTATATTCAACCTTTACTTATAACACCCTGAAATATTTTAAACATTTCAAGTTAACACCTTTCAAATGATAAATGTCAAGATTACTAATTATATTTCATCTTTTAACACCCTTCCTTAATCTTGACATTTGAACAAGTCTACCATTTTCAATTTTTTACACAAATAATCATGCTGATGTAAAGAAAGAGACTTTGTAAATATATCAGCTGTATTTTCTAACGATTCAACCTTAACAGTTTTAAGTACACCACTAGTCACTTTATTTCGAACTTGATGAACATCAATTTCGATATGTTTTGTTTTTTCGTGAAAAACTGGATTATTTGCAATCTGAATTGCAGACTTATTATCACACAAAATATTTACAGGAAGTAAATTTGTGATATTAAGACTAGACAAAATTTCTAGAACCCAAAGTATTTCACATGTGGCAGACGCCATGGCTCGATATTCAGACTCGGCTGAAGACCGAGACACAGCAGTTTGCTTTTTACTTTTCCAAGAAATAAGACAATTTCCTAGAAACAAACAATACCCAGTTACAGATCTTCGTGTAGATAAACACTTACCCCAATCCGCGTCCACATATGCTGATAGTTTAAAACAATCCGAAACAGAAAATAAAATACCTTTACCTGGTGACCTTTTCAGATATCGCAGAACTCTAAGAGCCAAATTCAAATGAGAACGTCGAGGTGCATGCATGAATTGACTAAGGCAATGTACTGCAAAAGCAATGTCCGGTCTAGTAGCCAACAGATAAATGAGTCGCCCAATTAACCGTTGAAAACCGGATATATCAACTAATAAAGGATCAGAAGAGGAACTAGATGACTCAGTTACTATTAAATTCATATCCATTGGAGTATTAATAGGCTTACAACCTAAATACCCAAAATCATTCAATAGTTCCAAACAGTACTTTCTTTGGCTCATACATAAACCATTTTCAAATTTTAAAATTTCAATTCCTAAAAAGAATTGTAAATTCCCAAGATCTTTGATCATAAAGTTCGTTTGCAAATGCTTTTTCACTCTATGAATCTCACTATTATTATTTCCAGTTATAACAATGTCATCTACATACACAAGTAGAATAATAAAGGTATTTCCAGATTTAAGAGTGAACAAAGAATAATCACTACTGTTTTGATTAAAACCAAAATCGAATAAGCAATTAGACAACTTCTCATACCACTGACGAGGAGCCTGTTTTAGCCCATACAGAGATTTCACAAGTTTGCAAACATGATTATCATCATTAGAAAAATATCCTTCGGGAAGAGTCATGTAAACTTCTTCCGTCAAGTCACCATACAGAAAAGCATTGTTTACGTCAAGTTGATGCAAAGGCCAGTTAAACTGAACAGACAAAGCTATAACACATCTAACCGTGACCATTTTAACAACGGGAGAGAAGGTTTCTTCGTAATCAAGGCCTTCTCTTTGACTATAGCCTTTGGCTACTAATCTAGCCTTGTATCGTTCTATTTCCCCAGTAGACTTATATTTAATCTTAAAGATCCATTTACAACCAATAGGTTTTCTACCTGGAGGAAGATCAGTTATAACCCAAGTACCATTCCTATTAAGTGCCTCCATTTCATTATTCATTGCAATTACCCAATTAGGGTCTTTGCAAGCTTCCGAAAAACTACTTGGTTCAATAGACTTATTTAGATTTGACACAAAACAAAAATTTTCTTTTGTGAGATGAGAGTAATTTACTACCTTTTCAATCCCATATTTCACTTTGCCTTCTACTACAAAGTCATCAAATTTTCGGGGAAACTGAGGAACTCTACTAGACTGTCTTATAGATTGAGGAGAAGAAGAAGAATCATTAGACAGATTTGGTAGATTTTGACCCTCAGGAGGGGGGTCTACAACATTACGAGTATCATGTTCAATATCAGCTCTTGAATTTCCTTGATTCCTAGCAGACAAGATAGAATCCACATCAGTTGACAGGTTGTCAACATTCTCTTGACTACCAGAGGAATTAGTAGGATTAACTTGAGTTGTAGACCGATCCCTAAGTTCCTCATTGGGCAGATTGTCAAGAGAAACATCAGTAGAACTTGTGACATTATCAAAGAAATTTAAAGTATTCAAATTTTCAGAGTAGGATTCCAGGTTTTCACTCATTTTGAAAGGAAAAACGTTTTCATAAAAAGTTACATCTCTAGAGACCAAATAATGTTTAGTATCTAGACTGTACAGTCTATAGCCTTTTTTTGAATTTGAATATCCAAGCAAAACACACTTTTCAGCCCTAGAGACAAACTTATCCAAATTATTTTGTTTGACGGCAAAGCACAAACACCCAAAGTTCCTTAAATGAGTGAGTACCGGAGGAAAACCATAGACAATTTCATAAGGACTTTTACCATTCAGAACAGAAGATGGAGTTCTATTTATAAGATAGGTGGCCGTAAGAATGCATTCAGACCACATGTACAACGGAACCCCAGCCTGAAACATTAAAGCCCTAGCAACGTTTAGTAAATGTCTATGTTTACGCTCCACAACACCATTCTGTTGTGGAGTGTAGGCACAAGAAGTTTGATGAACAATGCCATGAGAATTAAAGAAATTTGAAACCTTATGATTTAAAAATTCAGTTCCATTATCGCTCCTAACAGTTTTAATGGTTTTATTAAACTGAGTTCGAATAAGGTTGAAAAAACTGACAACATTATCATAAACCTCATCCTTTCCTTTTAAGAGATAAACCCAAACAGATCTTGAAAAATCATCCACAATAGTTAAGAAGTATTTAAAGCCATCCTTGCTAGAGACTTTATAAGGACCCCAAACATCTATGTGAATAAGTTCTCCTATTTCCTTTGACTTATGATCACTAAGGCCAAACTTAGTACGAGATTGTTTAGCCCTATGACAGATTTCACAAGGAGTAGAAGAGCCTAATTTTATGTTTAACTTTTCTTTTAAAACATTCAAGACTGGGTCAGCTGGATGTCCTAATCTACTATGCCATAGCTGATAGGATATGTAACAGCTAATTGTAGAATTAGAACAAGTAGACTTACCATTATACAAGTTAAAAAGATATAGACCTCCAGCCTCATTACCAATCCCCATCAACTTCGTTCGTTGACAATCCTGAATGTAGCATTTATGCTCATCAAAACCAATAAACACCTTATTGTCTCTAGCTAACTTGTGAACAGATAAAAGACCAACATTAAAATCAGGTACTACCAAGACATCAAACAGAACCAGATCATCAGTGAGTTTCATATTCCCAATTTTATTTATTTTTGCTTTGGATCCATTAGGGTGATTAACAATAAGATTCAAGTCTGACACATCTACAATATTACTGAGACTACTAATAGATGAGGTCATATGTTGAGTAGCCCCAGAATCTATAATTCAACTGGGTATAGATGGAGAAGAGAGTGACATACCTGCCATATTGGTTGAAGCCACACTAGAGGTGCTAGAGTCAAGAAGAGTCAGAAGTTTAGAAACTTGCTCTTGAGTCAAGTGTTGAGAGGGAGAGCATCCTTGGTGTCCCGAAGATGGATGATTAGAGTTGGGAGTGCTAGATGTCTCTACATTGTTGGAAGAGGGTCTAAAATTGCCATTAACATTTGGTTTTCTTTGAAAATCCTTTGGAGGAAACCCAATGAGTTTGTAACACCTTTCTATGGTGTGGCCTATCATGCCACAATGTTTGCATAAAAGATTTGGATTAGGTGGTCTTATGGGCTTACGTTTGTTTTCAGAAGTCTTACCAAAGTAGGCAGAAGATTGGGTTTTATTGGAAGAGGAGCTAGACGTCCCTCTGTGGGACTCTTCCCTTGAAATAATGGAAAAAGCTGTTTTTACAGAGGGAAGAGGATCAGCGGTGAGAATAGTACTCCTTACAGGCTGGTAGATGTCATCTAGACCCATTAGGAATTGCATGAGTTTTAAAAGCTGGTTATGTTCGGAAAAGTCGTGGGAAGCATTGCAGGTACAGGCGGGAAGTTTGACTAAGGCGTCAAACTGTCTCCACAAAGAATTTAACCTATGGTAATAATCAGAGACGGATGACCCGTTTTGAGTTAGAGAATTAATTTTCTTATGTAGATTAAAAGTAACGGAGCCATCCACCTTATCATAGGTTTCCTTAAGTTCAAGCCAGACATGAGAGGAATTTTTTGAAAAAACTTGTCCAAGATACAGTTCTTCAGTAACCGAGCTTAAAATCCAAGATAGAACTACTGAGTTACATCTGTCCCATTGTTTAGCCAGGACTGGGTCAGTGGTAGGTCTAGGACAAGAGCCATCTATGAATCCGAGTTTATTTTTAGTTTCAAGAGCGAGGATCATAGCACAGGACCAGACCTTGTAGTTATCAGTTCCATTTAGTTTAAGGTTAAGAATGGAAGCCCCAGTGGTATCGCTGGGATGCAAGTATAAGGGATCGCCAAAATCAAGTTTAGCGATCTGAGATATCCCAGCGTTACCATTGGGGTTTATCACAAGATCTTCTTCGGCAGGCATAATGAAACAAACACAAAAGGATCTGAGGTGAACAAAGGCAAGATTCCTAAAACACTCAGGATGCTAGGTCAAGCCGAACCTCAAAGCCTTCAAGTTTGATACGACAAGAAGCCTGACAAAGGAGATACAGCGGAAGCAAAAGAACTAATGGAATAAAGAACTTAAAGAGCAATAAGAAATAACACAGACAAACAACAGCAAACACAAAAAAGAGGGGGGGGCCCGAGGAAGGCCACAGATCTCACCTGAACAGAAGAAAAAATAATAATAAGCACAACAGTTACATAAACACCAAGAAATCACAGATATCAACTGAATAAGAGTTATTAAAAATGCACTACTAAACACGATTCAAATCTGAATAAGGATTAACCAGAGAACAAAATCTGCTGAGTTCTTACTCTCACTGTTGTGGTTAGACCCTTGCAACTCGAGTAAAACAAAAAAAATCAACGGAATAATGAACTCTGATCGAAAAACTAACAGACGAAGACCACACAAAACTCAGTCCATGAGATATGATCTAATCTCAGATCTGAGTTGAGATTAATGTCGAACAAGAAAAATGAGAACTGAGATATTGAGGATCTCAATACTTATACGAAAAGTTCCTCAGATCTTGAGATATTTTGGATCTGAACAGCGGTAAACCCAAACTAAGCTGTAGCAAACACAGACAATACAAATCTGAGCAGATATGTATATTGAGAATACAGATCTGAACAGTAATAATGCAGGTCTTAACAGTAAGAAAAATACAAAACTGAACAGATATGTATATTGAGAATACAGATCTGAACAGCCGGTCTTAAGAAGAAGAACAAAGAACCAAACAGATTTCAGTAGATGCTAGACATGGTATCAACCTGAGAAACAGATCTAAAGCCTTGAAAAAACTTAACCAACACGCAGATCTGATGGTCTCAACGCAGATCTGATGCTACTGAAGAGTTAACAACTCAGATCTACGAGAGAAGTTAAAAAACCTTTTTGAAACTTGAATGAACAGCCGATTTGTAACACAAACAACTTATCATGAAAAATAAGATCTACAAGAAATGTCAACGAAATTGTGGCTCACGGTACCGTCCTGGTTACAAATGTAACTCTGGTAGAGGAAAGAAATGCGCACAATCGAATGACCAGATTATCAACTCAAGGAAAACGATACAGATCTACAACTCAAAGAAACCGATTCAGATCTAAGATAAAGAACAGATACAGGATCGAGCCTTAAATGCTCTGATACCATTATAAAAATATAACAATGATATATTGAACAAGAACTTACTCTTTACAGAATAAAAGAAAACTATTATGAAGAACTTCTAACCCTAAACCTATCTCTAGTAAGATATTAGAGAGAGAAAGTATTTAGAGAGAGATGAGAGCTAATTGATAAAACTCGTCCGAATCTATGAAATGTGAAAGAGTATGCACATTAAATACTCCAGCACAATGTTACATTTCAGTCCCTTGAGAATCCATCAAGAGCTCCGCTACCCTTCATGTTGTTCCCAATATGAGGCGCAGTCCACATCAAAAGACAGATCTACCATATCAACCAACACCTATATTCAACCTTTACTTATAACACCCTGAAATATTTTAAACATTTCAAGTTAACACCTTTCAAATGATAAATGTCAAGATTACTAATTATATTTCATCTTTTAACAAAGTGGATGTAAGCTCTAAACACTTTTAACAATTACAATTAAATTGTTTTAATCCATGTCTACAAAAAAACCAAGAACAATGATCATGTTTTGACTTATAAAATCATGTAAATAAAAAAATAACGAAACATCATATCACAAATAGAAGTATATGAAAACAAATAGGAACAATGATGCTCTATTTCTTCCATTAACACAACAATGATCATGTTTTCACTATTTAACATATCAAAGAACAAGTATAACACTATTCATACATTATGCAGAAAAATATTTCATCAAAACTCAAGTATAACACTATTCATCAAAAGAGTTTCAAAGATTAAAACACCTGTGAAAAAGAAGAAACAACACAGTGAGTACACCTATGGAAAAAAAATCGAAGAAGAAGAATAAAGTTGTTAAAAAATTGTTAAAAAAATGAAACAGAAGAAGAAGAATTTGTGGAAAACAAATCGAAAGAAGAAGAAGAAGAGAAAGCTGTGGAAAAATAGAAGAATAAGAATGAAAAAATCGAAGAAGGGGAAGAAGAAAGCCGTGGAAAATATTGAAGAAGTAGAAATTTGTGGAAAGAAATGGAAGAAGAAGAAGATGACGAAATCCTGTGGAAGAATCGAAGAAAAATTTCTGCAAAAAAATTGAAGAAGAAGAAATACCTGATGAAGTTCACGTTGGGGGGGGGATAGAGGCGCAATGGAAGAAAGAAATGAGATGAATCAGATTAGGTTTTGATAAAGAGGGGTATTTTTGTCCAAATAATCCTTGTTCTAAGGACAATTTAGTCATTTTGCATTTTTATTTTATATTAAATTAAAAATTATATATAACATTATAACCCACAACACCATCTCGTTGAAAACCTAAATAGGTTGAGCCGTACTCGTCCGCAACAGCTCTACTCCGGCGATGCGGTCGTGTCTCAACGAGTACGAAGATGAAGAAACGATGTGATTGATTCCGAAGTGCGATCATGTCTGCCATCCGGATTGCATCGATGCTTGGTTCGAGAATCACGTCACCTGCCCCGTCTGCCGTGCGAATCTTGTTCCAGTTTCCGGTGAGTCCACCGGTGTTCCAAATGAGTTGGAGTTAGGTGTTTCCGTTTCTGTTTCCATCTCCATTGAGGAAAATCTGGCGATTCAATCCGATGCTCTAAACCGGAACCAAACCGTTAAACCTAACCGATCTGTATGAAGACGTGAGGAAACAATCCGTGAACCGTGTTCTACTAAACCGGACGGGAAACACTGTTAGGATGGCCGGATAAGGTAATGAAAGGAAGGGTTACAGGACCGCCGGAGACGATAGTGGCCGGAGAATGGCGTCGGTGGGAAGTGGGTGTGTAACTTCAAAGTACTGCTGAGGTGCTTATGGTTGATTTTTTTAGTCGATATCTAGACTTCGATTTCGTTATCTTGATTTGAAATATCATCTAAAATGGATTAACTGTTTTGGTATCTGCTTCTGTCTCATGGAAATGGTTTGTTTGCTCCTTTTCTGCTTCTGTCTCGTGGAAAGTTTATAACCATTTATATAGGTTTATTCAAGTAAATTTATTTGGGTTTATATAAGCTTGTCCATCCCCGCCATGGATTTCTGGTCAAGTAATAAGGTTTATGTATTTGTTCGGTTTTGGCCATGGATCTGTTCGATTTATATATATATATATATATAATGCATTTGTTTATTAAACTTGTGAATATGTTGTGTTCTTGGAGAAGTGCAGAAAGGCCAACAATCATGTTATAGCAAATTGGGGGAGAAGATAATCGTGTTATAGCAAATTGGGGAACAAAGGTTTTCAACAAGATGGTGTTGTGGGTTATATAATGTTAAATTGTTTTAATTTAATATTAAAATAAAAATACAAAATGACTGAAGTTGACAGACTTTTTTTTAACAAAGTTAGTGTGAGGGACGAAAAGGGAAACCAATTGCAAACAAGAAGGACGAAAAAAGCAATTTTTAAACCACAGGGACGAAAATCGTAGTTTACTCTAAAATCTCTCTAAGAAAATAAGCTATCGTATTTTTGCTAAACTATGCCTAACAGAATTTCTCAAGTCTGGAAATCCAATCATTTTTGTAAACCATAATAATTATCTCGTAATTTCAAAATTATAGGATAAAAGTCAAGGGATCAAGCATGTAACATGTTTATTGTGGTTCCCATTATATAACCAATAAAAAATTGACACATAAGCAGCATGGCACTCCCACTCTCACACATGCCTTTCCCTACCATCCACTGGATTAAAGGTGGCCAAAAATCGGGTTCGGGCCGGGTCGGGGGTCAAATCGGTTCCAAACAGTAACCGTGAGAATCGGGTCAGGTGAGAACCGGGTCGGGTCAGGCCGGGTTTAAACCGAAAGCCCCTGACCCGTTTAATGGTATGTAGAACCGGTTTGCATAAAACGGACCGGGCCGGGCCGAGAACCGGTTCCGTTTCGGGCCTGCGATTTTTTTGTTTTTTAACTACTTTCTTTGTATAATAATTAATTACTAAACTTTAACAAAGAAAAATTGGATTGGAATCATTGGATCAGTAAAATACACTTTAAAAATACGTTTTATTTATAATATATATCACTAAAATACACTTTTACGTTTTATAATTTATATATAATTTTAAGTTACAAACTTACAAGTTACAAGTTACAATACATAAATTCTAAACATTCGAAGGTCCCGCTCCCGAACTTCCACCCCCATCACCCGGATAGTAATTGAATGGATTGTAATTGAATGGATTGTATGGAGCGTAGTATGGATTCTGATCTGGATTGTAGTCTTCAAGAGTATTGTACTGCATCAGTCGTGTAATAGCCGTCTGATCGTCAAGGCGGTCGGTGTCTAGTTCTTCGTCATCTACGACACTACTAACATCAGAAGTATCGGTTACGGACGGCGTACTTAGTAGTTCATCCGCGTCGTTTTCGAATAAGTTTTCTTCCACGCCGTCTAGATCATCCTCCAGGTTCGTTCGATTTTGAATGCGGTCTTCTCTATCCAAGTAATCCTTCAGACATACGCAGCACTCCACCGATTTTGGGGTTATAATATTGAAGACATTTCATAATTATAGAAAACTGACGCTCACCCGAATGTGGCGAACCAAAGAGCTCAAACGTGATTACACGTTTGCATAATTGCCACGATCCCGGTACAATCCAATGTGCCGTTATGCATATATAAGAATCTGGCAATCCGAATGGTGCGCTCCATACATCACAAGTTAAAGAAACTTTGTTGGGTAAGTTTAAAAACATTTCTCGCATATTTTTTTGAACCTTATTCCAATATTTTAAAGCATCACGCTTAAGAGTTTGACGACTTACCGAAGTGTAGCGTGGTTGGAACCCATTTTTGATCATGTTTGTAATGTGAGGATTGTCGAAATGTCCGAACGGCAACGCCATTTGAATGACACATTTCATTTGCATTTCTCGGGCGAGATCATTGTCATACGACCATACTTGACCGGAATTGTCAAGTATGGGTTGAGTTGGATCGTCACCCGATTTCAACCTCTTGCATCTATCCTCGAAGTGGCGCTTTAACGTGCTATTTGATTCGGGTTTTAGGAAATCTCCACACCGTTTGCATTGCGCTTTTTTTGTACCGTCGGGAAATTTTACCAAGTTGAAATTCTCCCAAACCGCTGCTTTTCGTGAATGATCGGCAACAACGGTGTAATTTTGTTCGGCCATTTTTTTGATAGTAGAGACTAGAGAATTGTATGCGTTTTTTGCGAGAAACGAATATAGCGAGAGCCGAGAAATGAGAATTGTATGTGTTTTTTGCGAGAAACGAATATAACGAGAGCCGAGAAATGAGAATTGTAAGCGTTTTTTGCGTTTTGTAAGCAATTGTAAGGTGGTGATCACTCCATAACACCCCTAGTATTTATATGGGGTTGGAGGGGATATTTTTGAGCCAAAAAAACGGTCACAAAGGGGTTCCCAACGGCTAGAAACGGCTCTCTAACGGTTATATTTTTTTGAAAAAATCGGGCCGGGCCACGAACCGGGTCACAAACCGGTATCGGGTCGGGTCGAGGAAATTCCTAAATACACGAACCGGTCCCGGCTCTCGGGCTTGAAACAGGTTCTTGACCGGGCCGGGCCAGAACCGGTTCTTGGCCGGTTTCGGGTCGGGTCGGCCCGTCGGGTCGGGTGGGTTCGCGTCAATTTGGCCACCACTACACTGGATTAGAGGTGGCCAAATTGACCCGAACCGAACCGACCCGACGGGCTGACCCGACCCGAAATCGGCCAAGAACCGGTTCTGGCCAGACCCGGTCAAGAACCGGTTTCAAGCCCGAGAGCCGGGACCGGTTCGTGTATTTAAGAATTTTCTCGGCCCGACCCGGGACCGGTTCGTGACCCGGCCCGGCCCGACCCGATTTTTTTCAAAAAATTATAGCCGTTATATAGCCGTTTGTGACCGTTGGGGACCCATTTTGACCGTTTTTTCACCCAAAAATACCCCCTCCAACCCCATATAAATACTAGGGGTGTTATGGAGTGATCACCACCTTACAATTGCTTACAAAACGCAAAAAACACTTACAATTCTCATTTCTCGGCTCTCGTTATATTCGTTTCTCGCAAAAAACGCATACAATTCTCATTTCTCGGCTCTCGCTATATTCGTTTCTCGCAAAAAACGCATACAATTCTCTAGTCTCTAGTCTCTACTCTCTACTATCAAAAAAATGGCCGAACAAAATTACACCGTTGTTACCGATCATTCACGAAAAGCAGCGGTTTGGGACAATTTCAACTTGCTAAAATTTTCCGACGGTACAAAAAAAACGCAATGCAAACGGTGTGGAGATTTCCTAAAACCCGAATCAAATAGCACGTTAAAGCGTCACTTCGAGGAAAGATGCAAGAGGTTGAAATCGGGGGACGATCCAACTCAACCCATACTTGACAATTCCGGTCAAGTATGGTCGTATGATAATGATCTCGCCCGAGAAATGCAAATGAAATGTGTCATTCAAATGGCGTTGCCGTTCGGACATTTCGACAATCCTCACATTACAAACATGATCAAAAATGGGTTCCAACCACGCTACACTTCGGTAAGTCGTCAAACTCTTAAGCGTGATGCTTTAAAATATTGGAATAAGTTTCAAAAAATTATGCGAGAAATGTTTTTAAACTTACCCAACAAAGTTTCTTTAACTTGTGATGTATGGAGCGCACCATGCGGATTGCCAGATTCTTATATATGCATAACGGCACATTGGATTGTGCCGGGATCGTGGCAATTATGCAAACGTGTAATCACGTTTGAGCTCTTTGGTTCGCCACAGTCGGGTGAGCGTCAGTTTTCTATAATTATGAGATGTCTTCAATATTATAATTTAAAAAATAAAGTTATTAGTATTTCGTTTGATAATGCTAGTAATAATACGGCATGCGTAGACCGATTACGCTTGGCTTTATCCCCTATTTTAGAGGGAAAATTATTTCATACACGTTGTTGCGCACACATAATAAACTTAGTCGTTCAAGACGGCTTAAGTAAACTTAATGAGCCTTTAACTAAGTTTAGGCTTATGTTACGCCGAATTTTCACAAGAAATAAAAAAAATGCAAAACTTATATAAAGATTATTGCAAACAAGTCGGTTTTAAAGCTTTGGGACCGGCGCACGATATGCCGGTTCGATGGAATTCGACTTGGAAAATGATGGATAATTTATTAAGACAACAACAATATATTCAAGCATTTTATAACATTCGTTACCCGGATAACACGATAACTCAGGATGATTGGACAGGGATTCATGGCTTTCACGATATTTTGGGCGATTTCAAAACTGCAACAACTATGTTATCCGATGTTTATTATCCAACGAGCCCTTTACTTTTAAATCAACTTTATATTTTGGCAAGTAAAATTGCTCAATACGAACAGGATTTGCACTTTCACGACGTGGTGAAACCAATAAAAGAAAATTTGGTAAAATATTTTAAAAAGATCCCCTTCACTTTTCTTTGTGCCGCGGCATTAAACCCGTTTTTAAATGTTACGGGTGTCGAAGTTTTAATACAAGCAATATGTGTATCGTTTGGTTTGGATTCTTTTACAAATTCTAGCTTTTCAAGGAAACGCATACAACAATTTAATACTGATTTTCATCAATTATATGAGATTTATAGAGTTAATTATGGGGGAGGAAGCCAACAAACCCCTACACCTCAAATGTTTTCACCGGGTTCTAGTAGCAGTCGTGGCCGAAACCGAGAAGACTTAATGCAAACTTTAATGTAATCGGTTGTCATGGAATCTTCTAAAAAAGCTAGATATGATGGGGATAATTTGGGTGAATTCAATCAATACGTACGTACTAATTTTATAACGGCATCCTTCACAAACGTCGTAGATGTTGAATCCCTAGATTTATTAGAATGGTGGAAAAGTAAACAATCAAGTTTTCCAATTATGGCCACTATTGCACTTGATATACTAACAATCCAAGCTAGTACTGTAGCTTCGGAGTCGGCCTTTTCTCTTAGTGGCAGGATCATATCGGAGCGTCGGACAAAATTAACCCCAAAATCGGTGGAGTGCTGCGTATGTCTGAAGGATTACTTGGATGGAGAAGACCGCATTCAAAATCGAACGAACCTGGAGGATGATCTAGAAGGCGTGGAAGAAAACTTATTCGAAAACGACACGGATGAACTACTAAGTACGCCGTCCGTAACCGATACTTTTGATGTTAGTAGTGTCGTAGATGACGAAGATGTAGACACCGACCGCCTTGACGATCAGACGGCTATTACACGACTGATGCAGTACAATACTCTTGAAGACTACAATCCAGATCAGAATCCATACTACGCTCCATACAATCCATTCAATTATAATCCATTCAATTACTATCCGGGTGATGGGGATGGAAGTTCGGGAGCGGGACCTTCAAATGTTTAGAATTTATGTATTGTAACTTGTAACTTGTAAGTTTGTAACTTAAAATTATATATAAATTATAAAACGTAAAAGTGTATTTTAGTGATATATATTATAAATAAAACGTATTTTTAAAGTGTATTTTACTTATCCAATGATTCTGTTAGACAACCTAAGGGGGGGTAAGGTTGTATTTAAAATCTTTTACTTTCAAAAATTCTTTTATAAATAAATACAGTACAGAAACAGTATAAATAAATCAGAGTATACAAATAATAAATATACAACAATTATATAAACAGATATAATTAAAATGCACAGCGGAATAAATAAAGAGATAAAGGTTAGAGATACTTGACACGGAGAATTACTGATTTACCACCAACTGTGATAAACCAGCAGCCGAGACACTTCTCGACACGATCCAATAAATGTATTCTTTACGGTAGAACACAAACCAAATACAAAGGAATTTGTAATAGTTTCTCAAGCCTCTGCTATGAGATAAACAGGATCACACACCCGTTATTCAAATGCTTACAAGAGGAGTATAACTCACAATGGGTAATCACTCTTGTATAATATCTCACACTTGGATATTTTATAAAAAATGTTTTATAAAAAATATATATATAAAATAAGTGAGAGTGAGAGAGCTGAGAGTTTGGATTGTTGTTGTTGCTGTTTGTTTTTGTTTTATCTTCTTCATCACCAGCATGCTTCTTTATATATCAGCATCTCCAACGGATATGTGCATTCGCGGTATACCGCCAAATGCACGCGGTATACCGTGCAGTAATAGTACACTGACACTCCAACGGCTCTCATGCAAAGTTGACTGGAATACGTACGTGGCGGTATACCGGCTAGGACTCGCGGTATACCGGCTAGTAAAAGTAGCTTCAACCAATCAGAGATGCACATCGAGCCTGCCGCGGTATACCGGCTGAACACCCGTGGTATACCGGCGTCAGAAAGTGGTTGCAGAAACAGTACGCATGGCAGATACTTCTAGAACCAAAATTTCTTATTTAAAATATTATTTAAAGGGTTTTTAGAAATATCCAAGTGGTATATTATTTTAGGGTGTTTATCATTATAAATTATAAACACTAATGACAACGTAAATCTTCCGTCTTGAACTCTTCAGATAAAATCTTCGTGTTCTTCAAGAACTGTACACTTGGATTGGATTGTTAGATAAACAATAATACGGTGTGTTTGTAATCATCAAAATAAATATATATAAATATATAGAGATGTGGTACACTTGCACCAACAATCTCCCCCTTTTTGATGATGACAAACACAACCGCTAAGCATGAGCATATGCGGTTTCTCTCCCCCGTTTGTCGAAACAAAAAGGGTCAAGAAAGACGGTATGCTTCCCCTCGAGAGATGCTCCCCCTCAAAATATGCATATAATTGAGGTAGCATAAACTCATGGGTAAAGAATAAAAAGCTCCCCCTCAAATTAATAACGATATTAAATTGATGATTTTATAAAATTTGAGGGATAAAATAAGCATAATAAATGACATGAAACAAAATAACCAAAAAGAAACACTTGCACCAAAAAGGATCTTAAGGCTTCGATTTTCGGTTAATTTTATGTGATAAAAAAAAATCACCACGTATTATGACCTCGTCAGGTAACCACGTATTATAACCTCGGCAGGTAACCACGTATTATAACCTCGGCAGGTAACCACGTATTATAACCTCGGCAGGTAACCACGTATTATAACCTATGCCTTTTCGGCAATTTATACGATTTGATATATTAAGCATTTTAAGCACTTTATCATTGCTACTATTAAAAGCATTTGCTAATAAGTCATTTTTCTCATGCGATTTACATTTAGCATTTAAACATGCAATTTCATTTTCAAGAATCTCGCATTTTGTACATACAACATTTTCATGTGTCTTTTTATTTAAGCATGCAATTTTATTTTTTAAAATATCACAAGATTTGCAAATATCTTTTTCACTTAATTTATTTTCTAATTTAGTGATAATATCTAAATCATAAGCAGATTTTTGTTTACCGTCATCTATTTCCTTTTTATATGCGGATACGGTTTCTTTTAAATTAGAGATTTCATCTTTATACCTATTTGCAAGAGCGGCCATATCATGAAATGATTTATATAATTCGTCAAGATTATTTTCATCGTCACTATAATAATTATCACTATAATTACTATCACAATTATTTTTAGAAGAATATGATGAAGATACCTCATTATCATGGTCGGCCAGATCATTTTCAACTTTGGTTGGTCTAAAATTCCCATTTTCTATAATATCCCAAATTTTTTGACTTTTGCCACGAACGTGACATTCAAATAGCTCGGCCCAAATGCCAAACTTTTCAGTATCTATCAAAGGAGGTTTAGAAAACACAAAATTAGTTTGTTGAGCCATTAAAAAAATATTTAAACAGAAAATTTTTGAAAGACCCGCTCTGATACCAAATGTTAGACAACCTAAGGGGGGGTAAGGTTGTATTTAAAATCTTTTACTTTCAAAATTTTTTTTATAAATAAATACAGTACAGAAACAGTATAAATAAATCAGAGTATACAAATAATAAATATACAACAATTATATAAACAGATATAATTAAAATGCACAGCGGAATAAATAAAGAGATAAAGGTTAGAGATACTTGACACGGAGAATTACTGATTTACCACCAACTGTGATAAACCAGCAGCCGAGACACTTCTCGACACGATCCAATAAATGTATTCTTTACGGTAGAACACAAACCAAATACAAAGGAATTTGTAATAGTTTCTCAAGCCTCTGCTATGAGATAAACAGGATCACACACCCGTTATTCAAATGCTTACAAGAGGAGTATAACTCACAATGGGTAATCACTCTTGTATAATATCTCACACTTGGATATTTTATAAAAAATGTTTTATAAAAAATATATATATAAAATAAGTGAGAGTGAGAGAGCTGAGAGTTTGGATTGTTGTTGTTGCTGTTTGTTTTTGTTTTATCTTCTTCATCACCAGCATGCTTCTTTATATATCAGCATCTCCAACGGATATGTGCATTCGCGGTATACCGCCAAATGCACGCGGTATACCGTGCAGTAATAGTACACTGACACTCCAACGGCTCTCATGCAAAGTTGACTGGAATACGTACGTGGCGGTATACCGGCTAGGACTCGCGGTATACCGGCTAGTAAAAGTAGCTTCAACCAATCAGAGATGCACACCGAGCCTGCCGCGGTATACCGGCTGAACACCCGCGGTATACCGGCGTCAGAAAGTGGTTGCAGAAACAGTACGCATGGCAGATACTTCTAGAACCAAAATTTCTTATTTAAAATATTATTTAAAGGGTTTTTAGAAATATCCAAGTGGTATATTATTTTAGGGTGTTTATCATTATAAATTATAAACACTAATGACAACGTAAATCTTCCGTCTTGAACTCTTCAGATAAAATCTTCGTGTTCTTCAAGAACTGTACACTTGGATTGGATTGTTAGATAAACAATAATACGGTGTGTTTGTAATCATCAAAATAAATATATATAAATATATAGAGATGTGGTACACTTGCACCAACAATCTCCCCCTTTTTGATGATGACAAACACAACCGCTAAGCATGAGCATATGCGGTTTCTCTCCCCCGTTTGTCGAAACAAAAAGGGTAAAGAAAGACGGTATGCTTCCCCTCGAGAGATGCTCCCCCTCAAAATATGCATATAATTGAGGTAGCATAAACTCATGGGTAAAGAATAAAAAGCTCCCCCTCAAATTAATAACGATATTAAATTGATGATTTTATAAAATTTGAGGGATAAAATAAGCATAATAAATGACATGAAACAAAATAACCAAAAAGAAACACTTGCACCAAAAAGGATCTTAAGGCTTCGATTTTCGGTTAATTTTATGTGATAAAAAAAAATCACCACGTATTATGACCTCGTCAGGTAACCACGTATTATAACCTCGGCAGGTAACCACGTATTATAACCTCGGCAGGTAACCACGTATTATAACCTCGGCAGGTAACCACGTATTATAACCTCGGCAGGTAACCACGTATTATAACCTCGGCAGGTAACCACGTATTATAACCTCGGCAGGTAACCACGTATTATAACCTATGCCTTTTCGGCAATTTATACGATTTGATATATTAAGCATTTTAAGCACTTTATCATTGCTACTATTAAAAGCATTTGCTAATAAGTCATTTTTCTCATGCGATTTACATTTAGCATTTAAACATGCAATTTCATTTTCAAGAATCTCGCATTTTGTACATACAACATTTTCATGTGTCTTTTTATTTAAGCATGCAATTTTATTTTTTAAAATATCACAAGATTTGCAAATATCTTTTTCACTTAATTTATTTTCTAATTTAGTGATAATATCTAAATCATAAGCAGATTTTTGTTTACCGTCATCTATTTCCTTTTTATATGCGGATACGGTTTCTTTTAAATTAGAGATTTCATCTTTATACCTATTTGCAAGAGCGGCCATATCATGAAATGATTTATATAATTCGTCAAGATTATTTTCATCGTCACTATAATAATTATCACTATAATTACTATCACAATTATTTTTAGAAGAATATGATGAAGATACCTCATTATCATGGTCGGCCATGAAACAAAAATTTTTGGCCTCATTTATGCTTGCGCTCAACGCGCCTCCAACGAGAGCTTTTGGTGTGTTGATTTGTTTTGCTCGTTTTGGACACACACTTGCATAGTGATCCTTATCATAAGCGAACCCGGGTGGATTTCGAGGTATTTTTTGGTTTTTTGTGGTAAAAGTGTTGTTAAATCAGTCAAGTCAAAGAATCTTGTGTTAAATCAAAGAATCTTGTGTCAAATCAAGGAATCTTGTATCAAATCAGTATTATTTTAATTTATTTTTGATTTAATTAATTAAATAGGGTGTCTTGTCGTGGGCCACTTCTCCCCAAGCAATGCTTGAGGAGAAGTGGATGACTATAGTTGTAAATTTTTTAAAATAGGGATATTTTTGTAATATGTTTACATAAAATGGTTAAAAAAAAAGTACCCGCCTCTATACCGGATCATACAACCCTCCTTTAAAACGAATCGTGTTAACCACGCGCCACTTATGCGCGTGTCCCCATCCTCCTCCTTCACTTTCTGTCTCTACAAACTCCGTAAACCGCACATTTAGCAACATAGCCGGTTTTGATTATTCCATTTCACCACCACCATAACTACCATCTCCGCCGTACGCCGGAGCTCTGCAAAATTCGGCATACTATCTATTGATCACATAGTACCTATCGATACGTTTAAACCTTGTTTTTCGTATTTGTTATCTTGTTTCTACGGCTTTGTTTAAAAATTCCAGATCTGCAATGCCGAAAGTATGGGGGAATATTGGCGCCTGGGCGGCGGAAGCCGAGCGGGCGGAAGCGGAAGAGAAGGAACAAGCTGCAGCCGCTCCACCGCAGAGTTATCCGAGTCTGAAAGAGGCGGTGAGCAGTAACAAAGGGAAGAAGAAGACGAAGATGACGTTGCAGGAGTTCACGATGGCAGGGCCTGGAGGCGGTGGCGGTTCGTCGCGTGATTTGGCTTTCGAGTATAAAGGATTGACTCCTGAAGAAATGATGCGGCTTCCGACGGGGCCGAAAGAGCGGTCGCCGGAGGAAATGCAATACGGGAGGCTGGGAGGCGGTTTCTCGTCGTACGGAGGTGGTCGCGGAGAGCCGAGGATGCGTGAAAGGGACGCAGATGGTGACGGTTCATGGGGGAGTGGTCGGAAATCATACGGCGGAGGATTTGCTGATGATCGTAGGGGTCCGCCTGCTAGGGTTTCAGAATATGATCAACCATCTAGGGCAGACGAGGTTGATAATTGGGCAATGACGAAGAAACCTATGGCACCGGCTTACGATGCCGCCACTAGAAACAACCGTTACGGTGGAGGAATTGGGGGAGGATTTTCTAAAGCCGACGAGATTGATAATTGGGCAGCGAGCAAGAAGCCGATGCCTCCCGCTAGGTCTCCGAGCTTCTCCCCTAATTTTAGGGATTCCGGAGGTTCTGAACTCGATCGTTGGCAACGGGGTGTTGTGATGCCTCGTGATAGTGATCAGGAACGACCGTCTGAACGACGGCGTTTGGTGTTAGATCCACGTCGGAGTGAAAGTGCTCCGGTTGAGCCGTTGGCAAAGAGCAATAATGTGAATAAACCGAACCCTTTTGGGGCAGCCAGACCCAGGGAAGAGGTATTGGCTGAGAAAGGTTTGGATTGGAAGAAGGTGGACTTAGAAATTGAGTCTAAGAGTTCCCACACTAATAGTAGACCAGGGAGTGCACACTCCGGCAGTTCAGTGGAGGGGTTAGAGAAGACTAGGCCTAAGGTGAACCCTTTTGGAGATGCTAAGCCTAGAGAGGTTTTGCTTCAAGAGAAAGGTATTGATTATAGGAAGATTGATCAAGAATTGGAGCATCGTCGCTTTGGCAGGTTAATAGTTCTATCTTGTTATCTTTTATTAACACTTGATGAACATCTATGGCTTTATGAAAGTTGTGTATTTCATGTTTTTACACAATATATTGCTTGTAAATCTTGATATTCTTTGTGTTGTTACTGATCCTGTATGGTAAGTATTTGTATGCTGTGTTAAAAAAGAAAAGAAAGGGATGGAAAAGAAAGGAAAAGATGCCAACGGTATAATACAAAGTTCGAAAATTTGAAAATGCAAGGGAATTGTACATTTGAAAAATCTTACATTGTCATATTGTTGTTTAAGGTTATTCTAGACTGTGGATGCTCTTCGTTTCTTCTCTGTTGTTTTATTCTATTCTCTTTCAGTTTTATGTGTAAACACTTGCCTCAGCGGGTAGGATTATCGGTCATCAAAATAGCATAGTATTAGTATAATCGTCTCTTATCCAGTAAGGGTCAACATAAACAGGGTAAGTGTCACCACCTTCACTTACCGGGTAAGAATCTTGGTCTACAAAATGTCACAGTATGATTGTTGGTAAAGACCATCATCTCCGATAGAGTAAGCGTCTCTTATCCGGTAAGATATAGCAAGTGTACGGCAAATTGCATGAAAATATGAAAATGCAACTTATTTCAAAACCTTCATTTTAGTATCTGGTTTAATGCCAGATTTTAGTTTCTTGATTTTCTATCTTCAAGTCATCTTGTAATCTTGATTCTTATTGTTTTTTTTAAGGTCCGAGACAGAAGCAGAAAAGAACTTGAAGGAGGAAATAGATAATTTGAAGCGGGATTTAGAGAAAGAGTCGGGTTCAGATACAAACGAAGAATCTCTAGAAACCGTTAACGAGAAACAAAACAGTTTACGTGATAGAATAGTTGAAAAAGAACGAGAACTGGAACAACTAACCCTTGATCTAGATAATAAAGCCTGGTTTAGTCAAAAACCTGTGGAAAGGCCCGGTTCTGGTGCAGGAAGAAGTGAAAGATCAGCTTCTCAGTCGGGGTCAGTTGATGATTCTAGAAGTGTTGACTTTCCAGACACCCCACGATCCCGTGGCACGAGAGATCCATGGATAAAGACAGGTGACGAGAAAAGAGGCTTCGGTGGTGGACTGGACAGAGGATTTTCGGGCAACCGGGACCTCGGCAGGTATATGTTCATTGGTAATTTCTTCCTGTTTCAAAAATTTCATCAATTTTTGGTTAAAGATTTTAGAAATCTATACCAAAAATCTTGAATGTTTATGATCTACAGTGGTTTGTACTAGTTGTTGTTTGGGTTCCATCTGCAAATTATGAACTCTAAGTAGCACCTTGCAAGCTTTGCAAGGGTAGTTTGGGATGTTTAATAAACATGTGAAATCGTCCAAAATAGTCATCTTGTTCTTCCCGGTTTATTTTATAAGCGGCTTTTCTACTCAATTGATTAAACTATCCAAGATTTTGTAACACTTTACAAAATCTAATTTTCGTGAATTAAATATTCATAAAGTAACACTTTAACATGTTGCTAAAGTGCTACGAGCAAAATCTTGGATGGTTTGATCAATTGAGTACAAAAGCCCCTCTAAAATAAATTGGCAAGTTCCAGATGGATGTTTTGGACAATTTCCTATTTTTATTGAACATCCAAAACTACCCTTGCAACTTAGATACCATAATTTGTAGAAGGCAGGTCAAGATTTCGCAAGTAGCACGTTAACAACTTGTGAAATTGCTATTTTATGAATATTATATTATTAATAAAAAGTGGATTTTACAAGTTGTTAAAGTGTTACTTGTGAAATATTGACTAATCAATTATGTAGAAAAGCTGCTATAAAGTGAATTCGGGTTTCAAAAATGCTATTTTACAACAACAGAAAAAAAATATTAGTATTTATATGAATATTTGGTGAAAATGCTAATGGGAAATGTTATTTGGCAGAACAAAGTCAAAGGAGAGATGGTGAAGAAGTTGATACAATACAAGTAGAAGAAAGAGGTTGATTCATATTTCTTTTTTTAATTATCTATTATTATTATTATTATTATTATTATCATTATTCCAGTAATTAAGAAGTGTGATTATATACCCAATTCCAGTTCTTGTGTAAAGTTACAAGTTTAGTCTTGATGTTTTAGGATCCTTCATTCTATTTCTTAAATCTTGAAAATAATAAATAAAAATAGAATTTGAGGTTTTTCTTTTGAATAAATTCATTCTTTTATTTCAGAAAACAAAATGCTCTCTTTTTGTTGTATCTTAACCAAGTATTTGTATTTGGTTTTGTGCTGGAAATTAAGTGTTTATTTGTGTGCAACTTAACGAGTACATGAGACGCATACCTTATCCGGTCTTGTATATAATTGTTTGGTAGTGCTTAATGAAACCGAAAGTGGCTTATTCCGTAACCTATAAGCATCTCCAATCGTACTCCAAACTCCAAATTTGGTGTTGATGGATGCTCCAATCGCACGCCAAACTCCAAAAAAAATTGCCGGTTTATGATTTCACACTCCAAATATGGAGTGTGAATTTGACACGCCATATGGTGGATCCCATCACTTTCCATTAAAAGTATTATTATTTAATTAATAAATATTATAACTTATATATATTAATAGCAAATAGTAAATGAAATAATGTTATTTTAATATGGGGTCCATAAATTTGGTTGGAGTTGAGGGTTTTTTTTTTGTGTTAGGCTCACCATAATTGGTGTTTTTTTTGGAGTACGATTGGAGAGGGGAGCACTAGAAATTCAAGTTTTTACCAAACTTGTCCCTACCAATTACCTTTGCAATCTATACAAATAAATTAATCCACATAGACAGTTTTGTTCACACAAAATGTATTAAAAAACCAACCAAATAACCCCTTATCATTGTTTATAAATATGCTTATTGTTTAACTAGTATTATACCCGTTCGTTGGTCGGGTACAACGTAAAAAAAATGGACAAACATGAAAAATGATGCATATTAGTTCCTCATTTGGAAATTTAGTTCGATTTTTATCTTGACCAACACATCTTTTCAATCTAGATTCAGGTGTAAATACTCAAGTGTCATTATTTTTTATTAATATTTTTTTTCAAATTCATGTGATTAATGGGTCTATATTACTCTGGAAAACTCACATGATATGGCAAAATTCTCCTCCGAAAACTACCTGATGTGAAATGGTAATGTCTCGATAAAATTGCAGCTTATTTTGGATAGTAGAGTAAGGGACCGTTTACCTAACGCTTACCCGGTAAGCGCTTACAAGTAACGATTAACACTTTACTTAACTTACCAAGTAAGATTTTAGTCCATTAAAACGGCATCGTATGTAACATTTTTATCCGCTAAGCGCTTACCGCTAAGGGTCATCACTCCCACTTACCGGGTAAGATTCCAAATCTGTGTCATGTTTAGAGCATCTCCAAAAGCTTCCCCAAAATTTCTTCAAAACGAAGAACCAAAAGTTAAAATCCCTAAACAAAATTACATTCATCTCCACTGGAGAAAAAAAAACAATGATTATAATATTAAAATATTGTTTTCATCTATTAAAATATTATTTCTCTCTAAATATTATTTTTCAAAGATTTGTATTGGTGCTCTCACTAAGTAATCATTTTTGGGTTAACTCCATATTTGGAAAAAAACTTCTTCTCTCTCCTACTTTCCCCATTTTGGAGATAGTTTTAGGGATGCTGTTGAAGCAAAAAAAAAACCAAAATCCCCATATTCTTCGTTTTCTCCAAAATAGGAAAGCCGTTGGAGATGCTTTTATCGGATAAACATTTAGTAAACGGTCTCTAAGTAAACATAAAAAATGTCAATTCTTGATACTAACCAACACAAGACACACTTGCAAGTCACGATAGACAAAAATACACTTAATTACACACAAACCATTTGCATTATGTTGAATTTTATATGCATATCAATAGAAGACCAAGCCATCATCACCACTATTTTTTAAGCACATGATCAGGAAAAGAAAAATGTTCCTCCAGACACCAAAGAGAAGGCAATATTTGACTTGGCATGTAGTCTAATGAGTCTGTCAGGCAAATATTTGACTTGCTTATCACAGAATGATTCACTTACAAACATGAAGCCTTTTCACCCAATAATAAAGATTTCTGAAACTAAACTTGTCAAAACCATTTCAAGATTCTAATGCCCAATTGATTAAAAACTTGTGTAATAATTTTCCTACTCAGGCAGCCGGTTGCATCTGTTTTTGCTTTACATGGGCTTCTCCTACCTCCCCATTTTCCTTTTCATGCTCCTGCTTAAGTTCCTCAAGTCGCTTCAATACCTTAAAACATGACAAATGAGAGAAAAGTAAGCAGCGCATAATTATAGAGAATAGGCCAAACTTTGTTGAGAAGGTAAATTATCACCCCACAAATTTTATGTATGAATCTCTTAAATCTTGTATGAAATAGTTGTACCATGTCAAAACATGTATATTGGAGTTTTTGTTTGGGGGTATTGAGGGGTAAGGAATGAGAACACGATAATGAAAACTTTTGTTTGGTTTGATATAATACAATGGGTCAATTACCCTAAACCCATTAATTTCCATTCCTAACCAAGAATCTTACCCGATAAGAGTGATGTCGAGGACCAAGAGTTTTACCCGATATGACAATGCTAAGTTACTTCACATTAATTGCAAGACAAATCTAAATTGATTCCATCTAATCAGAAGCTACATAACTCCATCACTAAATTAATACATCCAAAAAGAATAGAAAAACATCCCCTAAATTGTTGTTAACCCAGATCCAACAACCACCATTCCAACACAGTTCCAGACTGATTTAAACAACTCGCTCAAGTACCATAAAGTTTCCCAATGCTTTTTGAGCCAAGAAAAACCCAGGAAAAAGCATTTGACAACAAAAAGAAGTCCAAATCATTAAAATTTCTCCAGAGTAAGAGGACGTTTATCAAACGCTTACTTGGGTAAGTGTTTACCAAGTTACATTACCTTACGGGATAAATATGACAAGGATTAAGAATCTTACCCAATAAGAGCTAAGGCAAGGACCGAGTCTTACCCGGTAAGTGATAGCGAAGACTATTACCACAGTTAGCGCTTACCGGAAAAACTGTTGCATACGATACCGTTTCGGTGGACAAAGTCCTTTCCCGGTAAACAATAACATGCATTTGGTAAACGGCTCCTTAGGGAGTACATGCATAATCTAAAATGAACCTGCAACCATAATTCATGATAGAGGCAATAACATAAGTGCAAGATTAAGCCTTTAAAACAGGTTAAGTCATACTTTGACGTATAAAGAACCATCACCTAATACTCATCCTTTGACAAATGACACCTTTAGACACAATCAAGATCCACATCTGACTCAATTGCAACCAATATTGTAACAACTCCCGCCCATATATGTCTTAATTCCATTGATTGCTGCAAAATCGAAATCCCAAAATTTGTCAATTAGTAGCGAAATAGGGAGAAACGAAAGTAAAATTTCTTGATTGTTTGAGGGCGAATATGGTTCGGTGACTGATCAGTTAAAAATTAATTGATTAGATCATATGAAATTTTTTAATTCATTATATGTAAAAGCAATTTTTCAAAAACATATTTTTATTCTCATATGTGCAATATAATGTTAAATCAACAAAAGGAGAGCTACACCTATTCACCCTAATGATCTTACCCGGTAAGCGCCAACCGGGTAAGAGTCACCACCCACACTTACCGGGTATGATTGTTGGTCCTTGTCACGCCTCTTACCGGGTAAGATTCTAGGGTCCTTGTCATGCTCACCCAGCAAGGTAAGTAACCTGGTAAGTGCTTACCCGGTTAGCATTTGGTAAACAGCCCCTATGAGACCAAAAGAACATCTCACCAGTTTAGTAAGCTTGTCGATCAGCTTGTCCAATGTGAAAACACGGAATGACCAAGTACCAAGAACAACCCTACAAAATTATATATATATATATATATATATGCTTACGTGAATATTAGGAGCAAAGCCACCTTCATCACCAACATTCGCCATATTTCTTCTTAACAACAGACTGCAAACAGATGGAAGGATTAACGTTCACACACCAACGTGCAATCTACAATTTTTTTGGGTTAATGTGATTAGTGATTAATTTGAGGTGAAAAATGCTTTAAGCACCTTCAAATTGTGATATACTTCAACGTCCATCTTCATTAAAATTGGAAGCACTAACAGGAAGAATCATAACCTATAAAAACAAAGTTCATGAGAACTTTTTTCATCAAGAAACATCCATATTATTACAGAGAGCATGTGTAATCAAGAAATATACCTGCATAGGAAGCTTGTTTCCAGCATGTGATGCACCGTTGATGACATTAAATGCTCGTACCGGTAATACTAATTTCTTGTTGCCAGCCAAGTTCGCAATATGTTGCACAAAGTTTCCGGGTCAAATATATCAATTTATTATACACTGGAATGTGCAAGAAGATTGAATCCGTAGATCCCTTATAAAATAAGTTACCTTGTAAAGGATTAGAAATTGATCAATATCCACAATAATTTCAATCCTCATTTCTCACTACAAACTGAATAATTCAAAGCTGATGAAGCACATTAAACAGATTTCTCCTAAAAGTTATAATTACTTGAAGAAAACAATTAATCACCAGTAAACTAATCTAGCTGCAAATTCCAGGCTACAAGTTGATTATGCACAAATTAGAAAATTTCTCCTCTTATATTTAAATGAAGACCAATTAATCAGCAAATCAACACTGAAACGCAGTTGATTGATCATAGAGAGAGATGCGAAAGACATGAAGTAAACTATGAGAGAAGAGAGATGTATGATTTGGGCCACGTATCTCAGTTACACCGAATCTCCGTGGTTTTTTCCGGGGCGATCGTCGTCCACATTAAAAACTTACAAGAATCTACAAATCAAAAATCTTATAAATTCATGATCATCACAAAGCACAACAACCCATATCAGGTATGTAGATAAAATAACAAATTTATAAAAAACGGACCACAAACACACATCGTGAAGGTATGTTATTAATTACTCGGAGGTACTGCAGAACTCAGAGGTTTCCACGATTTTAGAAGATGATAAGAGCAACTTCTGCATCAAAAAGCACAGAGAGTTCATAAGCATTCTTTAGATGCAATCGTGAATGACCTTCACGAAACCCTAATTAAAGAAAAATCGAAATATTGATGTTGAGCAAAACCATCCGCAGGACGCAATAGCTTTGCAATGGGTGTGTGTGAAACCTAAGTACTCATGAAATCGGGGGCAAGGGCAGAGAATTTAGGATAGTTTGTGATACCTGAGCAATTTGGGGAGAAATGTGGAGGAGTGGAAAGAATGGGGGACGGTTTGCAGAACGTGGGGGGAGAGGGAGAGAATGGGGCTGGTTTGCAGAAGCTTGGAGAGGGAGGAGCCTTTGTGAAAGACTTAATGGATGACTTAATGTACGACTTAATGAATTTAAACGGTTCGGATTAAAAATTGGATTGAGTTTAAACGGCCGAGATCTAACCAAAAGCGGTTAGACTCGGCTGGGTCCATTGTATATATACCAAAACTTAGTTTACCGACACTAATTGAATAAAAATTTATCGGGTCATCTTCACTTGTTAGGGGCTGTTTACTTGTGGCTTAATTGGGCTTATTGGTCTGTTTGGCTTATTCGCGCAGCTCATTTGAGGTGTTTACTTACGGCTTATTGATTAATCTGATAGCTTATTCGCACAGCAAGAAATGAGGTGTTGTCCCCATTAAGACAAACTGTTGACAAATATACCCTTAATAAAAAAAACACTGTTCTCCTTTGTAAAAAAAACCCCACCATCGTCTCCTTCACCCTTTCACGCCTCCAGTCTCCTTCACCCTTTCACGCCTCCATTTCTCTTCAAACCCTAGCTGCATAAAACTCTTCTCATGGGTTTTTTCAAGTTGTGTTCGATTTCCATGGCTATACATCGTCTTCTTCTGTTTTTCTTTTAGGAACCAAGCTGCTGGGTTCTTCAATGTTTGGGTTTTTTTAGGGTTCTTCTGTTGGTATGGATCCAGTTCTTCAATGTTTGGGTTTTTTTTAAGGTTTTTTAGGGTTCTTCCATGGCTATACATCGTCTTCTTCTGTTTTTAGGGGTTTTTAGGGTTTTTTTTAGGAACCAAGCTGCTGGTTTTGTTTTTGATGTTAACTGTAATACCCATATTTGATGTTAGCATGTGATATGAAATTTGTTAAACAATGTTTATGATTTGATTTTTGGATGATATCAGTGAAATTTGTTAAATAATGTTTATGTTAGCACTGTGCCACTGTGATATCAATTTATTTAAAAAACAAATTAACAATTTATCAATCAAGGAATAATTCATACCAAGGGGTAAATTCGTCATTTTTATCATTCAGATTGTTGATTCAGATAAAAAGGTAAACAACAATGCCAATTTATCCAGACAGATAAATTTATCCGGACAGACGAATTTATCCATACAGGACTTAATAGGAAATTTGGTAAACACCCCCTTAGTTGTCGAAATAACGTAATAAGATTGTTTAGTAAATACTGTCCTCTTTTATCCAATCATTGTCCGGCAAGAGACAATAAGTTAACTACAATAAATGTTTATAAACAATCCCTAACTCATAAAGAATATAATATTTTCAATCTTAATAAATTGTATAAACTTACAAATCATTTTTTCATGTAAAAAGCAGTGTTTATATAGATAAGTTTAAGGGAAATTAATTAAAATGCCACAAGTTTGACCAACACTTACCAAAATGCCACAAATCTCTCCCAGGGACCATTTTTGACACTTTTTGAAACTTGCAGGGATCATTTTTGAAAAATTCCACCCCGCGGTCGCAGGCTCCCATCGCGGGGGTTTTATTTTTGTGACTTTTCAATTGCAAGGGAACATTTTTGAAAAATTGCAGGGACCATTTTTGAAAAATTGAACCGCGGTCACGGTTGAAAAGTCCCGCGTCACATGCTTTTTATTGACTTTTTAATTGTAATTAACTATAATACGTTAAAAAAATACGTTTTAATTTTAACAAGTTACGCTATTATAATCGTCTCTTCAATACGTTCGAAATGAGCCCAATTTTGAAATTTTTTTGGATTTATATATTTTAATATATATCATATACACTACATAAAAAATATTTTTTATATTTAAAATTCATACCCTTATAGTTAATTATTTAATTTATGGTACTCTTATAGTTAAAATACCCTTATTTGATGTTAGCATGTGATATGAAATTTGCTTCTTCCTCCTCTTCTTCTTCCTCATCTTTAGGGGCAACGACTTTGAGAGCTATTGACTTCTTTTTAACTTGCTCCCGATCTTTGTTTCTTTTAAGTGCAATTTCATGCACTTTAAGATTACCGATCAAGTCATCTATCTTCATTATGGAAAGGTCACGGGAGTCTTCTAAAGATGTTATCTTTTGCATCCACTCCGAAGGAAGGGCTCGTAGGATTTTCCTTATATAGTCCTCGTTAGGATAAGTGCGATCCAAACCTTTCAACCTAGTCACAATAAAGTTAAATCTTTTAAACATTGAGTCAATCGACTCATCTTGTTTCATTTCGAACAGTTCATAATCGTGAACTAAAATATTCACTTTACTAGATTTAACTTCCGTGTTTCCACGATGAGTATTATTTAAACTTTCCCATATTTGATTTGCAGTTTTATATGTATATACTCTTTCAATTTCATCAGTTGTTAAAGCAGCATATAATATATTCTTAGCTTCAAAGTTTAAACAAAAATGAGTTTCATCAGAAGTAGTCCATTCATCTATAGGTTTATCAATAAAAACATCATCTTTCACAATGGTGGGTTTAAAATTCCCTTTTTCTATAATATCCCAAATCTTTTGATTTTTGCCACGCACGTGACATTCAAATAGCTCGGCCCAAATGCCAAACTTTTCAGTATCTATCAAAGGGGGTTTTGAAAACACAAAATTAGTTTGTTGAGCCATTTAAAAAAATAAAAGAAATTTATGCAGAATATTTTTGAAAGACCTGCTCTGATACCAATTGTTAGACAACCTAGGGGGGGGTAAGGTTGCATTTAAAAAAACTTACTTTCAAAAATTCTTTTATAAAAATATCTTAATAATGTAAATACAACAGAGTATATGAAAACACAACAGATACGTATAAATACAGGATAGTATAAATATAGTAAATAAAGCAGAGTATAAATGCAATGAATATACAATAATTATATAAACAGATATAATTAAATGCACAGCGGAAATATAAAGAGATAAGGGATAGAGATACTTGACACGGAGATTTAGTGATTTACCACAACTTGGTAAATCACTAGCCGAGACACTTCCCGACACGATCCAATAAACGTATTCTTTACGGTAGAATACAAACCAAATACAAAGGAAAGCAATAGGCTCTCAAGCTTCAGCTAATTGAGATATACAGGATCACACACCCGTTATTCAAACACTTACAAGAGGAGTATAACTCACAATGGTAATCACTCTTGTATAATATTTATCACTTGGATATTTTATAAAAACGTTTTATAAAATAAATATGTAGTGATAATATGTAGTATGGAATATTAGTTGGGAGAGATCAGATGGATAGATGGCTGTTAGTTGTATATGTATTGTATTTTATTTCTTCTCCACCATCGCATGCATTATATAGCAGCTCTTCCAACGGATATGTTGGTGCAAGTGTACCACATCTCTATATATTTATATATATTTATTTTGATGATTACAAACACACCGTATTATTGTTTATCTAACAATCCAATCCAAGTGTACAGTTCTTGAAGAACACGAAGATTTTATCTGAAGAGTTCAAGACGGAAGATTTACGTTGTCATTAGTGTTTATAATTTATAATGATAAACACCCTAAAATAATATACCACTTGGATATTTCTAAAAACCATAAATGATTTTAATTAAATAAGGTTTTTGAGAAACTGTCCTTTTCTGACGCAGGTATACCGCGAGGTTCAGCAGGTATACCGCGGCGGCTTACTGTAGATCTCTGATTGATTGGTCGTACTTTTGTCTGGGCGGTATACCGCGGTGTTTAGCAGGTATACCGCGGGTACAAGTTTACGTTTGTTTTGCAGGGTTGACTTTCTCTTCTGCAAAAGTACTTTTATTACTGCACGGTATACCGCGTGCTTTTGGCGGTATACCGCGGATGCATATATCCGTTGGAAGAGCTGCTATATAATGCATGCGATGGTGGAGAAGATATACAATACAACTACAACAAACAGCCATCTATTCTCCCAACTAATATTCCATACTACATATTATCACTACATATTTATTTTATAAAACGTTTTTATAAAATATCCAAGTGATAAATATTATACAAGAGTGATTTCCATTGTGAGTTATACTCCTCTTGTAAGTGTTTGAATAACGGGTGTGTGATCCTGTATATCTCAATTAGCTGAAGCTTGAGAGCCTATTGCTTTCCTTTGTATTTGGTTTGTATTCTACCGTAAAGAATACGTTTATTGGATCGTGTCGGGAAGTGTCTCGGCTAGTGATTTACCAAGTTGTGGTAAATCACTAAATCTCCGTGTCAAGTATCTCTATCCCTTATCTCTTTATATTTCCGCTGTGCATTTAATTATATCTGTTTATATAATTATTGTATATTCATTGCATTTATACTCTGTTTTATTTACTATATTTATACTATCCTGTATTTATACGTATCTGTTGTGTTTTCATATACTCTGTTGTATTTACATTATTAAGATATTTTTATAAAAGAATTTTTGAAAGTAAAAGTTTTAAATACAACCTTACCCCCCCTAGGTTGTCTAACAATTGGTATCAGAGCGGGGCTTTCAAAAATCGTCTATTTTATTTTTTTTAAATCCTTTTTTTTTGTTATGGCTCAACAAAATGCTTGGTTTTCTAAATCTCTACTTATTGATTTCGAAAATTTTGATCTTTGGGCAAATTCTTTTGAACGTTATGTTCGTGGGATAAATCAAAATATTTGGGATATTATTATTAAAGGAAATTTCAAACCCACAAAATTTCAAAACAACAAAGTTGTTGAAAAACCTAGCTCGGAATGGTCCGACGAAGATAAGGATAATTGTTGTTTAAATTATGAAGCCAAAAATTTTCTCTTTTCGGTTCTTACTAACGATGATATTGAGCGTGTTTATCTCTTTGAAACTGCTCGTGATATTTGGGAGAACTTGAACATCACCTATGGTGGAAACTCAAAAGAAAAGAGAGACGAAACCCGAGATCAAAGAAATGAAGAAACGTGTCTCATCGTCGACTGCGAGAAAGAGGTATGTACTTCATACTCAAGTTATTCTAGTTGTAGTGATAATAATGATGATATTGATATGTTAAATATCTCTTTTCAAAAATTGATTGTTCTCGTAAATAGTTATAAAAATGAGAATGCTAAATTAAAAGAAGAATTATTATTATGTCAGAATGAGTTGAATAATTGTAAACAAACCATTGCATGTGATAATAAAATCAAAAATGAGTTAAATGATAAAGTTATCACTTTAGAAAAGAAAGCATGCGAAAATATTGTTTGCAAATCTTGCATTGTCTTAAATGATAAAATTGCATGTTTAGAGAAAATAACATGTGAAAAAGTTGTATGTGGTAAATGCAATATTCTTGAAGATGAAATTGCTTGTTTAAAAGCAAAATGTAAATCGCATGAAAAAGATAATTTATTAGCAAATGCTTTTCAAAATAGTAATGAAAAAATTCTTAACATGCTAAATATGTCTAATCGCATTAATTGTCGAAAAGGCATTGGTTCTGATACATGTGTTGAAAAATGCTCGTGTAAACCCATTAAAAGATTTTTTGCATCTCCTAAAGTTAATACAAGAAAACCCCCATATATGTCAAAAATGAAAAATGTGAATTATGGGAGGAAATCGTATGCTCGCATGTATAACGATAATTTTTCTAGACCTAATGCGAATATAAATGCTTCATTTTATGTGTATGATAAATACAATCGCAAAATTAGAATGGTTAGAAAATGGATTCCGAAAGGAATGTTTAATGTTGACAATCCCGGTGGGATGCGTTTGTGGTTTTAAACATTTTTGTGGATTGTATGTTGTCATGTTTTATTTTATGTCGACAACATATTTTAATTTTTTTATTTGCAGTTTATGTTTTATACTAACTGTTAAAAGGACCCATAAGAAAAGGGTACCACGAAATATTTTCTTTGCCTTTTGTAGGTGTTTCCTGGCGAGGATATAATACGTGTTTCCTGACGAGGATATAATACGTGTTCCCTGACGAGGTCATAATACGTGGTAATTTTTTGCTCACATAAAATTAACCGAAAAATCGAAGCCTTAAGATCCTTTTTTTTGGTGCAAGTGTTTCTTTTTGGTTATTTTGTTTTATGTCTATTATATGCTTTTTATGCATATTTTATTGTCCCTCAAATTTTATAATTTGTTATTAATTTGAGGGGGAGCTTTTTATCTTTTAACCATGAGATTATGCTCTCTCAAATATATGCATATTTTGAGGGGGAGCATCTCTCGAGGGGAAGCATACCGTCTTTCTTGACCCTTTTTGTTTCGACAAACGGGGGAGAGAAACCGCATATGCTCATGCTTAGCGGTTGTGTTTGTCATCATCAAAAAGGGGGAGATTGTTGGTGCAAGTGTACCACATCTCTATATATTTATATATATTTATTTTGATGATTACAAACACACCGTATTATTGTTTATCTAACAATCCAATCCAAGTGTACAGTTCTTGAAGAACACGAAGATTTTATCTGAAGAGTTCAAGACGGAAGATTTACGTTGTCATTAGTGTTTATAATTTATAATGATAAACACCCTAAAATAATATACCACTTGGATATTTCTAAAAACCATAAATGATTTTAATTAAATAAGGTTTTTGAGAAACTGTCCTTTTCTGACGCAGGTATACCGCGAGGTTCAGCAGGTATACCGCGGCGGCTTACTGTAGATCTCTGATTGATTGGTCGTACTTTTGTCTGGGCGGTATACCGCGGTGTTTAGCAGGTATACCGCGGGTACAAGTTTACGTTTGTTTTGCAGGGTTGACTTTCTCTTCTGCAAAAGTACTTTTATTACTGCACGGTATACCGCGTGCTTTTGGCGGTATACCGCGGATGCATATATCCGTTGGAAGAGCTGCTATATAATGCATGCGATGGTGGAGAAGATATACAATACAACTACAACAAACAGCCATCTATTCTCCCAACTAATATTCCATACTACATATTATCACTACATATTTATTTTATAAAACGTTTTTATAAAATATCCAAGTGATAAATATTATACAAGAGTGATTTCCATTGTGAGTTATACTCCTCTTGTAAGTGTTTGAATAACGGGTGTGTGATCCTGTATATCTCAATTAGCTGAAGCTTGAGAGCCTATTGCTTTCCTTTGTATTTGGTTTGTATTCAACCGTAAAGAATACGTTTATTGGATCGTGTCGGGAAGTGTCTCGGCTAGTGATTTACCAAGTTGTGGTAAATCACTAAATCTCCGTGTCAAGTATCTCTATCCCTTATCTCTTTATATTTCCGCTGTGCATTTAATTATATCTGTTTATATAATTATTGTATATTCATTGCATTTATACTCTGCTTTATTTACTATATTTATACTATCCTGTATTTATACGTATCTGTTGTGTTTTCATATACTCTGTTGTATTTACATTATTAAGATATTTTTATAAAAGAATTTTTGAAAGTAAAAGTTTTAAATACAACCTTACCCCCCCTAGGTTGTCTAACAGGATACATGCATCCGCGGTATACCGCCAAAAGCACGCGGTATACCGTGCAGTAATAAAGTACGTGTCAGAAGAGAAAGGTCAACCCTGCAAAAACAAACGTAAACTGTACCCGCGGTATACCGGGCATTCTTCGCGGTATACCTGCGTCAGAATATGTACCCGCGGTATACCGGGCATTCTTCGCGGTATACCTGCGTCAGAATAGGCAGCTTCCAGGACGCAACCAATCTTTCTCAATAAACCATATTTAATTAAAATCATTTATTTGGTTTTTAGAAATATCCAAGTGGTATATTATTTTAGGGTGTTTATCATTATAAATTATAAACACTAATGACAACGTAAATCTTCCGTCTTGAACTCTTCAGATAAAATCTTCGTGTTCTTCAAGAACTGTACACTTGGATTGGATTGTTAGATAAACAATAATACGGTGTGTTTGTAATCATCAAAATAAATATATATAAATATATAGAGATGTGGTACACTTGCACCAACAATCTCCCCCTTTTTGATGATGACAAACACAACCGCTAAGCATGAGCATATGCGGTTTCTCTCCCCCGTTTGTCGAAACAAAAAGGGTCAAGAAAGACGGTATGCTTCCCCTCGAGAGATGCTCCCCCTCAAAATATGCATATATTTGAGAGAGCATAATCTCATGGTTAAAAGATAAAAAGCTCCCCCTCAAATTAATAACAAATTATAAAATTTGAGGGACAATAAAATATGCATAAAAAAGCATATAATAGACATAAAACAAAATAACCAAAAAGAAACACTTGCACCAAAAAAAGGATCTTAAGGCTTCGATTTTTCGGTTAATTTTATGTGAGCAAAAAAATACCACGTATTATGTCCTCGTCAGGGAACACGTATTATATCCTCGTCAGGAACCACGTATTATATCCTCGTCAGGAAACACGTATTATATCCTCGTCAGGAAACACGTATTATATCCTCGTCAGGAAACACGTATTATATCCTCGTCAGGAAACACGTATTATATCCTCGTCAGGAAACACCTACAAAAGGCAAAGAAAATTTTTCGTGGTACCCTTTTCTTATGGGTCCTTTTAACAGTTAGTATAAAACATAAACTGCAAAAAAAAATTAAAATATGTTGTCGACATAAAATAAAACATGACAACATACAATCCACAAAAATTTGTTTAAAACCACAAACGCATCCCACCGGGATTGTCAACATTAAACATTCCTTTCGGAATCCATTTTTTAACCATTTTAATTTTGCGATTGTATTTATCATACACATAAAATGAAGCATTTATATTCGTATTAGGTCTAGAAAAATTACTATTATACATACGAGCATACGGTTTCCTCCCATAATTCACATTTTTTCATTTTTGACATATATGGGTTTCGTGTATTAAACTTAGGTGGTTCATAACATCTTTTAATAGGCATGCAATTACATTTTTCAACACATGTATTTGAACCTATACCTTTTCTACAATTTATGCGATTAGACATATTTAGCATTTTTAACACTTTATCATTGCTATTTTGAAATGCTTTAGCTAACATATTATCTTTTTCATATAAATCGCATTTAGCTTTTAAACAAGCATTATCATTTATGAGAATATCACATTTTGCACATATGTCATTTTCTTCTATTCTTTTATCTAAACATGCAAGTTTCTCATTTAAAACATCACATGATTTGCAAACAATATTTTTACTTAATTTATTTTCTAACTTAGTGATAACATCTAAATCATAAGTAGATTTTTGTTTACCGTCATCTATTTCCTTTTTATATGCAGATACGGTTTCTTTTAATTTAGTGATTTCATCTTTATACTTATTTGCAAGAGCGGCCATGTCATTGAATGATTCATATAATAATTCAAGGTTATTTTCATTATCACTATCATAATAATTATCACTATAATTACTATCATAATTATTGTCATGAAAACATGATGTAGATACCTCATCATCACGGTCGGCCATGAGACAGATATTCTTGTCTTCATCTTCGTTTGCGCTCCACGCGGCTCCGACGAATGTTTTTGGTGTGTTGATTTGTTTAGCACGTTTTGGACACACATTTGCATAGTGATTTTTATCACCACACACATAGCAAAAGCCTTTCTTTTTATTGGCTTTGTCATCGTCACTAGATTCGTCATATTTGTTATGGACGTTGCGACTTTGATTTTTACCACCACGATGGTAGTCTCCATTTCCTTGAAACCTATCAATATTGGCAAACTTTTTGTTAGATAAAAGTTTAGAGAGTTTTCTTACCATCTCGATTAAATCGTCAAGACTTTCGGATTCGTCATTTGAGGAACTTGCTTCTTCCTCCTCTTCTTCTTCCTCATCTTTAGGGGCAACGACTTTGAGAGCTATTGACTTCTTTTTAACTTGCTCCCGATCTTTGTTTCTTTTAAGTGCAATTTCATGCACTTTAAGATTACCGATCAAGTCATCTATCTTCATTATGGAAAGGTCACGGGAGTCTTCTAAAGATGTTATCTTTTGCATCCACTCCGAAGGAAGGGCTCGTAGGATTTTCCTTATATAGTCCTCGTTAGGATAAGTGCGATCCAAACCTTTCAACGTAGTCACAATAAAGTTAAATCTTTTAAACATTGAGTCAATCGACTCATCTTGTTTCATTTCGAACAGTTCATAATCGTGAACTAAAATATTCACTTTACTAGATTTAACTTCCGTGTTTCCACGATGAGTATTATTTAAACTTTCCCATATTTGATTTGCAGTTTTATATGTATATACTCTTTCAATTTCATCAGTTGTTAAAGCAGCATATAATATATTCTTAGCTTCAAAGTTTAAACAAAAATGAGTTTCATCAGAAGTAGTCCATTCATCTATAGGTTTATCAATAAAAACATCATCTTTCACAATGGTGGGTTTAAAATTCCCTTTTTCTATAATATCCCAAATCTTTTGATTTTTGCCACGCACGTGACATTCAAATAGCTCGGCCCAAATGCCAAACTTTTCAGTATCTATCAAAGGGGGTTTTGAAAACACAAAATTAGTTTGTTGAGCCATTTAAAAAAATAAAAGAAATTTATGCAGAATATTTTTGAAAGACCTGCTCTGATACCAATTGTTAGACAACCTAGGGGGGGTAAGGTTGTATTTAAAAAAACTTACTTTCAAAAATTCTTTTATAAAAATATCTTAATAATGTAAATACAACAGAGTATATGAAAACACAACAGATACGTATAAATACAGGATAGTATAAATATAGTAAATAAAGCAGAGTATAAATGCAATGAATATACAATAATTATATAAACAGATATAATTAAATGCACAGCGGAAATATAAAGAGATAAGGGATAGAGATACTTGACACGGAGATTTAGTGATTTACCACAACTTGGTAAATCACTAGCCGAGACACTTCCCGACACGATCCAATAAACGTATTCTTTACGGTAGAATACAAACCAAATACAAAGGAAAGCAATAGGCTCTCAAGCTTCAGCTAATTGAGATATACAGGATCACACACCCGTTATTCAAACACTTGCAAGAGGAGTATAACTCACAATGGTAATCACTCTTGTATAATATTTATCACTTGGATATTTTATAAAAACGTTTTATAAAATAAATATGTAGTGATAATATGTAGTATGGAATATTAGTTGGGAGAGATCAGATGGATAGATGGCTGTTAGTTGTATATGTATTGTATTTTATTTCTTCTCCACCATCGCATGCATTATATAGCAGCTCTTCCAACGGATACATGCATCCGCGGTATACCGCCAAAAGCACGCGGTATACCGTGCAGTAATAAAGTACGTGTCAGAAGAGAAAGGTCAACCCTGCAAAAACAAACGTAAACTGTACCCGCGGTATACCGGGCATTCTTCGCGGTATACCTGCGTCAGAATATGTACCCGCGGTATACCGGGCATTCTTCGCGGTATACCTGCGTCAGAATAGGCAGCTTCCAGGACGCAACCAATCTTTCTCAATAAACCATATTTAATTAAAATCATTTATTTGGTTTTTAGAAATATCCAAGTGGTATATTATTTTAGGGTGTTTATCATTATAAATTATAAACACTAATGACAACGTAAATCTTCCGTCTTGAACTCTTCAGATAAAATCTTCGTGTTCTTCAAGAACTGTACACTTGGATTGGATTGTTAGATAAACAATAATACGGTGTGTTTGTAATCATCAAAATAAATATATATAAATATATAGAGATGTGGTACACTTGCACCAACAGTGCATACTCTGTAACTGCAAATACTTCAGTTCCAAACACACATGAATCATCGTTCGACAAATACCCCTTTTCACAATTCTTAAATGAGTCTAGTGATACCAACTTGTTAAAACCCCATTTCATATTCTTCTCGTGAAACCTTCTTCTATTGTCATTCATGATATTTATAAACACATTCAAATAATAATAATTTAAAAAGATTTAATGAATTAGGCCATCAGTACCCCATAAACCCTATCTTTCAAAGATTCCCCTCCACCTCAGCGCCACATCAGCTTTTCTCTCATCCCTCACTCCATCCCTCACGATCCCTAAACATCCGTACCCCATTCCCTCAAACCCTTTTGCCACCTCATTTATTTTAATTCTTTTATTTATACATTTAATTATTTAACAAAATAAAAATATTTATATATTTTTTAATAAATAAAAATAAGATAAATAATAAAAATTAAAATTCATATCATTCATTAAAAATAAAAATTACAAAATACAAAACACTACCAATTATGAAATTTTTGGAGTTGCTTTTTTCTCGCTAAAGTAGCCCTCAAAGCGTTTCCCGTAAGGTGATCACGCGGGGCTATGAAATACTCGAAGTCTTTCTCAAATCGGTTTGAGCGTTCGATTTCGAGATCGAGTTTTTTCATTTTGTATTCCATTGTATCATCAATCTTGTTGTTGAACGTCGTCAACAACTGAGTAACACTTTCGTCCGTATTCGCCCCGGACGTATTACTCGTTGATGATTTTTTTGCCTTGTTTCTCCCGATGTGTCGTTGAATTTGCTCGTCATCGTCATCATCGGAAGGTTGGGTACGTTTTGAACCCCGCGATGAAGTTGTCGTCATCGTTGGAACGACTCCCCATTTTGGACATTTTTTTAGGACGTCCCAAACTTGTTCGTGAGTGAAAGCAACTTTATGGCGTGCTACATACCGTTCGTGTGCCGTTCGGGATATATCGGCCTCACTCATCCCGCTTGATCTATTATTGAGCAAGTTGTTGTAGATGCCGCCAAACGAATTAACTCTTTTATTGAGGTCGTTGAACTTGCTATTGAGTTGATGGGTTGATCTATAACCTGGTTCACGACCCATGCGAGTAAAGAACACATCCCCGATTCGGCCCCAAAAATTTCCTACATTTATGTAAAATTAAGTATAAGAATAATAATAATAATAATAATAATAATAATAATAATAATAATAATAATAACAATAAAAATAATTACCACCGCTTTGTGCGTTACCGACCACGGGGTCCTCCGAAACGTCAACCCACGCCGACACTAACGCGAGTTCCTCGGCTCTTGTCCACGTTTGTTTGGCGGCTTTCGTTCGTCTCGGATTTGATGGTTCCGGGTTAGATTGTTGTGTCGGGATAAATTGTGGTGAGTTCGGGGTAGAAGGTTGGGTTTCCGGAACAATGTCGTCGTCGAGATTGATTGCGGGTGAAGGAAGATTGTAGTTGGCCGGAGTAAAACCTTGTTCAATCAAACCGGGACGTGTAAATTGGTAAGGAAATTGTTGCGGAAATTGTTGGTGAAATTGTTGGGGAAATTGTTGCGGATATTGTGGCGGATTTTGTTGCGACCATTGTGGCGGATTTTGTTGCGACCATTGTGGCGGAATTTGTTGCGAAAATTGCGGATGATAACCTTGTTGTGTAAACGCTTGGAAACCAAGCTCTTGATCTTCTTGCGATTGTGGTGTATTCGGTCGGTTACGACGGGATGTAGGTGTTCTGTTTGGATTCATGATGAGAGAGGTGTGAAAAATAAGAGATTGAGAGAATTTGAGAGAGTTTGAGAGGTGTGAGATTGAGAGAATTTGATAGTGTGAAAAATAAGAGGTTGAGAGGTGTGAGAAATAAGAGGTTGAGAGGTGTGAGAAATAAGAGGTTGAGGGTTAAATATATAGTGGGATTAAATTGAGATTTTTTTTTTTAAGAAAGAGCCGTTCAACGGTTATTTTTTAAAAAATTTAATTAATTTCTTTTTTTAAAAACCCTCGGGATGGATCGGGATCCCATCCCCGAAAACCATCCCTTCCCGCATGCCCATCCCGCCCCGTACCCCATCCCGCCCTCACCCCGCTGCCACCTCAGCCCTTCCCGAGCCCTCCCCGCTTGGGGTACGGAAGGCCTTAGTTAATATATGATTATTATGTTAATGCGATAGAAGTGTAAAACAAAATTGAAAAAAAATAAGAGATATACCATAAATTAAATAATTAACTATAAGAATATGAATTTTAAATATAATTTTTTTATGTAGTGTATATGATATATATTAAAGTATATAAATCCAAAAAAATTCAAGATTGAGCTCATTTCGAACGTATCGAATAGACGATTATAATGGTGTAACTTGTTAAAATTAAAACGTATTTTTTTAACGTATTTTCGTTAATAAACGATTATATGTGTTAAATGTAAAATTTAAATTATGAAAGTAAAATGTATAAAGTAAAATAAGTAAATAAGTATAGGGGTTGAAAGTGTAAATTTCAATTGGAAATTGTGATTTTGATTTCATATTTACACTTTCAACCCATATACTTATTTACTAACTTTACTTTATACATTTTACTTTCATAATTTAATTTTACATTTAACACATATAATCGTTTATTAACTAAAATACGTTAAAAAACACGTTTTACTTTTAACAAGTTACACCATTATAATCGTCTATTCGATACGTTCGAAATGAGTCCAATCTTGAATTTTTTTGGATTTATATATTTTAATATATATCATATACACTACATAAAAAATATTTATATTTAAAATTCATACCCTTCTCGTGAAAGTTTGTCCTATTGCCATTCACGATATCTATAAACACATACAAATAATAATAATTTAAAACGATTTAATGAATTAGTTAATATATGATTATTATGTTAATGCGATAGAAGTGTAAAAAAAATTGAAAAAAAATAAGAAATGTATCATAAATTAAATAATTAACTATAAGGGTATGAATTTTAAATATAAAAAATATTTTTTATGTAGTGTATATGATATATATTAAAATATATAAATCCAAAAAAATTCAAGATTCGGCTCATTTCGAACGTATCGAAGAGACGATTATAATAGCGTAACTTGTTAAAATTAAAACGTATTTTTTTAACGTATTATAGTTAATAAACGATTATATGTGTTAAATGTAAAATTAAAATTATGAAAGTAAAATGTATAAAGTAAAGTAGGTAAATAAGTATAGGGATTAAAAGTGTAAATTATAATTAAAAATCAATAAAAAGCATGTGCCGCAGACTTTTTCAAACGTTACCGCGGTTCAATTTTTCAAAAATGGTCCCTGCAATTTTTCAAAAATGGTCCATTGCAATTGAAAAGTCACAAAAATAAAACTCTCGCGATCGGAGCCTGCGACCGCGGGATAGAATTTTTCAAAAATGGTCCCTGCAAGTTTCAAAAAGTGTCAAAAATGGTCCATGGGCCTGCGATCGCGGGCTCCCATCGCAGGAAAAAATGACATTTTTGCAAACTGGAAGAGATTTGTGGCATTTTGGTAAGTGTTGGTCAAACTTATGACATTTTAATTAATTTCCCTAAGTTTAATATGTAAAATGTTTATGGTTGTTTTATGTATAAAAAAAAACAATACAAAATAGAGTGGAATTAAAAGAGAGAATGAAAAAAAAGGTTGAAATGGGTTTTGTCATCAGTGTGTATGTACAAAGCTAGGTGCACTTCCCAATCCCATTACAGATCCATTCTGTTCTCTTCTTTCTCACCGGTATCCATGGAGCACGGTGGCCGGAAAAATCTCCTACTAAAACCTTTTCTTTTATTCTTACTAAAAATAAGAATTTTATTATCAAATCAATCCCTGATTCTGAATGCCACTGTTATTGCCAACTGTCATTTTCCAGCGATTTTCAACTTCGGCGACTCAAACTCCGATACCGGTGGCTTGTCCGCCGCCTTCGGCCAGGCTCCTCCTCCCAATGGAGACACATTCTTCCATCGTCCGGCCGGTAGGTACTCCGACGGTCGTCTGCTCATCGACTTTATAGGTATAATACAAACTCCTCCTTCTGCTTTCCCTCCCATTTTTCCAAAATTACCCCACAACTTTTTTTCATTTTCCATCAATTATTGTATTTTTTTTAAAATACAAAATGTCATTAAAAACATTAATTATGGGTTTGTAATAATAAATAATAATGATTAGTTTGTTGCGATAGAACAATGTATACGGTGAGAATCGAAAAGTTATAAATTCTTATTAACAATAAATCTAAGGTGCCGTTTGGTTCGCAGATTTCTTCAGAATCTGCGAACCAAACGGCACCGAAGGAATCTGATGTAATTGTAATGTTGAATTTCATTGGCCAAATTTCATTCCTTGGTTTGGTTTGTAATGTTGAATCTCTGGATTCCATCAAATTCCACAAATAAAGGAATTCAACATTCTAGCAACTATGAGGTATTTTGATGGAATATAATGTTGTATTTTTATAATTCCAAATATATACTTTAACTTAAATATAACATAACATAATATAATTTAATTTAATTTAATATTTTAGTTTTTCATTTTTCATTTTTTTTTTGCAAAGGCATGTGATAGATCAAAATTTGGAAACTATTTCAGCAAAGAGCCTGGGGTTACCATACCTTAGCGCATATCTAGATGCTTTGGGTTCAAACTTCACGCAAGGAGCCAACTTCGCGACGGGTGGTTCGACCATTAGGCCTCAAAACACGACTCGTCATCAAAGTGGCTTGAGTCCTTTTTCTATAAACGTTCAATCATATCAATTCAACGATTTTCGTCGTAGGAATCGAATTATTGGTAAAGGTAACACCTCCATCATTCATGCTATATAAGGAAATTTCGTTAGGAACCCAAAACTATTAGTAACATGGTATCAGTCTACCGGGCTCCACGTGTCCCTCTTCAATATTCATCATTAATAAACACATTTACAACAAATATCAAGGTGTTATTCATGATGAATATGGCATGTATTGTGAAGTGGGCAGTCATCCGGTTCCTAATCAATTTGTTGGTTCCTAACGTAACCCGCCCCTATATATATATATATACACACACACAAGGGAGGATCAAATGAGAATATGGTCAAAATAAGATAACATTAGAACAGTCAAATCACATCTTATTTTGCACTGAAATAACATGTTATTATAGAACAATGCAAGGATGTGTAGGGGACTTCACCCACGACATAGATCGCACGTATTCACATGTGATTTTACAGGTGAGTTTAAAATAAAATCACATGACTTGACGAACGACATGGATCATATGATTTTAAATGCGAGTTTAAAGTGAAATCACGTGTGACTTGTTTGTTCTTGTGTTCTCTTATTTGCTCATTGTTCTCGTTTAAACCCGACTTTCTTTCTATATATTATAGTTATATATATGGCTCATATGGTATCATTATTTATTGCATTGGTAGCGGATGGGGTCTTTAAAGAATTACTTCCAAAAACCGAAGCTTTTTCACATGGTTTATACACTTTTGATATCGGCCAAAATGATTTGACGGGTGGTTTGTTACTAAACTTGTCGATCGATCAAGTTAAAGCATCCGTTCCCGATATCCTAGGTCAATTCAAAACCGTCATTAAAGTGAGCCTTTTTATACAAATTTTCTTCATTTAAAAATCCAAACATTTCTGTTTCTTATTTTTGAGTTTTTATATCGTGATAGGATGTACACGATAAAGGAGGAGGGAGATCCTTTTGGATACACAATACCGGCCCAATTGGATGTCTACCATACGTAATGGAACATTTACCAATTAGGGCCGGACAAATGGACAAAAACGGATGTGCTCATCCGTTTAACGAACTGGCCCAGTTCTTTAACCGTAAGTTGAAAGAGCTTGTGGGCCAGCTACGTAAAGAACTTCCTGAGGCTGCGATCACCTATGTTGATATTTATAAAGCCAGATATGCACTCATTAGTCAAGCAAGCAAGTATGGTAAGTACACACACTTGACGACAAGAAACTGTTACCCTTCATGCTTTAATAGTTGTAAATATTGTCGTAAATGTAGGCTTCCACCATCCGCTTAGAGCTTGTTGTGGCCACGGCGGAAAGTACAACTATAATACGCACGTTGGATGTGGAGGAAAGGTCGAAAACAAAGGGAAAGAGATTTTGGTGGGGAAAGCGTGTGAAGATCCTTCGATTATGATCATTTGGGATGGAATACATTACACGGAAGCGGCGAATAAATGGGTTTTTGATCGTATTGTAAATGGGTCATTTTCTGACCCGTTGGTCTCGTTACAAATGGCATGCCATAGGAAACGAGACCGGGAATAATTGTACGGACACAACTCTAGCATTAATTAAGCTCTTTTGTTTCATTATGTTCCATTAAGAGACAACCTCTTAATCCCTAAGAGGTGAATCTTGTTTGGCAAAAAAAAAGTAGACCTTTTAATGGTTCTAAAAACCCTTTGATTTATTTTGTATCTTGGGCATCCCTTAACCATTCAGCTCCCTAATTTCATTATAAACAATTAACAAACAATCCTATTTCATTTTGTACTATATTATAAGTCTCTTAATCATTCTGACCACTTAATTATCCTGCACCAAACCATTCAGCAACCGTCAAACATCTTCTTATCAGTTTATCGGTTAGTTTATCAAACATCGTTGAAATTATTAAAATTATAAGGGATGTATTTAAAATTTCTGTAGAATATAGGGACTTGAAATGCAATGGTGGCGTTTTTAGAAATCGTTACCTCTATCCAAATTGGGAAAATCGCCGACCAAAGCAGCAAGAAAAAGGCAGTCACGGCGTCACTCACTCTCTACAGTCCGGTGGCTTGCGGCGGTCGGAGAACAATGATCCTGTCGTCAATTGCTCCTCAATTTCATCACAATCGGCATCATGATGTTCGTCGACAGGTTATTTATAGATCCGCCACCACAATCACCGCCGTCCACTGCTGCAACCCTAATAGCGCTGCGGCTCTCCGTCAAGTGAATAGCAGTAATAATAGTAACGGTAATACACGAGAAGATGATGTAGTCATGATATCCTCCGCCTCCGCTGTTGCTGCCGCTATTCGTAAGGCGTCAACGTCTCCGGTGGAATTCGTGCAGCGGATTGATCAAGACGGGAAGAACAAAGGACTCGTGCTTCCGAGCTCCGATTTTCAGACGCTTTGTGCCGAGCAGTTGGATCTATTTCGTCGTACCGTCGATCCTGACGCTCTTTTATCGGTAAGTTTTGTTGCAACCAAGTGATAACACAAGTAAACTCACCGTGAATGTGATAATCTTATTCAAGCAAATAAGCTGCCATTTATAGGCTTACAAGCAAAACAAATTCAACTAACAGACTGCTAGAAAACAGGAAACAAAATAGGGCTAGACCCAAACTTATTCAAAAGCTAAACAGACTCAAAGACTTGGTCATATGACCGTTACATGAAAAACGCACGTGCAAGCTTCAATATCCTCCCCTAAACTGAACTAGAGCAAATTCAGTTTACTTCCTTCAAACCCAATGATGCTCGCAACCTGCAGAAATCTTCTAACTTGATTGGCTTCGTCATAATATCAGCTAGCTGGTTCTTAGTGTTGCAAAAAACCAACTTCAATTCCTCTTGATTAACCAAATCCCTCAAGAAATGGTACCTTACATCAATGTGTTTTGTTCTCCTGTGCATAACGGGATTCTCTGACAGCTTTATAGTTGATGTGTTATCACACATAACTTCAATTGCCTCTTCTTGTTTCTCACCCAAATCTTCAAGTAGACCTTTGAGCCATTTGCAATGACATGCACAGTTGGCTGCTGCTACATACTCTGCTTCAGTAGATGAAAGTGTGACAATTTCTTGTTTCCTTGAACTCCAACTTATAGCAGCCCCACTGTACAAACATATGTAGCCAGAAGTACACTTTCTATCTTCCACATCCCTTGCATAATCACTGTCAGTGAAGACTTTTAGTTTTTCACTTGTCTTTCTTCCATAAAATATCCCATAAGTAGCTGTTCCCTTCAAGTATTTTAACACCCTTTTTGCTGCATCCAGGTGCACCAGCCTTGGTTTTGACATGAATCTGGCTAATAAACATACTACATAAGTTAAGTCTGGCCTTGTAACAGTAACATACATAAGACTTCCTATCAACTTCTTGTATTCTGTTGGGTCAATCTCCTCCCCTCCTCCTTCCTTAGTAAGAACAGCACCAGGAACAATTGGATTAGCTACTGGATGACTCTCTTGCATTTGAAACCTTTCAATAATTTCCTTAGTATACTTCTTTTGGCAAATATGAATCCCATCCTCAGATTGCTTTACCTCCACACCTAAAAAATATTTCATCATCCCAAGATCCGTCATTTCAAATTCCTTCTGCATAGACCTTTTAAAACCTTCACAGATCATGGCATTTGTTCCTGCATATATGAGATCATCAACATAGAGACTTACCACAAGAGTATTATTCCATACCCTTTTGATAAACAAAGTATGATCAAACCGACTTTGTTTGAATCCTTCCCTCTTGAAATACTTCTCTATTCGATTGAACCAGGCTCTGGGGGCCTGCTTCAACCCATATAAAGCTCTCTTCAACTTGTACACCTTTGCTTCTTCTCCCTGTTTGATGAACCCAGGGGGCTGCTCAACATACACAATTTCTTTGAGCTCACCGTTTAAGAAGGCACTCTTAACATCAAGTTGAAACACCCTCCAATTTCTTTGAGCAGAGATAGCTAGAATGGTTCGAATAGTGTCCCACCTAGCCACTGGTGCAAACACTTCTTCATAGTCCACTCCCTTTTGTTGTGCATAGCCTTTAACCACAAGTCTTGCCTTATACTTGTCTACATTCCCTTCTTCATTCAGCTTGGTTTTGTATACCCATTTCACACCAATAGGTACAGTTTCAGCAGGCATATTTACCAATTCCCATGTTTTATTTTTCTCTATTGAATCTATTTCATCTTTCATGGCTTTCATCCACTTAGCTTCTTGTCTTGCTTCTTCAAAGGTAGTAGGATCTCCTTGTGCTGTATACATGGCAAGCCCATCTTCCTCTTCTGATAACTCCTCACCAGTTCTATAATCTTGCATCCAAACCGGTTGTCTTCTATTTCTGGTAGAAGATCTAGCTGCATTATCTGTGACTGCAACATTTCTTTGATCTACACTGATTGCTTGTGGGTCTTCATCATGAGTGAGGGTATCACTTTCTTGAGCCTGTTCTTGAACTGGTGGCTCGTCATTCTCATCTTCTTCATTATCCGCAACTGCAACTGGATGACCAGGTTCCTCTTCTACTGTCAACTCTTCCTCCCTTGCAGTTTCTTTATCCCAATTCCATTTTTGATCCTCTTCAAATATGACGTCTCTGCTAATGATGATCTTCTTTAGAATTGGATCATAGAGCCTGTAGGCCTTAGAGCCAATGCTAATGCCGAACAGCACACACTTCTGGCTTCTTGCATCTAACTTTGTTCTGACTTGGGAGGGAATATGGACATGACCAATACATCCAAACACTCGGAAGTAATCAACATTTGGTTTCTCTCCAGTCCATAATTCTTCAGGAACCTTCTTGTCTAGAGCTCTGGACACACACCTGTTCATAATGTGACAAGCCCAGATAGTTGCTTCCGGCCAGAAGCACTTAGGAACCTGTTTTTCTACTAACAAGCATCTTACCATATTCATTAGTGTTCTGTTTCGTCTCTCAGCCACCCCATTTTGTTGTGGGGTGTAGGCAGCTGTTAACTGTCTCTTGATTCCATTTACTTCACAAAATTCAGTAAACTGATGTGAAGTAAATTCTCCCCCTCTATCACTTCTCAACATTTTTATTTTAGAACCCACTTCAGTTTCAACCATTGCTTTAAATTTCTTAAAGTGCTCAAAACTTTCCCCTTTATTTCCCAGCAAGTAAACCCATGTCTTGCGTGTGAAATCATCAATAAAAACAAGTACGTACCTTTTGCCACTTTGAGACGTTGGTGCAATTGGCCCACACAGGTCTGTGTGCACAAGCTCTAACCTTTGAGTGGATCTCCAAATTGCTTTCCTTGGAATTGCTATCCTGCTTTGTTTGCAAGTCTCACATACCAACGTTTTCCCACAAACTTGAGGTATTCCCTTCACCATGTTATGATACTGCATAGTTCTGATAGCCTTGTGATTCACATGACCAAACCTTTTGTGCCAGATGTGGGTGGTATTGTCATCTGTTACTTGCAAGCAATGACTGGTAACATCCTTTTGATACCCATACACTATGAACATTCTGTTTTTGGCCATTGTTGACTTCATGATCAGACCTCTTGTCGGATGATGAACATAGCATGTTCCATCTTCAAACACCACCTTTACTTTCTTTTCTTGGAGCTGACCCACACTAAGCAGGTTTGAGGTTAACTGAGGAACATAGTAAACGCTTGTAAAGACTTGAGTGATGCCGCCTATTTCAAAACGAACATCTCCCAAGCCTTCTACCTCCAGTCTCAACCCATTGCCTAACTTTACAGTGTTTTTGATAGATTCATCCAGCCTAGTAAACCAGCTTTTCATACCTGTCATGTGATTTGAGCATGCAGAATCTAAGAACCAATACCCCTGGTTTACAACGACATCGTCCTTATCGTCCTTTATGTGAGCCATAAGAACCAATTCCTCATCCTCATTAAATTCTGCATAATTTACCGCCTTGTCTTCTCGAGGACACTCAAATTGAAAGTGTCCCATCTGATGACACTTGTAACATTCTACTGTTGACTTATCAAAGTTGCCACGTCCTCTGCCTCGTCCACGTCCTCTACCTCTCATCGATCCTCCTCGACTACCTCTACCAGAACCACGACCATAGTTCTGATCTTCAATCTTTAGTGCATGCTCTTCGACTTCCTTCTTGACTAGCTTCTGCTCATGCACCAGCAACGAGCTTTGTAGCTCATCAATAGTGAATGTATCCATATCCTTGGATTCTTCAATTGAACATACCACAAAATTGATGTCGGGTGTAAGTGTTCTCAAGATCTTTTCTACCACCTTAACCTCAGTCATTTCTTCACCATAATTCATCATGTCATTTGACACAGTCATGACTCTGCCAAAGTACTCCACAATGGTTTCGCCAGTCTTCATCTCTAAGGTCTCAAAATCTCTCCTTAACCGCTGCAATTGAGCCTTCTTTACTCGCGTATTCCCCTTGTATTTCACCTTCATTGCTTCCCACACCTGCTTCGCTGTATTTTTCTGCGAAATGGTCTTGAGAATATTCTTATCGATTGAATAGAACAAATAGTTCAGAGCCTTCAAATCGATAAGCTTCATGTCGGCCAATTCCTTTCTTCTAGCGTTTGAGATCTGATCTCCGGCATTAGGCTCAACATAGCCAGTTTCAATTGCCGGCCAGAAATCTTTAGATCGAAGCAAGTTCTCCATGACCATACTCCAATGATCATAATCCCCATCGAATTTGGGAATAACACAACCTTGCGACGAATTCCCTTCAGTCATCTTGTTGCTTTCTTCTCGAATGGATCACACAATTCGCTCTGATACCACTTGTTGCAACCAAGTGATAACACAAGTAAACTCACCGTGAATGTGATAATCTTATTCAAGCAAATAAGCTGCCATTTATAGGCTTACAAGCAAAACAAATTCAACTAACAGACTGCTAGAAAACAGGAAACAAAATAGGGCTAGACCCAAACTTATTCAAAAGCTAAACAGACTCAAAGACTTGGTCATATGACCGTTACATGAAAAACGCACGTGCAAGCTTCAATAAGTTTATAAGCTTTGGTATGTATAATTGAGGCTAATATGCACCAATAGCTTAAGCATTTTATACCGCACGTCGAAGGAAGGGTACTACTATATGACTTCATTTGTTAGTCGTCGCTGATCGTGTAAAATTCTTTACATCAATTTATAAATGCTATCCAAGTTGTAGATAAGTTTTCAATAACAAAACAAGCTGGCTGAAAATGGAGCAGGTTCAAACTTTCATTACCATAACTCACCTTTGCAGGACTTGAACCGTTTGCAGGAGGTCAAGATCAGATTAGATTATGAATCATAGGAAATGTAGTGAGTTGCATTAAAGAACTGACTCCAAAGCAGCAAGCTGGCCCAATTAACATCCAAATCATGGTCACAAGTTATTAGTAATGTGCTATGGTTATAAGAGGCTTGTAAACCAATGTGGTATGAGATGTTTTGAGTTGCCCTCCTTAACTATCATTCCAAACAAAATCTCAAGTACCATTTGTAGTTCCCAAAGCCTAAGTTGACCAAAATAATATTCAAAGTGGTTAGAACCATGGTGGGAAGTCACTAACAAAATGTGAAATTGAGACCGGTCATTAACAAAATGTGTGTATATCTTGACCACTAAAAGAGGATCTTAGTTACTCTGCATTTGAAGTATCTTACTGTGGTGTTGAATGCATAGTTTGAATCCTGATCAATATGGCATGAATCTTTAGGTCTATGTGAGACCAGCTGGCAGTTATGTTATGGACAGACTAGAGCTGCGTAGAGTTACTGTTTACCCTGGAAGGAATGTGGCCGATATTATAATTGTAATCGGTAATTTTAGTATCGCAACAGGATTAAGGGCAGCAGAAGCTTCTCTTTTGAAACAGCAGGTATGCTTTTTTACACTATCTATATGTTACTAGAAAATAGGATGTAGTAATTTTTTTTATATTTCTTTTGTTTCTGATTATTCTTTGTTCAATTTAGGATAGATATTAATTTAAATTATAGGCAGAATTAATTCTCGAATCCAGAGCTTTGGTTTTCCCTATGGTGAAGCATCCTTTTGTTGTGGGCTTTTTGGTTGCTGAACTTCCAAAATTGGAAATCGGGAAGGAAGAGAATGATGTAAAACAAGAGTCATCTCCTGAGGAATCTTATGCAGTGTATCCATATTCAATCCCAAAATCATGGGAGATCCAAAGTTTTGTAGATAAAACATTGGAAATGCACAACTTTTCTGCTGACCAGAGATTAAATGCTATAAACATATCCCGGTCTATCGCTATGGCATATGTTATGGATCAGGTAATTTACCAATTTCTTTTTTTGTGTGGTTTTGGTTAAGCTTTACTTGAATTTGTCGTGGTTTTAACTGGTGAGTAGTTAAATATTTTGTTGAATAATTACTAACAAGAATTTAATAAATGAAAGCCAATTATCTTTGTTCAAAACAATCTTAGGATGAGTTGTTTATGTTCTTTCACAGAAAGCAATGCTACTTCAGCAATCATCATGGCAAAACAACATTAGGATGAGTAATTTGGTTGACCAAGTATGATTCTTTCCCTTAATACCACATTATGGACATAAATACTTCTTGGACACAATATTACGATGATCTGTCTGTCTATCTACAGATTCGTGGTCCACTTGCTAGCATTCGTACTTTAAGCAAAATGTTATCGGTAAATATGAAGAAAAATGAGGTGTGTGCTCATATATATATATATGTCATTATCCTCTCAAGTTTTATTTGAAAGTAACAGTGATTGAATATGTTATAGACTGCATATGATATTGTTGAAGACATAATGGTACTAGGCGATCGTATGAAAGAGACCCTTCAACAACTCCAAGATGCTGTTCATATGACAAAGGTTTTATTGTTTCCTTATTGTATTTTTTTTACCAATGAGTATGAATAGTAACCATTTCTGATCTTTTTCAGGCTAATATAGTTCGGTACAATGAAGAGAACCTGATGAAAATAAACGAGTCAACTCATGAGTCAGTGAGGTCTCAGTTATCCAATGTGTTCACAAAGGACACTTCAATCACTAAGGCACGCGAGTATGGTGGACCATTCTCTCTCTCTTCTAAATCCAAAGATTTAGAAATGCCCATGCCACCTCTGGCTCTTGCACCTTCGTCAAATCAGAACATCAGGTATGGTTTCAATGATTATAAAACTTATACTTTAATCCTTACACTTAAATTTGAAAATAGTATATGTGGTTATTAAATAATACACAACCAATAAATGAGCTATAATAATACCAAGAAGATAATTTTTTGTTTTTGTTTCTTTAAGATATATACACCTATCATTAGCACAATCATTATGTAGAGGAAAGTTCAAATGAGAACCATAAATAGTTTGAGACCCGGTATATGCATTGATGCATATACACTATGAATATATATATATATATATATAGGGTCAGGTTCAGGGGGAAACCTAAAAAAACGGAAAACTGAGGAACAACCTGGTTGCCCTTCATATGGACGGTATGCACTTGTGCATACAAGTAATTTGTAACATGCACACATGCATATGCACAAATGCATAATGCACACGTGCATAAAAACCAAAAAACAACTTAATTTACTTGTATGCACATGTGCATACCGTCCCGCTGAATGGCTACCAGTGTTCCTTAGTTTTCCATTTTTTTGAGGTTTTTCCCCGGAACCTCCTTCTATATATATGTGGCAGTTAGTATATTTGTCAATGAATATATAGTGTATATATATATATATATGCAAGTATATATGCATTGATGCATATACTCACCGAAATTCATATAGTGTATATGCATCAATACATAATACTAGTTCTTGCGGTTTTCAATATATTTATGGTTTATCATTTGAACTTTCCTCCCTTGTTGTAAGACCAAAAATAGTCGGCTATTTATATGTTTGGTTTTGATATGGTGTGAATGCTTAAGTTATGGCCTCCAGTGTATCATATTGCCTTTTGAACAACATTATCTCACAAATATATTTCATTATTGTAACTTCTCAATTTTCATTTACTTTTTTGCCCTTTAATAGTGATTTCTTGAAATTAGTCCGTTTAGCTTGGGAGAAGTTTTAACATTTGATCAGTAGTAAAAAAGTTTATATACTTGGTATCAAGTTAAATACTGCATTTTTATTTAGAACAATGGGGGTATAGAATAAGGTAACAAATAAATACTGAGATTTGTCTTTTGTGCGAAAAAGACCATGCAATGCTTCAGACGTAGTCTCTGATCTGGTGGGTGCACTCGAACCCCTGGCTCATAAGCAGCAACGTGTGATACAAACATGTGAACTTTCTCAATCATTGGAGGTTGCTGTTGAAGCACCCGCTCTGCGCCAGGCTTTAAGCAATTTAATCGAGGGTGCTTTATTGCGTACTAATGTTGGAGGAATGGTCGAGATTGTGTCCACTGCATCACCAGCCGGTGGTGCTCTTATTTTGATCGAAGATGATGGGCCTGATATGCACTACATGGTATGTTCACTCTCGACTTGTATTCCTTTCCAAGTTCTCTGTAGGGCCCGTTTGGTTTGCGGGATTTTGGTGGGATTTGGAATTGGATTCCATATTCAATCCCTCGTTTGGTTTAAAGGATAGTCCGAAACTGAAATCCCGGGCTTTTGGTGAAATTCCACAAAGTCACAAACATGGGATTTAGAAATCCCACGGGGGGTAATTGTTATTTCGCTGGATTTCGTAGGATTTGTTTGTAATAATGCTTTAAAATATGTTAAAAGTGGAATTCAATTCCATTCCTGATCCTACAAACCAAACACACCAAAGATTCCAAATCCATTTAAAAAAAATTCAAATCCCTCAAAATAATTCTGTCAAACCAAACGGGCCCTTAGGTAATTTTTTGGTACGCAAACATGATTGGCGGTGAGGGTGATGACCATTAAAACAAATTCCATATTGGAGTTATATATCAAATGAGGGTATATCAATAATTTTTTAGTTTATGCCTCACTCTTGTCCCATGTTGTTCCACCTATTTTGGCGGAAAAAGAAAAATCCTTTTTTGTCCCATCCGGTCCCACCATGTCTCGGTCTTTGTTCTTGTCCCTGTCCCTGTCCCATGTCACGCCAAAAGTGGGATAGTGAGTTTTGTTCTGTTTCTCCCATGTACCAAACGCAGCTTTAGGAAATCCGATGGGTCCCAAAGGAGAAAGAAGAGATAACATGGAATGAAAATTGTGTAATGTAGGAAATTGATGATGCTATTCATTTATTTACATTTGCAGACGCAGATGCATTCGTTGACACCATTTGGAACAGATCTTTTATCGAAAGGTATGTTGGAAGATAACATGACATGGAACTTTGTAGCGGGGTTAACCGTTGCCCGAGAGATATTGGAAACTTATGGTTGTGTACTCAGAGTGATCTCCCCCCGGTTCATGGAGGCGGCACTCGGAGCTGGAGGAACTCGTATAGAAATATGGCTTCCCTCTTTCTCCTCTTCGCCCGATGATGGCCCTGCTCAGGTGGCGTAAAGATTCAATGCCCATGTAAACCGGTAACAAATTAACTTCTTTTAAGCCCAAACATTATATGCATACATATATATAATTATATATATACATATACATTTGTCCCAATTACAAGGGATGTGTAAATAGGAAGGTAGGATCTCTATGAAAATGAAATAGGCGAGGAGTATTAATTTTTATTCCAGTTTCGTTATAGCATCCACAGTGGAGGTTCTTGTTAAGGTTCCTATTGGAGTTTTTATTTATTTATTGTTACATTTTATAAATAAAAAAAATGCAATGTTGAGGTTTTTGTAAGAACTTCTATTGTGGAGTTTTATTAAGCTTCTTATTTTGTTGATGTGGAAATGATGTAGCAGGAAAAAAATTTATGAAAATTGAGGTTTTCAGAGGTTCTACCATTATTGATGCTCTTAGTTAATGTTTGTGATGATGATTTTAGATTCAAGAACATGATTTTGATATCGATGTTATATGCTTACGATTTATGGATTAGACAAAGATTTGTGTGAGAAAAAGATTAAGATGAGAAGTTTAAGAAGTGATCCAGCCTTTGATCACTTTTAATCTCATCTCCACCCATGAACCTTCTCAACGGAATCCGGCCCTTATTGATTTAATGTCGAAACTTTGAATCTGAATAAGTTGAAAATTTAGATTATATAAACCACATTGTATGTATACGGAAGTTGAGATCTTACCAAAAACTTACGTTTTTGAATGTATGCAATTATTACAAATTTTCGGATAATATGACCGTGCAATGCAAATTGTTACGGTCTATCTGTTATACAAAAATAAAGTTGGTAACTTGGATGTCATATTTACTATGATATGGTTTGTGAAATGTTTCGAATGAAAAAACTGATAACAGAAAAGGTTATTTAAAATGGAGATTTTAAGGACTTTTGGCATTTTCTTTTTGTTCCAACCGATAATTTTTAGTTCAATTTTGAAGAAAATAATTGTAACGATGGCACGCCCCACCATATGCTCTCACATAGGTCCTTCCTTACACTCGATAACAAAGACAGAACTAACCGGAGAAGATTCTCGATCGATCATCAAATGACATAATAAGACTATTGATAAACGTCCCTTACCATGTAAGAGTTACCCAGGTAAGATTATGGGTCCAATTCATACTCACTCGGTAAGGTAAATGACCTAGTAACGATTACCGCCCCCCTAAACCTCTTCAAATATATGACCAAAAGACACAAAAACTCATAAAGACAAATAAAAGATAACGAAATAGATTAGTCTCAATTGATTCAAAATTTCCTAATATACCTCCACCAGCATAATGCCCAGTAATAAACAGGCAACCACAGCCTCCTCTCCAAACTAACAAACAAATGGAAGTAGACAGACTATATACACCATCATCATCACCATCATCATCATCATCATCATCATCATCATCACCATCATCTGCCTCTATAACCATTCTCATAACCATTTAAACAATAGCAAAAGAAACAGCAAACCCCAGTTGACTATTGCCTCTCTGGTCAAACACTTTTCTTGAAAAATTTCTTGATCATGGATTCCAACTAAACTTCACCCACTTTCTCTTAAGCAATTCCCAGGCAACAGAAACCTGTAATCACCAGCATTTTCAAGAAGATGTGCAGGAAGATGAACAGCCGAATACGAATGCGGAATCGGTCCCATTTTCCCAATAATCTCCTTAAACGTATACTCTTCCGGCAACATATCAAAAAGATCCGCCCCTTTACATATCACTTTTTGCACCCTATCGGGATTCAAAAACTTCTTGAACCTCACCCTATCGAAATGGCTATACGCTTTCATCTTAAAGATGAATTCGCTGATGTGGCGGAAACAAAAGCTGCAATGCCACCCTGCGTCCGCCAATATCACATCCGACTGACGGAAATGAGCGTAAGTTGTGGTCCCAGATCGGTATCTATGAGCAGACGCCCGCCAACTATTGTTATCCAAAAGAAACTCAAACGAATACAAATAGTTTTTTAGGCGAAGATGAAGAACATCGGGAATATCGTCACACCATCTCAACAGATTTATCGTGTGTCTACTTGGGATTTCGTCAACATCAGACATAATCAATAAATCATCATCTTCAATCCCCGCTTTCTTTAAAAGATAATCCAACGCTAATCGCTGATACGCCTCTTCCACAAAAGGGTTTTCGCCTTTATGAAAACGACCCGGGATTTGCCCATAAGTTAATCTTGGCTCAACGAATTTAAAGTGATCACGGTGGCCGGAGAACACTAGCGGCTTTGGTAATCCGGTGAACGTGGAGTTTGATTCGAGGAGGACGAATTCGGTAACGTAAGGGTATAACTCGTGCCATCGTATCGTAAGGAGGTCGACTTCGTTACTGAACAAAACGGCGTCAAAAACGCGTCTTGGAAACTCGCGGGTTTTCCATCCGTGAAGCGTGCAAAGATTTTCCATGGAGACGTTTTCGTGATAGTAGTGTGGGATTTCGTGGAACGGTTTGGGTGGTGATTCCCATAATGGACGCAAGAAGTAGGAGATTTTTTGACCGTGAACGTATAATCCAAAGATGACGGTTGGTACCAAAACGAATAGAAAAATTAGGGTTTTTAAATCTAACCCACGAAGAATGCATCTTACTCTTGACATAGTCGAAGATCTCCCCGAATCCTGCAAATCAAATGTACATTTTCATCAATTACCCATCTAAAAAAGGCACAAAAGGAAGTAACTTTACAACTTTTCGGGTCAAAATCAAGATTCTTTCTTCGAAATCTTCGGGTCAAAATCAAAGTTTTGATTCTTCAACAAATTGGGCGCGAATACGAATACGAAGAGATTAAAGAGTTTTGATTTAACAAAATTGGATGTATATAACCAAAACTTGTGAAGGCAAAATCAAGAACATGAGCATGGAAGCCCCTTGAAATTTCTGGTCAACAATTAACATTCTTTGATTGTTAAAGAACAACAATCAAGAAGACTAATTTTGAGGCAAATACCCAACTTAGAAAGTTCTGAATTTTAACAAATTAGGGTTCTAATCAAGAAACTAGATGCATATATGAAGGCAATATCAAACCCCTAATCAATAACCAACAAAAGTTGGGGAAAATTCAAACAAAAAACGAGTAATAAACAAAACAATTGAATCTTGAATTCTAGAAATCGAGCCCCCAACCTGCACACGATAAAAGGGGGGAAAAGACAACCTTTTTGACTTTTTAGAATTAAAAACTGAAACCTCTTAATTTTTTAATTGAGAGCTCAAAAAGGCTTTTTTTTTAAATTAAATTAGAAGTTCACCAACGTTAATTCGTTCATCAAACAGAAGCAAACTCATAGGAATCATAAATGGTGAAATTAAACCTAAAAATCGCAATGCAATTGATCGATTTACATCCAACATAAAACAAAAATTGATGAATTAATCTAATTACCTCACCGCAGATATCATCGGATTTCTTAGAACAGTAACGAGATCCCCCTTCTGCCATCAAATAAACTTTATTGAGAAACTTCGATAAATGAACCGCCATTCGAACCCTAAATTCCCAATTGATGAAACAAAAAACAGATCACCCCCAAATCAATCAACAATCAGAGGGCGAATCCTAACTTCTTCACAATCGTTTTCAATCAGCACTTCGAATCCGATAACAACCAAAAACTATGGGATATTTTTGATCATTGAGAGTAAGTGAGACAAATCAAAGATTAAATAACCCCAGATGGTTGCGAAGAAATTGAAGACTTAATAATATGTAGAATTTGTATAAAGATTGTGTTTTTGTATGTAGGTTAATGGAGGTGGCCGATTGTGTCGTCTTCTACCTCTTTTTCTCCTGTAGATTACTCAATGAATATATTATATATGTAATCATGTATTTATATATTTGAATGTATGTAATGATGGTGGTATATATACATGGAATTTGACAGGGAATATTTATTGGAATTGACGAAATTGGCCTTCGTGTCGGGATTTACCTTTTCTTTTCGGATATTTTTATATTATATAGATCAAAGAAACTATAATATATATATTGTTTTGTACCTTCTCGGCAAAGAGTCGATTGAACTCGGGGTTTGTCTTAATACTTTTTCGTCTTGAAATAAGTATCTATGTTATTATTTTAGGGGCCGTTTATCAAATGCTTATCCGAGTAAGCGTTTACTAGTCAAATTTAACACTATCACTTACTTGTCGGGTAAAATTTTAGTCTGCTAAATCGGTTTCGTATGCGACAATTCATCCGGTAAGCGCTAACCGTGGTAAGAGTCGTCGCCATCACTTACCGGGGTAAGACTCCCGGTTCTTTCATTCGCTCTTACCGGGTAAGATTTTTGGTCCTTGTCATATCAATCCGGTAGATAATTTGAATTGATAAGCGCTTACCCAGGTAAGTATTTTGTAAACGGCCCCTTAGTTTGTTTTAAAATAAGTACCCACTTTAAAAACAAATGTTTACTATTATGTTCTTTTGTTAGCTAAAAAGTGTAATGATTACACAAATCCAATAACCGTGTAATTTTTTTATTAGGGACATTTATTTTGGGCCGCGAAGTATTTAAGCAAAGTCACCATGTTCCTTTACCAACTGAGCGCGTTGTTTTGTACTCATTTATATATATTTTGAAGAACAAAATGTATCAAAACATGATGAAGTTTGGTTTAGTTTTTATTCGATGTACAAATATTTTTGAGTGATGTAACAAAGTTTGAACTTTATATTTTGTGTTTATTTGATCGTAACCTATTGACTTAGTAGTACCAAAGGACGTGGATATCCGTTTATGAAAGTGTTGTGACGAAATGGGTAGATTTAGCCTTTGTAAATAGAACATTTTGTAGCGTTATTATACTTCTCGAGGAAAAAAATTGTTTGTCACACTAAACAAAAGTTAATGCGAACTTTGTTACAGTTTTGAGAACCTATAATATAGCAAGAACTTTAAGAACCACTGTATCATATGTTATTTCACATAAAAAAATTTCATCTAATGCTAGGACTTAGAAGTTTGATTGACATAATTCTTGTTCCACCTAATGTCCATATCAGCTCGACTCAAAAGATTTAATCAAGTTCACGAAAGAGCATAGTCAAACATTGATGCAACGAGGCTCGGCTCGTTAAGTTAAACGAGTTCTAGTTTGTATTCGTGATTGACTCGAGTTTGATAACTATTAAGCTCAAGCTCAAACAGCTCATTAAAAGCTCGAATTGTTTACACGTTTATATGTATATATACCGGAATCATGTAAGATCAGACTGTTGTCATGAAACCACAAAATAACATTGAACGTTCACAACAAAACACTGTAAAATATGAAAAACACTGAACCTTTTTGCAGTAAAAACCATGAAGATTTATTTTTTAAGCTTTACAATTTTTTTTATTGTGAATATTACGTGTTGTTTTATGCTTTCACAATCGGTTTTCTCAATCTCAAGAAACAGGTTCGTCCTACAGGAATCCAATCCATTTATTTAGAATATGCTCTCCACAATAGCACATGTAAGGGGTAGTTTGGTCAAATGGCATGATGGACCGGGTCTCATCAAGGGGTAGTTTTGTAAAACCGTATGAAGGACTTTGTCTCATAAGTCATGAACGCGTGTTGTTGTATTGACCTGGCACTCAAGGAACCTGTTCGTGACCCCAAAATTTAGCCAAACTTTGCACCTACCCAAATTGCCCCTACGCAACGAAACAATGAATATTAACACTTCAGAACTCCAATTTTCCAGATTTTACAAAACCACCCCCTTCACATTCATTTTAAGGTCCATGTGGGCAGGATTATAGATAGATATTCACAAGTACATATTTATATCTAAAAGAGAGTGTTATAAGTTAAGTTAACGTGATAAGCGTGATAATTGTAATAAGTGGATCTGAATTCTTAAACCATTTTTAATCTTAAACTTACCCATCAGTGGCGGATGCAAGATTTTTTCATGGTGGGGGCACCTTTAAGATAGCTTAAATGCTTGTAAAGTTGTCCGATGTATTTTTAGCCTAAATCCAATGTTTCGATGGATTTTTAAAGTTTTTTTAGTTGATTTTAAGGAATTTTTAAGTTTTTTTGCCGATTTCGATTGACTTTATTGGTTTTTTAGTCAATTCCAAAAGTTAAGTTTGTTTTTTGGTTGATTTGGAGACATTTTTTTTGTTATGGGGTCCCGAACGAAAAATTAGTGGGGGGACATTAAGGTAGAAACCAAAAAAATCCAAACTTTTACCCTAAAATCTTCAACTTTTTTTCCTTTTTAATGGGGTCCGTTCCCCCATAGCTTACAACATGGATCCGCCCCTGCTACCCATGAATCATGCTTGATACACGGATTAATCTGATGCATTTTATTCCTATACAACTCATCCTAATATGCATCCAATGGTTGATAACCAATTCTCACACTTGTTACATTAACTTAATTTCTAATTAGAACTCAACCCTTGTATGAAATACTTGTCTACAATCTATATAAAAACAAATATCGTTTTAGATTTATTTTTAATTATGTCTTATAATATTTTCAATTAATTTTTAATATAGTATTTAGATTATTTCATATTGTCACCTAATTTATCGGTGGGGACAAACCTATTAAGTCCCGAGTGGGATCTCGTGCACCCACTCGCTTTCGCGGTCCGATTTGGACGGTTTAACCCCTTAAACCACAAACCAAACCATAAGTGGCGGTTTGGTAAATTCTCAAACCGAGCGGTTTGACATCAAGTGCCCAGACCGGTCAAACCGGACCGCGGTTTAGGCGGTTTGGTCCGACCGGTTTAGGCGGTTTAGGCCTTTAATGGGCTTTAAAACATAAACACACTTATTGTTAAGTACATAAGTTAATAGACATCTCGATTAAACTTGCTAAAAAGTCTACTAGTAATGTTTCCCTCTAAATCTTGTTAGAGCTAAAAAAATGGGATATTATTATTATTATTGTTATTATATATATATATATAAGGTCAGGTTCAAGGGAAAACCTCAAATAAATGGAAAACCGAAAAACCACGAAAACACGGATGAAAAAGTATATCAATATGGATGTCAAATTAACGAGAAAAATATTGTCGTTAATTTGGTGTAATTTATTTTGTTCGAAATTTGTTTATTTTTCGTCTTTTTTCGAATAAAAACTAGAGGGGTGAGGTTTTTTCAATTTAATTAATATTGTTGTAACCGACTATTTAATCACATCCATCAAATCATCTAATCTAGCGGTCGATAAGGTGTTTTTTAGTTTTTCATTTATTTGAGGTTTTCTCCTGAACCTCCCTCTATACATATATATATATATATATATATATATATATATATATAAGGGCTTAATCAAATAAGAACTATTTAGTTTGTGGTAACTGCGAGAACCAATGTGCGCCACACATTTAACATAATTAATATAAACTTTAAATTAATATAAAAGGGTATGTTAGTAAATTTGATTTTCCATTTAATTATGTTAATTAATTCTAAAATATCTCTAAAATCTCTCAAAAACCTAATTTCAAGTATCTCTCATTTTTCTCTACACAAATTGTCAGCCGTCATCTGCTTCCTCTTCATTTTCTGAAGACTCCCAAACCCCATCTGCATTTTCTGGCGACTCCCAAAGGTAGTCATCTGCCTCTCTCTTCTCTACATTCTATCTTCTACCTCGCATCTCCATCGATCTGCCGCCGAAGATGTAATCCATATGTTAATCAGATCTTGCAGTGGCGAAGACTTGCAGAGACGAAGAGGGTGGTGGTCGCCGCTCCTGCCGGTGTCCTCAAATCAGTCATCGGCGTCGAAAAGCAGTGGTGGTGGTCGCCGCTCCTGCCGCCCGTCCCCACCGGCAATCGTCTCTCTCACTGTCTTCGTCGGCGGCAATGGTGGTGGTCGTTGGTGTTGCTTTTGATTGGGAGGAGTGTGGCTGGTTGGAGGTAGTGGTGGTGGTTTTGGGTGGTGAAGATATGGCATCACAGATCTGGGTATCACAACGGGTATATAGTGGGTATCACATCTGCAGTGGTATCACGGTGGGTCACAGCGGTATCATAGTGATGCATCTTGTATATATTTTGGGTATCACTCTAAGGATCATTTGTATTCATCTTCTTTTAATGGTGTTGATGTTTTTAGGTATTACATTGTGCATCTAGTGTTTACTTAGTGTTCGTCGGAATAACGTTTATCGTGGGTATCACAGTGGATATCACAGTGTGCATCGTCTTTATTTTGTTGCCTTACAATGGGTATCACAGTGGGTATCACAGTGTGCGTCGCCTTTATTTTGTTGCCTTACAATGGGTATCACAGAAGTTCACATTTGGTGTTCGTCGAAATTAGGTTGACCGGAGACCGGAGAGAGAAGAGAGGAGAGAGGAGAGAGGATAATTTTATGATACCTAAAATGCCCCTTAATTAAATTCTTAAGTCAAAAATACCAAAATTAATAATTTCCTAATTTATAGCTTAATATGTGGCTCACATTGGTTCTTACAGTTACCACAAAATAACTAGTTCTCCCTTGAATGACCCCCTATATATATATAGAGTGAGGATCATACGAGAATGACAACTATTTAAAAGAATAAAGGAATAACTCACAACCAATCATTTTTATGAATAATTCCAAAAATAATAACTTCCAAAAATCAGTGATTATGAATAATTCCAAAAATAATAAACTTCCAAAAATCAGTGATTATTTTTGGAATTGTTTTTAAAAATGAATGGTTGAGAGTTATTCATTTATTCTTTTAAATAGCATCCATTCTCGTTTGAACCCACCTCTCTCTCTCTCTCTCTCTCTCTCTATATATATATATATATATATATATATATATATATATATATATATATATATATCAGGGTTCTAAAAGGCGCGCCATGGCGCGATATATCGCGAGACGCGTCTCCACCGTTACGATATAGGCCATAACGTTCTTGTAAGACGTGGCTCACGCCATGGCGGCTCAAGGCGCGCCATGGCGCGCCATATCGTCCGTTTTTTATAAAGCGTCAATATTAATTTTAAAATTTTGTACTTTTTTGTGTTTTTTAAAAATTAATACATATTATATATATATATATATATATATATATATATATATTAAATTGTTGGATAGAATTGTATTCATTGAATAAAAACAGAAACTTTATACTATATTATATAATAGTATAAAAGATATATTAATTTGCCGCCTTAGTTCACGCCTTGAAAAACGCCGCGTCCCGCCATATCTTGTAAGGCTTAAGGCTTGGCCTCGCCGCCACGCCACGCCTTACGCCTTTTAGAACCTTGATATATATATGTGTGTAACACCCCAAAATCTTCGCCAATTTAAACCTCAAATTGTAACAGGTTATGACAATAAATACTTCAACTTATAAAACAGGCAGTGGATTAACCATCAAAAGTATATTCACATTACAAGATCATTCAAATAACCTATCAATCTAATTATGTCACTACAACCAGATTAATCAAGTTATCTATCAATCCATCAAAATCTCTTCTTTGTTAAATTCATCCACCTCTGCTATATCAAAACGCTCGACCCACAACCCTTTTACTTCCCCGAGCTAATACCTGGTAAGAAAACATCAATTGAAACGATTAGGCCAACGCCTTAGTGAGAACATTCGTTTCCAAGATAACATTTGTAAAATCAATGTAAACAAATTATAACAAACCTGATTCCCCTTTTCTTACCATACGTATAACTCTATTCCATTACACAATTTTATCCACTCCCATGACTATGACTGACAACAATTCCATCAGCATATCATACCCTAGAGCCACACTACGAATCTTCTCATATTCTAGATCAATGCTCTCCACCAATAAATCGCGATTACACACGCCCATTTATCAGCATATCATACCCCAGAGCCACACTACGAATCTTCTCAGATTCTAGATCAATGCTCTCCACCAATAAATCGCGATTACACGCGCCCATTTATCGGTAAGGAAGCAGAGATTACAAGCACTTATGTCAACCTCACTCTCTTCCTTAGAAATCAGGAATAACGATTAAACGAGTAATACCACACGCCTATTCCATGATTTCCCACACACACTGGAATAGCGATTAAAGGAGTAATACCACACGCCTATTCCATGTGATTACCAAACTTCAGTGCCTATGGATCCATATCACCTAATCGTACTCATATAGGTATTTACTCAATATAAATTCCTCATAGCAACCGTATAAGCGAATTATATTTATACCTCGTAGATTCCTCATATCATTCAGTATGAGCAAATCATATATATACATCGTACAGATTCCTCATAGCAACTGTATGAGCGAATCACAAATAAATCCTTTTCTTTTATATAGCATTATATTCCTGCCTAGTATCGACTAACGCAGTCTATAAACTTAACATACTACTTTTCAAGGGTATGTATGTTCAAGCTATATAATTCCCATCACAATTCCTAAATCGCATATTTCCACGATTTACATAAATGCACATTTTATTACATCCGGAAAGATACATAAAATACAAGGCCTCTAGATACTTAACTTATCAGATCCTTGAGCCATATCAAATTTTGATACCATTTAGATATACTGGTTTCTTTACTCAACTCCCGATATGCTGTACCGGGACTCACCTGTACCGGGACTTGCCTCTACCGGGACTTGCCACTACCGGGACTTGCCACTACCGGGACTTGCCACTACCGGGACATTCCACTACCGGGACATTCCACTACCGGGATATTCCACTACCGGGACTTTCCACTACCGGGACTTTCACTACCGGGACTTTCAAGGTTTTGCGTATTGTCCGTTCAACAAGTCCTCAAATCGATTTAAACATGAAATCAGTTAAATCTACTCATTCTAATCAATCCTCAGTCAGTTCATACAAATATACCAAGGTTAATATAACTTAAAAACACTGATTTGTACAAAGAATCGAATGAACTCACCTCTTTGAAGAAAATCCACTTTAGTCTCGATCTGTTGCTCCAATCTGTTTTGAACGATTTTGAAAACCTAATCCAAACACAGATTCGTTTATAACTCAACGTCTATAACAATTTTATCAGAAAACATGATCACTTTCCTTACCAAATTGATGATCAAAGCTTGCTTTCTTCCTTTTTCCCCTTCTCTCTTTCTCTCTGCCTTTCTTTCTTCTGCCGACTCAAACAAAACCAAATGAGATATTATCTCATCTCTTCAGCCTCTTATCCATACATATTACCCATATTGACCAAACACACCTCCAAGTTTCGTTATTTCCGAAAGTAACATCCTACTTTAATCTCTTGTATTATAACCCTATTGAATTGTAAAATTTCCATATAATTCAAGGTTTAACCCAAAATACAAAAGATCCCAATTCTCATTAAAATACTTATTATTGAAAATTCAGGATGTTACAATACTCCCCAACTTGAAAATGATTTCGTCCCCGAAATCACAATCAGATAAACAAAGAAGAGTACCTATCTCACATACTTTCTTCCGACTCTAAAGTCATACTAACAACTCAAAGATATAATATCATTATACTTATAATCACCCTCTTAGATTGTAATTTATCAAAAGGTTTTTCTAAAATCGATTCCCGCTCTTTTACATAACAACTTTTCTCATCAATTTATGCTTCAATAACTACGGCAATCCATCATTGCATCCATGACTTATACGTTTCTTTGATACAAATGCTATCAACTTCCCACATCAATATCGCACCACTTAGTCACATTGCAGCCAAACACTAAAGGGTTGCATATCAAAGGTGATAGCTCCATTGAACTCGTAGTATCACTACATTCTTAAGTCCAAAGCTTTCTATCATTGCTTCCCCACGTTAGCGTGGAATACTATCTTTCAAGTATTACTTGTCTCTTTCTCCCAACTTTCCGCATATCGATAGTATTTTCTCATTACGAACCAAAACCAAACAGTTTCACTAATATTTCTATCTTAAAATTTTAACCAAGTTATCTTGAAACTACATTACCGTTCGAAGTTACTACCCATTCTTAGATCTTCAACTAATCTTTTCTCGTACAATTCTTTCACACATAAGGAGCAACTTATATTCCTTAACGATTTTGCCTTCACTATACCACACCAACTTACAAGCCACATGCTCCATCAACTTTATTGACAAATAGTACTTTCCATCCGGAATCCCCGAAAACTTCCATTCGGACACTCCCTCTTTCTGACTTCACATTACATACTAGTTGACATATTTATCTTGGCAATTCATGCCACTACTCGTTCGTACAATCTCCACCCATAACATTAACCACAGACCAGGTCTCTCATAGACTCATACACAAAACATTTATATTCCTGTTTTCTCGTCCAAAAACCGAGTTTATTTCACTAGATAGCTCCTCCCCAACTTTAGTTGAACTACCACTCACGATTTTCTAATTAACTTGAACTTATACGTTCATACTAGCTCCTTGTGATTCCAAACCAATACAAAAACATGGTACAATCCCTCACAGATCAACATTTTCTATACACTCCCTTGGTTCGTCTCTAGTACTTCATCTTTTATAAATCTTCCACATCATAAGTAAAACACTTATCTAAAAACAACAGTCCTTCACTGTTCTTACCATCCCCACAAGGTGGTCCTTCAACTTTTAAACTTCTAAGTCAAGACTTAACATTTATACATGACCCCAAAAGGATAACCAAAGCATTTACGTCAAGTAAACTTCAATTACAATATCATTCATGCAATTTCAACCCAAGCCTACGTCGAGCTTATCAAATCGGGTAAATGCTCTTAAGACTCAACTGAGTTCAATACCGAGCCATCTACTCAAAGGATCTAATGATCATTATGCAACAAACGTTCCGAGGCATGATAATCCTACGACCCCATCATTGCTACTTTCCCAACGAAGTCAACTTATATAGGCATATATATATGCGTATATGCAACTCTTTTATACTCCACAATGTATATACTTCGCCAAGGTTTATTAGTTTCAAAGGTATTAAGAACGCGTAATTTATCAAACAGTCTTTACACCTAAGACCGACACTTGTTCAAATAGAAAGCAGTTAAGCATAAAACACATCCGAGACTCCATCTCGAGTCACTAAAACTGACAAACATTTAAAAGACTCATTTGAATATAAATCAAGCCTTTAAGGCCAAAATAAACGTTTGGTTAAACATGTGTCACTCACACGATTACGTAAACCAAAATACATTGTTACCCAAAATCTTTACCCTTTTTAATCCCTTAATTGGCCATCGGCCCAAAACAAAGGTTTACCACTCTTAAAACTTTACATGGTCGGATTTACCAAAATCCCCCAACCCACATGTTCACATTTTTAAAACGTAAAACATCATAAATATTGCACATCCACAATAAACATTAAAAGCGTGTTTTTGACTACATATCTTTCGCTTGTGCAACAATAACTCGAAACTTTTTTTTCATTAGTGATTTATTCGTCAATTACTCAAAATCCTTAACTATGTCGTACACGATAAAATTTGCTTTGCGCATACCCTCTGCATAACAACATACCGGTACCGCTCACGGTTTTTGTTCCTGTCCGCACAGGCATACGCGGGACGCACCCAGACCGCACCCAATGACAGACGAAAGGTCTCATACACCTTACACAACTATCGACTTCAAAGTCAATATTTGACATGTCGACACTTCCTTAACTTTAAGGTCCCTAACTGAACCTAATTCTTCCTCCGGACACAACCGTCCCTCGGCAACTGTATTCCTAGTCAGCGAACAAGGGTACAGACTCTCATGCAACCGACACTAAAGTCCACTTTCGGCTCTCACACTGTTCATCTCTCATTTGAACACAATTACCAAAACTACAAACTTTCTCCCAAGGTTTATCCAACACCTCTCCACTCTTGGAGTTCTTTCTTAGCTTATAACGTAATACTCTACGACCTAGCGAGTTCATAGCCTTTATGCATGACAAAATCATTTCGCACATTTTCTCATTTTAAATAACCCTACTGGGAATAACTTGGGCACACATACCCCAAAGTTGCACAACGATCTCGAGAATCGTTTGCATATTAAATTTCCGAAAACTCAATCCTTCTCAACCAAAACAGTGTTGTTACGATGGTAATATACTAAATGAAAATCTCTTCGTACGACAACAGTTCGAAAAAGTTTGACCGACACGAAATAAACTAGTCGGTTCTCTCACTTATTTATATGATGTTTAATAGGTCCATACTCCTGTTAGTTATTAAACGTTTTGCTGACCAACGCTTTCTTGCTGCAATTCAACTTTTCATGTAAAGTAAGAAATACTTTGTAAAAACTTCAAAATTTTCGCTGTGCCACCCGCGTATACAACCTTCGGTCCCACCGAGTTACTACGCCACCCACGTATATAAACATCGGCCCCACCGAGTTACAACGTCACCCGCGTATATAAACCTCGGCCCCACCGAACTCCTTCGCCACCCGCGTAGTCATAACAATAAAGGTCCGACTAGACACCCCACTATTTAGTCCCGCATCACAAACAATGAAAACTACCACACACGTACAAATCGTAATGTAAAAATAACCGACATTAGTTATAGTGAGAGAACTCACCTCGTAAGCGCGCCTAGCTCACAAACAATAATTCAAGCTCCACAAATCCGAGATCACTTCCCGACACCTAAACGAACGTTAAAACGTATCAACACGAGGCCCGGACCCTAAAACACGACGCACCCTTAAATCGTCACTAAAACGACTTTTCGGTCTAACCAAACAGGTCTGTTCGGGACCTGTTCCGACCTCCATAAACCCAGAAAATCCTCAAATAAATTTCATAACCAGAAAGTGCTTAGAGTTAGGGTTCCAAGGACATATTATACACCTCCTAACGATTTTTCTACAATTTAATACAGATTTTACAAAATTGGCTAACTGCACAGCGAAAAACAGCACCTTTCGCTATAAAACAGCAGTTTGACACTAGCTACGGTCCGAACTGGTTTTTCCGCAAAACATAAGAAACTTACTAGACTCATAAAGGGAACTTTTGGCACTGGTTTCATCCCAAACCGACATTCCTAGCAGAAGTTATGGATTTCCCAAAACAGTGGCAGAAACTGTGACTTTTAAAACGGAACGCGATCTGCCACATCCAGACCTGCTGTATAAACAGCCAAATTACGCCTAGCTAGAGGCCGAACCGGACTTCCGCTAAAACACGAAAAGTGTTCCCGGCACAGAATGTGAACCGTGGGCACCAGATTCGCCTCAATCCGAGATACGACGGAAAAGTTATGGCCGTCGTAAAACAGTGGCAGACAAACGTTTTCACATGAAATGACAAATATTGTTTATAAACCCATTAAGACATAGCTTAACCCAAACAGACCCAAACAGCCTACAAGCTTACTGGAAAGGGCTGTACTACGCTGGACAACAACCGTGCACTACCCATTGCCGCCTTCGGCGGTGGTGGTGGTTGGCGGCTGCGATGGTGGTTACGGTAACACCCTCCGGCGGAACCTCCCAACATCAACCGAAACGACACACCCGCAACCTCACCCCGCACGCACCCGCGCCTGCACACACCTGCACCACCCCTCTGCCGCCACCCCGGCGGCGTGCAGCGGCGGCCCCACCGCCGGCAGCCGTGGCTGCAGCGGTGGTGGTGGCGATTTACGGCGTTCCGACAACGAGATCACAACGAAAGAGAACGGGAACACGGGATTACCTCGACGTGACTTCTCCTCCACCCTTTCCGGCAGAAACGACAGCGATTCTCTCCTCTTTCCGGTGAACTCTCTCTCTCTCTCCGGCGAACTCTCTCTCTCTTACTCACGGCTCTCTCTTCTCTTTCTCTTTTGTGGCCGACGATAACGATGGGAGGGACGAAGTAGGGTTTTCTTGGTGGGTAAAATGCGATGGGCTAGAAAAAAAACGAGAGAAAATGAGGGGGGTCGGTCCATATGACCGATCCCATGCACACACCTTAGACCCTTGACACATTTAGTCCCTCACCTCTCCAACACTTTACAATTTAACTTAAGATTTCCCATCGATAACCGGTTAGGTCTTTCTCGTTAATTCCGTTAGCTACAAAGAATAGCAAGAGAAAGAAAAATTTAAATTAAATTAACTTAAATCTTACCGGAATACGGGCTTTACAACTCTCCCCCACTTGAATTAGACTTCGTCCTCGAAGTCTATGCCCGTGGTTAGCTATAGATGGTTCTCCCTCATCTCAACCTCAGGTTCCCAAGTTCACACGGAACCCTTTCGGTGTTTCCACAGGGCCTTCTCTAACAGGAATATAAAATCTCTCACACTGCGCGCAAAAAAAAAAATTAAAAAAAATAAATTCCCGAATACTTATCTTACCACAAAATTCCTTCAAGTACCCCGCGTTTATAATCGGAATAACACTCCAACAACTGGATTCATTCCTAATCAACCGACTTCGGTTGTCTCCCAACCATGGATAATCCATACATCCCGACTCAATTTTCGAGCTCTAACCATTCTAAAGGTGCTCACCAATATACCCTACAGGATACTCAAATTCGATCGTACTTACCAATAACTGTCGATTAACTTCCACGAGTTCTAAAAGGCTCCCAAAACTTACCTGACACGCATCATCAAACCAGTAAATTTATAATCACCCACGAAGGTCATTCCACCACAACCATTCATCACAAGTAGGCATCTCAGGGTTACTACTACCATCACCATAATTATTGTAAAAATCGGCTACAAATCTCCGATTACACTAAAGGTGTTTGGCCTCAAGCCCAAAAGTCGACACTTAAACATACTAGTTACTTCAAAAAGGTTACTGCGCATTTATTCTCTTAATTACAAAGGGCATCATCCCTTAACCGACACTATTCGGTCTACACTAACAACACGTGTGGAATACCCAATCTTCCACCGTCTACTTATCCTCCACGCTCGCTCTAGGAAACCTAGTTACACTGTATCAAGATACACCTTAACGCCTACCTCCCAGGTACGTCTCAAGTCCCGGCACATTGGAACTACCTCTCAGGTAAGTGCCCAAAATTGTATCCTCTTAGTGCCCACTGGAAAGTCAAGGTCATAACACATGAATATCGGGGTCCCACCCCTAGATATCCAACCGACCATTACCAACGACTGACTGACATGACCAAGGATCCAATGCAAAACAGTCTACTAACAACATGCCTATCCCGGAATGACTCACTCACCCAACATGTAAATACTCAACGTGCAATAAATGCAAACTGTGCAACAAAACAACCCATCAACAAAACTCCACATCGAGCCATTAAAAACCGTGCAATTGACCCATGACTATCTCAAAGTCAAAACCGAGCAAAATGCTCCACGCTTGCTAGACCCATAAGTCGGTTAAAACGCGTTTAAATAAAGTTTAATCAAGCAATACTCTAAAATCAACATTATTCCCAAACTCGACACTGTTTAAACAAAAGAGTTTTCCAAAAGGACTCACACCCTTAAAATTCCCAAAATGACACATAACACTTATAAGCGCACTTCCCAAATGGTTTACAAAATCATTTACAAAATATTTTCAATGTCAAGATTTTTCATTTCAAAGAGACCGTAAGCAATAAAACTACTATTACCAGGTCGGTAGTTACGCAAAAATGGACACGCTCGTCCCACATATGAAAATCATGTTGAAAATCATTCCGCCACGGTTCTAGTATGAATTGACTCATGACATGTATTTAAAGTAACCGCTCGACCTTACACCGGGTGCGACAAAAGTGTGCACATAGTTTCAAAATCAGTTCCACGACATTTGACCCCAAAATTCCTCTTTTTCAACATAAAATGTCGTGGTACAGGGTTCACCAACAAATCTTACGCGCGTCGGTTAGTCATACAAAACGATGAAACGATTTACAAATATATTTTTGTTAAAACACAACTGTCTCGTGTAAGTTTCAAACTTAAAGATAAAAACCAATCCGTTTCCATCATTTGAAAATATCGACTAAAACCTCATAAAATCTCAAAAGGTGGGGTTCTTTAAATTGATTTCCAAGATTTCCCCAAATGGTCACATAAACAAATAAGATATGCACCTCGTGAAATTAAACTCACAGGACTCAACACGCCGTAAAACAAAACTTATTTTAACGAAATCATTCGAAAAGCTTTATACAGACATCGTGGAATGTAACTTTCCGTCTCAACTCTAACATATGTGGAGGAGTTCCAATGTTAAAGTCACAAGCCGTAGTCACTTGCCCGACATTTTAAACACCACGAAACACGAATATCATCTTACCCGAAAGAACCGTTGGAAAAATAACGAAATAAGACAAATTCTAACAAAGTTTGCACTCCCGTGATAAAACGATTTCATACGCTTTCAAAACCATATTTCAAAATCTTGTGTGTGTGCTGAACATTTCCCAAAATTCCAAAACACCATCCATAAAATGATTTGAAACACAAGAATTTGTTAATGCAATCTATAAAAAAATCAAACTTTGTGCATGACTCAGTCGGCATTCTACGCCCCGACTCCTACTCCTCCAAATCTCCCCGATCCACTAACGGCATCCGGACATTTAAACCTCTTAGGCAAGTTGGAAAATTACGTCAGATAATCCCTACGATTTTTCCTCAAATCAAAGTCGGCTCTATAAGCCTATGATTCTGGCACAATCATCCATCTTGGCCCGAAACAAAAATCATCCTCATCGTCACTCCAAGTGACTATTACTAGAATCGTCCTTTTATTCCAACGACTACTAAATTATAACCTTCGACACTACCCCAACGATCATCCCATCAAAGCAAAACAAGTACACACCTGTACTAGTAGTTTTACTATAGTCGTTCCTCCTTGTGATGGCTACTCTGGGTAGATATTACAACGGGTTATTAGCACATAATAATTCACACTAACAACGCTCACGCTCAAACTCCTTGGATTCCTCGAGACTTTTCCCGACTCGAGCATTGATCCTGTGTTTCCGATAGTAGGAGCTCTACTACTACCTTCCACACCTATCATCACTCGTTCCGAGTTCCATCCGATGGGTCCAAGTAGTTTCTCGCCGATAACTACACACATATGCCCACACCGGCATATGTACACACTCTTCCTAGCTCCCTAGTAATTCCACCCAACTCCACTACCCTTGCTATAACGAAATCCCCACTAGTCATGACGAGTCGCCTCGCGAATGCACAGTCGCACACAGTGTAAAACCAGATAGACATTCGAATATAAGATTCTATCCTACAACGGTTGGACTCAAACAAGAGCTGCGCAATAGAACTAAATCCGACATTCTAAGGCTATTTGGTTCCTACCGCATACAACCTATAGTGCATTCACTTAACAACTTATCAGGGCTAGCATGAAATCCTATTAGCAAACAACAAACATGCAGTACAGTGTAATAAGCACCAAGCAATCCAGCACACATACTCCTATGTTCTAGAAAGCAATCTAGCATACATACTCATATATAAACACTCTTCCCAGCTCACTAGGAATTTCATCTCATCCCACTACCCTTGCTACCACGGAATCCCTATTAGCCATAACGAGTTGCCTCACGAATACCCAGTCGCATGCAGCGTGAATCAAATAGACATTCGAATACAAAATTCTATCCTAGAACGGTTGGACTCAAACAAGAGCTGCGCAATAGAACTAAATCAAATATTCTAAGGCTATATGATTCTTACTGCATACAACCTATAGGGCCTCCATTTAACAACCTACTATGACTAGCATTGATTCCTACTAGCAAGCAATCATCATACAGCATAGTGTCAACAACAGGCAATCTAGCATGCATACCCTATGATCTAGAAAGCAATACAACACTAAGTAATGTACCTTTCCCCTTTGGCTCCGGCTGACTGTACACACTGCGCCCTCGATCACCGTTCCTCAAACGGATTTTTCCTTCTTTTTATTTCCCAAAAACTTTAAAGAAAATTTTATAGCCGCAAACTTGAGATCAAACACACCGAAATGCGTTTGATTCACTCAAGCCGTGCTCTGATACCAAGTTGTAACGTCCCAAAAATTACAAGGAATTTAAAATTTTTAAAGTAACATTTCATTAATAAAAACTCATTTAATAATTCAATCATTTCATTTGCAAACTCATAATTAATATTCTCACGAACAATAAACAGCGGAATAAATGTCTAAAATTAAAATCATAAAAGTAATCAACTCTTCCCACGCGCCAGTGTGTACTCGTCACGCCTTGGAGCCACTCGTACCTGAAACCACAATTTATTGGGAAATGGTAAGCACGAAGCTTAGTGAATTCAGACACCATAAATAACACAGTTATTCCCACACCACCTCTAAACAGATAATTGCACATAAACAGCATACAAGTCTACGAACAAATCATAAACATGCATACCTACACCATCCCACCCAAAGGCATAAGCTGGTCCACCCGACCACACGATAACCGTGCAAGCATTACCCGGCTCCCCCGGGTTCCTACGCCACCCGCGTATACAACCTTCGGTCCCACCGAGTTACTACGCCACCCGCGTATATAAACCTCGGCCCCACCGAGTTACTACGTCACCCGCGTATATAAACCTCGGCCCCACCGAACTCCTACGCCACCCGCGTAGTCATAACAATAAAGGTCCGACTAGACACCCCACTATTTAGTCCCGCATCACAAACAATGAAAACTACCACACACGTACAAATCGTAATGTAAAAATAACCGACATTAGTTATAGTGAGAGAACTCACCTCGTAGGCGCGCCTAGCTCACAAACAATAATTCAAGCTCCACAAATCCGAGATCACTTCCCGACACCTAAACGAACGTTAAAACGTATCAACACGAGGCCCGGACCCTAAAACACGACGCACCCTTAAATCGTCACTAAAACGACTTTTCGGTCTAACCAAACAGGTCTGTTCGGGACCTGTTCCGACCTCCATAAACCCAGAAAATCCTCAAATAAATTTCATAACCAGAAAGTGCTTAGAGTTAGGGTTCCAAGGACATATTATACACCTCCTAAAGATTTTTCTACAATTTAATACAGATTTTACAAAATTGGCTAACTGCACAGCGAAAAACAGCACCTTTCGCTATAAAACAGCAGTTTGACACTAGCTACGGTCCGAACTGGTTTTTCCGCAAAACATAAGAAACTTACTAGACTCATAAAGGGAACTTTTGGCACTGGTTTCATCCCAAACCGACATTCCTAGCAGAAGTTATGGATTTCCCAAAACAGTGGCAGAAACTGTGACTTTTAAAACGGAACGCGATCTGCCACATCCAGACCTGCTGTATAAATAGCCAAATTACGCCTAGCTAGAGGTCGAACCGGACTTCCGCTAAAACACGAAAAGTGTGCCCGGCACAGAATGTGAACCGTGGGCACCGGATTCGCCTCAATCCGAGATACGACGGAAAAGTTATGGCCGTCGCAAAACAGTGGCAGACAAACGTTTTCACATGAAATGACAAATATTGTTTATAAACCCATTAAGACATAGCTTAACCCAAACAGACCCAAACAGCCTACAAGCTTACTGGAAAGGGCTGTACTACGCTAGACAACAACCGTGCACTACCCATTGCCGCCTTCGGCGGTGGTGGTGGTTGGCGGCGGCGATGGTGGTTACGGTAACACCCTCCGGCGGAACCTCCCAACATCAACCGAAACGACACACCCGCAACCTCACCCCGCACGCACCCGCGCTTGCACACACCTGCACCACCCCTCTGCCACCACCCCGGCGGCGTGCAGCGGCGGCCGCACCGCCGGCAGCCGTGGCTGCAGCGGTGGTGGTGGCGATTTACGGCGTTCCGACAACGAAATCACAACGAAAGAGAACGGGAACACGGGATTACCTCGACGTGACTTCTCCTCCACCCTTTCCGGCAGAAACGGCAGTGATTCTCTCCTCTTTCCGGCGAACTCTCTCTCTCTCTCCGGCGAACTCTCTCTCTCTCTTACTCACGGCTCTCTCTTCTCTTTCTCTTTTGTGGCCGACGATAACGATGGGAGGGACGAAGTAGGGTTTTCTTGGTGGGTAAAATGCGATGGGCTAGAAAAAAAAACGAGAGAAAATGAGGGGGGTCGGTCCATATGACCGATCCCATGCACACACCTTAGACCCTTGACACATTTAGTCCCTCACCTCTCCAACACTTTACAATTTAACTTAAGATTTCCCATCGATAACCGGTTAAGTCTTTCTCGTTAATTCCGTTAGCTACAAAGAATAGCAAGAGAAAGAAAAATTTAAATTAAATTAACTTAAATCTTACCGGAATACGGGCTTTACACACGATCCACATACTCCACCATGTCATACCATTTCCATCTTGATCAATCATCTCATACTCTATCTCCACACATATCAATCCACCTACTAAAGGTTGCCTTGGCGGACTTTCATGAGTCCCGCCAATTCCAGGTTATCCTTCCAACCTCCAATCAAAACTGATATGTCCTTCAAAGGACCTTGGTGGCGTATCCACCATCGTTCTACTATAACACACAGGAATAATCATAAAAATGGTTATACGAGTATAGACATACAAGACGTACTTTACCGATCATTAGTCACTGTAACAATTTAGAAATAAGTATACTCGTGTATTAATATATTCATAATAACAATAGCTAATTGAGATTGTGAATATATCATATCTGAGAATTCTCATTACCATCGCTACGGTACTAATTTCACGTATTTCCGTCGACTCTAAGACTACCCAGTCTTAGCAATTCTACCCATACCTCACGGATCATAACTTAATTCATCACAACTTAAGTCTAGGTATCTCAAAATCATACATAGTTCGCTTAAACTAATGCTCTGATACCATATTGTAACACCCCAAAATCTTCGCCAATTTAAACCTCAAATTATAACAGGTTATGACAATAAATACTTCAACTTATAAAACAGGCAGTGGATTAACCATCAAGAGTATATTCACATAACAAGATCATTCAAATAACCTATCAATCTAATTATGTCACTACAACCAGATTAATCAAGTTATCTATCAATCCATCAAAATCTCTTCTTTGTTAAATTCATCCACCTCTGCTATATCAAAACGCTCGACCCACAACCCTTTTACTTCCCCGAGCTGATACCTGGTAAGAAAACATCAATTGAAACGATTAGGCCAACGCCTTAGTGAGAACATTCGTTTCCAAGATAACATTTGTAAAATCAATGTAAACAAATTATAACAAACCTGATTCCCCTTTTCTTACCATACGGTAATACCAATAAATCGCGATTACACACGCCCATTTATCAGCATATCATACCCCAGAGCCACACTACGAATCTTCTCAGATTCTAGATCAATGCTCTCCACCAATAAATCGCGATTACACGCGCCCATTTATCGGTAAGGAAGCAGAGATTACAAGCACTTATGTCAACCTCACACTCTTCCTTAGAAATCAGGAATAACGATTAAACGAGTAATACCACACGCCTATTCCATGATTTCCCACACACACTGGAATAACGATTAAATGAGTAATACCACACGCCTATTCCATGTGATTACCAAACTTCAGTGCCTATGGATCCATATCACCTAATTGTACTCATATAGGTATTTACTCAATATAAATTCCTCATAGCAACCGTATAAGCGAATTATATTTATACCTCGTAGATTCATCATATCATTCAGTATGAGCAAATCATATATATACATCGTACAAATTCCTCATAGCAACTGTATGAGCGAATCACAAATAAATCCTTTTCTTTTATATAGCATTATATTCCTGCCTAGTATCGACTAACGCAGTCTATAAACCTAACATACTACTTTTCAAGGGTATGTATGTTCAAGCTATATAATTCCCATCACAATTCCTAAATCGCATATTTCCACGATTTACATAAATGCACATTTTATTACATCCGGAAAGATACATAAAATACAAGGCCTCTAGATACTTAACTTATCAGATCCTTGAGCCATATCAAATTTTGATACCATTTAGATATACTGGTTTCTTTACTCAACTCTTGATATGTTGTACCGGGACTCACCTGTACCGGGACTTGCTTGTACCGGGACTTGCCTCTACCGGGACTTGCCACTACCGGGACTTGCCACTACCGGGACTTGCCACTACCGGGACATTCCACTACCGGGACATTCCACTACCGGGACTTTCAAGGTTTTGCGTATTGTCCGTTCAACAAGTCCTCAAATCGATTTAAACATGAAATCAGTTAAATCTACTCATTCTAATCAATCCTCAGTCAGTTCATACAAATATACCAAGTTAATATAACTTAAAAACACTTATTTGTACAAAGAATCGAATGAACTCACCTCTTTGAAGAAAATCCACCTTAGTCTCGATCTGTTGCTCCAATCTGTTTTGAACGATTTTGAAAACCTAATCCAAACACAGATTCGTTTATAACCCAACGTCTATAACAATTTTATCAGAAAACATGATCACTTTCCTTACCAAATTGATGATCAAAGCTTGCTTTCTTCCTTTTTCCCTTTCTCTCTTTCTCTCTGCCTTTCTTTCTTCTGCCGACTCAAACAAAACCAAATGAGATATTATCTCATCTCTTCAGCCCCTTATCCATACATATTATCCATATTGACCAAACACACCTCCAAGTTTCGTTATTTCCGAAAGTAACATCCTACTTTAATCTCTTGTATTATAACCCTATTGAATTGTAAAATTTCCATATAATTCAAGGTTTAACCCAAAATACAAAAGATCCCAATTCTCATTAAAATACTTATTATTGAAAATTCAGGATGTTACAATATATATATATATATATATATATATATATATATAGAGAGAGAGAGAGAGAGAGAGGCGGGTTCAAACGAGGAACGTAACAATTTAAGAAAACGCGAGGAGCACCGCCCATGTACTGAATCACATGTGATTCACGTACAAAATCACATGTGATTCACACCTGATCGGGGGGCTTCCGCCCATGTAGTGGATCACATGTGATTCACGCCTAAAATCACATGTGATCCGGGCGACTTCCACGCGACTCGCGAACCAGGTCGCCCGCTACCCGATTTTTTCGGGAGTAGTGGATCACATGTGATCCAGTACATGGAAGGCGCTCCTCGCGTTTCTCGTAAATAGGTACGCTCCTCGTTTGAACCTTCCTCTATATATATATATGTTGGTAACTTGGTATTTTGAATTTTATGTCATTTGTATATTTGCGTATTCTTAACATTTGTTCCACCGAATTGTTCAACTGATTAACAATTAAATATATTATTCGATTTAGGATGTTGAAGATGACTAGGGCTTTCAAAATATTTGGGTTTGGGTGTTGAGAAAATTGGGGCAAAAGAAAATGTCTAAAACTTTAAATAATATATATAAAAAAATTAAAAATTAAAAAAATTATATATATATATATATATATATATACATATATGGCGGTTGGTTTGGTCCAAACCGCCCAAAAAAACCTTCAAAACGCAGACCGGACCAGACCGCCCGGTTTGATAAATTTTCAAACCAAATCGGACCGCCAAACCGCTCAAACCGCCAAAAACGGTCCGGTTTAACTTGGTTCGACCGGTTTAAGCGGTCCAACGGTTTTTTTGAACACCCCTACTTTAAAGGGCGCTCCGGAATATACAAAAAAACATTAAAAAACAGAAAAAGTTGTCAAAATCCACCAAAAACCGAAAAACCGAAAAATCTCTCAAAAATAGTGGCATTCAGCTAAAACATTGAACAACTTTATGGAGCTTTGATGAACCTTAAATGTGCACCCACTCAACAAAACTCTTGGATTCATCACTATTTAATGTAAATAAGGATTTGATTAAGGTTATGTTTGGCAAACTAGCTGATAAGGTAGTTGGTAGCTGATAAGCTAGTTGTTTGACTCGAAAGCTAGCTGTTAGCTGATAAGCTAGCTAATGAAAAAAGTCACGTTTGACAAAACTAGCTTATAAACATGTAAAATGACCAAAAATAACATCTTCATAAAATCATCAAATACAATATTTAATTATATAATTAAAACAAATTTATAAACCCTAAACCCTAATTTATATTTATAAAAGTATAATATGTTAATTAATACAACCAATACAGCAAAGAAAAATTAAATAATATAACATGTTAAATAAAATAATTTAAAATTTATTATTACATATATACTACAAATTTTGAATTTCTTAAAACAAGTTTTAGATAAAATATATATTAACTTAAGATTTTAAATAACTGTTACATATAATATAAAAAATAATCAAATAATAATTAAAAAAATAATAGTAATTGATAATTAAAATATATTAATTAATATTATAAAATATGTAAAAATAATTTGTATGATTAACAATAACTCTAAATAATTAAAAATTCATATCAATGTATAATTAAAATTTAATTTAATAATTTTCAGTTAATATTAATTAATTTTTATTAATTAATAATAATTTAATTTAAAAATCAATATGTATTTATAATAATGGTTAATAAATAATAATTAATATTAATAAGGGCAATATTGGAATATTTACAAAAAACTACTCCAAACAGCGTTTCAAAAAACTAGCTTATGGTCATCCAAACATGTATCCAGAAAAAAACTAGCTTTTTTTTGTCAAACGATGCCTAACACATTGAGCTCAAATTCCATGATCAAAAAACATGTTTGATATGACTGCTTTAGAAATATGTGTCGCCAACTCGCTCGTTTTTATAAAGTTAAAGTGTCTTGATCCGGTATATTTATTAACAAAACTAGATAAGTACCTGTGCGCGATGCGGCGCGAAGTATCTTAAATCTAAAGCCGATAATTCGAAAAAATAAATTTGTTTCATGTTCATATTTATATGCTTTTAAATCGTATATCAAAAGTATAAAATTAAAAGTCAATATGATTAATTGGTCAAAAAAATAGAGGAAATAATATAATCATGATTAAGAAAGTATAAATAATTAAATATACTATAGTAAAATATTTGCATATTTATATTTTTGAAAAAGGTTCGAACTCATAATCCAAAAGTCAGTTGATAAGTGATATCTTTTTTTCCATGTAACTAAATCTCTTATGATAATTCTAAGGGTGTTTCGTTGACAGAATGGAATTTGATAGAATTATAATTCGTCGAAGTAATTCGACTTTGGAGTAAAAATTGATATGAAATTGAAAAAAGAAAATCACGACAATTTAGTGATTATTTGTATCAAACCCCATACTAATTTCAACAAATCTCATAATAATCACGACACATTAATTCGTATATATTTATGATATTTAATAATATAATTAAATCCAAAAATATTCAATATTTGGCTCATTTCGAAGGTATTGACGAAGCGATTACAATGGTATAACTTGTAAAAAATAGAAATGTTTTTAATGCATTTTAGTTCATATACATTATTTATGTTTATATGATAAGAGTCTAAAATGAAAAATAAAAAAGTAAGAGATTCAAAGTAAACTACATACCTAATTATAAGGGTAGTAAATGTAACGTATAAATTAAAAAAATTGAATTAAGGAGAGATTTAAGGAGGAGTGAATATGAGTGTGCTAATTGAACGTATAATGTAAATTGCGTCCAGATACATGTTTAGGCGGAAAAATACTGAAGTCGGCTCACCAGAAGACGACACGTGACATGCTAGTTACTTATTTATTATATGTATAGATTCTGTTAGGTGATGAAGATACTTTTCTTTTCGATATGTTACATATAATACCTCCGAAATGATTATGTGTTTGAGATATGCCAACTATAGAAGTTATATTTCGTGATCAAACATTATTTTTATCATATCTATAATATATTATAAAACATTTATGAAAAACTCTTAAAAACAACTCCTAAAGTTTCATGTACCGCTATTTAATGCTAATTACTTAAAATCTCTTAAAAACAACTAATAAAGCTTTATGTACCGCCTTTTAATGTTAATTACTTGATTAATACTTATCTATGAAAACCTTCAAATCCTTAAATCGTGGACTCTTATTAATTAATCCGTATCTCTAAACACTTTTAAATCCTCAAATCGTGAACCCCTTAAAAAGCGTCATTCTTTAAACAAAATTATAAAAAAAAACATGACCGTTTTCTTAAAACCACACATTAAAAAAATTAAAACATTAAAATCGAGATATATCGCACTGCATTGCACGAGTACACTTCTAGTATTATTAAACGGACATAAATATTTGATCTTTCTAAATTTTGGAGTAAAGAATTCCGTATATAATCTTGTCCCATAAGTACTAATTTTCTGTAAACTATTTATATAATTTTAAACATGATTCCAAAGGATTTAGTTAGAATTTTAACGTCGTTTTTTATTTATTTATAGCACGTCTTGCTCGGTTTTGAAAACAAAATTTATATATTTAATCCAAACTTGGAATATTGTAATTGTTTTTTTTCAAAAGTAAAAAAAATAGTACGTTTTAACTCGTTGTTCTTGAAGTACATGTAGAATATTGAAAACATCGGTCGTAAAATTTTGTTGACAATCATAACTCGACAAAAATGATCTCCAAACCGATGCTAACAAAAGATTTTACGCCTCGAATTCTCCTAAACAACGTAGGGAAACTTTGTTTTATATATGTATTATACACGTTAAATTATAAATAAGAAATAAATATCGTTTGAAATGGAGGTTAAAAAGGGAAAAGTTCAGAAAAATCCAACGAACTATCTCATTTTACATGATTAAGTCCGTAACTATTTATTTGAACGAAAAAACCATTAAACTTTCTTATTTTGAATGATTAAGTCCATAAACTATTTTTTAAATGAAAAAAACCATTAAACTTTATCATTTTGAATGATCAAGTCCCTGGACGTTTTTCTTAAAAATATAAATCATCGAACTTTTAAAAATTGTCTATAACCGACTAAAAATGTTTTAAGGTAAAAAACATAAATCAAATTTACTGTTCACAAACCCGACGTCATTCAAGCCCCACGCAAACACCGGGGTCAACAGCTTGATAGATGATATGGAGAACGGACAACAATTGGGCGACATGGAGTGGCGAGGGGGGGGGGGGGCGACAACATTGTTTGCGAGGAGCCGAGGAATTTGAATGGGGTAGGGTTTGAGAACTGTAAAACTGATTTAGATTTTATTTTACTTTAAAATTTTCCTAGTCGGTTACATGTTTTATTTTTTGTTAAAATGATGCACATAACCAATTTTAGAAGTTCGATGATTTATTTATTAAAAAAAATTGTTCAAAAACTTAATCATTCAAAATGAGAAAGTTTAATGGTTTATCATTCAAAGTGAAAAGTTTTAGTGGCTTTTTCATTCAAAAGAATATAGTTTAGAGACTTAGGCTATGTTTGGCAAACTAGCTGATAAGCTAGCTTATGACTTATAAGCTAGCTTATGACTTATAAGCTAGCTGGTAACTGATAAGCTAGCTGTTGACTTATAAGCTAGCTGGTAGCTGATAAGCTAGCTGGTAGCTGATAAGCTAGCTGATGAAAAAGTCACGTTTGGCAAAACTAGCTTATAAGCGTGTAAAATGACTAAAAAGAACATATTAAAAAAATAGTAAATAAATAATAATTATATAATTGAGGGTATCTTTGGGAAAAAAACCAAAAGCAAAAAAAGCTCTCCATACGCTACTAAGACTAGCTTTTTGAGAAGCTAGCTTATGGTCATCCAAACATGTACCTAGCTTATAAACTAGCTTTTTTTTTGCCAAACTAAAGCTTAACCATTCAAAATGAAATAATTCATTGAGTTTTTTTGAACTTTATAGTTAATTCCAATTTGATATTTTTGAAACCAAAAATATTCTTTTTTCAGGTATACCATATAGGGGTGTACAAAAAACCGTCAACCCGTGAAACCCGCCCAAATCAACCCGCTAACAACCCAATTAAACCCAACCCGCCAACCCGCTAAACCGTCAACCCACAAACCGTCAACCCGCTAATTAAGAGGGTTGAAATTGGGTTAGCATAACTCAACCCAACCCAAACCGCCAACTCGCCGCTAATATGTATTATTTCGATAAATTTATATATATATATATATAGAGAGAGAGAGAGAGAGGAAGGTTCAAACGAGAAGCGTACCTATTTACGAGAAACGCGAGGAGCGCCTTCCATGTACTGGATCACATGTGATCCACTACTCCCGAAAAAATCAGGTAGCGGGCGACCTGGTTCGCGAGTCGCGTGGAAGTCGCCCGGATCACATGTGATTTTAGGCGTGAATCACATGTGATCCACTACATGGGCGGAAGCCCCCCGATCAGGTGTGAATCACATGTGATTTTGTACGTGAATCACATGTGATTCAGTACATGGGCGGTGCTCCTCACGTTTTCTTAAATTGTTACGCTCCTCGTTTGAACCCGCCCCCTCTCTCTCTCTCGCTCTCTCTCTCTCTCTCTATATATATATATATATATATACATCAAGATTTTAAATGACATGAAACGTGATGAGGAAGTCAAGCGTCAAGCCTTATGAGTTATGGTGACACACACACACACACACACACATATATACACATTGTGTGTTATGTATTGAATAATACCGTAGAACAAGATAAATTCATGTAAAAAAATAAACAATAAAAAAACATTGATACTAAATATACATAGAGCTTATAAAAAATGATATCAAGAGTGCAAAATCGACAGTAAATCTCTTGAATCTCTACTCACTACTATCTTTAATTCTCATAGTTCGCGTTCGACTCTCCATGTATGAGAATGAGAGTAACTATTTACCAATTTGGGGTTTTTAGTTTTTATGTTTCCTTATTATGAGTATTGAAGTATTAGGTTTCGTGAACAATTATTATTTATTCTTCAAATTATATACTAAAAACAATCTTACAGCTTACAAAATAATGTGTCAAAGCATCGTAATGCACCATAACGTGCCATAATGCGTTACAAAGCAAGTCAAGCCTTAGAGTGAAGACATAAGGGTTAATGTGGTGTTGAACCTAAGCCTTGACGTCATAATGCGCCGCAACGAGGACACACACACACACACACACACACACACACACACACACACACACACACACACATATATATATATATATATATATATATATATAATTTTTACAACCGTTATAATTTACGACCCAAAAAAGTTATACATATATTAGTTTAATTGTAGAAAAGCTTATGCTTATCATAGTAATAGAATTGACAAGTTATTTGTGGAATCACTTAAGATAATGATGTGTCATTTTAAAAAGAGAAATGTCGAAAACTCGTGGCTAAAGGTTGTAAAAAAGAGAACGCCAAATTTATGTCTATTTCTAATCCGCCAACCCAACCCAACCCGTCCTAAACCGCAAGGGTTGGGTTACACTTTTGAATGGGTTGGGTTGGGTTGAGAATTTTCAAACCACCATAATTAGGTTGGGATGTAAAAACGTCAAAAACCGCCCAATCCAACCCGCATACCCCCTAATACCATATATTATTGATTGATTTTTTTGTAAAATATTAGCCATAACAAGACATCAATATTTAATAAGAAATTTTAATTGCTAAAATAATATTTTAATATGAATAATTAATTACGTATTGTTCAAAAATTAGGATTGACAACTATTGCATACAGGCTACAGCTGGTCGAGGTTGCTCACTATTTCCTCTTTATTTTTCTTTCCCATACTACAAATTATAATAGTTATTATAGATTCGAGTTGTCACGTATTAAGCAGTTATTTTAAAAAAATTAAAGATAAAATAAAATATTTATGTTTACATAATATAATTGGTGATTTGGTTCTGTCTTTGACTGGGCTTACCCCCCAGCCTGTGGTTGGGCCTTAGGTCCAGCATAAGCTGGGCCGGGACAGCGGCGGATTAGTGGACTGCCCTCGGATGTCCGATACCGTCGGGGAGGCGTGCGTGCGTGCGTGCGTTGTGTTCGTGGTAGTTGATCGAAAGGGTCGATGCCGCTATGCCTTCCAAAAAAAAATATAATTGGTTCATTTCCTTAAAAGCTCAGATTTTGATTCCAGTTTTAATTAGTGGGAAGGAAAATTCATTCTTATTCTTATTTTCATTTTTATTCTTCTGGTTGAATCAAACAACCATTTGCTTTTTATTGTGTTTAGGGAAAATCGGATGAAATTATAATGCATATTTTGTATAATGTATTTTAAAATAAAAATGTTTATTTTGCTAATTCAGATGTGAATTCTTAAATACTTTGGTATATAGTTTTTTTTTTGTTGGTAACATAAGGGCCATGAAATTAACCATATACGAAAATTTCAGTAGTACTGAATAGACAGACTTGAACTAGTGACAACTTAACCCACGACACATTAAATAATTTGTCTTTGGACTAGCGTTATTTGGGGAACCAGTAACGCTTAGCCTCTCGGAAAATATGGGGTTCAAACCTCACCATCAGGGATAGAGGACGTGTGAGCTCGTATATTTATATAAATATTATATACTTTGAAAAAATCATTGACTTGTTGATACATTAGTACTCTTATATCTACAGTTTTATTACATATGATTAGAGTCTCATATTGTCTAGACTTAACATATTTTATTCATTAAATGTTGGAAATTCTATTATCTTCTTAAGAACTCTTTTGAACAGTAATATATTGGAATCGACTTATCCTCACATGTTATGATAACTGGTTATATACCATCTAGAACATGTGTGCCTAGGGGTGAGCATAACCGGGTACCCGACTAAATTTCATGGAACCGGAAGCGGAACCGGTTCCTATTTCGGGTACCCGCCATCAAATTTTTTGTTCTTTAACATTTCATACAATAAAAATGTAACTTTAAGTCTATTGCAAACTACAAAGTACCAACTTAAAGAAATAAACACAACAAATAAAGTAAAATAATCAGATAAAAACTAATTATTACATAAATAAATTAGAAACTCCGTTGTATTGAGTCTTGACATCAACAAAACGACTTACATAACACATAGCGTCCTTACGTCAAGACCTAACAAATAAAACGTTTTGATCAAAACGAATAAAACCAATAACACATCATTAAATATTTAAATATATAAATAATTTTGATTAAAAAATAGCGGGTACCCGTCGGTTCCAGTTCTGGGTACCCGACGGGTCTGGGTATCCGGTCCCGGCGGGTACCCAACGGGTAACGGTTCCAAAAAAATGAGAACCAGAATCGGAACCAGTGCTAATCGGTTTCGTATTTAGGAACCAGAACCGGAACCAATCACGTCGGTTCTGGTTCCGGAACCGGCAGTTCCGGAGCGGTTCCGGTTCCAAAGACGGGTACCCAGTTCCGATGCTCACCCCTATATGTGCCCAAGGGGCTCGACACTCATGGGACATTTGTATCGTCTAGCCTTTGTTAAAGGTGATATTTTTATAGTATTAAATCAACTAAACTTTGACCTGCCTATTCTAATATACTAGTGTTCGGCATCGCGCGTTGCGCGATGACAATAATATGTTATATTAAAAACAATACAAATCAATATATATATATATATATATATATATATATATATCTTGTATTAAAAAAAATTATTGAAACTTGTGTGTGTAGGGATTTAGTAAATATATTATTTTTAATCAATATATGTAATGAGTGTTATGTAAATTATATAATCGATAATCATCTTAAAGTATTATAAACGTCATCTTTATTTTATTTTATTATATTAGTTATATTAATTATAATCAATTTATTCTTATGTAGATACATAAACAATACACATATTATTATATGCTAATGTCTTGTAAATAAGATTATACATGTTAATCATAATTTCATTTATATAAATGAGTTTTTAAACATAATGGTTATATATATTCATTAATGTTATGTATATAAAAATCTAAAGTCATGTGACATATAAGAAATAAATAAAAAATTGAGTGTAACTATCGAAGATAAATAGTGTAATTAATTTAATGTTTGGTAATAAAATTATTTAATAATTGTTAGAAAGAAAAACCAAATTTAAAGGTTTTTACAAATCCCAATGACCATTTTGAAATTTTATAACTACAAAGGAAAAAAAATTATTTTATATAAGCTATGGAAACAAATTTGTAGTTTACCTAAAATTTTATTTGTAACTTGCAAGTGTGAATTGTACAAAAAAGAATATATAGAAAGTTTGTAATGGTAAATTGAAAATATTATATCCATTAAAATTAAATATAATACATGTTTGACTCGCCAATTTTTTCAATAGTTTATTGGCAACTATAATAAATTAACAAAATATCGTTCCATCAACATATACATTTAAATGGTACAAAATTATGGATTTACTATAATCAACATGATTTTTAATGTTTGGTAATAATTACATCAATAACAAAAATTCAAAAAAGTATATAAAAATATACATATTATTATATTCAAGTCTCATGTATATAAATAAAAATATTCATATTGTGATCGTATTTCATTTATGTAAATGAGTTTATAATTATTTTGGTTATATATATAAATGTATATATTATGTAAATAAAAATTAGAGTCATGTTAAATAAAATAATTAAAAAATGATTGGGTGTAACCAATAAAAATGAATAGTCTAATCAATTTAAGATTTTGATAATAGTTACATCAATAAATAAAAAAGTTAAAATTTGACAACAAAGAAAATTGGGATTGAGATTCTTAGAAAACGTCACCTTATTGTCGATGTTTTTTCTTATAAATATACAAATTGATAAACTATAACAAACATAAAAGATAAAGATGAGAATCCACATTTAGTGTACTTGAACCGGACAACTTCCCCTCGAACTCCAACATATATTTAGTCCCGCGACCTATAAAGACAACACAAACAAAATGCAAATCAAAATTCTCACATAACTCTGAAGTTTCGATAGATCCATGCTCCAATTCCTTCTTATATATTATATTGATAAACACGTGTATAATGCGGTAATGAACAATTTGAGAGTTGTGCCGATTTACCGGATTGAACTCATGTGTATGTATAATTCTCTTTGTCAGTGGGGGTAATTGGTAAGGAAATAGAGAGACATAGATTAAGGGTTGGAGAGATCAATAAGAATAAAAACAAACCAGAAATAAAATGAAAAAACTAAAAAGATAGAGAAGAAAAACAAACCTGAATCAAAATGAAGAAATTAAGGGATGAAGAGGGTAAAAGGGCGAGAGGTTATGGATGGATTAAGATATTGAGAAGGTAAAAAAAGTGTAACTTACCTCTAGAAAGAATCATTTTATAGCAAATGTATCACATCATTTATTGTAGGTTTTTATTAATTAGTACATGGAAAGATGAAAGGGTATATATTGAATATCTCTAGGAAGTTATGTAAGTCAAAAGTTAAAGCTAATTATGTAGTGAGAAGTTTTTTATTAAAAAAAATTCAAAACTATGAGAAAAAAGATAAAAGAGAA